>CM072152.1:7441799-9841799 GCA_036850595.1 Rhyacichthys aspro | reverse complement strand
AATCAATGTCTTGTGCATAACCTAAAATTATTACCGTGGGTTGGTGTGTTGCTTCAAAAGAATAATGCTGCCTGATGCAAGATCCGCACTGTGAGCTATGACCATTTCTCTGAGCGGCGTATCAATGAGGAATACAAGAGGAAATGAACTTACATTTTTGAGCTGGATCATAATGAACTCATTAATCACAAACACAGTCCTTCCTCTTCAAACAATAAAGTTATCAATTACTGTGTAGATACAGACTGTAGGAAATTCACTTCAAACCAGTGAGCAGTTTTGCATGAATGATCCCTGCAACGCTATGAGCAGCAGTCATTCAAAGCCTATTGGTAGCCGTCAGATAAAGTGGCCTGCCCCGGTGGATCGAGTTACGTGAAGTGATGTGTGACTTTTACCATATGAATGAAGCCGGTGCCATTTTTTCACAGGGAGGTAGACTGTTCCTGAACTGCAGATTAGATTATGTGCAACCCCAGGCCGCCTGTCAGTCAACCTAGACGACTTCATTAAAGTGACTGCATTAGAGCTAATGAGTTGTAGGTCAGTGGTTGTGGGTGGCCTTTTTTTTAAGTCTAACAGACCGTAACTGACTGTACTGTTGGCAATTCAGTTCATTTACACACCTTAAATATAATAACTCTATTAACGGTAGCCTAATTAAATGGTTTGTAAGGGTAATTTATTAACTATTAACTATATACTATGATGCTCCCATCATTGTGTTTGCTGCTATTGGCATTATTGAATAGAAATGTACAGTTACTGTTTTATATGTCAAAATATACTCATCTAAGGGTTAATTTAATTGGGCTGAACTGAATTACTTCATGTAAAATTAGGACTACCTCTACATAATGAGACTACAGCTCTTTCTGTAGCAGCAGTAGTCTGTGCTTGAGCTGCTGTTGCCCATCTGCTTTGGGGCTCACTGAGAGCGTTCTGAGATGGCCCAGTGCACACTAATGGTGCAGGGCATAATGTTATATATTTGTATAGAAGCTAAACTGGGCCAGACCAGTAAAATAATCAACCTATAAATAATGACAACTCCAATTTGTTCCCTTTGTTTTAGTGCAAAGAAGTACAATTGCATCATTTTTATTTGGTGCATAACCTTAAAGTCAATTGCATCCTAAAAGGCTATGTTTTCACAAACTCATCTTCATAATATGAATTTGATGCTAATGCTATTTTGCAGGCTATAATGTTGTCTTGCAGAACTTGTCCTATATTCCTTGACCACTGCTACTTGCTGCATACACACAGGTTTCCCATTCTCCTTTGTGGCTAAATAGGAAGTGGTCTATTTTTCTTGGGACACTCGGTGACACACCTGGTTTAGAAGTTAACCTGTGTGAACAGGTATTAAACTTTCTGCCAATTAAACATGCCAGTTTGTTCAACCTACAGGATTTCAACAGCTGTAGAGAATAGTTTCAAAGCCTAGATTATTCTGACAATGCTAAATGTGCAACTTTTTGTGCATCTAAATACAAGGAACATTGTTACAGAGTAAGAAACAAAAGCTTTCCAAAGAATGATGCCCAGATTTAAATTATACAACCCAATAAAGTGGAATATGAAGGGTTCAACTGACTCCAGTCATGAAATGGAAAATGGACATAATCCACACTTTAAAGCCTTTTGTTATTCAGTGAGAACCAAAATTATTTGTTCTTTAAATGATTTTATTCCTGAGCATAAGAAATAGAATCTGGAGATAATACTTTCCTTACCTTTAATATAAGAGTGGCAAATTCCAAAATGATCTGTTTTTTATTTGTATGTAAGTATGTCTAAAGCTTATATATCCAGCTATATATCTGCTTTTTAACAGGCACGACTGTTTAGTTCTTAACGATCCTGTCAAAACTGTTACATACAAGAATAGTGACAAAATTTACAACGTTAATATTACACTCAAAGCATGTTTCCACTTAAGATAATCTACATTACACAGGTCTGCTGCTGTATTTTGGTATGTTCAGAATGCGTTTGAGTCCTGAGCGGGAATAATACTTACTCCAAACTTTCTCTTCCCGCATTGGCCTCACGAAGAATGTGTTTACAGGGGCTTTATGAGCCGTTTGAGACAATTTTCTGCTCGTCTTTCAACAGATCTGGAGATTGCAGAGGACTGTTGAGGTGATGGTGCTAGAGTCGGGCCTGATGGCAGGACCCCAGAGTGCACCGAGTTCTGATCACATTCTCTAGGAGCCCTGCAGTTCACTAGGAGATACTGAAAAGGTGGGAAAAGTTTCCAAATTATGCAATACGTTTTACGTGCTGTCTCTCCAATCACGCACTTCTGTTGATGCATTTCTTTGCAGCATACTATAAACACTCCATAAAAAGTGAGTCAGAGGACAGGTGCACACAAACCAAACATGATAAACTGCAATGTTCTGCTTTCAAATGTAAAACTCTTAAGTCTTCTCTAGAAAGCAGAATTTCTGAGTAATGCACTCAGCACTTTGCTGTGCTCCTCATACAAGTACAAATTGAGACAAATAAAAATGCTATTAATTTTGACACAATACAAAGACCTTTAAAGTAGTCAACACTGATCTGGAAAACAGCAACAAAGACCAGGAAGTTGATTCTGTTTTTAACCTGTTTATAAAAGATGTTCAACAAAATGCCAAAAGCTGCCTAAATAATCCAGTTATTCTGTACATATATGTATTCTGTAATATTACAGTTGTTCTGTTTCCATCAATCCTGTGTGATGCAGCCAATATTCCTTAATCTAAAGAGATCAGGTTTGTTGCTCTTCTGATGTAAGCTTTCTTAAGCTTTCTCAAATAACAATACACTTAAAAGTGGGACTTAACTCAACACAACAATCTTTTGCTGATGATAGAAGAATCTAGATAAAGCTGGTGATTTCTGTGATATTTTTACTGGTGCATACATCACACAAATGGCGACAGATAGTCTATAAACAAATGTAATGAAGAGTCATCACTGTGTTTCCTGTCCAATGCTTCACAACACACAGTGAGAAGTGTGAGGACAGACACCACACTTAGCTGGCAGACCTCACAAGTGTTATATTGGTGTAATAACTCAAATGATACATAGTGTGTACAGGCTATGTTTTTAGTGTTAACTTCTTGTGCCAACAAATTTAACACCACCCTTCAAAGTGTCACCCGAGGCAAATAAAGCATATAATGAGCCTACCTGAGCTGCCTTGCTAACGGTGCTATCACAGGTGTTAACATGCCACCGACTCCTGAGCTTCTCTTCATACACAAGCTGTCACTTCACGCTGTTTGAAAGGGCTGCGGTTCATGTTTGATTATTTGAGTTACAGCTTAATTAGAAAAAAAACAAACTAATACTGAAGTCATGTCATTATATATTACAACAGATCCTCCAAAGAGGATTTAAAAAAGAATGTGCTCTTTGTTGTTTTAGTACAACTTTGTGTGTTTTTTATGAAATGATTTTAATACTATGCATCTCACCTGGGAGTCCGGGATTTAATTCCCCGACAGAGATCCAATAACTAACACAAGGGGTCACAACCCAGTGTACATTTGTGCCAGTCCCAAGCCCGTATAAATGGAGAAAAAAACTATGCCAGACTAAATATACGATACGGATCTATGCCATTTTAAGTTTTACATGAACACATATCTATATGAATGTTATGAAATGAACTTTGTTTGCTGTGCTGCTTCTCTGAAATCACATTTTGACTCCCACAGCTTTTTCAGAGTCCAAACATTTAGTGGAATAGTATAGTATTAGTAATAGTAATAGTATTCTGTATAATCAATAGTTCTACATTTTGTTATAATCAGAGATTCTCACAACAGAAAGCCAAAGTACCACCAGCAGTACCCCTACCACAGTTTGAGAACCACTGCTCTAGATTGTTCCCAAATCCTGGAGGGATCAGCCAGAAAAAATGTGTGGATTAAAAATGGGATTACTTGATGGGAAACCACTCATACTTTAGACCTACCTCTGCAATGTTACTGTGATCCACCATAAAAGAAGTTTGCCCCTAAAATAAATGGGTAGTGGATGTTTTTGTTTTTTTATCGTATCTTACACCGATAAAATATACTGGGCTGCTAAATTACTCAGTTACAAGTTAGCTTTATGATGACTGCAGACCAATGTGAATGTAAATAACCTGTATTTTACCGTTTGCACTTACCGTTGTGCTTTCTTTGTTTCATGACACTGTCAGGTCCTGAGCCCATGAGGTCGTCTATGCTGGCCCTGCTCCTCTTCTTCGGTGCCCAGGCTTTGGCCACCTCCAGGACCACAAGGCAGCAGGACCCAGACAGCTCCATACCCACAGTGAACCCAAAGCTCTTCAGCAAGCGGCGCCACCTCTCACCCAGGGTGCTCTTCAGCGCTCAGCCGCCCGATGCAGAGCCGGTGGGGTCACAGGGCGGCAGTAGAAGGAGCCGGCGAGCGGGGCAGCCTCAGCACAGGGGGGTGTACTCTGTGTGTGACAGTGTCAGCGTCTGGGTGGGAAACAAGACCAAAGCCACAGACATTTTAGGAAACGAGGTGACCGTCCTACCTGATGTCAAAATCAACAACGTCAACAAGAAGCAATATTTCTTTGAGACAACATGTCACAGCTCCCGCTCAGGCGGCACGGGCTGTCTGGGAATCGACTCGAGACACTGGAACTCCTACTGCACCAACTCACACACTTTTGTACGGGCGCTGACAACTTACAATAACTTGGTGGCCTGGAGACACATACGCATCAATGTGGCATGTGTCTGTGTGCTAAGCCGCAAGTCATGGCGTGAACACTCTACCAGCATGGGCCAGTCTCAGTAAAAGACAATCAAAAACACTCATGCCAGTTGCACAGATTTGCAGAAAATGACAGTTTTCTGCACAGCTCTGACCACCAAAGACTCCCCACATTCCACACTAAGTAAATTATTGGTATATGGCTAAATATCAGGACTGTATCTATAAAAAAGAGGCCTGGGTCAAACTATTTCAGGTATAATTGGTGTCTAGTTAGGATTTTTTACCAGTTTTGTAGACAAAACATTCACAATCTGCTGTGTCACTTCATGTTCAACCATATGACAAATCAAATAATATAACAGATTGAGATGTCAAGTAATTTGGCTTTTTAATTAAAAAAAAAAGAAAAAAAAAAGTGCAAAAAGCCTGCTTAGGCCTTGTTCTTCAAACAAAACTAAGGAAAAAATACAGCCCATGTGAAATAATAGTACTCTATTTGTATAATTGCCTAATAAATCCTTTAGCTCAACCCATTCTGGCACACAACTAAACTTGAAATACTATTTGTCCCAGACCTGAGGTAAGCAAGCTTTTGTTTAAAGACTGTGGTTGATGTTGTTATTTATTAAACACTTCCATACCATTTCAAGGACTCTGTGTTTTAAATGTGTTAAAAGTTTTACAGTACACCTACGGAAAGACTCCTGTTTTACAAGAAATGAATGAGTAACAGTGTACAGTAAAAAGATATTTTCCTTACTGTCCAAAATGAGGTTTCTTTTTACCGGCAGCGAGCTTTAGTTCTGGCTTTGCTTTGGATTTTCCTGCTCTTCATTCAACAGCAGACGTGCAAAACACTGGCTACATAGCTACACATTAAATGGTTTCCAAATGATTCAACCCTCTGATAATATCAGGGCCTACAATTTTCTTTGTTCTGGCAGGGACCTAAAAGTGTTGACAGTACATTCCAAATACATTGCACTGGGAGCAGATAAACCCTTTTTAGAAAACAAGGGCTCATGGCCAACATTTGTATCAGAGGTGATATTTATGATGGTCATAGAAGTTCAAGAAGGGTTAAACAATGAGGAAACTAATGTGAAGCAACAAGGAAGGCATTCTGCGACATGGTGTCAACAGAACAGCAGAAGTCTGTGATTTTACTGTGGAAAAGTGGAAACGCTTACCTACTTTGCCACCGTCAGCTGCTGGAAAATAATGCACCGCTGCCCTCTAGAGGCCGAAATGTGGTAAAGCATCTGGTAATAACAAAACATGTGTCGCGTTTATTTTGTTGTATTGTTAACACACGTATATTGTTTCATAAAATCGGCTAACTAGTTGACTGTAACATGCACCAAATTATTAAACTTATTAAAATTAAAAAATGCTCACAACGAGTCACTCCAAACATCTGTCCATTACACATGCGTTAACCGCGAGTCTGCACAGTTGGTAAATATATTTTGACTTATAATGTATTTCGTCTTGAGAACGACAACACAATATTAAATGTTTCTTAAAGTTGTTGTATTTTATGAAACATTGAGGTACAACCTAATATTATTCAAATACAACATACTTGGTCTACTGTAATTTTCGTCCTCGCCACTAGATGGAGACATTTAGTCGAACAAATATATAGCGCCTCTCTGACAGCTCCTTATAAAGCCTTAGTGTAGCTGTCAAATCCAGTTCTACCTTATCTCAGGGGCATGCTCTGTGTGCTTCTATTCTCTCTGTGTGTATTTGCTTACACGCGGATCATTTGATTGTGAAGAATATTAGCAACTGTATAGTGGATAAGAATACCATTTTGGGGCTGATTTCCCACCTCTGCTGTCTCTTAGATCATAAGGATGACTCACAGTTGCACCATATGGAGATCAGGTTTCGTTATTGCCCCAGATTTGCATATCAACCACAGAAGAGGAGGGTGAACTGCAGACACATAATAGGATTTTGACTCCATTATAACCAGGGGATATGGGTTCAGTTTCAGGTCTACTTCCAGTGTAAAAATGACACAGAATGTTCATATTCAAAGATCAAATTCAGTAATTCAAAGTGTGTCATTCATTTTTTAATACTTTAATCTAGCCGAGATGTGTTATATAACGTAAAAGAGGCAGCAATGTGATGTGTCTTATGATCCGCCCAAACTGATGTTCTCTGTGATACTGTGGCAGACGAACAGGGGGTCGCTGTTTCCATCCCACGTCAGCAAACAAAGACTGTGCAAACATGAGAAGTGGACATAGAAGTGGGTGAACCCGAGCTGACCCCTACAGCCTTCACACAGGGCAGGGTTTCAGTGCTGCACCACAGTACCCAAGTATTTGTAGTTTTGACCTGTAGATATTGTACAGAGCCTAGACATCACCCTTAGGATCAGGTGTCATTGAAATCTTATCTGTGTTTAAGGTGCACACCGCAAACAGAGTCCATATTTCCACTATAAACACAGGTGTTATTGGTGACTCACTGCAGGAGGATGTGCAGGTCTGTAAGTAGAGCAGATCAACACCATAGTAAGGGTCTTCTATTTAAAATAAATATTGAACTATGACACTTGTGCTCCCACTTGACTGTCCATCAGTGGTTGAGGGAGACTCCCTAAATATCCAGTCAGGGAAAATGGAACAACCCTCAGAGAGAGCCACAGAGAAGGGATCAGACAATAGGTGCAATAGGTGCAATAGGTGACAGGAGGACATATTCATTACACTATAGAACACCAAGAAACTTCATTAATTATTCATTTCTAAGGGGAAAAGTTGTTCTTTTATTTAAACACCCATCGTCTAGTCATACTTCAGTGTATGGATCTGTGCGTGTAGTTTTATTTTACTGAAAGAAGACAAAGCCTAGTAAAACGTAGGGCAGCTTTCCCATTATCACAAAGCCCTATGTGGGAATTTCACATTAAAGCTCCACTACCTGATTTTCTTTTTGCCATCCCTGTCCCAACAGCAGCCTAGGGACCTCTCCTGCTTCCTACTTGTTACAAAAAACTAGAAAACTAGACCAATTTTTCTTCCATTAAATACTAGTACATTTCACCAAAGTGAAGTTTAGAGTTGAGCGTTAGCTTACCGTTGGCTTAGCTGCGGCTTCAGTGTCAGCATGGCAATTATCTCATAAAACATTACATGATTGAGTTTACAGTATTTATCAGCGGTTTACGTTGCCTCCCTTTTCTCTGTTGATGTTTTTCTTTTTTGAGCTGTTTTGCTGTGTCAAAAGACATATTCACTGCTGAAAATACCAATTTATTGGCAGCTATTAAACTTCCTGGAATGTCATATGACATGGTGGTGCTGACCAATGGGAACGCTCTACTTTCAAGCATGTGATTTTTGCGAGCAGGTGATTGGCCAAGGTTTTCCGTTCTCATCTATTAACATCCCTTATAATAAAGAGTAGATAGCATCATAAAGACTGTTTTCACAATTTATTGCCTTTACAATATATTATTGTGTGTTATGTTATACTATATTATATTGTTTCCTTTATTTCTTTATTATATTTTTAATATGTTTTTTATATTTATTTTATTTTTTTAAACATATTTATGTGTTGTATTTCTGTTGTTTATTTATCTTTCATTTGGTTATGTCTGTAACAAAAAGAACTGTCCCTCGGGGATAAATTAAGGAATTTTAATTCTAATTAGTTGGTGTTTAAAACATTTTCCCCAACTAGAAGATGCTGCATCTATAGTTTATATAGCTTACTTTTAGCAGAAACCACAGCCAGAGTAAATCACATTTAATATTGCTCCTCGGACTGTTCATCCGTGTCATGCAATACGATGACGTCCTTTACCTTCGTTATTTATAGCTATAGATGTTATTCAGATAAATACTGTGGTGATGTTTGAGGGATAGTGAGTTAACATGTATAAAAGTACAACATTAGATATCGCCCATCTAAAAGGAAACATTCACAGACAATAGTAGTTAGGGGACCCTAGTCTACAGCCTCCCCTGGGATCGCACATGGTCCCAGAGTCCCACTTTCGACGACAACACCTCCCTCAGGCCCTCACACACACACACACACAAACACACACAAACACTCTCACACACTCGTATGGGAGGGGCCAGGCGGCGCGCATCCATCCTGCGCCTCTTGTGCGCATGTTTCCCGTTTTGGATTTGGATAGTGTAGCGGTGCGAGCCCATCTCTGTGTGGTTTGTGTGCAAGTGGAAGAGACGAGGGTTCACTAAATCATCGGACACCTGTGTTTTGTTGATTTTGTCCGGAGACAGCGACGCACCGGGAGACATCATGAGCAAAGTGCAGGGCGGAATGAAATGCGTGAAATATCTGCTCTTCGTCTTCAACTTCATCTTCTGGGTAAGTGGCTCCTCTTGCTGGTTGTTTACATGGAAACAGAGATAAGCAGGCTGCAGTGAATGGGATGATGTCATTGCTGCCAACTGTTTATTTTCATTTTTGCAGCGTTATAGGGTTCAGTTTTGCCTGTTTTCGAGGTTTCTGCTCCTCCTCAGTCGATGTTTACACGTTCAACACAGTGTGGGAGAGCTGCCTGTTGTTTGTCTGCAGCTTGGAGAACATGAGTGATGCTGGTGCACTCACTCCACAGTCCCTACCCACCTGCTGTTCACAAGTCTCACTGTAGTTCCTCGAAATCCCCACCCTTATCTATAAATCCTCTCTGACCCAAGTCTATTAAGTCATCCATAGCTCATTTATGACAGCTCCCTGATGTCTCTTTATTAGATTTGGGGGGTAAATCCAATAATAAGCCATGATTTGTGTAGGATGTGATGTGCCTTTTCTGCAGCACATTCATTAGAGCTGCTGGTGGTGTCCAACACACACCCACTTCTTCCTCATTTGAAATTGTGCTTTCATTTCATTTGAATATCTTTTGATTGCACCTTTTCCTCGTGTGCTTTTCCCTGTAGCACTGTCAGCTCTTGTGGAACTTTAGGGCTTTTAAATCTGCCTATTACATGTTGTTGAAGCATTTAATCACACTGTAAAAAGGGCTAATTATATAACAGGTCAAAGAATAGCCGTCTACTTATGCACACTGGAAAAGTGGGCATGATAAGGTGCACTTAATAAATGTATATGGACCTGAGATAGGAGAAAGTGACCTTATGACAGCAGCTTTTAACATAACTTTAGAAAAGAGGCTCTAAATGGTCCCATCTTTGTTGTACCATCATCACATGTGCCCAAACTAAACACACTGAGGCCTCTTTGTTCACACTTTTGGGAGTGAAAGCAGAGTTGTGATGTGTACTCTCATTTTTTTTTTTTTTTTTTTTTTTTGGAGGGGGGTGATCTACCAACGCGCAGCCAATCACAGTGCACGTTACATCACCCAGGCACCATGAGGCTGGCACTGTCAGTGACCCAAATGCACCACGGGAGACGGATCACAGATGCGCTCCCAAGGATGGAGTATATTTTAATGTTAAATCTAATACATCAAAATGGCAGATATAGTGTATAAACACAGGTTATTATATATGGATGGCTTCAAATGGTCTTGTTTTAACCAATTAATCCAGAGTGGAGAAACTTTCTCTCCATGGCACCTTATTTTGATCCATAAGTCTATCTCTGATTTCCGAGGGGCAAATATTCATCTCTGAGTTGCGTCAAACTTCTTTTCCAACAAACAAAGAACTCATCCAGCCTGTCTCCCATTTCCAAATGCAAATCAGCCGCTCTAATCTCTCCTGACTGAATTTGTTTTTGGAAAAAGTCTCTGTCGCTGAAGTGAGTCATTTACATTTTTGGCAGCAGTTTGTTTTCGAAATAAAGAGAAGACACAGCGGGAACTCAGCGTGAGCATCAGAAGCTACTTCACCGGAGAGATAAAGACAAGAGCGCCACCTGCAGAATGTTAATCAACTTGAGGAGGAGTGCTCGTTACAGTGAAGTGATGTGAGAGAATGTGAGACAAGATGGGGTTGTTAATAATGATAATAATGATGTGTTTTTTGTGTGTTTTCCGTCAGCTGTCGGGCCTGTTGGTGCTGGCCGTGGGACTGTGGCTCAGGTTTGACCCAGAGACGGTGGAGCTGCTCACAGATGATAGTGCTCCTGACACCTTTTTCATAGGTACGTGTCATAATCTATTGTTTAACACTTAATATTGTGCATTATTTTCACTACACTGTGACTTGAAGTGCTAGTCATAGGCAACAGAAACAATGGCACAAAAAAATCTGCATAAAAATCATGTTTGGCTCCATAAACACTGAATCCATTCATTCTTTTTCAAATAATTCTTCTTCTGGAGTCCCATCTGTCCCATTCTGTAATTTAGTTTAAACCACATTTTGAGACAGATAATTGGCCAATCAGCTGCAATGTTACACTTGGGGGAGAGGCTATTCACTCAACACCACTTTTGCCAAAACTGCAATGATTTTATTGCGGGAAATGAGGGTTTGATTACAGAGAGGGAGACTGAGAAACAGCTACCACATCCAAGTAAGGCAGCAAGGGTGCAAATTACTCACTCCTGACTCAGGGACAAAAAAAAACCCCAACAACACAGGACTCTTTTACACGAGGCCAGCGTTCCTACTACACAAAAACTTTTAAATCCGGCCTCATTTTATTGTAGCTGCTGCTCTGCTTTCATGTCAACTGTTGAGCCGGTGTCCTCTCTGAAAATGATAACATCAAACTCTGTGGATGAGGAGGTAGGAGGAGTAGCAAAAAGAAACCCACCCCCTACTGGTGTGGCATTTGTACTACATTGTTTTGGGCCTCTGAAAGTGTAATTTACAGATTGCTGCAAACTCTTTTCCACGTAATAATAAGAAGTCTGTCAAGTCCACAGATAGTCTAATGTTTTTGGTCACCTTTAAGTAAAACTATTCTTCCCCCTCGGTGGCCCCTCTCTTTACCTGTTTCCTGTCTATCTACTATTAAAAAATCTTTAAAAAGTCATTATCTGTGTTAAAACTCCACATGCAGCAGAGGGGTTTTTCATGTCTCTTTTACGACGTGCTTTTACAACGTTTTACAAGCTTGCATTACTCCCCGAGAGGATTCGCACCGCCATTTTAAGTCAAACCTTCCTCGGGTCATGGGTGTAACTGAGCATTGATCAACACTTAGCCGTTTTGTGAAGTGCAAAGTGTTTTCCAATTATCTCATGGGCAGAAGCGGAAGTGTGAAACAAACATTAAAGGTACTTTTGTCAGCAAGTTTGCGTCAGATCAAGACAAACAGTTTGACATTTTGCTAAAGATAGAAGTAGAAACTAAACACTACGTTAATTGACTGTGTGTTATTATAACCCAAGGTGACACTAGAACAATGACAGAACATTTTCATTAGCAAACAAAGGGTGGGATTCTATTTAAATTGATGGAAAACCTTAGTTGAGAAATGACTTTATGGCCTGCACCTTAGAAGCTGAATACTTTTTATATAGACAAAGTGGAATTTTGTTTCATTCTTGAGAAGAAAAAAAAGATTTATAATCAAAACCTTTATTTAATCTTCTCTAATCAATGCTGCTCCAACACTGACAAATGGACACTGGCCAGAAGCTGATGAATGAACACTTGTCTCTCATTGAACATCCAGTAACTCTGCAGCACTGAGACCTCGGATGGCTTTTTGAGTGCTATCCGATAGACACTTCCTCTCCTAAACTCCCATGGAGACACACAGCATCCCATTAAAACATACAGTAGACCAGAAAACGGCGTTCAGTGTGAAGTACGAATGCACACAATGGCCTCTGTCTCACTCACTGGCTCTGGCCGGAGGCACCGAGGATCAGAATGAAGCCTATTCTTGTTTCTCCCGTTCGGACCATGACCTAAAATGGTGACTTCACTTCATCAGCCTCTCGGAGGTGGCTGCCTCTCTCAGGACACGAGGGGGAGGTCGGGCGGGGCAGGTGACACTAGTTGATACCTAATTGGGTTCGTACATTGGCCTCCGCACAAATCCGTGGCTTGATTTGTTCTATAAAGTCAGTAAAGTTACACTGTGATCAAAATTTAAGAAAGAAAGTGAACATCAATAAGGAACAAATTGAATATCTAAATTTGATTATGCAAAAAACAGAACATGGTCACTGTGGTAATCTCATCCAGGTTTGGGGTTATTTGAAATGCAAATGGACTTCTGTCAGACACTTTTGGCTTCTGGGTTTACTGTGAACAGGCATCTGTGAAAAAAACAACTTTTTACTCAGACTTTTGTTGCAATTTTTGGCTCATTATTGCATCAGCCAAAATCATCTATTATGCAATAAGGAAGAGGCTGTTTCCTCTGTCAGCCATCTATAATTCCTGTGTCATTAAAGCTCTACATCCATACTGTTAATAGGTCAACTAATATTATTTATAATGTACTTTTACAGCTCCTAATGAGAAGTTTTCTCCAATGAAGCATCAGTCAACTGCTATGTTTCTCGACAAAACAAAGACAAAAAATAATATGTGACCTGAATGAATGGATGGTATGAAATATTGAAGTATCTTATAAACTGTTGGAGCAGAATCAGAGTTGTGTAAAAAAAAAATAAATAAATAAATGCACTAGGCAGCCTTTCCTTTGCGTGACTCACTCTCACTCCAGTGTGTAAACAACCGTAACGTGTGTCAGCCATGCTTTCTATACATATATGTTTATATCTCTAATACCTTTATAAGAGCCAGTGTCTGTATACATATCCCTGAGAGCCAGTGTGGTATAATCAAGTGATGGAAACATTTCCAGCCAAGATCCTTCCTATGAAAGGACTTGTATACACAATCGAAGCAGTCTCCATTCTATGTTTCCGTGACTAACTTTTGAAGCAGTGTCATCCTTTACTTTAGTGGAATACTTCTTCGTCCTTAGCTCCCCGGCAGCAGCAGCAGCAGTAGCAGGTAAACAACAGCTTGCATCCTCCCCCTTGTGGATTAATTAAATTGCTGTGGCGGTTGCTGTCGATGGCACTGATGAGGCCCTGAGTATAACCCTTGGGGGAATGGTGCCGGTGTACAGTTACAGCGACCGGGGCTCAGTAGTCAGGCCAGGGAGCCGGGGAGGTGACGACATAAAAAAATGGGACAATGGAAGGTTTCGAAGTCTGTTGCGAGAGAAAATTAGATTAGACTTTTTAGCAAACAGATGCCATGGGTTTCTGTGTTACCCTGCAGCAACGTAAATACAATAAGTAAATGGAAGAAACATTAATACTGCCAGTGGAAAGTCTTTGCTAATAGACTTGACATCAGCTCTCATTTAAGTGATAGAAACCAGGCTCCGTGTTGTGATGATACATTGTTATTGTTAGGCCGCTCCTTTTAGACCTCTTTGCAGCTTCAGTGCAGGAGCTTTTTTCAGTTTTCTTTATCCCATTGACAGGACAGGACAGATGGACGCTCCAGGTGATTGAAGTTACTGGAGTGTCTCAAATTGTCTGTCAGTTTAAGAGAGGCTCAAGTTACAACATCACAACGTCCCAAATTTCACAAAAGCTTTAAAATAGTGGGAAAATAATCACATTGCAACCGTGGGAGGAGGAATCAGAGCTGCTAAAGATGTTTCCTCCTACTCTGTATCTGGGAGCTCAACACAACAGCAAGCCTTTAGAATTAGATTAAATAGTGTTCCCACAAAGCGTTGAGAGTCCTGGGACCATGCTGCCATCACCAGGTGAACATGTGAACTTCACTGGGCACACAAAGGTCATGTACCTGTACTGTTTGTCTCCTCCTCTTCCCAGCGGTCTACATCCTTCTCGGGGCTGGAGGGCTGATGATGCTCGTCGGGTTCTTTGGGTGTTTCGGAGCTGTGCGTGAGTCTCAGTGTCTTCTAGCATCGGTGGGTACTGACTCGACAGATTGGCAGCAAGAGTGAGAGTAAAAATGTTGCTTGATGTTCTTTTCCCGTCAAGAGTTAAAAGTTAAAGAGCCATGATTTCTTTCCTGCAGTTTTTCGCATGCCTTCTGATCATCTTCGGGGCTGAGGTTGCAGCCGGTGTGTTTGGATTTATCAACAAAGAACAGGTAACTTTTTTTTTTTTTTTCTAGAATAAAAAATCTGTGCTTTCTAAAATTCAGCGTTTAATCAATACTTTTATTTTTGACTCAAAGATAGTGGAAGAAGTGCAGAAGTTTTACAGCAGCTCCGTCACTGACAGCTCCAATGTGAACGGCACTGCAATTGCACTCATTTACCACAAAACTGTGAGGATAATATTGCTAAAATCCCCCCAGAATGTAAAAATGCAGTGCTACAAGTTGAAATTGTTTTACATTTCCAGCTAAACTGCTGTGGAGGCTCTACACCAGATCCCACTCTGTGTCCTGAAGATGGGGGAGACAAAAAGGTAGAGTGTTACACATTATACACACTAGATGGCAGTAAAGTATCATTTGAGTTCAAGTCCCTGTGCTCGATGAATTGTAATTATTCATTTAACTTCTGTTTTTAGGACTGTCTTGCTGCAATCACAGACTTCTTCAATGAAAAGCTGCATATTATAGGCTACATTGGGATCGGTATAGCCGGAGTGATGGTGAGATAGAGAGAAAAATGCACAATAATGACAGAATTTGATACTCCTTAACACTTTCCTGTGTTGATTTCAGATTATTGGTATGATCTTCAGTATGGTCCTCTGTTGCGCCATCAGGAACAGCAGAGAAGTCATATAGAAGTGGGTTTTAGAAGACTCAACCTTCGTAATCAAGTGTCTGCAAAAGAAGGGACACACCACAGTTGAATTTCATGTCACTGATCAAAAAAAAAAAGTATATTTAAACTTTGCGACTAAACGGACCAAATTAGACACAACACGCTGGATTATTGACTCCTGCTGAACTCCACCAGCACAAAAACATTGATATATTTTTGTTCTTTTCCATAACGCATGGTCAGCCTCTGCCACTACTCTGCCACATTCCTGTCTTGTAACGTCCTATTGTTAAACTGCAGTGCCTCTCAGCAGCTCCATGACACTGCACACACACCAAGCCTTCTCTGAATCTGTTGAATGTCACAGCCCGAAGAGACTTGTACATATGAACTTCCATTTTGTGCATTTGCTATTTATTATCATGTGCCCTTACCTGCTAGTCTTGAGTAATTTAAAGGCCTTTTGCCTGCCAAGTTTGTGTGCTTAAGTGTTTTGAGGACTAGCCTCCCCTTTGCAGAACAAATTCAACCTTGTGCCTGTTAATTCACACAGATACGCCTCCAGCTACTGCACTTTGATCTTTTCCTTGTGATCTGAATATGTACATACAGTTGTAGTGCTTGTTTTCTGCCATCACTTGTAAGTATTTTTACTTCAAAGCACAATAGAAGAAGTGTAGGTGTTCTTTTGACTCAAAGGGTTTGGGGATGTCTCATGATAAACTGCCTGTTTGGAAATCTTCCAGTTCATTTGAAAATTAACACGTATATCCTGAGCTCTTCTGGAGCATTTGTGTACTGTACTGTAACACTATTTGCATTGTGTTTGATGTACATTTTGTTAGTGTGCCAGTAAAATGTTTTGTGTAGAATAATGCAGTTGATGTCAACCTTTAACTACAATTAAAATATCTATGGTGCTTTTACAGACGTCAAAAGCTCTTGGGTTTTTGTTTTTTTTTGTGGATGCAGTTTCTGACTGTTTGTTTCCCCTAAGATTTGAGAAGCATCTGCAGCACTGAGTCATAACTGTAAGCTTTGTGGGCAGCCCGCTCAGAATAACCGACACAGATAAGACGCAGTCTTGTGTTAAGTGTCTAGAATCAGCTTCCATCTCAGAGCATTTCTTTTACTTAGTACATTTGCTAACATGTATTTGAGCTCTTTTGTATAATCTCTATACCTAACAAACTTATTTTAAAAGTACTCCAAACTTTAAAATGAAAAAAAGAATCAAGTCCACAGAGTGCAGTTTAATACTTTTAATATTTACACATTGTACAAAAAGGTTTAATGCATACATACAGAAGAGACATTGTAACAGTAATATATATATATATTTTTGGCCAAGAGAGAATTCGGTCAGCTCTGTTAAGGCATAAACCAAAAGTCAAATCACTGTTATGCATAAAATAAATGATGTTACAAAGACAAACGAAAATATTTATTGTGCATCAAGTTTTCAGATATTAAGATATTGACTATTCAACACTACAGCACTATATCAAGTATAGGAGAGGACACAGATTATGATTTAGTAAATCGTATGGTCCCAATGTCAGTGGAAGGTTTATGATCAGTCAAACTCACAGTTACTGCTTAAATGGTATGTAAAAAAACAAAACAAAAAAAGTTTAATAAATATCCCTTTGCAATGAATGGGTGAATTGTGCCCTTTGGAAAGCCTCATTCACAAGTCTTTGTAATGAAAGACAACAATCAAAAAATGATTAAAAAAAAATAAAAATAAAAAATACTGCAAGCCACTGCATTCGGCAATTCAACACAAATTTGTAGCTTACGTACATTTAAAACTGGTAACAGTTATAATGGAGTGATACTGAAGCCAGCTCCCTCATGGAGGGAAACAGCACTGGGCTGTTTAGGGACAAAAGAATAATAATATAATAACTTCAAGTCCCCTAAACTGGTAAGGCTAGCTGCTCTAAGTGCAAACATTGGCCTTGGCCTGCTGAATAAGTCACAAAGTGTTAAGTGCAACACAGCTGTCAGACCATACTGAAGACAAAATCAGGTTTTTACAGTCCTGAAGCCTTTACAAATAGTCAGACTTTTTATCAAATGTGTAAACCAATGGTATGTAGCTGCCACGGTGTACAGTCTTCTTCACTCAGATGATCCCATGCATAGCCAACCTTCTTTTCAGGTTCACCTTCTCAAGCCGAGAGGAGCCTCAGGGGCGAGTTGTCAAGGATATATTCTCCAACACCAACAAAGTACATCACCTGTGCAATACCAAACAACGGAGCAATGACCAGAGCACGGCAGCCTGCACCTTTCAGGAAGGCAGAAGGTCCCTCCTTCCGCAGGATTTTACTGTGGGGAACAAGAGACATTCGTTTATGCATGAGTTCACACTAAGAGCAAAAAGGAAGTGGTGTAACTCAGTAAACAACTCTCTCACCTTATGCAGTCCACAACACCATTATATGTCTCTTCATTGGACACTTTGTTCAGAGACTGCAGCCTTGTTTTCACCACTAATAACAAATTAAAAAAACAGTCACTCCTCAAAGTCAGGGCTACAACTGACACAATATGTGAGATAATATGAAGAGCATTTATCTAAAACTTACCATCACAAGGATTAACAGCCACAGCAGCACAAGAGCCTGCTGCACAGCCTGAGAGGAAAGCCCAGTAAAAGGGTGAGGACTCCTCTGGACTGGGTTTGCCAAGGCGGTTCAAGTTGGCAAACAGTGGGAAGTAGACAATAGAGAATGGAACATCCCTGAAAGAAAAAAGAAAAAATGAAATTATAAAAAACTGTGTTAAAGAAATAATATATAAAATTCCAGTTTAGACAGAAAAAAAAGGCTCACCTCATGAGTGTTGCCCCCAGTCCTTTATAGAGCCCCTGGATGCCTTGTGTCTGTAGCAGCTCCTTAGCAATCTGTGTGGCTGAAACAGCACGTGGAGCAGTCACCACTGTGCCCGAGTTGAAGGAACGGCTCAGAAGAGTGTTTGTGGTCACAAGCTTTGTTGGCGATATCATGACCGGTTTTTGCTGCTGGGCAGCTGTGGAAAAATAATATTAATAATAATGTTAATAAAATCAATCACTAAGATAAAACTATACCAATATGTAGTGTGTTAAAATACACTCTTTAAAACATGTTATTGTATTTACCAACTCGGCCTGCGTCCTGCAGCTGGATCTTCAGCATCTCCATTGGGGTGGTAACAATGACTTGACACATGCCTGCCCCACAGCCTGCCAGCATCTCTTTAAACACTGTCAGCCCTTTTCTGTTAATAGCAAAAAAGCTGAATTAAACAACTGTTCAAAACAAGATGCCAAACCATTACTTGGTGAACATTTCTGTCTTACCCATCCTTAGCAAGGTGATGGCGGAAGAAGTCATTAGCAGCCAGTTTGATTGCCTTCTCAGGAGTGACCAGAGTCAAGTTGACAGCGGCACCTGAGGAGAAAATGTGCAGTTAGCAATGGTGTCGTAATAAAGTGTTCATTTACAAAGCAAAACGTCCCCCTTTATTATCACTACCCCATTACAATTTCATAATCATTCCACTGTATAGTTAATGTACACAGACAGGAAAAAGCTTCAATCAGTAAACATGGAGGGGGTTTATATTTAGAGATGCTACATAAAAATAGGTTAAAAATGAGAAATGCTAAACAGAGGGATTGAAAAGATGGACATAAATGAACCCACACAAAAAAGACAATAGAGTAGAAACTTTGTTTTAAAAGAAAGCTACAAGTTTGTAAGTGTGTAAATGACAAAAAAGACAACATAAAGTGTTAGTCAAAGTACAAGAGGTTGAATCCTGGACTTATGCTTTGTGTGTGCAGACTTCAGAAAACCTAAATTTGCTTAGAGCAACGCCATTTCATATCATCTTGAGTGCATTATAAGATTAACCAAAGTCTGCAAGAACACAACACATAGTCTAAAAACTGAGGATCCAATCCAGTCATAGGACAGAGAAAAGATAGGCAAGAAGTTACAGATAAGAAGTCAAAATACAGAACATAAAGATGGCAAAACATAAACGTGTGCCTATAGTTTTAAATAGAGCAATATTGTAAGAACCATTTAATGATTTGCCTCCAGCGTGGCTGCGCCTTATCGGCTAGCCTTCAATATCCCAGGGGGACCCAAGTCTGTAATACGAAAAACACAGATGCAAACAACAGCATTCCTCACACAAGCAGAGGCCTAGTCTAAAGGTCTCCATTACCTTTCAATTAACTCTTTTATCCACTTTCACAGGAACTTTGATGACATGAACATGTCTAACCAGTAACTGTACGGTTTCAAAATCAATATTCGGACACAAAACATTACTTTAGTATGTACATAAGTGTTTTTTAGAAATGTGAGTTGTTTGGTTAACTGGTCATGTGTACAAGTAATTACTTTCTTGCGACTCATGCAGACTGTTTGTGAACTCTATGATGCCATTATGTAACTTTTGTTCAACTTGACTAATGACACATCTTACCCTTTCCTTCATGTAATCCTCTGTGTTCCTACAGTCTAGTGTTTAAACATTCACATGCGCAGAAGTCTTACCTCTGTACATTCCAAAGTAGCCCTCTGATCGAACCGTTTTCACAAGGCAGTCCATCCTGTAGAGAAGGGAGCAGACAAACTAGTTAATACTATTCTCTAAATGAAAAAAAAAAAAGTTATTTGTTTGACAAAAGAGGCACAGTGAAAAGTTCAATCCATCCTCCCAAAGCATTGAGCACGATTAATAACACCTCAGTGGAGAACAATGAGACAGCTACACAGTGCCTATGATTCACCAGGTCAGGAATGTGACTTACTCCATATATTTATCATGAAATGTGCCAGTGTCATTGTGGGCTTTACAAGAATAGTTCTGGATTAGAGTCACACAAGTTACATAGTGATATTTGGAAGTTGAGCCAAAAGCCTGACAACAGTTACTAACAACACTTACATGCTCTTATAGACCTGCTGACCCTTCCTCTGATTTTGTAACCTTGTCTTTGCCAAGTCAATGGGAAAGACACAAGTGACGCCGACAATACCAGCAATTCCCCCATTGATGAGCTTAGCGGGAAGGCTGAAAACAGAGAAAATAGAATACATAAATTGGCTGCTTTAATGAATTAAACAGAATTTGAAATTTTTATGAGACAGAAATTTAGACTGTTCAATTAAACTGTTTCATAAAACCAAACAAAGACTTACCTGATTTGCTGCTGAGACATGTTGACTTTGAATAGGAGGACAGGAAGATGTGCAAAATGCTGAAGATTCTTGTGTCGTTTACTTAATGATGAGTGCTAAAAAGAGATAATGAATAATTCAAGTTACTAAGAAGTTGTAGGCAGGTTCCTGAGTACTGAGTCTGCTTGTGCTTGGCGCTTATCCTCTACACACCAGCCTTTGGCTTATCTAAATACCACAGAGTCACGGGACCACGGGTAGGTGTGTCCTATGGCGCATACCGGAACACTATATATGGTCATTGCCGCCCTTCATACATTTGGGGTGATGTCAAATTACCAGAAAGTATTATAAATTATCCCAAAGTAAATAAAGTAAGCATCATGAAGTATTCAGTAGGTCTGATGATACTTTAAGACAGTTACATCTATGAAAGCGATAAAGTTAGATGTGCTTTTCAAAAACATTTAACATTTTATTGAAAAGAGGTATTGAAAGTTATTTGATTTAATAAAAGCGATTTTTCTGTGAAGTAACAGCTAAACGTATTGACGCGTGGTTAAAGCAGGAAACAAAAGCCACTCTTCACCGACTCGGAGCGACAGTTTCCTCGGCAACGACCTTTCAGACCATTAGCTCAAAGAAGACCAGTCAGAAAAGCTCTAAGAAGACTATAACCCGCGTGCAGTTAGTTATTAAACCTACATTTGAATATACTTACCAAAATGTAGTCTTCGTTTGGCGTTTCTTCTCGTTTATCTCTCCGTTCGTGTCCTTCACTCGTCACGGCTGCTGATATACTCGCGAGTAGGGTCGCTGGAAATTTCCATTGAGTTTTAAACTGGTGGGCGGACTCGGAGTAGAAGTCTTTTGGCAGCCCTGCAGTCCCTCCCAAACCCCCCTTTCTGAGAAAATAAAAACCAATCACCGTCTAGCTCATTTACATACCCGAGCTCATTGGCTAACTTGGATCTGCCCTGCCTGCTATTGGTCAGAAAGGTCAATCAATCACTCAGTTCCACCAATCAGGTAATGACTCAGCCGGCGAAAAGAGGAAAATGAAAACTATTGTTTCGCTTAGAATTCTTTCATCTTTTCTGGCTAAAATGCAGATGAATTCCTGGGATTAGAAACTGGGCTTTTACAGGTTAAAGACATTATCACAAGGAAGATAACTAACATCTAGGGTTAAGCTGATTTTTTTGCCCCACTGAAAGTCAAGTGGTTAAGAACATTAAGCATTTAGATGCTTCTAGTAAGCCCAGTATGACATCAGTCTGTGTATGTTCATGTGAAGTGTGTGTAAAACACTGGCCTACTTTTAAGTGTTCACATTTCTACAAAAATGGAACTAGCCCAGACCCTGTATAGTTATTTCCATGAAAAGGTTGCATATGTGTAAGCTACATTAGACTGTGTTTTTTGTCATCTTTGTCATAATGCAATCGGTTTGCACAAAAGATCAAACAGGACTTTTCAATGCAGTTACATTCATTAAATAAACCTCTGCAAACAAATGAGAGCCTATTATATAATCCAAGGGATTTTGTGTGATCTGATCTAGTAAATTCTACAGAACAGGTTCTACCACAGGTTGTCACAAAGAAAGTGGGGTTTTAGTTGCATAATGTCACTGCATACTGCGACCTATAGACATGATGATTCTTGCAGCTACATATGTGCACTCCGCCCATAGCACTAGAACAGGTTTTTTACTGCTGATGTATAACAAAAACTTAAAGGTTGTAAAACAGGGTGTTGCACTTTATCTGTAATTCAAGTATGCATTTTGGCAAAGCCAGCAATGCATGCTCGTACAAGTGCTATACTTGTCTTTGTGATCATACAATATCTTAAACCCTGTTCAAGCTGAATGAGGAGAGTTCAGGTGAAATCTTACAGAGTTGTTATATGACTTTAAGTGGTTAGCTGTTCATTGATTAAAGTCAACTGGCCCATTAAGTTGCTAAACATCAAAGTTTCCGATTAAAACTACAGAATACACATATTTCTGTAGTTTTGATCAAATTAATATATTAATTTTAAGAAGCAGTTTACACAGTAAACAGTAGCACTGCACACACAAAATAGACCCACTGGTCACTAGTATATAACATCTCATTCTTTACGGATGAATAAACAGAACACAAACAAATGGTACATTTGTCTGAGAGCGGCCTACGCAGTTGGGTCTGTTGGAGTGCTGATGGAAGCAAATTCCATGTCATCTACTTGGTTATCCGTCAGGGTATTAGGGTTTCTAAAACACCACAATGCAAAGAATTCAAACCATTTGGGAAGCGCATGAGTCAAATCATGTTATAATAGGGTTAAAAAACTGACCTTTAAGGGGTTATTCATGTGTTACAATGTTCTTCTCTAATTCAAATGTAAGAGGAGAAAATGTGAGTTACTGTCATTTATTTTTCTTTGTTGGCTGTTTGCTTCTATGAAAGTGTATTCTTAGGTCCCCCGGGGACCCCATGGGTCCCCTGGTAAGCTGATTATAAACACACACAGTTGTCAGGAGTCATTCAAGCCTCCCAGAGACATTGTGGATATGTTCACTAAAGTCTAAAATGTTCTTCTTCAATCCAATTGCTAGTGAAACTATTACAAGTCTAAAAAAACAAGGCACAACTTTGTCTTCTGCAAAACCATATGTTTGGAAAGCTTTTTGATTTGTCAAAAGATAGAATTTTCATTTCAACTTCAGCTGGAATCCAAAAATGTTGAAATATATATTATGCTGACAGGGAATGAGACAACAACATCACAGATTCACATGATAGACACATGCCCTCACCTTGAACTATGGCCTAATATTAGCCACCAGCTGTCTTCCAAAATACCCCTGTGAACGGGAAACTACACACTCTACTTGTAATAGGACAGAACCACTCTGCTGTAATTTACATCGAGAATCTTCAGAGAGTGATGTGATCTTTCCAGGCCAGATTTAATAGTATTACTGCAGATAAAGTCTTTCATTAGGTGTGTCACCGGTCATGTGCCTTCCACAATGACCACTGGAGTAAATATAGCAGAAGGAGGTGACACTGTGACGCGTCACCGTCCCATGGTTGTTATTTTGTAAACAGACAGCTACAATCTGACACAGGATGTGATTAAGTCAAGCACAGCTTAGACAGGCAGCTATTTAAAGGCTTCAGGTTTAATAAAAAGACATTCAAGGTGAACATAGTAAGCATGAGTCACATACTTAAGTGTACAGGATAAGAATTTGTAACACAATAAACCCTTATCGAAAATGGTGTGTTGGCTCTAATATACAGATCGGGATCGAGAAAACGGGATCATGTAATCGCTTTGACCAGGATATGGGTAGATATGTCGGACTGGTTTAGTGCACCTAGATCCGGCTGGGCTAGCTCTGTGGGCACACTCATTATTTTCAGTCCTACAGGCAGCGCAGTGGCAGCTGAGAGCCACAGGATAAGTGAAGGTGGGGTTAGTGTCACAGCCGGGAAGGACAGTAGTGCGATACTCCACTTTGTCGTAGGTACAGCTCTTCTGGTGCAGCAGTGTGCCCAGTGCTCCTCTCATGATGCTGTCCTGGGCACCATAACCAAACATACTAGAGTCATACAAGAAATCTAAAATAGACTCATTTTAGATTAAAAGATAAAAATGGTTGCTAAAGTTTCAGTCATGTCATTATTATGTCACACAAAAATGATAGAGTAGGTACATACCCTTGTGCGGCAGAAACCCATGCAAATAGTAGTGTTGACTGCCACACAGTAGTTACACTCGGGCTTCTCCACATACAGGGTGAAGTCAGACGGTACGCACATGGGCACAGCTGGGTTGAACAGCAGAAGAAGAAGCCAGGAGCTGAAAACTACACTTTCCATGTCAAAAGACAAATTAGAGTCACTCTGTTGATGTCCTGTAAGAGAAAACAAATAGTAAAAACAATGTGAGGAGAAACAAACAAAAAGTAGTGTTTTATTTGATCTTCTCTCACCTGTTTGATATCTGTGCACAGACTGGAAGAGGCTGGGTTGTAACAGTATTTATATAACCACTCAAAATCCACATTTATCCAAATAAGTGATTATCTTCTTGTAAGTAAGACACTGTCCATTATGTGAATGACATGAATAAAATACGAGTCTTTACAGCCTCACAATATGACGCAAATGCTAAGCAGTAGTAAATGCATTTATAAATGAATTCTGCTCCAGATGAGTGCTCGGTGTAACTTTCATCTGCTACTGTTTCCAGTGTAGTGTCCAGTGTCCACTAGGTGTCACAGACCTCCCACACACAACAGTTCTGCTGAAGAGCATTCTGTAACCTGAATTTGACTTCTATTTCCAAAACAAACTACATTTATCCGTAATGTGAATAAAAATTAACTCAAAGTATCAGCACAAAATGTTTTGATGTAATGATTCCTAGGGGATTTAACATAAACTAAAGCTGTCAGCAAAGTTCATAGGTCAGTGGCTCCTACTGAATAGCTTGAGTACACCTTTGTCTAAATAAATTAAATAATTTACACATACATTCAGCAAGAATTGCCAGAAACCTAATCATAACTAGCTGATTTATTATCCACCTTATATTCTGTAGTCAAATATTTAGCAACACCAAAATATTTTTTCAACTCTGCGTCAGTCATCTACACAAACATTAACTGTCATTTTACATTAACCTTTAAAGAATTTGCCGGAAAAAAACAACACTACAAAGAGATGGTTATCTAGGGATATCAGGATGTCTTAAACCACTGAGAATACATACTGTGGATGTGAAAAGTCATTTTAACTCCCGTCATTGTCTACTGTTATTAATGAAAATGTTCTGTACTCTAAGGTGCTTGATTAAAGACAATGTATCACAGAATGTTCCCAAGTAGTTCTGCTTGATCGCAAACTGGTGAGAGTGGTCAAAGCTGCTGATGTAGACAAGTTCAGAAACAGAGACTGAAGATTTTTCTCCGAAAGAGACACGAAGAAGGAGCAACATTTGACATACTAACAGTAGCAATAGTCTAGGAGATATCAGAATGGTGAATGGAGAACAGAAAGGACTAAACACCACCGGATCATCATCTTATAATCACTGAAGTCACACCTGGCTCTGTTACCGCGTGTCCTTGATGGATGATTAACTGAACATTACTAATCTTTATAGACGTCTCCCGTACTCCTGCAGATTGCTGAGGAAGTTGCTGGCCTTTGTCTTTTTGCTACTATCAGTAGAAGCAAGGGTGCTGATAGTTGAGTGGGAACACCGGGATATCTTCTACAGATTTTAGTTCAGCTTTTTAAAAATTCCTGCATTCCTAAATGAACAATGGTTGGCACCGGTGGGCCAGTAGCCACGTTCTCGGTGTGGGATTATGTGGTGTTTGTTGTGACTATTTTGGGGGCCGCTGGCATCGGCCTCTTCCAGGCGATCCGCGGTCGCAAGGAGACGAGCAGTGAAGAGTTCCTGTTGGGTGGACGGCAAATGACAGCCGTGCCAGTTGCCATGTCTCTTACTGCCAGCTTCATGTCTGGCATCACAGTCATCGGCACACCTGCTGAGGCTTACCGCTTTGGAGCTGCCTTTTGGCTCTTTGTCCTTGCTTATTCGATCATGTCTACTATCACCGCAGAGATTTTTGTCCCTCTCTTCTACCGACTGGGGATCACCAGTGCCTATGAGGTAAGAAGTCAAAAACTGTGGATGAGTATAAAGGCTGACCTGCTGGTTGAAAACAAACATTAAAGAGTGAAACTAACAACATCCCTTGGACTACAAAAACAGAACATTAAAATCTTAATGTAGTTAATCATTGATCTGTTATATCTGCTGCTGATGTTTTAAAAAGGGGGAATGCAGGTCAATAAAAAGGTGTATAACATTATCAAATCTTTTACTGTTTGTGTTTGAATGCTTGCTGTAACACCAAAATATCTTCAATAATGTGTAAATGTATGCAAAGTAAGGACATTACTCTTACATTTTCTTTTTTATTTGCAGTATCTAGAGATGCGCTTCAGCCAACCCATTCGAATACTCGGGACATCAATGTACATTGCACAGACGGTAACCAAAATGGAAATATCTTCTTTAATGCAATATTCAAGTAACTTGGATTTAAGATAATTAAAAGACAACATGAAAAAGGCAACATTACACACTGCACCTGCATTAACATTAGAAACAGCACCTGCTTGATGACTTTATGCAGAACTGATTGTTGATACTGATTTTGTGAATATGAATACAGGTCTGTTCTGCTTCAATCTAATAATGAAAACTATTTTTCTTCTCTCTTGCCTTAAAAATCTCTTTTTAAGGCACTGTACACAGGTTTGGTCATCTATGCTCCTGCGCTGGCTCTTAATCAAAGTAAGTCTCCATTTTATTGTGGTTATTTATAGAATATTATTGTTTTTGTGATGAATGAACCATTAAAAAAAGTATAAATAACAATAATTGTTTAAATATTTCTTAGTCACTGGTTTGGATCTATGGGGAGTGCTTGTGGCCACAGGAACCGTGTGTATCCTCTACTGCACTGTGGTTAGTGCCTTGCATTAAATGATTTTCAATTATTTCAAGTTCATTTGCCAGAGACAAACACAGGGCACTGTTACATCAGAGATATTACAGTCCATGCTTGTACAAGGTTTATCTTATCTTTAAAAATGGCACCCACAATGCGGTGTTAACTATGGTTTGTGTTTCAGGGAGGACTAAAGGCGGTAATCTGGACTGATGTGCTGCAGATGGTTGTAATGCTGGCAGGGTTTGTGGCTGTTATTGCCAGAGGAGCTGTACTGCAGGGAGGAATGACAAAAATTTGGGAAGACGCTGGCGAAGGAGGCCGACTGAATGCATTTGAGTAAGTTGGGGACCATAGGATTGCTTGAAACAAGACGTGCCAGTATTATGATAACAACATGGCAACCGGACTAGTCAAGTTTACCAAATACCACTGATCTATAGGATTTCATGCAGGGATCATGTGACGTACCCTCCTAACATTGTGTCTGTTTCTATTTTGAACATTATACTATAGCTTTGACCCAGACCCTCTGAAGCGCCACACTTTCTGGACTATTGTAATTGGTGGCAGCATAATGTGGGTCTCTATTTATTCAATAAACCAGTCCCAGGTGCAGCGCTACATCTCCTGCAAAACGCTGAGACATGCCAAGATGTAAGTGCCCCTGCATGCAAAGCTACAGTATGACACTGGCGTTTAACCAAAATCATGCCCTGACAAGTGTAATGTCATCTCTCAGGTCTTTATATGTGAACATGGTTGGGCTGTGGGTAACCGTGAGCCTGGCTATGTTGTCAGGCTTAACAATGTACTCCGTTTACAAGAACTGTGACCCACTTACAAACGGCGATATCAGTACATCTGACCAGGTAACTGCAGTTACAGTATTCTCAGTCACATTGATTATTTTCTCTTGTGATCTAAGTATAATGATTCATTTTTAGCATCTTCCATACATGGTAATGGATATTCTGTCTGTCTATCCTGGCATCCCTGGCTTGTTTGTGGCTGCAGCATACAGTGGGACACTTAGGTGAGGCCGTAAACAAACAAGGAAATGTATTCATTAACCGAACAGTGAGTAAAGTGACTCTATTAAGAACTGTTAAGATTATATAATAGATAAGCAACAAACAGTAAGTGGTTAATGTTGCTACACAAAGAAAACATGTTTAGTTGGGGAAAATGTGAATTTCCATTATACGTATTATATGCATATATGTGAATGCATCAACCTTCATTTACCCAGGGTCTAAAAGATTACCTTTGCATATCTTTCAGCACTGTGTCCTCCAGCATTAATGCCCTGGTCGCTGTCACAATGGAAGACTTCATTAATCCTCTGTGGAAAAACCGCACAGAGAAACAAGTGACTTGGTTAAACATGGGACTGAGTAAGTTGTGTAAACAGTCTTTTAAGCCACTGTAAAATGACTGCAATCAGAGCTGACACAGACACGTAAAATCTTATCTTATCATCTTATCTTTTAATGTTACAGAAAGGATTACAGAAAGGAAATGTGTAAAAAAAAATCAGTTAGCCAAATGTACAGTAGAAGAAAGTAATTAAAATTCATGACAGTAACATTAGGTAACAGTAAGAAACGCCTTAGTGACCTACATATTTATTCAGTATTTCATCAGTCAGCTGGCATGCACGAACACGCAGGGCTCTGGAAAGTGAATTCTTTCTGAGGGCCTAAAATGACACCCTTTATTGTACGGTGAATAAAAATGAGAGTAGAGTCTTAGCTTATGAAGATTAAATGAAATACTGTCAACCATAACAACAACAAAAGGTGAAAATGATGCTTACAGTTTAGTGTTATTTTTTTCAGGTGTATTCTTTGGGGCTTTGTGTATTGGGATGGCTGGAGTTGCTTCATTAATGGGAAGCGTTTTGCAGGTAAACTCTCAAACCATATGATATAGTAAAGAAAGAATCCATGTTGTTCAATGGCTCTATAGCACCACTGTGAGGCAGAAATGAAGAATTACATATTTACCCAGCATTCTCATTTTAGGCTGCTCTGTCCATTTTTGGCATGATCAGTGGGCCTCTTCTTGGTCTTTACCTATTAGGAATGCTTTTCCGCACATCAAATTCAATAGTGAGTACTGGTGTACATTTAATACCATGACCATTACCAATGTTTGGTCACACTGACTGAAACAAATATAACATGCAATTTACAGGGAGGTCTGTCTGGAATGATCATTGGGCTGGTGTTGACTTTGTGGGTGGGAATCGGAGCTCAGATTTACCCACCGACAGATGAAAAGACAAATCCTCTTCCTGTCACCATCGTGGGCTGCAACAGCACAATGAGCCAGAACTACACAACACAGACTCCTTGGACCACTCCGGTTTCCCTGACCACGCTGCCTGAGTGAGACAAAACACAAAACAGAACATTCATTAAAACACAAAAGTAAAGAATATTTACAAAAATTCTTCTCTGTCAGTGTGAGGCCACCTCTGGCAGACTCCTGGTACTCTCTGTCCTACCTCTACTTCGCTCTCTTTGGGACACTCACCACAATGGTGTCCGGCCTACTGATCAGCGTCATCACGGGTGAAATTTTGACTTTAAACTTCTGTAACATATGTAAAAATATATCAACTAAAGAGTTTAATGCTAAATGTATTTCAGGTGGGTGCAAACAAGAAAAGCTTAACCCTGATCTATTCGTAAGGAAGACTGACCTCTTCTGCTTCAGTGGATGTGGCAAATCAGAGGTAAAGAGGGATATTTCTGACAAATAACTGAATGTAAGCAATGAATGAATGCTAAACTGTGAATATTTACCCTCTCCAGGCATCACTTACAAAAGAGAAGATGGCTTCAGACTTTGAAATGGGTGTAGACAACAAGGCTTTCACAGAATCTCCATGTAACACATTAAGCAAAGGAGAAGAAATAGCGACCAAACTGTAAGGAAAACTACAGTAAGGATAAATTGTTATGACTCGGGGTGGGAAATTTCTTTGTATTTATGCTTTAAAACATTGTTTATTGATTTGCAAAAATAAGTATGTAAGGATATGCGGAGCAAAAAGTTAAAAAAAAATTAAGTTAATATAAATGCATTCTTAAGCCTATGCAATGCTTTCACTCGAACAGTAGGACAATGATGTCAAACATAATGCAGTCACCAGCTTCTAGATTGAACTTTTAATGTGTTTTTGTAGCCCTTTGTTTGGCCCTCCTAAAAAGCTGCTGCTTAACCATACATCTGTGATGTTTGCATCTGTCTGTATTAGCCAATACTTACACTTGAATATGGTTATATATTATTTCACAAATGTACAGTTGACATTCACTATGTATTTGTTTTGTTTTTATTGTTTTATCACCTGTAATGAGGAAATCATGTGTCCTTTTACTTCTTGTCATTAAATGTGTTATTAAAGATTTTGTACAAAGTTTCGACTGAATTCAGGTCGATATATTGCTTGTGTGTGACTGTGTCTCAGGGTTTCCATTTTACTGTAGGCTATAAATTTTATCTCTATGTGGGAGAGGCAGAATGATTGAGCTTTGGTCTGAGTTATAACTCTGTCTCCTTGGTAACATTGAATGAGGAAGTTTACAAAGCATTGACCTGCCTACTTTGATCTGCCACTGCCAGGAAGACAATCCTTAGGCTCATTTCAGTTTGTTCATAGGCTCCGGAGGCATGGCACGACCAGGAAAGTGAACTAGATTATTGTTTTCACTTACACTCCCAAGGTGAGCCTGTTCTTTAATTCTTCTCAGATAGATTGCTCATGAACTCTATGTTGTAATTTCGATTGCAAACCTGCATGTAATCTTTGAGAGAAAGGTTATGTTCCCAAGCAGGATCAGATAGTAGGAAAGTATGAATAATAAAAAGTATGTGTTTTTTTTCCCAGTACAGGTCTAGGAAGGCATGGAGACGGTCGTTTTTATCCTGGCTTGTTGCCTGTCACTTTTCTTTGCTGTGCCAACAACAGAAGCAGAACAGTTGAGTTTGCAAAACAAATCCACAGTAGCTCTAGGCAAAGACAGAACAAACGCCACAACAGATGCTACTTTATCGAACTCTTCTTCACATGTGACTACGATCACAACTCTGACGACTGATACAACTTTTTTAACCAGCACAGTGGAAGACAACAATACTCAATACACAATGAGCACATCAACCACAGTTACAAACACAAGCCACTCACAAACACTTGAGCAAACAACCACAATGATGCCTTTGACAAACAGTACATCACTGACCACAGACATCATTTCTACCCAAACTCAAACATCTGTAACCCACACAAGTGCCCCTGACACTACAACTACTACGGCTCTAATTACAACTGCACATTCATCTACAGTCAACACCACCTCCCAATCTGTTCACACCACACAAGGTAAGCCTCACGATCCTATTATAATATTAAATAAATAATATCACAGGAGTTCTTGATTAATAGATGACTCAATTGTGTTTTTAGGTTTGAGGCTCAGCATTTCTGAGAGGAATCTGACTATTACCTTTAGTTTAATGCTCGGAGTTTTGGTTGTTGTTGTGGTTATTATCATGTTTCGCAGATGCATTCCTAAGCTGCAACACGTGCATCAGCCTCTGAACAACACAGATGACATGAGTAAGTAACTCTTCACAAACATATAATCACCAGAAAGACAGAAACACCAGTTAATATAAAACATTTAAAAATGTCTGAATTTGTTACAGATACTTACATAGCAGATAATGACACGCTCATCATATCTGGAGGACTTTATGATGGCCATCCAATCTATGATAATGTACCACCAGCCAGAGAAGATGAATCCAATTTCCATCTGGAGTTCCTTCATTGAAATATGTTCACAATATAAGCTTTTTGCTCTTTTTTTTTTTCCCCAATTATCACAATTTCAAATCTGCATGACAAATAAATTGTGATGAAAGAGAAGAAAGAGTGTAACCAAAACAATGCTGAAAGCAAGTCTTTTAATTAAAGGAACATATGAATACATAAATACAATAAATACACCTGCATGTATATATTATTTTTTCCATTTCCAACAATGTAATACAACTAATAAATTCAATAAATAACATTTCTGGAGAACACCTATGAACACTAAGCAACAGTTTAGGCATATTATTTCATACCAGCACATTTTCAAACTTTTCTTGTCTGTGCTTTTCTAAACAAAAGTAACATAACAACTATACTATGCTTTTACAAACAAAGACTGGCAATTTATATTGCAGCTGACCTGACCCTGAACAACAATAACATATTTGTTTATGCAAATATTTTTTCATGGGTCTTCTTCTTTTTGTCACTGCCAGCCACAGCGATCCAGCCAGCGTCCCTCATCCTTTTTATTGCTGTGAGCTTTAAGTTGTTTCCTGGAGATTTGAAACTCTGGTTCTGGAAAAATGATGATCCCAGTTTTTAAATGATATTATTCAAGCATAACCAAAACTATAGCCTATAAAACCCCAACCTAATCCAAAAAATAATCAAATAATGCTACCTTTTTAAACACATGGGCTCTGGGCTGTGAAACAGGGAAAATGGGCGCAGGAGTACTTGCAAACATCTGTCAAAAAGGTCAATTATTTTGCTTGTGCTTTGTGATCATCATATAGTAACTGAAACAAATAAAACCCACCAGAAGGTCTCCTTGATCAGAGCTGTCTGAATTGGGGTCAAGTTCAAAGGTGCCTTTTCCCCAACCTGGTTTCTTTTCAGAAGATGGAGGGGTCCGGATTCTGTAGGACTGTGAAGATTAGAAAAAAAATCAGCAAAAGAAAACTCAAATTTGAAATGTCCACATAATACACTTGAATTACTTTAATCCTTGATGCTGATCTACTTGAAACACTTCGGGGGATTTTCTTATCCTCTTTGTGAATCCCCTGTGATAGTCAACAGTTCAACAATCACTACAAATAAAGAGTGATCTCATTACTGTGGAAAAATGACTGAACTAAAGTGACAGATACCGTGGTCCTCGGCGTTGTTTGACATGATGATGATCTTACTGATGGAGTGTTAGATGCCTGTGTCTTGAAGAAAAAAAAAAAAAAGATAAAACAATAGACGAAGGTACAATGAAACTGAAACTCTATCAAAATAAACAGAAGCATGCTGACAAATGAATGCAGATCAATAAGGATCCACAAAAATCCAAAAGGTCAAATTAGTTCAATTGTATAAATGTAGAAACAACATATCCGGTAATCATAAGCCTATGTGATGAAACTTACACTTGTCTTCCCAACAGCTGCACTCCACTCCTCTTTGGCTGAAGAAGGGGTTTTCCCATTCTTGAAGAAGTTGTATCTAGATAGTTTCAAAGAGCTTTCTTTTGGAGTTTCTGACTCAACTTCTTCTTTATAGTTATAGGGGGGTGACTAGAATGTGAAATACATGCATAATAAAGTTTTCTGACAACTATCAACATTTGAGGTGTAATGTACCTCGTTGTTCTTTCCTCCTGATGGCTGAGAGATTTTCACCTCCATCTTTAAGTTGGTGAGTTCCTTCTGTAACTTCTCCTAATAACATTTTAAAGTAGTTTTAGCTTCTTTGTCTGTCAAAGGCAAGACAACTGTAAAGTGTCATACCTTCTCTGTGATTTGTACATTTAGCTGTTTCTTCAGACTATCATTCTCAGTCTTTTGTTTTGAAAGCTCCTGCTCCTGAGTTTACAAAATCAGTTTCAGTTTGGATTATGGTGTTCTTTCCAAATATGAATATCATTAGTATTTGTACTTAAATTTATCACTTTAATCGCCATACCAAGGATTTCCCATAAGCAACAGCCTTCATCTCCTTTTTCTTGTTTGCTTCATGCTCTTCATCCTTTTCTTGCACCATCCGGTCATACTGGCTCTGGTTGGGATAATCTCAAGATGCTTATTTTAAAAGGTGAGTGTTGTAAACAATTAAACAAAAAGACCATAATGGCTTTACCTTGTGTTTCTCCATCAGTGTGACCATATCGGTGATCTTGTTTTGGCACTTCAGTTCTGCATCTTCCTTGCTCCTGATGGCTTCTTCTGCTGTTGATCTCAGTTTTTGGACCTTTGTGTCAATGTCAAGTCATTAAAACTTTACAAGATGAATAATCCACATAACACATATACAGTAAATCTGCACCTCATTCTGAAGCTCTCTGGCAATGGCTGACTCATTCTTGTGATCCTCAAGTAATTTCTGGCGGTCCTCTTCGTTAAGTCTTCTAAGATTCTGCGTCTCTTCTTGGAGACTGTCAATCTGAACAGAGCAAATTATAGTCTTGCTTTTTAAGTCTTACTTTATCAGCTTTCATGAATATTAGAACCCATAAGGGAAAGCCATACAATATCTTGTAGTTCGCTGGATTTAGCAATTTCCTTTGCCATTTGCTTTTGTAGCAATTTATTCTAAAAGAGAACAAAAAGAAACTTTAGCTAAAGGAAGACCGTGAATTACATATTATGAATGTACTGTAACCAATACCTCTTTCTGACATTCCTCACGTCCTTTGAGTTTAATTTCAAGTTTTTTTCTGAGATTGCAAAGCTATCACAAATGTAATTAGGTTTTTTTTTCAGTAAAATTTCACACATAATGAAGTTGCACAAATTACATACCTTTGCTTCAATCACTTTGATTCTTCTTTCTTTTTCTCTAATTTCTTCTTGCAAATTCTCTCCCTTAAGACAATTAAGACAGCTAATTACCATTACGTTTTAGGACATCACTCGTAATCATGAGTTTTGGGGGACACTTACATTTTCTTCTACGTTCTTTTGCAATGTCTCTATTTCTTGACATTTTTGATAAAATGTGGTTTTAATTGAATCCAGTTCTTGTCTGTAAAGCAGACATAATTATTTAAAATTGAAATTTTCTATTAATGAGTTTTGTTAATGAAAGCAAACTGACTGTAGCTGTTGTTTTTCTTTTTCAACTTTGTCCTTTTCTTTGCTTAGCTTGAGTGCTTTTTCTTCGCTCCCCTTGGCAGGTGTAGAATTTGTCATTGTTATGCCACAGATTAAGACCAAGAAATTATAACAGCAGTAATTGTACAAATATATTCCAAACCTTCATGTTTGCTTCAAAGGTCTGGACATCAGTGCATCGATTCTCAAGCTTTTGTTCAAGGGCTCTTTTCACACTCTCCAGCTCATTAAGGTCAGACAGTAGCTCTTCATATTTACGTCTGAAAATAATATAAAGTCACATTAAATTGAGTCAAAACCTGGAGTCTGTGTCTGTAGGAGTTATAAGAGGGAATATTTGGTGAACTAACTCATGTTTTGTAATGTTGTTCTGTAGTTGCTCCATCACAGATTTGTTTTCCTCGTTTTTCTTCTTTTCGGCCGTCAACTGTTTGCTCAGCTCATCAATTTGGACCTTAAGTTTTACCCCACAAAAAAAAGCCACACAAAGCGGCAGCAATGAATGTACTGAATGCAAATGTAAATATAATCTACAACTAACCTGAGCCATGATGGACTTAGCTCTGAACTCTTCTTGGAGTTTCTCAGAATTTTCAAAAGCCTTCTTCAATGATTCATTTTCAGCTAAAAATGTATCTGCTCTGACCTACAGAAGAAAATCACATTAATATGTTGTTGTGTCATGAATGTTTCTACTGTTGGGTAAAATCCCAGTGTAACAGAAGTTTCTTTGTGATTTGCCTGAAGTTGCTGGGCTTCCTCAGTTTTATTCAAAAGCTCAGCAGTAAGTTCCTCCACTCTGCTGTTAATGAGTGCCATCCTACTGTTGATGGCCTCAATGGATTTGGATGTTATAACCTAATTAAATGTAAATTACTGACTTGTCTTATTTGAAAAAACAACAACAACAAAAACAAAAACAAACCCCCCCCCAAAAAAAAAACCCTGTATATCTATAAAACAATAAAGTGCTTTACCAGTTGTTCTGTAAGTGTTTTGATCTGCTTGTCTTTTTTTGCACTCTGCTCTGTCATCTCTCCTGTAGAAACAGCAGAGGATTTGCTCATTTTGAATAAGCAATATGGATAAAATGACTGAAACATTTGTTCTTTTTTAGAAGCCAAATTACCAATAATTTTCTTTGTTCGTTCAAGTTCTTGGTTGTTAGCTGTGACCTTATCCTCCAATTCCTTAGCCCTGGAAATTCATATTAAAGGACATTGATTGCAATGATTGCATTCAGTTGACATTAATAAATAACTGAATGAACAAATGTATTTTCTACTTTTGTGTCTCCACAGTTAGTGATTCCTGTAGTTGATCCACAGTCATTTGCATCTGACTCAGCTTCTCTATTTGCTGATTTTTTTCTTCTCTGAGCTCCTGCAAGCTTAAGTCTTTGGTTTTAATGATTGCTGCATACTCCTGTTTCCTTTCTGTCAGCAAAGCACATAAAGCTTCCTGTTTTGCCTTTAAAGGTAAAGTTAATATTTCAGTTAGACACAAACACTGGATCTGTGTCCCGGAGCCTTGTTTGGCTGGAAAAGGCCAACAAATGAACAAACCTCTGTGTCTTTACAGCACTGTTCAGTGTCTCCCAGTTTTTTAAGAAGAGAATCACATTCAGCACTTGAACATTTGAGAAGTTCGCATTTTTGACCTGTAGAAAAAATAATAATAAAATCATAGAAACATAAATGATATCTGCTGAAAACAAGAATGGTAAACTTAAGAATGAGTGAAAATGTAATCTTGCCTATTTCTTCTTGAAGCACTCTGCAGAGCTCTTTGGTCTCTTGGAGGTCAAGCAAGATTTTCTCCAGTTTATTATCATTGTCTTTTAGCTTTCTTTGAAGAACTTCGACCTGTCGACACATTTAGCATGTTTTAAACATATGCCTCACATTGCTTAATAAAACTGTCATCAGTTGCACTAACCTCTTCCCCTTTCATGTTGTACTCTTGCTGGAATTTATGTTTTAGATCTTCAATTTGCAGCAGTCCCTCTTTGGCTCAAAAATACAGACAGTTTATTTTTCTTTGGCTTGTTGATTTGAGCTATTCGCTGTGCTACACATAACCTGGTTAACTGTGATGTACAAATACAAATATAAGCTGCAAATACCTCTATGTAGTTCCTCTTGATTAGCTTCTGCTTTAATACACAGGCTTTCAAATGCTTCAATCAGTTTCTTAGTGAAGAAAAAGGTGACAAGTCAATGTTGTTTGGACTAAATGTTTGCCTATAACTTAAGTTTTATTCTGTGGCACAACATGATGTAATTGTTGTACCTGAATACTTTGATGGTTTTCCATTAAAAGGTGTTGCGTTTCCTCCCTTTCACATTCAACTAGAAACATTTAAATGTAGATATATAAGTCTCACAGTGTGAAAAGGCTGTCTAAGGGAATCTTAGTCATTTTTACTTACACAGATGCATTTTCTCAGCAGATCGCTCAAATGTGTCTTTGAGAATATTGCACAAGTTTCTTGTTGCATTGTTTCTAAATTTAAAAAGAGCAAAAGCATTTAGAGAACCTGACTGGAAGTCAGTGCAGTATGTACAAAAACATTGTATAAATAAGATGAGTACTTGTTTCTCAGCTCTTCGTTTTCACTGATCTGCTCCTCCAGCTTTATGCTCAGACTCTCATTACCAAACTGTAAAATAATAACATAAACAAAGTGATTATTAAAATATATTCTGTATGTTATAGTTATTACTGTACAGAGATACAAACTATGTTCAAGTGCAACAAACACCTGTAGTTCTTGAATGGCTTTGCGTTGAGTTTCAATTGTTCTTTTGTTTTCATAGAGCTTCCTTTCCTTTTGCACGGTGTCAGAATCCATTTTCACTTTCCAGCACTTTATTTTTTCAACTTCATCAAACAACTTAGTATAAAGCTGTCCACCATTTTTATCCTGTGAAATATTCACAATGAAAGGAAGTGAAATGGCAGACCTGTAGACAAGACTAAACATCTTAAGTCAACCAGGCTATGATAAAACATATTACCTCATCCTTTTCCATTGGGGGAACAACTTTCATCTTCAAACAGTCTTAAAGAGGGTACAAATAATATATGTTAAGAAGATGTATTCTAGTTATTGTATTGAAATTATGAATCGGTCATGAAGAGTGTACAAATACCTTGCCTGTTCAGTTTGGTGGGGGCAACCATGCTTTTATTAGATAGGATATGCTGTTCCTTGTCAAAGCATTTGGCAAAACCCTGTAAGAATATATATATATATTTAAATATGCCTAACTAATTGATCACTGTTTCATATGGAAGTTTTCATATTTACAAACCTGTTGCATTGGATTCAAAAAGTCCCCACAGTCCTCTACGATTTCCTGAGGCCTCACCGCAGAGACCTGTCCGTGACTGACTCTGGGCGGCACCAACAGTTTGAAGCTGAATCCTCTGTCTCTATCCATCCTTTACCTCATTGATGCTAATGTCTCCCTTAGAAATTAAGCAGTAACGTAAAATACTCTGGAAAAGCCGTAAATTGATATATGGGTTTCGAACGGCAGTGTATTAAAAATGTTTGATATTACTACCACTATAACTAATGCTAACTAGCTAGTTTTCCAAATATTAGCTAGGAAAGGTACCTCGTCTAAAAAAGTAATATGAAACTATTAGGCAAATAAACTGTGAAACGTTGCCCTTACTTTGTACCTACTTACCACTAAAAAATAAACTCTGTGAAGGAAGGATGGTTATTTCTGCCAAGTTCTAACTATAACTGTTAAAGTCAGTTAACACTTAACGGTCGGTTCAGCTGAAAGACGCACGCGACCGCCTGCGTGCACACCGTGGCAGTCAGCTGCGCGTGACGTCATTCTTTTTGTCAATATAATAAAAACAGTGAAAATGTTTTGTTTTTGATCCAATTAGCATTGCGATAAAAGAAAAAATAAACTAAAAACAAAAAAACATGTCACAAGAAGAAAAAAAAAACAACGCTGGATGACTGTGTTCCCTTTGCTGCAACCACACAGCGGTACCCCCAGGTTCCCAAGAGATGTCGCACTTGAGTTATGCTGTATTATAAACTCAAGGTGGTGGACAAAAAATGTAAAATCGTATCTTCTGTGGTTCTTTCCGCTGCTTTTCTGGGTTCTTGTGCTGCTGTAATGTATGTTATATGAATAGACCCACACCACTATACCAACAATAGAATGCTATGTAGAAAATCTACTGTATTTGTTAATCTATATCATCTACAAAAAAAGCTCAAAAATAAGACGCCAAGCTTTAGTATCATTGCCAGATGACAGTTTATTACATTTAGCATGTGTTAAGAGACTGACAATTTATATTCACACGAATAACGACACAAAAATGTAAAACAGGCTGTTAATGCCCCCTAAAGTAACAATAAAATGACTATTATTTACCATGTGACTACAAAGACAGACAAGTGTCAATGTATGTATGTGTGTACATATGTGCCAATATGGGCAAATTGTGTAATTTCTTTTCTTTTGTTTTTTACACATTATTGTTAAAACAAAATTACTTATACTATATAATTTGATAAAAGGAGAGCAGAACAAAAAATTGAAATCTCAAATGATAGATATTCACAATAGTGAAAATATTAGAAGAAATTGAATGAAATTACACAAATGATCCAGTTACAGAAAAAAAGATATATAACATGTTTTATAGTGTAAAGAGCGGTAGTGCAGAAGTGCAGTGTGCTTAAAAAATGAATAGTGAAAAATATTGAAAGGCAAAATGTTACTAAGTGATAAAATTATTAGCACTTTAATAAAACAATCTGTTTTGCTGAATATACTTGACAAACAGATTTCAAATGTAACACTCTTGCTACAGAGGCATGAAAGGAAAGACAAAATTAGTTACCTTCTTCAATATTCCTAGTTTCTACCATCTCCTCAGACTTTGATTTTCTGCCCCCAACCCTGGCTCTTCTTTCCTCCTCTTTTCTCTCCTTTTCTAACAAACGATAGTTGAGACCCATTCCGAAAAATAAAAACACACTGGAAACAATGAGCAGGATTCCACAGGCCTGGTATGTGTATCTGTAGTCGTTGTAGATGTCTTTAAACTTTCCTGTAAAAAAAAAAAAGTGTATTAAAGTTTAGTGAGTGTCTTAAAAAACTAAGAAACTGCACGTAAACAAATATCATGTGGTTACTTACCGAGCAAAGGGGGTCCTAACAGCACAGGACCACACTCAATGATGGTGACCAGCCCAACAGCACTAGAGAAACGCTGTGCTCCCACCAAGTCCATAAGTGTCTCAAACAGTACAGCACTCAGCCATCCAAAAGCAAAGCCAAAGAACAATGAATAAATCACAAAGCCTTTGTAGTCAGTTGATATCGGTGCACAAAGATGGCACACACCATTGAACAACACTGAGACAGCGAAGAAGTACTGTACTCTGGGACGGATCCATTTGGTGTTGGCCACCATACCCATTGAGGGCCGGGCAACCATGTCCACAAAAGCTAAAGTGGACAGTAAGAAGGCAGCCTTTTCTTTGGCAATATGAATGCTCTTTGCATAATTACTGAGAAACACTAGGGGTGTAAAGAGACCAAAGAACATGATAACATTGCCCATAATGTAGAGCAAAAAGCCCCGGTGTTTGAATAGAGATAAGTCAATAAAGCTGTTAATGATCTGAACTACAGTCCTCCTTTCTGTTGTCTTCTCTGGCGGTTTAGGCTTTGGTCCTATGGGTCGCATGAGGGCCCCAGCAACACAACAGTTAAGCAGTAGACCACCCAGAATCAAGAAGCTTCCTCTCCATCCAAACTGGTCAAAGAACCAAGTGTTAATAGGAGCCAAAGTAGAAAGAAACACAGGGCTGCCGGCCATGGCAAGTCCGTTAGCAATAGGCCGTCTCTTGTAGAAATACTTTCCAATCATAGTTAGGGCAGGGTTGAGATTGAATGCCAGTCCCAGACCTAGAGGATCAACAGGACATTTGTTAGCCTAGATCCTTTATTTGTGTATTAAATTGATTATAATTGTAGTATTTTCTTTATCATAGAAGAATTTAAAATGGCTACAGCAAACTGCAAAATATGCATAAGGTATTGTTCAGTACCTCCCACTACTCCAATACAGAAGTACAATGCCTCAACTGAATTGCAGAAGGAAGCAGCAACAAGGCCCACTCCAGACAGGCAGCCTCCTGCCATCATAACAGGACGACTCCCATATTTATTTACCAGGATGCTGCTAATAGGACCTAAAACCAAAACAAAAGAGTCAATTTATTTTCTTTTATATTCAGTATAAAAGATGAAACATTTATCCACCAGAGGACGCTGTTTCCAAAGCAGTGACACAACAAATCCAAACAATGTCTGCATTCATGTATGTCAGTGCTGCACTGCAGTAGGTGAATACTTGTCCTATTAACATTGTGATCTCTCAGAAAATAAAGAACTACTATGGCAGGCTCAATTGTTTGGTTCAAATGTTGATAAAACTTAGTTAAAAACTGAGGTTTAATTGAGATTGTGGTTCTCTGAATAGACTTGGAGTGCTTTAGAAATTATTAGTGAAAGGACAACAAGTTGGTGGATTATGTGCGTTTGGAGTTTACCTGTATTTGGTTAAAACAATATTTGTTCACTTTTTATATATTTTTTTTACCTGGCACATGGGAATACAAACAGATGACGTTATGAAACTAAAGTACATCAACAAGAGAATATCAAATGACAAATATAATTCCTATCTACAGCTCATAACAACTTCCCTAAATGAGTTCGGGGATCCACATTGAAGACACTTTTGCCTCCCTGCCAAATCCCTGCACTACCCAATAAAACTAAATAGAAACTGACAGCTTTTGTTTAGAGGTTGTCCAGACTCATTTGCTAGTATGGTGCAAGACAAAGGGTTTTTAAATTGTAATGCAGCCAGTCTCTGCACTAACAATGAGTTCCTTCCTTCCACATTGCAAGAAGAGTTCCTTTAGATAAAAAGGTTGAAGATGAACCAATGCAGAATATTATGAACATAATGAATGGAAAGATTATAAAGGATAGAAGTACGCAACAGCAGCTTATTAATAAACTTCACCAGGTAATGTGCTGCGAATGTCAACCCTACAGAAACAAACACGCTGAACTGTCATCAGCTCCCACTGCTCACACACATTTCCCTAGTGCCTGTTAATTACCATGCAAAGCCTGCTTGAGTCTGTGTAAATTAACATTGAACTCTTTGCTTTAATTAAGAATGTAGCACAGGGCAAAGCGATTTGGATAGTGATTTGAGACAGACAAAACTTAGAACACTAAATGTAACACCGTCAACTGTACAAAACAATTTAAGAAGACATGAGTGGCCTTTCTGGTGCATACATGCCATTTAGCAGCTTTAAGGAAGGGATACGTGTTGTAGAACAATAAGCTGCATTGATTCCTTGATGGGGAGCGTGGTGCTTCCATTGTACAGTAATCTGGGCTTATCTGAGACATAATGGTTCGCTTTCCGTTCCTAAAATACATTGAAAACGTACACGTAAAGTATGTTGGTGTTGGTAACCCTGTATGTGCTTCAGTTTTTTCCTTATATATTGAGTAGTATTTATATAAATGTTTATTTTTGATGTGACCTCAGTTTCTTGTGAAGGAAGTACCTCGTCTAAAACTTCTTGAGACAGAAAACTCATCATCATAAGTAATAAGAGCAAACTATTACAACAAAGTAAACTTGCTTTGCTTAGTTTTGAAGTATTCTTGGAACTGGAGACTGGAGAGCCACTTTGTGTTAAATGTTTTGTCCATGAATAAAGCCTTATCATTACCTAACCTGGACCTGGATGGCATTACCCTGTCCCAGACCCATCTCATTTGAAGTCTCCCCAGTGGTCTCTCAGAATACAGGGAAGAACAAGAAGCCATTGTAGAGCGCCAAGCAACAACAGATAATCTTTCAGTGTTAGCATGAAGAGTTTAATTAAAGCTTTATTGTATTTCTACAAATCTGTGGCCTATTGAATATCTGAGCATAACTGAGCAAACCTGATATCAACCTTTGATTGTTGTGCTAAAAGCCTGCAATTGAATCCATCAATAAATCTCCCAGATGTGTCAAACGCCAAGTCTAACTCTAGCGCATAACATATCTGGCAGGGTTTTATTTAGCGTCGTAACTCACCTCCGCCGTACATGACAGCCAGCATGATGGAAGAGATCCACGACACCTGGCTGCTGGTCACGTTGAAAATCACCTCGATCTCTTTGAAGAAGACAGTGATGGACTTGGGGAATGCATAAGAGAAGCCGATAGAGATGAAGGCCCCGACGACCACCATCCATCCCCAGCCTCCCTCGGGTGGCGTGTAGCCCACTGGACCACCAAGGGCAACTGGCATTTTCACTCACAAACTCCTCCCGGACTTTAACACAGATTAAACAACGGCCTGTTAGAAAGAGGAAAGTAGAAGCAACAAAAATGAGTAGATATCTCATGATTATTTCTAATTTTTATGATGGAATTTACAGGTGTACTTTCACGACAACTTTACCCTCAATAGAAAACTTTGTTGAACATGGTAAAGTCACGCATACAGCTCTGAACACTACAAATGCACCATCAGGTTCAAGGACAATGTTACTGCTGAACCCTAGCAAGCACTTTTGTAAAGCCCACTATACAGAAGATACTTCAGGTCTCACTCTATTGATCTACAGTATCGCACTCACTTTTTCCCGAGTTTATCTTTTATTCTATTTGCAGCAGTAGGTGTTCTGATAGGGTCAATATACGTTGGAAAAGCCTCAGTGTATTGACCTAAAGGTTCCTTTCAGTGTCTACAATTTCACAGAATTTTTGCAGAGTAATCAAATTTGTCCAAAATATTTTCCAAACAGCCTTATTCAGGATTCTTCTTGTGGACTACTGAATAGCACTTCCACACTTATATTCAGCGAGTTCCCACCTGCAGGTCTCCCACAGACTCTCTTTAGAAGTGATGAATAAGAGTCCATCTGCAGAGTCAAACAACTTACTGTATTGTTTACACAGGGGAGACTATCCAGAGAGAACATCGATCAGACCGCAAACACAGGTTGAATTTACACTCCTCAATAGCTCAGGGCTTCACTTGAGAGCGAGTGATGATAAAGTGTTTTCCAGCCGAGGAGGACTTGATTTGGTTGATGAATTGGCTTAGCACTCTGCAAACTTATTGGATACGCCGGTGGTGTGCAGTGACTGGTGAATATTTAATGTGTTAAAAAAACTTTTGTTATTGAGCTGGGATTTTAGCAGCTTCTGTGCAGCTATAAATATGCCAATGTGCCTTATTCTACAAATGCACCAGACACTGAAGGTGAGAATGTGTGCATCTTAGTTATGCATACAAACATTTTAGGTCACTTTTAAAAGAGATAGAAAACCAGTTGGCTGTAATAATTTGAATTTGCATATAGACAATAAAGTTTGGCTGCAATACAAACTTTTGAGGGAGAATCTTTTATTTTCCAGTCAACTTTCTCCTATTTCAGATTTTGTTGGAAATCAGTCTGTTTATTAAACTAAGCAAGGTACTTTTGTTGTCTGTAAAAGAGCACAAATAGTTATAGAAATCAACTGAGAGTAACATGGTCTGACAGGAATTATTATTGATCCTAATATTACCAATAATAATAGCCAATCAATCATAATAGCCAATCAGTCTAAAGGGAAGAACTGCCAACCTTTACACAGTTTTTCAAGATAATTGGATAATGGAAATGTGTGCTTAAACTCATCCTGCTACAGTAAATCCCCAATTCTGAATAAGTGCATTTGTTGGTGAAGAAATATTGTACTGCCAAGATACTGTGGAAGCAAAAGCCATTTCTTCTACTTTTAAGAAATGAAAAATTCAGCATCTGACACCAAATGATGAATAGAGGAACTAGCAAAGACAGACAGGGCTTAAGACAAACTGGAAAAATCTACAAAAATGATGAATAAAAGGGATAATTTCATACTAAAGATGGATCACACCACTGTTAATGGAGACAAAAGTAACTTAATCCCTAGGTCCATTCATTTGATTCAGAGAGGGGCTGTAGAAGTAGAGAAGTGGGAAAAGGCATCATAGCTAACCGCCCCTCTCTGTATTAGTCTAAATAAAGCGGACAAAGTGGGCGTCCTGGCAGTGTCACTTGACAACATACATGCTAACACAAAGCACAGGCACGATAGGATTGTAGTGCTACTTCATAAAGGTTAAAAGCCTGGATCGACCTAGAATAACAGAGTCAAAGTCTTGCTAGGGACCTTTAGCGTTGTACGTGAAACAATGACATCCTGTTACTGGACAAATCAGGACAGAACGTGCCATTCACTTCACCACTACATTTTCATTTAGATATTATAGATTTTTACAAATACTAAGCTGCTACATCTTATATTTTTGCTGCTCTACAAATCCAACAGTGTTCACTTATCCACTGTGAATCCTTGCTTGAAGCCACATCTGACCCCAGCTTCCCAGGGCCATTCATCAGTGTTCCACATCACCAGTGTTTTTTTTTTTTTTTTGTCAATTATAGATGAGAGACACATACTAGATATTTGCTCAGAGTAATTACACATTCATACAGTAAGCAATGGTGTAACACTGACAGACCAATGCATCTTTTATGAGCCGCAAATAGACAGCTTACAGTATGTGAGTCATTATTTTGAGGAGACAACTGACAAATGTTAAATGCTCTGAGTGTCTGTGAGTGAAGCATCTTACCTTGAAAGGAGGGACAAGGCCCGACGAGGTCTGCAAATAAATCTGAGGCACGCTAACACACTGTAGACTTCATTGGATTTGACTGAGCATCTTTGAATATGTATGAAAAAACGAATCACTGCATATGTTTCGCTGATACTCCAGAAATGATCTGTGGCTCTAAATCCACTGTGACAGTCCGAAAGTTGCCGGTGGCACAGCAACCTCAGATTCAATCAGTTTTCAGTGACTCCAGTGAAGTTGAAAAGTTGAGTTCATTTAGTGTCAAGATAAAACAGCGGGACCATCCCGGCACTGCCACACTAAATAGTGAGGTCAGTGAAGTTCTTATTGGCTGTGGGAGACTTACTGCCATGCCCCTTACTCTATCCCCACCCCTCGGTCATGCGTTCAACCCACACACAAAGTAAGAATGATTTCACTGTAAAACTTTGTGTGAACCAAGAGGATATTGTAATGTCTGCACTCTAAGAGATAAGATGCTTTCAGACAAAATCATTTCCTCTATAAGCTGATTTATCAGTACTATTCAAGTGGATATTGGAATGCACACCTATAAGAAGTCCGCGTTACTTATACAACACCCATTGTTTACCTTGATTACCCATAAGACAGATTTTGAACACTTTAGGGTCACCTGTAGTTGGGCCTTTCTCATAGTTCCCCAAGGAGCATTAATGGCTTGTATTATAGCTTGAGAAAGGAAAAGCTATGCACAAGAGGTTATTCACTCTTGGATGTCATGTCTTTGTTATGTTGTTTTATGTTGTTCCCCTGTTTTCCTCTTTCGCAATACAGACCATTACAACTATTCATGCAGAGGATGCAATAGAGCACCACCTCCAAGACACAGTTCTTTCCAGGGCTGGCAGTTATTCCTAAGTATGGAGCTCAAAGAACTGCAGTGGATTAGATTTGAAGCCAAATGAAAACTAACACCCTACAACATTTTCTCTTTCAGACCTGTTACCTGCATTTGTAGATAATGTCAGAATAAACCATTACTGCAGCGTGCTTCCTTTGCGTTTCTGATAGTATCTTTTGTGACGATAACGCAGAGCCTCTTTGGATCTTTCTCGGTCTGTGAGATCCTGCAAAATAAAGGACATTTATTTTTTATTCTGCGTTCAGGAGCATAATTTCTCAAAGTAAACCCAAACATTGAGAGACAATGAGTGTATCTTCAGTGTCTGAGGCCTACGTGTTGCTCCTGTCGTTCCCCATGCATTGTTCTAATCCTTTGAAATATTTCAGCACTGCAGACGGCCGCGGCTGGGGAGACCTGCTTAGTCAGGGCTTTAAATACAGTAGAGTGACCAGGCACAGAAGGTGACACCAAGCCTGTTATAGGCTGTTATTTAACATTGAACTGAAACAAAATACCACTGTGGCTCCAGAGCAATAAAGCCTGATGTGTACTCTGTGGCAACAGCATGAAATAAACTAACATTGTGTATTTATTACACTATAAATACACTATATACACACTATAGTCGTGCCTATGTTTTATTTTGTATCTCTTTAAAATAACCTGTATCTGTTACCATGTCTGTACTATATATTAGGGGCTTGTTTCTGCTTTATTAAAGCAGCAACAGGTTACAAAACAACCACATTTTCTTCTACTTTCTTTTACCTTGTTTACACTGAGGGAGTAAATAATACTGTGATAAGAAATGTGCGAGGGATTACATGATTACAGAGCCTGAGTTGAGAATAAAACTGTGGCCAGTCAATTCAGGACGTAGTCCATTTGGTATGCCCGCCAACACACAAGTCACCAGGGAGGTCCCCTGCCATTAGTTTAACCAAAAGAAAAAAAGGATTAGCTAAGAGGCCACTATAAACTTGAGAAGAACTCATGCAGGCCAATCATGTTCATATATAAAGTTATGAACAAATCAAGCTGGCGACAAGACACTGAAGTCTGCTACAAAATACTAATGATAGGAACATGAACAGGAGTTAACGTGATTAAAACAAGCTAACAGTTAACTCTAGGAAAGGTTCTAGATACAACCTGTTTCCAAACAGATCCTATAAAAATATTTGAATTTCAAAAAAAGTCTTACATAATAAAGTGAATCTCATTATTTCCGCTATATGCCACTCCAATGTACTTGTATACTGTCGCAGCCTGCTGTTAAATACCTTGCAGCCTCATAAGGCGGATTAAAATCATTAGCTTAGCCGTCAGAAATACAGCTCCCACACATCATAGTAAGCTGCAGAGCTAGACTTTGTTAATCCAAATGTGTTTGTTCATTGAAATCACTTGATTGCTTCACCTTCATAAAAGATATATTTATAAACAGATTTTTTAAATCAGCAAAGATCATTGGTTGTTTTGTAATAACAATAATATTTAGCATTGTAACCAGATATCAAATAAACAGACTTTACCTTGATGAATGTAAGTGAGAAATGATAAGGTCAGTGCTCACAAGAAGGAGGGTTTAAATTTAGTTTTCTCACCAGGGACAGGGCAGGTTCATATAAAGGTCATGGTTCGGGCACAATGCTGCCAATGCCAAGTAGCCAAGATGTCAACAGGAAGGAAAACATCTCCTCCATTTACTAGCCTCCACCTGGTGCAATACTATCTTAAATACACTCTGTGGTCTGTTCTTTTCATTTGGACTTTTTGCTTTAGAAAAAAATAGAACTTATGAGCATTTTCACACCTAAAATCTGAACCAGGGTACGGACCAAAGATCATTTTGTTACACTTGTTTTTATTTGTTTGAGTCTGTTTGTATTCACACAGCACTTTTTTAACAAGCGCATCAAAGAACTTTTGCCACGTCCCTATTCTAGTTGTATGTCCTAATAATCACCATTTAACATTTGTTTTAATTTGCCAAATGCATCTCGCAATATAACATTATCAGTAAAGTGAAGGGGCACAGGAGATGACTTCCATTCAAAACAGAGCAACTAAAAGTAGCGTAATATAGAGCATAAAAAGTACTGTCAAAACCCTAATCATACCTGTTTGGCACAAAACCTCCGCTAGAAGTTTACCTTTGGTTTGTCATATTTCTGCAGAAAAATAAGCTGTGCAGCTCATTATAGGAGCCCATTTAGTCCACAAAGGGTTTTTTTTATGTAGTTGGGCCGCATCAAGGCTGAACTAGACCAAGACCCACGTTTTAAGGTGGACTCAGTACAGTTTGTTAGTTTTCTGGACCACTTTCATGCCTGCTCAAATGAACTGCACCGAGCACTTTGGAGCCCCTTCCAAAGCAGTTCTCAATCTGTCAGCTCTGAAAATGCACATTTGCATTAGTGTTATTTTTGAAACAATTATACACTCTTGAGGTCATTGTTTTGACCGATGTGTTCCATTTAGTAAAAACAGTGACACCCCCGCTGCAAGATTTAAAAATGTCTACAATGTATTTGTAGTCTGCTTACTCGGATACATCAAATATTTAATGAATTATAATTAGCTAATTATTGTATGTATACTTAATTATAAATTAAGGGTACATCCTTTGGGAAATTTGTACAGCATGCGTAGCCCTATTCAGTTTTCAGAACGTCATCTTTTTGTTTCCTTCCTTTTTACTTGTCAACATATAAATCAAAGTTGCAGCGGTAAGTCCAAAAGCAAACAAAACAAGAGAAGTAATCAGACTATTGTGTGTTAGCATTTAGTAGGCACATCACACATAATCATTACACCAGCTAAAACGCTTTGCTATAGTCTAGATCCAAGTGCATTAATGTCATTACACGTCTAATCTTCCTAATTTGTAATGTGTTGTGTGGCTGAGCACAAGGGTGACTATGAATCTTAATCCATAATGATAAGGAGCCCTGTGACCATGCTATTTTATCACGTCATATTTCTTTATTTTGGCAGAGGGCTAAGGGTAAATTTTGATGTAATAACATAAATTATGAGATAAACGTCAATGGGTGGCTTGTGAATCAGAAACATCTATGCAAAAGACTTGTTTGATAAAGTCACGTGAGCTTTGTTTGGATTGTTTAACAGTCCCCTCCCTCCATTTCAATGCTGTTTCACACACACAGATCATAGGCCCATACGGTTTCAAGTACTGCATTGTATTGACATGTATCCGGCTACAAAGTATACTTCCTGTCAGAGAGGCTTCATACAGCCACCTCACGCTGTGCTCACTCAAGGCACAGGCTTTTATAGACTTTTACAAAACATCTCTCAGATCTGTAAATATACAAAAATAATCATTATATCAGCAATTGGTCTAATACACTGCACGCAGTGGGAATCCACAGGAAAATAAACAAGTGATCACATCGCATACAAACACTTTCTATTCATCTGGAATAATATTATGGCACAATATAAAAGATTTTCAAGTGCTGGCATCGGACATAATAAATTAACATGCTGCTCAATCAGATACTTTATTTTATTCATTGCATAGACATGTCTTTCAGCTTGTATGGCTTGACAAGAATGGGAAGAATGAGCTTAAGGAGCCAAAAGTTATTATCACATTCATTAAAATATCATTACGACCTTTGGAAAAAGGTCAGCATATGACTGAAGAAGCATGACAGAGGTCCCAAAATTAACTGTAGCAAGTGATACTCAGGGTTACACTGAACTTTATAAAGTACTTATAGAAGTCACTGGAGAGGATCTAGCTTAGGAAGGACCCAGGTCTGATTGGGAAGGACCTAAGGAAAGTGAAGTTGACATTTTCACCAGACACGACAGCTGTCTGTGTAAAAATGGACAACTGGGTGGACACAGACACCTGATCCACTATCTACTGCACTGTTTACAATATCAATGCTTTAATACTATTAATAGTATTTATAGTAATGAATACAAAAATAGTTTCACTCTAGTTCAAACTCTGGGAGCTGTGCCACATCAGGCAACTTCTCCAAATTTAATTTTATTTGATTAATTGGTAAATAATAACAAACACATCCGAATGAAGCATCTCTGCCAACTGAATCATGTTAATGTATTTCAGGATGTCTATTTTTGATCTTGAAATTAAGAATAGAGTTTGTTTTTGTGCTTTTAATGCACCAATTCCTGCCAATGCCTTTTTGTGAGGGTTTTAGAGGCTCTGTAGTTTAGGGTGATAACATTAAAACCCACTGGGAGATTTACTGTATTCAGGGCATTGATTGGTTAAATGTTGAGTCAATCATGATTGGTTGATTTGGTTCCAGAGCCCAGTCTACTGTGGGCAATCTTTTCCATTGCTCAGCAGCTCACCAGAGTTCAATGCTCAAAGCCACAGACAGACAAAAAATGTATGCACATTTATATTGTAAAATATACAACATACTACATTATTGACTCTAAACATGTTTTTAAGTCATCATTCTCATTGCTTTATTCATGGAGAGCCGTGCATGTAAGAGTAGTTTATTTAGAACTGATGAATTAAGCTTATGTCCCGATGCTACTTCTCACTACTCTGATACAGGATGAATGAGAACCTTTACAGTTTAGTAAGAATTTGGAATGAGACTGACTGTGAGCAAGGTTTCTTGAAATATTACTGATGTCTTTTTTATTGGTTGATCAGTAGGGCTAGATTTAATATTTAATCTTCAATCCAACAAAGCACAAACATTGATATAATGTAATATTCTTTTAATATAATTTTCTTCTTTCTTGTGACTATTTGTGGTGTTATCTATACATTCTTGCTCCTGTCTAATCTGTTTCTTAACTGATTTCCTCCAGCTCCAATTGTCCAGTGGGTATCTTTACAGATTCATGTGATCTAAGACCAATCAAGCTGAAACTCATATCTAACACAATGCATACACAAACTTTATGATAGTCCAACTCCGACAAAATGAGGTTGGTTAAATTGAGTTTATCCAGAGCATCCTAACCTCTTACTGTATGAAGGCTAGTGTCAATGTGGCACACATAAAACACTCAGCGGAGCGGGTTCCTGTGTAAACAGATAAAGCACATATGGCGGGACAGGTTCCGACATCACAGGAGTCCCATTGTTGGGCCAAGACAAATTTTAGGAAATGATGTGAGGACCCCTGCAATAGATGCTCTGCTGCACCGGAGCTGAAACAAATGAGGAGCCAACAAAGTCTCTTTTGAGTTGTTTCCTGCCCCTTTATACACCGCAGTATTTATAGGTGTTTGTCTTAAACAAGAATTACAACACATTCTTGGTTTCACATAAAAATCGAAACTTCACAAAACAATTCAACCTTGTTTTTCTAAAGGTTTCTGATGTTATTGTTGATTAAGTAAGGAAATGCTCTAGTAAAACAACATTCCTGAATTTCCTGCTAATGTACTACCACTTTCTAATACTTCTTTCTTCTAGTTTATGTTTGTTTAGCGCTACTTACTTAGTCCTCCTCATAATCATTGGCCTCCATTCAGTTCTATTGTAAGCAGCATGCTGTGCCAGACCCATAATCCTTGAGTTCAGCCATTGAAGTTTCTGTTCAAGTGCTCTTGGTGCATTCTTTATGTTGGACACCTTCAGAAAAGATACGTGATAAGTCCATAATGTAAATCCTGCATGACCATACACCTCATTTTAGTTTCCACCACCAAATACTATCATGCTTGCATGGGACTGCTGTTTCAGTTCGTCCTTATTGAATGAGACATAAATATATAACTAAATGATTTTGCTGAAGATCTACAGTATACCAATGGTTTTGGTTTGTTTGTTGACTTCCTTCACCTTCCTGCTGGAAATAATTGATATATTTTTTCCACAATAGGAGGACAGTTGTTCATTAGAAGTCCATGTAAGTTTGCTGAATAATTAAGACAACACAAAAAGTCATGTAAATACCTCTTGACAAAATAAGCAGTTATAAGTTACTGTCATCTTGTTTTCATTCTTATTTCAATAAAATGTAATTGGTTTTGTTCTGACTACAAGATGAAATGCCATTGTGCAGCAAAAACAAAAGCCCTTTGGCTCAAATTTCAAATCAGTGTAATGCAAATGAATTCTCAAACAACAAAAACTGTGGAACTGCACAAGCAGATGTTGCTTCACTCCAGTAGATCTTTCAAAAATGTCAAATTATACGACATTAGCATCACCTACGAAACAGGATACAAAATTTGGTCCATATCAACCGAAAATACGCTGATTCTATTTTTTAACATAATTATTATTTAATCTAAAATCTGAATGAATTTTGAAAAGTTTACAAGTTTCATCATAAATCGTTTAGCATTAGACGCTAAATATGTGAAGCCAACAGATGGGACTTGATGTTATTTGGTTCATGCAATTTATAATAAATTCGGTGTCATACTGCAGCGTACACAAACACCTCCAAGTCATTTTAAAAATTTAAAGAGATAGCTGAATCGCTCCTGGCTTTAATAGTGTCTATAAACCTTGTGTCTGTTTGATTTGGAGCCATTTGGTGTTGTCAACATGTTCTTGCCCCTCTAACCCCTCGCACTGCGACAGGAAGGTGGTTGTAGTCATTAACGCGGCTAAAATGTGATTGGAGCGTAGTGTCCGAGGGGTGGAAGCGGGATTCAGAGCAGGAGCAGTAACAGGAGAGCTGCACTGGTACTTTGTCCAACAGCACGTGGAGCTGACCTTGAGGGGAATGGGGGAAATTGACAGGGGGGGAGCGCAGTAACAAGGGCCAGCTATATATCAGCCAGGCAATTTGGAGCGGTTTATCCGATGAGGGTCAATTCCTGCTGCAGCGCCATAGATCAGAGTTTTCAAGCCCGAGCGTGCTTTCTAGGGAAGACGCTGGGATAGATCCATTTTTGAACGACTGAGCCCATGATCAAGCCCTGACAAATCATTCACACATAACACAGGAGCAGCAGGTAATCATGAGGATTTGTGAAGCAGGAAAACATGCAGCGCAAGATTTATCTGCCGCTGTTTGTGGCCTTGGCTTACTGTCATCGCTTCAAATCAAATCCCTTTTAAGAGGCAATTTCACAATGTTGCTTTCAATTATTTTACATATGAAGGACATAGTAGAAGCCATTACCCAGAGGATACAGGCATTAAAGTTATCACTTCTTTGCGTGATAAAAGACAATAGCCTCATTTTTGTCCGATGCATATTCCTCCTCTAAGCGGTACAGACAGCATGGATCTGCACTAAATCTGTCACAATGTTACAGCGCAACACCAAGAGAGAGAGCAGTTTTACACATGCCTTTACTCTATGTCTGACCTTTTCTATTACGCCTTCTATTTTGGTTCACTGTCGCCGCACCTCTGAGACTGGCCAGATGGCAGGTCTATTGAGTGATAAAATTTCAGACAAGAGCAGTTATGCCTCGAGACCGTTTGGCTCGTGCCCCAGCTTCAGTGTCGCCTGGACAGAGAACATAACTACACAAAAACATTCAGAATTCCCTTCATTATCTGCACCTCCTGCGTCGCTGACAGACGGAGCCTGGTGTCGATGCCAGACCCAGTTTTAGAGTGTAATGAAGATGGGGGGGGATCTCTCCAGCATGGCAATCTGACTGAATGGTTTGTTTTTTTGCAGAAATTTCACTACAAAGCCACATTCTGTATGAGACTCATGCATACTGCAGTCATGCATTAATAAGTAGAGACCCCTTGTGGCCAAAGTTTTGACTTGCACCACAGAATGCTGACTATTTTTCCTCATCACCTCATTTAATGAAACTTGGATCCACAAGATCAGCGGTGTCAAACTCAATTTCGACTTCAATTTTCACCTTGTGAATGTGAATCATATCAATCACGTCAAGGGTCATAATGCTAATTCACTAGCTGTTATGATAGGTATTATTTTGTTTTATACCATCCCATTTGCTCCACATTCATCCTTAAATGATAAATTGTGATGCAAAATTATAGGGATTTGTTATATACAGTACTACAGCCAAAATATCAGACTACATAAAAATCTACTCTGTAATGTCTTGTCACACTGTCCACTGTGTTAAAACATGACCTTTCATACATTTTATTCCTATGTATACTGCTTGATAAAAACATGCAACAGTCCAAGCTTAACAATATGTTCACACTAGGTCTTACTAGGTCAAAAGACACTTGATTTATTTATTTATTTATTTTTACTTTAAACTGTGTGAAACCAAAGAAAAATATCTGATAACACTACAACGAAAACAAATGAATCACAAATGCAGCCACAAAAACCCTATTAGGAAAGTCACAGTCCACAACAGATGCAGGATTTGATAGTCCATACATGTTTGACCTGAAAGCATGAAAACAGGGCCAACTAAAAGAATCACAGGAAAAAATATGTAGTCATTTTGGATACAGCGCAATGTGTTGAAGGAGAAATTGGAAATTGGTGAAGTAAAACATACTCCAATTTATGTGTCAGTATGTCTACAGCAGACTCTGAAAAAGCAACAATACGGTGAAATGGATAAGAAATTGGTTTCTTTTACAATTTTTCAAAGAAATGTCTTCCACTCAGCTACAGCGAGGATGCAGTGTGAGCCGTGAAGTACAGCATATAGCGCATTTTGATGTTGGAAATTCTATTGATTTAGTAATACTATACTATACTCACCACACATATACATTCACATATAATTCACATTTTACTGAGTGTGTCAGTAACTCGTACATTTTACTCAGGTATTGGCTTTTACTGCATCTATTAATGTCTTTGTGATGCCTTGGCTCCATCAATCACTAATCTTCTGTTTAGTAAATCCATTTATCCATTAATTCATGCAGCTTTGTCAGCTCCAGGACCAAAGGAATGGGCTATTTACTGGCTTAATACCAAATGAAAGCACAACAAAAATGAGCCAGAAATGGTTGGATGAGCCACATATATATTACCGTGGAGATCATGGAGAACATTTATGCCACGTGATTCCAGTTACCCTCGGCTCCCTGCAGATATTCAACAGGATTTCCACTGTATGCCATAATGATGCCGATATACTACACAGTCGACAATGCACTTTTGCATCTTATCTGTGCTGCGCTCATTTTCCGCTTGAGGAAGTTGAGAAAATTGACTTACAATTGCTCCATGCAAAATAGCTGTGCTTTCCCCTTGCATGGTTAAACACAGGGCATCCGAGTGTGGCGCAGGTACACACGGCTTTAACACGGCTCCGTCCCACATCGAGTCTTCACGCTGCAAATAAAAACCATCAGCGCTCGCATTAATATGCTGAAGTGTGCCGTCCCAAAGAGAGGCCTAATATGCTGTGTACGCTCAACTAAAATAATGCATTATGCAGCATGAGCACTACCTGCTTCTGAAATAAAATGTTTGTTTTTTTGTTTTTTTTAGAAAGGATGACGCAGTTGTTTAATGTTCTATGTTCTCTTTTCTGTACTCGCAGGTGGAGTAAATTTGAATCTTGAAAAACAACTCCCAAGTTAAACAGCCCACACGTTATTCTCCACAGTGCTGCAGTCAGCATAAGAAATAATGGGATTAAAACCCTTAATATATCTGACAAAATGTGTGCGTGTCTTCTTCAGCCTCAAAATAATTGCATGTTTTCTGAGAACTCCAAAGCTAAACAAACTCCAGAGCTACTAAATAACCCTGTGATACGTTCATATTTATATTCCATACTGCTGTACATACAATCCTCTTTTCTGCATGCTAATTCTGCCCTCTATCAGAGGTTTTATAACTAAAGGTATGTAGGCCTAGACTTTCTGAAAAGCTCCTAATAAATAATTAATTGGTGCCACCGCAGTTAGAGCATAATTTACCTCACCATTGCACAGTGATTTTATTAAGGACTGGTGTTGGCTGGCAGGCCCGTTGAGTTGGAGTCCATGCAATATTCATCAGAGAAAAGAAGCATGGGACAACCGCTCACAGCCTTAGGATTTATCTGAAAAAAAAACAAAAAAACAACAACAATAACATCAACAAATCCCACTCTCATGTAAAAGCCTGGCATACACCACAGCTCTATCAGCGTTCACATGGCGGATTTGTGGCAACCTTTTCTGAGCACGCCAAAAGCTTGAAAGGAGCTCTTCTCATAGCTCATAATGCCACGGTGGTCTCCATGGAATAGGGCAGCAGAACGACAGAGCGGAGCAGCCATGGTGCAGAGTGCTGCACCAGAAAGGTTAGCAGTCACCTCAGAGGTTCCACTGCCTCCCGCTGCTGCACTGATGTACTGGATCATCAAGTAATGAAAGTTCATTTGCTCAGAGATGTTGAAATGCCCTTTACCCTTGTGCCACCAAAACAAATGAAAAGACATGCACTAGCAACATACATTCACACTTTCATTTAGTATGGGCAGTTTACATTCACTACTTTACCTACACATGCATGTATTTTAATGGTGAGAGGAAGCTGGAGCACCCAGATCCTACAGTAACAAAGGGAGGACATGTACTAATTTCATGGAAAATCAAACTAAATTCAAGCTTTCTTTCATTTGTTAAGACCAACCTCCTCATTATTTATTTGTTCTAAAATTTAGACAAATACAAAGTTCAACATTGAGAGTCGCTTAAGCATCAAATATAAAAAGAATTTAACATCCAAATATACTTTCCATTAAATCTCTGTTTATGTTATGTGTAAAATGCCAGGAGTATAAAATCTGCATATTTTGCTGTGACCTTTTCTGCTCTAAGTTCAATCAACTCCAATTCCCGGGTCCACCTCAGCGACCTGATGTGAGTGAGCTGTGAAAAGCCAGAGTCATCACTAGCACCAGCAGCAGAAAGCCAGATCCTGACATTTAAATAAAAGATGATGCAATTCAAAGGAAATGCCGGGCTCCGTAGAAAATCTGATAACACAGAATAGCTTTTACCTCAATTTCATAAAGAGGGCCTCACTTGAGGGAAGCATTATTTTTATCTTGTGTGCTACATTTCCAGGAAATTAAATATTCATGGAATCCATTCTTCATATTTACATACAATGTGTTTTTCTTGTAGGTGAGGCTTTTTCAAGGGCAGCCTTTTCATCATGCAATTCACTACAAGCACATTTAATTGTGCTGTTGAATTTTGAATGCTTCTCTGGTCAAATACCGAATAAAACAAACACAAATGATGTCATGTACGTTCCCTTCTGGATTTGAGCATCTCAGATATTGAAAAGTGAGACTGTTGTGATGTAGCTTTATTGTTAGAAGACAGCAACTGATGAATATTTCATCCTTCCTGTCGACCAAAGGCTTCCTGCCTGCATACAGATGTTCACAACATTCAGTCAGTCTTCTGGCTTTTCTAGGTACTCATTGTGTAGCCTTACACATTTGGATTGTTCAGCAATTATTACAATTAGGAGAGTATCATTGCATTGTAATGATTTGAACTGAACATACTTAAACAGAGTAGTGCACAACCTTATTCGTTTAGTTGAGGAAAAGTATTTAATATTTATAAAATGTATTAGCACAGTGCAATTAGATGGATTTGTGCAACCTTAAGACCTCATCTGGGGCTTATTATCCAAGATTTTAATAGATGAGAATGTTCAGCCTGTGACAGCAAGTTTTTGGCAATCTCCTGCTTGTATTCCAGGGGGTCTGCTAGATAAAGTAGTCAGAGAAAAAGTAAAGAAACAAAGGAACTAGCAGCGTGGCTGTACAGTTAATGTAACATAGCCTATTAATGATATTAACAATATAGTCTCACACAATATGTCACACTCTGCATGGTGAATGGTTAGCGCCAGTCGCCAGCAGTCTGCATGCCATTACCCGTTTTTGGGTGGGTTTTCTCTTTGGCCTCCTACCACTGTCCAAAGACATGCATGTTTAGGTGAATTGGTCAATCTAAAGGCCCCTGGTGAATAAATGTGTGAGTAAACAGGATACGCAGTAGAAGATAAATATAACAGATAAAACTACAAACATTAGTATTTGTAATTCACCCAGCAAGTGACATCGTCTTAATTTGAACACAACTGAACTGACTGGAGATCATATGCAGTAGAAGTACTGTAGAGTGCAGTAAAATCCATTATGAAATTCTCTTTACAAACGAAGAGGCCAATGTTGAGAAAAAACAAAACAAAACACAGATTATAAATTCGTAATACATTTGTTATGATCTATAGACAATCTTTTATCCCCCGGCATTGTTCTTGGAGCAAACAGCCTTTAATTAAAAGGTCATGTGCTGCTGTCCTCAGATGTCAGAGCTGATGCAAAACTTGCATATAGTCCTGCAACTGCACTTCCTCTGACTCTGAGGCAAACAACACAAATTTTACATGTTTCTACAAAGGGTTCCTCTGTTTTTCAACAAGCGAACAGCGATTTTGCTTGTGTGATTGTCAGGTAGAGTGACAGGATCTATTGGGGAATTTATGGACTGAAAAAGAAGAGGGAATGCTGTGCAACATAATGAGAGTTAATGCAATGTTCAACATGGCCAATGCATTATATGAGTATACAGTGAATGTAATTTGTAATGAATATATAAAAAACATATAGAGGGAAAAACACACTATTGAGGCACTGTGCCATTATTTTTTCTTTTGCTTCAAATTCTTTGCCGTGTATGTGACAACAACAAACTTGGGTTGAATAGAGTGTAAACAAACAAATTAATTAAATAAATAACCCTGTGTACACCTTTTATAAAAGTAGAACTGAGCTCTAGAGACCAAGGTCGTCTAATGTGCCACGCTGTAAATACATTTGCTTAAAATTATAGCATTTTTTTTTTGTTTTCTGTTTTCCCATTACCTCTGTGTACCTCTAAAAGTTTAAGTGGCACTCCGAGGTAGAAATGTTTCAAAATATACATATTTCCAAATATATCCTGCTGCTGCGCATTATCAGCTTGTAGCAGCATTTGGACACGTTCCATTTATCTTAGAAAGGACCCCTCAATGTTCTGTTGAGAAAAAGTAAAACAAATTGTAACTTGAAACTAAAATTTGACAAATAATAATAATAATAATAATAATAAAATTAACATGTATGCACTGGTCAAAAATACTGTGACAATATACAGCATACTATACGTGATATACATTTACTATAGCAGCTGGGATAGGCTCCAGACATTCAGTGCAAAGTGGGCAGTAGAAGATGAATGAACAATTCCACATAAAAAAGTACATTTGAGCCAATACTGCAAATTATTGTCAGAAAACCAATGTGATCCTGCAATTATATTCAATTATCGTCTTGTTAATCATCACAAATGCATTGATTCAATGTTGACGAGTCATGTAGCCCAACCAGCCAATGGGAGTCCTTTATTTGAATGGGAGCAGATGCCTTTATATTTTAATATGTGATTGGCCAAATTTGCCATCATGCTCTATGTCATCTATTAAAAACCTCAGCCAGCATGGTGTCTTAAAGTCTTGTATTACTGATCATTCTTGTTACAACATGGTACTAGGTGAAACAGTTTTCCTCAAATAAAAGAAAAAAGGGTTGAGAAAAGTTTGGACATTATCGATCTAAAAAAACAAATTCTGAACATCCACTGGTTCAATCATTTATCTCGTTTTAACTAACATCACAATCACAACATTGGTTAATATAGCAGGAAAGTATTCATTAATGTCTCAAGTCTTTATCAGTAAAGAACAACACTTCCAAACTTGTTTTATCAAACCCTGATAACAAATCATTCAAATTGTGAAAATGTTGCATCTAGGCCACAGTCCTCTTTGGGGAATTACTTCTGAAAACCGTACATTCATCTCGAAAAGTTACAAGATAAGATAAAATGCGCCTCTGATCCGACTGGAGCGGCGTCTGGCAGCGAGCGCGGCGGCGGTCTCAGTATGTGTGGCTAACGTCTCTCCATCAGCCACAGACAAAGGCAGCCGAGGTGTGACAGATTTCAGGACAAGTGCTTTAGGCTGGGAGGTGGTTATAGGTGAAAAGCCTGGGGAGTCTGAATTGGATATTGATCCTTGTGGGGCAACAGTGTGGAGCATGTAGTCAATGCTAAAGTGTGTCTCATTTCATTGAGAGCGAGGCGGCCTCAGTGAATTTCAGTCAGTTGTTTGAGTAACTCATGCCCACGGCTGGAAGGGCAGAGGCTGGCACAGGACGGCTGCTCTTAACAAGTCAAAATGTCAATCAAACTGCTCCTGCTCGAGTCAAGGAATCCTATACACATTCCTCCTCCAAAAGTGTAGAGAAACAAACCTAACTCATTTATTTATACAAGTACTTAAACGAATAATACCTTTTAATGAAATGTAAGAATATGTAAACGACTGTATTTTATTATTGACCTGCTGCCATCCATGCAAAGTACTTGGTGAATAAAAATATGGGTAGAGTTCCACATGTATAGGTTAACAGTTCAATGCGATTAGCTTAATTATGCATCACTAGTGTGGGATAACTGGTCCACGAGTCCTGTGCTGTCAACCTATTTTTAATCAAGTAAAATGGAGCGATCAGCTGTATCAAAGCCAGTGCTAACATCAAGAGGGATTAAAATAGTGCAGCGGATCATTAGTGAATCGGCGGCTGGATGATTTGGTTCAGTGAAGCCCTTTAAAGTTTTTCTTATTTAAGTTATTCTTATTTAAAGATACGTGCTAAAAGGTAAGTACCTCTGACACCTACTAGACCCACAGATAAAAGACAAGAGTGTTAGTTGTTAAGTAGAAGGGGATGTAGTAGGCTTAAATGGTGCACAGGAGATCAAGGTTTCATCTAATAAGATGTCTTTCCATTGACCAGTGTCCTTAACATCAGCACTGATGTTCCACTGTTATTCCGAACAACATTCCCTGTACACAGCATCAGATGGACGAGTCTAAGCTCAGTTTTATGAGTGTGGCATGTTTTTTTCTGGTTTTAGCACTCTTAAAATGTGTACAGAGCACGTTAAATTAGTTTGGCCTTATGTACACATGCAGTTAGGAGGCTGAAATTCTTTACAGCTCCTCCTCTGAGTGCAAAATCTGCAAACATTGTTGCCTTTTATTGTATTTGTATAGATACAAATATTTTTCAGTCAGGATGAGTCAATAATACCTTGTGTGTGAACATAGAAATTGTTCAAAATATAACTGGCCATATTTATCGTACTACTGATTTTCTTTTTGCCATCTCTGTCTCAGACAACCACTTACACCTAAAAGCAGCCCAGGGAGCCTTACAGCTTTCCTTTTATTAAAAAAAAATAAAAAATAAAACCCGACCAATCTTTCCTCTGCAAAATACATTTCACAAAACTTAAGTTTAGAGCTTACCGTAAACTCTTAGCTCCAGCTTCAACATCAAATAGAAGCACCTGCCAATTTTATCCTCATTAAACATTAAGTGATTGAATTGTCAATATTTACCCCTGTTTCACATTGCCTCCCCTTTCTCTGTTTATGTTTTTATTTTTTGCGCTGTTTCGCTGTGTTAAAATGTCAATTCAGCCCTGATTATACACTTTTTCTCTTATTGGTAGCAGTTACTTCCTTATTGACATCAGTGTAGACCAATGGGAAATGAGCATGTGATTGGACAAAGCTCTTATTCAGGACTGAAAATTAAAATCCTTGATAATAAAGCCTACATGACGTCATTTTTAAGAAGATTCCTATTACAATATGCTATTATGTAATTAAAAGGTTCTTTTTTTTCACATGCATAAAATATGTACATACTTTCTGTATTGATGTGCAACATTACAAAAAATTATACACAGGTATCTGAAAGGAAACAATACAGATGTTCTCACACTCCATACATTGTTATAGATAATATGTCAAAGAATCCAAACAATTTTACTTTAGTTTGACATAAAGCCTTCCTGTCCTCACAGTTCTTTTACATGAAGGGGGCACTCCACATCCACCAGGGGCTCTTTCATGGCCTGTCACAGAGAAGTTTGTGAAGAGGCCTGTCTGCCTGAGATACAGCAGCGCCAGCCCACTACACAGCTTCTTGGCTCTGTAAGTTTATAAGACATGCTGCCAACAGATAGAGATTGATGATAGCATCTGATGCAATTTACTCCATGTCCAGGGTTGCTGGTTCACACTCTGTGGTGAAAGTACAGGTTGCAAAGAAAATCTCCTCCAAATCTGTTTGCTGGAATTGAACTCGGGGGTTGTACTAAAAAAAAACCACATACGGATTAAGTTTGCTGTTTATCTCTAAATGCAGATAGTTCAATGTGTTGTGTGAGAAATGTAAAAAGTCGAGGGCACTTTGAATAATTCATTCTTATTTACAGTTTTTAAAAAAGGCAAAGTTACATAAAAAGTTCCATTGTTGCTGTTAATATTGAAAGCACCCAGACAAACATATTTCAATACAATCAATGTGGCTGGCTTTCCCATTAAGAAGTGTCCTCAGACAGGACTCTGTTTGGGAAATGAATCGTTAAAATGTGAAAAATTGCCATGTTAACCAGATAAGGCAGAGCAACTTATCAAGTAATCTCTTGATAGGGCATCCGTACAGCGTGATGGATAGTGCGCTGTCCATTTCCTGTGAAAAGAATTCTTAATTGCTCGTTGCAATTAAGAATTGCCACACAAAAGACATATTAGTAGGTTTTCTGTTTCCCTAAAGATGTTTTATTTGGATTTGTTTCTGTGGACTGACTCCCAGCAGTCCTCATTGATCTATGACATTAGATTTCTCCTTGCCCAGCTTGCATTAGGCATTTGCTTGTTTCAGATGTGCTAGGATAATAATCATACTGAATACACATACTAAAATGCAAACTCATTTATCATTTGGATACATTTAATTAAGGGTGCTCTGATCACAATATTGGAGGCTGATTATCGGCCAATACCATTCATTTTTTCGCATTACTGAAAAACACAGTAGCGTATATTAAATATTAAAACTGGGAGATGGTAAAACTAAAAGGTCATCAACTGGCAATGTTTTAATCATTTCTGTTTTATGTAATTATTTAGTTTTAACCAGTAAGCAGTTTTCTTACAATAAACACAAACAACACAACACCTGTCACAAAACAAAAAATAGTATCATGACTACATCCAAACATTGCTTCAAGTGGTCAGCCTTCAACTAACTTTACTGGTCTTCTCAAACATGCCAAATGCCAAATTTTTCTTTTAAAATAAGTCGATCTCTGCATTTTGAGAGATAGTTTGTTCCTTTTGCTCATCTATGGTATTACAGTATGCTGTGCTAAAAAGTCACTCACAATTATGCTTTTTTTGTTGTTGTTGTTTCTTTCCATACAGAGCCTGTGACACAGAGACTTGTGCAACTCATGTTTGAGCTGCTGAGCCACTTGATAACTCTTCATATTCCTGAATCAAATGTCTGATGAGGTTTGTTGTGTTGTATGTTTTCCTTTTGCCAAATGTTGCAACTAGCAGGTTTACTGCTGTATGTTTGTGTCATTTGATTGGCCCTTTTGATCTGCATTTTGAGCTGAGCACCAATCACACTATTTTTAGCCAATCATGATCGGTTGCTGATCAATCAGTAATCTTACATTGAGTACTTAACACCTGCTATTGAGATGTACTGAACCAACAACTCGGTTGCTCACCTGAGTTTTTCATACAACTCTGAATATTGGACGTGTCCTTTACTGGAGATGGCATCTGATGAAAATGCCAAAGGTTGCAGCGGTGTGGTCAGGACAGAAGAAACAATCGCTCTTTCTCAGTCTATGAGTTAACAAATGTATGGGAGGAATTCAGAGGTCAGCACTGCAGACAGCTAGAAATGCAAACAAAACGAGAAGAAAATAGGAAAGAAAAATGATAGAGATGGGAATAGACAGGAGAGCATTACTCTCTCAGACATCCATCGCAGTAGCTGCTGGCTAATTTTGGGCCCTCTTTTAATGTGTCTCTAGTCTGGACACAGTGTACGTCTGACTGTGTGAGAGGAACTCTCTGGTTTTTAAATGCCACGTATTTTAGGTGCATTAATTTAATGTCAGTCCTTGTTTCTGAAAATGAAAATGAATTACACTGACCTCCTCCTAAGTGAATTAACACGGGTGATTGTGGACGTAATTGCTCATTAGCATGACTCACTGATTCCACAGTCCCACAGGTGGATCATTTGCGCTCTCAGAAGGTTTTTAAATGTGAAGAATCCTCATGAACAAAGCTATTACATTAATGCCAACTTTCTCTAAATGTGAGAGACGCCATTACACTTTTTCCACATAATTTATTCACTGTGAAATGAGAAGTCAGTCCCGATTGAACACTACAGTGAATAGAAGTGGACTCGGCACAGAGAAGGCTACGGCCACATTCGCACTCTAGGGAAAAGTGTCTCACATCTGGAAAAGGCACCTCCTTAAACTAGTTATAAATCTAGGTTTTTAGTCAGTAAGAGTGTGAGCTAATCCTTGTCTTTCAGCACACTCGAGCACTAACAAATACAGACACGACTGGTCTAAACATTAATAATCAAGGTAAATAAAGGATTACAAACTAAGACTGTAACAAATAAGAATTTCCCTTTGGGGATAAATAAAGGAATTCTGATTCTGATAACAATAGTATATTTGTATATAAATTTGATTAGACGCGCCCAACACTCATACCAGTCTGGATGTTAGAATTTACTCTGAGAAATATGAGGAAAGATGGTCTGAAGTGAGAAAAAAAAGAATTCTTCACACTTAGTTTTCTTTCTCAATTAGTTTGAGTCAATTTTAACATCAGTGTGAACAGAGCTGAGGATTCCAATTTGTTTTGCCTGTTTAGCTGGCAACTCCCAAGCCATCTGAAACTTAAAGTCAATAACAAAATAAGGGAGCAAGCAACACTTTTGCCCCTTAACCTTATAATTGGATAAGAAAGCCACAAGTTTCAAGCTCCATTGCTCTTACAGTCCCTCCTTCCGAGGGCTGGAGTGGGTGAGCACCTTTGTTTACTTAAATCAAAATCCAATACACGCAGTGGCAGTTTCTCTCCCATTTCACTTCCCCAGCACTCAGCTGTGGCACATTTCAAACAGATGCCCTTGACTTTTCATTAGGTTATTAACCTTTCGGAAGGTGGGCTATGATTCAGAGGTGGGCACGGTCCCTGGAGGCTTCAGTACAACACCAGATGAATTGAGCAAAGGCAACTGTAGCAAAAGAGAGACGAATAGATGAGAGAGAACAGCTCGGGTTGGTGTTTCTGACAAATGAAAAACAACTGATGTTTTTAAAAGTCTTGTTGTTTTGAGTCTGGCTGTCGCTGCTTGAATACATAAAGGCTGCAGCTATAGCTCACACAGGAATGAAAAACAACAAATGTGCTATTTTGGAGGGTAGATATTAGTGTTGAATGTCACTGGTTGGATGTCAGTCTTGTTTGGAGGCTGCAGCCTGGATTCTGAAGCAGCAAAAAGGTTGTACTATTTGTCAGTAGATTTAGCTCCAGTGTTTTAAGTCTACATCACAGATAACAGCTTCCTGAAACTGAACATGTATTATCAAGAAAAAGTTGAGTTGTCGATAAAGAAAGAGTCTTTATTAAGACAAAACTGCCTTACAGTTTTGTCTTAATAAATTGTTTTGGCATGTATTGTATTCAAATATGGAGGCATTGTAACATGATACTGCCCATTACCAAAGAGTGTGTCAGATTCTGAATGCCTAACTCAAAGTGACAGCACACCTGCTGAATTCCTGCAGCCTTGAGTAACTGTGCAAGGCATTAAGAATCACAGGTGCCCCAAGGAAGGCTTCTTGAAAGTGGACTACTGCATGATGCATTTTTGGTGCAAAAATGGCATAACTCTGAGGGATGCTAATCCTTCCTAGAGATAAAAACATAGGTCCAAGATCACAACAAAAACATTTGTGACAACAAACAACTGTAACACTCAGCAGTGGGCCATAAATCCACAACAATAGCCTAGTCATAATCATTTAACCTTCAAGGCCACATTCATGCATGTATAAAAAAGAGAACTTGACTCCTCTCGTTTGACGCTACACCTGTAGTACGTGCACAGCGGCTCCCATAAAGCGTCAGGGAGCAACAAAGGAGTTCCACATTAAATAAAAAATGAGCAAAGCGAGGGAAGTTTCATTATTCATCTCACACTGGCCCAACTCCCCAGCTTCCCGAAGGGCACACTATGAAATTTCAATTGGCATCATTCTATGTGTTGAGTTTTAATGTCAATATTGCAGACAGTCTTCAACAGCCTTGCAGCCTCCCTTCTGACTCCAACAAGAAACTTCAAAGGAGCACTTCTCTGAATCCCTCAGTCTTGCATTAAAAATGTTAACCTTGGAGACATGCTAACTACTCAACTGTGTATGTTGCAGAATTCCAATGAAGATCCTGATCATTTAAGATCGAGAAAGGCCAGTCGACCTCTGCCCACTTGCTGGTCCATCTTACCATCTGACCATCAGCCTGTCTGAATCTGTAATGAGGTTTCATGTCAAATTCATTCCTGGAAAGACTGCTGAATCAAGGGCAACATTTAAAATGAAATGCGAAACAGGTCAAATATACAGTAACAAACCCACAGAGGCATCACTAAATCATTGTTTCAGATCATAGTTTACACTGAAATACATGATAGTGGTAAGCCCTGGAATAATAATGAGCCTCTGAGTCGATGTTGTCTGAAGGCAAACGAGCAACAACATAGCGAGGCTAAGCCGGTCTTTTGGGGCCGCTGTGACGGCTGCTCACTTAGCCTCAGGTGTGGAGCTGTAATGGTTGGCAGCAAGGACTCCACCTGAGCGCCAGTGTGCTGCAGCGCTGCCAGAGCTCTGGAGGCACTGTGAGAGGCACTCTGGCAGCAATAATTGTGCAGGTGCTGTAGTTACATGTTGGGGTGTGAGATAGTGAATGGCAAGCTGGACCTCTAGGATTACTGTCTGACAACACGGAATACATCACACGACAGAAGTATAATATTATCTCCAGACCAGAGTCATGACTTTTTGGGGACGTTTACATGACACCAAAATGCAAACACAGAAGTTATGTTCTCTATGTGAGCCCAGCCCAATCTTTTGGTTGCGCAGGACATTAGCGTTTATCTATTATAAAGATTACTATTTGAGTCACAGGGTTGTACTTTTGGAAATTAAATTTAATGTACATCATGCAATCTGTTAAGCTTACACTTGGCATTATAAAGAGCTTTCAAGTATTCCTAAAAGTCTGGCCAGTAAGCATTAAGATAATGTCTGATCCAAATGTGAATGGAGTCATTGGATATGGTTGATTAATGTGACAGTAAGTATTGAATAATCATATAAAACATTTGTTTTGTGGTTAGTACCATTATATTAGTTATTTTTGCATTGTGAGTTGTCTGCACCTCTGTAACTTTACTTCATATTTTATTACCTAAAAAACTGTTCATAAATACAAAGTAAAGAAAAAAGTAACAAAATCTGCTGGGGTGAAAAAGTCAAGGACAAAAATAAATCCATCCTGTAAAACTTTTCTGCCCTGACAACAGTTGACAAAGGGCCCATTTACTGTAAATACAAATCTGTGGGTGTCACTCTGTCTATCCCATTTAAATTACAGAGAAGCAAAAGGGCCTCTTTCCCCTTTTGCCCCCACTTAATATATTAAAGCCCTAAAACAATCCAAGTTCATCTCATGCCGCAGCTGAGATTCTCCAGGAAGGCATTTATACATAATGTGAGCTGTCCATCTGATAGACCTGTAAGAAATAGATAGCCATCATCACCCGGCGCATTTGGAACACCCACACGCTCTCTCAATCGTCTCATTTACGCCGGGCATGAATGGGAAGGAAAATGTCATTAGTGAGATAGGTAATCTGTTTCTGGAGAGGAATCAAAGATCATAATTGGATTTTCCTTGAAAGGCGGCTCGACACTTTTCAGACACTCAGCTCACTATCATATTAGGAGTTGTAAGCCGACTGAGCATAAGAGAAAAATGGCCTCCTCTCCAGGTATCCACCTAGAACCTAAGTCCGATTAAGGCAAAGGTGTTTAAAAAAAATAAAAAATTATTGAAGTTTACATTTACAATTGAAATGGATTCTATGCATGAAATGTTAAAGATTAAACAAAGTATGACGATTTAGGGGAGGAGAAACATCCTTTAACCACTCAGTCATGCATTCAGAGATGAAAAGTTGAGAAGAAGACACTACTTCAACGACCATATGCTATTGATGTTTAATTGTCCAAACAGTCCCCACAAAGCGTACTGTACCATGCTACTGGGAATCTTTTGGCCCCTGATCCCCAACTGTCTAAAGTGTGTGGTCCGCTTTTGAAAAGGTGGAGCTAAACATTGGAGTGTTCTGATTGGACGACAAATTATTCTCACTCAAACCAAAATAGAAGCAAAGGGAAAACATAAATGAAAATGTTTTTTTTCCACAGATGAAATATGCTTTGTGCTTGTTAGAAAGCACACCTGCAAAAGAAAACATGCTAAATTCTAAAAACAACTTATCGGCAACAGTACCAGTTTCTAAAAGTTTGCTTCGAAAACAATTAATATCTTAAGTTGAAGTCTGGCAGTAAGATTGGTACCAGGGCCGTGACTCGAGGAGACTGTGAGGTGACCACATAGACGCACAACATTTAAACAAACTGTGCTCTTCGTTACAGACGTTCATTGATGTGCATAGTCCCTATTAAATAAAATAATATTAGGTCTTGGCGTAACAAGAGTAATGCGTTTATAAGATGCTTTCTGTGACTGAGACAGGACAGTGAAAGAAGAAGAGAAATTCTCACCGTAATCACAGAAAGGAGCATAGAAGTGTCTGACATTTAGGGCTTACGAATTGACTGACAATGAAACTACATACTGTAATTTTGTGGGAGTTATTTCTCTGATTCGTTTCTGCTGTATTTGCGTGTGTTGTAGAGGCTGGGTTGTATACAGTACGGAGGGAAGGGAGTGATATGCAGAGACTGTAAAATAATCTTATATAGTCACACTCCGCCGACAGCACTCGGTTTTCGTTCTGTAAGGTTGTAAGTGGTGGCTGCTCTTGTAACTAGAGGCTGTGTGGAGTTGCATCATATCTCAGCCACATTTCTAAGCAGATGGTACTCCCTCAGTCACAGAAGAAACTAGCAATAATATGAAGTGGTCCAGACGTGAATTGCTTTGAATATTGCTGTAATCGTGCAGCACATGCAGCAATTTACAAACTGTTATTTCTCACATTTTTTTTCTTGGTAAGAAAATGGCTTTTTTGTAACACACTAAAAAGAGTTGGATTGTTGCTTGTGTCTGAATGGGCCCTCATTAAAAGGACTTTTCTTCCATTTGATTTGATTTTATCCTCATTCTGACTAAAACCTCCTCGGTGACTGGCAAGACATGTCTATTGTTGAATCAAACAGGACTACTGTGGAGTTATCTGGTCAAATATTTAAAGAGAAAGAGAGTCTTCAATTGAAAATAAAGTTTAGGATCGACTAGAAAGTAAAACCAGGGAGACTGGAGAAATGTCCTATTAGTTTTGATGTGCAGCACTTTGCCAGAGCCCCTCAAAGTACATACTCACTCTGGGAAGACAGATTAAAATGCAGTGCCATTATTTAGAGGACTTCCCTCTGTGATGTTCCAGCAGAGAGTGAGTCTAGTTATAGACAATGGAGCTCATATAAATGGAAGTCTTATGAGGCCAAAACTAGAGAAATAGAGCAGCTGCGGCAAACACGGTGCACTCCCCGCTGTAGATATGAAGGGTTCAATCTCATAAGTAATAAAAACTAGTAATAAAAACACAATCTTCTTTCAGGTGCAAAGGATGAGCGTCACAAAACTCCATCGCTTCGGAAGCACAACATTCATTTTCTCAACTTGCTGCATCAGCTGTTTTTACCATCTTGCTTGTTGGATAAAGAAAGCGTGGATGCATATTTTTAATAACAGCATGTTTTTGGACACACAATCTCCATGAAAGATTAAGATATTTACAAACCAAATTCATTCTTTTTTTTATTTTAAGTGAACTCATCATCTGACCTGGATTTGTTCATATTAGGGCTAACAGTTCAGGCTAACACAAAGTCATCCAGAAAGACACAAAATTGTGTTTTTTACGTGTTCTACCTGGCGATCACTGCAGTCCATTTAAACACAATGTCAAGCGTCGAGGTGATGGTTGTGTGGCACTAGAGCAAGCCTTTTTTCTGCTTTTCCAATGTTGCCAGAGTGGTCTATGGTGTAATATGAAGTGAAATACTGCATTGATACTGAAAACGCCACCTATCTAATCTTATCTAATGTGCAGCTGTGTCAGGCTATTCATTTCAAGAATCTGTAAATGTGCAAATCGGGGGTATATGTCCAAATAAACATTGTTTTGAAAGTTGTTGTGACAGAGAGCAGTTATATGTTCATGTGCTCATGAGTGGAATTTCAATCTGAATTTCTTCCACTAGATACCGATAGATACAGATAGTTTCAGAACAAAAAGTTTGGATAATTTTAAGAGACGCAATATTTTATGTATGCTACATTCATGATTTATTGTATTCTGATGACCTTTTTTCCTCTTTTGCATTTTCCCCAACCTTCCTCTGGGTTCTTCTGGCTAAAGATAGCAATAAAACTTATTTCATTTTGTTACAATGTAATTTGTTATGCTCTAACTCCAGGTTACAGAAGAATAAGTTATTTTCTAATACGACATTTGGAAGTGTCCTTGAGATTCATTCTTAAAATCCACCATTGAGAAGGGAAGTGCAACAACGGTTATTTCTTTTCTCATGGATATGATGCGCATAATGTATGTTGTTGTTGTATGTTTAGCATGCAATTATAAATACACCCTAATACTCAGTTGTTTGCAGAACTGTACAGCTCTAGTTTTTACACAGTGATAGTCAAGGTTGAAAGAAGGAAGAAGAATTTGCAATACAGAAAAAGCCTACACAGCACTCCAAAAGCCAAAACTCTGGGAGCAAAGATGAAACAGCTTGCTTTCTTCAGGGCAGAGCATTTACAAGTAATGCATTTCTTTTTTATAGTAAAACCTCAAACAGCGCAGTGTTGACTCAAGTCTTTAATCACATGCAGGTAGACAGAATCACCTGTGGCGGTGGATTTTCTCAGGCCATTCATATTCAAGGTTGATTACTAGCAAGGTGTCATTTGCATTATCAGAGACTCAGCACTAATGAGACTCCTGGTTTTAGGCCTTAATTGGATTGCTTCACCACAGTCCCTTATTGATATTTGCATGCCACAGTTCATCATGATAAGTAATGAGAAGATTATTCACTGGAGGTATTCAATTGCAAAATCCATCTGTGAGGTAGTGAGAGTCGTGTCCATGCTGCGTTCCCCTGGGGGCTCAGCGGGGACAATGGCACGCAACAACTAGCATACCTGGCCACGCGTCTGTTACAGTGCAGAGAGTACACTAGATACATATGTACTGTGGGCTGACTATTTATGAGCTCAGCGCACTAGTGCTGCTTGATGCTGTTACTGCTTGTACAAGAAATAAATGACTCTAGCAAATGGTAAAATTAAGCAAACATCTGCTGAGGAGGAATGCTATATATGATTAATGAATGTAATAATAATAAGGCACATGATCTGAAATGCACTCGTAGCAAAAAGTATACATATTTCACTATGGTATACATGCTAATGTAAAAAAAATATTGGCATGGAAGTTGGCCGATAACCAGCTATTAATATAATATATAATAATATAATAAAATATGCAAAATCTTTAGTTTTTGTCCATCTTACAAAACTGCAGCACACTACAACAGCAGATTCAACAGACTTCTGGTGCTATTTACTGAAACACAATGAATGTGAATGGATAAATTCGCAAATGTTGCATATTGTCATTTGACTGTCCTCCCTGTGTGTGTGAACCAGAGCTTCAAACCATATATAACCAAATAAAACGGACTTTTTTGTGGCTGTTGATATTAAATGGGTTTCCTCGTTGGATTCATGTATTGAATTACCCAGCATTGATATAATATGTGTGGCTATATATTATCCATAAAAAATGGTATGTCATCAAAACCTTGAGATGAAACATTTGACTCATTAAGGCACATAATGAAACAAAACCTGCTCATCACAAATGCATTCCTCTCAAAATGAAAATGGCAATGGTTTGTGGAATGCCATACAGATGGTGCTCTTCCTGTGGGCATCGGAGCATGCAAGCACTTTGGCAGGAATTCAGAGAAATAACTTTCCATCATTATAAGTTGTCAATTAGCTGGAAAATGGCTGTGCATCTGCATAACAAATGTTGTTTTTCACAATTGTCATCATATTGCACGTTTACACATGCAATGATTTAGTAGAACATCTTAGAGAAAAATAGGGAAAACAAAGCACAGAGGACAGTATCTCTATTCTGAATTGTTATGTAATTTTCTCTACGTACATTGTATCTGCATCAAACGCAATCCTCTATGGAGCCTTTAAAGTCTAGGTTCTTGCCTCAAAATTAGTCACGTGGCTAGACTTAAAACATTAAAAAATCTGATAGGACAGACAAGATTCCTGGCAAGCTCTGCCTTATCCCTGCTATCAAGAATCCCCTGAGCTTCCCCTGTTGACAACTGTGAGGTCCGTGACTGCTGGTTTGGTGCAGTGGGAATCCCATTAAAAAACATTTGTCTCTGCTTGATAGCCAGCTTTCAGAAAAAATAAAGGGCTTACAGCAGAACACGATATCGTTGTTGTCTCACAGATTTTCACATTTTCCCCCAAACACTTTCCAGCACCTGGGGGTTTGATTTAATGGATGGATAGATAACATGTTTGTAATGGATTAATGTGCATATAGAAATGTGTCTCATTTAAATGGGTGCGCTTTAGAATATCATGCAGGTCATAGTGTTGGAGCATAAGGCAAAATGTTTTTTCTGCAGTGTTTTTCATACCCGACTGTCATGTCCTAACGGGAAGGCTACACCTGCAACTGTCGAAGAGTTGGTCTCATCTGACCTGAACTGGGAGATTGTAATACGCCCTGAGCAGTATTTGACACCTCAGTGAATCTCATTACTACAAAGCAGGTTAGAAAAAAGCTGCACTTACACAGCATGAAATATATAACAGTGTCTCCAAGCCAGCTGTTCTGTCATAGCACATGGTCAAGACAGGACAGTGACACAAATGAGCCAAAGTCCTTTGTTTTGTAAAATTAATCAGTGGCGGTGCTGTTTACACAAATCAGCACAGTTGCCCGTTGTGTTCTTTGTAAGCCATTGTAAACAAATAAAGGTGGTGACAAACCCCCGCCATGTTTGCCGATGTCATCTCTGAGTGGTCACTGCAGCATAAACTTGGCTACAGCTCCCACCGCTTGGCCTCTTGTGCTTTATCTAATCACTCAGACATGGCCAGGCCCCAGGCACGCTGCCCTAACTCTGCACTAGCTCCGGGCAAGGTTGAAGCAGAGGGTGCGCTGGCTAAAAGCGCATCCACATTCATATCCCCCAGATTATCTACAGTAACAGCCCGACATCCTCTGCAGCTCTCATCTCTTTTATCTGCTTCAGTTTAAGACTCACCAGTGAAACAGACATCTCTGAAGCATGGTAAAAATCTCAGTGAATGAAATATGTGTTCAAAGTAGAACTGCTGATTAAAGATGCATTATAAAGGAAATACATCATGTAGTGAATGTCCATTAATATTTCTTATATGTCGTTCTAAATGATTCTGTTCATAATCATGCTCATCCAAGGAAAATAAAATTACAAATAAACCTTAACATAAATCAATGCACAGCTGACTTCATTAATAACTACACACATACTGCCTCAGACCATATAAGAAAGATAAATCAATGCTGCAGGTCATATGTGAGGGTCTTCTGCAACGGTTTCCCTGCGGACCAAAGGGTACGGCTCTCACATATGTTGCATCAGTAATCCCTCACTTTGTGTTTAATGTAAAAAAAAAAAAGAAAAAGGGTTGCATCAAAGACTGGACGGATCACAGAGAAGAGTGGGACTGGCTTTCTCTGATGGTCCACAGTTGAAACACTCCAAGTATAAAGAAGTCAAAATTGGTGAATGATGGTTTCAAAATGAATCAACTTTCTCTGTGAAGTACTAGATAGATGATACTCTGCTGCGCAATCTGGACATAGGGACAATGACAGGCTTTTATGTGTTTTTTAATGTTTTGTTTTGCTTCAGAGGAGGCCAAACTCTCAGCCAATCAGCTATTAGAGCGACTGAAGGAAACAGTAGTGCCTATTAACAATGCAGGTAGTGTATAGGAAACAGACTAGTTAGCAACGAGCTGGTGAATATAGAAGAGCAGTTAGATCTAAATCCGACACCGAGCTGGAGGTGCCTGCAGGCATAAGCAGCACACTGAGCCTTTGCTCCGTCCTGTGCACAGAACATACAATAGTCATCAGTTTGGGCCGCACAAACCCGTCACATGAATTGTACATAACCTTTGCAGAATCCACTGACTGAAAAAAATATGTAGCATTTTTACATTTGAGACAGGGTCAAATTTAGTTTTGTGTTTTAATCACTTATTGTTATGTTTAGGCAAGAATAAGAATACCAGTGCTTTTATACAAACAGAAATAAAAGAAAATTCAGTGAGGAAAACCATTGAATTACTTGATGATAGGAATAATCATCTGCCAAAAAAGGCCAGAATGTTCAGCCGGTGACAGCGAGATTTGGCCAATCACAAACTTGCATGAAATAGGGATTGTTTCAGTTTGAACAACCATTGGCTGTGAACATTGAATCAACAGCGACAGAAAACCCTAGTGGGAAAGTGGCTAGGCTGGTGCTGTCCTCAATACCTTATGACCTCAAAAACAGCTACAACAACCCAATTAACAAAAGTGACTGGAAAGCTATGTTAAGGTCAAACATAATGCACGAGATGGCATTGGTCTAACACCAAAGTCAGAGCGAGAGGTTTAAGGTTAGCTCCCAGCTTTATTTTCATGTTCTGTATTTTAACGCGGTGAACTAGTTTGCTTTTACTTTTTTAAAATACAAGCAGACAAGGTCTCAGTATTATTGTGGGAATTTTCAGCTACTGCATGTTTCATGCAATTAAAAACAACTTTTTCCTAAAATCTGCTTTTTCTAATTTAAGACTATCTTTCATCAATATTAATTGAAACTACAAAGAATATGATTTGATCTATTCTTTTGTTAGCCAGGGTTACTTGTTACTGGACAGTTTATAGACACAGCATTGCTTCCTATCTCAAAGCAGAGGCTGTAATTAAACCCATACTGAAATATTTCTATCATTTGTGGTCTCTGTAGAGGGCCAGATTCCTGCAGCAAATTGTGTGCTGCCAACTGCAGTCTGTGGGGTCAGTCTCTCAGGCATGTTTAGCTGGGCTGCCTTATCCCCTGTTCAATCTTGCCTTTTGTTTTCCTTCATGAAAATAAATGAAACAGTGCAGTCATCTGCAGAGGCGAGCAGAGCCCTCTTGACTGAGGAGGCCTTCGGGCTTCGTCAGGCTTTTCCAGCACGTTGTCATGGCAGTTCAGAGAGTGTGAGGGAGAACACTGGCGCTCAGTGCAGCTGTAGAATGACAATAGGAAAAGGCTCGGGAGGAGATTGCTAATGCAGAATGCCAATCATAGCAATGTTCTTCTAATATGTTCTTTGAAAGACAGGTATGGAGGCCTGAGGGCTCAATCTTCTTCAAGGACAAACTACAGAAAAAGAAAAGTTTATTTCGACAATATGTGACATGTCACTTAAAACGCTTTTATGTAAGGACACGCTTTTTGAACTGGCTGTGCAACTATAACCATGCATGAGCATTGTTGTGAGGGCATTGAGATTATTGTTTGACTTCCATACTAGATCCATACTCTATCAGAGAGAAAATGACTTTAAACTTGACTGGAGGTCATGCTTTTCATTACCTGACCAGAAGTAAGTAGTGTGCATCAAAGAATGCAGCATGATCACAGTGAAGTGATGGACACTGGATAATTTGTTGGAACAAGAAGGATTATACGGCTGAAAAGTAAAGATTGAAACATACAGATTGAAATTAGAAAAATGACTCAAACACTGGACTGTAATATTTTTGGAAACATCGTGTCTAAGCTCCCTGTGTTGCTTTTTGAGCTATGGAGATAAGATCTGATAACAAGTGTTTTTTGAAAATTCTTGTTGAGCAATTCACTTCACTATCACACGATATTTCAAATCTCATCTGGTATAAACAATAAACTTATGAGTAGAAGGGAAAATTGCAATGTATTTTCCGACTTAAATAATAACTTTTTTCTATTATTATTACTTGGAGTTTAGAATAACATGGCTGATTAGCAGGCTTAACAATTGATGTAATGACTCCTAATGGCATGGTTCAAATGGGCTGCCCTCAACTTGAAACCAAGCTGTTAGATCAGAAGGTTTTATAGAGTTTGCGGGTGTCTTATAGTTCAATCTTCTTATATGGCTTTATTTGCTCAAAGGCTGTAAGTTTAGAGGGATGAGGAACCAACCCCGGAGAGAACGCTGCGGTCTTAATGAGTTACGTAACTTCCCTGGCACTGCATATCCTCAGATGTAGCCCCAGCCCTAGATTTTGGAGGACTTAAATCTAATCCACAGATGGAGAAAGATCTGCAGGTAGACAGGCTTGAATTCTTATTTGATGGCTTTCTTTTGTCAGGCAGAAAGCGATGTTTGCAGCTCCCGTGTGAAGTGACAGGTGCACACCAGTGTTAATGAAATGACAGTGACTGGGATGTAGATGATGTCAGCATTAGAGTTCACACTGCTTTGTTAAGTTGTAAATTGTGATTGTAACACTGCCTATATAAACTTAGTCATGACCATATTTGTTAAAAGGAGGTTGTGATATTAGCAGTACCCGATGAATACCTGACCATGTGTTAATTAGGTGAATAGCAGGATAGATAATACACGTGTAATCTTAGGTCTATGTACAGTTGGGAAAAATAGCAATTATGCACTACCAATTTCCATATTTGGCTAAACTGTATAAGGCATTTCTGGTCACAGTTTACAAGTTCGCACTCAGAGTGAGGGAAATATATCACTGCTAAGCATCCAAAATGACTCTTTATTACTTAAGATTCCTTCGAGACCAACAAAAAAATGTCAATTTCGGATGATGACCGCATCTGTCAGCGGCAAGAAATCTAAAATAAAACTTGATAAAGCCTTCAAGCTTTATGCTTCATCTTAAATTTCATGTTTACAACAACATGTAAGTGCTAACTTTATAACTTTAAGGCCTCCATGTAGCAAATAATCCAGACAAGGAGCATTCATACCAAATCTAAGATTATTTGCTGATTAGTGTTATATATGAGAGTAGTTCTATGCTCTTTTTTGTCTTGTCTCCCACTTGGTAGAATAGAATAACTTTATTGTCATTGTACATTGTACAACGAAATTAAAAGTGCAAACCATCGGTGCAGATAAAAACTTCATAAATAAATAGATAAATTTTAAAAATTAAAAAGCAGTTAAAAACACACACACCCATCCATCACCTTCCGCTATTGCACGGCTCCCTAAAATTGAAGAAATAAAAGATATTGCACTTAAAAAGACAAAGTCGCATTTAATGTGATAATGGCTCTTGGTCTCAGTCCCGCAGAGTAGCTGGTCCAGGGAAACAACAAGGGCACCCCACCTTCCCTCAAGCAACAGGTCTGATATCTGTGCTGTGAAAAGTGACGACTACACACTGCTGTGGTCCTCTTGATGACAAATGCTTTGGGAAAGACATTTTAAGTTTTAGGTTTTTCACAAACACTGATAATCCTCGCCACACACTGTATTTTCTTTTATTTAATACAGCTATTATTCAAAGAAAAAAAAAGTGAATGTACTTTTTCTTGGGACAGTGTTTCTATCTATTCAATACTAATACTAAACAAACCAAAAATATTTTGAAATGCATTGTCATCTAAATGGTCTCACAGCTCAAACAAGAACTGTACACAGAATTGAAAAAAATGGAACATACTGTATCAGTCCAGTTTGGTGCTGTATGTAGTGTATAATATCTTTTTAATACCATGCTTTGCATTTGTCTGTCAAATTCACATGGTTCTTTTTGACATTCTTGCATGAAGGCTTAGAGCATTTATGGAGCTTTCCTTCAATTTTTAAGTCAAGTCACCATATGAGCCATTTCCACTGGGTTTGTTTATAGACAACAGCATGTCCAAGCAGGGCACCATAGCTGTTCACATGCTCTAAAAAGGAGTGTGGACCTGCAATTGTTTTTTTCATCACCAGATGGCACAAAAAGAAAACTATACACCCCACCTTTAAAAGAAGATTTTAAAACTACTTCTGCAAAGATGTGTGTTATCAATGGCTTTGAAAGCTAGTGATGCTAACAACCACAGATTTTTATTATGCATCAGTGGAATGCAATACTAAGGATCTGGCCCCCCACAACATCACAGTCTAAATATTCTATATATTATATTATGTCAGAGCTATATCATAAATACAATCACAGGGGAACCTCAACTACATGCAAAAACAGGGCTAAATACTAAATAATAAGCAACAACCAATGACATATGTCTGTCAATTACAGGGTTTTTCAAAAAGCCATGTCTGTAATTATTCTTCATCTTCCATTCTCAGTTTTCATATCAGACTAAGAGGGTTGCCTTTTTGAAATCAGTGCAGCAATTCATGAGGAGCCACTAATGTGTTTCCTCTTGAGAAATGTGCAGTTTTGAGGTAATTACTGATTAATCTTGAAAATAGCTCAGCGGTTTCCATCCACAGTAAATGCAGATAAATCTGTGAGTGAGTTTTCTTTAAACAGCCTTTGCACACTCTAGCTGACAGCACCACAGTAGGTTAAAGAATTGGCACCATTATTTCATTTGCAATTTTCTGATGCAAGATTTCTGTGAAAACCTACTTAATGCTCAGAGAGTGGGATAAATTAGGTGTTTGGAGGATGGTTATATTAATAGTGCTAATGCAAGAGAAGGGTGTTTCTCCAGAGATGAACATGGAGGAAAGTTTTTGTGCTGCAGTCAAAGATGCCACTAAAAACATGTTTATTTTTTCATTCTCAAAGGTGTTGCAGGATCGCATCATCACAATCAATAAATCATCAGCTCTCAGTGGTTATTTATAAGGCTTTGGCGGTGTTAATGGATGAGACGGAGGTGGCTGGTGGCCTGCCAATGGTCACTGCACTGAGGTATGCGCTGCACGTTGGGCCTGCCAGAGAAAATAAAGTTCACCAGATCACAGTTCACTCTGGCCCTGTATGTAATCATTCAGTGGTGGGGCCCTGCCTGTCAGCGCCGTGACAGCTGCCTGTGCCGTTAAATGTGCAGAGATCAGTGGTCGTCAGAGCCCTCCGTGTGACAGTCCCTAAACGAGGACTTTAAATTAGTTCCATGGGTGGTGGAGCATTTCGCTGGAGGTCTGCCATACGCACACGCCCCACAAAGCTCTATTTCCATCACCAGTTCCTCAGCTGGGACTGCCACCACCAAGGAAACTCTGTGATTACATAGCATTAACGGCTCTTCTCATGATATTCATGTTTGACTGTCACAGCACTTCTCCTGTCCTGCTGAGGGCCCAGACATTCACTTACGCAAACGTAAGTACCATTCTCTGTATCAAAAAGACAACCAACTATTGCAACTATGTGATTTGAGAAATGATGTCTTACTACTATTAGACAATGACCACAAATGGAACTGGAAAAGTGTTAAGAGAAACTAACTACAAAGGATCCTATAGGTGCATTTATTATTTGTGACAACACAACAAAGCAATCAAAAGATGGATGCCCTCAGCATTAATCCTGTGCAAATTTCCTTAAAATCTAACCCCAAGTGGTTTCTATAATCTGGGATTACATTGAGTAGAAATGGAAAAAAGAGGCAATCAATCTTCTTTACGGGTTTTAATCCTTTATGAATGACTGGATTATTTCCTTGGGTTAGGCTTTATGACCAGGATCTAATTCCCTTGGAGTATCAGTGCCACTTCTATGCATTTCCCTCTCTCCCTGAGCCTCTCTCAGCCTCCACTGGGGATCCTTGATTTATAGATATCATTTGACCTGTTAAGGCAACAGTCTGCCAAAAGTCCAAGATTAAGTGCCGATGCCTGGGCTGACAGGGGTTCCTGCTGCTAATTTTACATGATCTATGGAGCTAATACCTGTTCTCCATCCACCCTTCCACAACCTGTATCGGGTCACAAAGAAACTGCCATTTCTTTACACTGTGCAGCAATTATCCGAGAGAGTTTTGGCACTTTACTAAAAAAAAAAAAAAAAAAGCCATGGGATTCTGGTCAATTTTACAGGATCTTTATGGATGACATTGGAAGGGCATATAGCACATGCACAGTAGAGTGTCCAATGTTTCTAACTGTCTTTCCTGCAGTGCCTCCAGACTGTCCCCATATATGTTTAAAGGCTGCAACAAGTAAAACAAACATGCACAACAATAAGTGGTGCAAGTGTTGTTTAGTGAAGATCCAGTAAAAAGTAAAGAGCATCAACATGGTGTAAAATAGTTGTTACTGCAGTACTGAGAATGAATTGGAAATGATTCCCATTGGCATGTGTCTCATATTAGACTTTTTTCATACTGAATATGCAGTATGAAGTCCATTAGGTCCAGTCACTCATTCCCATTTCTATCAGTACAATCATTACACCACTCTGTTGTATTTGGCAATCCTGTCTTCCTTTTCCAGGTGGTTTTCATGTGGTGTTCATAAATCTTGGGGTTGTGGTCCAGTCTGAGCATGTAACCAGACCATCAGATATGGCACTATTTGATCTTTATTATAACATACTCTATGGGCTTTTTTGCAGTTTTTATTTAAGAAGTGTCATATTCTTCTTGAGAACTATGTCATTTGACCTAACTGTAGTTTAATGGCACGTCCGACAATGTTTAATAATTACTTTTGTGATGAGAGTAAAGATTTGAGCTTGTTCAATTAAAGTAGTCATGTCTGTCAGGTTAAAGAAGAATGTCCTAAAATGTATTATGTCACCTGCAAGTAGTTTTAGTTATACAGGTTTAATGTAATGTTCAATAGAAAGTGATAAAGCCAGAATTATGAACTCTTCACGAGGATCAGATAAGGAGACTCCCTGTGTTATGTGTCTTTTTCAATTGTCTATTGAGGCGGCTTTCTAGCTCATCAGACACTGCACAGTAGACATGTTGATTTAAAAGTGGCTCTACTTCATGTGCAAATCTGACAATATAAGCTCATTTTTGCCACAGTAATCGCAGTAATGTTGGCAAACGCAAATTACGAGGAATTAAGAATAAATAGCCGCTGTTCTGCAGAAGTAATCAGTCAGTATGTTCTGTATATAGTGATTAATTTTATCGTTCAAAAATAGCAAATGCATTGAAGAATATGATGAGGCATAACCAGTTTAATGTGTCTAACAGCATTCCAAAACGCTGAGCCCTGAGATAAATTAGAAAGCCGTTCGGTTTATTCCACTGACGTCCCATGACAACGGCGCCTTGGAAAAATACTGAAAGCTCATGTTAATGACTTCCTGTAAAGCTATTAAAAATCTGTTCATAACAACTGGGCTTTCTTTTATGAAAACCCACTAGGCCTATCTCTAAAGTGCACATTGGAGAAAAGCTGTCACACAGTGGGACCACTGGGACTGACAGCAAACTGAGTAGCTTTATGCTGCTATTTTTTTTTTTTTTAAAGATGGTGGTATGACAGATTCATCTCTGAAGCAACCCTTCTCTTATGTCTTCAGATAAGTAAATATACTCACAGGGTAATTTTCTTCAGACCACAAACAAAACCAGATAGTGTCACATGCAAATGTCAAAACAGCCCACGACTATGATGTTACCTTTACAGCAAAATATGCAATACACTTGCTGCAGAAGTCGGCAAAAGTGAATACTGTATTTAAAAAGTTCAAAGTATGTGCTATAGTGAGAGTTGGAGCTTACCACAAAACCTAACCAGAGTGACAAAAGGAATCTGTTTTCAACACACGCATCATAATCCTCATAATCCCTGAATGAGAGAAAAATCTATTCAAATAAAACAAGGACACAATGTGTGCTAATAATAAGGTCTACCTGCAGTGTCCTTTTACATTTAGGGGCCTATGCAGAACAAGGAGGCTTTCACACCTGCACTGTTTGGGAAAGAGCCAGCAGCCCATAAACTAAGCAGCTGCTATTGGGTCCAGCTAATAGAGGTAGCAAAACTGAACCAAGGTCTGGTTTGTTTGTAGTGTGAAAGTGCAACTGCTGATAGCTCTGACTACCTCACCATAACTTTATAGAACCAGAAATATAAGCTAATACCCTTGCTGCTTATCAGACAATATTGCTTTTAACTTTTTAGTTACTGGCACAATGTGGATACATCCTTTTTGTTTTGACTAAAACTAATTTATGTATGTTTTAAGAAGCACAACCCTATGACCACATGCCTTCTTTGTAAACCCTATATCTGGATTATGACTTGGATGACTGACACTCTCTGCATATCACAAAGCAAACAAACTTGATGACAGATGTCAGAGTTACCAGATCAGTGAATTCAAAACAAATGACTTTGGGGAGACTATATTTACTGTGAGGCCTTTGGTAGCCACTTTTGTTTACAGGAACTGGCCTTGTTTAAAAAAATGCAGTTTAACCAACTTTTCTTCACATAGAGTAAATCATATTGTTTAAAGTGTCAGCTAATGCAGCGTATATGAGAGCGGAGGGTGTGAGAGAAAGCACAGCTAACTGCTCTTGGACCCGATATTAGGATGGAGACAGATTTCCACTCAAAATCCAGGTTGAGCCTCTCTGGCTGGGGATCCCTTTGATACGAGAACACGACTAATCCCTCTAGTTCTGGCTGCTGCCATGTCTTCATCCTCCCAACCAGGTGCCCTTTCATTAACCTTTGACTCACACTGGCACTGTGTTTGAAGAGGCTGGTATTAAACTGGCTTATCCAAGATTGCTGCTTCTGCCGTGGTAAAAAGACTAGCTAGTTTCTCACAGGTCTTTTAAGGTGCTGAATAGTACAACGGCAACATTATGTAACCCCGGTAAATGAACGGTCAGGCAGTATTGCACCACACCCTCAGTGTCGGGACAACAGTACAAAAGTTGAAGTAATAGCACTTCATAACCTCAGTTTAAAGTGAAGTTATTTTGGGCTTGCGGTGCAGAAGTTTGCAGAATAAAATTTGAGTGGTCTCTGAGTGAACCAGACATATGCAACTTACATCTAAGCACTGCACTATCATCTTTTAAAAGAAAGAGAGTTAAAAAAAATACTGTCTTGACTCTAAATTTAAAGACGATAATCCCCTTTGTCATTGCCATTCATTACACTGTGAATAAAATAAAATAAAACCATGAAATCATGATTTAATATTGCTTTTTTTTTGTTACTGCTGAGTCAAATTATTCCCACTTGTTCCTAGATAAGTAATGCAGTTTACTTTTAGCCCCACAAATAGAAATGTCTCACTCCATTACTGTTGCGCGCTACTGCATGACGACTAGATCTATAAATAGCGTACTACATATTCAGCACTTCAGTATTTTTTAGACATGCTACCACTCTTCTGCTGAACAGGTTCTGACAAGACGTAAACAGTGGATATCGAATCTTAGAACTGTATTTTGCTGCTTGTCTCCAGAGTTTCCCCCAAATATAACCTCTTATTTTAGAAAATCCATGCTTTCTCCATCTTGGGTCGGTGTCTTCAGAAATGATTCATTGTCATAACAGCCTGTACTACTTTCACTGCAGTCACTGACAAAGCTTATTTTCTGAACAAAGTTCTCAATGACTATAATGTTAAATACAGAAAGAAAAAGCCAATGGTGCTATATACACTACCTCCTGTGACACTGGACCGACTTGAGGCGATGACAAAAACAGCAAATAAGGTATAGTCTTTCAGGTTAATATATTAACAGCAACCATATTGTCCTCTTCTAGGCCAAAGACTCACCTGTGGTTTAAATAGCTTCCATTGTGCTTTGTGTCTTAGTTACTGTAATTTAAACTTAATTTTAGTTTCAAACTAAAATATCTGTGATTTTTTACAATGTATAATGAGCGATACACATCATACACTCACAACTCAGAAAAGGATATTTTTGATAAACACTGCAAAGAGAGCTTTTCATTTTCTGCTATTCTTTGAATGCTCTGATTTAACAATAAGTAATCTGTGTAATCTGAAACCACAGCAGATGTGTATCATCGGCTACTCACTTCCAAACAGGAATTGAGTGGTCATTGAGCGCTGGGCCCTGAAATTACAATTTTGTTGTTCAATTATCCATGATGCCACCGTATGATGCATGGTGACCACAGGCCCATGTGTTCAGCAGCTCCCTCTGTCCCATAAATTATCTCTGCAGTGTGCTCTCTAATTGAGTCAATGTGCTTTTGTGATTGAAAGCCATGTGAGAACATTTACAATAGGTGTGCATGTGTATACGGGATTACCTTTTGTATATGTTCAACTGATTGACAATGAAAATGTAAACAACCAAATTTAACAAGGCCAGTAACCAGCAGTGCATGAAAAGCAAGAAAAAAAGAGAATTAATTACCCAACTTGTTGGAACGACTTCCTAAAAACAGAACTCAAATAATTTAGTCCTACAATTAAAGAGTATTCATATATCAAAGACAAAGAATCATGCCTGCAGTTGTCAGTAGCTTTTAAAAATAATGGACTGACTCCAATAAAAACAAGCTGTCACAGCTTTGCACAAGTGTGCAAAAAAAATACATGTAAAGCTGTTCGAGTGGGGGAGCGTAAATGTGCACACACATTACTGCTCTGCTGGCAAGTTTGCATCTCCCGTAGCTCTAAAGAAAATTGATTAAAACTAACAAAAACATTGTTAGCTTTGTTTTACTGACCCTTACGCCTGGATCCAATCACAGAATCATATACTTAAATATAAACACTTGTAAAGTTTTTGAATGGCTCTCTATATTTTCAGAAAGTTCCATTAGAGCTTTTTTTTTTTTTTTTAATTAAGATGTGGCTGAACAGTGCTTTAACTCAAGTAAGAGGCCTCGGTAAGTGAAGTATATGCTTGTGGCTTGTCCCATTAAAGTAAGCAAATGTACACAAATCCAATTAGTGCTACGTTACATCAGTGTATTTCAAACGCGTACTGGAAAAAGTGTGCTCGTGAGAGAGTGTGTTTGTTGTAAAGTGGCACTGAAAGAGCAGCCGCAACATGGCCACAATCACTCCATATACAGCTGATACTACTCGGTCTCTCTGAAAGATAGATGATCTCCTCTTGGAGTTCAATAAAAAGGGCCTATCTACCCGAGGCCAATCTCGGCTCATCAACTCAGCACTGTCTCTCGCTTTTTCCCCTTGAACGTATTGATACACAATAAAACAAAATGGAAGGGAAGAGAAGGAATAATGGATCAGCTTCAGACTTAAAGAACGCAGAATGCACAATCAATACATAATTAGTTTTAAAAAAGTTTAACTGCAAACTGAGAGATGTATTTAATTATATGCATGAATGCAAAGAGATAGAAGCAAAAGTCACTTGTCATATAGCAGTAGTAAATAGTATGAATATTCAGATTAATAGCCCTATAATGAAAAAGGTACTGTTTTCATATATACACCTGTAGGTTTCAGAATGAGTTTTGAAGTAACTATATATCACTGGCTACTATGTGACACTACACTCCTATGTTCATTTACTGACACTTATTAAGGCCATTTGAGGAAGCAGCAAGCAAGGTTTGAGCGTGTGCTTATGTTCAATATATATACAATTGGTATGAGTCTGTAGTTAATAAACCACCTCATGATGGTTTGGACTGCCTGTTTGTCTGCACCAGACTGCACTAGTTGGGGACAGTTGGTATGGCTAGTTGGGACAAAAATCTGCAAGTGTGTGAGGGGTGAAGACGTGACTCTGCAAGTTTTTGAGAGGAATTAACCCGACCCAACCTCAGTTGCAGTCAGTCAAAAATGTTGAGTGAATTTTCCAGCCAAAAATCTGGACGCAGTCAGGTAGTGTGAACTGATTAGCAGCCCAACTGCAAACACGTCTTGCAACCAGCCAATGAAAAAGAGTGACTGCGACAAGGGAAAAAGTGTCAGAAGAAACACACTGGTATGTTTGTTTACCCTTTTTACTGTCCCCTCGCGAGAGTTTGCGCGCAAGTTGATTTTTAGGCTTTGAGAAATCACCAAGCGCAGTGTGTGTGAGTCTGTGATCCCCAGTCTTTCAGTCGTCATACAAAAATCTGTTGAAACCAGTCTGTTAGTGTGTCTTTTCAAAATCTGTAAAGACTGTAAAAGTTGTGTAGAGTGGCCCCAGCTTTAAGGTATGCCACGGTTTTAGAATGTCACAGTAATCACTCAATAAACTCTAATACTGTGACCCTTTGTGCTGTTCTTCTAATATAAGACAGGACCGAAATGTACTGCACAGTCAATGCAGCTACAAAAACAAATTGTTCAGATTGAAGGACTCTAGTTTTAAATTCGGTTATACTGTACAAATCTGGCTGTCTTAATTATTTGCAAGACGTACGTAACTCTGTAGCAGCAGAAGTCTGTGCACCTACGAGGCTCCATGGGACTGAACAGCATCTGCACTTACAGACCGACTGTGGCTGCCATCTGCTTCTTTATCTCCTGCGATCACTATTTTAGATGCTCTGCTTCGGGCGAGATGTTGTTTCAGAGTCAACACTTCATCAACATGAGTGACAACTGTGGCTACATAAACGTGTTCGGCTGAGGTGGCTGAGGGTGGGGATATCAGCACACCTTGCTGACAAAGTCAAAAAGTTGCATTTTCATTGCCTTGTCTGAGTCGAATACTGCCATGGAGTATTGAGAGTTTTATTATTGAGCGTTATTATCTACTTTCAATACAATCATTGGGCCTTTTCTCATTTGTTTTGGTTTTCCATCTCCATTTTCTTTTATGGTGTCTTTGAATTTCATGGCAGCAATATAATTTATTTGTTTGGTGTGTATGTGCACTGCTGTGGAATCGGAAAGAAATCTCATAATGTCAAAACAGAATCCAGATATTAAGATATAGCCACTTGACTGAAAATATGTTGCAGCTTTTTGGTCAAGATAAAATGTTTTCTGCAAATAAAACTTCCAGGTGCAAAAGGCACATCACTGCTTCACACAATACACACAGTGTAATAAAAGTGAGACACAGCACATTTATTTGAAATCTCATAGCTATAAGTGAATGTATGAGCAAAACTAATCAGAAGGTAAATGTAAAAGTATGTAGGAGCTGACACAGCCAAATTGAAAGCTGAACTTTAAGAACTTTTCAGAGAGCAAGCTTAATACTACAATTCAAATATTAGTTTTGTTGTTAGTTCCAACGACAGCCCTTTGCTTTATTCTAAAAACATATTCCTTTTTCTGTTTTATTGTGTGTCGTCAAGACCAGGCGACCTAAGAGCAGACTCTCTCTTCTAAACGCTTCAGAAGAAGGCATCTGCAGATCATTTTGAAGGTTTGGTCTCCCAACCAAGAGATTTGCTAATTCTTGACTCAAACTCTGCCATCAAAAACAATGTCCAGGTGCCTTCTTAACCTTTTACTGTATTTTGACCTGAATGACTGAAAATCTCCACAGCCTATTTCATACCTCTTCTAATTTTCTCCAGTAAATGTCAGCATCACATTTGGATTTTCTTCCAACCTACTCATCTTGTTTCAACCCTTAAAGCCACCACCAAAGTCCTCTTTTGACTACTTTTTAATATAAAGTAGTTTTTCACCACCAACCTGTTGTGTTCTGCTTCTGGGTCCTTAATGACACCGTGACACATACACCACACACTGGGAGAATGGCCAGAGTAAGTCCAGACGAATGGAACTGTACATGGAAAGGAACAGAGAGCAGTTCAAGCACTGGCAAACTCATTGTTGGACTCAGTGAAGAAGAAACCGACAAATAAGCAGAGTTCTTGGTAAAAATTGGTAGAAGTTTTTCATCCTATCACAATCAGTTCCATCATTGGTGTTATAAAAGTTTCACACAATCAACGTACCCTTGAAGGCCTGTGCAGGATGAAGAAAGTCCCTTCCTCTGGCTTGTAATGGTTCCATGAGTCCTGGAGCAAAAGATGGATACATTTTTAGACAGGATTTGTCTACTGGGTTGGCATTTAAACAAAGTCACATTCCCAGTGGGTCTATTTAAAGAAAACAGAGTGATGCAGTGAGCCACACTGACATACTTAATGTCAATGAACGCCCGACAATATAAAAATTCACACTAGTCCTCCACAGGATAGATAGTCCTTTATTGTAAGTCTGACATGTCTCCACCTCATTTAAATCATCTAATAAATGGGCCAGACATTTTATACACTCTGCCGTCTTACAATAAAATGGCCGACAGAACACAAAACAATCTTCTAACACTTCAAATGTACTAATTGAGAGCATCAACACACAAAAAACTCTTGCACAATCCCAGCTGGATGCAGCAGGACACAGAGTCGAAAGATGAGGTCGCCTTTAAAAAAGTGAACAGTATTTTAATCTCTTTTAAGAATCTTTCCCTCTGGCACAGAAATCCTCTCCACACTCGTTCCCATCGTCTCTGCTTCACTGGGGCATATGATGGGAGAGGTTTCAGCAGTTTCCCAAGGTAGCCGATCTTTGAGAGATGACAGGCCACAAGTTCCATTTTTATTATGATTTATTCGAGCCAGCCAGTTTCCTGTAATGGAAATTCATTTGAATCAACGCCCCTCTTTGCAGGGCCAGTCAGGAGCCGTACTGGCCATCTGGGAGCCGGGAGACACAGAGACAGGCCCCATTTGGCAAAATGAAAGAAACCGTTTTTAATGCAAACCTTCACCGAGCATGAAGTTCAGAAAACAGGTCTCCGGTGGAATTTCTAGATTTGTTGGCTACTTCATTGCCATAACAAACAGCAGCATTTTGAGTATGCTGTATGAGAGAATATAATCATTTCTTTATTATTTCAAGAGATACTGTTTCACAGAAGAAAAAAAACAAAAAAAACAGTGAAATACTTGGGACTTCTTCTACTTCCTTTTTTCTTTATTCCCACATGCAAAGGGGACTTTGTTAAGACTGTGTTTTGATGATGTTCAATCCAAAAATGCTTTTATTTGGGTGATTTTCTGCTACACAAAAGCTAGTAACACTACATAATGCAAAATAATGAGTATTTGTTTGAAGAATAGTTTTATAACACAGTTTTACAAGACAAACAGTTTATGCATTGAGTAGTGAGCCTTTCATCTGTTGACACCTTCAGGGTGATCTAATATTCCAGCCCTGCTAATGGCAGAGTTTATTTTTCAGTGTCAAAATTACAAAAAGTAAGACCATACCTGTATTTAAGCTACTTCTAAACTTTGATGATGCGGCTGATCCCATACACTTGTGACATTGTTGTCCAAAAGATTACACTTTACTGTAAGTAAAATGTATGAAGCACACCCAAAGCTCACAGTGGATTGATACTGGTGTGTGTTAAAAAGGATTGATGTTTTAAAATGTGATTACTTAAATTCAGCCACTCTGTCACGCCGACAGCTGCGACATTCCCCTCTGCCTCCAGATCTTCTGCTCACACAGTGATAGTGTCATACAGTCCTTTTTTTCTTATTTTTGGTGACTCATATTGATACCAGTGAATAGATTTAATGTGCTAACAAGCTGCTAGTCTGTTGAGTAAAAACAATCAAAGTGAGTAAAAACATACTGAATCATTTGCTGACAAGAAATTATGTGATGAGTGAGGAAAAAAAAAGTCAGTACATTTTTTTTCTAAAAGGTTAATCAAGTAAATGTACCTCTAGCTAAAACCCAGAGATCTCTGTTTTATAAAAGTTAATAAATATAACTGTATAACCAATTTTATTTTTATCAACCTGAAAACTATTAAGCTTCATCAATCAATATTAAGGCAGAGTCACAATGGCTTCAAAAACTTTTGAAGTGCTTGATTTGCCTTATTACTTTTTGAAGGAAGGAGCCCAAATATGGCGCCTGTGATATGCACCGTCTCCGGCCCTCGGGTGCTGTCTGCGCCGATGTCCACGGAGCATGGATTCTGTGGCAGCAGCAGTGAGACATCGGCGCTCGGGGCCGTCATAAGCCTCTTCGTAAATGTCAAGTGACAAAATGTGAACTCTAGGTGGCATAAAGAGGGACTAGGTTTTAAAGAATGACTTTGTATAGATGTGACAAATGTATCATCACAGTGTCGCGGGGTTCATCCATAATTCAGAGCTTGGGCGCTTGTTTGTGTCTGCGTGCATATGAGTTGGGAAAAAAAAAAAAAAGACGGACTGTGATGTGCTCAAGAAAGGAGACGTATGGAGAGAGACAAAGTGTGCTGTGAGTCGAGTACAACCTGGACATGTTCCAGCAGTTACGGAGGACATATTTTACACTTGAACACTTGGCTCTGTGACGTCCTGTCTGCTGATGTAAGACTACTCTACCGCCAACGTCTATGTGCTCTTCTGGTGTGCCAGTGTGTATGGCCGGAGAGAGACGGATATTAAAGATGATTCCTGTCGCTCACAAACTGATGTTTTCCCGAGTGAGAGAGGAGGCGTCATCTGCCAGCTTGGCTGAGCGTACGCTGTCATGTTCTTGACTGGGATGTCAATCACTCTGGGTGTAGAGGTTCACTCTGCCCGCTGACTGTCAGTGGAGCTTTGAGTAGCTATTCTTTAATTTTGGGCTGCCAAATACAATAGGCACAGCAAGGCAAGGGGAATGTCATTCTATATTCGTTAAGCAAAATGCAGTTCAGTGCTTCTCACAAAATCAGAAAAGACAAAGTCATAATAAAAATAACTAAAAATAGACTGAATCCTGAATTCATTCTTGAATCAGGCATATAAAGTGGTATTCCAAGATTTTTTAAGTAAGGTTGTGTGTAGTACTAAATATTTTATCTGTGTACAAGCTGTCTAGGGAACTTTCCAGAGGCAGTGTACGGCTGGATATGAGTGGTCTTTAGAGTTAAAAAAAATCTGTTAAATGTTTTTGTTTTTTTCACGTGTGCAAAATTATTATCCCTCATCTAGGTTTATTTAAGGATTTTAACTGATGAGAATGATCAGCACATACCAGGTGTTTGGCCAATCATAGGCTTGCTCCTAAATTTCCATTGGTCTGCATCAATGTCAAGTAATAGCTACCGATTATAAGGAGAAAGTGTATATTCTTTTGCTAGCTTTGTCTTTTTACCCAGAGAAACAGTGCAAAAGGGAAGCACAAACAAACAAACAAACAAGGATAAATATTGTCATTTCAACTAAAGCAGGAAAGGTAACTATGCTGCTGTTGGGTGTGGGTGGGGGTATTGAGAGGGGACAAAAAATATAAAAAATAATGATTGTGGAGCTTTAAGAGTTATGCTACATGCCTGTTTTTGAGGAACCACTCATATATAACCAAGTTATACACTGCTTCTCTGAGCCTGGCCAGTTCTCCAGAATGTGTGCACACATACAGAAATCTATAACAGGTATTAACTATATGCAAGTACACACAACACTCTTAAGTCCTGAAATGCCACTTAAAAAAGCTTACTTAGTTATTGCACTGTTCTTGCCTGGTTGTTGTCCAAGCACAGCCCGAGATGATCTGATAGCTCAAGATGGCTCATAACGTACAATTTGGTTTTATATGTACAAAACTATGAGGTGAAAACATCATGATGATTTAAAAATCAATCCTTTGACTTGCCAGGAGGCTAATGTAAGATCTTTAAACAGGGCTATGATCATGCTCAACAGCTCCAATGTGGCTGAACAAAGACAAAAAAGTAATTATATAAGAACTCCTTGTTGAGAGAATATCAACTATAATTGCTCTGTGTGACTGAGAGACTGTGTTTTCAGGCACTGAAGCCATCGCCCACATAAGCTGCAAACTAAATTATATGTTCAATATGCCAATAACGTAGATCACTCTTTCTGACAGTTTATAGGGTTCAAGTTACAGAGAATATAAAAGCAAATCATAGAGAAATATATGAATAAAACATCAACATTTGGAAAACATATAGATAGTGTGGATATGTCTTATGTAAATATGCAAAACAAATATCATTGCGGGGTATATACATAAATGGAATCTTCCCTAAGACTAGGCAGCAAGAGGATATGCTTTGAGAAGGGAAATCTCATTAGTCTGATATCAAATAAAAGCACTCATCTGGAGGGAACAGCAGCGACACTGCAGTAAGGGAGCACAAGACTCACAGGGAGAGTGAAATTTGTCTTTGAAGTCAATACTATTTACAGAGAAAATGAGGGGCTATTTCAAGCTGTTTTTGTCCTGAAAAGGCATCATGAGTATTCTTCCAAAAGTCAGCTCTGTGGCTTCTGGTGAAGTGAAATATGTGGCTTTGGTAGAGAGCCTGAAAAATCTTACTAAACAACATTATACAATAGGTGAAGAGTGGGTGCAGTAAGTTAGGCATATGCCTGATTCAAAGAAGATAGACAGTTGTCCTCCATTAACTTATTTAAAAAAGGATTTCTGCACTACAAGTTTAAAGATCCTTACTACTGCTCAGGACAGTGCTCTATGGTCATTAGGGTTGTAATGGTACACGTGGCTGTAGTGTTTCGCTAATATTTTTTAATTTAAATGTACGATTTAACGCTGCAGAACAAAGTTTCACACAGAGCTTCTGCACCGACGCTATTAACTGGCTGACTATAGTGAAGCATGGTATGGGCTGTGTCCAACTCCGTAATCCCTCAGTCACTACATTGCACTATACAGAGGACTATGTAGGGCACTCACTTAGTGAACATTTTCGGACACTACAGTGTATTTTCTGTCGCCTATAGTCATGTGACTCTGGTGTTCATGTAAAAAAAAAAAAGTCAGCTGAACTCCGCTGATAATGGACTTTTGTAATAAACTTTGGCAAGACTTTAGAGATATGAATATTCATAATAACGTACCTATGTGTCAAGCCTTGTCCTATTACTGAATAAAACGGACTGGATTATTGCAGCTATTTTATGCCTCAAGAGGGAAGAGCTCATATCTGTGTCTTTATGAGTTCAGGTAACATTAGTGATTTAGTTTTCAGTTTCAACAACTTAATATTTGAATTTTATTTTTTACAAGGTGTTTAATTGTTACAGGGGTGTATTTTAGTGTAGGGTGCAACCAAAGATTATTTATTTAATATATCACCAAAATAGGTTGCTTTTATTTATTTTTTATGAAACTAACCAAGCCCTCCAAAAATTATAACTGAACCAAAATTTGATTGTATTGTACTGTAACACCACTAATGGTCTTTGCTCAAATAAAAAGTATGTGCAGTAGGCTCTCCTTTACCAAGTGTAGTACAATTCTATTTTATCTGCTGTACTGAGGATTTGAGATTGAACCTACTTTATAACTGTAGTATTATAAAAGGATCAATTTACCAGCAGGACACAGGAAGGACATGAGATTTCCTGTATAATGATTTCTTTACAGTACTGTAAATTTAAAAGGCCCAGTGCACTGTTGTCATTCCTTTAGGGCATGCCTGCTTTTGTGTAATACATTATTCACCCTGCTACAACCCTGACAAGCAGCTAAATGATGAGTGCATCTATTTATTTATTAATCAAAAATACTGTATACATCGAAGTTCAATAAAAGGCACTCTATGCATTTTTGAGACCAGCACTACATCATAATCATCATCATCACCAGTGGTGGCCACAGCCACATCATCCACTGTGATATAAAAAGCCCAAAATGGGGCGTGTTGTCATGGTCCATGATGGATTCAAGGGGCAATGCTGAATGTTGATCAAGGTGAGGCATGGAGGAGGCCCTGCTTGTCAGGGACCCGCCAGCATCCCCAGGCAATCTCTGCAGTCAGGAGATGGAGAGAGCACTGCTCTCAAATCCATCATGTGCCACCTACCAACACAGCATTGATAGAGAGGAGTTGCTGTCCCCTTAGTACCACCATGTGAGGGATTTGTGATTTCTGAGCTCAAGGCACAAATTCAGTCAGAATAATTAATTAATGCTGTATGTTTGCTGAGGCGGTATGAAATCACATTCTGTGCTTCACAAAAAGAACAACATATATAACACATACAAATGGCAGCACACATGGGATTTGAGTTACAGTACAGAAACTGGAACAAAGCCCAGACAGAATTTTAAATACGTTATGATGGATATTCATGTATTGTTATCCTGAATGTATTGTTAATATCACACTCATGTGTCCGATAAATGCATGTGGTGGTGATAAAAAGTGCAAGGTGCATTCAGGAAAATTGATTGTGTAAAAGTGAATGAAATTGTCAGTGGGCCCATGGAGAAGACTCTTTTATATTTCTATATCTGTCTGGGAATGTGCTTCTTTTTATATCATGATGCAATTTAAAGCTGAAATGCTTTACAGTACATGCACACAGCCTATACCTAAACCTAAAGACACGTAAAGCAGGTCGGCAGCGCAGTTGATGGCCTCTGTGAGTATTCACCACAATTACAGGACATGAAATATCCTGCAAATGGAACAAACCAGATCAAAGCATGTAATTAAACATCAGAGGACAGTTTTCAGTGAGGGAGAGCCAGAGATTAAGGGGGCTGGGCTGGACTGTGTCGATCATGTGACTGGAAGTAAAGCCAGGTACGCCTGTTCCTGCACTTGCTTGTGGATTAGAATCTCGGGACACACTTTTAAAAACAAATATTTATTTAGAGGTGAAAACACTGAGAAAAAAGTCCACATTTTTTGCAGGGCTAAAATATTTTTCCTCATGAGTTATACATTTTCAAATGCCACTCCACCAAATTTCCCAGGTGAGCTGACTCATTTCCTGCACAAAAATAACAAATTCACCCTCTTGACTGAAGGAACAACTATAAAAAGGGAGCAAGAAAAAAAGAAAAAAATTATGTTTTGGGACTGATGCTCAAGGTTGAGGTTGTCAATAAAGTCAAAGCATTGTTAGGCAGAGGAGGGAGAAGAGCTGTCCAGAAATAGCATAGAGTCCAAGCTATTGTCATGAAAGTCGTCTCCATTTCCCATGGGTCACAGAGACAGATAGAGATCTAAGCGGCCGGGCCTTGATAAAGATCACAGATTGACTGGGAAACCTCCCCCACTATTTAATTGAAGTCAAACCAAGTCACAGCATCTTAGATCTGACAGATGACCCCCAACAACACATTTTTATCTATTTTTCACAAGGTGTGCTTTTTTATTTTAACACACACAGCATAACAAATTAGTCTAAATGTCAAATAAAAAAAATTTGGCTGCCGTACTTGATTTACTTCATTGGTAAAGTGATGCTTAAGAAGTTATTCAAAGATTATTTTTTGGGGCCTTTTGACTTTAACTGACAGTCAGTACAGACAGACAAGAAACAGGATGAGAGAGAGGGGAATGACGTGGTATGTGCTCTACCAGGTGAGCCACTGAGGCGACTTAAGATGTTTCTTGAAAAATGACCTCATCTCATGTTGCTTTGGTAGTGATATTCTGACATCAATATAACTTTATCCGTCTAGCAACTATTCAAGCATGTGTCTCTTCCGTCATATATTCAGCTCCTCATCTTTATTACACACTGCATACAGCCTGGACCATTTGAGCTCAGGTTCAAGAGTGTCCTTATGCGAGGACACAGCTGTTGTCACCTTTGGCAGCTGTCACGGTGGGACAAGCAGTATGAGATTGATGCATTTCCCAGAGTGGCGGATTGTTCTGCTGAGTTGCCTCATGCACCAATAATGACACATGATGGAAACCCCTGTCGGTGAGCCATGATACAAAATGAAGATGGATAGTGTCTTGGATGGGTTGTGATTTTGTCGAGCAGGAAGTTAAGTAACGTTTTCGTAGTGATAATCTTGCTCAATAGCTGCCTGCAGTGCAGTATTTTTTGATATGGTCCTTAGGCAGACTAGAACCAAACTGCTATGTACTCTTTTTAACAGTGTATGCTGCAAATATGATACATTTGTGAAGTCAAATATCATTACTGTATATAGAAATAACTGTCTTTTTGGGGAGAATTTTACAGCATGTAGACAATGAGAGCGAAGAGGTTTGATAAGGAGCAAAAGGCCAATGACCCTAAACTATCAGTTAGACAGCATGCCAAAAACATCAATGTGTTGTACAACAGAGATATCAACAGAAACTGCAGATGAAACATTTATTAGAAGGGGAAGTCATGTTTCAACATCCAGTTTGAATGATGGCTCTTGAGGTGGGGTTTAAAGGTGGGGATGTTCTACAGACATCTTGTTCCTTGGTGCTGGTATAGGGGCAGAGCGGCTTCTTTCTCTAGAACCCCAGAAGGTCACATGGGTAGACGGAGTGGGGATTGAGAGTGCAGGAGAAGATCTTATGATGTATGGCCTGGAATATATGGCTGAAGGAGTTCTGAGAGATGAAGAGGTGATAAGTTATGGAGTGAGGAAGATGAACCGGGAGACACAGGAGTTGACGTGTTTAATAGAAAAAGTTCTGGAGGTAATGATGGCTGAAGTAACAACTTAAAGTTTATGAAGTGGCTTGTGTTGTAGGCCAAAAATGACGCTGTGAAATGGTTGATACTGCATTAACATGAGCAGAATATAGAACTCACTTTTTCAACAGAGTGAGTTACTGCCTCGTCGCCCTCAGTCTGGCACTAATGGCAGGTTACTTAAAAAGACAGTGCAAGGACTAGTGAACATGACTCAAGAATTTCAAAACAGTGAAACGCAGAGATAAGGTTTGGATCCAACAGCAACACATAATAGCTTTAAAAAGATTTATGTTGCAGAAACTGATCTGAGGAGGTCTGGGGATTAGAAGGCCTAATGCTTATTTCAGCACGCACGCTTTATCTTTATAGGATTAAAAATGTTTTTAATCATTAATGCATTATTCTCTTAATATGTTTTACGTTCTTGTCACTGTCACACACATTTCTATTCATTATAAATTGCCAGAAGTGCTATTCATCATCAAACAAGTATCTGAACAAACCATAGCCCCAAGAGGGAAGGAGATTAAGTAAAACAATTTCATATTTAAACAACGGCGTTATCTTAGCATCCTCCAGCTGACGCATTTGAGTGGGCAATTGTCACAAGCTTACACTGTATATGTGAGTGAAATGAGTCATTGTGTAGCTACAGTTGACTGAGTAAAGCCGTGAGCGCAGTTGGCGAGGTACACGGTGTGTACTTGAGCTGGCCTTGTCACAAACGGAGCCAGTGCCCGCCTCCTTTCCCTGGTTTACAGCTTTAGTCTCTCCACTTGAGCTGGGTGATTTTAATTTGTCAAAACTGTTTACCAGCATGCCTCCAAGGCTATTACTGGTATGTCACGAGGGAGCAGATAGGTAATGAAAAGCATACAAATGGCAGATGAAAAAAGCAATGCAGAGAAGGCAAGAGGGTTGGCAACATTATGTAGGAGGATCTTTCATGTAAAGAGGGCCGCCTGTGATTTATTATTCCATCTTTTCTTGAGAATCAATTATGCTAAAATGATAATCGGGGATATTATGAATTTCTTGATTTGTTATGAATAATTCTAAATGTTTATTGGGCGTGGGTAGACAACTCAAACATCTTTGTCCTTAATACAACGCATAACCTACACGAGCTAATGAGACGATGTCAGGCTGTCCTCTTTTCACACGCACCAATGATTCACCTTTACCTTGTTCAAAGGCAACAAAAGAGCCAAACTGTCTTCTTTCTGATACTTTAAACTAAATCGGGCTTTAACACATAACCTAGAAATGAACCCCCGTCCAGAGGCACAAAGCCGTGTGGGCACGGGATGAGCACTGTGCCCAAACAAGAGTTAGTGGGAAGCAGCGGAGGAGGAGAAGTGTCAGTGGCCAAAGAAGTAATGAGGCCACACAGACAGCGATGACAAGGACACGTCTGGCTGGCTGTCGTCATTTAAGTCCCACAGAGCGGACCACCACACAGTCAACCAGCATTAACGTCACACCAGCCCATCACCAGTAATTAATTACACACCTGCTAATGACAGGCCTCTAATACCCATCTGGGTGGAATACCTATCGCATGATGTTACAGCAGTTGTTATGTCTCATAATCAAAACACACCAGTGTTCCTGTGATCAGGCTAACGAGCACAACATATGCCATTTCGGCAGATGCGGCTCATCTAAAGCACTGAAAAAGCACGACTGCATATATTTCCAACATTAGTAGTCAAACAGGGAATCAAACTTAAACAGTTAACGCAGCTTAGAAAGAAACACACATAAGTAATAGCGGCAGATTGTTACTTTTTTTTCCTTGGGGTTAAAATTGAATAATTTTTAGTTCAACTCAGACCGAGGAATTTCATTTTCAAATGGATCAGGATACATGTCACACTCAAATGTTTTCATTTAAAAATATGTGCAGGCAGTGCTTTGTTGGTTGAGAAGTTACCAAGACAAAAAAACCCTGCACTTTGCCTTGAGGCCACAACACAAAGATCATCAGTTTTTGGTGAACCAGACACCTATGGTACTGTATTTTGCAGACATTCTTTTCTAAATTAAAACCCTACATTATAACCAAATGTCCTTTACCCTGTATAGGTACATCATATCTTACAAGTAAAAAAAACTCAAAAAAGCACAACTTGAAATGCACTGTGTATTTTTCTTTAATGTAAGTTAATGCATATTTAACCTGTGTTTGTACAACAAAACACTTTTTGACCAAACATAAAGGCCTGTGCTTTCTGTTTACTTTCTTTGTAACACTCCAAACTGCTAAAGTCTAGAACCATGTCCACTTCTCCTTTTCCTAATTTCAGCCAACTGAGGCTTTCAGCTAACATGTGAATGGTATCACATATTCACAGATGAAAGTATACATAAAAGCTGTCCCATCCACTGTACATCCCACATGTTTATATCACTGTGAGTGGCCCATTAAAGTCCTTTGGAGTGAGCGCGAAGAGCTGCCAAACTATGTTTTGAGCAGCACTGCAGCAATGACACGCTCGTATTAATTAGACAGCAGAAATAGAGGGATCGTTGATCCAGTGCTCTGGCAGCCAACTGCAGCCTGGTAATCAGGTCACGCAGATTGATATGATAATCCCAGGGGCACAGCATGAAAGGAAAGGCTAACTCTGCATTGGCAGGGTGCGAGCCACGGATGTGAGGGGGAGATTTCCCTCTGAAGTCAGGATCATTCTCAGGCCTCAAAAGGCGAGTTGAGTGCTGAGGCAAAAGAGAGGGAGAACACGCCTATACGTCTATACAGATATGGATAATCTGGAATCTCATAGCAAAGAGATGGGCGCAGACAGGACCAAAACATGTGACAACTCAGCTTGACAAGACGACTCTGTGACCTTAAAAAATCGGTCTGGAAAAGAAGGAAACAACAGTTAAACATACTTTAAAATATTTATAGAAGTTTAGGAGGTTCACAAGTTTTGAGCAGAATATCTAAGTGGGTTCTTTTGAAGGATGTTGATGTATATCTTCTCCATAGTCTGTCTCAGTACACATCTAACAGGTCAATGAAAGCCTTCACAACACACAATTAGTTCACTGGTTTGTCTGTATGTGATATTAAACAATTCAAATTACATGTTCTGGTGAATTAACCCTTACTTAAATGACAGCACATGTTTTTTGATATCCATTAATTCTAAACCTAAGAGTCTACACTCAGGCTTCCAAACGTCCAAATGTCATTTGGAGGAACAATATATACATAGCTATAACATTTTTCAGAGATTGGGTAAAAAGAGATCTTTAATCTATCACCCTATTCCTGTCCTTTCACTGGGACAGAAACAGAGCACCAATAAAAAGACATGGCCGTTTTTGCCTCTGATAAGCACCTAGTTCACTCAAGGGAATGACTTTTTTCCATATCAAAGACATTGTGTGCGGCGGCATCAGAGCCATGTACGCTGCCAGACGACAGTCACTCATCAGCTGTGCACTTTTCTTGACATTTGCAACCGTGTGCTATTACCAAAAAGGCCTCGACTTTCCAGGAGTGACATTTAGACCCTGAGCGAGATGTACTGCATCAACATTACACAGTCCAAATAGGCTCCAACATCTACTTTGACTTTGTGGAAATGTTAAGGAAATGCGGCGCTGGAGTCTGTGGATAAAGAGTTATAGTTGGTTTTTGTGTAATGAATATTAAATAGCAAAACTTGCACCGGATGCTTTTGACTTCTTGTTTACATTTAATGTTTGTGAGATGAGGTCCCGCTCTTGTACAAAACAGTATTCAACAGATTCAATGCAAAAAGTGAGACACGCAGAGATGTTGCATTTCAGATCCATACAGCATGTAACCCAACAAAAGACTCTGCTTTAGAGAGGCTGCTGTGACCTTTTCAGTATTCATCCCCAGATTGCATCTTCAGCCCCTAAACCAATCAGTACGGTGGAATTTCCAGGTCAGTGTAACCACCTCAAGTAAAGGTCACTATGGAGCACCCAGGGTTCACCGTAACTTGACAACGATGCGTGGCAAAGAGGCTTATCTACCTGGCAAATGACACATTAGCTTGCCGTGGCTACATCATGGCCGGAATCTGTTTGAGTCAGCGACAGCACTGCAGAAAGGGGCCATTTATCTTCATCTCAACATAAATTTGTGCTATGCTTATAGACATAATGCAGACATCGGAAAAATGCACCGTTATTCATGACTGATATCAGTACCACGATTTTAGAAGCAGAAAGTTCCTCAAATCTCTCCCTGTTTTTCCTCGCTCACAAAGGACAGAAAAAAAATGTAATGCAAGCCAAAAAGATTCTCTTTATTTTGTGAAAACAATATATTCCCCATGTTGTAATTATGTTGTCCTCTCAGTGTGACAGCAAAAACACCAAAATAAATTGCAGCAATCAGTTAATCTGAGCAGAAAAAAATGACTTGGCAACATTACACTCAACTCTAAAATTGCAATTTACTCGATAAACAAGTGATTAAGTAAATCTAATAACACAATGATTGAATTCACTTAAGTAATTTTTTACTCACAATGGTTTCATTCTAACCACTTTAGGAATATGTAAACCTTGTAATGTCTTTTTTGACTTGTCTTGGCCAATGACAACAATAATAATTACCAGCCTGTAAAACCTTTCATTCCACTTCATAACACTGGATAAAGCAACTTGCACCCAATTCACCACAGATAAAATAAATGAAACTCAATTTTACTAACTCTCAAAATGGAGTTGATTATGATTTCACTGTTGTACTTTCTTGCACATTTTAAAGCAAAATCTCTAGCCTCAGTGTCATTCGGAAAGCACCATCAACCTCCCTTGCACTGTAATGTAATCTTTGCTTTCTTCATGTTACTATTATAAGACTAGGACCTTGTAAACTAACTGTTTCAATGACAACAGCAATGAAAACCCTACAAAACCAGTTACTCAGAGGTGACCAGAAAACAAACACCCACACAGTTCTCATCACAATGAACGAAAACAGACAGTCCTTATCCAGTGTGTACGAGGCTCTCTGACGTTAACATGGGCAAAGCGTGTACTCTCACTGTAACATAATGCAGTTTCTGGACTGTAATGTGTAAGCTCAGAGTTATCACGGTCTTGCACAGACAGCCTTGATGTGAGGACCATGTTTTATTATCTCAGATCTTCGATTTTGCCGCTCTGGAGCTGAAGTCAATTCCATCGTGATAGCACCGAGGATATGAAGACTTGGAATGCTCTGGGTTCAGTCTTCGCCACCACAGACACTTTCCTAATGCATCCCTGCTGCTGCCTGGCACTAATGGTCAAGAGTGGCTACTAATACTATTCTGCTGGATATTTAATCACCCAATCAATCTTACCTGCGACAAAGGCTCCTTAGCTACACTTGGCAAGAACATCTCTGCCTGCAATCTCCTGCACATTTGCCCCGTCGCTGAAGAAGGGAGAATAGGTGAGAGGCGGGGGGTCGAGCGGAGAGGAGGGGGTGTTTAATCTACTGATTCAATTCCTGCCAATGCCCGTCACTCTCCCGCTCTGTCAGGGAGGGCAAATGGAGCATGCAGCCCAAAACACCCAGACCAAATCACATTTTCTCTCAACTTCTCACTCTCTACCTCACTTGCATCTCTGTCTGTCGCCCACTCCACAGTGCTCTCTGACTGTCTCTTCTCAAGTTTTCTTTCTCACCCTCTCACAGACTGGCCCCTGGTCTCCCATGCCTTCATCCCTGTGAAAACCAAACCTTAGAAACCAGCATTCGACTAAAACAGTCACGCATCTCATCTAACACATTTAATTGCATGTTTAGGAGATGTAGATGTTTAATAGATACTGCGTCTGGTCTACAAATACAAACCAAAAAGGCTAAAACAAACCAGAACTGTGATTGACAAGGTAGCAAAGAAAAAACCTTGTTGCAAAGAAAAAACCTATGAAAGTTGCCAAGAAAATGGAGACTTCTCGGTCGGAAATGTGCTGGATTTCCAAAAAAGAAGTTATGCTGCAAACTGCAATAAGAACTCTAGTCCTGATTTATATAAACTTTGGAGCAGTTGTTCATGATAGAATTTATACAACCCAGGGGGAAAAGTGTTTCTTTACATAGCGACACATTTACTACTGACTACTAATCATTTACCTACTTTTATTGCAGGAGTATTATAATAGTGCAAAGCCTTTTAGCATCTTTTTGAAATATTTTTTGAAGGGCCTGGTTTGGTCTCCTCTTCGTCCACTCTAGACTACATAAGCACATTACAGACAGGCATTCCAAGCAAAAGGTTATGTTCAAAGTTGACCCCTGTCCAATGTCCAATGAACGGCTGCATGTATAGAGACATGCACCAATCATTATCTACCTTCTCTGTTCCTGCCATGTTTCATTTTGTCTCTATACACTCTGCTTGTTCCCATTTTTTTTGTTTTTGTTTTTATTGTGGTCTGGCAGTGAGAAATGTCAAAGGCAATATGGTTGAATCTCTCTCAAAAGGCACATAGAGTGGAATGAATTATACCTCAATAATTTTCCCACATTCTTTCATTTAATCGTTTTATTCATAAAGTGTATCCCATTGCTGCTTTAACGCTCAAAACCATAGGGAGTGCTTTTGTTGTGTAGAATACCTTTTGTATTTTTCCAAATATCAAAACTACTGGCAGCCTGTGGTAATATTGGGTAATTCTGAACTATTGATAAATATTTCACACCACATTAACATCACATCTGTCCTTGGAGTGCTACAGGCCTGAATAAATCAACCCCAGTAGTCATTTATTCAGCGGGGCGGGCCATCACACCTGTCAATCACCTAATTAGGAGGATGATTGGTGAGGTCACATAATGCTTGGGTTTTAAGAAATAAGCTCATATATCCATTTATTTCCTGACTTAGAGATCTAGGTGTAACAAAAATAGAAACAACTATGTTCTAAAAGTTGTTGATAACAGCTGTCCCTGAATACAAGTATTTATCAGTACAAGAATTTCATAAAATATATATGCTCTGTTTGCTAGGTTTAAAGGACAGACATTAGCGTAGTTGCCTGATAAGATTTTCTCGTCTCATCTGTGTGGAGCCCATAGCTCTGCTAGAGTCTTTGTCACCCTCACATGGGATCTGTGCTAAACACACCAGTGCTCTCTCCAGTCCTCTCATTTACACCCTGCATAATTAAGAGCTCCAGCCCTAAAAAGCTAGTGACTCTTGTACAAACAACTCCTAGGAGACTTCACACTGATGCTGCTGCCAAAGAAGCTGGAAGATCAGGTCAGAAATAACACCACAAACTTTTACAGAGTGGGACTCCCTAGTAAGTAAAATTAGACAAGAATATTCAAGGCATTTAACAGCCACGAGTCATATGTGTATCTTATCACAGGTCCTCCTTATATCTGCATGCAATAGCTTGTTTGCCACATGTGATTCTGTTACGTAAGAAAATCAGATGGACACCAGTGAGTACACAGCAGCTCTGAATGTCCTCTACACTAAACAACAAAAGAAAGCCTGGAAAAAGTGTGAAGACACCATTTTTTTGTTGGTGGTTAGGTCCACAATCTCAGTTCCATGAGCTTGATGGCAACTGACATTCACTTCATCTGCCACAGTCAGATGTTGTTTTTATGTGTATATCTTATCCATTAGCTACACACTAACAATATACTGCAAGGTTGAAAATGCATTTTCCTTCCTGTTTTTTGGTCACCTTTTGTTGGTTTATTGGTTTGATCATAAACCATGCAAAACATCCGCATATTTACACATTACAAGCTGGCTCACAAAATTTCAAGTAGATGGAAATCTACTGCAATCTACTTGGAACAAACTGCAGCCAAGTATCTATAATGTGGCGGCTTCATGCAATGCTTCATTTCACTGATTGCTTGTATGTTGTTCAAATTATGTCAGCTCCAGGGGCAAATCATTCTGCATCTTTTGGTACTACCCCCTGGAAATTTAACTCAAATGCACAAAGCCAGGCTATAATAGACTATAATAGCCTATAGACTATAATCCATCAATGTTTTTAAGGAAAAGGGTGAGAGAGGGTTGATACTCAAACATAAAAAGGCTCCTTATATTCAGTATTATTTTCTTTAATAAAGAACAACTAAGTAAATTTACTTTAAACTAGGCATTAACTCTGATTACTTACTGTGAGCCTCTTGTCCTACATCCCATGATGTACCTGATAACCAACAGGGCCCTTTGTGCTCTCCAACAGTCTGTGACCTCGTTTTATTCCGCCAACACTGACAGTAAGATTACTGACAACACTCCTGTAATGTGTATACGAATGGCTTGCATGCGGCTATGCTACGAGCCGGATAACAACATTCTCACATCCCGTACACAAGCTGAAGAGATCCCCTGCATCGGAGATTAAAGAGGTGACCCTTATTTCCCGTAGGAGCACTTACAGCCCATCTCCCTCCACTCTCTCCTAAATCCCTGCTGAATACATGATCACTGCTGAGATGGCGACCTGAAGGATTGGCTGTAAACATCCCAGAGAGAGGGGAAAAAGACGCCTGCTCCTCATAGCTCCTCTATCAACATGATGGGAGGTGTTATTTCTTAAGCAGGCAGCCAATATCCATGTGATCTGTCAAGGACATGAAGAGGATGGCAGGGCTACGGCAGGAGACGGCCCGACACAGCATAATGCCCTTTTGTAGGTGTATAGGATGTGCATAAATACACACCACCCACTAACACACAAAAATCTCAGAGCTCCTGCACAATGCCACAACCAATGGGATTAAAGGTATCCATCCTGGAAACCTGTGTCATTACATGAAGGGGATTTCACTCGGGACTGTGAATGCATCAACTTATTTGAATCGCAGCATCAGAACAAATGAAAGACAACTAATCACTGGGACTGTCTGCTACACACTGCACTGTGCAGGTATTCCTGAAGCAGAAATAAAATATGAGTCAGAGAGTCCCCACACAGCTGTCTGCAGGGGCTGTGTTAGCAACACACACATCTGCTTGTCAAGTCTCATCAATGTTGCTTTACATAATTGTCATTGTCATCGACAGCTAATAGTAAACACATTTAATTTGATGCATTTCCACCACTTTATTTCCACAGTGCTATGCAGAGCTACTGGAGGTGCTGACAGGCTGTAGAAATGGAGGGTTGTGAGGTTATGCTTACTTGAGATGACAGTATCAGTTGTTAAAGCTGTCTTCACTGAGTAGATTGTTGGTCACGTAATGTCCTCAAGAGCAGTAACTTTCTCTGGAAAAAGAGAGAAGAATTAGTTAAGTAGTAATAGTAAGTAGTAATTCTAAGTAGTAATTTATTTTTTCAGACTAGTGTTTCAAACTGGAAAGAAAGAAAAATTGTGGTCCATAACATACAGTTGAAGATACAAACCTTATTACCACTTTTAGAACTGAATTCAGGAGAGATAACAATAAATGGTTTAATAGGTGTATTAAATATAGTAAATTGTGGTGTTTTGAATGCATCTTTCCAAAAAATATCAGCTACACTCAGCACATATTTAATTTGGATAATTTCAGAAGAAGAAAACTAAAGAAAAAGCTGAAAGGGGCCTCGTTATGTGAGCAAAACAAATGGGAGCTGCACTAATAACCCAGAGACAGTATATTAGAAGTATACCTCGAAGGCATTTTGAAAAGAGCATTTGTCCCGCCTGGTCAGAACAAGTCAAGTGTTAACTTTAGAGAAACCCAACATATTCTAGATGCTGTACAATCAACTGGAGTACATTTTGTAGATAAAACAATGTCTTAAATAAACAACTCTCTGTTATATTTGATTTATTGACATGGCTGGTTGGTTCTGAATTCATTTTTTCAGTATGGTTTCATAATGAGTCTGTGTGTGTTAACTACAGCTCGATAACACACAGAAACACTGTTATAAACCACTACATAAATAATATAACTCTATAATATAACTGATGAAAAGTAAATAATAAATGAATAAGAATAAATAATCAGGCCTTTTATTTTAAACAAGCACAAAACAAGGAATATGTCAGGACCATGGATACATGTTTAGACCAGGCTCCCAATTAACACATTGCTGGTTTATTTTTACATTACAGTCTATGAACAAAATGCTTTCCTCAAGGGATTATTCCTCTGCAATATCGTGAAAAAAATGTCATTGAAAGGGGAAAAGAGATGGTGTCCTATCCAGATCTGGCTCTGAGTTCAGTGTCAGGCCCATGCAATCCCACATGATCTGAATATTACATCAATATAATTATATGAATGCATTGCCAATATTTATTTGCGATTCACTTTGCTCTATATTTATATTTTTCAGCCAATGGGAGTGTTTGCTATTCAAGCATGCAGGCATGTGAATGGACAAAGCTTCCGGAATGTGCTCAACATTCTCATCTATTAAAATCCTTGATAATAAAGCTAAGATAATGTCTTAAAGTTGTTGTTTTTTTACATATGGTGTCTTTTACAATATGCTAATAGATTAATAAAGTTTTTCTCTAATACAAGAAAAAAAAAATGCATGCTTTCTGTTTAACCCAGACCAGAACTAAAGCCACAATGTACAGGTTTTACAATGTGACTTCTCTAAACTAGTAGTTAAGACCATGAATGTGTGAGCCTTACATACCAGATGATTAAAGCATGTAGCCCAGATGTCTGCTGTATGTGAAGGACAAAAATCAGTGTTGGTTCGCTCTTTATATAGATTGGCCTATCTGCCCCTTGATCCGAGGTAGTGGCTTTATTAACAGGACCAGAGATGTCATGGGCAGTTCCAGCTACATGGCCTGTTGCCCCCACCTCAGTGACCCCCAGCCCCTTGTGTGTAGTTCACTACAAGGGCACAAGAGAGAAGTGTAACAGATGTGTGTATAGCTGTACTGTATGTACCCTTTACAAGATACAGTACCTCAAACATGGTTTTAATCAAAACAATGTGCCTGAAAAAAAGCAGTTTTTGTTTTGTATGTCCATGATCATCCTCACACTAGACACTCTATGTATGTATCTGCAAACAAGCAATCTAAAATGTATTCATCTGAAGTACTGTGGCATTTCTCCAGATGTATAATTCATAGCACACACCTGTTTTCTCGACAGTTGCCTCCCTCCGAAGCCCCCTTTGTTTTGTATTCCTCCATGTACCTTCCCCGAGCTATAATTATTCATTACAAGGGCCTTCAATCCACTGTGACAGAGCACCATTATGATGAAGTGGGCTTTGTTTGAGCTCACACAGCTGGACAATCTGAATGCAGAGTTTTGGAGGTGTAACTCTGGTACACCTCATAAATTAGCTTTGCCATGTCATCTTTTACACCAGTTGCAGTCAGGGTGATGCCCGAACAACTTGACGAAAAGCATAATTAACAAGCAAAGAGAAAAAACACAATAGCTGAGTACACCTCAGGCTACTTTCACAGGAATGAAATATTTCTGTGGCTCAGCAAAACACCACAAGATTATTTGTTCATTTCATCTACAATGAACATGAAACATGTAGGCAATTGTTGATAAAATCAGTATGATGTGAAAAATCCATGATTAAGTTTAATTAGCACCCCCAAATGAATCCATCAGAAGCAACTGGTGTCACTTGAGATTACCAGCTCCTAAAGCTATGACACTCATTCCCTTTTGTTTTCATAGTGCTTGTTTAGAAAAGATTTTATAACCGCCAGACAAAGGCACACCACAAAGCAGGAAGGAGTAAAGAAAAAAGGTGCTTTCATTGTTATTTATTGTTGTTCATTAATAGTTAACTTAGCAGAGATATTGGATTTTGGTAGGGTGCCTCCAGACATTTCTTATTAAGTTGAGGCCCTGTATCTTCTAAATGACGAAAATAAACCATCAATTTGATTGACTATGGAATTAGTCATCCTGTAGGCAATTACAACAGCTGATACGCAGGAGGGCAGTTTATTAACTCTTACATTAAAAGCTACAACAAAGAAATCCTCCAGCCTCAAGCTGCTGAAAAAGCTGATTATAGAAAACAACAAAGGAACACTTTTGCAAAACATCTTGGCTATAAAAGTGCTGCATTTTCCTCTCACAGCCCCACCTGAAATGGAGGTTTATTGAGCCTCCCTACTTCCCTGGAAAGTGGAAGTGATAGGTAATGAGAGAAGAGGCCAGAGTTCAGGACATGTAGGAGGTTGATCTGTATTCTCTACAGACAGTCAGGCCCCCAGACCCCTCTCTGTGGGTCACAGGGATCAGAGGCAGCCTGCCGCTGCAGCTGCTGCATCACAAACCTCAGCTCTGGCACCTCCATTAGGAGAACAGCAGTGAGGTAGAGGAGGGTTAATGTTCTGAAGGCTTAATATAAAGGTTTATTAACAGCCTGCCTGTTCATCAGTAGCTTGAAATTCTCATCTGGGCAGTTTGCTTTAGGAGGAAATAACAGGGGGAGGCAAAGGAGGCTGAAATCATACCAGCTGGGTAAGCATAATGTTACACTAAATGGGTCAAACGAGACAGTGCTGATTACAGAAAGGAGCTGAATTGAGTGTGGGTGGTTTGCTCCAAACCCACTGTGGAGCAACCTGAGAGTGTATTTATGTAAGCGCATGCCTTCATTCTGCTCTGGAGAAGTCTAAATACTTTACCTAAAGGCCCCCAGGGGATTCCGGCTGGCTCAGAGGTACACAGGTTACCTGAGCTGATACATTAGACACCTGACATCACATGGAGCACAGCACACAGCTATGAAATGACACCGTATGGACAGGTTTATGGAGCCTTGTTGATTTATTTTGTAACAGAGCCACACCATTTACAGAGATATGTCTCTGTGTGTTTTGACAGTTAATGCCATGTACACAGTACACATGCTTTAATTACATGTATGAAACAAGCCTTTGTGATAGAATTGGTTTCTAGATCATTCAACTCATAAAATAGTTTTTTTTGAGAATTTCTGGGCATGAAAAATTATGTAAACAACAAAGACAAATAAATGATTCTATATAAAAGTATGTACAAAACTGTACTACTTTCTCTGTTGCTCCATCTAAAAGAGCCACAAAAGATAAAGGGTAAAAAGATAAGCAGAATTTATTGGAATGACGTGCTAGTAGACCAACTTGGTACTTTGATGTAATTATGATTTGGTTGCATCGTTTGCACTCTATAGATGTAGCAAATTCATTCTTATGTTTATATGTGTGTAATAAAAAATCAAATTGTGGACAGTGTTTGACAGATTTGCCACATTTATAAAAACCTACTGTAGCCTTACACAAGCTAAATCGTTGGTCTGTGTCAGAAGTGAGCTGCAGCCTCTATTAGCTGTAATGAACAATGATCTACACTAACCGATAATCAAAACATTATGTTTGATGTTTTTGTGTGTTGCGCTGTTGCTAACAGCTTTCTGATTTTATCCAAAGCGCGCATCTCTCAGTCAGTGCATTTTTTTCATGTTTATTTGCTGCTCCCCTGCAGCATGCCCATTCCTGTCTCAATTTTACTGTCACTGAAGACTCTTTCTTTTGACTTTGACCTCATGAGCCAATGAACAGCTGCGAGCGTCACGTTAACATCTTTGACTTACTCCAACAAAACATAATCTTGTTTGAGTGAAACACTATTTAATCAATGTAAAAAATGTTCTGAGGGTCTCTTTTCTTCCAATAATTTATGCTACACACACGTGATTAAAGAAAAAAAAAATAAAAAGAATGTATCTGCATTCAAGTTGCTGTGAGATAAAAGAAAATTGATTAAAAAGAGATAGCTGAAATTACAGAGAAAGGGAGGGACCCCGGGGGAAATGGTTAGCATATAAATGGAGCGGGAAAACTTCAGCCCAAGTTATTGCTACCATTATTTAACTCCAGTCCTTTGAGTTTTAGTGATTAGCATTTATTGGAACAATCACGGCTTTTATCACTGACACAAACGAGTCTGTTGCGTCTTAAATAAGAGTGCTCCATCCTTAAAAGTATGCTAACACATTCCCTTTTATGTCGGTTAATGAAGTAATGATCTCCCCGTTGTAGGACACGGAAAAACATTGCAACGATACTGAATCCGAGCCAATGGCTTACCCAGTTGTTGTCCCTACAGCTAATTCTGGGCGTTATGCTGACACTCTTAAAGGTCTGCTGTCAGCTTGTGTTAACTATGATTGCGCCTCCAGTGCTGCATGTTCTCAAGAATTAACGCTGCGTTTCAAAGTTCTCATATTTTTTTGGTTCTGCATTTTTTGCCCACAAAACAATATGACGAAATACTGGCTGCACAATCCACCCCAGATCCCTGTTGTAAATTTAAATCTCTTTGGCTGTGTGTTTTATTCAGAGCTCTTATTTGAATACGCTGAAACACTTTCATCAGTGCTGTCATCTTTATCCCGTCTCACGGCTCAGAGCAGCTCACTCTTGATATGGTACTTCATAGCACTTCCTCGTTTTCTCACCTTACTCAGAGCGCTCTGTGAAAGCCCGTACATCTCACCGGGGTGTGATGATGGCCCTCTCTGTAACACAAGGGCACCACAGTCAGCAGTGTTTTAGCATGCATCAAGTCCACATATTCTACGTCACTGCACAAAATGGGAGCTCCAGCGCAAAGACTGTTATCTGCAGAGAACATACAGGCATCACAAACATATTCTTGTCTGGGTGAGACACAAAAAGGTGCCAGGTCACTATAAGAACTGAGCAAAAACAAAAATTGCAAAGCTATAACATAGAAACTGGAGCTTTTCCATTGTAGCATCTATTATAATATGTCTCTAACTCCTCACTGCTTCAACTCCTGACCGTGTTAGTAACAACAAAAAGCAGACATCTTCTTTGTGCGTTTTGAATGCCCTCTCTTGTCGCACCGACTAAGACCACTGTTAAAGGTTGCTGTAAAGTACCTCTAGTGCCAGAGCTGAATACTGTTTGTTTGTAACATTGATGATGCTTTTTTGTGATCACAGAGTGGTCCTTGGACTCATAAAGATGTTGCAGTGAGCTCAGAGGTGCTGGTCTGACCTCTCTCACTTGTGCAGCACAAAGCTCTTAATAACACTTGATACTTGTTATTTTTGTGCATATTTTTATGTTAGCTCCCCATTTTGTCTGACGTCAGTGGCAGTATGTACCTGTACCATACAGGTTTCAGAAATATTACTGCTTCATATGACACTTATCAAATCCATTCCCTCTGTCCTCAACTCTTATTAAACTTTCAAAACATCAACAACTTTCTAACTTTCTAAAACCAAGCACTCCAACTAAAAAAAGGAAAAAAAGCTACACTATCTTTGAGCTGTATTATGACAGTTAACACTCTATATAGTTCAGTTACAAACACTATACAGTGTAGTATATAGACCTTTGCTCATGATCCATTATTTCTTGCCACTTCCACCTTGAAGTCAGCTTGGAGGAGAGCCGGTGCCCCACCTTTGGCCAATCACTGAAGGGCTGCCACGTGTTACCTGGGACAAACAAAGGACAAACATCAAAGCTGCTCTCACAACTTGTCACTATACCAGGCACTTTATCATTGAAACAGACTGCCACAATGACAGCAACAGGGGCAACTCTACGTACTGTATACACTAACACTCACCTCTAATTACCTCTAAGGGCACACTCACACTAGGGTTATTTGAAGCCTTCTGAGCCCATGCACGATTGAAGAGGGGTTTCTGGCCACCACTGATCTCCACTCACACATGCTTAAACAATCTGTGCTTGAGCCCAGTTACATCATGAATATAGACTCCAACATCACCATGCCCTAATGTACCCAGAACCTAAGCCCAGCATGATTTTGTGTCTTATTTTGAGTAGCATTAGTGCGACACGCTCTTCCATCACATTTCTGGAATAAGCCATTGTAAAAAAGGATTGTGACTGTCGTGCAAGTGTGCATGCGTGATCAAGTTTTCGTTCTGTGGCCCACCTCTTCCAACCACGCTGAAGCCCTGGAAGCGTTCTTGAAGTGTTCTCAAGCAGCAATGGGTGCACTCACATCAGCCAAAGGAACCAGACTTTAGGGGCATTCCAGGCCTGGTTTGCCTATTGTGAGAGCACCAATAAATCAAGGCAACCACTTCTTCTTCAGGCACACATCAGGTGCATGCAAAATTAAATAATGTGACATTGCAAATTGACTGTGACAATGTAGTAATGTGTAAAAAAAGAGGAACTGATCTATTTGGGGTTTGTTCTTGTGGTTTGGACACTGTATTTCATTTCACACAAATTCCATTAAAGTAAACTGACATTGCAGAGCACTAAAAGCTAATTGTCGATGTTTTAAAATTATGAGGATCTTCTTCACATAAATATTCTAGTAAATAATGGCAGTCTTAATTTGAGTGTTGGTCAGCTGGTCATTGTATAATTTTATGTGTTTCCCACCTCTATGCCTTTTTCATATTGTGTGTCTCTGTCTAACACATAGCTGTGCTTAGTCATAATTCAGTTGTTCCATTTATGCCAAACAAAAACAACACCATTGTGAACTGGCTGATAAATGGCTGCTGAGATGGAGAAGAGGATCGAAGGGATTGATCGGTGCGGAGCTATCTCATCCCTGTTTTTACCCCCTGTCATACAGGTGCTGAGGGGAGATGGATTTTGTCTGCCAAAGGAGTGGATTAATGGCAGTAGGAGAAGGGGGTCTCGCTGTTGCATGGACCCAGCCGAGGTGTACTGTCCTTTGGGCAGAATGGCGGAGGTGTTATTGACAGGGCCCCAGCAGAAGAGGAGGTGCTGAGGCCTGAGGTAGAGGGACAGGAGAGACTCCCAGAGTAGATGTAGCAGGCATAATGATGAATGTTTAGAGGGTTCAGCCTCTGGTTCACCTCTGCTCACACTCCTTGACTGGCCGTGGTAATGAATATGCATAGATGATGTTCACAAGCTTGACTCCAAGCATATAAATTGCCAATTGCACTGAGTTAATGACACAAACATAACCCTTTGTTCAATTTCCATTGACTTATTGTGCACTAAATTAATTGTCTCTGGCTTGCAATTACAATGGATGTTTTCAGTGAATGGAGATGCACTCTGTAAACACAGATTACATTACTCTAATTGAGGGAAAAGAAAATATGTTTAAATCATTCCTGATATCAGAACAGCGCTAATGGCAAAACAAATGGAGCATGCTCGTTCATCACTGCCAGCAATAACTCAATTAGCAGTAATACAATAGATTTAATGCTGGAGTGGTCAAACTTGATTGCCACTGGCTGTAAACTTTGAAGGTCACGATACAGAAGCTGAAGTTGTAGAAAAGTGCTGTGGACTCATTTTGTGGCTGGAGACCCGGCTGGAGCTCAGTATGCTACAGGCATCCATCTCTCGCTCACTCGCTCTCACACATCTCTCACCACTGAAAATTCACCGACAATTTCTCAATGCAGCAGAAGTGCTAATGCTGGTTTTTATAAAAGATGCTCAGCAAGACAACAGGGTGTGCCCTGGCTCAGATTAATGAGTCCTCAAATGCAAGCAGACAGCAGTGGAATTAACAACCTCATCTTCCTCCTTCCTTCCTTTCCTCTCTCAGCTTTTTTTGTTTTCTCAAGACTCTGGCAACTAATTAAAGAAAGTGCATCATGCTATGTGTGCTTCCTTCATGTCCATCCTTGGTCTGTATCAACGTGAAAACCGCAGACATATCACTAATCTTCCCCTCAGTGTTGACAGGCCATGTTTACTGTTGTTTACTTCTGCCTGCCATTCCCCATGTCAATTCAAAAGTGAAAATGTAAAATTCATTACTGCAGGTGAAAAGAACAGAGTGTGGAGATTGAACTGGCACAGAAAGACAGAGCACAATCTAATTAAAATAGCAGCTTCAATGCAAATTACAGAGCATTGCCAAAACACATTATCTTCTGTATGTTTTTTTCAAACCAGCCTCAAATCAAATGTACCGACACAGTACTTTATGCTCTGGTTCGTATGGTTAAAGAGCAAGCCTTAATTCAAGTTCAAATTCAAGTTTACTCAAATCTGTGCAGTACATCCAAAAACTCTTGCCGTGATAGGTTAGAGTTGTATTTTTTAGTTTTGTTCAAGGTTACCTCTAGAGCCAGAGCTGAATACTGTTTCTTTGTAATATTTGATGATCCTTTCTTGTGATCACAGAGCGGTCCTTGGACCTCCAACTGCCTGCCTCCAGAGCATAATTCAAAGCCTACCAATTTACAGGTAAGGTTTCTTGCAACAGTCAGTCTGACGTCAACTAAAGAAAACGTGCCATTTTACAGTAGAACAAAGACACCATTAGCTGACAATAGGCTTTGAGTGAAGACCTTGGACATTAATAGCAGCAGTAGCGGAACACAAAGTCTTTCTTTTCCTGTAAAGATACATGTATGTGCTGAACTCACAAAACAGCGCTTAAGAGTGTTTTAGCTCCTCAAGCAACGGAAAATTTTTCAATCTCAGCCCTTCAGAGCATGCTTTTCAATGACTGAAGATAAAACTGTGATGAGAGATCCTCACACACAAGGGGCAGGCCTGACTGGGAGGACATTTTATGGATGGCCTGTTATGGACTAACCTGACTCTGCCAGATAGAACTGCTCTACAGATCATAGTCTACTTCGCAGTACCATCTGGGAAAGCTCCCGTTGAAAGCATTTGCAAAAGGGAGGCGCCTTCTGTCAAAAATTTGGTGTTGATTGGATGAAACAACGACTAGTATCCGCTTACCATGAGGTTTCTTTAGCCAATCATAGCCAGGATATGACGTGCCACTCTTTGCACTTCTTTCAAAGAAGAAATACTCTCTACTTCTGATAAAACTGATTCGATAGCAGCATCAACGCTAACGTCTTTCGGGGTAGCCATGTTGATAACAAAGAGGAGAAGAGAGCGCTTGTTGCTTTCTTCAAATTAAAAACCCGCCCCTACCTGTTAGTGCTGCAACATCATTGGTCAAAAGAGTCCGGTGAGCTCACGGTTCACTGACTCAAGCAGTTTGCTTGGCGCGATACAAGATGGATTTACAAGAGTTTGGGAAACTCCCAAATCTCGCGAGAATGCAGCTGCAGCGCAAGGTTAATTATGGACAGCAAAAACTTAAAAAGTATAACCATTTCATTTTTTATCATATTCGCTCCAATGATGTAGGTTGTTCTATTTCTAATGTACTGTGAGGGAGAGTTAGAGAAAAAAAATAAAACCTAATAAACAAAGCCTTATGCTCTATACTTACCTCAGATCATTTTGTGATAATCCATACACAGTGAGATGAGGCCTATCATGACATATGGTTAACAAAATGCTCCTAAAAAAAGACGAAGAAGTCGAAATCCTACATTTATTTGCAGCATTGTAGTTTTGAATAACTAAATGTGCTTGAAATAAACGCAAAGTGTGCCACTTGTTCATGTCACAAGAGTTGACATTCCAGTGTGAATGTCACAGTATCTGTAATCATGATAAATAATATGTCACAAGAGGGTAGTATCTAGATGGCTCTACAAAACATGGAGGCTGCTGGTGTTAATTAATCCCCAGTAAGAGCTCAGATACCTTTAAAACCTTTTTTCCTTTTTTAATGGGTTTTATTCTCAGAATAACATTGACAACCATGTTACTAGCACAAAGAAAAAGCAGTACAATTAAAAGAGAATAAATCCTAGCTTGAAGAATAGAAGTACGAATAAAGATCAGGAGGCAACTACTGCAATGCTACTAGGATTCAGAAAACCTGTCCTTTATAGCACAAACAAGAGCAACTGCCTTATGCAGAGTCTATATTTATCTCAACAAACTCATCTGATAAAACTGAACATTGCCCAGTCTGTGATGCCAATTAGCCCCGGAGTGTCCAGGAATAACAGGCTTTGGTGCCCAAGCAGTGCCATTCAGTCATGGGAGACGGCAGCAATAAAGTCAGGAGAGATGTGTGGGTGGAATCGGGATTTAAGCGATTTGCAGACATGGCAGAGGCACAGGGAGAGGGGCCGGCACAGGCCTGATGGATTGTTTTCTGCGAATAGGCGAAAGGACTTGAAGTACTTTTTCTACTGTCCCCAATTGTGCCATTTGTCTGTGTCACGGCCGAAATATAGATGTCTGAGCGTTGAAGAGGAGTTCATTTTGAGGAGCATTTAGTGAAACGCACAAACACATGATGACTACTTTCTTCCAACTGCTGCTTGGTTTTAACCTGATATTTACATACTATTAAATTCATATGCTAAATATTTTTGAAAAGTGCAACAAGTACTGGTGTAAAGAATGACACAAATGGGGGGAAAAAATCACAACTGAACCAATACTGACCTTAGATTTCTTCTACATATAAGCCATTGAACACATATGCATATTTGCACACAAAACGATATTCCTAATATTCCAGATGTAACTATTCAACATTATGGCTGTAACCAATATCAGCCCACAAGCACTGAGGTAAGGCAGACTTCTATTTAGCAATAAGCAACACACAACCCTTTCAGATTAATAATATTTAAATGAGTCCTATATTACCCCACTATGTAAATATGCTGCTGGTAAAAGAGTCATTTGCATAAACACCAGACAGAATCTATAAAATACTTATATCTCTCAATAACTGCATTCAGGTGTTTAGAATGCAAGCAAACAAACATGTATAGTGAAAAAAATAGCGAGCAGAAAACTACGGGAAGGACATATGGACTGCACAGCCCCAGGCTAAGAAACAACTGCATTACTTAACAGGTATTTATTAATGCTATGTATATGAAAACAAAACTTACTTGATAAATTGGAGCGGCATTCCTGAAGACACATGGGGTACTAACCTACAGGCAGGAGAGGGGCAAGTGTTAGCTTCATGCGCTAATTGAAAAGCCAGTAAACTTTGCTTTGCGTAGCGAATAGTGCAGCGACAAAAAGAAGAGCAAGAACACTGCCCTAAAACTTAATAGGTTCACGGCTTAAAGTTTGTATTTTCAAACTTATATTATAGGTTTTAAAACAGGAAAGACTTGCCTTGTTGCTGATTGGTGAAGCAGTTAGCATGTCAATTAGCTGCCGCAATTAAACGCTGCATTTGATTTGACCGTTTTTGACGCACGTTAACCGCAAGATTTCCGCCTTTTTTGTTAAAACTTTATTGACAAAAAAAAAAACAACAACGAACAACCTGACGCTGCCGCTAGATAAAGATAATATTACCCTGAAACCCGATAAAATCATAACTTTTAATTCTAAATTCATGTACAGCATACAAATACACAAGGCCAATCAAGAATGCGGTATTTAGCATAGACCATGTGAGCTAAGTTAGCCATTCAATATGTGTCTAATATCACTTATTACTACTGATTAATTTAAATATGCATAAGTGATTAAGATCGTTTGGTGCTTTTTTGACAGAAGAGCCTATTAAGTTGCTCTCAATTCATTGGCCATGTTTGTCTAAAAAAAATAAGCTTATGGAAAGATCATTCAGTGACTAACAGGCAACATAATTTAAGTTAACCTACATTGTTGTTATCATTATCAGTGTAATTAAATATTGAAAACTGAGATATTGTCTGCTATTGTCAATATTGTGTTATAAGTTGAATCACATTATGGAGTATAGCAGTGCACTCTCCTTGTACATAGGCCACTACATGAACTCAAAGGCGTTCTGTTTGCTGCTATTTTTAACTATCTTCTCCATGTTAACTGTCTTCCTGGTAAATTGTCACAACGGCCCAGGTACAAAGTGATGACCTTCTCCGTCTCCTCTGTCTCTGTCTCTGCAGTTGGAAACTCTCTCCCGGATCTGTGGCACACATCAGCTGAGTTGTCCCTCGCAAGCCTGCTGTCACACAAAATAAATTGCCTTCACTGTGAATGGGTCAAAACAACACAGAGATGTCATTATTTCGCTGCAATTGATCATACCTTGGGAAACACAAGTCAATAGTTTCTATAATTGCTATGTCTCTAGCCCCTCAGAGGTTTCTCCACCAGGGCCTCTTGGCTTCTTTTCATCTTCCCACTTCTACTATGTTTCATATTTCTGAAAACTACAAATTAGAGAGAATATTTTAATGTTCAGGGCAAGTATAAATTGGATTAAAAAAATAAAAAACATTACCTGACACTTACCACCTCCCTGTTTTTACCTTCGCCCTTTTTTCTATAGACCACTGTCATTTTGCCTTGGCTTCTAAAAGCATGTTTACAGTTGACTCCGAAGCAAAAGCAAAAGCAAAAGCAGCTTTGTGAATATAAAGCATTTCATTCCAAATAAATCTCATATACTTCTTCTGATGCTGCAGACATCATGCCTTTTTCATTATCCTCATCTTCATCTTACAAATGGTGTATTGATTTTAAATTGTCTGCTGTTAGACGCCCTTGACCTGAGCTCCAATATGACATTTGGTTTGGCACATCCATTTTGTATTACTAATGTTGTTTTCATCCAGTTTTTTAATGACCTCCAAGGTTAAATTGGGCAAACACCTCGCCATAATCTGCTGTGATAATCAGTCAGTCTATTGATCTGCTTGTCAATTGATCTATATTGTCATACATCCTCATAAAATCCTTAATAAAAGACCTAAATACATTCGACAAGTTCTCATTCATATAGCTGACAATAATAATCGAGAGCCTCATGTCAATCATAGGCAGGCAATCTCACATTAGTTGGAAATATTCAGATACATAAGAAGAAAATGAGCTGCTTTGCTTTGAATGATATTTGAAATACTCTGTTTACACAATTGGACTGTTAACTGGGACTGTATTAACTGTGACAGCACAGTCATCTCATTCATACAAAAGACTGTTTACTCAGGAAAAAAAAAACATTTACAGAGAAATGAAAATACAAACTGACCTTTTCAAGTAATTTCCCAGTGCAAAACAATTGATGCCTTGTTTTCTGCTAGTGTTTTTGGTGCTTTTAATTTGTGCTTTAGGACATCAAGGCAGCCATTATAATTATTCTTTTACACTTAAGCAATGCAGACACAATCATACATTGTCCAGACAGATTTATTTATCTGGTGAGTGTGGCAATACAAGATTAGGAATGACTGACTTGGACACTTAAAGTTTCTTATAAGAGTGATGTTACTGTGATGTGTTTTGTTCACATAGGGTTTATGTTGTTGGTGAGGGACAAAATGGGGAAACTACACACAAGTTCATAGTCTGTGTTTCTAAAATAGATTAGCGATTACACTTGAAGAGAACTTGTTATGTGTTTCTATAAAGAAGAGTTTGAATAAAGTAAATTATCATGGAGAAGCAGCTGGAGGTAAAGCCATATGCTTTTTTTTCCATCTTGGAATGTGTTAATCTCAAGAACAAGACATACTTAATTTTGTTGTTTTTTCTTTTCGGTTCTTGTTTTTTGCAGACCACACTGATGGAGCCAAAAGCTGAGGGGTTACCAACATAGTCTGGTATGGGATACTGCATTAGCTTGTTTGGCAATGTACTCTACAGGTAGTCACTGTACAGATTGTACATTTATATGGAGTAGATTAATGTGCTGGAGTCATGCAGTGCCTCTCAATTTTACAGGCTGAAAAATGGTGGTTCCGTGCAGAGAACCGTCTGAACAAAGTCGAGTGTCTCCTATGGAGTATAATGAAAGTGAAGTCCCGCAGTGTGGGGTCGACTGAGCCTTATGTTAGACATGACCTGCTCTGACACTCAAGGCAAAAATCTTTTCACTGCACGTGTAAGCTTTTCTTTCCTTGTGTGCTCTGAAATCCACTTGCTTTTATGTTCTTCCACATGCTTGGTATGTTTTAATATCTGTTTAACTGTATTTTTAAACCAAACAGGAAACACTCCAACACAGACAAGGCAGGTATCACCATTCCCCCTGTATCCTATTACAATACAAGCACCCAGACTAATTTATTCATAGCCACACACCGACATATTCACACTCTGTGTCAGTATCAGTCCCTAATGTAACCATCTGCTCTGCTCCGTATTGCCTTTATGCGTAAAGTGCTCACCAACTGTTGGCAAAAGGCCCTCGCTCGCCATCTCATATGCATCACAGCAAATTAATGAGTTACCTGAGAGAGAACACGAGTAGAGCTTTGTGAGTCAAATGGGAAATTAAGAATGGCTAACAACCCTGAATCAGCCAAAGTAATGGAGAATGCGGCAATAAGGCCTTCCCGGACCGTGCCAGGAACTAAACTGCTGCACAGAAATAAACTGAAAGATGTGCATGACGTCCCATAAGTGGCAAGCTTAATGAGCAGTGAAGAAAAACACAAAAGGAACAATATGTCAGATGTGGCTGGCGCAGGTGCATGAAGGAATAGCGTATGTAAAAAAAGAATTTAAAGTTTTGTCATAAATGTTCTTTGTAGCCGTCAACTGCATGTTTAGAAATCATCATGAAGGCTGTTTAATTGATCATGAATGATAAAAAAAAAGTTAACATAGGACAGAATAAACACGGATCTGTCATAATGGAAAAACAATGCACTTTTGAATGATTTCAAATGAAGACAAGACTTCTCAGGGGATTGACATGCACTATAGGAGATAAATCATAGGCTTAAGTAGAAAGATGGAAATATGTTCTTGTAAATGAAAAAAAAAACAATAGATAAAAAAAGATTTGCATTGTACATAAGAAGCAAGGTAGATTAGTTTAAGTGATAAGCTCAGTTGGAAAAAGGTGTTGCAGGAGAAACCCGTAACAGTAGAGAAATCCATCTTCAACATGATCATGCGTGAGCTTCAGATTTACAGTATGTCTTTGAAGCTAACAGCTAACAAGGGAACTGTCAATCATCTGTCACATGGGACTTTGGTATGCTATTTGTCTCTTGTGCACCTTGAGGAACATAACAACAGCCCAGAGAAACGCCTTTAGAAAAGTGAAATTGTATCCAAATAAAAGCCCTTGAGAATATATAAATAAAATATATCTATGGAGGTTTTTAAGTTGGAACACAGACAGTTTCTTGGTTTTGAGAGCGGTCTTGGAAACACTTTATAAAGGACTTTATATCAAGACATCCGGTCATATCCTAAACTGGTTTGTATACATCACTTGAATCGTTTTATCATATCTTCATTTTGGAAAAAAAAAATTTAACCATAACTCTGCTTCCTTCAACGAAAACTATTCCTCCAAGTGTCTGGGCATTATCTAAGACCAGACATTGAGCCATTTTCTAAAGTTTGCAGTGAAAATGCTGTCTTTGTGTAAACGCAGTAGTATCTTTTTTCATCACAGTCTCAGTCATCAGGGAGGAGGGCACTTACACAACAAGTTATTTCACCTGAAAAAATTCTGCTGCGGTTTGCCTGTTCTTCACACAAGGATAGTGCTCTCACTCACACTCGAAAATGCTAACTTTGGAATCCAGACAAGGTGTTGTTTTCGTTTCAGCACCTGCTCCATTGTTGTGTAAACTGTGAAATCTATGATGTAACTGCAGCATCCCAGAAAACTATTGGCTGGGGTCTAGTGTCAAAATACTCTGTCTTTGTGCTCCAACAGTTTATCAGCATTGCTCCAGAAAACACAACTGGAATTGAACAGGTTTTAGATAGATTTGAATCAAATTAATTTGTTCATGAAATCTTAAGCCAGTTTTTGGTACTAAGATATATATAATCTGCTCAAATCCATCTAAAACCTGTTAAAATCAGTCGAAAACCTGTTCAAATGCGTCCAAAACCTGTTCAAATCCATTTAAAACCTGTTCAACTAAAACCTGTACCTCTAAACCCATTTAAAATCCATGGAAAACCTGTTCAAATCCATCTAAAACCAGTTTCTATAAAAGAAGGAAATTAATGTTAAAGATGAGTTTTGTAAGACTCAAACAAAGATGAAACCTTACATTCAGAATTAAATAAAAGCTTTCCAATTGTCACCATCTTCGGCCCCTGAAAGAATTCTTATTAACTATCGCGGCCCCTCACCACTTTGAGTTTGACACCACTGGTTTATATGAATAACATATTTTGCAACATGCTTGACTTTCTCTCTCTTGTTCGTGACATCTTTTACGTAATGTCATCATCCGCTGAGGCAGTTTTGACAATGTAAGGTGAAAGTACAGATATTTGTGTTCAAAAGTAGGGAGTAAAAGTAAAAAGTCACCAGATAAACAAAATACTCAAGTAAAGTACAGATACAGTACAGTAGCAAAGTACAAATACCTCATTGCTTCCCACCTGAGAGGAACTATTACTTCCACTTCCCATGACCACAGCTACACACTGTTTAGTCCTGACTTAAGAAAAGTGTTACATATCCAATTTAACACTACGTCCAGAGGCAACACATCCCACTGTGTTTCCTCTGAAATGTTAACAGATTTAGAGAGAGAGGGCTGCCATTTTCAAAGGTGGCAGCGTCAACACCCTTCAAGTCCCCCTTTTACACCACCTATGACTCGCCCTCTTCTATCAACTAACACGCTCTAATCCGAAACACAAGCCTCAGGTTGGAGAAGTCACTCTCCATCTTGTCAGGACAATATTTTCACTGCCTCCTTCACCCCGACGGCGTTGACCTTCCCGCGTCTCTCTGATCTGCGTGGCACAGACACCCAGCCCACACTGACAGCGTTGCGAGAGGCAGCCAAGCATATCTTAATCCTCGGCCGCTCGGCTTTTCTCAGGCTCGGGTTGTCTGAGGTGCGGCTGGAGTCCTTTCTGCGTGGGTTTTCTCGGCCGGCTGTGGTCCATTAGTCCAAACGGAGAGACGTCAGTAAAAGCTGTGGTGTTTTCGAAGGCCTGACAGAACCTGAGGTATTCTGTCGTTTCATGTTACTTTGCGCACGGCCTGGCGATTTCTCTCCCGACCTTCTCTCGCTGAAATATTTAGGCTGTGTTTGTGAAAGAGTGTGCACCGTTTCGGTTTGCTCTGCATGTAAACGCTCTTTTGTTCAATAATTCATGAGGAATAAATGTGCTGTCATGCTCGTCTTAGAGAGGGGTGGTTAAAATGGACGACTCATTTCCATCTCGGACGCTTAATTCTTTTCCAAAATTATTCACGTCACATTAAGGTACCTTTAAACCCAATCACATCAACGTGAATGGTTTACACTCTTGCTCTTTCACTCTTGTTAAATTAGTTTTACTGTTTGAATTTGAATAAACGCCTTCCTGGAATTTGCCTAAAAACACTCAACAAGCAAAGCTGTTTAAAAGGCCTGTTGCTATAACAAACCTGATGGCTTCATCAAGGACTACTCCACTCCGGTGGTTCCTCCTGTTAAATATAACAGATGTAGACGCTTGCACTTTATATAACTCCCGACCCATTGAGCCTAACAGCGGGAGAGGAGGCTGTTTGCTCTTGAATATGACAGCTAAAGGTGTGTGCATGCCGCTCGATGCTCCTGGTGGGCTAGTTTATGTCTCTCCACTTCCCTTCACAGATGGAGAGAACTGCCCCAGGTAAGCACAGACCAGGCCGAGGATATCAAATAGGGATGACCAGGCTCCCACCGGAAGACAACACCGGAACGCGGGGATTGTGGGATCTGAGCAACAACAGGTAATTAGTCAGGAACATCTGTTGGAGGAAGTTCCCGGCTCCTGGTGGGTCGAAGATTTTAGATCACTCTAAGTGGAGCTGGGAGTGGAACACGAGCCGCTCCGGATATTTACTCTGATTAATCATATGTATTAATCACAGTCCACCTGTGTCTGTTCATGTAGCTGTGATGAATCAGTGCATGAACTTCTGCTAGTCCCAGTGCAGAAACCCGGAAATCAATAAAATCACATTTCTCAGACCTGTTTTATTCATTCTCAGAACAACTTCCAGTCTCTCAACTCAGTGAAAATCCATTAATGTGTGCAGGTATCCAAATAAGGTGTTAGGAAATGGATCTGAAGCATTAAAGTGGAAAAAAGAGACTTCAGGCGTACTTTAAAGGTGTAAATTTCTGCTTGACTGGCTGCGAGGGCAAACAGCATGGATCTAACTTATGATTATTCCCTGTCACCATTTTCAGAACCTAATAAGGGTCATATATGGGTGTGTTGAACATAGGCAGGAAATACAGATCATCACACTGGGATGTTTATGAAGTTCAAATTATAATCTCAGATATGGAACAAAGTGTTTTTTTGAACGCTTCTTCTCTCTTCTGTGAGCTGTGATTGGCTGAGACAATGCAAGTGAAAAAATGTGTATCTAACAAAAGAGTATAACTGCAACAGATAGAGCAACATTCAACATTCATACATTTAAATAGATTAAATGTGTTGCTTTAGGTTGGGGGAAAGTAGGGACCCATTGTTCAAACCATGACTGACCCGTTGTTGTGTAGTGTCAGTGTGTTACGTTGGGTTTAATAAACTTGTTTGGCCAGTTCATTTTATTCCTGTTGCTCATATTTTTACCATCACATTAACCTGTGTGTAATAATAGATACACAGCCTTCCAAATTATCTGAAAGTACCTGCCCTGTGCAAGGACGGTCTGCAGAAACCCCTTTCACATGATGCTGAGTAAGAGACCATCTGAAAACAGAGAGTGATGAGAAAATATACTTGATAGTGTTGCTTTGAAATACAAATATTATATTTAAAATTGTTTTTATCCTCATACTAAAGACACATACTTGTCAGGAAATATCAGAAAATGTATGACAACAACAGACAATTGTTAACCAACCTTGAATGTAACAGCTACAGCGTACTTAACTGAAACTTGTGTTATATAGAGTTTCAATGAATACCTGTAGGAGTAGAATAATTGCGCTGTAATTTTCCAAGCAAAACGGAGGCTATCTTTGTATACGATGATAGCCCATCGACCCAAATAACCTCAAAAAACACATTCAGATACTTTAATTCCGCTGCTATCTTCCAGGAGACATGGCCTTGCTCTGTCTGCAGTGCAACCTGGCTATTAAGCAAAAATGGATGCTCTTTTATGAGAAGGAGCTGAACAAATAAATAAATAAAGGCACTGTGATGCAGCACTAAATGGGGCCAAGGAGAAAAAAGGCCGTTAGAAATCCATCAGAATGTCATTCGGTGTGTCTCCCGCGCTCCCTCACTGGCCGCACAGATAGGTATCAGCTCATTGCAGGCCTCACTCCCATTAACCCGCTCACAGGTTGCCAAAGAGACGACGTAGCATTTTTCACCCTTCTATCAAGTGGCCGCGCCTATAGACACCCTCCCGCCCCTGTCCTCACCCTGTACCTTCCCCTACTTTTCATCTGTCTGAGCAAGTTCCACCAAAAGATCATTTCCTTTTCAAATTACGGCAGGCCTTTTCACTGACCCGAGGGCGTTGTGATAATGCAGTGAGGGAGCTGAGAGTGTCTCTGATGGGGGTGAAAGCAAATGCACCGGCCAGCACTAATGTCTTGTCAACACCATACTCGGAAACCGGCGCCCAATAGGATGGTGCGCAGACTTGCTGAGCTATGACTATGGCCGGGCTTTCATTCTGTTTTGGCGATAGGTGTTAGAAATGTTTAAAATTAACACTCAAATACAATTATTCCAAGTAAATGAATCCAGTCCCTTAAGGTGCTATGAAAAAATACTTTTCTATTAGTTGATTTTCTTCTTCTTATTGATTTTTGAGACAATAAGAAAGACACTTCAAATCCACAGTGCAGCAGCAGGACTACCTTTGTTTTAAATGTGCAGCCTCCATCCCATCCAAAGTCATTACCACCCTCTATTAGAGGTTTACGTCCACATGCTAAGTGTGTTCAATTAATGTAAACAACCATGAAATTTGATCAAATATAGAGTTACATTATGTTAAATAAGTGGTCTCATCAGCTCATTTTACAGTATATAAGTGTTTATACTGGGCCATCCTGTTACTATTTTGAAAATAAGACTCCAAAGTGGTTTATGTAATACAGAAAAGAGTCAACAAAGTATAAATAATTAAAGCAAAAACACAAGTTAAACACTATTATGAAAAATCATCCACTTGCTTTTTTTTCAGCGGTCTCCAACTGGTGGTCTCTGGGGCAAATCCTTACTGCATGAGGCCTCCACATGACTGTAGTATCCTTTTCCATCGACCATTCACAGTTGTTATTATCTACAATGATGTTTGTGCAAGACCCAAACACAACCTCTTGTTGGTAGCCTAATCAAAATGGTTTCTGTCCACACAGATAGACTCAGCTGTTGGGAATGCTGTAGTATATCTTCCAGGCCAGTAGAGGTGCTGTGAACCCCGCCATTGGTAATACTTCAGTCGTTATAGACAAAAAGAAGTGATTGTGGATGTTTACTCCTAAATATAACTTTTTAAACCTGGTATTTTTTTTGGAACAGCACTGAAACCTCAGTATGAGGCTTTACATGAACACAGCCTGATTTCATTGATGTTCTACTTTCTGTGTGTAGCCAGCAGCCAATCAGCTTCTCCAAACCGGGTGCAACTAAGGACCCTGACGACACGCCTGCAAATGAGGATCTTGTCTTCAAATGTCCCTTTCTAAACAACACAGGTGGTGCCGAAATGAAACAAAAACAACTCCTTGACCAAAATAAAAAGTTTGTGGTGGAGTGGGAAGTGTCAAAACATAACAAAATCTCTTGTTTAGAACTAATCCAGGACTGAACCTAGGACCGGCTTCACATAGTGGACCTCTTACAGTTTACATCGAAGACCTGTGCTCCAAATAAAACCCATTTCTTAAATGGTAGTAAATGTACCTGCTGTCCATTAGAACTTGAACTCTAGCCTCTGTATTCCTGGATTATATGTCCAGTCCACAACCCCAACCTGCCTTGAGCTCAATGAGTAAAAGATGCAAATTGAAGACTCTGCCACAAGTGGGTTCAGAGTGACGTAATATAGCACCAAACATTGCTATATTATACATTGGTAGAACAGGTTGGGTGATTAGCTCCTTCTCATTTCAAATGTTATTTGCTGTTACAATTTTGAAGCAAACAAAGCAAAAAAATCCTGTGACTTCGAAACACAGCTCGAGGGCTGTGCCATGAATCATACGGTAATCACGGTGCTGTCCAGTCAGGCATAAGGAACAGCGTGAAGGGAAGAGGAGGAGGTGTCAGGTACAGGGAGGAAGACTTTGATATTAGAATTCCAGGCATCTTCGTCTTGCCTTGAGCAGGATAATCCCATTATGCCTCAGGTCACAGAAGCGCACACAGAAAGAAGCAACACTCACATGAAAATAAACTGCTTTCAGCCGACAAGAATAACACAAGCAGCCGTCAGAAATAACATCAAACTCCAACCCAAACTGAATTAGAACATCCAATTTAAAGCTGAAAAATACTGCACATATTGAAAAGAGAGAACAACACAATTAGATAAAGAGCGGCAAAGTTTTCTCAGCTTGACTTTTACAGTTCATCTTTTCAGGATGGGGGCTTTTTTCATTACAGTCTGTCAGCTTTCATTAGAAAATGAGGAAATCTAATTTTGCTTGGTGGCTCTGGCAGTTATTTTCAGACTAATTCATCCTGTCAAGATAAAGCCCTGGCAAACTCACCAGATGGTGTTTGTGTAACTGAGAGCTTTGTTTCCAATGTGCACATTTTCAAAGTGAAAGACCTCCTTGATTTGGATCTTAATGTGCAGCATGTTGCGAGAAGGAAATTTGCTTTTGCCAATCTCTGATTTCTATCTTGTTTGGATTAGATTAGACTAAAAACCAAATTGGCTGTTAGCGCACTGCAATTTACTTTGACACAAGACGGGAGCAAAAATGTGTTAAAAATAGAACAGTGTCATCTGCTTCCAGTAAAATTACTCCAGCTACACCACCACATATCATTCAACTAATGTTCTTTTCCACTGGGATGACTGACCAAAGGGTGAATTCATTAACAAACGAGGGGTGTGAGCGACTACTGATAAACAAACAACTCTAATCATACATCTTACAGAGCATATGTACACTGTCAAAGTGACTAATAGTGATCAAAATGTTTAATCATTTACTGGGAATATGGAAAATTGGATGATGATCTGGCTCTTTTATTTGCTGCCACAATATGTTTGAATTTGGGTTGCACCTCAGATTACAAGTTGTTATTTAAAGCAGTGTTTCCCACAGATAGGCAGGAGGTCTGTCATGGGGTGTTAATGACGTCATTCTGAGCTGCTTGTAAAACTCAACCGAGTTCAGATGGTGGTGTATCCACTAAAAGTTGCAGCTGCTTTGGGGAAAGTTGGCCACTTTGCTAATGTTTCACAAATCCTCTGTCTCTGCCTGTATCCTCCACTTGTTGCTGCAGAGTAGCAAAAGACGAGACACTGCTGGGTTTCTTGAGAGTTGTAGTATTGACTACAGCTTTTGTGGTATTGACTATTGACTATAGCTACTGCCAACTTATCTTTCCTTTGTTTAGAGAATAACCATGTCACTTGGTTGGCATCAACAGAAGCTGTCTCCGTTCACTCTCCTGCAGCAGTTGCCACTGAGTCTGTGCTGCTTCCTTGAACAGCTTTTTAAGAGTACAAACATTTATTGGAATAGTAAAAATGTATTATAGAAAAGCTAATAATTTTTATAACTGATTCTCAAGTACCAACACAGAGAGCTAGAGTACCACCAGTGGTACCCGTACCACAGTTTGAGAACCACGGTTGCACGGTAGCAGAGTGGTTAGTGCTCCTGATTCACAGCAAGAAGGTTGTGACTTCAAATCTCAGCCGATTCAAACATCCTTGGCTGACTGTGACTCAAAAACATCGTCAGCTAACTCTGGTCTTTCTGTGAGGAGTCTGCATGTCCTCCCCGTGTTACCGTGGGTTCTGTCCAGGTACTCCGGCTTCCTCCCACCGCCCAAAGACATGCATGTCAACTGGCAACTCTAAAAGTATCCCTAGTGAATGAATGTGAGAGTGAATGGTTGTCTGTCAATGTTTGTCTTCAAGTGTCAGCCCTGCGACTTAGGCTCCAGCCAAAGTGACCCCAAATGGGACTAAGCGGTAGAAAATGGTTTAAAAGTTAGAAAACTCAAGCAAACAAACAAGCGAGCAGATCCAGGTTGATGCTGCAAACTCTAGAATTGGGATGTAATTTAACATTGCAAAATCCCACATCGGATAAATTCTAATCTATTTTAGGTTTGAGTTGTTGCTTTATAGATACAGTTACCTCCACATTGTTTATAAAAATAGACATAAAAGACATTTTCATAGTCTAAGTATGTTAATAAAAATCCTGCTTATCTTATCTTCAAATGTTGGTTACAATTAGAGAAAAGTTAGAGTAAGTTTCCAGTTAGTGTTCACAACATTCATTTCTTTGCACTGCCTTTTCATGCTGGTAGAATGTGATCCAGTGGGCGACAATGAAGTCTGCAGTGCCCTTTTTGATTTCGATGATGTGTTGTGATGGTCTTTTAATTTTGATTTGGGTTGAGACCATGATACAAATATTTGGGTGGCATCATAGTTGTTTTGGGCGGCATTATGATTATTTTACTTAGAGATCAAACCCCATCCACAGCAAACATAAAAGCTAGACAGCCATTTCTCATCCACACTGTGGTTCCTCTCGTGCAGAATACACTTCCATTTAACTTTTGTGAAGGTCTTTTATTGCAGAACAACAAAACCCAGAGGAGCTGTGGGATGAAAAGATCTTTCATTATTAATAGAATATTAGCCCACATAAAGGTGAATGACTGAAGGATTGTGTTTCAACACTGCAGGGGCTGTAAAGAGCACAGAGGTTAATTCTCCGATCCAAGGGTAGATTTGTATCATTGTTTGTAGATAGAAAGGCTATATCCAGGGGAACGGATTCATGACTTCTCCCTTTTTCCCTCAGAGCACGGTGGTGGATTGCCTGGTCTGATTAATCTTAATGAATTATGCAAATAGCTTTTATCTCAAATGATTTAGTAATGTTTCTGTATTGTTTTATTAATGCACTTTTGAATTACTCTGTATAGTCACGTAGCCTTTTCCTCAGCCATTCACTGTTTGTAATTCATCGCCAGCCCTTTATTAAATCCATGGTGGTCTCTGGCGAATTGCGTGCAGGAATGAGAAATTAGTCATTACTGTAATTTAATGATTTCAAACCAAACAAGAGGCAACCTGGATCACTAACCACACTCCTAGCCTTCAGCGTCGCTCCCTCGGGTCGGATCTTTGAAAGCCAACCTTCTATATTTTTGCTTAATTAATTATGTTTAGTATAAGGAGCGGCGAATGCACTGTTTCAATTACACACGGAAATTGACTTACAAAAATCTGAAATTCCCCGTAAAGCAGCGTCTAGACTCTGCAAAGCTCCACTGAAGTGTGTTCAGTATAAACTTTAGAGTCTGTTAATGACATTCACTGTGCATTTAGCCATACATACCAGAGTTTTCCTGTCCCTTAGGTGATTGTGTCACATGTAGGTGATATATAATTCCATCTCCAAGTCTTGTCACACCTCCACCTTAAAGTGCTTCTAACCTGTTTGGCAACCACAGAGAGGTGATAGTAGCTGCATGTTGACATAAAACGTGATAACAACCATCAGTATATCTGCACCAGACATTGTCGTGGGAATACTCACCAGGGTTAAATCACGCTTTCATGTTTTGCTCTGGTTTTGTCTCCGTTTCCATCCAGCTATTCCAACTTGTCTCCTCCTAGGCCAGGCTACACCAACAAGTTTTCATTTTTAATTTAGGTTAGTGTTAGTCTTTCTCTTTCCTTGTGACAAATGTATTAGGTTAACTGTGCAAGTACTATGACCATTACAGGCTAAGTGGAGTTGTAATGGTCTGAAGCAGAACTATTGAAAGCCTCCTGGCATGTGTCAAAGCATAAGTGAAGATCTTAACTGCGTTTCTTTTATTTTCTTGCACCAAATATAGTTCTATAAAAATTATGAGAGGTGCCCAAAGAGACTGTAAAACTTTTATAACATACTGTAATGCTGAACCCCCTACAGAGTCTGTCACAGTTTAAAATCTTGGTGCTACAGAAATTTAAGCTAAGCCATGTGTTACACCGGTTTAAAATTTGTTGGTGAAATCTTTTCTAAGCCATTAATGACATGCAATAACAACGCTTTGGAAATTCACACCCACATAATCTTCTGAGAAAATCATTCAGAGGTAGTGTTCCTTTAACAGTGTGACAACAAACCCAGGCTTAGATGTTGCCCACATCCGTTTGGAAATAAATGAAAACAGGATTAGGGTTGTTTTAGGATGGGAGCTAATTATCAGTGTCTCTGTGGACTAGATTTTCAGATGGCTTTTTGTGAAGAGTACATTTTAAGGAATACCTCAGGGACATTCTCTCTTTTGTCTTTTTCAAGTGCAGTCTATTTCTGCATCTGCTGATTTCATACTTTTCTGTTCTATCATGTATGCAGCAGCCTTGATTAGCTGTGAGCTTGGCTTTGTGTCTTTTTTGTCAAATGATTTGCTTGACCTGCAGATTTGAAGTCCCAGCGGCCCCTGCTTATACAGCATTATGGCCTTGCTCCACATACAGCATTAATAGTGACTGAAAAACAATACTCTTGGTGGCTTGACATCCATTTAGTTAGATTTATTGATATAATATTGACGTTTGTAATCAATGGTTGTCACCAGGATTTGAAAACAACAATTACCATTAAAACATTTTGGCAGATTTCAGCTGCGTTGGCCCTCGGTGACTTCAAATATCATTACATCTTTTTCTGTTTAATCAATGTGGCGTCTGTCTTTGATGTCAAGTTATGAAAATAAGACTTGGAGATCCTACCAAAACTTAAGAAGCCAAACACTTGACAGCGTTAACTGAGCTAAAAAAAAGAAGCAGAGGAGATATCTGTTCCATAAGGCTAAAAGGAAAAAATGCTTATGATCTCACTAGATCTTCAACACAGATATGCATTTTTGAGTCCTGGGCTCTGTAGCAAGAAAAGAACAACACAAAAGTTTCACATCACTGGGTTTCTTTTAAGGGTGGAGAAATCCTCAGTCTGTAAGCCATAAATATCTTGACGATTGTAGTCCTTCGGAATAGAGCTATATTACAAAGAGACATTTGGTGGGCAGTAGAGTCTGGCTACTGTTGATGCTGGATCTTAAGTCAGGCATCTTTTTCAAATGCAGTTTTACTACATGATGCTCTGTGGTCCGTTTCCTCCATTTGTTTTAGTGGAATGTCCATGATTATTTCCCATTTGGTCCCATTACGTTTCCACTGCTTTTCCCCAAAAAATATGTCATTATCCAAATGTCCTGCAGTGGTGGCCAAAGAAACAGTACCTTCTTCCAAAACTCCTGGACACAGACAACTACCGCGTGACCTAGAAAGAGGAAAGAAGAAAAATGAGTTTTGGACATAGAATATGAATGTGTCAGTGACATGAGGGGGCGTTCAGGATAAAAAGGCAATGACTTATTAAGGTTGACAGAAAGTGCTGGTAAAACTAGTGCTTTATGACATGTAGCACAGTTTAGCAGACAGTATTGGGACAGGAAGTACAAGTATAAACTTCTCTGTTTCATTTTGTTGCTCATATTAGCTGAGTTGTTCTTATAAATACAACAAAAACATCCATCCACAAACTTAATCTCATTAGTCTCCTTACTGCTGTGATTTATTATTAGGCCTATTAGTGTGACAGAGTGCTAACTAGTTAGTACTTCCAGCGCTGTGAGAGAGGCACACAGTCACTTTAACTCCTGTGGGGTTTTTTTACTTCTTTATTTTATTGTGTGAGTGTTCATGAGTGTTTGTTTGTAACTGAGCTACTGTGACAAAACAGTTTCTCTTGTGAATTAACAAAGTCAAGTCTGAGTCCAACTAGAACAACATGTAGTATCAATGGCGTGTTAACATGCTAGCAAAGCTACACAGACTCACACCTTCAAACACAGGAATAATAATTAAATGTTTCATTTTGCTGGACATATCTAACAGTTATTATATTAGTTGCTGTTATAAATACACAAATACATTGAGCTTGTTATCAGCTTATTAAGTAAAATATATAGACCTTACATATTATTATTATTATTATTATTATATATATATATATATATATATATATATATATATATATATATATATATATATATATATATATATATATATATATATCCCTTATGAAAACATTACATTCTAGAATCCCTTATGACATCATTACATTCTAGAATCCTTATGACAACTTTACATTCTAGAATCCCTTATGAAAACATTACATTCTAGAATCCCTTATGGCATCATTACATTCATGAATCCCTTATAACATCACTGCATTCTAGAATCCCTTATGGCATCATTACATTCATGAATCCCTTATAACATCACTGCATTCTAGAATCCCTTATGGCATCATTACATTCTAGAATCCCTTATAACATCACTGCATTCTAGAATCCCTTATGGCATCATTACATTCTAGAATCCCTTATAACATCACTGCATTCTAGAATCCCTTATGGCAACATTACATTCTAGAATCCCTTATAACAACATTACATTCTAGAATCCCTTATGAAAACATTACATTCTAGAATCCCTTATAACAACATTACATTCTAGAATCCCTTATGGCATCATTACATTCTAGAATCCCTTATAACATCATCACATTCTAGAATCCCTTATGGCATCATCACATTCTAGAATCCCTTATGACAACATTACATTCTAGAATCCCTTATGACAACATTACATTCTAGAATCACTTATAACAACATTACATTCTAGAATCACTTATAACATCATTACATTCTAGAATCCCTTATGACAACATTACATTCTAGAATCCCTTATGACAACATTACATTCTAGAATCCCTTATGACAACTTTACATTCTAGAATCACTTATAACATCATTACATTCTAGAATCCCTTATGACAACATTACATTCTAGAATCCCTTATAACAACATTACATTCTAGAATCCCTTATGACAACTTTACATTCTAGAATCCCTTATAACATCATTACATTCTAGAATCCCTTATGACAACATTACATTCTAGAATCCCTTATGACAACTTTACATTCTAGAATCACTTATAACATCATTACATTCTAGAATCCCTTATGACAACATTACATTCTAGAATCACTTATGACAACATTACATTCTAGAATCCCTTATGAAAACATTACATTCTAGAATCCCTTATAACAACATTACATTCTAGAATCCCTTATAACATCATCACATTCTAGAATCCCTTATGGCATCATCACATTCTAGAATCCCTTATGACAACATTACATTCTAGAATCCCTTATGACAACATTACATTCTAGAATCACTTATGACAACATTACATTCTAGAATCCCTTATGACAACATTACATTCTAGAATCACTTATAACAACATTACATTCTAGAATCACTTATAACATCATTACATTCTAGAATCCCTTATGACAACATTACATTCTAGAATCACTTATGACAACATTACATTCTAGAATCCCTTATGACAACATTACATTCTAGAATCCCTTATGAAAACATTACATTCTAGAATCACTTATAACATCATTACATTCTAGAATCCCTTATGACAACATTACATTCTAGAATCACTTATGACAACATTACATTCTAGAATCCCTTATGACAACATTACATTCTAGAATCCTTATGACAACTTTACATTCTAGAATCCCTTATGACAACATTACATTCTAGAATCACTTATGACAACATTACATTCTAGAATCACTTATAACATCATTACATTCTAGAATCCCTTATGACATCATTACATTCTAGAATCCCTTATGACAACATTACATTCTAGAATCCCTTATAACATCATTACATTCTAGAATCCCTTATGACATCATTACATTCTAGAATCCCTTATGACAACATTACATTCTAGAATCCCTTATGACAACATTACATTCTAGAATCCCTTATAACAACATTACATTCTAGAATCCCTTATAACATCATTACATTCTAGAATCCCTTATAACATCATTACATTCTAGAATCCCTTATGACAACATTACATTCTAGAATCCCTTATGAAAACTTTACATTCTAGAATCCCTTATGAAAACATTACATTCTTGAATCCCTTATGACAACATTACATTCTTGAATCCCTTATGGCAACATTACATTCTAGAATCCCTTATGACAACATTACATTCTAGAATCACTTATGACAACATTACATTCTAGAATCCCTTATGGCATCATTACATACTAGAATCCTTATGACAACTTTACATTCTAGAATCCCTTATGACAACATTACATTCTAGAATCACTTATGACAACTTTACATTCTAGAATCACTTATAACATCATTACATTCTAGAATCCCTTATGGCATCATTACATACTAGAATCCCTTATGACAACATTACATTCTAGAATCCCTTATAACATCATTACATTCTAGAATCCCTTATGGCATCATTACCTTCTAGAATCCCTTATGAAAACATTACATTCTAGAATCCCTTATGACAACATTACATACTAGAATCCCTTATGACAACATTACATTCTAGAATCCCTTATAACATCATTGCATTCTAGAATCCCTTATAACATCATTACATTCTAGAATCCCTTATGACAACATTACATTCTAGAATCCCTTATGAAAACTTTACATTCTAGAATCCCTTATGAAAACATTACATTCTTGAATCCCTTATGACAACATTACATTCTTGAATCCCTTATGGCAACATTACATTCTTGAATCCCATATGACAACAAGGCATTCTACAATGCATTATATTACATTCTAGAATCCCTTATGACAACATTACATTCTAGAATCCCTTATAACATCATTGCATTCTAGAATCCCTTATAACATCATTACATTCTAGAATCCCTTATGACAACATTACATTCTAGAATCCCTTATGAAAACTTTACATTCTAGAATCCCTTATGAAAACATTACATTCTTGAATCCCTTATGACAACATTACATTCTTGAATCCCTTATGGCAACATTACATTCTTGAATCCCATATGACAACAAGGCATTCTACAATGCATTATATTACATTCTAGAATCCATTATAACATCATTACATTCTATAATCCCTTATGTCATCATCACATTCTAGCATCCCTTATGACAGTGCTTCTCAATTATTTTCTGTTACGCCCCCCCAGGAAGAACAAAACATTTTGTGCGCCCCCCCTTTTTGTAGACAAAAAATATACGCAGGTTTCTTATTTCGAATATTTATACGTTTATATACACGAGTAAGCATTAAATGCAGTAAAATCTGCAAAAACAAAGCTTTTTTGTACCCAATTTAATGAGGAAAATCTCTGTGAAATGAAAGTGATTACAAACTAAACTTGTTTTCTGGTCCTCCTTCTTCTGAATAAACAGTTGTATGGGTTCTGCACACGTCTTTATCAATTGCTTTTATTGCGCCATCTCGTATTTCTCGCGCATGCTCTTTCGAGCTGCACCGGGCTCCGCTCCACAGCGCAGCGGATCTGAAACGCATCCAGTCGCTCGAGTGTGCGGCGTCGAAAGGAGGAGTCCCGCAGCGGAGCGGAGCCGCATCGCATGCAGTGGAACCCCGGGGTAAGACACAGTACACACACCGGTCTTTCCTCGTCTCCCACCGTAGTCACTGTGAAGCCAAGCCCTACATACGCCTACATACATGTCAAATCCTTTTCCATGGTGTCGCTACCGAGTTCACTGCACTTCAAATCTGTTGCTCTGTGCTGTGTGTGCGCATACTCCATGCAAGGAAACCCTACACCATAGAGCTCACACTCTGACAATGAGAGCACTACTGCCACCTACTGTAGTGGATGTGTAATTACACTTTATTCTAGTACGGCAAAAAAAAAAAGTATGTTCCCTGGGGTCACACGCGCCCCCCTTGGCATCGCACGGTGCGCCCCACTATTTGAGAAGGACTGCCTTATGACAACATTACATTCTAGAATCGCTTATGACAACATTACATTCTAGAATCCCTCATGACAACATTACATTCTAGAATCGCTTATGACAACATTACATTCTAGAATCGCTTATGACAACATTACATTCTAGAATCGCTTATGACAACATTACATTCTAGAATCGCTTATGACAACATTACATTCTAGAATCCCATATGACAACATTACATTCTAGAATCCCTTATGAAAACATTACATTCTAGAATTTCAATTCAATTCAATTTTATTTGCATAGCCCAGTATCACAATGACAATTGCCTCAAAGGGCTTCACAATAAATGATCACACAAGACAGTAAATGCACAAACAGGCAGAGCAAGACAACATCCCCTGTCCTTAGACCCTCCATCAGGGTAAGAAAAACTCAAAAAACCCGCCAACAATCTAGAATCCCTTATAACATCATTACATTCTAGAATCTCTTATCACAACATCACATTCTAGAATCCCTTATGACATCATTACATTCTAGAATCTCTTATCACAACATCACATTCTAGAATCCCTTATGACATCATTACATTCTAGAATCCCTTATAACATCATTACATTCGAGAATGTCATATCACAACTTTACATTCTAGAATCTCTTATGAAATCATTACATCCCTTATGAAAACATTACTTTCTAAAATCCCTTATGACAACATTACATTCTAGAATCTCTTATCACAACATCACATTCTAGAATCCCTTATGAAAACATTACATTCTAGAATCCCTTATGACAACATTATCCCATATGACAACATTACATTCTAGAATCCCATATGACAACATTACATTCTAGAATCCCTTATGACAACATTACATTCTAGAATCTCTTATGACAACATTATCCCATATGACAACATTACATTCTAGAATCCCATATGACAACATTACATTCTAGAATCCCATAGACAACATTACATTCTAGAATCCCATATGACATTACATTCTAGAATCCCTTATGATATCATTACATTCTAGAATCCCTTATGAAAACAATACATTCTAGAATCCCATATGACAACATTACATTCTAGAATCCCATATGACAACATTACATTCTAGAATCCCATATGACAACATTACATTCTAGAATCCCATATGACAACATTACATTCTAGAATCCCATATGACAACATTACATTCTAGAATCCCTTATGATATCATTACAGTCTAGAATCCCTTATGAAAACAATACAGTCTAGAATCCCTTATGAAAACATTACATTCTATGTCATCATCACATTCCAGAATCCCTTATGACAACATTACATTCTAGAATTCCTTATGACAGATTTGAAAAGGGTTTAAGATTTGAACAAGTTTAAGTTATATTTTAACAGGTTTCAGTTGGATTTCGACAGGTTTTAGTTAATTTTGAACAGGTTTTTGTTGGATTTGAACAGTTGAATTTGTTCAAAGCGTGAAATATATCACCTTCTAAATATATTGGAGGACCACATTAAATATTGCAAAGAGCTGCATTTAGCCCTTGGGCCTTGAGTTTGACACGTGTGCCTTATGGCATCATTACATTCTAGAATCCCTTATGATAGTCAGATTTGAAAAGGTTGTAACTGGATTTTAACAAGATTTAATTTGATTTGCACAGGTTTTACATGGATTTGAACAAGTTTTTGTTATATTTAAACAGCTTAGTTGGATTTCACCAGATTTTAGTAGAATTTGAACTGTTTTTTTTGTTGGATTTGAACAGATTTAAGATGGATTTGAATGTTTTTTGTTGGATATGAACAGCTTTATTATTTATCAGACAGCTATAAGGTTTGTAGTTGTTGCTATACACAGCTCATACACAGCTATGGAAGCTACTAACAAAAATCTATACCCTTAAGAGAGCATGCAATTTGCCAAGGTTTTCTATTCCTGCGTAGAGGTTATCATCTATTCAATTCCCTAATAATAAACAGTAGATGACACCAAAAAGCCTGTATTTACACAAATGTTGCTGTGACCCTCACATGGCCATGTAATGAACAGCATACTATTGTTTTGGAGCCCAATTTTGCAAAGACAAACACAAATCTGTCAAAGAAGTATTCCCTGTTGGCCCGTTTTATAATTCAAACATCTGCAGCAAAAGGAAAAAAAAAAAAACCAACCCAAAAAACAAAGCAGCCCAGCCAGAAGTCGACACTATGCCATGTACATCAGGCTCAGTGATTTCCACGCAGACAGGGTGAATATTATTATTCATGATGGCACACTGCTGGCATTAAGTATTCTCAGACGTTTCCATGAATATTAATCTAGGGTGTTGATAGATGCAGTTAGTACTAACCTAGCTTGAAGTATAAGGCTAGAATTGCTGTTGCTGTGTTGGAATTCTTTGGGCTACAAAACAAATGTCACGGCTTACTCTGCGAGTAGTGTTGGAGGTACATGGCGCCTTATCAAAAAGGCTATATATATATATATTCCTTTAAAGCATCATGGTGTTTTTTAAGACATGAAATGTGTGGGTAAACGCTCATATTTTAGAGATGAGAAATATTGGTTTCTTTCATAACATTAAAGCTGCTATCTTGCCCTTGCCCTTTTGTTTGAGCCCTGTTCTTTGCACAAGTCTACAGCCTTACTTTAAGTCTACAACTTTTTGACGTAGGAAGAAGAACTGATACATACAACACATACAAATGAACACCATTGTTCCTGTTTGCACAGTTCTGTCATACAATTAGCAGCTTACAGGGTCTTAGAAGTGAAACCACAAGGGCATTACCTCATGCTATCAACTCTTCCAAACAATTCAAATCTAATATTTAGCTAAAGTGTGATTATTCTGCTGTCTAAACCAGAGGATAATGCTTGCTGTTTGGGGAGCCCCTATTTAATTTGCGCATCTGTCTAACAATCCACAAGAACCCAAGGTGTAAAAAGAGAATATGATAATAAACCATCACTGCAAGTCTACTATATTTCCATCGACCGCAGCAGCAAATACACATGTCATGTGGAGTTATGCTATATGGTCACAGCTTGATTTTAAGCAAACTGAAGACAGCCAGTGAAGAAGGGCATCCAGCAGATGATGCTTTGCAACCAATCTATAAATTTATGAACTGGGTGAATTTTGTGGTAAGTTACTTTACTACCTCTAGATAACTCTCATTGAAGTGCTATACAGTAGCAGAGAAAAACTAATAGGAAAAAGTGGTTTTAAATGTAGATGGTGAACAGAACTGTCTCCCTATAGAGCTCCAGAGCTTCTCTTCAATACATTAAACTATATTTGTAAAAACTAAAATGTAAAAAAGCATCGAGCCCATTCCCAGGGCAGTTTCCAGTACATTTGTGTAACATGTTGTCCCACTAACATCCCTCTGCCTATGAAAAATTTGAACAGAAGAAAAAACTGAAACAAATACAATCGATGTTAGCTTTTATTTAGTGAGCAGCGTCAGTAATAAGAGCTGGCAATTAGTGAGCTGCAAATCAGACATACTAACAGAGAACAAGTTTAACAGTCTATAAATAACATACACACTAAACAATGTCTTTATATAGGAAAGAAAAATGAATAAAAACAGCGCTTGGTAAAATGGAACCCAAAGGACTAAATATTTTGCGCGTATCTCTTTATTTTACATTTATACACCTACACACCTTATAAATGTTAACATATCTTGCTGGAGTATCTTGGAGACTTTGGAGTCACAACAGCCACAAGCAATTATAGCTAATAAATGCATGTGTGTTGTAGGTTTATGTGACTGGTCAACCCTCTTTTAATAATATTGACTGAAAAGTATATAATAAACTTAAAAACTGTGGAATCAAGATGCTAAATGAAGTCTATCTGTTTGAGCTGGTCCCTGCCAATATTGGCCGATGGAACGTATTTAGTCACGTACCATCTGGAGCTCTATTAAAGAAGAGTACTCTATCATTCCATTACCTGTGGAGGGATAGCCCTGTTTATTTACAGAATGTTTTACAGTTCCCAAAATAGTCAAGAGACAGAGAAAAAGTGTGCTATGTATTGTACTATACACACTATATAGTGTATTTTGAATGTCTATTTGCTGTAAAGAGCACCTAGATGACACATAACATTTACACCAGACGTGTCAGGTTTGTGTTCCATAAGGTGCAGATAGAAGGCCACTTTAGTCAATGAGACAGCCTACAGACAACCGGCAACATGAGCATAAATTCACTCAGCTTCTGGTGCAGTGTAAATTAACAGTTTTGACAAGACAGAGGTGAGATGCCACTCACGTCTGGTGTAAATCCCAGTTCACAAAGGTATATAAAGTAACATGAGAATGGGAATGTTAATTAGTAGTGTTTGTAAAAAGATTGACAGTGTGTAAAAGAAGAAGCCCTGTAAAGCCTTATCAAAGTAATTACCATGCTAGAGTGTAGTGGGCACCACAATGAGGGTTATCGGTGAGTAAACACACAAAGGGACGTCGGGAGAACAGAGCCGGGCTTCACACGGTTTGATGCTTAAGCTGTTTGGGGATGAAAGCTCACACTTGACTGGTCAGCTGCAGGTTCAAAGCCCCATTGACAAACAGACTGAGGCACTGGCTTTGATGAATAGCTACTGAGGCACACATGTCACTGTCTCATCGACTCACCATTATATACTGTTAACAATAAAACCCTAATCATCCTGGAATATTTTAATTTTCTTGTTTTATGACCTCATTGCAGGCGTCATTGTTGCTCCAAAATGCCAAATGGTATGATCAATGCGGGCCTGCAGCAATGTCTTAATGGGCTATAAAAACAAATCAATCACCAATGGAATGATTTAGCTCTCCTCTCCAGACTTTCTATTGACGTCTAAATGTCTGAAGCTGTCCTTCAGCCTTGTAACTCACACAATGCACTTACCACATAAGCCTTTTTACAGTTCCCTTTCAAAAGTAAGATGTTTTGAACACCATCATTAAAGCCATGCACCACTGTTTCTTACAAATGTCTGTCAGTGCCACCAGATTTCTCCTGGTTAAATACTGCATTCAGTACTAAACTATTATACAGTACAAAGCCATTTAATAAATTATTTTTATGAATAAATCTTGGGTGATTTTTTTTAAAGTTATTTGCATGTAATACTCCCTTTTATTAATATTTCATTCTAGCAGCAAAGCTATAAAGGCATGCATTATTATTTTACAAATGTGATTGTGAATGATGTTTGGAAGAGCACTGAATAAGAATGACTAAAAGAATACTTTTTATTAACATTTTTACTGCCAAATGTAGTATTACCTGAAAACATACATTATCTCCATTGCCTATGATTCATTTGATGTTTATGGCAGGTACTTCTCACAAAATGAAGCTCCCAGTTACAAAGAGGTACAGTGTCCTTATGTCAATTGGCAGACTGTCAGGAGAAGGTGCATATATTCTTTATGGTCATTTCTGTACTGTTTTTTTTTTTTTTTTTGTATATTCCCAACAAAACCTTCAAAGCCAGGTGTATTTTATTCCATCTAGAAAAGAAATCTGCTGTAGACAGCTATCCATCACCACCTCCTCACACATTCCCTTAAAGAGGCATAGCACCTGTCAAGTGGAGAGGCTTTGTGTTTTTTGCCCTGTGCCCTTTGATTGATAGGAAGTGAAACGCAAGGGCTGCCGGGGTTATAATTCCTGACATTACCAGCAGGACTATAAAACTAGTTGCTCCTAGACATGCAGAGAACGGGGGAACAACTGGATTTGTCTACAGACGGCCTGTGGGGTGTTAAAGCAGCTGATTTATTGATGTGTGTTTATCATGAGGTGAAGTGACACCATCATTTTTTATCAACAATTCCAACACTGGACATTAAAGAAGGGAGGATTTATGAAACTGTATGAGGCATGGACTGCCACTGAAGCATTCTATATGGCCGTACAGTAGTACATTTGGACATTCACATCTGTTTATGTTGGCTCACTGTTACACAGCTGTAGCTACTCATTACAAGAATTGCCTTCATTAGCAGTCTTTACATTTTATGAACTATCCTTCCAAGAATGTGAATACAGAACGGAAGAAATCAGGAGTTGTAATCTGAATTCTGTGAGAACTTTTTCAGAGAACTGAGCTAGATCCTTAGTGGCACATCAGAGCCACTCCCCAGAATGATGTTAACTGTCCAGGAAGCTCGGGTACAAACCACTCCGGCACACACAAGCCGTCCCTTGCCGACTCTCGGTGGGAGGCGGCCGGGCCATGAAAATGTAGTGACCCCCGCTGACTCACAAATCAAAAAAAAAGGTTGAAGTTCTGACGAGTCCTATTAGCCACCTGGACCCCTGCACGTCTCTGCTTCTGTTTCTGCTTTCCCGTGGCTGTGTGCGAGGCCATGAATTATTAACCCGGCTAAAATAAAAAGCTCTACTCTGTCCAGGCCTCCTGTAGCAATGAATAATGGAGGAGGCAGCTCAACTCTAGGCGTTTGGTGAGTCAAACACCAGGCCGTGATGGATGGCTAAGGGCTCGCGTGTCTCCCCTCCCTCACTGAGCGTCCTCTTCAGGTCCACCACACCCTGGAACCCCAAAACACACGTCCATATCACCTCCATTAATCTGCGCCGGTGTCAAAACGTTAGCTGGGCTGCCCTGCTACAGCACATCACACTCAACGTCCTGAAGGGAATTTTGTTTGCTTGCTTTCTCCAGCATTTGTTTGGCTTCTCTCTGGCACTTACTGAAATGATATGCAACCCTTCCCAGACTTTTCAAATACAGGAGCTGAACCAAGTCTGCTCTCTCTTCCTACCATAACAAGCTATATTTAATCAGATACAGACTGTTTGTGAGTCCATATAATAGACAAAGTATATCGACTAATCCTGCTTCTATCTTTTAGTGTAAATGTGTTAAGTTTACCCTCATCTTTTTATTGGATGTGATTTAATTAGGAACTAAAAACGGGCAATAAGAAGCAATAAAAAAAAAGAAAAAAAAAAAGTCATGTCACTTCCACTTCAATGCTTTGAAACTGCCATGTAGCTTAAAATGTTTTTAGAAATTGAAAGAAAATTAGTCAAAACATTTGATCTGGGCTGTCTATGGATAAAATAAGTAGGTGTACCGAAGCTATACTTGGTATGCTTTATATTACGCTTTGGATACTGTGTCTATGAATATTACACAATCCCTATAAGTTTATGTTATATTATGGCTCCTAATCTGTGTCACTGATGTGTAACAGCAATTTTTATTACAGACAAGATTGTTTTTCAATTCCGTTGTTCTTGTGTTAAGGTTTCTATATTTAAACCTGGCACAACTCAAATGAAAATAAATGTATATGTTTTTTTTTATCTCATTATGTCCAAGGGAATAAATCTGGCAGATGCTTTTTCAACCCTGATTTGATGTAATAGTATGCAGTGGGTCCATGCGGAAACAAGACAAATGTCTAGTTGCATAGCTTAATGCGGCACATCATGTATATTCATGAATAACTGTGACACTAAGTATTCAGTTTTGTGCTCTGACTCATAAACAAACTCAGATCTTAGTTAGTGACAAAAGCCTCAAATGTATCCAATGGTTATTGATGAGGGCAGCAAACTACATTTTAATTGCTAATAAGCTTTCTGTCAAATTGCGAAATTGCTATTTAATTGCCAATTGGTGTGCTAATGTAAAATGACATAATAGGCATTTGGCTTAATAGTTCAATAAATGTCAGAATGTCAGAATAAGATCACTTTAATTAATATCCTTTGTGACTGATATGACACAGTACAACGGTACAATACACTATGATGCAACAGTTTATCTCCAATGACCATAAAGAAGGTCTTTTAACTGTATTGTACACATTAGATATTGTACACATGCTCTATTTATTTATAACATATAGTTTATAAAAAAGCTTATGATTTATTAAGTCGTCTCTTGTGTTGATGGAGATGAGGAGAAACATTTTGATCATAATTATGTGAAGAGTGTATTCACATCAGTCCCAGTTGGTCTGCTTCAATTTAACTCTGTTGCGGTTCGATTAAGGTCAGAATGCAAAGTTGACCAAACAACAAACCAAAAGCAGGAAGTGAACCAAAGCCTAAAAACGCACATTTGATGAGAAAAAGTTCAAAAATGACAGAGGCTGGGCCAAGAGTTGCTTGTGAACACTACCAAAAACCAAGAAAGAAACAACACTTAATAATTAATATCTGAACAGCTCCCTCGACCCTTACCTAAAACATAGCCAATTCTCTTTCTTGTGTCTGCACCTAACCCTTGTCTCCAATTTAAAAAAAAAAGACAAAATAACAGCACATCACAAAACAAGACAAGTGAGTTAACACTGGGGTCTATGGTTAAACCAGGCGTGCTATGAAGACATTCAAAACAGTTCAAATTAAATCACTACATCACAAGACCACGGTACAATGGAAGAAGATGACATGATTTGAGTTTGAGGTGTTGATTTTGCTCCAAATTCCCCAGATCTCAGTCCAATCAAGCATCTGTGGGTTGTGCTGGACAAACAAGTCCAATCCATGGAGGCGCTACCTCACAGCTCAAAGGACTTAAAGGATCTGCTGCTAACATCTTGGTGCCACAGCAGACCTTCAGAGGTCTGGAGGAGCCCATGCCTTGATGGGTCAGAGCTATTTTGGAGCAAAAGGGGGTCCAACACAATATTATGCAGGGGATCATAATGTTATGCCTTATTGGTGTGTATTCTGCCAGATTGCTTGGTACAACATAACGCAAAGTACAAAGTACATAGTAGAGGAATGAATAGTTGAACTTATCTCAGCTCTTTTGTGGACTGATCGTTATATGAAACCCTTTACTGGCTCTCCCCTGTGACTCACATCCTCCTCCTACTCTGATGCCTGCCCTGCTCTGCTTTGCTCTTGACAGAAGTAAAAACATTTTCCCACTGCTCTCCATAGCTTTCATTTACTTCTTTTTCAAAGACTTGTCTGGAACTATTCAATTATTTAAGGGTCATGTTTTGTTATGTCTTGCAGCCCTTCTTGTTGGTCGTTAATAATCTTGAGTTTTACAGAGCTGTAACCTCGGTATATGTGCTGCTTGGCTGCTGTTAAATATAGACCCGATATATTGTGTGACTGAGCTCACCTTGGTTGTCTTAACTTTGTTCCCTGTACTGCAGCTCCATCCTTTGAGATCTGGCAATACTTTACACTCCTCCCCGTCCATGCACGGATGCATCTGGCACCACCACTTCTGTGCTACTATGGAGGCTAGAATTAAAAGAAAAGATAGGAGTAAGTCAGGGAATTAACAACATGCAAATACAAAAGATGTTTCAATCCTGCAAGAAATGTTTTATGAAATTGATGTGGCAGTTTTTGTCAGGCTTTGTACTGTCACAAGATGGTAGTGTGCAAAATCACTCAGAGTGCAGGCACACATTGGGGTTTGTTTTATGTCAAGAAATCATCAAAATGATACTGAGGCTATTATTTTGACCACTTTCAGGCTCCATATTTGGAGGTAAAAAGGTTACACAGTGTTGCTTTAACATGATGTTTCCTTTTGTGTCTTAGTAACATTTAGAAGTTACCACACATAGGTTACTGAATCAATCGCTAAGCCAGCCGACAGTAGATTTTCTCCGTCTTCCCACCCTACAGCTCCAAATACATTCATGTACAGGTGAACTGGTGACTCTAAATTGGCCACAGTGACAGAAAATTCATTTGAATGGGTGTCAGTCAGCGTTAGTCCTGTTATTAATTGGCGATTTTCACGGCTGACCAAGTCTCACGCCCATAACCTGCTGTGATTGACTCCAGTCCTCTGTGACCCGGAAATGATAAGTGGTAGAAGACGAAAAAGTAAGAAATAGATGCATTTAATTTGGCATGCTGTGTTTTGTCGAATGATTACACAACTCTGTGACTAACAGTGGAGAGCCGTCACTCTTCCCTCGGCGTGTTTTCGGTCTGGATTACCGGCCGTGGGTCAATGTCAGAGCTACTGTGAGGCGCGTGGGTTTATCTAGGAGCATTAATAAAGGGTGCAGCAGAGGTGGGCATGTCAAGGTCTTCAGTTTCCCCGACACGGGAGAAACAGAACTCGTTTAGAGTGAAAAGGGAACTGTCAAAAATGGAGGAAGCCCATGTCGGAGCTATTACAGTGAATGGAGAAAGATTGGATTGATTCACCTGTAACAGAGGCCACTTTGACATGATATTAAATGACCCAGCCTGCTGTGTTTTATTGCTCACAACCCAAAGTATGATATAGCTTTAAAAGTAAACAGTAACATTGGTGAATGATTGAACTACTGGTCAATTTAGACGAAAATCATAAAATAAACCTCAAATACAACTGCACTTAAAGCTCAGTGACAGTTTTGTACAATATCCAGTCTTTCCCCTAATCACATGTCAGTTTCCGATCATGACCAAAAGGTCTAATTACATGCTGGCGTACCGTCTACACAAGATGGAGCGGCTCTTGTTGTTCCTGCCACCTGTCCGGGGAAGCAGGAGCATTTGACAGTCTGGGATCTTTCCTCGATCTTGTTCTTGTTGCAGCATCGGTGTGCTGCAATTACCTCGCAGGTTCCCGCTTTCACGTGAACTGCAAGCAGAAGCACACACAAGGATTTCATAGAGAATGGAAAAACTGACTGAGGACAAGACCGAGTGAGTGCAAATATGCATTGTCATTCATCAAGGGCAAATGGTTTTGTAGATCGTACTTTGTTCTGTGTTGCGTAACGGGTTTATTAATTAGTGAAGACACTTTGAAAACAGGCAATATTGGCAACTGACGCAGTAACTGATGACGTCGCTTCCATCCGTAAACACAGGAGAGGAGAAAAAAGGCTTGGATTGGAGAAGAGTAAATACACAATAATGAAGCTGACCAAAAATGCAGAAGACAAAGTAAACATGAAGTAAATGAAACAGTTTAACGAAAGTGCACTCTATTAATATGTGTGTTTTAAGGGATAATTAAATATAGCTTTAAGCAAATATGTACAAAAACTTACAATCTCACCAATTTAATCATTTTTGTTGCCATTCTATTGTGCTTTTTCAGCGGCTGGAACACAAATACACACATGAGGGATTACTGGATGAAAAGATAGGCGCGAGCTATTGGCTGAACATAATACATTGATCTTACTAACAGATACAGCCAAAGCCTGATGATTGAGTTATAATGCCCATTGAGATGATTGTAACCGTAAACAATAAATACAAACTTCATACATCAATTTTGTCTAAGTATTTTGTATTAAATCAAATCCTCAAACAGATTACAGAGGCCTGGCTTGAGCTAGATTAAGTGCCCGGTCAGCAGCTGAGCAAATAAAGCTACTGTACTTGTAATTTCCCACATGGATCACTCTAAGAGCGCTCAATATACAGAAGCTTCTTGAACAATCTGCTTTGCATTATGCATGGTGACCCAATGAGGCTGTTTAGACAGTACACAACACAAAGTGCAAAAAAAAAGGAAATGAGGTTCTGGTGCTATCTATTATGTGTGGTAAATCAATGTGCAGTAGAACTGGTCCAAGTGAGTGTAAAGTCATCCATATGAACATGAAGTAATAAACATAGAATTTCGAAAACAAACAAAGACAAAGGTTACATTATTGGCTGTAAATAGTGATGCTAACCCTCAATAAGTATGAGTATAAAGTAATAGCATGTCTATGAAATGGCAAGTGATTTAGTTGATTTGCCCAAGCCAAAGTGTTGTGCACCAACATCTTAACAAATAAAACAACAATAAATCAAGACCATCTGAGTTAAAAGCCAAAGAGAAAAGATGTGTTTTTCGAAAGGGTTTAAAGACAGGGAGTGAGTCAGCCTGTCAGATGTGCAACAGCAGCTCAATCCACAGTTTGGGGGCAGAAAACTCTGGTCACCTTGCAATTTTCTCTAAGATTTTGGGAAAACGAACAGAGACTTAATCTGGTGAACCTGAGAGATTGTGAGGGAGTGTACGGCTGGAGCAGGTTGCACAGTTAAGGAGAGTCAAGACCAAGTCTGTGGCCATAGTTGAGAAAAATACCATGGTCTAGATTTTTTTTATTTACATATATATTCATGTTACATTTCATATGTTTTAACTTGCAAGTGATATATAAGCAATATATCTTATATTAGATCATTTAAAGCAGGATATTTACCTCTGTTACATCTGACTATTCCTTGACTTGGAAGCTTTTGAACCTGTTGCATTTCTGATTTCCAGGAGTCTCCACAAAACCTTTTCCTGAAAACAATGTGTGCAGTGTTTATTCATAGATCTGTGTTAAACTGAATGCACTGAAGCACAATGCAAAAGGCATTGAGAATGAATAGATGCTTTGAAACATTTTCAATGATATACTGACACTTCTAGTTTTGGTTTTACAGTCATTATGCCTTTCAAAAAAGTGACTTATTGAAATAAAATGCTTAGAAAAAATATAGCTGGATTTCTCTTGGATTTTATTTACAATTTAAACAAAGAATGATTGCAATTTAATTTAGCAAGAAATTCAAAATAAACTGACATTTTGTCTACAAAGTCTATATAAAAAGTCTGTACAGATGCCACATTGCTTAGTGCGGTGAAGATCCAGCTATGTATAGCTCAGGCCATAATTATCTCGATGAATCTGCTACTATGGAGAAATTGATGGAGAGTGATTTTGTCCGTCACCTATGAATGACTGAAAACAGTGGTCTCCCACAGTAGAAGCAGCGACAGCAGGTTAAGTTTCTTTTTCTCATACTTAATCATTTATTACATTTACAGACAATTAGTTTGACCTCATACTTGCCTGGTAAGTTTTTTAAAGCCTATCACAAAATAATACTAAATGGTTTACATTGTGGGTTTATTAAAAAGGATGTTGATGCCCAGGTATTAGGTTTATTCTAATGTTGCATGTGTTAATGCTGAGAACTCACTGTCACAGATCTTCTCGCCCTCTGCTCCTGAGCTACACTCACACTCTCTGCATAAATTATGACTCGGATTTTTGCTGTGAAAGACTCAAAAATCCTGGCTTTATTCCGATGTGTAATTTGGGTCTACATCACCATTGGGTCATGTTTAGGGGTGCTGGGAGTAATGTAGTAATCTAATATATGACATTATAATTAATTTATTGAAAATGTGTGGCTAAATGGCTTACATAAAGTACATTGCAATAATCTAAACAAGTGGTGATAAAACCATGGACTGAAATGCCAGTAACCCTCAGATGGCAGCCTGGAGTTGGATTTCCATGTACCAAAGAACAGACAGACACAGAATAAACTGCCTCAACAACCAATCAGAGAAACAAAGCATTGTATAAAGCACCCCATTTTGGATAAACAGTTACAATTGTTGTGAAGGGAAGAGATCCCAGACCCAGGTCCGTGAAGTGACTGGGTAAAACTGGCCAGGCCTATCCAGAAAAAACAGAACTGCCGAAGTGGAGTGGTCATGTTAACGTCTGGAATACACCATGAGTAACTGTTCACTTCAGCCTCGTTTCAAACATGCCAACACAACGGTTCCTTGAAATCCAGGTCATTTCCCAGGTGCAGGAGCCTCGGATTGAACCTGGTGCAGCTCCACCTGTCAATGTATCCTTGAGCAGCACAGTTAATCCAGTGGCCCTTCACCTCAGCAGAGGACAAAAAGAGAAATCGCCTAATGTACCGAGGTAGCAACATCACAGAATCACACCATCATACAAAATGACTTGATTAGGCCTATTAAACTGTTTATTTATGTAGACGTACATTACAATAACAATTACGCCTACACTGTTTTACCACCATTAAGTTGGATCAAACATCAATAATCCTTTCTATTTTATATTCATTACTTTCCAGGTTGTCTCATTGCTCTTCTAAGCACGTTCCTGTTTTTACACATAACAATCAGGATCGGACGGCTGAGGGGGAAAAAAAAAAAAAATCAAGAAAGCATTTGAAAAGTTTTGACATTCCTTTCAGATAAGCCTTAATTATGCCTGTAAAGATTTTCAATTTGGGACTTGACTTGAAAATAGATTGCGGCCAGCTTCCACCTTCCCATTAGCTAGCAATCCAGAAATCTCATCTACAACATTAAAAACATTTTGCTTCCAATCAATAAGGTGCTATTCACATTCCCACAAAAGGCAAGACAACAATTGCCGATTGAGTGCCTTTCTCTGAGTAGAAACTTACTGATGCAAAAACAGGTCAGGCTTCATGCCCTTGATGTGATTATCTTTAAGCCACCAGCACGCCCCCCGGTCAAAGTTAATTTCAAAAGTTAGGATAGTCTGGATAGAATATTCAAACTTTGTTTAAGATATAGATGTGTCTGGACAATAGGCAATCAAATGGGGAGCAAAGGGGTGCAAAGGCAATTTGTGTGTATCATCTAATTGAAAGTGAATGACATGCCTTTTGCTCTCTAGGAGCTTGTTTCGGTTTATCTGGACTGCAATGCCAACACAACATAATCTCTCAAATCAAATGTGTCTATGATGAGTTCAAAAACTAGATCTTATTTATTATCAAAGATTTTAAAAGATGAATGTACAGCTCATATGAAAGCTTAGGCCAATCACATGCTCCAATTAGGGACGGTCCCATTGCAAGTACTTGCTGATAATACAGAGAACGTGTCTATATAAGAGATAATAGCATATAAATAGAAAAAAGTGAAGCAAAGTTAGACGCAGACAAATATTGGCAATGTGAAATGTTTAACGAGGCAGACTTAATTGCGGGATCACAATGGTCCAAGACTGAACTCAGAGCTAGATGTTTAACATAAGTGCTAAACTTTGCTTTTATGCCATGTATTTTTTGGAGGTGAGTTGGTCCAGTTTTCCTTTTTTCATAAAATAAAAGAAGGAAAGGTTGCCATGCAGCAGCTGTTGGGGGTGGGTGGTGGGATTGGGACAGAAAAAAAATCAAATCAGGTTATTATAGAAATATAGGCTACACATGCAAAAGGCTGATCTCAAAAGGCAACTGCTGACTGAACAGCGACTAAAAGAACAAGGACACAATGGGATTTTTCTCTTTTGCCAGTCTGACAAATGACGTGATTGTGGAAGAGGTCTTTTAACCATTTCTGTGTCTTGTCAGATGCAGTTTAACAGGGACATCAGCTACAGTCATAAAGAAAGAGACGATGTTTCGGCACGAACATCAGCTGCTGGTGGTCTGGGACTCTGGGCTCATTAAGGTGCAGGGAGCGGCAGGTCGGGGGCTGCCCGTGTGGACAGAGTTACTGATTAAAACTGGAGCTGATGGTCAAGGTCAGCGTCTCTGAGGCTGGCCCCCAAACCACCATGCAGTGCGGACAGGATGTGAGGTCAGGGAGCATGGTGCACTGGTCAGCCCAAGCTGGTAAAGATCCATAGGAGAAGAAACATCCAGCAGACCACAGCTGGACTGTACAGGTATAGGATCAGATAACCAAGTGGAACATGTGGAAAAACTGAGAAGAACAGCTCATATAACAGCATTAAGAAAGAAATAGCGTCTGGATCTGGATTCCACACAAAGACTGAGGCTTTTATAAGTTTAAGAATCCAAAAAGAAATCAAACTTATAGTATTTTAAACAATAACTAGAGACTTTATAGTATTTTTCTTACAGTCCACTCAAATACACATAAAAACAAGATGTGAAATAATATCTCAATATAAACTTTTAATAAATTAGTATACATAATTCCTTTTGGCACATGCAAATCACTTGCCTGTTAAATTGGCTTCTGTGATGTGAATTTCTGAGCTTTTGTTCAAATGTAGCATCAGTTATTTTATTATTATCACAAAGCAATTAATTATTTAAATTCAGTTTAACCCAATAACCCTTTTAAACTCTGCTTTTGTCTTCTGACTACAAATTAAATGAATGCCTCTGCACATACTACATCTAATTCAAACACACAATAGAATATCACAATGATTTGCATCTTCATATGTGCTCTCAGTCAAATGTCCAGAAGACAAATGAGCTGTGGCTGTGGGATAGGTCAATGTCAAGGACACGTTGAAAACAGGGAAGACCACATATGCTGTGATGGTTATTAAAAGGTCTGCCTACTGGGTCAGGGTGAATACCTGAGAGTGAGACTCACAGAGTGGGACACATACAGTGGTCCTGACTGTTGTATAAACGGCTTTCAACACAACACCTGTGATCAATACAGTTCTATTAAAGCACTTAGGAGTGTCATCAGTTACAATCACCCAGCGCTGCCTCCTGCTGACGGGCTTCTTGCTGGGAGACAAAGCGGGTGAAAGGACAGAGACCACTAATGAGAACTGACATGAGGCGCAGCCCTTCAGCCAATCAATACCACTCTGGAGCTCCACAATCATATTCATTGATCCCTAATTGATAAGTGCCAATAGCCAATCACTGGTAACTAGAAAAATAAGGTTCTATCATTAAGATTCAGTAAGCAATCCTTTAGCGGCCTTGGACAAATGTTTTTCAGGCATGCGAGCTTTTGGCCATGAAAACATGTTTTTCATGAGAATTGTTCTATTCACCCACTGTCCACAAATGCATGAATATTCAAATGATTTACTGAGAAATTAAAAGTCAGATATAAATGACAAAGGTTGTTCAGATATTACAATGGTTGCCTATACTATTTAAGCAATGTTTAATCGCTGATCTCTGCAAAACTCACATATGTAGGCCACCTATACATTAAAACTAGGATATAGCTTGCCCTAACTCAAAATAAATCAGCTCATAAAGTCCTTGGAAAATTCCACTGGAGACCAAACCTTAAAGGGCAGCACCCTGCACTCATTCCATTCTGAAACTTGTTGCAAGTCACCAGGTAAAATGTTGTTATCACAGAGATGATGGTCACATGGGTTAGAACAAAGGTATGAGTTGCTTTCAGCTTCAGTGCAATCAAAAAATTGATCTAACATGCCGGTAGGTAGCTTTCAGCTGTCAGCCCCATCAGCCTCATCTGGCCAGTGGAGCACAAGATACAGTAATATGAGCACAACAGGGAACATGACAAACAGTACTCAGTGTGGGAAGGGGAGATTAACTAATGCTAATGGTGAAATTTGAAACTATACAGAAACTACATAGGAGTATATTAGAAGAAAAACATATCTAACTATGTTGAATATTGTGATAGCCACATGAATTGTAAACCAGGGGTAACCAGGACAGACAAAAAAATTGACAAAACACGAAGAGACACTACCAAAAAATGGACCATGGGATCAAGAACTGAAGGTGAATCAGAAGTGAGGGTTGGCTCCAAGAAACCTGGCTCTCATTGTGTCCAATTAAAAAAGGTCACAAAATACAAAATGCTATTCTTTTAATTAGTGGTGTGAATCGATTAAAAAATTAACTGATTAATCACAAATTTGGCTGGAATTAATCACAATTAATCGCACTACTTAATAGACAAACTAAATCTTTAATTTAACACAAGGTAATTAACTTTATTTTGAATCATTTAACTTTGCCATACTTTAAACCAACCGCTGAAGCACACGAGTCTTTCCACATTAGTAGAAGATAAAGCAGCTCTCTTTTTCTGAATGATGTGACAAGGTACAGTACTGGCATGTGTTTTACCAGCCCTAATTTTTATAGTTGTAACTCAGGCCTAGTCTTAAGTCTTCTTTTTGGTTAATTATGCATGGTGAATTTGAAATGAATTACAGGACTGCCACCTTAACCCACATAGATTTTTTTCCAACCATAAACATGTACTTTAGCTTTTTTTGTAAAGCAAAAAAAAAAAAAAAAAAATTACATTGACTGATAGACAGCTGATTGATGTGCAGCTGTCACTGATTCTCTGTGTAGCGTTCCAATAACCAATACTTTTACTACAGGCTGTTAGCATCACTAGCTGCATAGTAACTACTTAGCCATTTTGTGTACTGCACTTTTTGACCGTCTTTTTCCTAGAAAATGATCATTATTTATCATTTATGACTTGCTTCACAGTTGTAGTTCTATATGTGTGACGTCTCTGTTTATTTGTCCATTGATCACCCTTACCACAGGGTAAAAAGAGATATCTACAAAATAATTCATAATTTATTTATTTTTTCAGGAAAATAACAAGAAATAGCAACACATAGCCCTTGGTGTCATCATAAGCAATTTGAATAAACATAAATCTAATAAATATCATTCTCTATCTACAAGTGCAACTGTAACATGAATATTCACAGACTACAGCCCAGTGCAGATATAAACACAAGGACCTTTTGAAGCTCCAGTGAATTATGCAGCCAGAGGAAGCAGTAAAGTTCACTCATAGTGTCTTCAAAATATCTCTGGATAATTCCGATGAAAGTACAGTAAAGTATACTAAGCTTTCCTTCAGGGGCTGCAGTGAGAAGCTGTTACGCGATGAATGTGAGCAACACGCCAACTGTCAGTGACTTGCGTGTTGTAAATAAACAGTTCGAAATATTCAAGCAAGCTATTTCATGGTGAGTGACTTTTGATACTGAATTACTGACACTGGCCACAACCCTGAGGGCAATAACTGAAGTATGAAATAATTTTAGGGAGTATTTTCTAAAAGAGGAATCAATTCACAGCAAATTAAATCAGATTTACAACCGCTGTGCAATTACAAAAACCTCACCTCTTTGAGCCAGGCCTGAGTACTTGTGTTGTAAAGCATAATGCATTTTATAAAAGCAGACACCTAATAATTCAAGCAATTACTACAACTGAGAAAGCACTTAAGGAGAAATTAGAAAGACAGAAAGTACAAGCCAGCACTGAACTCCAGAGCCTGTTGGTCCGAAGCAGATCAAACATGCACACCTGACAAGCCATGTAACTGCTCACAGGGGGCCTGAAAATGTTCAAGCACATTAACGTCAAATCAAATCAAATGCCATTTCTTGACCACCTGGTTGACATGAACAGGCTGACAGAAAACAAACATCTTTAACCACTGAGGCATGAGACAACAAGACCGGCTTCAGAAGACTACACCATGAAGGGCAAAGTGTAAAAAAAAATATACAGTGTGTGTACTTTGACTTTGGTTCCTGATTCTTGCAGAATGCCGACAGCCTGGCATTTTCAAAAAGCAAATACAGAGGCAGATCAAAACAGTTGCATTGACATCAGCAGCCATAAAAACATGACTTGGGGAGAGACTGAATGGATTAGTCAATATTCAACAAAAAATAACACAGTACATTTTGGATTTTTATTTTGAGCTAAATGTACTACATGTCCTACTGAAGTACAGGCACAAAAGTCATAAAAAAAAGATGGCAATAAAGCATGAGATTGTTATGGTCGATTATTACACTACAGTTGTCATAGACTGCAGATAGTTACCTTTATTCTGGGATGTTACATGGTCTGTTACTGGTTTTACCGAAAGCCTTTGATAAGGGCAGGTACTTTTCAGATAAATACCTGCTATCACTAGGTAATTTTATCCAGCAATGCCATGTTTGTTTACAACGTTACAGCATGAGATTGTTGAATCTAAAATACACTCATAATTGCCAGTTTTGCCACATCATTGGTTGGCATCAGTCGTAGTTCGGTGGAACTTACATCGCTTTGAGAGGGACAGGATGGAAATCTATGCGTTTTTAGAACTGATACATTTTGTAAGAATCCAGCTGCTTCTTTCATCTTGTTTCTCTTGGTGCGAAACCGTCCTGTGTCACATTCCCTATTGGAAATTGATAAAATGCACTCTTCAAAGTTGTGGACGTCCCGGACAAGTTCTCCTGAGCCTTGCCGACCTGTCTCTCTCCTTCTCTCACTGTCATGTCTCTTTGTCTCTCCTCTGTCCACTCACCCTCGCTGGTCCTAACAGACGGCCACTCTTCTGGGGTCTGGGTCTGCGGGGGTTTCCTATGCCTGACAGAGAGTTTTTTTTTCCTCTCCACTGTTGCGATTGTGCATGCAGAGGAGATATTGCTTGGTTTTCTCTTCTAAAGTAGCCTAATATGCCTTTTTGTCGTAAAAGGCGCTTTATAGATACAGTACATTTGTTTTGTTTTGTTCTTATTAGTGTCACATAGACAAAAGAATATATGTAGCTTTTGATCATACAAGTTTGGTACATGTATGATCTAAATTGACCTTATTCCACTGTGTTTGTTTATAGACAGTATGTCAACCACAGCTTCATTTGGTGGTCATATGCAGAGAAGAGTACAGAGAGGTGTTGCGTTGCAGTCTGAAACAGATATTAGACACCTTTAATGAAAAGTAATGAATTGTAATTACAAAAGCATCTATATGTGAACGAGCTGAATACTGTAGCACATAATACATGGTTGTGTTGTTTCTGAGACATCCCTTCATTCTGCTGGGATACACAAACACTGTCAGATCTGTCACTTTATAATTGGATTACCATATTTAGAAAAGACTGAGTCATTTTTTTCACCACTGTAAAGCTGCTGAGCTGACAGTCCTTCCCACAAGAGCTGGAAGACAGACAGTGGCATGAGAATATATTTATTACAACATTTTTCTGGGTTAAAAAAAAAAAAAAGAGAGACTTAACATTTCAACAAAAACAATGTATGTGACTAATGAAGACGGCTCCTGTTTAAAAAAGAAAAAAGTGCAAGTTTTAAAAATAGAGGTGTCATTCTCTTCAGCTATCTTCTGTGAATGCAAATCAATCCGAGAATTAAAGCATCTCTCTTTGAAGTGCAGCCTCGGAGCCTCTTAGAGCCGTTCGGTTACTGTAGTATTAAAAATACCACTTGCTCATTGGTCCTAATTCTTAAACCCATATAGGCCCATTTCTCGTTCCTTTCATTTTTTCTTAATCTTTGTGCCCACTGAAGACCATCTCGCTACAGAAACAGTACAGTGCGTGCTCACATTCCCCGAGAGTACTGTATGCTTTAGTGGATTAGATGAAGTCCATGTCAGTACCATTCATCTGGCTGCCACAGGGTTACAGCCCACCACTGACTGATCAATTGGAGTCCCTCAAGGAATCACGCAGCCCTTATAAGTGAAAGGCTACGGGAGTTATTAAATCCAGGCACAGCCGCTGCAGATAGAGGCAGAGAGGACTTGTACTCGGACACAAAGACGTCTGTGAAAAGAGTGTTGTCCTGACCTTGCAAGACATTCATGACACTCTCTGAATATGCGAGAGAGCATCAGACGACCATTACAGCTTTCACTTCATGAGATGTCTCAATGGATAGGATAATAAAGCTATATTAAGCTATATTTGGATTATTTTTTATTTTATTTTATTTTTTTGACAAATTGAAAACTAGTCTTGCGTGTAATTTATCAGACTTCATTACCGGCAATAAGAGAACTGCTCGCTGAATGTTTGATAGATTTACTTAATTAAATGCAAACAGCCATGGAAGCTTATAATGGGTAGGTAGAATATGGTCTCATGAATGACCCGCTCCCTTTACTCGATAATCATAATAATGCTCCTGATAATGGAGCATGCAGCATAATGTTGACATAATGTGATGCACTACTATAAATTGTAATAGTGTGACCTGGTAAATAAAGTCCTAGACATTGTTATGATGTGCCCCATTTTTTATGTATTTCTTTTATTATAATCTACCTGTCAAGGGACTACAGGTGGGAATTAGCAACTGAACCTGACACAAAACATATTTCCTGTGTATAAGGTTAATGTTCAATTGTGCACTGTCCTTGTTTAAACAAAATAATTCATTCAAATGTTTTCACTGCATTTATATGATTTAAAATGAACTGGTTGTCAAGGATACTATTGTTTTTTTCTCAGCAGGTCTAGGATTAATGAAGTGAAGAGGGCAACTAGGGAGTGTTTTGGTAATTGTTTTATTGCCTCACAGAAGGAAGATCATGGGTTCGTTCTCCAAGCCAGCCAACATTCCTGATCCAGTTCTCTCTGGGTACTCCTTGAATTGAACTAAATCTAAACTGTCCCAAAGCTGCTGGGATAGGGTGCAGCCACATACGACACCAAAGGGACAAACCTGAAGAAGATAGATAAATGAATGAATGAAAAAGATCACTTCTTACTTTACTTTCCCTCAAATGCTATTTTTCTAGATCACGCTTTAAACAAACCCAGTGCTGATAAGCGCCTTTCACCTTTGCATGAGTAGCTTGGAAATGTTTTTATGCCAGATACCCTTCCTCGCGCAACTTTCTCCATTTACCTGGGCTAGGGACCGGGACAGACTGAGTCCACAGATGAGCAAACAAAACAAACCCTGTGCAGGTTTTTTACTGATGATGTAAACAAAATGTCTCAAACCTTATCGTAAGATTGTGTGTTTAAAAAGAAACATGTCTCTTCTCCAGCAGTGCACTCATTTGTCCACTCTAGGCACTTGTAGGAACTGAACTAATGAAATATCCACTGGATTTTTATGGACCTTTAAATGTTTTTCCAAGGTCAACAGTTTAATAGGATGTTACTGTACTCCGCTGAAAAGATAGTTTTAACTGATCTGATCTATGTTGTTCTGTCTGTTGTTCTGTCCATGTCCAACAAAGATTTACCCACAAAGTAAAACAATTAATTTAAGAATTTCAAGAATTTTAAGCCATGATGGGATCCTTGAACACAAATCCAAGTAAATATGGTTTGTTGCATTTAAAAAAAAGCCCTTTTTATAGATCCTTGAAGCCAAAACACATTAGTGTGGACATTCTTATTTAGATTCTGTCTGTACTGTCTTCTATGCCTTCTGTGTTTGTAAACCATACAACACTGTTCTATAACTCCCACACTGAAAAACAAACACAATCCCAAAGTGCTTTTTTTTCCCTTCTTCCAACCATAATCAATAGAGTGCCGTGCACAGCTTTAGCGTGACTGTGTCGAGCTCCATGGAGGCAGACAAAAGCGAACACAAAGACGCTTTACTCTTCTCCTTGGTCTCGCATCCGACACGCACACACGCTGCTTATCTATCAGGAGGATGTCACGTCTGCTCTAAACGGCTGCCATCTCGGCTCTCCAACCCCGTTCCCGTGTTTTTCATCTTGAGCAGATTCCACTGATGCCTTTCAGAGCTGAGTGACAGGCGGCGCGACGTCAAATCGCGGCGCACTGGCTAAACTAAAAGGCGATGAGGGTCCCAGTTTAGCTGTTCATTTCTGTAAGAGTGACAATGATCCATCTTTATTCGAGGAAGAAGACGGCGCTGCGGTGCGAGTGGTGCAGCGGGAGTCTGAAAATAGAAGGGCTTCAAATTACTCACAGCAGAAGATCAAAGACTATCCTTTTCTACATCAAACTGTCATGTAATTACATTAACACTGCGGCTAAGTGAGAGGTATATTTAATCAGCACTGCTAAATCATACCCAAGAACAATATTACCTCATTAGCGGCAGCGTCTGACACTGATCTCTTGGTGAATCGCAGGCTGCCCGAGGACATTATTAAAGCAGCATCTGACCTGTCCACTCGCTGACAGCCCAGTATAAATGTCCCTCTTTTTAATAGACCATCTCGCTGAAGAATTACGTCGACAAACCTTTTAAAAAAGCCATTTCGGGATGACTCCGGTGGTTCCACCCATTACATTTTATGCTCCAGTCCATTCACATAAACCTGATACTCAGCCTCCATTGCTGTTTTTATGGTGCGACGTGGACACCCAGCTCCACACTTTATTCCCGCTGAGATGTGAGCCACAAGGCGAGAACTCACGGAGCACAGCCGGAAGATGGAAGAAAGCAATTGATGGAGTGCATTTTAGAAGCTTATATTTCACTTTATTCAGTCAGTATCCAGCCTCCGGTGAATAACTACCAGGCCATAACAAGGCATTACTTTAAAAGAAAAGAGGAAACTACCCAAGGCTGACGATTTTCACTCAGACTTCCTCCTCAATGTAGCCTGACTACAGATGAGCACTCATAAATGTCTGTTAGGATTTATATTTCCAAGTCGTAGGTTTCAGGGGACAGTTGTGTCAAATTTACGGTTAGGGTTTGCAAATCTGTAATAGTAAGTGGAGGAAATTAGCGTTTGGAGAGGACATTAAGCTTCCCCGGCATGTTCGGAAACATTCGGAAACTATACTATAGGCCAATTTAGAGGCAGATGTTGAACTGTTGGAAAGGCTTCTCTGGTTTTAATGACAGCAGCACCGCAACAAGCAGCACACCAGAGACAAAGAGAACGCTTCAGATGAATTTGAATTGAACATCACAGACAGTTTATAAAGTCCAGTCTGAGGATATTGGATAGTCTTTATATTGCAAATGTATATTATTATCTGAATCACATCTGAAAGACTACTTTGTCCTTTTTAAACTCACAAATGTACTTTTTTTGTGGTTTGACCAGCTTGAAACCAGCTTATGGCCTGTGATCTGTGAAGCCTGTTATTCCAGCACTCCACAGAACTGACCATTTATGAAGTTGTAAATAGGAAGTATGCATGTTTTGGGAGTGTCATTATGGCAAGCAATGATCATTTCTTTTTTATCTTCTTTCATCTTAAGGTATGTGCTCATCACAAGAATAAAAACAAGCTTTATTTGCAAAAACACTGCAGTATTGTGTTTGCCTTTCCATCCTCATTTTTGCCCGAATCAGGACTCTCTCTTGCCCAATCAGCAGGCTGCAATCATGTCCACCTTTTATTCATTGTGCCATTTTGCAGGAACCATAGGGGTAAGCAAAATGCATTCTTGTTTGGGACACTCTGCACCCCTTCGAGAAAGAAAATGCCCCTGAAAGTGCGGCATACTGACCTTAACTGTCCAGTGTAAACGTACAGTATCACGGTGGCCCTCAAAGTCAGCCTTTAATGCCTTGATAGTTAAAAGCACTGTCATGAATTCCACTCTTTTCCGATTATCAGTGCAGTTAGTGTCTGCCATCACAATATTCATTTTATTTATTCATACAGTCGACTACATCACAACACACCAACAGACTAATCGACAAACACATTCTCTGCCTCCAAAGCTGCTTCCAACATGTTTCATTCAAGGACAATGAGCAAGAACAAGCATCTGTTATTATCACAGTTTGCGGGGAGGTCAATCGCCACGTTCAACATCATACTTTTAATGGTCCAGACCGCTGTGATAAGGAACAGGCCAGTCCGAGGGGGACTACCTCCTCGTGCTCCACTTCACTCAGGCACACACCATTAACAGCAACACAATTGACTAACTTTAAAGGAGGTTACTCTAATTGCTGGGTAAGGGCAGGCTTTCAGTTTGTAAGACCCAATTACTGCCATGCTGTTAGCACTTCTCTGCTAATTGCATTCATCAGCTCAAATCGTTATCACTGGGCTCTCCCTCAATCGCTATCAAAATCCACAAATTCTCATTTCAGAATTAGAGAATAGCTCGAGGTAAGTCGTAATGCGGCGGCAGACAATAGGTTTACATGTGAGCTGTAATTAGATGGGGAATTGAGATTGAAGCGCGATTGTGTCACAGTGGGACTCCAACCTACCTCAATAAAACAGTGACAGTGATGTTCTGGGCAGTGTTTACTTGAAAACACATAATAAGTGAGGGACTAGACCTTCAATCAAAAAGGAAATTACTGAAAAGTAAACACATTTTCTGTAATTATTCTTTCCTAATTAACCCACACCATAACAACTTAAATCTTAATTTGTATGTGGTCTAAACCTGGGGTTCACATAATTTTCAATATATATAACCTAAAAAGGGATTAAAACTTTTCATTTGAGATCTGGAGAGTGGCTTTGACAAAATTTTACAGTTTCTACCTGTAACATAGAGGCTGATTTACTAGAGCTTTGCGTGTACTAAAAAAAGATGTTAAAAGATGTTGGATAGTGCAGAAAAAATAAACAGTGATTTACTTTGCATGAGCACCTGAGGTTAGTGTCTTTCTTTGGTTAGAATGGACATTTTGCTGTAGTTTCTTTATGAATATGTAGAATAGGATGTCTTGTCAGGAGTGCACAAATTCAAGGCAAAGAAAATGCAATCTGATTTATTAAACCTACCACCAATTGTGGTAGCAAGAACTGTGTCAAAGTTTAGTCTGTTGGAAAGGTACTTGCAAACCTTTAGTGGAGGAAAGAATGCTGTTGTTTGTGCAACAATGAGGCATAGAAAATATGAAATATTGTTTTAAAAAAGGCTAAATATATAAAGATACAAGAATAATCAGCTAATCTGAAGCTGGTGAGAAAATGCCCCTCTTTCCTCTGCAACATTTTTTCTTTCCTCATATTCCAGTGAACTGTAGCTTTTAGTTTACCTTGTGCTGCAGCTGGATTCTCACAAGATTTGTTCACAAACTTACCAAGGTCAATCTGCTCCAAACAAAGAGTCAGCCTCCTGACTGGCTCATGGTGTGACCAATGATGTGGCAGATAGGTACGGGTGTTTTATTTCAACTTTGAAGATGTAGCGACCGATTTGCCGTTACCTGCTCTTTACAAACATTTTTGAAGGAAGCACTCCCAGATGATACTGTTGCACACACTATCTGGCTTGTCAGGTTAGCTTTGAGTGTCATTTAACCTGTCCTGAAATCCTTATAGTAGTGACAGAGCACACACCTCCATGTTGCCATGATAAATCACACGCAACATGCCCACAAACAGTATGCACTATTTTAAAAACTGTAAACTACATAAAGTGTATGACAATAGCTCCATAGATAGTAAATGTTTTTACAACAAGCTTTTAGTGTAACCTTTGTTTTACTTGTCAGTGTTTTTCTTTATCAAATACTCTCGTCTCATCGAAACATTGCTCCTTTAAGACATCTGTGATAGCTTTAGGGCTTCATAAGCATTTTACCACTCAACACAGCTTACAGCACATTATGCCACCTGCTGCCGTAGATCCATATGTAATGTATTCAGAGCTATGTTTCTTTAGAGTAGGAAAACATTTGCTTAATAATGCACTGTGACTGGCCTTGTGGTTTGAAATGGAACCAGAAATATGCATGGGAATTCAATTCAAACATTTTGAACATTTAAGAGTAACGGTCACCTTGTATGATGAAGGAATAGACATACCTGACCCCAATCTAGTCACTAAATCACAAAATGTAGTTTAGCAGACCATGGCCTGTTACTTGCAGGCCCTCGTCAAATGTAATAATAAAACATAGCAGATGGTGCTGATAGTTAGATTTATTTAATCACTGGCAAAAAGTCTATAATAAGGAAAAAAACAAGGATTCTGTGGCCAAGTGGCTTTTAAAAGACTCAAGGCCTAACTTGTGCCTCTCACATTTTTCTCTATTGAGTTACATACAGTAAACAAAGTAAGGATTTTGACTATACCACCAGCACAAAACACTACTTCAATAATTGTAACCAACAAAAATGCAAAAGAAACTATAAATCCAAACTCAATTTAAATATTGTACACATGAAAAACTCAAAATTTACTGTAAACTTTCTTGCTGAAAACTCTTTTTTTTGCAGTACTACACAACATTACACAAATGCTGGGAGTAACAAGCTGAGGAGTGAACTTTGATTTGCTCTGAGTGCATAAAACAATTGCTATTCTCCCGGCACATACACTATGGCTGCTCTGGTTTGCTGGCCACACTGCCTCACACAGAGGGGATACATCCAAGGCCACACGCAGCCACTCACAGCTCATCTATACAGCTGCCATTCAGATGCGTATAGCACAGGACGTTTGATGGTTTTCTAATCTCGCTGGCTGCCACCGGGAGATGGGGCGAGCTGACCCCTGTCATCCCCACAGTGCATCTCAAACAGCTCCACATCTCCATCTCAATCTCCCTCCACTCGCTATCTCCGGCCACCATTGTGCCATCCACCTGCTCTCCAAATGTCAGGACGATTGCTCCAGCGCCACATCCCCACACGTCCCCAGGGCGGCAATGACCTGCTCCGCTGTCGCTTCGTGCTATCCCTGGGCAAGGCCCTCCATTCTGACCTGCTGTGTACTCTGTGTGGTGGGCCTGTAAATGTGTGCTAACACGCACATTTACACTTATTCTACATCACAGTGTATAGAAAGATAGGTCAGGTTTGCATAGGGACGAGCAGAAGGTTTAGAAAAATGGATGTTCTAGATATAAGCTCATATTTACTAACTGTCTAACTGTGCTCTTGTTCACTTAAATTGTTCTGAAGATATACATTGTCAGCTAGATATTCTGGTTTAAAAAAAAAAAAAACAACACAAACTATTTATCACTTGTTTTTTTTTCTCTGCCCCAAAGCTATCTCCTAAACCATACTCATTAACAGCATTATAAGAGTTTTTTAAACACTCAAATATTACTGCCACTTGTTAGTTTGAGCCAAATCAATCATGCAGCACCAATAAACATTTAATTGATCGACTAAGCAACTGCAAATCTGTAATGATTTGCAAATCAAAATGTTTTTTTTCAGAAATAATCTAACTAGTGCAGTAAAAAAGAGGAAAACTACAGGCAAATGACGTGCCACATTGTACTAATAATTTCTGTGCTGGAGAATTAGTTTGTTCCTACTGTGAAACACTAAAAATGTAGAGAAGGAAAAGAGTTTAAACCAATTTGCATATAATAAAAAAAAAATCCCCTTCAGCATGAAAAGAATCAACTTGAGAGTGAGTCATTAGAGTGCATCACAGTTTTTTAAAAAGTCTCCACCATAAGCAAATATGGAAATATTCAGCTAAATTCAAATGAGAGTCATTGCACAGCCTCATCTTATTAATAAGGCAGCGCGGCCCCTTGTGTGCATGTGAATATAGAGAAGAACCTCGATTTAAACCCTGTTTAAACTTGAGCTCCAAAGTCATTTTGTTCCAATTTGTGGTGCTGTCCATGAGCAGTGTATCTTAATGCCTGCGATTTAAAAGTGTAACAGAGTTTTCGACCTGTAAACGGAAGTGCTCACAGCGTTTTTATCACATGAAGAGGGGGCTGCCGCTACGTTGCATCACACAGAGCCTCAGTGGGGAATGTGTTTTTCACGCCTGCCCTCCTCGCTTCCACATTTCAGCATTTGTCCTCCCACACTGACACTGACACTGACCACCGAACCACAGTCAGCTTGATTACTGCTTCCAAATGAAACCTAGTGAGTTAGGTTTAAGAGGGAAAGTATCAAAGTCTCTAAATAGCTGAGTAATGAGGCTCCCGTTTGACCTGGTGGCATCATCCGTCTAAATCCTATCGACTGGACCAAAACAAATTGTACAGCCGAAAGGTACTTGTTATCGCGCCGCTGTCCTCTCACATCCGTGCTTCCCTTCCAGTCCCCCTGCACTCTTTCATGGCTAGCTAATGAATGTAGATGGAGCTCCTGGGGATGCAGTACTCTTATTACAGGGGTTATGTGAAGCTCAGCGTGCTCTCGTCGGGCGATTGTGAAGGGTTCAATTGCTTTGGCAAAGCCCCCACCTCAATAAACACATGAGCTAAAGAGGTTTGTTTATTAGCCGCACCTTGACTTGACCTCTGCGCTCAGGGACAGGCAGCGTGATTACCAAAGTGTCAGAGCAGCTCGCGGCAGCCTACTTCTGCCTCTGCCTCCAAAATAAATCACAGGACGATGCTCACAATCCACATGACAAATGCAAAACCAAGACGGCCATGTTGGGCTGAAAATGAAATGGTTTATTCAACATGTTTGCCGTCAAACAAGAGGGATTTGGAATCTTACCGTCACGAGCAGCTGACAAGTAGGTATTACGGCTGTCCCAACTAATGCAGTTCTTTTGGCTGAGGAGCTTCAGTAATCAACATAACATTTTGAAATTTCAGCTCTGACACTTCATTTAACACATTTTATACAGTATGAACATTGGCTCGATGCATGGCAGAACAGCTTTTTTATTAGATCTGCTTTAATGTAAGTGACTGTAGCTTCTTTATGAGGCGATTAAATAGTCTGTTAAACGTGCCACTAAGTGATAAATGGAGGGAAAGTGGTGTGTTGTTTAGTCAGGGAAGCACATTGTGGCAGAAGAACAAAGTAAAGCAACACAAAAATAGTAAAGTAATAAGAAAAATCCTGCCTATTCAAATTATTAAAAACAAAAAACACTTCCTCACTTTTTTTTCGATTTTCAATACCTATTTCTGCATAACATGTTCTGTGGAATATCGCTCCATGCGGTCTGTCCTGTCAGGCCTAATTGTTTTGATGGCCCTAAAGCCTTTTGCTGGTCACGTATTTGTTTCTGCCAACGTGCAGACATCCCTCCAGTGTCGTGGGCTGTTTGTCCTCCAGTGGAATGAGCCTCATTATTTCAATGTGTAGTCACAGTTTCTGCCGTTACGCCCAGGGATCAGGCCATCTCCCCATTAAAGACAAATTGCTTTGAAAGGTCCTGTCCCCTACACACACACACAAACACACACACACACACACACACACACACACACACACACACAGACCAACACACAATGAGGTGGACACACTTACTGTACTGGTATTTTCCAATGCAGTGCTATTGCTGCATGACTGATAAGCTGTTGAACACTGCCACTGTACATGTTGTCCTTGTGGGCAGAGGAAGCATTGTTAATGGGAAATCTGTGGCCAGTGCATGAAAAAGTTGCGATGTGGAGAGAAACTGAGACCAGATCAATCAACTTGTAACATAAACAAGGCTCATTATTACATACAGTTATTACAGTTCTCATTGCATTTTGAGCAAAACCAAAGGAGTAATGGAGACCAGTACCTCATCTACTCAAATTAAGTACAATAACATGAAACACTGACAACAGACTTAATTTCCAAAGCTAAGGTGGCAAAATCCCGCTTATGTGAACCTTCTCTGTTCTGCCATTGTTTGAAATATTTTGGACAATATCTATTCAGTTCTTTCTGCTGATTGGGTGAAAGGGTACAGGAGATCAGAAAATGCATCTTATATTTGATGCCTGGCAGAGAAACTAGGGCAGTATTTCATTTGCCTGAATAGTTAAGTTAACAGAATTCTGTTTGCTGGAGAATGCGAACAATGAAAACAAAGTTTAAATTGGGCATATAAACTATTCAAATATTAATGCAGAAACATTTTCATATTCGAAAACTATGGCCCATCTATTTAGGACACAAAGAGGACAATGAAAAATCAAAGAATAATCCTCAGACTTTGCACAAAAACTATTGCAATAATAATGCCTCCAAAAACCACTGAATTTGTTTATTTCTATTATTGGCCATGAAATATGTATGGTGCTGATGCTCTGCTGCTTGCCAGAAATCCAAAACTATAATTAATGTGAAAAAGTACACAACAATGGCCTGCTGGATTAGCCTTTTTAGACCTACTGAGCAATAACAGTAAGGCAGAAAAAATATAAACAAACAACTCAGTGCTTTCCTTAATCCTCACATTCTCCAAGGGAGCTGTTCATCAGCCAGTAGCAGTGAACTTAAGTTGTAACGGGCAACACGCCCAGAACAATAATGTACATCCTGTTGTCGGTGTGTGAAGCCGAAACGCTTGAATGGAACATCTGCACTTTGTTTGGCTTTTGGTGTGACGGGAACATGTGAACAGTGAGTGGTGCAGTGTCATACCAACGTGGCTTCTGTGAGACGTTGCACTGGTCAGCTGTCCCCAAAGAGACACCATACAGACGGTCAACAGCAGCACCATTCTGCACATGCTCTGTAGATCCCTCTCCCGCATTCTGGAAAAAGAAAATAAATCTGTTATAATTCAGTAAACAGACAAGTTCTTGTCATTTGTAAATTATTACTGACGACAATGCACTTAATAATGCAATTCCACACCTCACTCCCTGTCTGTGAACAACTACAGCAACCCAGCAGGGACATTATTTTGTAGAAATTGATTGGATGATGATGATGGAATTACAAGTAAAAATATGCAGAGGTTTAACCAAATGTTGCATGGTTAAGATTGATTAAACTAAGGGCTACCACACACAACAGAAGTCCCCTCAGTGAGCCAAATGCAGCCACTTGCCAGACATGTACATTAAAAGCCCATACAAAGCATGTTTATGAATCATACATCGTCATATTCCATTATGTGGTTTGAGAGTTACATATATCCTTTATAGCTGTAAGAATATCACTTGTGGTGTTCCTCAGGGATCTATATTTTCAGTATTTCTTTTCATTTTAGTGCTGACCACACACATCTATAAATATCCATATATCTATCAATGCTCTCTTCAATGTCATCTCGCCTCAGATAAATATAAATCTACCCAGTCAAGCAGGTTTCTGATATATGTTTATCATATGCTGCATATGTTTCCCTGTACATCTTGCTCACCTCTTGAAGTAATCCAGGAGTAGTCTTTAATGTAGAGCTGACCTTTTCTATGTAATGGTATGAGGTCACAAATGCTAAAATGAAACTGCTAATGTCACCAACGTGCATGAACATATTCTTGGTTAAAAAAAGGCATATGTACACTGTACATAAAAATACACAAGACAGCTATTGGTGGTGCTCAGATTTTGCAATGTTTTTTAATGTTTTTAGAACCTCGTCCTTTTCTGTATCATTGAATTTCTGACTTTGTGAGTATTTTCTTGTAGTGTAGTGTCCAGATTTTGTGATCCATTTTTCAAAGGGGAGTTTGTTGCATTTATTTATGTATTAGACTACTTTACTGTTTGGAGAATGTCTGACACATAGCCACAAAAAGCTAATAAAAACGCAATCAATATTCTAGCCAAGCCATGAATTAGCCTCTATTAGTGAGTATATCAATCAGCAGCACTGACTCACTTTTATCATTTTAGACTACTAGCCTACCATCCTATCTGCCTATGGACAAAAATGCTAACACTAGAGAGAAACAATATAATGTATCTATATAACTGGTATAATATATCCCTGGAATACTTAACATAGCATTCACACTATGTTTAATAAGGCAGAGATAATTGCAGAATGGCATCGGTCTAAGTTAACTCAGAGACAGATGTTTAAGGTATTCTCTAAACTTGGGTTTTGTGTAATGTGTTAGTATTTTGTGGAGAAAAATGTAGTCCGCTGTGCCCTTTTTTAATGAAAGAAAGCACAAAAGCTGATTGGTGGGGTTGAAACTGGAAAGATAATCTGGTAGTGGCGCTTTAATTTATTTCCATGTTGCCATTAAAATAATAAACTTACATCAATGTTGATTGTATCTTGATATAAAAAAGGGAGAATAACCCACAATTGTTTCCAAAACCTGTCACATCAAAACAAACTTACACCACAATTAAATATATTTATAGCTAACATTGCTATGTGAGTTGCAGCAGCAGCATTTGTCCACTTTAGGACATTTGTAGGTATATATGTATTGCTTTAAAAAAGATAATGGCATTCTCAGTGTGTGTTTAATATACTGACCGGAGAAGTACCGCATAGTTAGCAACAGTAACCAGATCATCATTTATAAGAGTCATTTAGATGTAATTAAGTTGTCTCCCACTCTCTCCCACTGGCCTCTCTCCAGCTACCTGGGATGTGAGTAATGCTGTTTGTTCCTCGTGTCTTAATCCACTCTGCTCAGTAATCTCCATGTACTTTCAAAGGTCGGTTGTCCACTAATACTCTCCTTCTCCTTGTGAGAGGCCCGCGGAGAGCACAACAAGCAACGCAATCAGCATCTCATCTGACTGCCAACAGGACGGGCCTCCTCCGACGTGATGGAAGCAGAGGCAAATTACAGATCTGCTTTGAATTCTGTTCCAGTGCAAGCTCTCACATTAGTCGAACGCTTGGTTTTGTGCAAAGAGATCAGCGCTAGTGTTATCTGGCACGGGCTAGAATATGAGGGTGATGTTTAGCCGTGACTGCCTTTGTTCTCACAGCCAAAATGTGGTAAAAAAGATCTTAGTGGGAGGCTCTATTTCAGTGCTGTAGTAATAGTGAGTGCATCACAGAAGAGTGTAATTAAACCACACTTACTGTTGACACCGTCTTTCTTAATTTGACGTCTGATGAACATGACAAGTGGCTGTGTAGCAACTTGACACATCTGCCTACTGAGACATAACTTGCATTTCTAGCCATTACTTTCGGCTGATCTTCACTCAAGCTCCATGTCCAAAATATCTACAGTACTGTTTATCTCCAGAACTGGTGTTAACATAATATCTTACATAAATCTCTTATGACCGTTGAAACAGAATCTATTTGCAGACATTGAGCATGACACACTGAAGCTCAGTTGTGCGGGCTTGGATTGAAACAAACTCTAATCAATCATAACAGTACGACCATCAAATGTTCCAAAAAATCCACTGAGGATAACTGTAAAAGTAGATGCCCTTCTACAGCAGAATGAAACGTGATATGTAATGAGAGTTGACAGACCTATAGAATAGTACAGCCTTAATATAAAAGTAGACACTAACTTGAACAGTAAGATATTTGGTTAAAAATGTAATGACTTCTGCCTACAGTATGCCTACAAATGAGATGGGATGATCAATGCCAACTTTTATTTCTCATCTAAATCTGCGGCAGCATCTACGCAGTCTTTCCCACCTCGCAGTAGTGTTCAGGTGGTCTGATGGAGCTGGCTAACAGGAAAATAATTTCAACTGATGGATGTGACAGGGAGAGCAGGTGGCTCATCACAACATGGCCCGAACAGGGTAAACCTATTTTGGTGTAGGTTAATGCTGATTTTTACATGCTGCAGGCAAATATACACATTTAGTTTGCAGATTAGATTGGATGCAGCTACAGTGCACAATGTCATTTTCAATTATTGGACCATGCGAGCTATACACTGTTCACTAACCTGTGCAACCTCAGCTTGGTTTTTAAAATTAGGTTTGTTTATTTATGACATAACATACAATATTGAACTGTGCATGTCAGGGCTCTGTGTGAGCATAAAAAAAATTGGCTGAGAATAATAGAGAAAGCATAATGAAATGCATTCTACGTCCATCTATATTCAGAAAATGATGTCCTGTCATCTGTGCTGCTGCAGTAAAGATAAAAAAAACTTGGATTCAGAAGCTTTGTAAAATGCCTTTGGTTACAGGAAATATGGAACATATGAAATTGGTTGCACATTTTGGTTTAGTTTATATGCACAGCAGCCTCTCAAATGTAGGTTGACCACCACAATCTGAGTTTCTGCTGCACATTTTCTGTAGGTCACAGGTGCAGACCAAAGTGTGATTTGTGTTTATGGCTGTCAAATATTTCAAGGAGAAAGAGAAACACACTGGGGTTTGCCCTGTCACATTGAGAAAACACAGTAATATGTAATATTGTTATTGTAATATGTTGTATGTAAGTATAAAATGCACCAATAAATAAGATTGCAAATGTTTACATTACAGAAAACTTTATTTTATTGTCTACTACTGTGAGAATACATTACATGAAACATTGTGACAGGGACAGCTGGGTTTGATCAGATGTCTTCTGGTTGTCAAAACACAAGTCTTGTTCACTTTGCTTTATTAGACTAATTAGTGAAGTAGACTGCTCAGTGTTGGCAGGTTTGTGTTGCATAGCAACTACAGTATAAAACTACTCATTGTGCCCCTTGATCGCCTCCTCTCTCTCTCATTTTAGTGATTCTCATAGCAGCTCATTGTGGAAAAGCCTTATGTATGATTACACTTTAATAGAGGCCATAACACACACACACACACAAAAAACAAAACACAAATGCACACAAAACAAAGTTGCTGAAAGCATCTCCTGCCTGGGAGCAGCCTTGAGTCAATGGGACCAATAAGACAGGAGCATGTGTTTACAGCTGATACATGACAAAGAGTGGACAGGCTTGAGGTGGCTCCTGTGGTTGGAGGGCAAAACACATCCAACACTGTTTATGGTAGGTGTTTTTGTTTACCGCTTATCTAAATATGACACACTGTTGGTTATGTACCAGCAGCCATGCCCCAGGCCAAGTCTGCTCCATGTGATAGAAGGGAATAAACAACTATCACACAAAAAAGAGCAGAGAAAAGAGAGTGAGTCTGTTCACAAGTTCTCACAACACTTTTAACATGCAGCCTAACTTTGAACCAAATAATAAATGTTCAGTGCATTCACAAACAGTAATTATTCTTGTGTGGGGAATTCTATTTCTGAGCGTTTTCACAGCACAAATGTAACTAATACCCCCAAGGTCAGCCATTTAGCCGGTTCATTGACCTTGTGGTTAATTCATGACAGTTTATAAAAAATCAATATGCTGTCTGACTAAAGCAGAGGCACTTAATGTCAGAAAAGTGGTTAACAATGAGGTCAGCTAGCTAAAGGGATGTATTACAGTGTAAACATTATATACATTTCAGTATGCAGCATTTAATGTATTGTCCCTGCTCAATGTGTCAAAAACAAAGTTGATACTTCTGCTCAGAGTGTTATAGGTAGTTCCTATGATAAAAAACATGAAGCTTTCTAATTTTCTTCTTGTGTGTTTTAGTATATTTCTTGATCATTGTATGATTATGGTCATGTTCCACTAGGGTACTTGCAGTATATGTAAAAATCCCATACAGACCTACAATGGTTTTCCTCGTAGCTGAACCTAACTCCCAGCTGCTCCTATATTTACTGAAATGTATATAATTGATTTTTATCTGTTGAAAATTCACTGAATGGCCAGAAAAATACTTTTGTTTCATGAAGTCTGAATCAATCCTCTTATTATTGTTGGGGAACTTGCTCAATTCAGTTTCAGACACTATTGATAGTTTGAGCTTGCCCTGCTGAGTTCCCAGAGGCAACATCATTACGAAAAAACACTACACAACAATAGTTTCTGAATTAAACTGGTGAGCACACAACTTACCTTTTAGCGAATGTATTTGTATCTGTTCATTGTAAGGAAAGAGATACAAGGACGCAGATTTTACATTTAGCTTTTTAAAACTTTTTTTTAATGGATATTTCTGACTTAAAAGCAACAATAACCAAAGTCAATGTGGCTAGCAGCCTCCCATTGTTGCTAATCTTCAAAGGGAACAATGGAGTTACAGACAACAGCAGTAAATACAGAGGACAGGGTGTAGGACTGGCCTCGTTCCAGCAGTTTTTCCCCAGAGGGCAGGGTAAAATGTTATTTGGGAACCAGCAGATCAGAGGAGGCTGGGTACTTAGTTCCAGAAGCCAACATTAGGCTCAAACCTGTTGCAAAACTGGCCCTGGGGTACAGCAGTAGAGGTCATGTAAGTGTAGCTGGAGTCCTCTGACACACATGGCTAGTCCCTGGATCCGGTAGTGTCCCTCTGTATCTTCCCATCTCACTATTGTGGTTCACTGAGGTCTGCTCCCTTCTGACTCATCCCGTGTCCTCACAGCATGTTCTGTGCCACCGGACACACGGTACAACACAGCGGGGATCAGATAGCTGTCCTGCTGCATCACCACACCGCACAGGCCCGCAGAACAAGCATCAGACAACCGCTGGAGGTCGAAAAGTGAGAGAAGACTTTGTTTTTTCAATCGACTCACTTCCTATGCAAATAGTACTGCATTCCCCACCACGTACATCCCCATTCAAGCAGAGCAATGAGACAGAAGATGTAAAAGGGAAATATTAATTCATTTTTGTAGCTCATATTCAGCATCCATATGACAAACAAACATTTAGATTCAATACCACACCGCAAATCATAACAGAAACAATCCAGCTGCACAGTACAACAGTACAATTATTCCAGTAACAAGTTTCTTGAAGGCTCCTATAATGTCCTGTCATCACTTTCGTCCCATTTTCGCGTGCTCACAAAAGTGAAGACATTAGTCACTACACTGCGAGAAAAGTAATATATCTATAAGATCTATACAGGATCTGTCGAGATATTTCCCGCTGAGGATGGAAAAGTCAGTGGGATTCATCCACCGTTCGCTACAACTGTCAGCAATTCATCCAGTCTAATACAGCTACATATAACTCAGACTGAGTTCAAGTTAATGGCATGACACGGATGTCTCCAGAGCCAAGTCACGTGAGTATTATCAAGAGAGAGTTATGAATATTGTACAAGCACCAATCACCGATCTGCTGCCGCTGCACATAATCTTTCAGGTATAGCTGTTAAAAGAGAAATGACCTGATTTATTTTTCTGTTTAATTATGTAATAGCATATTGTCAGAAGAATCATCTGTGGGGAAAAAGAAGAGCTTAAGACATTATCGTAGCTTTATTATCAAGGATTTTAACAGATGAAAATGTTCGGCACTTACAGGAAGCTTTGGTCAATCACATGCTCTCATGTTGCTAGGTCATGAACTGGGGACACTCCCATTGGTTTACAGTGATTTAAAGGAAGTAATGACTACCTATAATACAAAAAAGAGTCTATTTCAGATCTGGATATGTCTGCTTACACAGTGACATAAGTAACAAAGGAAAACATAGATAGAGAAAAGTGGAAAATAATTATAAATTAAAAAAAATTTAAGCTGACCTCTGGGCTAAAAAGTAAAAACTCTGGTGAAACCGCATTTTGTGTCATAAATCCTATTATACATTTACTTTGTTTTGTATCTAGCATTAAGTTTTGGCAAGGCAGCAAACACACCCAAAATTTAAAAACCAACCATAACATTTCACTCACATAATTGTTGATCTTTGGGATACTTTTAAGTAATCTGCATTTTAAAACGGCAAAGCGAGGTTTCAGGTTTGCTATCGAGTCTGTCATGAAACGCTGCGAGAATGTGTGTGTACTACCTTCCTAAATACATATTCAAAAGCGTGAAAAGTATTTTGACGATGATGCGTGAGCCAGGCATGCGCTGTAATGAGATCAAAGTAATGCTAAGTGGATCTTCCAGCATTATTTCCACGTTTCATCCAACAATATCTCTACTGAAGCATAAAATGATTTTGCTGCTTTAAAGCAATACCAGTCGCTCCAGAATAAACAGCGCTCACTTGGACCTCACTCTCACGAACACATTTAAACACCGAAGACTAAGTGAGCAGATAACATCGAGCATCAAATGACGGCCAAATAAAACTAAAGCACTAGCCAGCAAACCAATCATCTCTGAATGTGAGCACACAATCTCTGCAACAGCTGGGGAACAAGTGACAAGAGACATTTTTTAAAGCTCAAATATAAAAGTGGATTTCACCGCCACAAAGAGCCCAGTACAATGAGTGGAATGCTCCCTTGCAGTCTTTTAAACCTTTCATATCTGCTGTGCATTGATGACCATATGCACAAGCTTATTTTTCAAGAGCCAATACAGTTTGTAGTCCATGTAGGATTGTAAAGCTAAACTGTCAAATTCCTTGTAACTGGAAAAAAAGGGATGGGAATAAATTGTTGCCCCCCTCCCTTCACTGAGTGAATGTTAAGGGGCAAACATCAGGTCTATATTGGATTTTTCGAACTGTATTTGCTGGGTATAGGACACTAAACCTGCCTTGCTAACATGATGCTCAGAAGAGACCCCACATTTAGTCTTGGGGCTCCTACCAGCAGGCTATAGAACAAAATTGGGCGGCGTGCTCCCATTAGATGACTGTGCTGCCAGATTCATGATGTTAACCATTCAGTGAACTGCACAATCCACTCCAGCAGGAAGTCTTAAACAGGTCAACTGAAAATTGTGAGATGAGCTGTAAGAAGAAACAACTTCTATTGAAGGCAGATTCTAGTAGGTTGAGATAAACTTTAGGTGGTTCAGAACAGTTCAGTTATCTTTGGTCAGAGGTAAACATTTTGAATTCGCCCAGTTTTATTCTCAGAGGTAAGATTTGCCCATGCTTTCATATTCATAGAGCCTGACTGTGTTTCTGCAGAGCTTTCGAGGAAACCAATCCTAGTAGCACTTCAGTAATGAGTCCCAGCGCTACTGCTGCTGCTGAACTTACTGTTCTGCATTATAATAAGTGTAGGTAAAAAACAAAACAACAACTTGGAGCAAGCGGTGCACATCATTAGCACCCTTTAGAACAACAGTAGGTGCCAGTGACTCCAAAGGCCAACAGTTTGGGAAAAGGGCCAGGGCAACACTACCTAGTCCATCCATACCTTTGAAAAACTGCAAGTTTGTGCCAAATGCATTATTTACAGTGGAGCAATGCAGGACTCTGGTTCCATTTGCTTCAGCAGAAGTAGCTTTGCATGCATTCATAAATAATAAACATGCAGCACAAGCGTAAAGAGGAGCCCAGTCACAGCACGACACAGAAACAAAGCTGCTTAATCTAGGCATGGTAGGACATTGTCCATGCAAGTGACTCACCCATGAAGAACTAAACACCAGATGACAAAATGCAGACAGAAAACAACAAGGGCCACAAAAGAATAACAAAATTTGCATCTCTGTTGGCATTTAGGCACAGTGCAAGTGAACTAAAATGATATAATTATTGTCTGGCAACAGATTGAAGATGGAGAGGTAACTGCAGCGGAAATGGATATTACATGTACTATTGTGTTCAATGCAAGGCTGGAATACACTAATGGTCTATGCATGTTTAATACACCTGCCACTAATCTAATTCTTCCTGTCAGCTTCTGTTGAGCTGGCCATCATGACTAGTGCCACAAAAAGGGAATGAACCTTTGGAGTGGGATTAGTCATCAACCCTGACCCTCACCAATCTCCTGAGGATTTTACACTGTTTGGATTCATTTTTCATAAGAGAGTAGTTAATAAAAGTTGTTACAGCCGATAGCCCTGGAGAGGCAGCAGCCGTAATTGGATGTCTAAGTCAGTCCTCTGACATGTTTGGACAAGCTAATTCTCAGAGCAATTTAGAACTTTAGTTTTACTGTGCACTGCTCCAGCCCCGTGTTCTCCAAACACAAACACTAGTTCTACACTGATTTATGCCTTTTCAGATCTGCTCTGGTCAGGGCTGCATAAGCATATTTATGCAGCAGTAAAAGAGCAACGCTGGCTTAACCAATTATAAAGATCTCATAATCACAAAAACATACACTCTGAAAATATATTTCAGTATGTAAGCTTAAAATCAGCTAAATATTTTGTAACAGCTGACTTGAGAAATTCGGTTGTCATTCACCATTGTGATCAATCAGTTACATTTACCTAATTTCATTTGACCTCTCTAGGCTGTATTTTACTTCCCTACAGATTCCCAGCCCAGTGAATTAGCTTGTGCTAATACGGTAGCTTTATTTGAAGAGTCATTGAGCTTAGACACAACCAATAGTGTATGACAATGAGCAGTATGAATCCAGTCTGTGTGAGGTTTTTGGCCCATGGCAGAGAGATCTGCAGTGAGTACTGCAGTGTCTTGGCAGAGCCCCATGTTTTCTGGAAGAAGAAATGGTGAGGCAGAGGAGAGGAGCTAGACGAATCCCTTTTCAAACCAGTGCCAGTTTAATTCCCTTTTAGGGTCCTTTCAAAACATTGTCCTCTGTACCACTTCTTTGTGCATCTTATGTTTTTGTTTTGAGGACACACTTCAGCCTATTTATATATTCAAATTAAAAAAGGTAGGTGCACAGACAGTGAAAGAGTGTTTACTGATTGCAGTGTGAGTGCAGTAATTTTATTAACATGTTAGTGAACATAATTACAAATATTCAAATAAATTCATAACTTTTATGACTCAAGGTGCACTTTTTTTTTTTTACCTGTTACATAATGCCTCTGTTTAAATATAACATGGTCCATTGTACTCCAACTCTGTTCCAGGAAAAGTCAAAGAAAGCAATTAAATCCTACCAATGAGAAAGAAAAATAGACCTAACATTTATAAATCCAAACCATTCCCACAAAACAGCAAAACATATCTGAAAAGAGACAAGGCAGCGGATACAGCAGAAGTAGAAGTAGTCAGGCAGGCAGGCAGCATGACAGTGAATAGTGCCTATTGTGACAACAATACCAACAAATTACTTCTACCATAATGTTTTTCACATTTGTTTTCACATTGACTAGATCTATATTACTGCTCTGTTAAATAAATAAAAAAGAAGAAAACGCATGTTGTGTATTTAATCAGGTGAATTATTAGCATAACTAGGTTAGGATAGACTTTGCTTAGCTCAGTGTTTGCTAATAGACAGTCAGACTCCAACCTCATTACATTACTCCCTTTAGAAACCATTATCAGAATATAAAACATGATCTATATTTCTCTTGGTTTTGTTGCTTGCGGTTCGCGGGTGATGCTGACTGTTGCCATGGTAACTCGAAGTTCTTATTCAACCAGAGGGCAAGGTGGCAAGCTTTTCTGGCCTAAAAATGTCAGTAATCTTATGCCTGAAGTCAAACTTACCAAGCCTCATGCAACATTCCTAATATTTGGAACAAAAATCCAATGACAAATCTGGTCACCCTTAGCCTTATGAGACACCCAAAAAATCCCCCTGGACTGAGAGAACCTGCTGCTCACATGCCGCCCTGAACCCACAGTGTCTCTCTGTGAGCATGTCAGTGTGTTATCACGCCAATAGTGCGATTAAGCAGAAGAAGCCTAGCGGGAATCCATATGGTTTATGAATGCATGAAGAAGTGTAGTTTCGTTCAGCAGAAGTGGCTTTTGGAGAGACACTGTATTCTGGCCATTTATATTACATTTTTCATACATTTTTTAGCTGTATGCAGAGTTGTACATGCAGAAAACTTAGCACTTTGGATCTAGAGTCGACTAAAATGTAAACAAAACCCGCCCTAGGCTTTAGGGGAGTGTGAAGAAATGTTGCATGTTTAATTCTTAAAGACTGATGTGGTGGCTCATTTTACCAGGTTATTTTCATTATGTGACACTGAACTATGCAGATGCAAGATAGTTGTATGCCTGAAACTATATCTTCATAAATATGAGCCAAAAAATGTTAAAATGTGTGTGACCTTAAATGAAAACTGTTTAATCTTGTAGCCTAAGTGAATTTAAATTATAAAGGCCAATGATCAAACTGTCTCTTCCAGAGTTTAAATGAGTTTTGCTTTGAACATTATATACACTTAATTTTTTAATCTTTTGGCATTTGACAAATATTGCAAGTAGCATAATTAGTTGTCTTTTCACGACCTATTAAGCGAATCCGAAGGCAATTTCTGACTAACGTCTACAAAAATGTAAATCAGTTATGTTCCAATACTATCCAGACACTCTGCAGGAGCCTGAAGAAAATTAGATCGAGCTTTTCAGTTATTTTGTATGTGTAAATTGAATACTGTCTTATTGTTTTTTCAGTGCCACCTGCTGTATAGACAGTAGCTGAGAATATGCATGGATTTTGTGAAATATTCTGTTCCCATAAATAATTTGTAGGGCAATTTTTAAAAACAAATATCCAATACTTCCTTGAAAAAGCGACTATTGGGTGTGTTTACTTATTAAGAATTTTTATTTTTATTATCAATAATTATTGAATGTTACACAAAAGTGTGTAACAACTTAAATGATAAATAGCGTTTCCCACAGCAGGAGTGAAGCAAGTCATGACCTTTGACATGAAGCCAAAGATGGGAAGAAAAAGGTGGAGAAGGAAAGCTTGCAATTAGCGGCATGTTTGTTTTGTAATACATCAGTGGGACGATCTTTCACCTGCTCAGTTCACCAGCAACTGTCAGACACCAGGACATGCAGTATACATTAGGTCTGTGCAATTAATCGAATTTTCAATTTCAGTTTCAATTTTGGCTCCCAACGATCACAAAACATATGTAATTGAATTTTGCTTTACTCTTCTGCTGACAAATTGACCCTCTGTGGTACCTTTATTACCCAAAATATCTTTATCAAAAAGGGCAAAAGTGGGCTACTTCCTGTTTATTCACTGAGGTTAACTGGTGTGTATGCAGAAAGTTTCAAGGGAGCGTAAGTGTATATATAATATTTAGCGCCTCTATGACACGCATCATGGTAAAGAATACAACAACTGCAAGAGAGAAGAAAACGAATTGTCAGGAGGTCTGAGGAAACACCAGTCTCTTTTTACCCATAGCTGAGAAGCCAGTGATGCAGCAGTGAACATTAGCTAGGTTATTGCTAGCAATAAAACATTAGTATCAAAGCCATATTGTGAAGGTGAGTTCATGAAAATACCTATGCTAAAGCCTGCAGAATGCAGAATATGCCTGAGAAGCAACGGGCTTTTGCCAACATTAGCCTTTTTCAGTTGCGATTGATGATGTAATTGTACTTCTTTGCATTAAAACAAAGACATGAATTGGAGTTGTACTTTAAAGGTTATTATGCTATTTCACTGGTCTGGCCCACTTCAGATGGGATAGGGTTGTATGTGGCCCCTGAACTAAAACAAGTTAGACACTCCTGATTTAAACACACTCATTGATGAGGAGCATGGCTTCTTTTTGGAATATATTACATTCAAAGGTTGCTATACATAGGAAGGAAACCTATATCTGCAATAAACTACACCCAAAAATCCTTACTTTGGGATGAGGTTGCATAATGAATACGAGTTGCTGAGTAGCTTTGGCTGTGGTTCTATTTTTTTCCCCTTACATTTTTCTGACTTTGCTGTTTTCATTCACATTCAGATGAATCACAGTCTGTCAGTGTCCTCTGCTGAGATCGAGATACCTTTCCGAGCCCTGCAGTTTTTCAGCTTATCTTACAAACCCACTCGCGGGAATTGATTAATTCATCACCGTGAGCTGTTTTTAATTACAGTGTCAAATGATCTGTTAATGGACAAAGTGAAATCTATTACATCATTCTATATATAAGCGAGTCTTCAGTGTCAAAGCCAACAATCCCCTGTCTCCAGTGGCTGGGGTCATACAGGATTACTGATATATGAAACTGAAGCATAAGCAACACTTAATTACCTCTCGGCTGCTCACTTATCAGCGTCGAACTCTAATCCTACGGCTGGGACACCGTTTGACACCGCTTTACAAGGCAGACTTGCTTCCAGGCCTCAAGTACCAGACAGACCGGGACGTTTTAATTTACGTCTCACCCTTAAAAATGTTATTAAATGCAGTGTTTTGCTTGACATTAACGCCATCAAATGAGATCTAAATGTGAAAAGTACGGAAGCTTGACACTGCTGTGAATAATGAGTGTTGTAGTTGCCAGGCTGCACAGTGAACACAGTGCCCCAAGGTTGAAAAGTGCTTTCAGTGCGTTTGGCCTAAAACGATAGCGCAGCACATATTATAATGGCATTCTACCTCACGTCAGGTGAATGTTGATATGTGCTGTGTTATCACTTCCACTGAGACTCTTTGAAGGCTTTTCCTCAACTTTGTACTTGATTTCATAAATGAAATTTTAATCTCCAGATCAAAGCCGAGGGCCTCAATTATCAAGCTTTCTCCAACATATGTCTAGACTAACTTTCTTTCTTCATTTTTTGTTTGGTTGAATTATGAGAAAGCAGAAATCATATCTTTTCCTTGATTGGTTAAAATGCACAAGTTTAGCAGAGAGCTAAGTTATTAAAAACTGTTTTTTACGATTCTGAAAGAAAAAAATATGACTTAAGAATAGTGGTTTGTCTCTGCTAATATTTTATTTAACACTGTCTATAAGTTTACATAAACTCCTAAAAAATAATATCAATCACAAAGATAACCACGGAAAATTTAACACTGTTAACTCTTATCTACAATATTTATTGTAATATAATATGTTGTTAGTTATACTGTGTTAGTGTGCCTCATTGTCTGTGATTAGGTTAGCCACGCTAAAGAGCCACTGATAAAATTTGTATCTCTATATTTTTCTTTACATGCTGGGCATTTGATTTAAAATGAAATGATTATAAAGGCTGAAACAACGACAGGAAAAGTCTATTTATGAATTTGTCTTTGTAAGTAGCCTGGTATTTACAGACTTACTTACTATATATGCAATGTTACATGTTATATTGTTATAATTTCTCTGATGAACTGTCATCTCACAACCATATCCCACTCAGGCAACAGCAACAAGTAATAAAACAGTCCTGAATGAGATCTGAGCTATGGCTAGAGAAAAATAGTCAGCAAATAAATGTCAACAAAAGAGTGTCCATTTGATTTGCGTTGCTTCTGTATCAGATCTAAATTCTGTGGGACAAAACAAAATCAGGCAACTGAAAACGGTCTATAGTCCACAGACTAAAATATAGCTTTATCTATTGCAGTTAGAGACAATACCCTTAACTGTAAAATGTTGAGTTATTCTCATCCCACCTTGGTCAATGGCTATATCTTTTATGCTACAAGTGCCTTTTAAAGTAGGTCTGCAAGATATGTGGAAATGTACCTTTCTGCCTGTTGGCAAAAGCTCATATATTGGAGGCTGGATGTAACCAGAAGCATGGCTTGGAAATTGACTTTACGTGCCACGCAAATGCCATTATGGCAAAATATCAACATATAGCAAGATGAAAATGTTGTTTATGCAATATTACACAATTTCATGGAACTAATAATATGCTCTTTTCACATTAAACTGGCTAAAGTGAAAGTTTGGCAACCAAATCTGCTCTAACCCTGCTTCTTACCCAGAGAGCTGATTTGGCCCAGTGGGGACTTTGGCCTGATCCGGTAACCACGGCTCATTAAAATATTACCTTACACCACGCGTTCACTGTGAACAACGCTGTCCGAGCTGCACAAGCCGATTTCTACTTTCTACGTTTCCGATCCCCTCGATCCCTTTTAACCACACATAACACTCTTTTCTACTTAGAGCTGCCCATATTCAGCTGGCCTCCAGGATGAGCCATGCACATATGTTGGGGGAGGGGGGAGAGTGGAGGATATTAAACATAAAATCGTGAGTCCACAGTGCGATCAGAGCACCACTCGCAGTAATTCCTCTAACAGCTTCTCTCCAAAAGCCCGAAGTATTAGAGCCGCAGAGAAGCGCCGCTCTGTGTGTGCAGTCTTAATGTAAGGTGGCGGATTAAACACAGCTCAGAGACACAGACCAGGTCATGCATTAGGAATCACCTGATTGGCCCAATAGATGTGCTTCAGTAAAAAACTTAAGGCTTAATCAATCCAGTTTGCAGTCTGTTTGCAGAGTATTAAAGGAGAGAGCCTTTTAGGAAGCAAAATACACTCGAAAAATAACTGCCAACAACATGGTAGAACTTAGGATTTAGTCTTTTTAAAGCATGCACAAGCACAGTTTTTTTTTTTTTTTTTTGAGAGGGCATGGCTGATCTGTTTTCTTCTTTCTTAGTGTTTCAACTGGGGAAGTGTAAAATGCTAAAAGATGACAATGTTGAAAGATGTGTGAATTTGTGTTGTGACTGGTTCCCGTGATGTTTCCTGAGATGGTGTCTTCACACTTGTAGTCCGCTTATTTAGCAGAAAACAATGCTTTTAGTTTGGTGCGTTGCAAAAAGCCTCAGTCCACCTAGCGTTAACAATGGGCATTTTAAATTGCAGACTAAATAACAAAACCACACCAAACACAGCAAGTGCGAACACACCTTTGATTAGTGGAAAAACTGGAGAGCCATGTGCACTGTGACTACGAAAGAGAGGTTATTCTTCAGTTTTTAGATGTTAGAAAAAATGAGCAAAAATAAAAGTGTGCTGTGAAGTAATGGTAATGTAATGCAATGTGATTCATTGCTGCAAACACTAAATGATTAAATTTTTATGGTTTAGTTTTAATTGGTTGTGCAAAATGATTCCTCGGTGAAAAATAATAACTGATACACAGTGAAGTTATAAATACATAAACCAGCTTGTGTAGAAACCGACATCTGGCCAGGCATTTGTCCGGTGGCCTGGAGCCAATCTCATGCAGTGCACATGTACAGCAGCTGTGAGCATTACGTTACCGGCAGCAGGCAGCCCACAGGTCAATGCACACTTGTTTACATGCTGGAAAAAAAAAACAACTGTATTGGTCCAGTGAGCAGTTTGTTCCTTGGGATCTGAAACTACCTTAATACATCTTCCAAGATATTAGCTTTTAATTCAGTGCTTTTCCCGGACATAGTGACACCACATTATGTGCTATGATTGAACTGTCAGCTATCAAGATCAATGATGTGATAAATAACACTTCATGATTCACAAATTAGAGTGAGCGAGAGGAGCAGTGTGAAAAGAAAGTCGTGGTGAAGAAACAAAAACTGTGAGTAAAGTTGAGTACAGTGACAGGATTCAGAGTGGTGACAGCAGATCTAAGGCAACAGCATGTCAATGGAGCACTATTTCTATATATGCTCTTAATCACCTTTCAATGACTGATGTGTTTCTGACAGTGAGAATCGAGGCGGCAGAAGATGACAACAGCCTTGTTCACTTTAATGAGACAGTTCAAAGTATGAAAATAGATCTCTCCATTTATGCGTTGTCTGAGTGATGACATGTTCTCATACATTCTCAGAATTTTATAGAAAACTAATCAAAGTGAGCTGAAATGTTTGCCTCAAACAATTCAACCTATATGACTGAATACTGATATATGAAATCACTGCAGTTATTTATATGGTTCAGCTGCAAGACATGTATTCCTATCTCATGCAATCAGAAGCCTCTTATTTGTCAAATAACCATACTGGAAGACAACTAGTCACGGAAACATGGTAAACTGTTTCAGAAGGGTCAACGTATTGGCCTGCATCATGTACCCACTTCTGTTTTTATAGCACATGTTGGCCACAACTAAGGAGAGTGCAGTTTAGAAATGGACTAATGCATTACTGAAACCTGTATGGACAGTGGTGAACCAAAACATCTGAGACAGAAAAAAGAAATTTCCTAAAAATCAGTCAAGCATTTGGTGAAAAGTCCCAATTTAAAGCTGGTTACATTTAGTTCCTGTTTAGACCTGTTATTCTTGATTTAGTCACGATTCAGTCTTTAATTCAGCTCCTGCTTTGACGACTGGAAGTTAGTCCAGGGCCTTGCATTTCTTTACATTTTCTAAATCCGATTTCATTAATTGTATCAAAGAGCATTCAAGTATTGCAGCTCATGTCGATTCACATTCAAAATAGTTACTGCATATTGAATATTATTCTAACATTGTGCAGCCCTAGCCCTAAATTTTTTAAAATTAGGTCCAAACCTTATTGTGTGAAATCTGCAGGGGAATGTCGATTGACCAACGCTGGTGCAAGTCCAACGCTGGTGCAAAAATATTAGCAAGTAAATCTATCATTTAGCCTACTATAGATATACTTCTCCCTTTAAATTAAAAGCCCTGTGCCATTAAAGAGGACGGGGTTGCTTTATTGTGGTGAAATAATTATGCAAATGGTTAGTGCAGGCTTTGTAATAATCAAGCAAAAGAGCTCATCACAAACAAAACAAGAAACAGGTTTAGACCCCTTTTCCCTCTCGTTTGGGTCTTACTTTCACAAACTACCAGTGTATGTCAGACCTGGACCTTAATTGCTTCAGCTAGTACTACTCGCAAAACACAAAGAAAAGTCTTACAAAAAAAGTCTAAAACAATGGAACCACATGAGGGAAAGAATGATGCCTAGTGCCTAAAACTCTCTGATGTTGGCCAGGCAGTGTAGTTGTACCTTCATTAATAAAAGAAAAAAAATAAAGCGACTGATCCCTCTTTGATCAACCATCCATTGTGTGACTAAAATAGTTGCGACCGTTTCCCCAGTTTTTCATCCAGGATTTATTTAGCTCGTGACTCTGCATGTTAATACTTGATTACAGTGTGTATGCTAAGTGGATTGTATAAGCTTGTTTAGCATAATCTCAAAGGTGTAAGCATATGCACCGAAGCGCACTCAAAGCCCGACACTCACACAGACACAGAGGTTGAAACTGCTCGCGGTTGTCTCTCTGCTAACAGATGCTAAAGCTTAAGTTGATCCCTGGGCTTACTTTACAATTAAATGGTGTGTTTTACACTTACAGTCAAACACCCAACTATATATGTGCTTTTAACAAACCTTCCACTGTTAATGTTTGGAAATTTAGTGGAAGCTGACTACTTCAATTCCCATTTGAAGGATTATCTCCAGGAGCCAAATCCCTGTTTTTTACTGAAGAGCAATCTGAACAAAGTCATGTTGTTTACACAGTAGTGATAGTAATATAGTAGTGACACTTTGTACTGCCACATCATTTGTCCGAATCAGCTGTGGCTGAATGGCAATTACATAGCTCTGAGGGGGATGAGATGGATTTTTGTAAACTTATTCTGGGATTTTGTGAACTCACAAATCTTGTAAGAATCCAGCAGCTACACAACACCATACATGCTCACTGGACGCATTTAAATGAACACCTCATTAGTATATTACAACAGGATACAGGCTAAATCATGTGTTCTGTTTTTCATCTATGGCTTTTCATCCTCTGCTATTGATGACCAATTAACATAGAAATTCAGTAACAAAACTGTGATGTCATAATACAATACTTGGTGATATGACATTAGAAATCCTGGTGAGGAAAACAAGTGGTAAGCTATAGAAGCAATATCTGTATTGATGCCATTAATATAAACTGGCTTCAAAAGTTGCTCCATGAATAAACTTACAGAAGCATTTTTTACCACTGCCAATTTCCTTACCCATGCCTCCCTGCTTATTCCCTATCTCTGCCTTAAACATCTCCAGCCGCCCCCTCTTCTCCTGCCCTCGCTCCCCTCTGCTCCAAGCTCCTCTCTGGCAGCTGTCTGTTCGTCTACCTGTGGGTACAGTATCAGCTTGCATACAGGGATGTGTACTGTACAAAAATAAGCCTCTTTCCCGCACTACTGTTTTGCAGCAGAGGTGCAGATAAGGAAGCGAGGGGTCTGCTTTGAGGATGACCTTTTTTCATTGGGGGAAGAGCAACAGCACACCTAGGCATTAGCATGGATCAAGAGAATAATCAGGGAACCTGAATTGGAAATATGCACAGAGGAAAGAAACAACAACATCTGCAAAGCCAATGCAGCTTTGCTTTGAGGGCAAAGTAGTCCAAGAATATATCTAGAAATTGTATCTTATTTTAAATGTGCATATTTGTGTTTGTCTTCTCTCATCTTGTGTTCTTTCATCAGATTTCCATTCTGTCTCTCTTGAAAATGATCAAAGCTTTCCCACCTCCCTAGTTCCTCCTTTGTTGTCCCCTGCATTCAATTCTCATGTAAAACAACATGCGGCCACATTCCCTCCACTCAAGTGTGCCGATGTACAAGATACACTCCTGCTGGAATATCATCTCAATAATGAAGTCACACTTCACATGACACGCTACACAACACACAAACAGTGCACGAGCAAAGTGGCTATCCAAGAAGCCTGCAATCACTGTAAATGTAACAGAAATCTCGACTTAAAATCAAAATAATGTCACAATCTTGATGCTCAAAATCAAATGGGGCGTTGGCATTTTCTCCCCAGACACTCTCCAGCAAAGGATATTCTGCAGGGGCCTAGCACAACCTTGGGAGGAGTTTTCTATGAATGAAGGTGATTCTCCAGAGGATCTCCCACAGTGGGCTTGCTGATGTGTATGCTCTGTGACTGGTGCTGTAAGCGGAGTACACATAGTACAGAAGCTTGTTATTTTTTTCCCCTGCTGCCAGCTTTTGGTTGAGGTAGTTATGCATCATCCCATGATCCCACACGTCCCTTTGTATGACCACAAATCTTTGGACATCCCCCAAATTGGACCAGAAATTGAACAAATATTACTCTTACATCTCACTTCTCTGATTCTTCTAGTCTTAGTTGTTTTCTTAGTCCTGTTCTGTGGCGTGATAAAGGAATGAGTGTAATGTGTCAAAAACACAAACATAAAACAAAATGGACAGATTCAGCGAGGCATGATGCATAGAGCTAAGGGGAGAAACTGAGACTGCAAACACTTACAGCTAGACGAATGTTTGATAGTGTTGCTTTTTTATTTTTTTTTATACATATCCCCATCGTTCAACATGTGACACATTTCATTAAATCATTTCTCATGTGACATTGGTTTTGGTGTTGCTTATTTTTCAACTGTCATTTTCCGACATCTGTCATAAGCAGAGGAGGAAACTTGGGAAAATTCCAGTCACAGTGCTAGAAAAATATGGCATATACATTTCTTTAGTTCTACTCTAAATGGCAGCACATTTGTCCCTGCATAAAATTGAAGCTATTTCCAGATGGTTACATTTGTGACAGTTGCAAAGAGCTAAGGTTCTCTTTTGTTATGATGTCTTTTTCATTGCTAAACACAGATGTGGCGTTGACTACATGTGTAAAAAATAGAAAGATGTAAATATTATGACTGAGGGCATTCAAATGAGTCATGCTGCTTAATTTGCTGAGGTCAATACTATGTAACTCGCAGAAGTCATACCATTACCAGTTTCTTAGGCTAGATACATAGCAGCACAGCACACAACTTCTGCCGATGCAGTCTATTTATTTTCAAACAACTGACAAAGCTATTATTATTGTTTGAGTAAGAAATATCCAGCAGGTGTACAATTATAATTGTAATCTAGGGCTGGCTCCAGCATTTTGTTCCATCTTTGCATTACTGGAAAAAGTAGCCTACAATAACGCCCTGGTATTACACACAGTAAATTATAGAAGTTAAATATATATATATATTGCAAATTCAGCGGGTGAAGAAACTCTTGCTGCATTATATTAAAGTAATTGCAGTTTGTGGCAAAGCAACCTCCTGCAGTAAGCCACAGCTTACACTTAGAGGCAGGTTATACAGCAACAGAAAATAATTGTGTGTTTTGGCTGATAGGGGCTTTTTAAAATGCCCTCAGGGGTCTAAGAGATGTGTGCTGTGCAAAATATGAAGATGGTAGAATGACAAAATTCTGTATTTATTGCTCTACATAAATTCACACTGATGATATACTATTAGCATTGAACATACATTAATATTGAGTTTCTGAATTCAGCACTGCCCCAGAACACTCTAGATATACTACAGCATGGACCACAAGTAACCACTGCCTTGTGGCCACCAGTGGTTACTTGTGGTGTTGCAGCAAAATTTCCCAAAAATTTATTTTTCCTTTAGACAATCAAGCAATTTAAAAATATCCATCTGGTGTAAGACTGACAGGACAGCTATGACTTTAAAAATAATGGCTATTTTCATATCACCATATGTCCTGCATATAAGGCCGTTGGTAAAACCAATCACATTAAAAATGACAGTGGGCAAAGCCCAGCATGTGCAAGAGCTGTAGTGGCCCTGCTCCATAAAAGTTGAATGAAGAAATAAAATAAAAACAAAAAAACATTGAATTCAGTGATAGATTCAGGACTCAGATACATCCACGAAACAGACGCCTACCATTCCTTTTTTCCCCGTGTAATCATTGCGATGTTAGCAGAAGTAAGGTATAGCAAGCCTCTACTGGATTCAAAGACATACTACGGCAATTTTAGATTTTAGGCAACAGGGCATCATTTAGGAAACATTTGTGTCATGCAAACGTCACATTAGGCTTTGGAATCAGTGCAAATAAAATATTTACTCACAAAAAACACCTCGTCATCACCCAAACCAGCTCGAGAGTGACAAGGCAAGTGGGCGGTGTTTTGAGTGCTACTTGAGACAGTGTGAAGGCTGCTTGTGAGGCTGGTTAATGAATTGGCAAAAGTCCCTCGTGCCCTCTGCCAAACAGCACAATGTGTCAAAAATGCTGCCCTGGCATCTATTCTGACTACAGGAGAGCCCAACCCTTCTTTTATTTTTTCACTTATTTGTTGTCTCTTTTTTCACTATCTTGTTTTTCACCTGAAGAGTAGCATGTTTAATTACCTCTGGGCCATTCATTACCAATGACACCTAGCTCGTTGCACTGCGGCGATATTCACCACGCGGTAGGGTTTGCCTTCACACTGTGTTTTTTATTGATGAAAAGCAAGATAGAAGGAGGAAAGCTTTTATCTTTTGACAAAACGCTATGCCGGGGCATGAATATCTGCTTTTATTGTCAGACTATCTTTTGGGTGAAGAATCTTTTTAAAGGAGTTGGTCTTGCATGAGAGCGCACTGAGACAAAGTTTGATCTGTGAATCAGCCGGAGGAGGCAGTGACGTGAGAAAGATTCATGGCGCTGAAAAGAGGATCAAACCAAAAGAAGGCATTACATCGAAGAAACAACTGCTTTGCATCTCTACTTCTGACGATGCCTTTGCGTGCCTGAGGACAAAACGTTTTCCACATCTCTTTACTTTCGAGTAATACTTTGTGGTAATAGTTGTTGTAATCAGACATCCAGCTGCCTGCTTGTGTCTGGCCATGAATTAAATAAACACGTTTAATCAGCCCCCGACTTTGTGCAAAATTTACCACCCGCTAGTTTAGGTTTAGCGAGTACAGCTGTCGACAATCACACAATCACTGCATGACGTGATTGCTTTGTCCACAGAAGTTTTTTTTATTTTTCCTGTATAAAGCTAATTTGAATGAAAATGTACTTTTAGATACAGTTTCCAAAAACTCATTCAGTGCATTATCAGTATTACTAGTATTACAGTGTTTGAAAATGACTGCAGTATGTTTGAACAAGGTAAACACTGTGAGGAGACAGACCTCAAACATCTGGTGTTCGCAGCAGGTTAGCACTTCTAGTAAAATATCACTTGGACAGATGTGATTCAGGCTAATCAGCCACTAGCAACTGTCCCTAATGATTTGGCTTAGTAAAATTCTTGTTTCTAAGCATTTAAACTGGATTTGATGCAAACAGAAAGGCAGAAAGGCAAAAACAACAACTTCCAAATGTACATGCACTATTTTTTCTGAAGGATGCAACAGATGGTAATCACATTGGGGGCAGGTGGGAAACCTACCTTTGAAAATCATTAAAAACAAGTGTACTTCTGGAATAATCAAATAATTTTACACTAATCTTATACTCTGTACAATAAATAATGTATGTTAAATCAGCAGTTTGTTGTAATGTCAAAGTGTTAGGAGAGAGTAGACAATCTGAGTGAGATAGTGGCACAAAATGTGCAGCAGGAAAGACTGCCATATTAAACAACATGGACGATCCTCTATAGAGTAATAAAGCAACAAAACTCAAGAAGTAAACATTTAAAGTTAATTTTTGCAGTGTTCCTCGTGGATTTGGTGTCTTCCTAAGCCAAAAGACCAAAACACTTTCAAATCTGAATGTCAAAGTAGAGAGCAATCACATGACATATCCTAACACACAGTGGCAGCTGGTAATAAGAAATTTAAGGGGGGTGCTGTTTTAGCTTTCCACTGGTGAGGCCAAATTTCAGAATCATATTTTCAAATATAATAGAATAACAATTCTTTAATTTGATCAATTAAAGTGAGAAATATAAAGCCGTCAGTGAGAGTGCGGTTTCAGAGTGTGAGCTCTCTGATAAAAGCTAACAGACACATTTCTCCGACTTTCTTCTTGGAACTGAACCAGCCAATTACCACTTGGTAATCACTGTGAAACTACAACAGCACATGGTATGATTTTGATTCACCTATGTTGCCAAGTTAATTTATCTTTTTGTCTAAATAGCTATGTCAAAACTATAGTTAAATGCTCGCTCTCTAGTTGTTAGAGAGGGCAAAAATACTGTCTAATGCTATCTTACATCATCATGTACATGTATTGTAAAGAGGGATAGTTACAATAGTACCTGCAGCAGTGCTGAGTGTCTAATGAAATGTAGCCACATGACATGGTGGTGCTGGATGCCATTTCTGCTTCCTCGGCCTTTTTATTAGATTAGCGTTGCTTTTGCACTTTCCACCTACACATTCAACCCTCAACTGAAAAGAACAAGTTCACCAACCGATAACAGTGTGATCTCTGAGCGCCTGTTAGCGATTATTCTTTGCAAAACAGTGGTAAAAATATCACATCAACACTGTGGCCTTTACAAAAATCTGTTTTAAAAAAAGGTCCTTGCTGACAATCAGTCAATAGTCCATTAAAATGAACGTGTGGGATGTACAGACTGTAAAAATGGCATGGGTATGTTGTTGGTCAGTACAATATAATCTCAGTGACAAATATGTGTTTTTTATTATCATATGTCACATTTTTGTATTGTGTATGATTTTTGTAGTTCTACTGCACTGAGGTGAGCTATTACTCAAAATAGCTATCCATTTATGTCCATTTATGTTCATATCTTAGATACTACATACAGCATAACCTATTATTAAGCAACATGTAACACTAATGTTGTCTTAGTTATTCTTAAGCAGATTTATTACATCTGAGAAGAATCACTGCAATCACTGAATGACTGCAAAGCATAAGGCAATTTGTATTCGGACAACATCCATGCACAAACATATTTTTCATCTTGCCCGCTACTTCAAATTGATTAAAAAAAAAATCGTAGCAGACATATTAAAGCATATATTCTTTACACTGTTGAGGTATAAAATATAAGTCATCATATAAAGAGAACATCATCCACTCATCCAACACTGGGGACAGTTACAGAAAATAACACAGCGCAGCACTGAACAGAAATGAATTTGGTTTTAGGAATGAGTGAAGATCCCTTGTCGCGGCATATCGGCCACCTCACACTGAAAACCGAGCATGAGTGAAGTGTAGAAAGACTCCTAAAGCCTAGGGCCAAGTGCAGTGGCTCTCAGTGAAGGCAGGCTGAAACCCCAAGAGGCACAAGGCAAAGGGACACTGACAGAGCAAAGAGGGAGTGAGGAATCATGGGAAGTGAGGCAGAAAATGAAGAATTAAACAGAGGCAGAAGATCACAAGGCTGGTACAGGAGGGTATTTAAAGAAAGAGTTGGACAGAACCAATGAGAAAACTACACTTAGTTAAGACTGAACTTGGACTTCTTTCCTTCATCTGTCAGCTTTTTTCTTTCTTGTCTTCCATCTATACTTCCTTTCTGATTTTACTATATCTTCTCAGCATATAGTCCTACTGACGGACTTCAATTATGGCAATAGTTAAGTAACACAGCCATGAAGAATTTATACATACAGTATACATAAATGTTGAATAAATATAGAATGAAGTACACACTGTTTCAGGTGAGCCACCAAGCCACCCAACCAATCACAAACGTATTCCTTTTCGTCCTTTTTTGTCATCCATTTATTTTTCTCCATTCACCCAACAATTAGTGCTTGCATTAAAACATACATCCATAGACCTGTCTTTCCATTCTTCTATCCATCTATCAATACTTCCATTCATCCATCCATGGACCTGGTTATTTATTCTTTCATCCATCCATCCATCCATCCATCTATCAATTCTTTTATTCATCCATTGTCCATCACTTCAGCCATCCATCCATCAATTCTTCCATCCATCAATTCTTCCATCCATCCAACCATCCATCTATTTTCCCATCCATCCTTTCTTCCATCCATCCAGGGACCTGTCTATTCAGTCTTCCATCCATCCATGATTTTTTTCATTCATCCTTTCTTAGTTCTTGCGCCATTTATGCATCCTTCATCCCTCTTTCAGTTCCCTTTTCTTCCTTGCATTCCCCCATCTTTTCATTGCCTAAATTGGTGATTTGTGTTTTATGGATTATTTATTATGAATGCCCCCCCCCAAAAAAAAACAGAACAAAAACAACAACAAAAAAATAACAACAAACAAACAAAAAAACATAACTAAAAAAACAAAAAGACAAATAAAAGGCTGAAAAATTGTAATGGTCTTCCCTTAATTCCTTCCATCCATCAACCCATCCATTCTTCTTTGAGTCATCCTTCCATGCATGCTTCCTTCCTTACGAAAGACACCTTATAAAATATCAATGACTGCTGTTCTCCTGTACTCTTTGGCTTTTAAGGGAATTGTAGTCTATACATCTAGGAAAGGAAGCAAAGAGAGTAAACAGAACAAGTTGAGGAAGGAAGTAAAGATGGAGGACAATGACAATATGGTGAAGATCCATAGCAACAGATAAAAGAACAGTAGGAGCTCAATTATCCACCTTTCCTGCTGATTCTCTCTCTGCCTGTGATTGGACAGCATGAATATATCAACCCTCACCACAAACTAATTAGTGTTTGTTTGGCACCATCAGTGCAAACAAAGTTTAATTTTGCATCACTATTACACACAACGATTCAAGCTGTTAGTGCATCGTAAACATTTGATTAAAATTAATTGAGCAGTGGGGAGCGCTGTCAGAACGAGCAGCAGCACAAGGATTGGGATGTTCTGAAAGAGATTCTTCACAATCTCGTGATCCCTTGGAGAGATGATGCTGTTACAGGCTAATAATAATAATTTAGCACACTCTCTCGGTTGTTTGCTGTGACTCTCAGCTTGATTTTTCTTCTGCTTGTTTTTTTTTTTTTTTGCTAGGTGCTACAAACAAGCACACACGCACACACTCGGAATAATGCACATACATTTATTGATATATTGAAAATGACTGCACAGTGTTAAAAAGTCTGTCCTTTTACAGGAAAACACTTTCATATATCAAAGTAAAAAAAAACAGCAAAACAACAAAATAGCATTAAAAAGTTTATAAGATTTGTTAGAGACACAAAAATAAAATAATACAAGTAATTATCATGAATTCCTTACTCTATCAAAATTGCAAATTAAGCAGGTGTTTGCATTTAAATATACAATAAAAACTAAAGGTGCGCCGAACGATCGGTCACCGATCACGATCGGCAGATCACGGCTATAAATAGTGTGATCGGTGCTCGGCAAAATGGCCGATTAGAAAAAACGATAATGCGCAGACCAAGCGAGATTTGTCCTTAACGTTTATCCATAGAAACTGGAAAACCTTTCCTAAATAAAGGAGAAATATGTATTTACACTTATTTAAGTCCTGCAACGTTGAGAGCTACCTGTGGATTGGCAGAGATTCTTTAATGGTTTATACTTATGTTTGTTTTTGGGAAACCTGGCTGTTACTTGAAAAAATACCTTTTAGGTAATTTACAAAATTATTAAATTAAAGAACAGTTAAACAGTTTAATTCAGTGGTTCATTTTTGTTTAATAGCATTCTTAATTTAGCCCTTAAATACACATTTAATGTGATCAGTATCGGCTGTGATCGGTATCGGCGGATCACAATTTCGGTGATTGGTAATCGGTGATCGGCCTCATAAATCCTGATCGGAGCATCTCTAATAAAAACATTGGATATTGTCTTAATAGTTCTTGCTGTACTGTCTTTTATGACTTCCCTGTATTTTTACAGTTCAAAAATGACAACCGCATCTGCCAATTTTTGACTGTAATGGAACTGTTTTTATATCTATATTTATATGTATCCGAGTTTGACAGAGGCCAGATCAATAAGGCTTTTGGATATTTTAAGAAAATGACTAAGGAGACTTACAGCCGGCCCAGAGCTGCACGGCTGCTTTGGCGTTGTATGTATTTAGAAAGCTATTCCTGAGGGAAAGGCAAAGAGCAGCAAAGCTCAAACAGAGCCACAGATTCATTATTTTTAGTCCTGTTTGCTATGGGCCCGTTCGAAACGCCCTCTCTCCTCCCCGAGAATAAAGAGCAGCAGCGTGAGAAGAAAATTGGAGCCGGCCAGGAGGGAGGCGCAACCAGGCAAACACACATCATTAAAAATAAGATACAATCATATTTTTATCGCTGTTTCCTTTTGTGCAATTGACTGTTGTTATTGTCAGAGTAGAAGAATAGAAATCAAATGTCTGTGAGCACACCGTACATTGGACTGAAACATTTTCCACATCACACTGCATTATGCTTTCACTAGTGGACTTTTACAGGTCATTAGAAGTGGAAAGGTCTGACACTGTGGTGCAGAGGGATTTCAGAGCTGGAAATACTCATCTCCAGTGCCTGTTGCCTCTTTTAAAGGTTCATGCGTCATCCAACTCAATCTCTAAGAAACTGCTGGATACATGAAATAATATCATAATAACTTAACTTTTGGAAATAAGTGAACACCATGTTGTCATTTATTTCAACTGGTTTGTTAAAACTGTTTTGGTTTACAGATTTACACATACCTCCAGAGGACATTTGTTGTATATCATCACTGTGTGACAAAATCTCTATCTTAGGCAACTCGTTATATCACTTTGTACCACTACATGGAGTCCTGAGCCACTGCACCACACAGCCCTTGAAAGTCTATGTGAAGCTGTTCCTTTACTAGCCTGGCCAGCCAGACGGATTTCTCATTGTATTACATACAGAGAAATCAGTCTGGTCGTGCAGGGTTTGAAGAGGATTTCAAAGCAGGACCATGGGAGGAACTAACGCTCTCCAAGTAAACCAATCAGAGAAACCCCAGATGTGACGTAAGGAAAGTGACCGTCTGATTCCAGTTGTCAACAAACCACAGCGTACACCAGCATGGCTCGAGAGAGAAAAATCTGAGTACACAGAGTGTAATATTGTGTTTAGTGCTAATTTTTGATCGTAGTAAGCTTCCTAAACCTGCGTACTGTTTTGCTTGAAAAAATTCTTGCACTCAATATGATGCAAAAGAAAATCCCGCCTCCCTCGCTATGATTGGCTGGGAAGAAAGAGCCGGAGCAGAATATGGAGCAGATTGGACAGTCCCAGTCTGACGTAAGTCTGATGTAATATAAAAGCTGTCTGGCTGGCCAGGCTATTCCTTTACCATAGAATCTATTAGAATATCTTGTCAATGACCTGAAGAGCAATTGTAATTCAGAGTTCTGGGGATGAGATACTGGGTGGACACTTTGGAAATATGTTTGGTATCTGGTGTCATTAAAATGTATTAAAATCCCTTTAGAAGAGCCACCCTAAAAACATATTTTGCAATCATATTCCATATACGAGTTGATTTGCAAGATAATGTTAAGAAAATGTGTGGGCTGATACCAGTGATTCCTAGTGGACGTTTAGATGAGGTGGAAGTGGAAGGTATATGTGCATGTTTGTGTCCTTGCTCAAGCACCAAAGAAAGGAACTCATTCTGGTAGTTCTTATAGAGAACAAAGCAGAGCCAGAGATGACATCTATGATCTATCACACTCAGCCACCTGCTTCCCAAAAAGAAGGCCATTTAAATGCCACATCTGCTCCAGTGCACCATCCACCGAGCGTAAAACATAAAAGAACACCACTTGAAGAACAAACTCAATGTTCCCCTTATTTTAATACGTACATGCACACGAGCACACAAGGGACACGCACACTGAATTCTGACAACCATTAGGGAAAGGATCATTTTTGGTTCACAGAAGCCCGCATGGAGCCAAATGATGCATTTGCAGCTGTCATGTGTTTTAGCATTGGCTGAGGATAACTTCAGAGGTCACGCAAGCCGCGTACACTCACATCCGGAGCCCCTTGGTCACGGCGAAAATGAAGTCCAACCCAATCTGACCAACTGTCTGTGACGAGTTGGCTCACTGTGTGAACTGGACTGCACTGGTGTGGACAAAAACGTCATGTGCTGTGGCCTGCTGGACCGAGAGAAAAATAGACACTGCCTGAACCGACGGAGGCTGACTGAGCTGGGGCTTATGGCCAGTTAGTAATATCACATACATTAATGACTGGCAATTAAATCAGCCAGGAATCTTAAGCATCGAAGTTAATAATACATGGAGCATAGAGTATTTTAACCACATTATTCTTTTTATATAACAAACAAGTTAGCCAGCTACAGACTGATCCAGTATCTTTGCTGGTCTAAAATGAGCTAGTTTTGCTCTTAATATGGGTCTTCATGTTTTGTTTTGTTTTCTTATTTGCCTACTTGTGTTACTTTGTGTCGTTGTCTGGCTCTGGAGCAATGTTTCTGATCCTAGTCGGAGTAAGCCGTATACATGCAGCAATAGACAGAAAATGAATCGTATAACTGTTATCTGTATTCCAATTTCAATTATGATTACAATTAAAAGTCCAGTTGCTATTGTCAATAATTTGGATTTCTCTCCAAACTTACACACTATCTCCTCTATCACTTAGCCTTTAGTTAATAATACGTCCATTACTCGTCACAACAACAAATTTTCTTCTTGTAAGTGACAGGGTCCAGAGAAAGATGTCATGCTGTGCCATGTCTACATCATTAATTGACAAAGCCATTAAAGAGACACTGTCATTGTCACAACATTTACTGCACATCCGAATGACAATGATTAGTCTGCTTTAAGACATACTCTTCTTTTTCTGCTGCATACAGAAATAATCTGGCTGCTCAGATATGATATATGCAAGGCACATATTAAATAAACCTCGTAGGCTGATCTCAAGGCTGAGTTTTTAGTGCAGCCTTCCTGAGTACGAATCCACACAGATCCTTTGCTGCATTCATTCCTTGTCCATTCACTGTTTTTCACTTTCAGAATGAAGCTAAAATGCCACAAAGGTAAAACAAATGCACACTGTTGCAGTAAACAAGGTTAAAATGCTGTTTCTCTACCACAAACATCTGTCATGAAAGTCTCACCTGTCATGAGTCTATTGAGATGAAAAACAAAGCAAAGTAACAAAGAGAACACACTATAAAAAACAGACTCAAACAGGGCTCCAATGACTAGCACAAAAGCTTACAGTAATTGTGCCTGGTTGTAATTAGCACTAGCATTAGTGAACCTGTTCATTATCTGTCTTTTGTGTTCTACAGAATTAGAAATATCTTATATTAAATATTCTTTGCGTATAGTTACTTATATCTATTACAAAATATAAAAAAACTGTAAACTATAAAAATAATAAGGCCATTTCTGATTTATTACAGATAATATACACACTTGCGTCAAATAAAACATATGGTTTGCCATTGAATGGATACTAGAATTAACATCAGCAAAAATACTAATAATATAAAGATGAGACATGTTAGTCATGTCTTCTATCAAAGTGGTAGTTTTTTGTTCTGTCATCCCCTCTTCCACATTTCCCGTCACCTCTCTCCTTTCAAGGCCAAAATCTGAGAAGAGGTTTTGTTTACACTGTGTAATGACTGTCTGCTTTTACACCCTGATGTGATGTAAACAATATTACAGATGATGTTTTATTATGATTTAACTATGGTTTTATGAATTCACTGGCCTGTAACGAAGTGTGGCGAGGTCGCTGCTTTGACCCCGTTTGTTTAGCGAGACAGGCCGGCTCTGGTTGAAGAGCCACAGAGGAGGCTGCGTGGGCTATTTTAATGAACTCCCTGCTTCACCGTGATGAATAGGTGTGTCTGACTTGGGTCTCTGCTCCACCCCTTCAGAGGAATCAACGAGCAGGGCACTCATCAGTGCAGCCCTCTGCTTCCCACACGCCGGCACGCAGCCACCGACACACACCTACACACATACATAACACAGGAATAATGAACTACAGGACACAGGATTTATGACACCTGAAATCAATGTACTGCTTTACATAAAAATCAATGTTCTTGTTCAGATTGAGTCTTACACTGTGTTGACAGAAATGATTCTAGACATAAAGTCAAAGTTTAACATCGCTGGTTCTAAATTGCCACAAATTCTCAATTGCACTTTCCCCATGGACACAATGAATAGGGTTAGAAAAGTCAGAATGTTTTTACAAGATGTATGTTTTAACTAAGCAGTTTTCAGTTTTCTAATAACCATTTCCAGCTGTTCTGATCTGTCTCTATTATGGCTGGGAATCACTGGGCACCTAAAAAAGAAGAAAGTCGAAAGTTTACATTTTGCATTCCATATTGTATAGTGTGGTTGGTCGAGTTTGTTGGTCTCATGATCCACATCATAAAAGCCAAAGTGGGCCCACTCTATTTTCCTTTAGCTTCAATCTCACTGCTATCCGCCATTTTCCTCCCCATTTGTTTCTGCTTCACTTGAGACTTCCACTCTGTCCCTAGTCTCTATGCAAAGCTGTCACTAGTGTTCTAGGAAATCTGGAGCAAATGTTTGTTGGTAAAAGAAAAAAGCTAATTAGGTGTATATTATATTACTGTAACTCAAGAATTTAAATTAATTTTGGAGAATCTTGAGGAAAATCTTAAGTTTGTGTTGGATACTGTCACTTTATTTTGGCCTGAGTTTGTATTTTTAATACCACCTGGTAGAGTTGACATTAGCTGATGATATAAACTGATTTTAATCCAGGCTGCAATGGCAAAATGACCAGTGAAGTGTTGCACTGGTGTTTTCCGTCAATTATATTTTAATGTCTCATATTCTCCAGAGAAATATCTGTGTCTTCATGTCTTGACTATGAATTCTTCTCTCTCCTTTTTTGTGAAAGTGGGAGGGGTTTTGTAAATTTGCAAACACATAAAATCCTTTAAATCACAAATAAAGACAAACTATTGATCTCGCGGTAGCATTTCCTTGTAGTCAATATAAAGTAAGATAGAAGCACACGGTCGTCACAACAAAGTCCACTAGTTCCTAATTTAAGCAAGCCATTGAAAAGTTTTTTATTTATCTATCTGTGTCATACTTGACAAGCAGGTCATCTTTTGTCGACGCTCTCTCACGGACAGACCCGTCTTGGAGCAAGGAAAAGAAAAAGACATAAAGGCAGGCACCACCAGAGACTTTCAATTTGGACTTTTTCTTTCCCTTGAACAGATGGAAAAGACACCTTCTATAACATATCACAGTTCATTAGTGGTGAGCCAGAACCGTTTCATTTTCCTCCCTTTCAGAGAAGATTTATTCTTCTCTTCACAGCAGTCAGGATAATGCTCTGTCAGAGGCTTACAGTTGTGTCAGAGAACATACTATTGGAGAGATGTGCCCTATCTGAAACCCAGTCTTCTCCACATTCACTCTGGCACTACGTCTAAGAGTCTGCTTTCTCAGCCCCAGAGAAATGCAAATGCCTAAATCTATGTCCAGTTCTGTAGTCCCATTGGTGCCCGGGGAGCCTTCAGGGCAAGATATTCCGTATCTTAATACAGAATCACTGTCTGTCACGTCTCACACCATTAATTCTGTGGAGGCTCCGCAAACTGTTAACTGTCAAGCTATCAAGCGGCTCTCCCCTCTCCGTCTCTCGCACTTCTTATAGACCTCATTTTCAGATAATAGGCCATACAGGCAGAAAAGTGCCCTTTTTAATTATCCTGAGGATTATGAGCTTTGACTTGTTTCCAAATGCTAATACATAAATGGCAGCAGTGCATCTTTGCATTAGAAGCTGTGCATTACCCTTCCATTTGGCCTCCGCCGCTGATAGCCCACAGCTGATCTCTGCACACCTCATTTGACAGGAACACAAGGCTGAATGGTCAAGCTGTGACTGTCATAAAGAACTAGATAAACTATCAATTCAGACTGAATATTAAACAATTCATGTATGCAATGTAAAAATAGCTACTTTGATTGTATTGTTTTAACGCAACAATATGCTAAAATGAAAATATAACAACGGAGCAGAATTATGTGATAATTAATACAAACTAATCTCCATTTTATCACAAAATCTAGATTAGATAGACAGATTAGAAAATATTGTCCTACAAATGTATAAAGTTATAATTTTGTTTTAACAAATATTACATCACAATATATATCACTGTTTTTTATTGGCAAATCATGGCAAGAATGGCATGGGTCCATAACTTCAGACCTCGAGTTAAAATACAATTGTTGTAGTCCGATGAAGTACCCAGTTCTAGTCATACAGTATACATACAGTATACTGTCCAGAATTCATGGCTGAGCAGGAATAACTATAAATCTGCATTGGAAAAATTAAACAATCAATTTAACATATTACAAGTACAAAATACAAGTACACGTACAAAATGCAGTTTAGCATCTAATGTGAACTGCAGAAGCAGTATGCGCAGAGAGGGTTGAGTAAAACTTTTAATTTGCTGCTCCGCTCCGTCTGTATCCTTGCTACATACTGTACATAATATAATATCAGTGCAGGTTTCAGCAAATCAATAACACGCACAGTCTTCATTAATTACAGCTGCTTTGCTGGTGTATATAGGATTTCAAATCACCCACATCTTCTATACAAAGCCCCCAAAACCCCACACCACAGCCTTATTTATTTTCTTCTCCTTAATTCTGTATTTTCTTCTTGGCTTGCTTAGCTGCTACTTTGTCAGCAAAAGTGGGAGACAAAATAATTGCCTCTATATTTCCTGGATTGATTTTTTTGCCGAGTTCTAATACAGTGGTCAGGCTGGCACTCAGGCATCCATGACAGGACCAGGGCTGCAGGCTTTGTATTTCAGGAAAAAAAGCACTTAAGTGTCAAGACTGTTTTTTAAATTATTATTTTCTATGGCAAGCCATTATGGTCAAGTAGAAGTAATCAAATCAGGAATCACTGGAATACCTTCTGCATACTGTCAGCATGAGGATCTCATGAGGTAAACATGGTTTTATGATTGGATTCCAAAAACACAATTATTTTTTTATTCATTAATTTTCTACTGCTTATCTTGTTACAGGTTGCATGGATACTGGAGAATAGCTTAGGGTGAGAGGCTGGAAACCATCGCCAGTGAACTGCAGGGCTAACACAGACGTACACTGACAGTACACTGACAGACGGTTATTAACTCTCACATTCTTTCAGTATAGATAAAATCCATGTATTTTTATTATTTATAGTGGGGCGCCATGACATTCTGGAAACATGAAATATCTAGTTAAATATTAGGACTATATTTGAGTTTTCCTTTGGTATTAGTATGGTCTGAAGTTACTTGGAGAAACTTTGAATGTGGTCACACCATAATGTGAAACTTCTATGGGCTAATAAACTTGACACCCAAGACAGAGCTATTGCAAGCTACCAATACCAGATACCAATTATTTGAAGCCCCTTTGCCTGGAAGAAAAGATAGGACCACAATTTTTCTGTTGATCCTTATGTTCATTGTTTTTGTTTGGATCCATTTGGTTTGTTTTCAAACAACACTTTTTAGAAACAGAAAAACGAACAGACTGACACAAAACCACAACAGGCACAACATTATTACCAACAATGATCACTAAAAACTTCTAATGCACAGTTTAACACTTGTTTTAATTCACCAAATGCACCTCGTAATACTGAAACAGTATCAGTGTCACAAAATAAACCACAGGAGAAAACTACTGTTCACCACAATAGAGCTACATAAAGTAGTATTAGACAAAGTACACAGCAAACGAATTGCCAAAATCCTAATATTGCATCTCTGTAAGGCACAAAACCTCTGCAAGTTGTCTGCCCTCAATTCATCATATTTCTGCAGAATAATCAACAGCATCATGCTGCGGGAACCTGGTTAATCCACAAGGTTGCCACTGTTTGTGCAGTACGGCCGGGTAAAGACCCCTTTGTGTTTTCAACCACAAACAAACCTTTTCAGGCCGACTCGGTGCAGCTTGTTCGTTCACACCAGCGTTAAATGGATGGCTAAGGCTTTAATACCAACTAAAGACTCAGACTTGATTTGTTTTAAACAGACCAAAGACGTCAGATCTGGAATGTTTTTAAGTGCCACACTATAAAACCTGAACAGATATCTCACATTTTTTGCAATATTTGTATGTAAAAAAGAAATTACCATAACAGACTGTGTTCAACTCTCTTTCATGTGCAGCAAAGTCTTTCTGAATCTCTTATTACTAACTAAACTTTTAACTACTCAAGCCTGGAAGTTGTACTCCCTGGAATGAAATGTTCTGTATATGACCCCTTGAACTTATGGTAGGAACTGGCTGGCGGCCCCTGTGAAAAGTAGAAATGGAATGCTGTCTGCTAATTCCAATCTGGACTCCCACAGGTTGCCCCATCACAGTTATTCTTTGGCTCTAACCTCTACATCTAACACCAACGCTGCTCTTAGCGGGCCACGAGAGGTGAAGACGCCCTTTGAACCTTTTTAGCACAGCTTCATGGCATCGCACTTCCTTCACGCGGCCCTTTCACCCTCGGTGCGCGATGGGGAAGAGTCGACATGGCGGCTCGGCGGGAGAGTGTGAGAGTGCATTAGACCTCTGGCGTCAACTGGAGCATCAATTAATGAGCAGCCCGGGAATGTGTCCATCCAGAGACACTCTACGACGGGGTGCCACACGAGACGGGGGCAAGGCCGCAGACAGCTGGGGGACGTGAATAATGAAAAGCCTCTGTTTTAAATGTTTAAATGAATTAGGAGCAGGGGAAGAGGTGCTAAAGACATGTAGCTGAGAGAAAAAAAGCTAAATATAATTATCTTTCTAATCAAGCAGCAGAATGGAGATCTTTGTCAGAAGGAAATTTTGCCATGTCACATCATTAGTGGGATCAAATCAGTGCAAGCACCACAAAGCACTCAGGCACTAAGGGCTATAGTATGTCTCAGCTCTGCAAAGAAGCTTCATGTTGGTTGTAATGACCAACTACACTCAAGCAAAACTCATATTGGGTTGGGTTATAGTTCTTTAGTAACAAGAAGTGGGATCACTTTATTTAAACATTCATACTGTAGTCTACCGTTGGGAGAAAAGCTATAGTAGGTAATTAGATATGTTCACATTTTGACTTTTCTCTTCCCCATTTTTGCCAAGTAAAGCTTTATTGTTGCTGCCGCTGGATAACGGCCAAGGTTTTCTTTATTTTAGTCAATCAGAATCTGAAAAATAAAACTCTGCCCTTTAAAAGCCTCACTGTAGCTCCCATTGTATTAGGTTGCTCATCTTTTGCAGGACATTGAGCCAGGGATACTTTGACTTTTGTTACATTGATATTGCAAGGCTCAAGGTTGTTTAAGTACAATAAAAAAGAAAAGCCTGAGGACTTGCTTCACTTACTTAAAACATTTGAAAAGGCATACTTTCAATCAAATCTGTACCCAGAGACTTTGAGGCCATTTATTCAAAACAAAATGACCCTGCAGCATTTTGGACATTCATTTACACAAGGAACTGTGTTTTCACTTGATGAAAGCAAAAACCTTTGAATCCAGCTAGGGATGTGTGTTTTTATTTTGTTCTGTGTACAAATGTTAGGAGTGTCATGATTCATCTACTACATCAAGTAGTACTGGAAGCCTATATTGGGATCAAATCAATTTACAAGAAAAAAAGCAACTGTTCTTGGTAATAAGCCAATGTGCTCAAGAAAGTACTAAATTAAATAATGTGCAATTCATAATAATAATGTGGAAAACTTTTCAGAAGAAAATGTACTTAAGTTAATTTTTAGTGTTTGTTTCTTCCCTGACACAGTACAACCTGCTCTATTGGACTAGCTGTTACACTTACTTAATGCTCCATCAAAAAAGGGGCTGAATTGTTGAATTACACTGAATCATATTGTTCTAAATCAAACTAATCAAAATATCATCAAGAATGATTTGCTGTCACAAATGTATGTGCCTCCCTAAGACTACAAGGAAGATAGAAGTATTGCTCTAAAAAACATTACGCCCCTAGTAAACTTCCTCTTTACCTAAAATAGCACCTTATGTGTTTTTAAAATTGTGGTGCCATATGCTGCGCTTCAGTGTGTACAAACTGTCCAGTGGGCAGTGAGTGACACTACAACAGCTCATATTTGTAGCAGCAGGTTCACACTAAGTAAACAAAGCCCTACTGATTGGCAGCCGTTCCACTCTGCAGAATCCAGCAAAGGCAACTCAAATTGGTAGCAGAAACCGCTCAGTTAGATTTCAATTTCTCTTCGCAGATGAGAGCGCCACGCACACGGCTTGTGATTTGTCTCCAATATCTAAAACCGTGGAGTAAACAGTGATCAAACTGCTGCAACCTCAAAGAGGTTACACACGACGCTCACGGGCTAAACACCGAGGCAGAACCGACAGACGGCCAAAAGTATGAGATCAGATGAAGGTGATATTTCAGTGTGGGCGGCTTCCTCTGAGCTGCTAGTGCACTGCTGTTTCATTTTCTCCTTCTCACCCTCTCTCACACCAAAGTCCAAAGCCCAGGAGAAATTAGTCACCCCGCGCTATGTAGTGAGGAAGTGTATGTGCCTCTGTAAGAAAAAGACTGCTAGGAAGATGGAAGAAAACATGGTGTAAAGAAATTGTTTTCAGTCTGTATGCTTATAATTCCAACCTTCTATGTGAAAATGGATGAAAATCTCTCATGGGTTGAGAAGAGGGGCTCAACACTGAGCATTAGGAATAGCCTTAGTACTGCACAGAGCATTGCTACATAAGGAAGGACTTACAATCCGCCCTAAGCCTGAGAAATTAGCATACAGATTCAAATGTTCCCTGTTTGAATTGAGGTAAAACTATACGAATTACAAGCACACACTTTTATGCTTTTTAATGTCACACATTGCATTAAAATGTGTCTGATAAGTCACAAGAATATTAAACTGAAATGAAAAAACACTGTGTTCTATGTACTTTTGGTGCAAGCACATTGTGAGTGACAGAGGAGGAGTTGTTTGAACAGATGAAAGTGAAGCATGAACTGCGAGCTACCCTTGAGCTAATTCTATCATGGAGATAACAGTACCCCCAGATTTCTGTTCCTCATTCCCATCTTACATTAGATCAAGGCTTTCTGCACAATAAATTTAATGGCATGGGTACGCTCCCATTTAAAATAGCTTTGAAGAGTCCTCATCTCCACTATTGTTAGAGAAACCCGTCTAGCATTCATGTAAGGTCACAAAATACAGCCTAACTTTTATTGTTTGTTTGATGAGGAGCAAAAAAGGGCACAGCTAACATCACAACGGCCATCCAACAGGGGAATCTGACTGAAATAACAAGCGTGAAAAATAACAGGCTCATTTCTATACAGCGTAATTGCAATTTTCCACCCAAATTACTGCCTAATGATTACAGACATAAGGTGGAGCTTGACAACAACACCAGAAAGGAGCAGGCGGGTAAAACACGATGCAAAAGACCCAGGGGGCATCACAAAGGAGTGAGAGGGTGAAGAAAAAAAAAAACTGCCAACAAAAGATGAGCGCTCCGTGACTCCCAGAGGAACGCTGGGGTTTAGAAGTGGGCTTCTCAAAATCTGCAATTCCCCAACCTCTTCTCTGGGCCGGTGGTTCAGGGCTGAAGAAGAAGTGCTGCCTCCCTGGATAAGAAGTTGATGAGAATTCACTGCAGTGGCACAACATTTAGAGTGAAAGCTGCCAAATACAGACTATACCTCGAGAGACGGAAACAGTGGGAGAGAGAAGCCCGGTGCCTGACAAAGCTTAAAACCAGCTCCATGGAAGAGTGGATTCCTAAGCTGTGCCGAGGCTGTCCTCCGCTAAAACCTCGTTGTACAGAGCACTCACCAGTCAGCCGGAGATCCCCGAGAAGTCACATGGCTCAACTGCAGGACACCACAAGTGAAATGTCTTGTTTATGTCTTGGTACGCTGATTAGACATTCTAGGCATTTTAATTTGATAATGAGGAATATGAGGAAATTGACAAAGTAAGAATATTCTAGTCCATGTACAGTAACAGGTGACATCACACAGCTTTGTTAAATCAGACGCTGTAGTATAACGCTACAGTTTAATTTAACACAGCCTTTTAATTGGACTACTGTCCTTCATTGATGTGGGTCTGGTTTCAGGCTCCAGCAGAAATGTTTCAACTTCCAGTATATTACAATTATAAATTTTGTTTACTGTAGTACGATGTCAGAGACGTTTTAGGTGGACTGAGAAATTTTGTTTACCAAACGCCTTGTAAATGTACTGACTCACATTCACTGACACACAAGCAAACATGCACACAACAAATCAGCATAAATAAATAAGAGATGCAGTTGTGCTTCACAGCCTAATCTCTAAGGAGAAAACTGTGCACCGCGTCGGCAAGGATCAGCCTGGCCAAGTGACTGGGGCCACGGCTGGCTTCCAGGAAACCAATTTGTTTGTTTATTGTCTTGGTGTTTTGTCAGTGGTTACAGTTCATTGCTGCCAGCCTATCTTGGACATGCTCCTTTAAATGGTATCTATAAAAAATAGGAAGTACTTTCTCCACGTCTTCCTCCTTTGCTGTGTATACGACTGAGTGGCACATGAGCATCACAATGCTGCCTTTGCTACAGCAGAGCTTTGAGTTTTCTTTTAAACACCGATGGATACACTCCAGCCGCTCGAGCTGTACTTTGAGAGGTGGAACAAACTGTGCTTTCTGAACACATTAGCCCATGAACACTGCTGAGCAGCGAGTCTTGGGGTGCTGAAATCAAGTGTAATCATGCAGATAGATGGCTGACTCTTTATTGTTCAACAAAGCTAAATCTGCAGGGCTGCTGGTGAATATAGAATTTTTAAAATGATGCAACATCCTGGATTTCATGGTTAACCCATGCTGCAGAGCTATGTTCTCAGTGACAAGACAGTGGGCTGTGACATGTATATGTATCTTATATAAACCGACACATTGGCAGTGTCACACTGCAGGAAATGCAGAAATGTCAGTCTCCCATGGAGACTTCTTAAAGCATTGCATTCTCAACAGGCGATCCTCACTGTACAAGTACCACAGGCGGTGCAAACCTTTACACAGTGTAAAAACGAAGCCACGTCTATTGTTTTGTCTCATGCCTACAAACACAAACCAGACTCTTATATTATTCCCTATTGATCTGACAGAGTAAGCATGAACCAGACAGAGAACACAAATACAGCCTGGGGTGGCTCCTTAAAAGTAGAGACAAGCTTCTTATCCACGGTTCTCTCTTACTCTGGAAATCACCTGGTGGCTCGTGCTTATGACTCAGGCTGTGCTATGCCTTTTTCAGGCTTTTGTTGCAATGTCTGCTTAACACCCAGCTGAAACCTCAAGGTAATCCATTCAACATCTGCAGGCTTTGAGCGCACTGTTGTCCTTTTGAAATGTGACAAACTCAACAGAGGGTTATGAGAAGTGTGGACAGGTACAGATATAACTTTTTCTATAAACCTTTAGCTCTCAAAACCAATTCCACAACAGCCACTGATGAAAGAACACATCTTTACAAAGTTCCCAATGAAACTTGTGTAATCTCAAATACAGTGCAACTGTCACAAGGATCCCATCTCCAGTAATCCCATGGTGGCCTTTGCTCAGGCTGTCAGCAACACCAACCAATAACACGGCACAATAAAACCCTCCAGAACAACAGAGGGCCGCGGGCAGCTTCAAGGGCTACTGACGGCGATCTATAAAACAATATAATGGGTTGCCTGTCAGTGAGTGTGAAAGGGAAGAGCTACGCCTCCTCTGACTCTCTGAGGGGACTTCAATTAATCACAGCAGAATTGTATCACCCCGGTATAGGAGTGTAAGGTTATTACCATCCTGGTATTCTGCAGGATGAAATGCGATGATAGCGTTAATTGAGGGGAAGAAAAAAAAAACAAAACAGCTGACTGCATCTGCTCTTCATCCTTTTGATGAAGAGCAGATAAAAGAACAGAGAAAACAAGGTTATAGACTGGGAGAGACAGAAGAAGAGATTGGACTCTGTTGGGGTTTTGAGATATTAAATATTCAAGTTGGGTTGTGCAGAGAGCAGCTAATCTAGGTTAAATTCCTAGGCTGACAATTTTAGAAGCAAATAACAAAATACAGATAACTTAAAACTTTGATAACTACATGCTAACTAAATAATAAATTTCCTGTGCTATCACTCCAATACAGAGAAGAACAAAACTTCATTTTATCCAGTTTTCATTCAATTCTTCTGGTCGTGGCACAGCCTTATCACCTGAAAGCTTTAGTATTTAGTATGTTCGCCAGGGTAGCGCAACAAATGTACGCCACCTTAAGGCATTTTCATCCATAGACTACACAACAAGTCATCATATAATCACTGTTAGTTTCATTCATTAACTTGGCTGTTTTAGTTTTCGCGTGACTTGGTTTTGATCAGTAGATATTAGAACATAGGTTAACCCTAATGTACATTCCCATAGTCTTCATCACTTTATTGAGCAATAAAACCACGACATACTCTGAAATGCTCATAACGCAGGATAAATACGCGTGTTTTGTGTGAAGGTGTCGTCTTACCTGTCGCTGTGATGTTAGTTAACCCTGGGAAACGTCCCCTTCATTTATTCTCCATTGTCAACCACATCAAATACGAGACTTCTTTTTGGAGAAGTGCTATTTCCTTGCCGCTTCAAGACGCCCTCCACAACATCACATCACCTCAAGACACAGGACTAGTGTCAAAGCTCTCCAGACAGACCCACGATCCCCGAGTCAAAGAAGTCTGAAGTGCGGCTGCTGGTGACTCGCACTCGGTGGACTTGAAAGTCTATAAAAGTTGCTGGTCCGTCCGCCACAACGCCACAGGAGCAGGACCGCACCGCGTCCCGTCACTCATAGTTTGTGGGCTGATGCATGCTGTGGCTTCCTGATCCCACTCACCGGCTGCACTTGGCTTTTTCTTTTTTTTTTTTTTTTGGTAGCGTCTTCGTGCACTTCGAGAAAGTGATTTGAGAGATGTCCGAGGGATGCAGGAGCAGCCGGAGTCCTGACAGACAGCGAGAGGAATGGCGGCGCTCAACGGGGCTCTGGCGCCATTCAGTGGAGGCTAGCCATTCTGCACCAGCAAGAGGCAAAGGAGAGGCAAGACTGTTTCTGTTCGCGAACTGCTATCACACACATAAGGAGAGGACTGTGAGGGAACTGTTTTGCTTTAATTAAAATACATACCTGTTTACATGATATTCAAACGTGTACCTCAAATTATGCTAGCCTAGCTAAAGACGCATGAGGTAGCTATGTTATGTAGCTAGTAGCCACTCTGGGGCCTAAGTAGCCTGGTGCAATGGATGTATTATTACATTGGTGTCAAACATGTGGCCCTGGAGCCAAAACCGTCCCAGTGGCTACAGTCCGGCCCATGGAATGAAATTGTAAACTAAAGTTGAGAAACTGACATAGAATTTAGCTGTAGTAGCTGCTTTGTCCACTGTTTTAGAGTAGAACATAGCACAGCACTGAGACCCAGAACTGAACAGAAGATGGAATCAATGCAGTTACACTTTTGCAGTCAATATAGGTGTACTGTCAGCTGAATACTAGGCGTTTGTTTTTACATTGCGATCTATGGGGGAAATCCTCTTTGGGCCCGCATGTTTTGTTTTTTTTTATGTTGCAATACTTTGAGTGGCCACTAATCAAATTGGCTGCAAGGGAAAGGGGCCGCTGCCTTATTCAGATCTTATGATACATCCATGTCTGGTAGTGTGAAACATGCCTTGTCTAGTTATTTAAAGGAGAAGTCACCCTGTCATTTTAGCTAACTTTCTGACATAGACTATAGAGTTAGCATTGTTAGAGATCTACATCTTACACTTATAGGCTACCAGGTATGTACCATCAGCAACAAACCTGTGCTATTTAAGTACCAAACAAATAAATGGCTGTAAATGGTTGGCATTTGCACTGAAGCCTATCTTGCTCCAGTTAGTTTCCACTTGCTCCAACTTTGCTTGAAATCATGCCAATTCCCCGAACTTTGCTGAGTTTCTGATTGGATAAAGGCAGAAAGGACACTTGAACATTTATTTGTTTGCAAAGCAGAGGGTCTGAGACTAAGCACAGTAATAGTGACGTCTGTTTGAGAATAGAGCTGTTTAACCCTTATTTCATGAAAAAAACGATGCCTCAGTTCATTGCATTGGATTAGACAGACAGGAGTATGAGAACTTCTGTCTTATGTTCAGGCACGCAGTAGACCTCTGACTCCTCACATTATGGCAGACCTAATATCAGTACATCTGTTTGTCTCTCACATACCCCTTCTACTCTCCTAAAGTCTTCCCTCTGGTAATTGCATTATCATCTCTCCATTTCTCTGGCAGTCTCTTTCGTCTGCCCCCGAAAGGCAAGAACGGGCGGAATAATCAATACCAACCTTTGAAATAGCCTGCAGAGATGGGAGTCTAGCATCTGGATGTGGATTTGATTGATTTTGGACACCCTCCGAGTGTTATCATCATAAACCCTAAGCAGTCTTCCTCATAGACAGGACAGTCCAACACAAATATGCAAGCAGATTGAAAGTGCAAATACACAACAACACGGAGCGGAAAATATCTGCCATCAACTGATATCACATAATAAAATAAATAAAGTCAGACTTCAGGTATGTGTCATTCTAGAAAGCACACCACTTTATAATCAGATTTACATAGTGCTTGCTATTAATTTGGCTTTATTTACTGTCATGTCATTTATTATTAGGTTCCCAAAGTCATCAAGTTTCCTTCTCCGTCTCCCTCTGTCTCATTCTGACAGAGAGGAGATGACCTCATTAATCTTTAGTGCATTCAATAGACCTATCTTGTCATCCTCTGACACTGTGGTTTGTGACACAGCTCTGCTCATTAAATCATATGACAGGATGAGGTCAGCTGTGAGCGGAGGTGTCTCAAGCTGTGTGGGAGCAGATAAACCCGCTCATATTAACTTCTGTTATGAAGCCCGGCCACAACAAATGCTCTGAAACTGGCAGCTGAGGTGGACCTCGAGGTAATTTATAAGTGTCCATTTGGTATAAATCTCCTTTTAGTCTCTTTGAGCTCACATTGCATATACTGCTATGTGATCTGCTGCAATTTACTGCTTTTTGTGTTGTTTTACCTTCAGCGGCTGCTTTAGTTGCCATCCCACGCTTGTCATTCTGTGATTACTTTGACTCACACAGGAAAATAGCCTTGTGTGGGCTCTATGGCCCAGCATTGATTGTAGTGGTTCAGCTTAAAATAACAGCCCCCTGTTGGGAGCCCTCTGACTGAACTCTCTCTTGCTTTTGCAGCATAAGTGTATTTGAAGACGGTGGGACGTCTACCAGAAAATTGCAAGACGAAAAAATAGGGGGCATAATGGCCTCAGGAATGGAGCTAGGCATCAATAATGCAGAGGAAGCAGCAGTTAATGCCCCTTAATTCAACAGGTCTGCAGACACCGGGATGGTAACGGTCACAGATGTTCAATGAGAGTCAGCTACATCAGGCTTTATGGCTTTGTGCACCGTAGCTGTTCCTTGACATTCTCTGACCCCAGTCCTGATTACACAGCCATTAATGTGTTTTCATCTGTGGCCCATCTTAATGGAGTTTCCAACTTCTCCAGGTCTCTCAGACACCGGCGGGAGCTGTACCCAAAGAGAGAGAAATAACTTTCCGACACAGGCAGATATATGAAGTCCATTTAGAGGAAATGTTTCAGAACTGAAACAATGTGCACTACCGTGTAAGAGTGTTAGGCAGGTTTGAAGGAAGGGTGTATGGTAAGAAAATATAAAATCTAATAGATCAATTTACAAAATGCAAAGTGGGCAAACTGAAATATCCTTTACTTTTAAAATAGCATCAAGTCTTCTCTGTGCATTTATACACTGTTTTTTTTAATACTCTGCCTGTTTTGGTATTGTTGCAAATATTTGGAGCTAAGCACAGATCTCATGTGGAAGTAGGGCCCTCATATCCTTTACCTTCATGTAATCCCAGTAGGAGTCGAGTTCTGGACTAGTAAAAAACTAACCTGGAGATAGTTTTGACTTACATTGGTGGTCTGTTATGGGGCTGCTCACTTTGCATTTTGTAAATAAAAAAAAGGAAAGCATTCTTACTTAACAGCATTTCTTTACACACTTAAACCAACAGGATTATAAAAAAACAAACATTCACTTTCTTGAATGTCATCTTGTTGCTTACAGTAATTTATCCCAAAACACAATATACTCACAAAAATATATTGTTTTCATATAAAGGTTTTACAATCGATTAACCACACTTCTTGATTTTGGTTTTTTTTTCAACTTCCAAAAGATTCAATTTCAAGAATAACAACAATGCCCAGTAAGATAGATATTGAGTACGTAAGATTACTCAAATGTCACTAAAGTTGTAACGATCGAGTGCAAAAGATGAGAAACATGATTAATATGAGCCTCTTACTTATTTCAGTTTGGTGTACGTAATTTAGTACTCTGGCGCCATCTGCTGGACAACATCTACTAGTGCAAAAATGCAGAAGAAGCAGAGTTTAGAAAATGCATATCTACTGCAAAATATAATGTAATGTTAAATAAAATGGATATAGTATTGTGCACTGTGCAGTTGACAGCATGTGCAATACAGCAAATCATTACTAGCTGTTCCCACTATACATGTTAAGAGGAAGAGGAATTTTTTTTCACTATGGACACTCGTAAAGCTGACATGCTAGGGAAATGATTGATGAATGCATGTTTACTTGGTGACAGCTCTCTTAAGACAAACAACAGTCAACACAGCTTCAGCCTTGAGTGTTTTCGGCTGAAAGATGGACTGTGGCCTCTGACAACATTTTATTATTTTGGTTATGTAACACTAGCAGACCTTCTATGAAGCATCAGTGCCTGCTTCAAAACAAGGAGTGTTTGAACTTGTTTATTTTAGTCTGATACTAGAATATTTGGGGAGACAATGAGACACTAAAAATAGCATCACACCTAGAGTATTATTAGTACAAGTGCATTTGGTACACAGCTTCTCAGAAAACAAAGGCACGGAAAAACCGAACAGATCTTAAAATAACTGTACACCTTACAGCTTACTATGGTGGCTAAGAGTCAAAAGTATGGCTTGCATGTTTAATTAACTGATTTGTATGTTTTATTATCTGATTTAGGATATATTTTGTGCTGAAACATGTCAGAGCCCAGAAGTGTGTATATAAGACAAAATGTTACTCCTTTATGTTAGACTCCTGTAGCTTACTGTACCTAATACTTAATCTACAGCATTTCCAGGAGAATATTAGTAAAGAAATCTGGCCCATAGCCCATCTTCTCTTTCAGGGCTTATCAGTGAGTTAAAGTTAAAGGCAGGCTTACAAAGGTTATGCGTGAACTTTAGCCTCCTGTCATATAGTTTTACTGTATTTTCATAAAGTTGGTACTTTTACCTCCAGAGGACCACATGTCTGTTATAAAGGGAGGTGGGTTCTAGAGAGTGCTAATACTAATTTCTAATTATTTAAGTATGAATTTAGTTTTTATGAAAATCCTGTAAATTGTCGTTTATACTGGCCTTTATTGTGGAAGCGCCAGAAGACATAGCTGTGATATGCTATTTTTATAAAGACGTTTGATTTCTGTAGTGTTTATTTTATTTATTGTTGATATTTTATTGTTAAAATATGAATATCATGATTTTTTTTTTCTTTGCCCTATCGCCAGCCCTACTGGCCTGTGTGCTTTTGAGATTAAAACTCAAATAACTTGAGCATTTCAGTCCTATAGCTCTATTATTGGCATTGCTGTTAAGGTACAGTGAAGGTTGCCAGGTTTTCAGGTTTATTTTGCTTTGAATTGAAATATCCTCTTGATGTTTTAATAAATTATTCTTGTTTATTCAGTCAGATATTTGGGAAATAAGATACATAATAAAAAATTTTTTTAGGAAAGATAAACTGCTGTGTATTTGCAATCACATTAAAAAACTGGATATTAGGATTTTAATATAATTTAAAACTGCAATCCTGCCTAACTCTTCTAAATCTTTAATGCTGCACTTGTGAGGTACATTAACAGCAGCGTCAGTGTTGTTACCGTGAGACGGTGAATGTAAAGGGCAGTGCACATCTGTGAAGCCCTGCCTCCTCAGATGAGCTCTACCTCCTGCGGGATTACAGGCTGGAGCAGCCTCTCACCGCTTCATTCTGCCTCAATGAGGAAAACATCGACTGTGTGAACACTGTCACATGAGGACGAGGAGGAGAAAACATCGCTTCCTGAAATGATTCTCGTCACATTCGGTGCTGTATATTTTCTCTCTAAATCGCATTGCGTTTGATTTCAGCCTTTTCCACGCCGAGCTGATGATGATAAGCAAAGTTAAGAACGCCATGACTACTCTGGTGGGAGGGATGATGCCCCACGGACACCACCACCACAACCATCACCCAGGTGGAGGCCAGCAGTGCGCAGTGGACAGCCTGCCGCCGCGCTTCCCCTACGGCCGCCCGGACTTTCTGGAGCTCACACCGGAGCTGTTGCAGTACTCCACGGAGCACGCGTCGCGGCCGGTGCTCACGTTAAAGAGAGGCAGCAGGCTTCCGTGGAAGACTGGATACGCAGAGTGAGTCAAACACTAGAGACACAAAGCACATATCTTAACAGCACAGAAATACGTTACCACTGCTAATCTGACGCTAGTGTTTGGACCGCAGCAGCTTTAGCATCTCCTGCATTGCAGCAGCCAAACGATGGCCAAAATGGCCCTATGCTATTGTACAGCCTCTACCTCAGTAGAGCTGAGACTTGGGCTTCTGTGAGAGTGTACAAAAGGAGCAGTTTGATGCAATGACACCTTTGATTACAGGCTCCATTATTGTAGTACCATTGTTATATAGGCAATGCAAAAGTGAAAGCAGGAAATGCAGTCTACATCTTAGCTGTAACGGTGTTAAATGGTGTATGCACAGAAAGGACATGGTTTCACCAAAGTATGATAATGTCTTCATCAGTTCTACCAAATTAAGTAGAAATTGTACTTTTTATCCTAATGTAAAGACTGCTTTTAGTTGTAACATGTTAATTTTGTTGTTTTTATAAATATCATTTTTAGTGAGGTGCTCAGTCTTATTGGGAACCAAGAAAGAAACAGCCGTTCAACTTTAGTACAAGTCAAATCTACATTGACATTAATAACATACTGTTGATGTCGCTGTATTTTACAGTATTTACAGCTACCAATGCATTGCTGGTCTTTCTCTGAAATTTATGTTTGGTCTTTCAGTGGCTGGCCAATAAAAAAGGTCAACAACTAAAGTACATCTAAACAGGTCTTGTAAAACAGATTTTTTTTGTTCAGCATACTAAAACTGAGATCTGTCCCAGTGTCCTTGGTCTTACCCTACCACTACCTGCAGTAATTCTACAGGTAACTACAATGCAGCACTATTCCATTCACCCTATTGGTCAGGTTGTGCTGTTGGGGCAATTCCCTCTGAGAAAAACACTTCAAGATGACCCATTCCACCACAGGAGACTTATTACACGCTTCAGTATTACAGCGTGTGGGCTATTTCACTGAAAGTATGCTGACCACCTCTTCTGGAGCCAGTATGAAAACAAAGCAAGCAAAGAGAGATGAGTCATGCAGAAAGAAAGTCCCTAAAGGACAGGAATGATGATTTGTGATGACAAGAATCTTGGAGGAGTAAATCAGTGAGACCAAATGAGAAGGGGATGTGCTCTGTCATCTTTACTGATATTCACTTTATGCTGCACTTTCAAATGGATAAAATTTGCTGAGACCATCATTTCTGTTAAGAGTATGATCAGCTGATATTCACAGATGTCACACGCTAAATAATCTGCACAAATCACAGTTTTCTACATACACTACAGGATAAATGAGACATATGGACAGTGAATAACAGTACTACAGCCATGAAATAATATTTTTAAACTGTATTGCTTTAATTGGTTAAAGGTATAGGAGGAGAATTGATTCACTTATTTTAAATAGTGATAAATATATTTAATGAACATTTTAACTGGATAACACTGGAAAACACAACTGTTACATGTCCTTGTGGAGCAGTATTTAGAGTAATGAGGGCCAGATAGTAAGAGGATGCTTGCTTTTAGAGGCTGAATAGCACTGGCCACAACAGTTGCTGACATTGTGAGGTTAACAAAGAATAACTTGGTTGTTTTGGCAGTTTACTTTTGTGTTGTTCAGTCTTATATTACGGTAGGAGTGCACAGTAAGCCATGGTATTATTGATTTGATTTAAAATAAGTTGTCAGTTTTAGTACTGTTCAGGTTTTAAGCCTAGAGGTGATGACTATCTCTGTTGCTATTAAGTGCCTGTACAACATTAGGTCAGGCGAAACATGCGAGTGCACTGTCTGGAGTGCTGTTGTGAAATGGCTATTTAATTCAGTTTAATCTGGAGGCATCCATTTAGGCCTTTGCTCTGGGACTAGACTGGAGAGTGTTAGAAAGAGGCACTCAGAGAGCAACACCTAATGTGTTTTTCTCTTCACAGAAACAATTTTAGGGCTATGTGATAATGAGAGCTAACAAAGAAATGAAGTACGTCACCAAATGAGAACAGAACAGATGAAAAGGCATGCAATGTCTTCAGCTACATAGTACATTCATATGTAATAGAATGAAACAGTTTCAATTATTTATTTATTTTTTCAAATAAAGGACTTTTTATGTAAGATTAAAATAATGGAAGATTGAAGATGTAGTGATCTTCAATATTATTATTCTCTCTATTATTAGTCTTAAGAAATAATCTAAAAAAAGAAGAAATGTAAACATTCATCAGTAGCCTTCATTTTAAACAACTGCCATTTACTCAGTTCAACACACAAGTGACTGACAAACAACTGAACATAACCTACCACTTGTGTTTTTTTACAGAACTTGAGAAACACAAAATTTACACATCACCTTAAAAGTCCAAACAATAGCAATGAGCACATTCATTGCAACTCTCTACATCCTCTTTTCCCCCTTCCTTACATTATATACTGTCTACTGTGAGGGGGGTATTACATTGTTGCATTGTTACAGTCATGGCCACTAATGGGTTTCAGTCACATGTCGTGGAAGCATATGACAGAAAAACACAGTTATCTGTCACGTTACAGGGGCACTCGAGTTTTTCAGATCACATCCTGTACTACACACATTATGTGCAATCATAGCACAATGAGCACATGTGACTGCTTTCTAAATGAAGTAAGTGCTGATTCTGAACAGCTGAATGGCCTTGTGCAACATTTTTACAGTTCCAATTCATTTAGCAGATTTCATACATTCCTGGAACATTACCCTTGTATGCCCGAAGTTTGCCCGAATAAAAACATTGCCTGTTTCTCATTTAGTTTAACAGGCCTCTTGTGATCCAAACTATTTTTCCAAAAACAACAAATAAAGGCGTGTGTTTGTGCCAACCCTAAGCTTCATTGCAATTTGTTGCCAATTTTTGCAGATAGAGTATAAGCTCAACAAAAGGACCAGACAGTTGGCTAAGCTATAGCAATCCAAGCAGTAACACTGACGCTAAGCTGTAGATATTTCCATGTGAAAAGGAACTGTTTGTCTCGGCCCAAATCTCTTGTGATTTTGCCTTCAAAGTAGACAAGAAGGAGACAGCCAAGTGTCTAAAATATTCAAGTGTCATCAGTACTAATGCAGGGAGAACGGTGCCTTGAACACTGCAATGCCAGTCCACTGCTTTCAACTGATTAGAAACTGAAAGGGCTCTTTATAATCCAGATTTGGCCAGTAGTTGCATTTTCATATTTGGTGCTCTGGCCAAGCTGACCATTTTCTATAATGATGTAATGATTGTAATCGGCTTTCCTATTTGGAGAGCGATAGGTTGGGGTCTTATTTGATGATATTTTTACTCCAGGATTTCTTTTTTGTTTGTTTATTTTGTCAAACTTGTCTTTCTTCCCTCTTTTCCTTTTTATTTATAATGTCTCCTCCTTCCTTCTCCTCCTTTTATGCTTTTTAACCTTAATGATTACTGTTTCTGGAATTGCTTGATAGGCATCAGCTAGCAAATATGGCGTTATCTATAATCAAAGCTAAAAATGTTACATAATAGTCCAGCATGAGGTCTGCAGTGTGAGCTGCCTTATGAGCCATGGTATTTAAAATGGACAGTCACAAAACTTGCTTCATCCAACTGATATTATACTGTCCACTAGAGTTCTGTAGCTGCACTAATCCATAGTTTTACACAATGAAAAGATGTATAACATAATACAACAAATTTCTGACTTATTTTATTTAATTTTGACAGCTTATATATTGCAGCAAGTCTTTTATGTAAAACCTTGGCACACAGTATACTATATATTTTTCTGTGTGCTTGTCTAGATTATAAGGGAAGATTATACATGCTATAATAGGATCTAAATGTTTTTATTTTTTTCTCCTGGAGCTAAAAAGATGTCATGATTTCCAAGATTCGAAAATCAAACTCAAACAAACAAAAGTGATATAATAGGCCCCAAGATATGGCACTTTCTCATTCTGTATTACAATACACTCATAAATTAATACAAAACTTCAAGAAATTTGTATAATTTTACGATATTCAAGACAATGTCACTTTAAGTGATTAACAAAATCTGATTTTCAAGATATTCGTACAGTTTCTATTTCTGTTACCTACATTGAGCAGGATGGGTGATGCAGCCAGAGTATGAAACAGTGCATTACTCTACAGCCATTATCATCTCACAGCTGCTAATAAAAACACTTAATCCCTTCTACAAGTTCCTGCTGGGACATGACTGCATCCTGGTCCATTTTTTCCCCGCATATTCCCTATCACGTTCCTTGACTTTGCGGCTGCCGTTATGTTTCCATGTGGTTAGAGGTCTTAGAGCAAACACTATAAATCACTCAACCTTTCTCTTTTCTCCACCAGAGTGATCAACGCAGGGAAGAGCATGCTGAACGAGGACCAGGCCTCATGCGAGAAGCTGTTTGTGAAGAAGCCGAGTGGAAAACACCGTAACTCCACTCTGCTGGAAGACAATGGGGTGAGCCATGGACAAACTCCCAAACATTAAGGAGCAGTCATGGTCTGATGAATGAAATGCTTTAAGTAAGGACCGATAATGTTTTCCTGTATGACGTCAGCCCCGAAGGCACCCTTAATGTCACTGAAGGATGTCTGAAATTCTTCTTGTAGCTTCACACATTGCATTTCACCCACAACATTCTTTTCGATTTAGCTGTTCATTTACACTAGGACGGCATTCTGGCCCCACTAAAACGCAAACTTTGGAATCAGGCTGAGGAGGTGTTTTCGATTCGTTGTGGCACCTGGTGAAAATTATGTCACAACAGCTGTGCCCCAGAAAGCAATTGGCAGACGGCTACACAAAAAGAAAGGTACAACAATAATGGACAAAAAAATACAGTGTTTTTGTGCTCCAAAAAACATTTTCTGATAATATTACATATATAAATAAACATAAACAGTAAATACATAATGAGGCTTCAAGGTTTATTTGCACTGAGTTTGTGTTTTGGTAAACAGGCCGTGAATTCAGATTGATTTACCTGCAAAAAGAGAGGAAAAAATGGCAATGATTTGATTATTTTACTATGTTCCAAACATGTTCTGTATCATAACGGCTCCAGGTCATAGAGGTTCACACTGCAGATTAGTCTTCTAACATAATGGTGGCAACTGTGGTAATAGTACTATTTGAAGTTGAAATGAAATGTTATATTACTTTCACTACACATTTGTGTTTACAGGCCCTATTATAGCATTACTCATTGCTAAACACCTACATCATAAGTGTCAGATATTAAATGCATGTGCTTTCACAGTTTGCACTCATACCTGTACTCTCTTTTCTTTTAAAATCACTTCCCTTCAGTACGACTCTACAGAGACCTCTTACCGACATTACACACATTTAGAGCTAATCCATTCGGTGTAAATGAATGACATCATCCTGTTGTTCACCCTTCCTCCACTCGAGGGGTGAGCAGATGTCTCATTCCTGTTCATCTGTTAGTTGGTTGGTTGGGCCAACTAACAAACACAAGCACAATGGTGGCAAAGGCTTTTTATTACTCATGCATCAGTGTAAAACAACAAAGACTGGGTGTTCTTTTGCTCATACCATTGGAACTTAGATAAACAACAATGTATACCACTGTTATCATTAGAGCGCCATACTTTTAAATAATGCTGTGGGAAGGTTTTGTCTGTATTTTTATACTCTTATGTCCAAAATCCCTTAGGATGGCACCGGAATCCCCATGCACTTCTGGGGTGTGTTTGATGGCCACGCAGGCTCCGGAGCTGCTATTATGGCGTCTAAGCTTTTGCATCGACTTATCAGAGATCGATTAGGAGAAATCTGCCACCTGTTGGAAAACCCAAACACTGCACCGCCGATCTGCTTGGCCAAAAATGGCAACCCGTTCCAGGTCGATGCCAAAAAGGGGGCCACGCAAGAACCGGAGGATCCAGATGCTGTCAGCGACTCCACGCTTCGCTTTCACATGGAGAAGACTGTGAGTTTGGAAAGCTTGGTGATGGGAGTCATAGAGACGGCTTTCAAACAGATGGTGAGTGGATGACAACTAATAATACATAGGATCAGCTCTTTTTTTCTTTTTTTTTCAACTGAATAGGTTTGCCATTTAGCTGGAAATGAAGCCTCTTTCACAAATTATGTTTTTTTAAATAATGCTCATAAATACTACTAAGGCCACACAGTCCTTGAAACCTCATTTTTCAATTAATTGGCAGAGCAGCCTTTTGTGAATATGAATACCTATTGTGAAAATAATGAACACTTCAAGGTGATGAGTGGGGTGCTCTAGAGATTTGTTATTTATTTTCCTCCTTCTTGTTGTTCTAGGATGACCTAATTGAAAAAGAAAAAGCATCGTATGCCATCTCTGGTGGCTGTTGTGCCTTAGCAGCTATTAATTTAATGGGGAAACTGTATGTGGCCAATGCAGGAGACAGCCGGTGAGTAAAATGTTTCATGATTTCATGTTGGCTTGTTTGGAAAATCTATAATACCAGTCAACTTGTAAGATAATGTAAAATACACTCTCTTGTGTCCACTGTTTGCTGATGCTTGAGAACATTTCTTACACATAGAAAAGAAGCTTGGATATTTGTTTGTGATACTCATTTTACTATTTCTTTTCAGGGCCATAATCATACGAAATAACGAAATTATCCCCATGACAAATGAATTCACACCTGAGTCTGAGAGACAGCGGTTACAATATCTGGTAATTACACTTGACATACTTAATCCACCAACGATTTTGCTAAATACAGTTACTGTATAATTTCAAATGGAACTGACTGTCTTAGCATGTTGCTTGCTGTTGAAAGAAAATGTACAGCTGTCAGATCAAGGAAACATTAAGAATAAGCAGCCGGAAGGAGAGGTGAAAATCCTGGAATGTTTTAAAATACCATGACGTTCACCGGTTTCTGAGTCACTGTGTGGGTGGACTTTGATAGTGATGCTGCTCAAAGAGGGAGCTAAGCTCTCAGTACTCTATAGTGTGCATTGTTGCACAACCTGTGTTAATAATAGTGTAGTTATTCCAGAGTTTAGAAAAAGAATGAGTCATGATGTAACCTAGACGGATCTTACTTTGATTAACACGTTGTTTTCCCTGTAGGGCTTCCTGAGACCAGAGCTCCTGGGAAATGAGTTCACTCATATTGAGTTTCCTCGCAGGATCCAGCACAGTGAACTGGGCAAAAAGATGCTTTACAGAGATCACACTATGACAGGCTGGTAAGTTTTGATTACAATAACTGTTTACTAAGGCATATATCTTAGGAATATGAGTTGCTTGCTTTGACTCGGTGAAGGGAAATAATGTCTATTTCTTTTTGATCACAGGGCTTACAAAACGATTGTTGAAGATGACCTAAAATTTCCCTTAATATATGGAGAAGGTAAAAAGGTAAGATAACCATTTAGAAACATAGTGTCTGGTTAACCATTTATCTCCATCTGATTGCACATAGTCACCTGATAATCCCCCTGTAAGTGGATTGTGTAGAAACAAAGCACATCCCAAATCAATAATCCACTTTACCATGTGCTGTGTGTGGGCTGTGTTCATCAACACAGGCGCGGGTGATGGCGACTATCGGAGTGACCCGTGGGCTGGGGGATCACGACCTCAAAGTGTACAACTCCAACATTTACATCAAGCCCTTCCTCTCATGCGTTCCTGAGGTGAGGGTCAGGACTCAAACACAATATTCGGCTTCTCTGAGATCTCTGTGCAAAGGGCAAGCTTGATTATTATTTTTTGACTACACTGCAGCCAGGGCATGCCACTCAAAGTTAACATAAGTATGAATGAACACAAGGAGCTTTATTCCATCAGGTAGTAGCCCCTTGCATTAGAGCGAAAGGTTGCTTATCTTACAGTGTCAAAAACAAAACACCAGCTGCTCTCCATAAATACTTGAATGATGAGTGGATTTGTTCATCCTGACGCAGGTGAAGGTCTACAACTTGGACGAAAACAAGCATGGCCCCAACGATGTTTTAGTCATGGGCACAGATGGATTGTGGGACGTGACCACAGACAGAGAAGTGGCAGATGCTGTGTCAGCGTACTTATCCTGCTGTGACCCCTCTGATCCTATGAGGTATGTTCTTTGCCAAATAATCCCTTACGCTACGGGTTTTGTCCCCCCTTTAAGTCCCTGTTATGAGCTGTGTGAACATGTTAAGAAAGAATTTGTTCAGGCTGTGCTTTCTGAATAACCTCAAGTGTTGTGCTGTTGTTGGTCCACTAGATGGCAATGTAAGTATTGTTATGTGTTAGAACAGCTTGAATTCATTTTTAGGGTTCTCATGTAGCCTGTAAAAGAGCAGTTTTGCAATCAGAAAATTAGGTATATTGTCCTGCAAATCTTTAATTGTATTTTTGGTAAATATTTTGCTGTTAGATAAATGATACAACATCCAGAGAGAAATAGTCACAATAATTCCAAGTGAGGGCTATATATGAACCTTGATGAAAAAAATGTGTGTCTATAGTAAATTGGATGGCTGTTAATGATAAAATGCTGAGAAAAGCCCTTGGAAATGTTCAAGAAAATTACTTAAAAAAGAGTGGTAACACTGATTTTTCTTCACAAATTAATTAATTAATTAAATTAATTTATCAATGCATTTTTGACATGAAACAGGGCGAATAAAGCCTCTTTTACAAGACAGATATTCCACTTCAACAAAATTGCATTTCAACTTAAATACACAAGCAGTTTAATGAGAGATATCTGTTTCATTTAGTCCATTTGGTGGTTATATATCCATTTATGTTGCTTTAAAAAGTTTGAAAGAAAGAGTTGTGTATGTAATCAAATGTATGGCTTAATATGTACATTACCTTTTGTACAACAAGTATGAATGTTGTGTCTCCTGTTCAGGTACACACTGGCCGCCCAGGACGTGCTGATGAGGTCACGTGGAGTGCTGAAAGAGCGCGGTTGGCGATTACCCAATGAGAGACTTGGCTCTGGGGATGACATCACAGTGTTTGTTGTCCCACTTGCGGGGAATGAGTCAGAGACATGACAAGGTGTTGTTGCAGAGACCCCTCTCCATCCTCCCTCAATCCTGGACCGACCCCTGGAGCGACAGGAGAAAAAACAAAAAAACACCTTATCATAGGGGCGACTGGAATGTGAGCATCACCTTCATCTACCACTCTATTGGACCGAATCCCACCCAATAAACCCAGAATCAGTCCCCCATCAGTCTTGTTAGGTTGGTCTCTGTTATGTAACACACACAAAAAAAAAAACATTTCTGTGACATTATAAAAGAAATCCTTTTCTTCCCGACCTGCTTTTTTGTCACAATTGCCAGCGAGAATTACATCTTTGTAATGTTTTTTTTTTCCTGATTAAGTCAACTGAACAGAAAAGATGACTCCTTGTAAAAAAAAATGCCTGCAATTTCCACAATCATATTTTTAAAAGATTTTTAGAGAAGAGTGTGTGGAAACCAAAGAGATGCTATGATAGCATGAGGAAGGAAATGTATAAAAATAGAGAAACAAAGGAAAAAAATGATACAACAGAAAAAGACCATTAGCTTAATGGCTGTACATTAAAGAAGCATAGAGGAAGTTAGAAGAGAAGAGAGGAGTTTTTGAGCATTGAACTGAGGCGAATGGAGTTTGTGCTGTAGGCTACTTCCTTTGCTAACGATAAATGAATGATGACACCTGAGGCACTTGAAGATTGTTGCACAAGCTCGACATGTGGTAGCGTACAATTTGGTACATCTTTTTTATTGAATGTGCTCATTATTTATTTTCTTTCAAAGAGATGGGGTGTACCTCTGTTTGGTCAAATGAAGGCACGGGATCATTGATTTTATTTTATGACATGTTGGTTATGTTTTTGCGGATGGTTCTCACGTCTAGGTATAGTAAGTTGTGATAAACATTCACACATATGCCTTATTGAAATGGGAAAGGGAGTTTTTGTTTTGTTTTGTTTTGTTCATCAGATGCACTAAATTTGAAGAAGTGGCCGTGAACAATGTATGCCCTTATATGTATGTGACATTTACCTCTTTTGTACCATTTTTGTTATGTGGTATTATTTAGATTATCCATATATTTTTGGAGCAGAAATTTTATTTTTATGTTTTTATCCATAATTGTGTTGGAGATGCTGTTACTTTGAGTATGGGCTACCAGTGTGGTAGAAGAATACTGTGTACAGGTTTGAAAATAAATCTGTTTTTTCCCATTTTCATTGACCTTCTGTGTCTCTGGTAAACTCTGTCCCAAATGGATTTTTAATTAAAGGCAAAAAAAACAAAAACAAAAAAAAACAAAACTCATTGACTACTTACGAATCATTTTGCTTTCCAATTTTCATTTTGAAATTCCACAAGGCCGTCTTTCATACATCATTTAAGAGACATTTAAAGGCAAATACATGAAGGAGTTCATGAAACAGCTCAGAGTTTACAGATGATGGATAATTTGAATTACTGATTTGGAGGAAACTATGCTCACAAAGAAAAGAGCTCTTCACCGAAAAATTTATTTAACGTTGTACTTTTACGCAAATCCTTAAATACAAAGTGTTTAATATGTGCTTAAAGCTTACTAGTTGAATCCAGGTGTTTTCAGTCTCAGATCAGATCTCTTCATGGAACTGTGTGTACACAATGTACCCATCGCTGCTGGACAAGACAAACTCTTTATCACTCTTGACAGTCGGATGAACTGATCCAGATGGCTCACACAAACCTATATTGACCATCAGTTTACTTGGTCAGATCTCCCATTTTATTTATTGATGTAATATGCTTTGAAATACAAATTAGTATGCAACTTTGAGTGCTGACAACTACTAAGGGTTTCAGCAAAGCACACCAAGCAAAAAAAGCTCTGTAATTAACTGGTCTTTTCTTATGCTTCAAAATATGGTGATCCTTGACCAATGGCTTTGTTTTTGAATGATCCAGCTGACAGAAGCAAACCAAATACCAAGAAGACACAAGTTAACACACAAAAATTGATTCCCGTTTTAAAGTTTACATGTAAAAGTCGTTCATCTCGTCAGAAATATGTGATTATGAGTCCGAGGTTAATGTTTTTTCACGTTAGCACAGCGCTGACATCCGCACCCAGCCTCCTGTTGCACGGTACTACGGATGATGTCATCTTTGAGCACGGAGAGGAGGAGGAAACCCGGCTGACTCCAGCGCCTGCAGCAGCCGCGTCAGCTCACTCAGAGAAAGGCACGACCCGACCGGAAATACAACCAGTGCCCTTAGCAATTAAAGCTTTGCCATGCTTGAGTAATATTGTCGGAAAAAAAGCACGTTGCAATAACACGAGTTGACACTACACTATTACAGTAATTTGCATCATATCCTAAAGTCCTATTTTTATGTCATAGGGCTCTTCAGGCTTATGTTTTTAGTTTTTCTCCAATCATGGTTGTCTTCTCTCCTGATATAATTTTAGTTTTTCAGTATTTAAAAGTGTTTTTACAAAGTTTGTTGGGTTTGTAGTGGATTAGGCCTATTTAAAAGTGTTATTGTTTAACAGATGCAGTGGCTGTATCTTACTGCTGATGTGAAGCTTAAAAGTCATAAGGGAATTATGTTTTTTATTTCAGAATTTTGATCCAACACAACTAACTATGCCATAGTTATTTGTAAATAAATATTGAATACAAAAAAAAAGTAATAATGGTAGGCTACAAAAATTCTGATACCTTTGGCTTAAAGTGAGGAAGCTACACCCGACCAAAACAGATTGTTAGTGCTGCATCTTGTTAGGTTAGTCTTTCATACAGACCCTTGGTGGCATACGCTAAGCAGACCACAATACATTTTCTTTGGATGAATGAATTAGCGTAAACTACCATGAATAGTACACAAGCTGCCTTGTTTTGAATGTTTATTTGTTTTGCTTGATGGGCCATTTGGAGTGCACATGCATTAAACAATATATCTTGTCACTGGAAGTAGTCTATACTGTTTAAACACACATACGTTATCTACTGTAGGTAGTGGGTTTATTTGGTTTGTTGTGAAAAAGTGAGATCTAGAAATTTGTGTTTCTTGTGCCTGCATTTTTTTTATTTTGTAAAGATGTTATTCATTTTTACTCATTTTTTAAATTTTATTATTTGGACATACCAAAATTTGCACATAATTTTATTTTATTGTCTTCCTGGTTACATTATTTCCAAAAAAATAAATCAGACATTACAATCAGACAGTTACTCCATACTTGAGTAGTCTTTTCACCAAATACTTTTTTACTTTTACTTGATGACTTATTTTTTGGATGACTACTTTTTACTTCTACCTGAGTAAACCTATATTAAAGTACTGCAACTCTTTCTTGAGTTCAATTTTAATCACCTCAACCCACCTCTGTGCGCATTTTGGAGCCTGCCTCAAATTGACTTGCGACTCAGCCACACCTCTTTTAATTTGAAAGCGTCAAACGGAAGTGCCCGTTCTTCATCCTAGCTTAGCGTGTAGCCTCCGTCGGTAGGAGTGTCCTGCTCGCCTGCCCCGTTCCTCAGCAGCAGTGTGTCTGAAAAATTAGCGAACACTGCAGCAAGAAGTCACTGTGTATGAGTGTGCCACGAAGAAGACGAGCGAACGAGAGGGAATAAGAGCCTCCAGAAAGACGACTCATCCGGAGAGCGACAGGTAACTACGGACTCACTTTGACTATTCTGCACAAGTTGTCAGTCTAATTTTAGCTGCCTTAGGGCACTTCACTGAAAGAACAAGGTGGTGGCTTGTCCTCATTGAACACTCGGGCTCTTTCCAGCTTAGGTAATAGTTTAATCCGTGACGGGGCGCTCCTTATCGTAAAGTACATCCGATGTGTTTTGGAGTTTACGGGATGTACAACTGTTGATAGCCTCCCAGTTTTAAAGTGAACACAGGGTCAGATCAGATCCTAGTGTACAGTGTGTCCAACTGCAGCGACCTCAATAAGCAACTCCGAATGATAGATCTTCTAATGAGACATTTCTGAGCCTGGGAAAAACACGGTATTTTCTCATTAAAGCGCCTTGTGTTTGTAAGTGGGTGTTGATGTAAGTGCGAGCAACCACGCACAGCCGTAAAACATATAAAGAAACAAATGAGACAGCTCAGTTATCTCAAAGAGTTTTAGAGCTTGACGCATGTTATGGCAGAATCTGTGATGAGATTAAGAATACAGATTTAGTCAAGCGGAACTCCACTCTTGAAATACTGCAAACCATACAAAACAAATAGGACAGAATGAGGCACTAGTCTGATTGATAGAGTAGGTTGCAGAAGCGTGTGAATTAGTGTGCAAATGTGAAGAGGTTTTGTGGCTCTGAAAAAGATGGATGTAGACTCCATAGACAAATAAAAGTGCAAAGAGAGGGTGGTGTTTGTTCTCGGTCAGCTCGGGCTGTCAGGATGCTCATGACCTGAGTCATTAAACAAAAGTGAATCATGGCTGCTTCATGTGCGAAAGCCAAGCAGTGCAGTCTCTGTGCAGTCTGTGCTGCTGTTTTTGGTCACTTTTTGAGAGATGTGCCTTTGCCCAAAATATTTATTTATTTTTTTAATTTGCGCTTTTACAATTTACCTGGGTTTATTCATTCAAATGTTGGCATCAGATAAGCTCAACTTGTGAGTCTTTCCTCAGTTTATTGTGATTTAGATTGATTTTTTTAACAAAGACTTTCCTGGAATAGAGTAATACCACTTTTTTGTCAGACCAAGTAATTTTATGTTATGATAGGCACATATGAGTAGCCTACGGTGTTATTCAACTTTTACAATGATGCATTAAGTTGAAAGTTGCATCAAGTGAACCTGAAGCCCATTTAGCACCAGATAAAAAAAAGTAATAAAAAACAGTTATAGTCGCACACTGTTTAAAAAGCTCAGTTATAGCTTCATTAAAAACGAGGTTATGTGACAGGCGTTCTTGGTTAAATAGGTCACTGTCCATAAGGTGACTTAAGAGATACCTGTATTACCTTCTGGACTATTATTTCAATGTGTCCACCTAATTCAAAGTGCTAATATAGTAAGCTAAAACGAGGCACCGGTACAAGAGGTTGTCCTAATCTGCTTTGTAAAACCCCTGCTGTTGTGTGAGTAACAGTGTTGTGCCCTTAAGTCTTTCATACTGGAGTTGTTACACATCCCTATCCACTGCACTCCATTTCATTATCATGCTTGATTTGACATTGCCTGGTGCTTCACTGTGAGATCCCTTTTGACTCCCACCATGATGTCTGTTGTCCTGTCAGGTCTAGTCAGATTAGTTGTTTTCATGTCCGGGTTAAGGCCGTGTCGACAGCTTGTGTCAGCTGTCTGCACCACCGGGATGTCTGCTTCGTCTTAGCCCTGGCCACTTTATGAACTTTGGCCCATTTCTCAGACAGACTCACAGAAGATTCTTCACAGCTTCTTGTCTGCCTTTAGCTATCTAGTACATCTAAAGGAACATCCACTTCTTTCAGGAAATGGATTCAAATGCAGAGAGGCGTCAGAGATCCCCGAGGACATGTATGTAAAATAGCATCCCTGGCGTGAAGTGAAACTCATTCTTATTCTACGGCAATATATTTGTGTTCACAGAGCCGTTCAGGCCAGAGACACTGTGTAAATATTTTTCTGCCCAACTGACAAACTGTCAAAATGTTACCTTTATTTCTCAGAAAGCCTTTATAACTCCAGCCAGCTGAGCTCCTTGACAACTCCTGTGCAATGGCAACAGCAAAAACACAGGAAGCACATTTCCAGTGTTGATATCAGCTGATCTGCTTTTCTAAATGTTTTAACTTTACTGTGGTTCGTGCAGGACAGAGCTCCGAGAAGCACCAGCACAAACAAGCAGACTTGACTCATTTCCTGACTGTGATATGCTTGCGGGACCTCACAATGAAAAACATGATCTGAGGAACAACAGGCCCTTTATTGGCTGTGTGTTTGCCTATGTTAGGTATTGTCGTTGATATTAAACTCGTATGAGGATTAAAGGGCAGCTCTACCTCGTTGGCCGGGGTCACGCACTGCTTTGTGCTAACTCCGCTCAGCTTGTTACATAACTGTTGGCCCCTAAGCCTCAGGAGACCTCTTGAGAGAAAGAAAGAGGTGGTGTTGTTCATTAACCCGAGCATTACTCAAATAGTTTTAGAAAGTAGTAGTGCTTTGCTCACCTATTTGTCTTAATGGCTGCTTGTGTTGTGATCCATGTTCTGTTTTAACATGTATTATAATGTCTAACACATGTATGTTACGCTCAGGATAATAGTGGAAGCACATAGTAATTATCTCAAAAAACACACTTTTACAAAAGAGCACTACACAGAAGTAAATCTATTGTATTGAACTGACAGTATTTTTGTTAGTATGAACAGCATGGGCGTAAATCCCAGGGGGGACAGAAGGGACACACCCACCCCTTCCACAGTGGTGTCCGCCAAAATATATTAATGTTCTCATACAAGATGTATGTTATAAATATTATATAAAGTAAAACAAGGTCAGATTTCATGTTAAACTATAAGGTTAATGCCCACTAAAATAAATGACAGTACAATAAATCACTGGTTTTGTTGACATTAGGTTAATTAAGTTTGTTAAGTTACTAAGTTGATAAAAGCAACTTGGTTTTGAGAATTTATTATCAAAATAGTATTTTAGTAAATTTTATTTGGTTTAGACGAGTCAATGTTTTCAGATCAAACATTGAAATTTTGAATAGCAATAACATTTTTTTTCCATTAAATACAAATTTCCCTGCTGGGTATTATGGTTTGTTTTATTTATTATGATCTGCCTTACCTATACACGTATATATGTTTCCACAAATGATTGCTTACTTGCGCAAATACCAGAACAGTTAATCAAATGAATTCATCTAAAACTGTACATGACATTAACTGAAACATCTCCAAGTTACTGCTTCTCTTGTTGGATATGACCATGGCTTGATATTTAATGGGATTGTTCTGTAATTTGTAAATGAGCTTATTTAATCTCTACAGTAGACAGGTGTTAGTTGTCAGTGTGTTTCCAGTTTGAAAGTACACTGGAGGAATGAACAATTATACTCTGCTGATGAAAATAGGATTTAAAAGCTTAAGTTCTAAATTACTGTGTTGGAAATAAATTATATTTCCACTTTAGAACATTGGGACATATATGGGGACATACAGTCCACATTTTAGTGCAGTATCTTATGGAGCCTCCTTTTAAAAAAAACAAACTATCCCTTTAAACTCATCATGTAACACAGTTTAGTGCACACATTAGTGCTGTCACAAAGTGTTACCTGGTCCTCGGTCAGCATTTGCACTGACTGAAGGCCGTATGAACAGCTCCAGATACATGTCTGTTGGAACAGAGTCAGTGGTGACAGTTTAATGGAGCTCTATACTGAGTGTTGACGTAATGGTGGAAAGACTGACTTTGAACTTTTGTCACAGTTTTCACAAGTAATACACCTGTCATACCGCTGCTTCCAAAGGTTAAAGGTCACTGGAGTGATACTAATGCTAAATAGGTAAATAGAAACTAATAGTAAGTAGGTGCTTTTGCAGTTTTTTATAAATCAGAGGCTTCATTCAAACTGCTGGCTAAATTGGATTTTCATTTCATTAAAAAAAAAAAAAAAGATCACAAAATGAACATGCATAATATTTGTATTACATGTGCCAGACAATCAGACTTTAATAAAATAGAAATACAATAGTCCCTGTTCCCAGTGTGACCAGTGGAAGATCGGCTGGAGCTCCATGTTTCTTTATATATTATAGTACATCTCAATAACCTTTACCATTAGCCAATTCATGCACTTCGCGATTGCAATACTCATTGTCCATATGGTATATCACGTTTCCTTTATATCATGCGGTGGCAGCATAAATCCAAATTGAGCATTAAGGCTTGCAGTCTGGACAACACCTAAAGTTGATGAGGAACATTAGGTGTATTAGTGGCCACCATCTACCTGTCCGCCTCAGTTGCTGCTGTCATTAGTATCCATTAGTGCCTAAACTGAGGCAATCACTCATCACAAACACGAATATTGAGCCCAGCTTGAGACAAGATGGGGCTTTTTCACGCTCAATTTTCTTTTTCCAATGTGTCAAGATGTTCCTTCATAACCTCCTAATACAGCCGACCACTTAGGTGAAGCCATTGTGTAGGTCAGACATTTTGTACACGCACAAGATCAGTTTGTGTTGATCCTTATCATGATTAAAAGTAGAATCTACTAGATTATACACAGTTCCATCTTCTCAAGAACTTTCAGTATACTAAAGTTTACTTGGAAGAGTAGGTTTACATGCACTTAAAAAATAGTTTTTTTTTGTTTCCCCTGAGGCTGCACAATGTATTACAAATTTATCATTACAGCAATATTAACAATTGTGATATAATTTACCCAAAGACTGCTAATTTTAGGGTGATCTATGTGACAGAAAAGTCAGTACTTGTTCATAGATTTAAATTTAATTAAACTTGTGAAAAATCTAAAATCTAAACATCACAATATTCATATCACATGTATTGCTAGTATTCTGCAGCCATATTTAATAAACATCTGGTTTTGTTCATTTGCAATTTTATATATTTCTGATAATGTTCTTTTTTTCAGACATTGTTTTTTTTTTGTTGTTGTTCTGTTTCTGTTTGCAATAAATCAAAAATAAATGAGTTGTAATATAGACGACAACTTCTGTCATTATTAAAAATGACTTATTTTACTTGAGTACAGATTCTGGCGACTCTACTTCTGTCACCGAGGCCTGTCAAAACAGAGCTGCAGCCAGACGTCCCTCCCACCCAAGAGGAAGTGGGCTGTTTAGTTTTACAGGGAGAGACTCTGCAGGGCAAGGGCTCCACACTGGTTTGTGCCAGTCATTTAGCTCAGGGTTTCTCTAGTTCAGGTGTGTAGTTTAGTCAAATCTTGAATTTTGGTGTTGTGTTTCTTAAAGCATCGACATCACTCTTGACAGTCCTTGGCTTGTGCAGCTGCACAAAAGCACACAGCACCAGAAGGACAGGGCTCCTGGGCAAAAGAAGCAGAAAGTATCGCTAAACCATGACCAGACTTTCCATCAGGGAGAGAAATGTAACCAAGATTTTAATAAACTGTCAGACACACGCCCTAAGTTTCCTGGAAGGCTGCAGGTCATGCCAAGTAATACTCATGGAAATGAGTCCACTTCTAGTCCCTTCACTGTCATATATCTTGGGATATGAGAGTGTTCAGTTCCTGCAATGACTTTGAGAGGCTTTTCTATATTCTATTACAATTCAGTAATAATGCCTGCATTCAAGATGTGTTTAATAGACAAATAGAATATTTTTAAAAGGAAGAATCCTACTTCAGGTTGAATATAAAATCATTTGTTCATTCACTTTTTAAAGCTATTCCTACAATGTTTGAATAGTTATTCCCCTTATACTTATATCTCTTTTCAGTCTCATTGCGACAAGAGATGCATTAGCATCTTTGTACTTGACGTTGTCTAGAGACCAGTCTTAAGGTTTCTTCTCGTTTCAGAATTGAATATTTTTTTCTAGGTGTTTACATAGAGCAGTCTAGATTTTAGATGTGATATACACTAACTGCATGATTGGATGGGAAACTCCTGTCTTTAAATACAACTAAGACTGTTGTTTATTTGTAGTTTCTATTTCAATGACTAGTAATGTAAGACCCATGTAACATGCACTAGACTTGATTCAGCCTCCTTCTCAGTTCCTTGAAGTCTTGGCCATGCCTTAGTCTCTGTTTTGTTGTTGCAAATCTGAGCAAAGATTAAAAGTGGGCACTGGGGCAGACTGGGGCCCAGTTTGCCCTGCAGCATTCAAAGATGAATTTCCCTGATAAGTGGCTGCCCCGGTGAAGAGGATTGCTGTCAAGAGCATCTGGCAGAAAGTGGATGAGGTGAGGAGCCAAATGACTATATGCACAGCTGTTCTGAGGCAGCGTGGCTCTGGCTCATCCATCAGCTACACACCGCTCACAGATCCACTGAAGCACAGCACTCCTGCAAGCGCTCCAGATAAACCAGTCCTTCTCCTAAAATATTCACAGAATTGTTTGCTGTTCCACTCTTTTTGTTGGGTTTATTTGTTCTCTCTTGGTGAATAGTTACATTCAAATAACAGAGATGCACCGATTTTAGTGAGAAACCACATGCTCTGGATTCTGTAAGGCCTTTGTAAGTAATGACTCCAACCACAGTACAGATTTGAGACATTATTTACTAAATATAATGGAACTGGAACACATAGCACCTGGAGGCATGAAAAGTTTTTCTCCTTTAGGACACCGTCGCCAGCTGCTACTTCCTAGAATACCTTGCTCTCATACATTGCAGGAAAAAGTGAACAAGACATAGCCTAATAACACATTCCTTCATGTCTTAGCTTGCCCCCCTTTTCTCCTCCCTTCACTATCTTTCTCTTTTGTTCTGTATGTAACTCGGTCATCTAGATGTGGCTATGAGAAATTCAAGGTCTATAACTATAACTTTGAGATCACACAGAGCTCACCTTTCAGTGTGTCAGAATAGAAGACATTTGATATGACATGGTTTGCTTGATTTGTTTGAAGGTTTGATATTCATAAATAATCCAGTAATATGTTATGAACACAATCCTGTGATGAAATGGTGCTGTGTAGTTTTATATTTTACATCTTGCCACACAAAATCTGTCTTTGCACTTCTGCTGACTTCTGCCTATTTCAGCCTGCATTGTAAAAAGAAACAAAAAAAAACTTCTTTTGTTTTCCGACAGACATGGCAGCCATTCGGAAGAAACTCGTGATCGTCGGAGATGGAGCTTGCGGGAAAACATGTCTACTCATTGTTTTCAGCAAAGACCAGTTTCCTGAAGTCTACGTCCCCACAGTCTTTGAGAACTACATCGCTGATATTGAGGTTGATGGAAAACAGGTTTGTATAGTGCCCAGCACAGTTAGGGTGCAGACACAAAAGTCACATCAATAAAAAAAAAATCATAAAAATAATAGCTTTGAATTGATTCGGATGGTTTCTTTGACATTTAATCTGAAAGTGTCTTGAAATATATCTGATTTTTATTAAGAGGTGACAGTTCCAAGTGAGTATACAGCAGCATTTGTCTCCTTTAGTCCATTAGTGGGTTTACATCCTGAAAATGTATGTGAAGGGAAAAGTGGCGCTTTAACAATGTAAAAAATATCTTAGCAAGGACTAGGTCTGGAAATGAATCAAATGCTATCAGTGATATAACATATATTTACATTTAGGGCTGCACACTGAACTTGATTTCATCATTTTTATGGTCACATGACAACAGAATAACAATAACCTAATAACAATAAGGGTTATTCATCATTCATCGTTCATTCATCATAAGCTGATTTTGCATAGACTACTTATTTCTTGATTGCCTAAATTGAATGGTAGTCAAGGTGGTGGGTGCTTGTTGCCAAGGTGCTCATCCTAATTATAGGGTGCTGTGGGAAACACTGTATTGTGCAGTGGAAGATGAAACTATTCTGACAATACATTGTAATAAGCTTTAAGTTTATGCCATATGATTTGGACTTAACTGGTCATTAAGGATACCATAATGTTGAATATTGCAGTCTTTATTTTTGTCCATCTGCATTCACAAAACAATTTTTTTAACTAAAATGGGATCAACACAATTGTTTAAAGTCTCCCTAAAATAGTGAAGTACAGTACAGTCAAAACACAGCAGGTGTAAAAAAAAAATCTGGATGTAGTCTTTCTTAAGAAGACCATAAATAAAAGTAATTTTTAATAAAACACAAGCTTTACCATCAACAACTTTACCTTCCTTATTTTCAAAGCAAACAAACTGTTTAATTTGAGCTCCAGTACAAACTCAGAAAAGCACGAAGAGGCCAACATCTTGAATTTAAGTGTGTGATATTGAAACCTGCTGCCAGCCTTAAGCCAGCAGGTTTTGTTCTCTTGTGCTGACCGCCGCTGCTGGATCACCACTTGGCAAAACAGGAAATGACTCTACTTTCCAGCTTCCTGTTCAGACAGAGAACAGGGATGTCTCCTGGCACCGCCCCTGGCCCCTCCCCTGCGACCCTCTTTCTGATAAACATGTCTCATTTCCTGACCTGCACTTGATGATGGGAAGGTAACGATAGCTTCAATCTGGTGGAGACTTGCTAAGAGACATAATGATGGTAAAGATCTAAAAGTCTCCTTAAAGTTTCCTCTTGTGGAAGATAGCCCCGTAGGAATAAGCCAATTAAATTTGTGTTCCTCATTTTCAGTTTTCCCTCGTGGGTAAAAGACTTCTTTTTTTTTTCTCCTTTAGTGAATTAGACAGATTCTAAAAATAGATGTTTTTTTTTCCTTTTCTCATTTCCTCCCCTAAGACTGTAGTGTATGCTGAGACCAGTGTGAACATTAACGCTGTGGTTGCTCACCAGCGTGCAGCTACCTCCCACCCTCTGCCTCTGCGAACCGCTATTTTGGGAGTTTTGACTGATGGCTGTGCTCCATGCACTTAGCAGCGTATACTGTCATTCCTCAAACTTCTCCTCAAAACAGTGAGTCAGCTAAACAGCAGTGTTGACTTCAGACAAGCTGTTGACGCTCGTACACAGAAAGAAGGTATCTGGATTGATGCTTGCTAATCTCCCCCTTTGCCTAATTGAATTAATCGGTGGTGTGAGGGGATGAGGCCAGTGCGGCGGTTCATTTCCACCGCACTGACAACATAACAGGCTTAGAAGCTGATTAAGTCAAAGCTGCAGCGCGACAAGAAGCGGAAACACAACTCAGCACTAAGACACACACTTCAACAAACAGGACAGTTGAAGCGGTTAACAGGAGACAACTGCACAATGCATCCTTTGAGGTTAGGCATAGGATGAGACTGACAATATAATAACCTTGAGGCAATGGTATTACAACTTTCAATGCTTATAATTTATAGTTAAAGGGAAGGAGTACAAAAGTTGTACAAGTGAAATAGAAATGCAAGTCTTTCAAATAAATGAATGCAGTTTTTAAAGGCGGGGCTATAAAAATGTTTCTATCGTCTAGTTACTATAATATGCATATTACCAAATCAACCATTTGGGTTAGACACTTCTCCATCTGAATTGCCCCACTCCCAAACGTTCCCCAAAAGCATTGCAACACCTGCCATTCAACTTGATTTATTGCTGTTTCATAAATGTTCTTTCTGGATTTGTCACATCAGTTCACATAAGAACGCTCTGAAGTGTATCAGTGTATCGCCAGCTTGAGTTTAAACTAGTTGAGGCTCTTAAAAAAAGTCCAAAGTTTAAATAGAGTTAGACAAATAAACAAAGCAGACATTTAGTATATCATGTTCTATAAAACATTGACTGCTTTATTTCAGGTGGAGTTGGCATTGTGGGACACTGCAGGCCAAGAGGACTACGACAGGTTGAGACCCCTGTCCTACCCCGACACAGACGTCATCCTTATGTGCTTCTCCATTGACAGCCCAGACAGTTTAGGTAAAGAACTCCTTACTAACATCATTTGAAAAAGTCGGTCTCATTTGACCGTGACCAAATATGACAAATGGGACTGTTGCGGTTCTATGATTTATTTGCACCAAATTAAAGCTAATATCAGGTCAGTGAGTAGTTTGTTACATGCGGTAATGTACTTGATGGGAATCACGATTAATGTGGCTAAAAACATTCCAGCCCGGAGCGGTCTGCAGTGTAATCCATCACAAGAAGTGCTCAGTGATTGTACTGTTCCTGTTTTAGAGCCCTCCCACTCTCCATTGAGTGTTTGAACTCACTATTTGTTTCTCCCGGGACAGAAAATATTCCTGAGAAGTGGACGCCTGAGGTGAAACATTTTTGTCCCAACGTTCCCATCATCCTGGTGGGGAACAAGAAGGACCTGAGGAATGACGAGCACACGCGGAGAGAGCTGGCCAAGATGAAGCAGGTATGAGAACCTCTGAAGGTCATGCTGATGTAAGAGGCCCTAGGATATGTGTGAAAAGTTTTAATGCAGTTTAAGTTACAAGAGGCATTCAGACAGAAGCCAACACGCACAGGGCTTTGTGGGTGTGTTGTACAGACATGTTGTTGAATAGATCTATGTTAAACTTGATTTGACAAGACAGTGCAGACATAATTTTATAATTCAGAGACAGATATTTGTGTCTGTCTTACAGTTGTTTATTCTACAGAATGCGGCTGCAACAACAAATCGGATTTATCAATTATAATCAATTATTCAAATAATCGTCAATTAAATAATCGATTAATCACTATCTGGTGTATTCATAGACTCATGTCATGCCATGTGCAGGGAGAAAAGGTTTTTTACCAAGACAAATCAAGCAGAGAGTAAATCTACAGAAACAATTAAAGAGATGTACAATTTGTGTTTTTGATAAAAATATGTGCATCTTTTTGTGTTTGTGCTCTTTCCACAAGTCCTGTGGAGTACTATTTTTTAAAAATGTATGTGATTTTTTTTTGTTTATCTGTTTGTATTATCATTAGTTTTAAACAGGAACAATAAAACACCAAGTTTTTTAACCACTTGTCTTTGTTAGTCCACCAGGTCCCACACAAATCACAGATTAATCGATTATATAGGTGCAGCCCTACTATAGAGCATGTTTGACAAAAATTGTGAGGTGTTAGTGGCTGTTCTAGTATCAGCACTAAATGAAAATGAATATTTAACCGTTTAATTCAACAAATATAAATGGTGTCAGGTTACAAATATATGTGTACAAATAACACACTCTGAATTTCCATCATACATTTAAATGGAATGTAAGTCATAAATAATTTCTCATAAACAGTGATGAAGAATTAATTCTTCAAAATTCCTGCTTTCAAATATTTTCAAACTCTCTTTTCATGGAAGTGCATTGCATGGGAAACAAAAAGTGAGAGTGGCCTGAAAAGGCTGTCACTGTCCACTGACCACAACAGCTCTACTGTGTCATAGAAAAGGACAGTGAGCCACTGTGGCCTATTCTGTCTCGGTCTCAGGCCCGGCTAGTCCCAATAATAGGAACACGTTGACAAAGCTCTCTAGCTCTTTCAGACACCACTGTCAGCTGTTTCTTCTTTTGTTAAACTCAAGAACAGTTTGACAAAGACTAGCACAAAGTCATCAATTCAGTCAGTAGATTTACATGGCCATACTGACGTTACTGGCCCGAGTATCTTATCTTTATAAATAAGTAGTAATTGCAACACAGATGTGAAGGTAAAATAAATCACTATCCTGATCTGTTTACAGGAGCCAGTAAAACCAGAGGAAGGCAGAGAGATGGCCACCAGGATCGGTGCATGGAACTGCTTGGAGTGCTCAGCAAAAACCAAGGAGGGGGTGCGGGAAGTGTTCGAGATGGCCACTAGAGCAGCTCTTCAGGTCCGCAAGCGCAAGAAGAGGAAGGGCTGTGAGATACTGTAAACAGCCTCTGCCATTCCACATGTGAAGCTATAAAGTCAACTAACCAATAAGAGAAAACACAAAAAAGGACTGTCCTTTTAACCAAATGACATCTTTGCACTGTATCTTACATTTCAAAGTAAGAGACAGGCTGGTGAATCAAACATGTTAAGACAGGAACTGGACTATTATACAAATGTACTTAGAAGTCTATGTTTAAAGTTGATTTTTTTTAATTTGTCTTTACAAATAGTAATGCTTTCTTCTTTCTTCTTTTATATTTGTTATGTAACAAGGCAATGATAGATGCACATATTTGTATGCAATATTGTTCTTCACAAGCTTTGGCAAGTGGCCATGCTAGCTTACATAAATTCTTCATGAGTTTTGTCCAGATGGTCCCTTAAATAATGTTTCTGTTTATTGTGGTAGCAGTTTATATCAGTTCAGTCTTTTCAGGTGCCTTTTCTTCAGTTTGTACACCACCGTATATTCACATTATTTCTAGTGAGTTAACATTTCAACTGAGCGCCTACATTGCTCAGTTTACAATGTTGTCATTTTGAAACATGAGCAAAGCCATAAGTAAGGCTTGTGTCATTATTGACAACACTCTTGTGAGTTACTTGTTTCATTTTTGTTCATCCAGCATCAATGTTTCCTTGACATTTGCCATGTTTAGTTTGCTCCTGATAAAGATAGTTCATTAAAGTATGATTTTATCTTGTCACAAGTTACAAATTTGCTTCATAAATGCTGTTATCAGTGCAGTTAACCCAGATGGAGGGTTAAGAGCTGTTCAGCTAAGACACAAGCCAGTGTGACTCAACTATGCACAATGGCTGTTAGGACTAACCGGGAGATGGCAGGAGAGATGAGGCCTGGTGAAACCTCCCTTGTTTGTTGATTGTGAGTGATTGAGTTCACCACAATAGCTTTGTAAGTGCATTGTCACACCCACAGTTGGAATCTGTTTTGGACGGGCATGGCCAGTCATTAAAGTCATGTTTTGTTAATTGTTAGCCATTGCTTGTGGACATTTCTAGTCCAACAGCATTCTGAACATGTTTAAGAGATAATTAAGTGGAATTTGTTTGGCGTTTGTTTTTCCCCAGTGCCTTCTCTGTCCTGTCGTGCCTTGGTGGCATTTTCTCCCAGACCAGACAGACCAGGTGCTCTATACTGAAGCATAAAGTCAAGACCTTACAATTTTCACAAAGCACAGCTCACTGTTTGTATTGAAATGAATCATTACTAAGTGCATGACAAGACAAATTGAAAGTTCCAGTTGTAAAACCCGTTTAAATTTGCCAAATGTCACTGACCCCTGTCTAAACAAGTCAATACATTTTTAGTGACATTTCAAAGCTTTCCAACTGACCTCAGATTGTTTTGTGTCGACTCAACATTATGGCTATGGTCATATAAATCACATATGACTTTTACAAGCACATAAACGTCTGCTTGGTTACTGTCTCTGGTTACCATCAGTCCTCAGGACAGTTATTTATGAAGTAAATATCTGTTACATGTGGCTTTGCTGAACCACCCAAAGCCAGACAGTTTAGTATCTTTGTTGTAATTTTAGAATAAATGCATCTAATGAAAGAGCACATACGCTTTAATGAATCAAACTGGCGTAAGAGTGACAATGTGGGATGTTTTAAGCTCATTAAAACCACTATGTCGTCATATATTAGAATAAAATGGATTATGTGGATGTAACAAAAATGAGCACACTGCAAGGGAAATGGCATTCACCATTTATCAGTGAACACAGACATTAGGTTATGTGTAATTTTCTAGTCAGCGTGAGTTTGACATTGAGGAATTCTTGGAAATTAGAGGTCAGGAGGCATGCTTGAATACGCCATTGTGAAGGAACATTCTTCTGGAGCAGCAGAACATACTGGTGAAACATATCCATAGAAAAATGTCATATTGAGCATGTACGTTTACTCCGTCATGTGTACAATATAATGTGCTCCATTCAAACTTGACCTGATGCAGATAAAGGCATGTCTGTACAGTGCTCACAAGGGCCGACGCTCACACTTTTAATAGGGATCAGCTTCTGCTCAGTGTTGTACAACTTTATTTTCTGGAAGTATTATTAGAAACTCATAGAGAATCCAGATTTATATAAAAGCTTATTGTAATAATGCTTTGTTAAAGGATAAAGTGTTGTAGTGAATGTCTGATCTGGCGTGAACATGGACATTGTTAATAAACTATTTTTGAGACAAGTCATCCATTTTCCTGGTCGGAAATGTGTCCTTTAAAAAGAGGGGCTTTTTTTTACCACTGTGCGATGTGGTGAAAAGAATCCTCATATGATAAGAAGGAGAAAAATAGGGGTTGGAAGAAAAAGTGAGACACAGCAAGACATCCTGATAAACACAAGATGGTGCTCTATTTCCCAAAGCCAAAAATGAATACCATAGCTTACATCCAATCTTTTTACCAGCGTTTTCATACTGCAGACTACATTTTGCAGCTTTTAAAAAGATAACAAAAAGATAAAATAGTCCTCCAGCTAACAGGATTTGAAAAGTTATGTATTGAAATTAAAATAACTTGTCGACTGCCAACTGTCACTGCAAAAAAAAAAAAAAATCAAAGTCTTGAAAATTAAGGCCAGACTATTGCTCATTTTTCCATTCTGGGTCGACGTGCTGCTGAAGGGCGCTCTCCTCTCCAACTACACCTAAGACAAGAAGACATAAAACTTACTCTAACACAAACAGTTTACAGAACTATTGGAATCATTTTGGTGTAAATCCTCAAGTGACAATATTACAGCTGTACATACCGTCAGTGTCAAAACCGATTTTCAAGCTCGCCAGTCGTGAGACAATATCCTCCTCTCCTTCTGCGTCATTGAAGTCAAAGCCAGTGTATCCTTTCTCCTTAACGCAGTAGCTTATAAACCTGTGCATAAAGAACAACAAGCAAAATACAGACACCACACTTTAACACATGCAGTAGTGTTAGAGTATATGCCTTACTTCTGCCACGTGGGGTCCTTGTTTAAAATGACAGGGTTTCCCACAACGATCAACAGGGAGCGTGCTCTGGTCACAGCCACGTTAAATCTCTGGAGTAAGAAAAGTGAATCATATGTAAGACTATTTAGGTATACAGTGCCCCCTTCCTGATTTCTGATTGTATTTGTCACACTTAAATGTTTCAGATCAATCAACCAAAACAAATTTAAATATTAGACAAAGATACCAAAAAAAACATTTTTTAATAAAATGGCTCTCACTGTGACTGACTCAATGGAGTCCCAAAGCTTTCAAAACTGCATTTTGTGTTTCCTTATCTATGTCTAATATTTAAATTTGTTTGATGATCTGAAACATTTAAGTGGGACAAATGTGCAAAAAAATAAAAAATCAGGAAGGGGGCAAACACTTTTTCATGGTACTGTAGTTGTGGTAAATATAGTGAAGACCTTTTCATTTGAGAGGAAACCGATGTTGAAGTCTTTGTCCATCCTGACATAGTTGACACTGCTGCGAACTGTAGAAACCATGATAATCTTCCGCTCTTGTCCCTGAAACTCTTCCACTGAACCCACCTGATACAGAGACACATAAAGTTCTTAGTAAAACACACACATTTCTTTCCACTGTTTGTACATGTTAACTCGAAGAAAAAAATCTTTAAAACTTTCTTCATTCACTAACCTTAAGTTCTTTGAGATCGCTCCATTTACTCAGGGCTTTGACGGACTTCAAGGCTTTTAAGATTTTTTCAACCTGTTACAAACACATACACTGAACAGATTCCAACATAAATCATAGTGTACCATCTTAAAAAATATGAAAAACCCCTGTCAGTCTTACTTGTTTTCTGTACGGGGCAATAATCCCAATGTCTTTTGCCGAAAGCTTTGGCAGTCCCTTCTTTCCCTGTGTTTCGATCAGCTTGACCAGATAGTCCATTAGAACTTCAATCTCAGACACGTTGAAGAAAGACGGGCTGTTGGCCTCTCTCTCATCTTTGCCCATGACTCCATGGAAGATCAGTGGGAAACCCTGAAGGGATTTTTAAGCAGTTATCAGACATCTGTCACTATTTCAAAATTGTCGTATAACATTAAAGCCACCCTGTAACTTTTAGCCAGACCCCTCTATAGACTCACTGTGTGGTCACGACAGTTGCTGCCATTTTTATATTGGAGGTTTCTGTCTAGCTGAGGGTACTGTGTCTGTGAGTAAGGTATGATTCTACTGATCTCATGTCTAAGAACCATTAAATGATTATAAGAATATATATTTTGGGGTTAAAAGGTACATGGTGCTAATTGCTAAAAGTTACGCAGAGTGGCTTTAATGGAAAAGTGATTTTAAAAGGCCAAAATGCTAAAGCCCAAAAGCGCATATTTAATTTTAATTAAATCAAAGTGAATTCGATTTTTTTTATCTACGTAAAATTTGGAAGAATGTTACAAATCCTTAGTACAGATTGATAAAAGAACAAATGCCCATTACTGTGGCTGCTGACCGTCCAGGATTGACCAATGAGTACATAGTGGACTAAAATAACACTGGTCAAACAGTCACATGCTTAACTGTTTTGCATGGTTATTACAGTAGGGCTTACTGTCAGTTAACACACCGAAGGCCAGCTTTGAATGGACTTTGAACAGTTCTCTTCACTGACTGCACCCGTTTAGGAGATACATTTATTATCATGTTAAAGAGCAGCTCAAGGAGGCATTAGTAAACTATTAGTAGGGAGAGACAAAAGCCCTACATTCTGTCAAAATAAAGGCCATATTAGAGTACAGCTGCTGTGACAGAGTAAGGTTATGTGATGCCATCGACTTAACTTACCTTCTTTGGCAAGTATTCCCAGTTGCAATAAGTCTCACGCTCCCACTGGTTTGCAAATACCTGAAGTTCATTTTCATAAAAGAGCTCATTGGGGATTTTCAGGATAGCGGCATGAGATCTGAGTGAGGGAAGAGACAAACAAGAGTATAATCTTTAATGAAATAACATTACAAAAAAGTCCAGTCAGAACATCAAGACACATACCTGTAGTTGCGGAGCAGTTTGGTGACAAAGCGAGTGTCGAAGTGGCCTGAGTCTGTGCTTTTCTGATACAAAGCGTTTTGAGTCATGAGTCTTTCGAGCAGAGAAAGGCCTAAAAAAAAACCAAATAAATGACTATCAAATAAAAAAGGAGACTGCTGCTTCTTCTTACAAGTCATCTACAGTGAGGTGATCTGGCCCTTACCGAGTCCATACTGCAAAGCCAGCGGTGACCGGAGGATTGGTCCAAGTTGCTTGGGGTCACCTGCAAGGACCAGCTGACCCTTCCCTGGGCTGAGGAGACCTTTAAAACCGAGGAATGACAAATTACATTTAATCATTCATTTGCAGTAAACATCAAAACAGACCATCAAATCTTTAGTGCGTATGTACAGCTGTGTTTATAATAATAATGTGTTTAAAAAAGTGAGTAAAGCTTAAAATCCTTATAACAGCTTTTAATTTCATACACGAGAAGCATTGGGCACAATCCCCGGAACTTAATCCAATAGAAAACTTGTGGGTGACATCAAAAAGGCTCTTTCTGGGGCAAAACCAAGAAATGCAGAGGAATTATAAAATGTATGCTACACAGATGTGTCAGCTTCTCAAAATCAGTGCTTATACAATGAAATATTAGTTCAGTGATTCACAGGAAAGCTAAATCTAAAGCATTTTCAATTTATTCAGTATATGTTTGAGTTTGTAAAAGAAAAACGCACTGCTATTACAGCCTAATATTCCCCTTTTCTTTACTTTCTGTAAAGGAATAACAAATTTGATCTTTTTTGTTCATGTTTTGATTTGGAATAGAATGTGCAGTGTTCCCAATGCTTTTGCGTGTAAGAGCTTTACTCACTTTTTTAAAACACACCGCTATAATTATGAACACAACTGTACCTGCAATAGTGATGACACACTCGGGCTCCACTGCCTGGCCCCCTTCGTCCACAAACACATAACTGAAATGTCCAACAGGGATTCCTATAGATACAAGTCTAGAAACATAAAAAACAATGATATAAGTATATGCAATTGATAGACTTTGTGACACCAAGCCCTGCCAGGTTCTCTATAAGCTCCTACCTGCCAGCTGTGATCATAGTCGTTACAATGATTGTGTATTTCATCAGAACGTCTTTCTCAGGAAACACAAAGCCATCTTGTCGTTCATCCCAGTTGCAATGTTTCTGTGAGAGATAGAACAGACAATGTAATATGGGTAACATTCACAACATGTAACCAGATTAGCGACCAGAATATTATGCATGTGATATGCGTGTGTGTATTAAGTGCCAGCTGCGGCTCACCAGAAGGTCCTTGGGAACGGAGTTAGGGTCCCTGCTGCTGGCATACACGCGATAAACCTGATAAGGATCCATGTGCACCATCAGTCTCTCACAAAGCAGGTCGCAGGCACTGTTGGAAGGTGCACAGGCGAGGATGTGGGCCGAAGGGTGTGATCTGCTCACCTACCGACAAAAAACAAGCACAAGTTTTGTTAAAAAATATTGATAACTTCATTCACGGGCTCGTAGTGGTCCTCCTGATCAATAGGATTGTTTGGGAAAGTTTTAAAATTGCTTATTGGCTGCTTAAACCGTGCACGACAAAAACAAATTAGGCCATTACCGAATTTGTTCAGGCCAATTATGAGCGGAATTGAAATCATAAGTCATAGTCTGCTTTAAACACAGATAATTTCAGAGACTGATAATTTGCTTTCATGGCAGCAATGTTTCATTAATAAATATACCTTACCATGTGTTGTTTTCATGGCCTAGCTGTGAAATAATTACCTGATTCATGGCCTCAACTAGAGTAATGGTCTTTCCAGTTCCAGGAGGGCCAAAGACAAGATGAGGAGCTGGCTTTGAAGAGCCGGCAACAATGCGTTGGACAGCAGCATATTGCTCTGGGTTGTTTTCTAGCTGACGATTAAACATTCTGGAAAGATGGCAAATTATTTTGAATAGAAGTACCATTAGTATAACATTGATGAAGAGATCAATGGCATTAAAACCAGAGAGGGGTGAGCAATTTGGATAAACTTCAAAACTGAACTCCTTTTTAGATAAAAAATAGCCACAAAACATACAGTCGAGATATAATTTGTCATGTGTTAATAGTCACCTGACCTGAGTTTAGGCATGGGGACAGAACTGTTATCTGCGCTGGTCGGGAAGAGCACATCTCCAAGTTGATGCTTTACTGCCAGGTCCACAGCTCGATGCTGCATCTTTAAGGGGAATCGGTTGATAGTAAACTCCACGTCAAACTTCATATTGGCAATAAAAGTCTGCAACAATCTAAAACAGAAGGTTAGCAGCATTATGAGACATGGCTAGTAAGTGGAGTTGGCATGTTTAGTTTAGGCTATACCTCTTTGAGAAGCCTAGTTTGACTCTATCTAGCTCTACTCTGTGAACATATCCAGTGTAGACGGTGATCGGCTCGACCCGGTCTTCAGATTTGGACACCCTCAGACAATCTCCTCGTAGCACAGACGGACGGTTCTCAGCAACACCAGGAACCTGTCAGAGAATAATGTTTTGGTTGATGTCTTTACATACAGGTGGTACATGGTACATTTATATTTCAAACAAACAACACAGTGACAAATACTTCAGGGGAAAATTGTCTTACTTTGAGTATAAGTAACTTCTTGTTACTTCGGTCCTGAGTCATGGTTTCATTACGAAGGTCATACTTCCTGATGTCCACCTCCATCTGTATCTCCTCCAGGTGAAGCAGAAGGTGAAAGCGATGAGCATAGTTCTTCATCTTTAAGGCACAGCTCAGGAGACTCCTGAACACAAACACAAATCTTGTCAAGAAGCAAAAGTTTCACGCGACACCACCACCACGAAAAGTTGATCATGTTTTTGAACTTACTTCACGGCTGGGAGTTTCTCTCTGGCAGTGGGAGAGAGGTATTCAGAGTCCTCCAGCCTTCGTTTAGCTAACTCCTTAAGGTAATAAGGATACTTGAAGTCTCCTAATTTGACTGTTATCATTGCATACTGACTAACAGAGCTGCCAAGAAGAGTAAAACATGCAAAAGTTAGTTTCCAACACTCTTTCTGCTTCTGATAATTCTATTTGAAGACAGTAAGAGAGAATCACTTTGAACTGGTAAGCCTCTTTGACATACACATACTGATGATATACTCAGAGACTAGATTGTGAGTTTACATTTACACGAAATGTCTGGAGAAGTAAGAATGGCACACATATGGACTGATTTACAGACAGCAGATAAAAGCACAAATATATTGGTCTATGCAATTCAAAAAGTCCCATCATATAAACATATAAACTGCCCAATTGCATTATTCCTCTTGATGATCTCCAAACATTCATATATGATGAGGATGATGATGCACTAGGAAGACGTAAGATTGTACTACATTGCATACTATTGTAATATGTTACACATTAGGTGCATCTCCCTTACCTTAAAAAAACCCAGTGTGATACATGTAGGCTTGGACATCACTAGTATGATACAGTACAATGCAAAAGTTTTATGCAGGTGTGAATATAAAAAGTAAACTGTAAAGTAGGTTTATTTTTATTGCTTTACAAAATGCAAAGTGAAAGAACAGAAGACAATTCTAAATCAAATCAATATTTGGTGTGACTTTTCTGGTAGTTCCACTGTCTCAGTTTTTGAAGGAACTGGGCAGGTTCTGTTAAAACATTTGGAGAATTCCAGACAAAACCAGGCCAAACTGGACTAAACCAGACCATCAAATCTCAGAAGGAACTTAGGTTAAACTGAACCATGTAATCCCAGACAGGACCAGGCCAGACTCCATGATGTTGTGATCAGAGTTACACCATCATGTCAGGAGGGCTACTTGTTCTGGGATCACTCTAAAAAATTGTGGTTTTTGACTCTTTTTTTCTATCAATTCAATTTTCTATTTTGTAAATTGATGTTTACAGCATTCTCACTTTACTGCATATCTTTACACCTGTCTAAAACTTTTGTACAGTACTGTATTTTACTGTATAATGCTGACTGCTGCTAGTCCTACATCCTACATCCTTCCCACTGACACCAGGATGACTAAATGATAAGTGTCACTTATTCCACTGGTCAGTGATTATGAAGCTCATACTGTTATGGCTGATCAGTGCAGGTCTGTACTTACCTCTCTGGTGGAACCCCATCCACTACAACAGTGTCGACAGGTTTGTATGTAACCACTTGAAATGGTTTGTAAGGAGCCACTGGGCCCAGCTCCACGGCTAGGGGGGTTCTGGCTGCAGCTTCAATCTCCCGCACGATACAGAAAGGCACGGATCCAGGCAAATCTGGACAGAATTCAAAGTACATGGTGGCAGGGAAATATCCAAAGTGATTGAGCCTGTACAGCACCTTGACTTCATAGCTTTCCCCTGTGGAAGAAAAGGACAAAATGAGGAGCAAGGCTGAGGTCAAAGAGTAATTAAAAGTCTGGAGAAACTTTTGTTGTCGCACCAGGACAGAGGAAGAGCGGGCAGACCCTGGTCACTCTCCTCTCGTCCTCCAGAGTGAAACAGCGTATACGGTGCAGGGCAGTGTAGTAGGTGAAGTGGACACTGTTTGCGCCTTTGTTGGAGATGCTGAACTTGACAACAAACAACTCTCTCAGGTGTTCCACGGTGAATTGAATCTTCCCTGCGCTCGACGCCGGGTCTGACGTGATCTCAATGCCACCCTTGTCAGCCGTCAGCTCCTTTCTGTGTGAGAGAAGCATCGAGAGGAGTCAGCAATAATAATATGTATTCCCTTGGGTTGTTAGATGGTAATTCAAAGTGGCCTCGGTCAGAAAGAGGGAAATTAAACTTTGTGTAGAGTCTTTCTTTCTTTGTATAGAAAGAATTGTTCTTTTCCAGAGCTGGTTTCTGAGTAATGATTATTTTTAGGGAAATTGGGTGTACCTGTTTGCCTTTAACTTGCGAAGGATTTCTGTCACAAGTTTTTTCTTTGGGGTCAGTACAGGCACAACTGGAGTAGACCCCACTGATGCAGGTGAAGGTGTCTCTGCTGTGCCCTGGGACTCAGTGCTTTGAGGCTGTGGGGCCCGGGGCTTCCTCCACTGGTCACAGTAAACTCGAACCTGCCACAAAATCACCGTAACTTACCTTTCACTAGAACGTTACACTAAAACAATAAAAGTCTAGTTCATACGGAAATGACACAGTGTATCTTACCTGAGGTTTGGCATTTATGTAGATCTTGCCCTGCTTTATGTGAGCTTTGTTGAATTTGACGAGTGCGTAAATGACATTAGAAAAGTTGGAGTCTTTTATCCCCTCTCTGTGAGAACAAGACAGTTTTAATGTTTTTTTCTTATCCAGGCTCAACAACTAGACAGAAGACACCTGTTTTGAACCTTACCTGCCCTTAAACTCTGCGTTGTAAATGTCACGGAGTTCCTTTTTGCTCGTGATGGACACTCTATCTCCCAGAAACTCAATGAAATCCAGTCCACATTCAAGGCACTCTATTAAAGTCGACGGCATGTCTGCATGTAAACAGGCTTCTATTCGGCTACAGCACGAAGCTCTTATCGAGAACACATATTCAATACGGAAGTTTATCTATCGGCGGTGTCTAGTGCGCGCACAGTCACAGGAAGGAGACATTTTACGCATTTTGTGCAGCTGTGCGAACGTTTAAGGCATAAAAGCCCCGGGGGTCAACGCTTGAATACACTGTTCATACATTAATGCCACTAAAACATCCCTAAACTAATACTGGGATGGTTGCCGCAGTTTAGCGCAAAGCACATGCTACGGAAGGCAATGGTTCCTGTTAGGGAGCGTCCATATTGTGCGTCACCGTGAAGTTAACCACGTGGTAACCATCAAAATGTTGTGACAAACTAAAACCTGGGGGAATATTTTTTGAAATAAATGTTATATATACACGCTACATTTATTTAGAATATTTTGATCTTATGGTTTGCTCCTCAACCACAGTCCATTTTTACACAAATGTATGATTTTGGTTGACGCTCCCTGGTCTGTCCTAGTTACATAATCTCCTCTGTGAGGTTTGTTCACCAATTACAAGCCCACCCCAGTGAAATAAAAAACAATCTTATATTTACACACCAAATCTGGTTAATGTTTTATTCTATAATGGCATATTTTTAAATCCCCATGCATAATACAAAACTATAAAGACATTTTGTGCATCCGTTTTCTTTAATGAATAATAAATGTACTTACAGTTTGTATAAAAAATAGAGCAAAGCTAAAGGCAAAATGCTGGTGGGGTACCAGTAGCCTACTATTCCAGTCTAGGGGCCTACAGGGGGATTATTACAAAAAAAATGACAGGAAAACATGACTACCCAAATTTATGAACATAGGTTAAATCTTATTATTAAACAAGAAAAAGGCATTCATTTAGTATGGCATTTTCTCTGACCCATATCCACAAAAATGCATTCATAAATACAAATGGCATATTTGACTAAAGTAGAGACTATATCTAAGTGTGATATTACACCAAACTGCATACAGTAATTACCCATCTCTTGGTAATAAAATAACTATGGAGGTATGGATGAGATTATTCATAGAGATTACTTGCTACATAAAATTCAAACAGAAATATGTCCTCTTAAAGCACTGGGGTGTGTTCTGAAGGTTTGAATGAAAATGTTCACAGTGTCAGTAAATTAATTTTTAGCGAAGTTTGCAAATTAGCAACCGGTATTTTTATTTATTTTTTTAAATGAAGCATCCTTTCTTAGAGCTCAAAGGTAAGCTGTTACTTTCTGGAACATAAAACCCAAACAAATGTCTTTTAGCAGGACATCGGTACATTATGCCACATCACACATCACTGCACAAACATCTGCTCTTCCTCATTAGTTTGTCTTTTAAGCATTTTGCATCTCCTTGCCGATCTTGTAACTAAGGATCTTGTTCCAGTCAATTTTGGTGCGAGTGACGGGGAGCTGCCTGCGTAAGGCTTTGAATGTGGTGTCTGACATAGTCTGATAGTTCTCACTGATGGCAATCTGAAATTTAAAGCAGAAAGGTATTCAGTTATGCCATAATGAAAAGGAGACATCTTAAACATCTACTGACTCACAAACCTGGTATTCGTTTTCTGCGTCCTCTATAATTTTCACAAAATCCTTTGCAGTCTGGTTCTCATTCTGACAAAACAAACAAATTGTGCATGATTAACCCAAATATTTCAAACAAATGATTAAACTTAAAAACACACCACTTACTGAAATTGTTAGAGACTCCTGGACATCTTTATGGCTGACTAGCTGCACGTTCCCATCCTCATAGTAATGTACCTAGCATTTAAATTTAGCTTTTAATTTAAAAATAGCTTCAAAATTGCATTTTACAACTAAAACAGTATAACACTGTTCCTAAAATAATTAGACATACCTGAATTTTCAAGACCCCAGTGACGTGTGCTGTAGACTGCGACACACTAAACCTCCATTCAGAACGACACCGACCATTCCTGTCCACAGAAAACAGATTATGAAAAACTGGAATCAATAAATTGTATTTGTGAATTTTTGTGGCGGCTTTACAACAAAATTATTATTCAGTGTCGGCTTACCAGAAGTTTTTAGGCTCAAATTGATGACCCTCAATGCAGGCAATAATGGTCTGCTGGCCCTCAATTGTTTTTCCATAAACCTGAGCCAAATTTAACAGAAAAAGGTTAGTTAATTACTGTGTGTTAAGTCCTGCTAACTCCAAGCTGTGGTGAAAGGTGGGCTTACAGTGCAGATTCCACTGGGGTAGTGCTCCTTGACATAGACCCTCAGGGCAGAATCACAGGCATCTCTCCATGACCTGAGAGCTGCCTCTCCCTCGTGATGCTGGGGGTCGCTGGCCTCTTTCCTCAGGTGGTCAAACTTGAAGGAGATTTTGTTATGAGGGTCGAAGAAGCGGCCATTCCCAATGTCCCCATGCTCTGTAATGAGAACCTAAAGAGATGGACGAAGAGAATCCTGTCACTACCCTGGGTACGTGGGTTACTTCTACAACACCTTTTCAGAAAATACACACCTCATCTTCATACCCATCAATTCTGGCACGGGTAAACTGATCCATGTTGTACTGGGCAAAGGCACTGTATTTAAAAAAGAATCCACCCAAATGAAGTTTCATACAAATGGATTGATAAAGTTAAACTGAAATTGAAAATGTAATTTTAATAGTAAAAAAGCATTTAAACTTACTGAGAGGCACCTTCTCTGAGAAGGTTGTCATTGTTGAGGAGGAGTCGAACATCTAAAGACATTAACAGAAACAAATTACTAATTTAAAGTAATTTATTTCATTTAAAGTTCTTAAAAAAGGTTAACTCCAATCCTCACCAGCAGGGGAATTGACAAAACAAAGAGTACACAAAGTGCATTTGTCATTGGATCATTGTCCAGTCTTTTTTGCCATTTTATTAATACTGCAGTAACTCCCCATCAGGACTTTAATTAATGTTAGTAGTACTATTTTTGCACAAAACCACAGAGTTTTCCATTTCTGTGAGGACACTGAGCGATCATGTCATATGACTGAGCTATAGACAGCTGTAACTCAGTAACAAACAATACCATTATTATTATTTTTATACATATACAGGGATAGGAGTAAAAAGCTCACCATTAAAGACTTCATTAAACTCTCCTGGAGGAGCATGGATAACAAAATTAGAGGCAATCCGCACCTGAAAATAAGCAGGGACATGTTAAAACAACATTAGGTAGATAAAGACCATGACATATGCTTTTAGGTTTCTTGTAAATTATGAAGCTAAGAGCTATTTTGGTGGAGAGTATTTTCTAATATAGCAAGTATGTTACAAAATATGGTGAAAATGTACCACTAGAGTGAAGCAGAGAGCATTCGCCTGTCTTGGCTGTACTTAATTCTATTTTGACCACTCCCTAGATGGCTGGGCAGGGTAGGTCACCAAGGGTCTTTTTTTAGTCGTCAATATGCATGTGTAAGCATTTAGTGTCAACACTGCAAATATGAGATTTTCAAATGGGAGTTAGACATAAGAATCATTAAATTGAAGGGTTAACTCCTGTCAAATGAATGTTGTTTCTAAATATTTTATTCAACAGATTTTGCCAGTAGTAAAATCTCTGGCAGACTGGCTTTCTAAGTGATGCCATCTGTCAGGCAGACAGGGTTATGTGCCCTGAAGGCTGACGCTGGCGATGACCTACAAACGGGTCGTCTATTTGAAAGTAAAGCCTCTACATTATAATAGATAACCTACTTTAATGCGCTCCTGAATAGTGCACACTGTCCAGAAAGCACAGACACGCCTAGGCTGTGGCTCCCCATCTTTGATTTGATTTGATTTGTATTTTATATTTAAATAGCATAAGAATATGCAAAAGGTTAAACACGGTAAAACAAGTACGGTCGTATTTGCACATTCCCGGCTCTTCAGAGTCAGCTAAGGAATGCAAAGCAGTATCTTAGGACGTGTAGCGACATGGAGCTTTAACCAACCAGACCTCAAAACATAACTGAGTCTATTGCAAAGAAAGTTAGAGACGCACTAGCAAAGATATAAAACACTGAAAACAAAATCATTCTAGGATACATAAAGCCCTTTACTTGGCAGAAATAAATCAAAATGAAATTGAGTGGATTGTAGTCTTTATCGATATACTGACAACTATCCTTACTGTAAATGCAGGAAGTAGCTCAACTTCCTACGCCTTAGCATTAGCAGTGACGCTAACATCAGCTAAGTGCTCTTAACTTTAGACCTACCACAAAAATGTATCGTTATCAAGAACATAAGCTCAAACGGCATATAATAGCTGGCATTTTGTGTGTTTGGGCAAAAGAACGACAAGCTCAAGTCAGGACAGTCAAACACAGCAAACTGGTTAAGCTAACCCCTGGTAGACATTGCGTTATATTACATTTTAAAGGAACTGCTCTACACTGCTACATTCCAAGATAAAGTCTGAAGACTGCATACTTCGCCACGACATAAATATAGAATATTTTACCCTTTCGTCGTCGGGGAGCTCCTCAAAATCTGCCATCTGCACTCAATGAAGTGTTAACAAAGCGACTGTCAGTGTTGCCAGGTATGCGATGTTTCGCTCATGCACAGACCACATCCCAGCAGGAAAGAGTAACCAAACACTGTGTGTCTGTGTCTGTCCTTCCGTTTGAACATTAAAGAGATGTCAGACTACCTCTGAATCACTTAGCCAAATTGTTTCTGTGAAAAATCAAAAATTAATTATCATGAAAAATTGAACAGAAGGAAAAAACGATCACAGTTACGTTGAGCCTCTAAACCTGGCAACCCTGTACATTTGCGATATTTACGCTGTACTCTTCATTTATCTTACAATTATACTAAAAAATAAATAAATTAAACAGAAAGTAACTAATCCATCGTACAAGGTAATAGCCTTTGTCTGAACGGGCTACAATTTGACGTGACGATACCAAGAGATATACAAAGTATTGGGGAAATCAAAAATGACTGATATTTTTGCTGTGGTATTAGGGCAAAACCACTGACGGTCTTAAAACTAATGCAGCCCTCGAGATGTCCTTATAGACACAGCCAGTAGAAGGCGCTATAGGTAACAGCCATCATTGGCAGAAAACGGAAGTTGCGTCTGTTTGCAGGCTACCGAAGTTTCATTCACGAAACGGCGCTTCACCCGGGCCTCGAAGGATTTGTAGGAAAAAAAGATACCAATGTGTGTGAGTAATATTGTCTAGCGATAAGCAGGCAGACAAATACAATGAATGTACCGGAATTTATTTTATAGATCTTAGTTAGCCGATAAATTTAGGATTGCCGATGACGGCTGGGTGGATATCCAAGCTAGTTCAAATGCTATGAGCTAGGCTAGTTAGGTCTAACATAACGCCTTAAAATCACGTGTTTTGCGTATTATGAAAAGGCTTACCATGTAAAATTTACTTCATAATAATTAACATTTGGCTCCGGTTGTGTTTGGCTTTGCTGGCATGGTTAGCATTAAAAGTGTTAAATTTTTGTGTTGCACGGAGCATGCCGTGTCCATTGCCTCTATCAAAGCCGAGCTGACTCCATGTTGGAAATGTTTGGCTAGCGTTTATCAATGTTCATGTTATAATCTAGCGGCAGTCTTTCTTGTTTGTATCAGTTTGTTGAGGTTGACTTCAACTTAGAAACTACAAGATTTGTGATCAAAAACAGCTTTAGGATCACCACAATTACTACGTTTATTGTTTTCACGTAACAGCTAGCATTATTTCTTCAGCGCAAGTAATTTGTATTGAGACGTGTAGCTAATTACGTTTCCTTTTTTTTTACTTCCAGACACTGTAAAGTTTTTAAATAGTATGGACAGAGTTTCCTAAGGATTCTACTGTAAGGTATGTCTGGGACTGCTTCTTGAACTTTTTGTAAATCGTTTAAACAGCACTAGCTTAAGTATTTTTGATATTTGTGAAGATACTCAGTGCTAGGCCATATAGCTAAAAAAAAGTTTTTTATTGATTCAGTTTTTTACTGGATCTTATCTTATATTTTTGACTGGAACAAGATCCTTTATTTCAATCGTTTTGTCTTGCCAGTGGCCTGAAAGTCCAATTCAATTTTTTACTAAAACTTTTTCTGCTCAGTGCCAACACAAAACAACAATAGCAAAGCAGCGTGTGTATTACCCTCACTGAAAAAAACAGGAGTACGGTATTTACATGCATTTGTTAAAACTCATTATATTCGGACTAAGGCAGTAATTACTACGTTTACATGCAAGAAAATTTGACTGTTCATGGTGTTTTTCTGCCATTTGCTAAACCAAAGCATCAGAGAGGTGACATGTGTTTGCCATCTGCAGGTCATTATGACCATTATTTAAGCTGCCCAGGCGCTAGCAGCATTAGCCAAAACAAACAATTCTAATTAATTTGATATATCACCTATCCCTAATTCATATATTTATATTTAGCTACATTGTATACTTTAGTGACAATTTACAAGTATTCAAAATCAAGTCAAAGGTGTTATGACAATATGGTTTCTTAAGGTTTAACACATTTTTACCATTACAATAACTTTTAACTATAACTATTTAATGTCTAGTTTATTCAAAATGTTGTGTAACATGTTGAATAAACTAGTCATTCAATAACTCTCTCATTGTAAGGTACCTGCACAATCCATTTTATTTTATTTTTTACCTGCTTTCACTTGATAAAATGTGTTCTTTATTTCGTCATTGTCAGAATTTGTAAGCATTTTTACATAATGTTTTTGGCTTGTTAGCCAGCTATCCAAGAATAACGTTTAAAAAAATAAAAATAGGAAATCATTAAAACTTCCTGGTAGTGATGGTTGAGGCATTTATAGCTTACCAGAAAGTGAAAAAAGTGTTGAATTTATCTGTAGTCTGACTTTAAAAGAGGTGACTTGGAGGTTACACTTGTAAAAACCCAATCGGCATTTCAGTAACATATACTTTAAACTCTACATAAATGTGTAAATTATTTAAAGGTTGGTTGTATTTTATTATAAAGTTGACTTGTTTGTCTGGGCCTTTTTGACAAAAGCTTTTATAAAAAAATTTACTACAGTAATATCTGTTGGAAATTTATCCTTCTGTGCAATTTAGAACAGTTATATCTTTTTTTAATCATATTTATATATATAAATCCTGAGCCTGGATTGAGAATTGAAATAGTACACTTAAACAATTCAGTAACATTTGATCCTACCCATATAGATTTACAGTATATTTGAACCCGTAACAATCATGCAATCAGCTGTTGGCTCACGCAGAAATGCATTTTGTCAAAGACTTTTAATTTTAACAGCCACTTTGCGGATTTGCGCCGCACATTCATTTCCATTTTGACCGTTGGCAACGATTTCAGAGCATTTAACATTTAATTTCAAACTTTGCTTTAAGGAATTTGATTTCTTAACTTACTGACATGTTTCAGGACTGGACAGCGATTTAAGGAAGCTTGTTGCGTGAAAAACATTTTCCTGCATTTGAAGTGAAGAAAGAAGACTGTAAATCTTGGAATTGAGCCATGTCTCGCAGACGAAGTCACAGCCCATCACCAGGGCGTTATTCCCGCTCATGCAGCAGTAGTGATCCGAGAGATATGGAGAGACGAATTTTTGTTGGGAATTTGCCTACCTCTGACATGGAAAAGAAGGATTTAGAAGACTTGTTCAGCCAGTACGGGAAGATAGTCGGTCAGTAACCAATACACTTTGAACAAATTGTCAGATTTAAAAAAATTCAGTACAAAACACCTTTTAAATCCAAAATGTAAACTCGTTCCAACTCCCCATGTATTCTCAATTTGCCCCAGGAATCCAAATTCTCTGAAAATGTTGCTGAAATTTGTGTGGTTTGAAAATATTCCTCTTTTCAGGCGTGTCCATGTTTCGTGGGTTTGGATTTGTACAATTTGAACGCGTTGAGGAAGCCGAAGCAGCAAAGGCAGGCCATAAGGGTCGAATATATAAAGGTTATAAAATAGGTAAGCCTCAATAGCAGTGCCCTCGTAACCAGAGAGATTTCTTTTCAACAATGCAGATTTACAAAGCTTTATCATAAGGCATTACAAATTACTTCTAATGATTGTATATTCAGCTGGAAAAAAATGTATTTTACAAGATGACAATAACATTTGCATTTGACCATGTAATACATTCATGTAAAGTTTGTCTTTGGCATATTCAACAATAAATTGGAAGTTACATATACAATTTTATTCCAACCCTTTTAATATTTTGTCCGTCATCCGTAAATAATTTGGTGAGATTTGATAAACAAATTTGCTGCATTTTTGAGCGTTCGTTCATTTTGTATTGCCATACTTGGAGTACTGAAGCTCATTTTCACTGGGATCCTGGAAGTATTGATGCGGCTACTCCATACTACTACGTGAACAGGCAAAATGATTTACATGTCACTGTTTTCAACGTTTGGATTGATTTATTTTCAGATGTAAATATGGCAATGGAGCGGCGACAACAAAAACCTCAAAGCCAGCCGAGCCCCCCACGAAGGTAAAGTAACGCAAAATGAGTCTGATGGACTTCCGTCTCTGGAGGGCTGGTAAAAAAACAAAACCATATTTAACTTAGCCAATGGCATCTCCCTCCTCTTTGGAAGCTGTTGTGCCTTACTGTACAGCTGGATATGCGATGGTTTTAGGTTAATGACATTCCAGGTGTGTTGAAATAAAACAGCCAAAAAACAGTGTAATTTAGTGTGTTTGTTTTGGCTTTTATTTCTACTGCCTCTTATTTTACTCAATGAAATGAGGCATTTTAGACGAAACCCTGTGCAATAAACACATTTTTTGTTTTATTTTTTTTAATTTGAGCTTTTCTGTTAAATGACCAGTCCACACACTGGTATTTCTAAAAACACCTTTTTCTGTCTGTACACTCTCAAACCATTTAAGGTGACTGCAAAACATATGACCTTCATATGCTGCGTTTCTCCTGATTGACATCAGTGTCTGATGCTGTCACATTTGTAAACATTCTGCAGTGATGGCTGCAGCCAAGCTTGCACTGGTTTTTACTTTACTGTTCTTGCTTAAACTTGCCATACGTCTTTTGGTCCCACTATTTAAGATGTCACCAGATGACTTTGGTAAGTTTTGCTTATTTGTGGATGGAGATATCATTTACAAACAAACAAGGATGGTCAGGATTGTACACCTTCATGCACTCTTCTTTTATGGCGTCTTTTGTTACGTTCATTTAAATACAAAAAATAAAATTATTAATTAAAAAACCTGGGATCAAAACATTTTAATATGCCTCTTTTTGAAGTAAAGGGGAATCGTGACTTTGCGTGAAGACCTGAACCTCCCAGCTTTGGAATATTGCGTGATTTCGTGTGTAAAAAAAATTTACCCGCCAACCCGCCTGTTAACCATCCATTAAACCTGCATTGTTATTGCGTGTTCAAGCCATTGCTTCAGAGGATACTTTCCAAATTGGAATTAACTTTGGGGTTTGCAAATGCAAAAAATACGTTGCTTTGATTCGCCGGCGTTGACTGTTTTGACTGTTTTTTTGCGAGACTTTTTGTTCCTGATGGGCAATTAAAAAAGCACAAAATATTAGACAGTCAGTCATTCACACCTAAGACACACAAACATATTTGATTCAAAGCACACTGTACTTTGAGGCAGTCTTTAAAAGTGTCCTCTGGGCCAGCACTCTTGAAGTATTATAGTGATTTATATATTAAACTTCAGCCTTCTGTTTCTAAATGGTGTTTCTTTTCTCTTAGGCCCCCATACAGCGGCTATGGGGACAGCAGAGAGCCCCGGCCTCGGTCTCGTTCACCTGCTTATGCACGAGAGGGACGTGAGCCCCGTGACGGTCGTGATGCCAGAGAGGTAAGGGACTCAAGAGAGCCCAGGTCTGGCCGAGAAGATTACCGATACCGTACCTCAGAGAGCAGAGACAAGGAGGTGAGGGGTGATCCTCGAGATCCCGCATACAGGTAAATTTAAATGTCTGCCCACTAGCTTTTATCAAGGAATAATCAAAGAACAAATCCAAACAGAAACATTGATATGACATTTAGCAGGGATGAGTATGACCGACATTTCCGTGGTGGTCCAGAGGAGTATTTCCGGAGGAAGGAGGAGGCCTTGAGAGAATTCAGAGAGCCCAGGAATGGACGTCGTGAGCTAGAGGGTACATTCAATTTCAGCTGATTTTTATTTGATATATTGATAGTTTTATTTGGCTACAAAGCCTTGCATAGTAAGTTATAATAGGGATTGATTCCAAAAATCATACTTATCAATTTTTTTCTTTTTTTTTTTTACAGTGAGATTATCAATAAAACAGTTATTCCAATTAATGTGTATTTCCAAAGCTTTCTTCAGAGGTTGTACTGACAATATTACTCATATTAGCATATTACTATTATTAAGTCATGAATATATTTCTTTGACCAATGACAGATGATCACATGAGACCAGAAGAGCGTCGGCGTAATGAACTGTATCGTCAGTATTATGAAGAACTCCAGAGACGGCAGGACTCTGATCGTCCGGTTGACTGCTCTGTGATTGTTGTGAACAAGGCCCAGAAGTAAGTTTTCTCTATGGTTAAAGCTTAGTTTATGCTTCAATATGTCCTCTTTTATACAGAGTCATTGACATCCCAACAGTTCCTACTTTGAGAAAGCACTTCAAACTTTAAATTCTACTGTGTATTCTGGATTAAAGTCATTAAGACATGTGGAGAACAGGCTTGCACTGGTCCAACCACCATGAAACAAATCCATCTTTACTATTGACAATGTGTATTCTTATGTTCATGTGCTCTAAAACAGTAGGGAGTATGCGGAGACAGTAGGGCGGAAGGTTCGTGATCTGGGCATGGTTGTGGATCTGATCTTCCTCAACACAGAAGTGTCCCTAACACAGGCATTAGAGGATGTCGGTCGATCACGCACTCCCTTTGCCATCATCATTACCCAGCAGCACCAGGTTCACCGCTCCTGCACTGTTAACATCTTATTTGGCACACCCCAAGGTACAACGTTCAATATCTTTACAAGTGGTCAAGTGTTTTGCTTTTAAATTCTTTGTCATGATTTTTTTGTGTATTCTTTACTTTTACAGAGCATCGTAACATGCCTATGCAGGACGCTATGATGCTTATTGCCCACAACTTTGACACATACAAAGTTGAAAGTCGTGAAAAGGAACGTGAAGAGATAGCCAGGAAAGCTGCCAAAATGGCAGATGATGTGTTACTCAGAGACCCAGACCGAGAGAGCCACCCAATTTCTGCGCTTACTCCTATCACACTTTTGTATGAAAACAGGTAATAGCATCAGTTCTTATGTGTAGCTGTAACATTCCCAGTTTGATGACATAGTTTGAAGTGCCTGTCCTCTTTTGTTGCTGATAGATTTGTAACTCCAGAGGAACTGGATATTCTCATTGCGTATCTAAAAGACAAACGGACACGGCTTGTACGACCTGCTGCAGATCCTCTTCCGGGTATGAGTTTTGGTGATTGCTCAAGTAAAACTAGTGTTGAGTCTTTAATGACTCTTACAAAATATTTCTCCCTCCAGCTTCACTGGGCACTGCTCCTCCTGCAGCTGTAGGACAGCCACCACCATCCCGCACACTCTCCGCTGCTCCAAGCGCCCCATCAAGCTCCAGCCATCAGCAAGAACTACAGGCAAAAATCCTCAGCCTATTTACAAGCAACACCGGGTCAGCAGCTGGGGGCGCACCCTCTGGCTCCTCAGTACCGATGCAGGGGTACGGCTCTATGGTTCCATCCTCCTTAGCTGGCCCATCCCCGACAGCAGCCCGCCCGGCTATGCCTCCTTCAGCAGGGGGCCAGGGTTATGGCGCACCACCTAGCCGTATGCCCCCCTCAGCTCACAGACCCCCCAGCGCCTCTTCAGGCATCAATTTTGACAGCCCCAGTGTCCAGAAAGCTCTGGACACCCTAATTCAGAGTGGACCGTCTCTCAACCATCTTGTTGGTCCTGGAGTTCCCCAGCAGCCACCCAGACAAGGTCCAGGTGTGGGGCAGGGACCACCACCTATGTCCATGTACCCCAGACCTTACTGAGAATTGTAGGAAACGTGTTAGTATTAGAATGTGAGGTCCACTCTTCTGTGTGTACAAGTAGACCCTGCATTATTTATCTGTGAACTTTCTTCAGTGATCTCCTGGATCTTCAGCTCTTTTGGTTACATTCAGTCTCCTTCATAAGGCTATACACTCATAATTAGCTGTATGATTATTGTTAAATCTTAATCAGTTTTGGTGTAAGCAGTGCTGCATGTTTTGTGTCACAATGGACCCTTTAACACCATATTTGTTTATTGTAGTTTTTAATTGTTTATGGTTTTTGTTTTTTTTTATTTTTGGACATTGTAAAAACAAGACACGATTAAAAACTCCATACTCAACTGCTGTATTAAAATGGTATTGGTTTATTGCATTTTGTGCTGACAAATCTATAAAATGGAACGGGTATCGCCAGAAGCCATAGAGATATAAGCATTTGAAATGTAAGATAAAACTACTTTTTCCTCTTTTTAATGTACCATGAAACACAATAGAGAATACATGTTTTTATTTGTAATATTTAACTTACACTGACAAAATAAACACCTCCACACTAACTATTTATTTACATATAGACCCCTCCCACCCCTGTCCGCAACCACCCCGGTCCCCAGCAGTTACAATGTGTACAACATACACACTCCCACAAAACTAAAAGGAACACTACAGCTTTACCATAAGACTAGGTGCAGGAAAAGAAAGCAAAATCAACAGATTTCTCAAAATATTAGTGAATTTGAAGGTGAATCCTTGCGTGTCTATGCTGTATACTAAATCATCCATTACCACACTTTCAAACATCCGTACAAAATGTCTCCCAACTACTCCAGTGAATGAAACACTTTCCCCCCCCCATTGGTTGGCATTGTTTAATTCAAGTATGACTTGAATTTGCAAACTTGCATACAAATATTTGATCATTTTGAATAAAGCCCTAAAAGTTTCTGAATATGTCATTGGTATTTGTTTTTGTGTCCATTCCCATTGACTATTTTGGGTAGATCTATTGGGTATTTAATTCACTGGAGCCCACACTTACACTGTCATATGTAGTCAGCCAAAATATACATTATCAAATTTACCAAAAGAATTTGTACAATAGCTACTGTATTCATCCTAATACAATGATTGGCCAGTCCTAAGGAAATAGTACAAATTATACTACTATAAATAAATGTATTCTAACTCATATGCAAAATACCTTTGTACCACAGACACTCAATATATTTTCAATACACCATGTTCAGGGTAATTTCATGCATGCACTGAGTTACATAACATAACTGGAACATGGCTCTGATTGAACAGCATGAATAGCCACTAAATGATTTTCATCTAATCCCAGAAAGCAAAAGTAAATGCGGCTGTTCTAGTAACCCACAGATATTAGCGCCCATCCTGCCATAATCTGGGATTTATTTATTTATTTTTTTTAATGGCATTTCTTTGTCAGACTTCCTCCTCAACCCGGTAACAGAAGTGTTTCAGAGCCCTTTAGTATCCATTTAAGGATGGAGACTTAGTAATGATCACCGGCAAGTTTGTCTCATGCTACAGTTGTGCAGGCGAAGGTTCTGATCGAATTGTGGATCAGCTTGGGAAGAGGGGACGTGCTGGTCTTGAATTGACTATTTAATGTTGTCCAAGCAGAGCCAGTGCCAGAATTGGAAGCGCGAGTTTTATATTCTTTGATCATTTTTCAGAATTATACTGCAATCACATTTAAAATACACAGCTGGGTGGGTTTTGTGGCTGGGATGGGCGAGGCCTAGGGTTTGGGAGTGATGGACTGGGAAGGGGGTGGAGGGTGTCTGGGAAAGCTCACCTCACAAACTGAGTAACAAACACTAGAAATTTAACAGTTACTGTTATTCTTTTTAAGAAGTTTGGCAAACAAAATGTGTGTGTGATGCATGCTTCATGTTGAAGTACAATGCTAAAATAGAAGATGCAGACAGAATCAGCAGGTAGGTCTCTTGATTATTGCAGTTCAAAACTGCAGCAAAATAACGGGGCTTTTTGTCTATGTTTTAGTCTTAGCTGTCAGACACTACCACTGGCTGTAAAACACTCAAGCGCCACCAGAGGTCACTGTTGGACTGGGTCTGCCCCCCCCACACACACACACTAAGCAGGCAATCCTAGAGTGTAAAGTGCTTTACTGCCTCAGCCACATTTGGGACAAACACTTTTTATCTTTTTGGTCCATTAGACCTGGTGACGAACATTCGGATGACATAATCAACATTAACCTCAAGTTAATGTAGAAAACAAAAGAATGTGAGAACAATATTGCACATAATTTTACATAACTCTAAGACTTTGTCCACAGTGATAAAACAGTGTACAACAAAAGACAACAATAGTAGGTTACAGTGATTGTGACTTAGGTGATATATATTTACAAAGGTGAAATGACCATTTTGAAGGCCCATCCATTCACAAACTCAAAATCTACGTTAAATGAGACTACATGAGCAAGACTGAAATAGAACAATTACCAATATAGTGAACCTACACTTTCTCTTTTTTCTTTTTTTTGCAAAAGTTTTGTTTTCAAGGTCTAGCCATATCTATGTATGGCACACTCTTCTGAGTTCTACAAATATGTAACTCATACAATCTTTTCCCCACTTTGAACCTTGAACACTTACGTCATCACTATAGAAACCACTAAAACAAATATTGCCACATAGTACCATGCAAACAGCAATTATAAAACATTTATAATTCAATAAATAAATTCATTTTTAATAAACTTTTTTCCAATAAATATCAGATATCTTTTGATAAATTTAAAAGGCTCAGTAGATGCAGGCAATGTAGTGGAGACAATCCCAAAATAGCCATGTTTTTATAAACTGATGGAAAAGGTTAAACTACCACTCAGTCAGAGTCAAGTGTGGCAAGCATTTTAAAGAAAATCTTCATGACTTGGCACCCCATAATCTAGAGGTGGTTCAGATTAAGTATTACAGGTGTCATAGGTAGCATTATTAAAAATTCACAAACAGCAATTTTAAGCAGATGGATAGATATAGTTGTTGTTTTTTAAAATATTTTTTTTCTTAAAATTTGCTCACTCTGTTGATGAGATTTGTGATGGAAAGAATCAATAGAGCGTTTGAAGGAGAATAAAAGTGAGGAGGGTGTGCCCTCAGTAGTAATATTGCATCAAGGACTTAAGTATATTTTAAAACAGAACCCTGTCCAGAAATCTTAGGCCTAATGTTTACAGGTACAGCCTTGTCTTGTTCGACAACCACCACCACTGATATGTATGTCTATACCCTTTTCACTTGATCTTTAATGTTGCTTTATTCTCTATTTACAGTACAAATAATCTATTGATACTAGCAGCATTCACAACATATGGTCCAACATTCAAGCAACACTAAAAACACTGAATATTGTTTTAAATAGATCTAGAAACTAATCTGTTTTGCTTCTTTATATAGTATATACTGTATATATATATATATATAGATGTATTTATTTATATTTATATGTCTCTACTACAAGTGCAAATGACCAGAAACAGTTTCTTTGATAAAAGAAACCAAAAATTAAATAAAGTGACAGCTGTCCTTGGTCAGAGTGAGATGATTCTGAATTTATAAGACATACGAAATCTACATATACAAAATATATGTGTAAAAAAATAAATAACATGATCACATGAGTCCGGATTTTCCACTATTGCACATTCCAGGTGAACTTTTTAAAACCATAGGTCATTCAGTCAGTGACATGTCTGGCTTGAATTGGAAACCAATCTAGAGATAGAAAAACTCTCACTGGAGAATCTACTGCATAGAGTTCAGTCTTGTGGACAGAATGTGTTTCTGAGCTACAGAAGCCATTGTCCTTTCAGTTTGTTTAACTAGTCCCTATGATCCATCACTGAACAGATGTTCAGCACTCACTCCCGTCAGCGCTGATCAACTGCGTTCAAAAGAAGTGCATCTGATTTATTTGATGAACATCTACTCTTTGATGTCTACAGGGAGACTTTCCATCAGCCATTTCATCAACACACTAATTTAATGTCAAGCCAAAGATTCTTTTTCAGCACTTAGTTTTCATTTAATCCATAGACTTTTGTTTGAAAAATATTTTAATTTATGGCACATTTAATGTATTTAAATTTGGCAAAAGCACTCTAAATCTTAGTGAATGATAATCAAAATGATGTAAATATAACTATGAGTCTGTCTATATTCATAAATACATATTTGTTCTCTAGATGAAAAAATAACATATGTTCTTAACTTGATGATAATCATCAATATTTCACTTGTTGCACAGTGGCGGAACAGTGCAGGTGCAGTGCGTGTTACCATAGTGACAGGAGCCATCCAATAAATAAATAAATAAACAAATCAAATTTAAGAACAGCATTTAGTCGTCCTTCTCGAGCGAAGAACAGTTTTCTTTCCACTAGAAGCTTTTTAGTATGTCACAAAAATACACTCATACTGAACACCTCATCAGAGCTTGTACATTATTTACAGTGATCCACGCGAGGCTCGAGGGGCGCTGGCAACAATAATCTCCTCGAGGGGTTGTACTGTCTCCCCACTCTGCTGTCACACCAGCTCTCTGCTAGGAAACACACTATTCACAGTTTAATTACGTGTCAATCTCTACAAACTAAGCTAGCGTTGTTTTTTGGCACTAACAGTGGCTACAAGGATAAACAGCCACTAAGAAATGACGAGTAGAAAGACATGTTCAACAGAACACATGGAGTAAAAGCACACAGTTATTAGGACGTCATGCTGAGGAATGATCAGGTCAAAGAGTACAATAGCACTGCAGCTCTGATCCACGCTAGTTCTTCTTTGAATATCAATGTGAATTCATAGTCCTCCTTCCAGCTGGTGGTCGTGACAGTGGGTAGTCTTTTGCCTTGAAACATAACCACATCAAAGACAACAAGTCTGTAGGAGGTGTCCATTTACCACATGGAAACCAAACCTACACTGAGCTTGTTTCAGCTCTCATTCTTCCAAGCACAGGCCATCGAAAAAGCAAACTTGTTTTGAGGAAATAAGAAAAGCACTGGAGAGGTTCAAAACAATGACAGACAGTGCACATGCATGTGTGCTCACACCTCGATCCCACGCCCACTACTCTCCACCGCCTCATGGTGCGAGTTACAACCACAAATTACATACTAAAAGAAAATATATCTCTTCGAGAACACATATAGGTAGCATCTAAATAGATCTACAGCCTACAGTAGTTATAGGAGCTTATTGGACTACAGTGGTGTGATAGTGTTGAAGAAGAGGTGCTGAAGCTGAGCTGGGCGAGAGGTCAGGTGTGAGAGGGTTTACCTTACAGAAATAAACAGTAATGGTGGGCAACACAAAGGGCGGAGGGAGGAGCTGAGGGAGGAGGTAGGAGCGGTGGGGGCTGATGTTTCAGGAATAGATGGTGATGACCTCCCGGCCGCCTCCGCGAACCAGGAGGACCCTGTTCAGACCCTCAGTGAGGACCTCCAGGAACTCCATGTCTGAGGAGATGGGTTAAGCCAGAAATATTATACTTAAGTTGTAACATTTTCATTGGTTAATAATAAAGATCCGAGCAGGGAATCATAATGTTTTACAATTACTGTGTGAAGAAATATAACAAAATAAAGCTAGTACAATGCTGTGATGTATTAGCTTGTTTCTTGTGAAAGTGTGCTTACCATAACTTTCTTTAAAAGTAATTACAACACGATACAAACAGAAGTCTTATTTAAAATACTTGTCATCTGTCTACACTGGCTTATAAATCCCAATTAGCTCTTTGGCTCAAGCACCAACTGGGCATATTTTCTGAAAGCAAATGACAGAGCTGTTTTTTTTTTGTGTTTTTTTTTTAATTCCCTGAGTCAAATTTATTGTCGGAGAAAGAATAAGCCTGGAGGTAGCACCGCAATCCTAGATGTTAAGTACTAAACACTTTTAGATGAATAGTTTACAGTATATTTGAAATGCAGAATCAGGCAGAATTATTGGTGAATTGGTAATACTGTAAGAGCATTTTTGTGTTTAGAATTAAAGCCAAGAAAATAGACATTTTATTATCAAACTCTACACGCTTTGGGTAAAGGATACAGTTCTCGTCGCCTTTCCGGTTCTTGGGTGGACCGGGCATGTTGAGCAGGACTAGCTTGGCCTCGGAGGACTTCTTTATGATGACTTCATTGAGCCGAAGCGCTGTATGCATGCGTCGAACATTGGACTGGTTCCTGAGGCGACACAACAAGAAAAGAGGTGCGATTGATTGCAGCTGGTTAAAATCCAACACTGCATGTGATGGTTCGATGCAGTTTAGTGAATCAAGGAGCTGGTAGTGGTGACAGATGCTCATTCACACAACTACTCTTATCACCCGTCTTCTGCTCACAGCTCTGAATGAGATGTGAATGATCTGAATGAAGTTTGTATGGACTTCAATACTTACAGGTTCTCCCACTCGCTGCAGCATGGCAAGAAGAGAAACACAAGATTATCCACATGATTTTTTTTTTACATATAGTCCTCTGTATATATAGAATTCTGGACTTTAAAGCAATAAAGTGATATAAGTTTTTGGTAATGGTGACCTTTATTTAAAAAGGCAGGCTTGGTATGTACACCTGTAAGTGTACAACTAAAACTATACAGCTAAACGGGGCTGGGTTGAAGTTGTTTTTTAATTTTGAACAATGTAAAAAAGTTGCCATATTGCAAACAAAAACAAGTCCCTCCTTCCAACAGGCTCTCTACTGTGACGCCTATGCTGATGTCAGCTCCCAGAGCAGCTTGAAGAGTGCTAGAGACTCTGTAATGGTGGGTTTTGCAAAATGGCAGGAGATAAACAATAATGCAACCTGCATAGTATCTGTTTGACGTACCTTTTCATTGATGATTTATGAAAAGTTTTCACAAAAGGCACCTGGACACAGGTTTAAAGGGACTTATTAAATTCTTAACTCCCAAATTCCGAATAGACAAAGTCTCTTGGATGAGGGACAAAAAATTTTTTACCTTCAAACCTACGTCCAGATGCCTTCTTTGAAACCTTTTCTTGAAGATGTCCTGGATGAGAATCTCCACAGGTTTCTATAAATCTGGCATGTGCTTTGATTGAAATAATTTTGTATCTTTTAACAAGACCTCATGTTGCTTGTTTATGCTGTTTGAGATGGCTACATTTCCAGAGACATGCAAGAAAGTGGTTCAAGAGTTTGCTACAAGTCGACCCAGAATCCATCTAATTAAACTGCCCCATTTTCACTTTTGAGTATAATGCGCATTCACCTCCAGCAAGTGCTGCTGCTATGCTATTGTTGTTTTGAGACTGTATAGCAAGTGTGAAAATCAATAAATGAAAAACAGATTATAATTTATAGCCATAACACTCAGTCCTGATTATCTATGTCAATACTGAAATTTACATAAATTGTCCTGATGGTTATGTGTGATCGTAAACCTTTGATAATTTACTCAAGTTGTTGAAAGTTTGTTCTATAAAAGTAATTAATAAATCAGTAGAAGGCACTTTAAAAATAGATGCCAAAATACAAACAAAACCATGTCAGTCTATATAAAAACGTAGCCGCTGTTATGCGCTGGTGGATACAAACAGAAAAGCAACAAAAGCTGCTTACATTTGGTGATTTTTTTATGTATTTGTGTTTTATTTCCAATTTTGGTCATGTGAAATAAAGACGGCAAGCGAAATTTATTTAATTTTTTTTTTAAGGAGAAATTCAAGTATAAATTGAATTTCCAGTCACAACTTGTTACTTTGTTGTTTGTATTTATATGTTAAATGAGCATCTGAAATCACTCACGGCTTCATGTTGAAGATGTCTTTGAGGCCCTCTGGTGTTGCGGCGCCAGGCGGCTTAGCTGGTTCACCATCGATCTTCTCTGTCCAGGTCATTTGGACCTGCTCACCGGGACTCTGAGCCGCCTCTGGGGTCAGTGGGGTGGCCGGAGTCGCAGGGCTGGCCGGGGTGGTGTTGTCGTGGATGAGCTGGACCTGTGCAGGGGAGGATACAGGGGAAGAAGCCGACTTTGACTATGAGACGAGAGGAAAAGAGGACGGATGTGGTTTTACATGTTACATGGGCACAAGATTGAGAGAGCAAAGGTCGAGGTGAGAATGTAGGATGCAGGTCAAGTCACAGAGAGCCACAGTGTGTGAGAAAGGAGAGGAGACAAAAGTGTTGTTAAGAAGCCTTATGTTGCTGTGTAGTGCCATTTAGTGTTTTTATCACTTCGCTCATCAGCTGCGATAAACATAAGAAACAATTTTACACCACTTGTCTAGTTCACAACAGAGAAATAATGACCTGCAATAACTCAGAATTGGTGTTTTTAATTATAAAGCTTTTGCCTGTTCATCATTTTTAGTATTTATAATAAGACAAAGTTGCAAGTAACAATACATTTATATAAATATGTACTGGTTACATTCAGTATTGTATCAAACTTGATTGTAGTGGTTTCAAACTTAATAACCACATCAGTAAATTACATTAATATCAAGGCCATATAGCATTGCTAAATGAGTAGCTTTTGTTAAATTGGTGAATATGTTTAAACATGATATTCCATGACCTTTAATGTCTTATCATATATCTGACTTGTGCATTGACCTTTTTTTTTCCCAGCAACACTATTGTTTTTAACTATTCCCTGATAATAACTAGCTTAACATCCGTAGTACAGTACTTCATTCATCTCTCCATTTTATTGCTTATTCTTTTAAACAAAAATACAAAGCTTCCTCCATTGATGGCAGGTCTATTAACCCTTGACCCTGTGTGCCATTCTGAAGCAGCTGACCATACCTCTTCTTCAGGCTTCTCCTCTTTGCTGGGAGCTGGCGGTTCCTCGGTCACACTCAGCTGGGTGGTGACGGCAGCTGGATTCTTACGACGGATCGAGCCACGGGACGAATCAGTGATGCTCTGGATCTGAGGTGATAAAAATGAGGAATAGTGCAAAAGTCAGTAACTCAGAAGACATCTTACATTTGTTAACAGTGGAAAACACGAATTTGTCAAACGTTGCCTTCTTTTGTCTTCTCTATCTGTCAAAACCCATCACACTCTTCGAAAAGCCGATTCTGTTGTAGCTCTTGATAAGCCTGATAAAGTTGTGAAATATGGTTTCCCACTGCTCGGCTTCCACTGTAAGTTTGCTTCTGTCTAGAGGGCTTAAGTGTCATGTTAAGTCAAATCAGCCAAGCCATGCCAAGTCGGTCCGTCAAGTCCTGTCAAGTTTATTTGTGCATCTTTGAGCACGGTTCTCCACCACATAACGTACCAAAACAAATAAACATACTCCTTTTGTACTTACCTCTCTCTCACGCTCGTTCTTGGTCAGGTTGATCTGTTTAAGCATCTGCGACCGTTGCTCCATCACCAGGGTCTTCTCATAAGTGTAGGCTGAGATGTCACTGTCTTGCTGCAATAACAAATACATACGTGTTTGTTCACACAGTGGTACTGGCTTTGAAGACTATGTTGACGCAGGCCTCAAAAGTGGCCCATGGTCAGATGAGTTTGGTTTATGTCAGAATAGACATATGGATCATCTATAAATCAGACATAATGTAGTTTAAAGATAGCCTTAAATCTAATCATAAGAAAACATACCATTTCGACAACTTCCACCATGGCATCAATACGCAGGTGATAGAGGAATGTGGTCAGGTCCTTCTTCATCTGAATACTGTTGTCGTCCATCTGAGCCACAGTGAAGATGCGCATCTTGCACTTCCTCCAGACCTGAGGCATAAACACAAAAGCATTCACAAATCTTGTTCTGTTCTTTCAATATTTTATCATTTATTAAGCAACAACAAATGGAACACTGCTCTTCATTTTAAAAGAGCACAGTTCAATTTATAGAACTATTAAGTGACATGTAAATCATAAAAGTAAATAAATGTTCTTGCTTTTTATGGTGCATTTGTCCGTTCACTTTTTGTGTCTTTTATACCTTGTGCTGGCGGAGCAGGAAGGGCAGCAGCATCAGCATCCCTCCATCATGGACAATCCACCACACGTCAATGTGACCCTCAGTGAAGCGCTCGCCATTGGACGGGAAGGCTGAGATGTTCTTGGGCACGAGCAGAGCCAAGTGAGCGGCTGTGGTTTCTCTGACCAATTCTGAAAAAAAAAAAAAAAAAAAAAGGTGTCAACTATAATAATCCTGCAGACAGATTTATGACGAAGCTTGAGGAGCTTCCTTGAACTTAACCATAATTCTGACCTGAATCATTTCTGGCTTACCAACAAAGTTCCTCCAGGTCTGGTGTTCGTCGCCCTGCTTCCAGTTGCGTGGCCATGACACAAGCACAGCGTTATGTTTGAGCCCGCCAAGCCCACCGGCCTGAAGCAAGTGGGATGTAGCATCACGTAGGTTTGAGGAGACGGTCACTTGACAGAAGCCCTTCACCTTCTCAGTCTCCATCAGTTTACGGAGCGCCTTGGTAAAGACAAGAAAGAAAGAATCTGGTCAGACAAGGGACAATGACACATTTACTGTCATGTTGCTTAACATGACTCAGAGCTAAACCGCAGAAAAAACAAAACATTGGATTCATTTAAGCTAGGCACAATCAACCCCCTTTGAATCATATATGCATCCTATTGCCTTCAGGACATCATTATGGACTAGAAATAACTTATATATTTGTCCTATAAAGATAGTATAGGACAAATATAGCTAACTTACTGAATAAACAGATCTTTATCACCACAGATTGGACTCTTATATTTTACTTTTTACTTACACTCTGTAATATCATTTCCACCATCAATTAAACTACCCCAACCACACAAGTGCTGTACCTGATCTGCACGCTGGGCCTGCTCATAGTTCTCCAGGTAGGTGCCCTCCAGGGCTGTCCCAACAATTGTCAAACCTTTGCCAGCCTTGAGCTGATTGGTCAGGGAGAGCAGACGGGGCTGCTCAATGTTTTGTTCTGCATCTGTACTAACCAGCACCAGCAGCTGGGGCCTGGAAAGAGAAGAGGAGAGTACAGGGAAGGGAAAGTGAAAATAGAGGGCAGAAAATAGTAAAGGGGAGTAAATAAGGTAGAATGAAGAGTCAAATTAAGGCGCCAGGAAAGAAATGGCTGAGTGCCCCAAGTAAAAGTACTAGTTGGGAAAGAGAGACAGAAAAAAAATGGCAAAGATGTTGATGTGTTAATATGAATTTAGACAGCTGATGGTGAGATGTACATTCATGGAAAAGTAATAAAACAGTAAAACATGTAGATAGACAGGTACATCTGTTCATTAAATCACAGTGTTTTACCTCCAGTTCTTGGTGTGTGGGGGGCCCTCTTCCAGACGCATCAGGGCATAACGTGCAGCGCTTAGAGATAGACCACGTATCCCATCTCCCCACTCTTTCTCTGCCCTGTGATAGACAGGAAACATGTCAGTCAAAACACCAAAAAAATCATTTTTAAAAGATATGTATAAACAGATGTGCTAGTTGTGTGACATGCTTTATTGTAAAGCAGTAGCTTAGTAGTAGTATTCATTTTGTTTCCCGAAAGACAAAATGTAACTGCTAAAATAACTTGTGGAAGTGGGTCACATGACATGATCCAGAGAAGGGAAGAAATATCAATAGTTAAATGCTTAGGTTCATAGCCATATCAGGACAAACTCAGAATTGACAAAGTCCCTTTGATGAGGGATGAAATGTCTCTACGTCCAGATGCCTCGTCAAACCTTTTCTTGAACAAGTCCTGGATGACTAAGAACCTCCACAGACATTTATGGCCATATAATAATTCTGATTCTATGTGCAAACAAGGAAAGCAGCTATTAAACCCACAAATAACAGAACAGAGTCTTGCTGCTTGGCTGGACAGAGCAGCTTAAATAGACATAGTGCTAAAAGGCCATTAGCCACTAAGCACAGAATGCACAGCTGAGCGATCAGCTGATATAGACCTGAATGACTGGACACAGAAGAGTGAACTAAGCATGACCACCATTGCACATTTCTCATCATCATTCCTTCACTACACCATAGCCTTAACTTGCCTCTGAAGTGTGCTATATCCTGAAAAACTACCAATGAACTATTTATATTGCTAGCCTCTTTGTATAACTCTAGCTACTGCACATTTCTACTGCAAGTTTGTAGTTGCTGGATCTCAGCTGGAAAACTCCCTACAACAAAGATCGATGTGGTAAACTTTTAGATCACCTGGACACACTCACACAACTGCAGACTCATACACACACCAGCCAGCTAATACTAAAAGCAGTCAGCGAATCCAATCTCTTCAGGGGTTGCGCTCCACTCACCCTGCAAACTCGATATACTTGTAGATGGAGCCAGCAATTACCATGGCGACGATGGCGTAGTACCAGGAACAGAGGAACATGAGAGTGAGACATAAGCTCATTCCCAAAAAGGACAGAGCCCTGTGTTCATGAACAGAGAGGACAAGACAATGTCAGTAAAATATAGACCTAGAGAGACTGTCAGCAAATGACAAATGGTCGGTCACAACAGAACGGACCAGTGGTAGAATTTGAAGCGAGGTCTCCAGTTGGGGGTCCTCAGCAGGGTCTGCAGGGCACAGGCCAGGTTCACAAACATGTAGCACATCAGGAAGAACCTGAAGAGCACAGAAATGCATTGGTAATAAAGCTCATGTCTTTTGTATGAGGTATTTTGTCTTAATAAATGTCACTGTTCAAAAGTATGTATATATTAGCAGAGCAGAGAAGCAGACTGCCCTTTCAAGTGATGAGTTACATCCAGAGTCTTTAAAACCTGGCATTTGCATTGTTTAAAAAGTAGCAGGGGGTTGGCTGCTCTGATATCTATCACTGCAGGAAAGAAAATAAATGGAGGAAAAATAATGAGTGTGTTTCTGAGCTCACATGGAGAGAATAGGAGCCACTGAATCCAGGGAGGCAATAAGAATACCACTCTCGCAGATAAAAGCTGTCAGCAGGAGGGACCATGTGGGTTCCCCATTGGCCTTCCCATGGCCAAAGATCTGCAAAGAACGCATAAACAATGCATTCAAAACAACAAATCTAGAAAGAAAGTGGACAAAGTGAATGAGCTGACAGACTGACCCGTAATGCGGGCACTATGCCGTCTTTGGCAATAGCTTGGAGCAGACGGGGAGCTCCTGTCAAACTCTGAAGGCCTGCCCCGCAAGTAGAGAAGAAGGAGCCGATCACAATGACCCACGGAGACGGCCAAGCTAAAGTACCGATCACCAGGTTCCCATGCACTCCTTCACCAAACCTAAAGCAGGCGAGAGAGAATACAAAGAAAATGGTCCTGAGTGCCTCACTGTCAAACCTTTAGTGTCAGAGAAAGCCAGGCATTGACTTACTTGTCTCTGAGGACCACACCCTCGATGCAGGCACCGAAGAGGACCACACTGCTCATGTCTGAACAGTTGTCGATAAGGAATCACATTTCACAGATAAAGGTGTTGATTTTTTTTCAGTGAATTTGATTTTTGTTTAGTCTACCGTTCACTGTTATATTGATTAGTAACAAGAAATTGATTACAGCAAACTTCCCTTCAGAAAATGATCTCACATAACCCAATTAAATATAGTCACTGGAAAGCAACATCAGTCAATTTTGTTTAGAATAATATACCAGAGATCAATGACATCGCAACTAATATGGCTGTGCTTTATTAACTTGCCAGCGCAAAAGCAGCCCATTGATGCAATTAGAAGTCCTAATCAAATTAGATCGGGCTCCAATCTGATTAGTGTGAGAAACCTGGAAGACACTTAAAATGGCTACCACTGCAGGAGACACATGTAATCACATCAGCTTTAAATCTGCCTGCAGTAGAAGCAAACATGTATTGTATTTACACTGAAGTATCCACCAGTGCTATCTCTCCATGTGTTAAATCTAGGTGTTCATCATTGGGCTGCTTCATCACACAAGCAGAAAAAAATGATTCATTATGGAGACAGTTTATTACCCTTTGTCCAAAATCAGACTGGTATTGTGGAGGATTTGGCCTTTTGCAGTTGTGGCATTTTGACCTTTAATTATGATGCTCCCTGCAGGCCAATCAGCAAGGTTTTGTTACAGAAAAGCCAATCACTGCAGTGCATCATTACAGCATCTGCACTCAAATGGTACAAATGGTGTCTGAAAAAACCTGACTGTTTTTCGAGGCATCGAGTTGTAACAATGGCAGCATTTACTACTTGTGCTTCTCCAGCTCGTCTACAGTCAAATTACACATGTGCGCAAGTTGTCCGCAGTATTTTAGTGACAGGATACAGACAGTGGAGGTGGTGCTAATAGCAGCAATGGTCCCAATGGGGATGGACTTCTGGGCATCACGCAAATCTCCGGAGCGGTTAGAGCCGGCCATGATCCCTACAACAGCGACAGGTCAGGTTAGGTCCACAGAAGAGGAAGAGAACAATGGTCAGAATCAATGAGGAAAATCAAAAGGTACTCTTGAGCATGCATATGATGGATTGAGAGCACCACCTGTCACAGAGGGGAAGTAGATGCCGACCAGCAGTGTAAAGAAGCTGGTGATGTCCGCCAGCACGTAGCGGTTTGAGTTGGTGAGGGGGTCGTCCTGTTCTTCCACTGACTCCATGTTTTTTCTGGCGATCAAGTCCCCCTTTTCATAGTAGTTTCCGAACAGGTTCTCTGGAAAGAAAAATAAAAATAAAAGAGGGACAGAGATAAGTCACACCTCAAAATCCATTTGTTTAAAGTAGCCTTTAACCCATCAATGGAACTGCTTCGAGTCAATCTAATTTATCCATGTCTTGGGTATTAGAAAGGCACCCTTAAATTAAATGTATTATTCCATTCTTATTATTATCATTATTATTATTAGAGATGTTGGTAAATCGATAATGTTTGACGTTGGAATCACTTCATGCTGGTTAAATCCTCTAATAGGGGAATTATATACAGTAGTCCCTCACTATAATGCGGTTCAACTTTCGCGGCCTCGCTGTTTTGCTGATTTTTTTGTGCAATTTTGCATGCTTTTTTTTTTTACAGTGTATGAACGCGCATTGTGTTCTGCGTCCTGATTGGCTAAGGGACTGTAGAGATTTGTCAATCAATCTCCTCCGTGCCGTGTCTCCTGCACAGTACAGAATGCGTTCAGCTTGCCAAATTTACATAAATGTTCGGTCGCTAGCAGTGTGACTCTAAAGTGCTGTATGTTTGCAAGTTTTCTCCCCGACAAAACCCACAATGTCGACGAAACGTTCTGCACCGACAAAGGCACCTGCGGTCGCACCCAAAAGGCAGAGGAAGATGCTAAGGTTTGAACTTTGAGAGTGTTTAAACAAGAGAGAAATGTGACAAAATGTTAATGCCTGTCTGAGAAAAGTGTATAAAGTGTGTGATGAGGGGTTTTACAGCCTTAAAACATATATAATAATTGTAAAAACTAAAGCTGACTACTTCGCGGATTTCGCCTACTGCGGGTTATTTTTAGAACGTAACCCCCACGATAAACGAGGGACCACTGTAGTCTTTCTCTTACAAATGAATGAATGTCATTGCATTTTAGAAAAGGTCACCTTATTTTAAATGCTATGTTCTGCCTAAAAAGAACACTGGCAGACTGAAATAAGATTTTGTTGGGATGAATTAGAGAAAAGAATCATAAAAGAGGTTAAAAGGGAGATTAAATAGAAATAAGATACCATACGCTTGCATGGTGATTAACAGGCAATTGCGTAGAATGCACCCACTTACCATAACAGGACAGCTAAACGAATCAAGAAAGACACAAAATCCTTCTTTTTAACAAGAAGTGTAGTAATGAACAGATGCTAAAGTAATGAACAGACCTGATAGGATTCCACTGGTGACTCCTGGGATGCCCTGGATTTGAGTGATATTGTTGGTTGCAAAGTATTTGTCGCAGGTAGCGTTCAGGTATGGGGAATCGCAGAACAACTGCCACAGCTGCGTGGTCACTGTCCCGTTGGCTGCCTCAATGGTCTTGGCACACACATCAAAGCCCTTCCACACCAAGGTGCGGTTCCCCAAGACACACACACTGCAGCAAGAAAACAGAAAAAGGAAACTGTTGTGATTTCACGAAGACAATGTTTACCTAGATAATTACGCCAGTTCTGAATATGCAAAAATACACTCTTGTCATGTCTTTGTGGGACTTGTTTCAGGTCAGCGCACTTACGGGAACACAGGAGGTTCAACTGCAGTCTTGATGACGCCAGCGTAGACAGCCAAGATGGAGAGAATGACACAGGCCAGAAAGACCAGGGCCAGCTTGTTGACGTACTTGACTCCAACAAACACTACGGTGGCCATGGAGGTCAGCAGGATTGTCCCGTAGACGCGCATGTTGTTGAGCAGGGCCGCCTCCGCCTCAGGGCCTTCCAGTCCCTCCAAGGGGAAGATAGCAGCTTTGGGCACTATGTAGATCTGAAACACAGGGGTTAATGTGTTGAGGGAGATCCAACTGCAGACTTCTCATCATAAAAGTTTACTGCAGTTTTATTGTTGCTCAAGGGCATGTGTTGGAGTTGTTTAGGGAGTTCGATATTACTCATTCCCCCTCACATCTTCCCGGTGTATCTGGGGATAGAAACTGGCAGCTCCGGGTCACAAATCTGCTCTTCTAGCACTTTGTTTAATGCTTTTTACTCAGTGTGGAGAAAGGGAGCATAAACTATCAAAGAAAGATCAAACAGGGATGTAGCCAGTGAGTACAACTACACTACTTGGCCAAAAGGGAAATGCTAGACTTCTCTCTGCCATTATTGAATGAAATTGTATTGTACATGGGAAAATCATGCATGATACTTCTTACCCTGATAACCTTGAAAGTCTGGACTTCAATGACAGCACGTCTTTCTTCTTATTATATATGTGTTTAGTGGAAATCTTTGCTTTCTCTGTGAAACATATATGTGACTTTTCACTGTTGACTGATGGAGAATTTCAGTCTTTCTTCACTTATGGCCTAAATGTAAGTTGTCACAGACCGGTACATCAAGGCCAACGCTGCACAGATAACGTGGCTCTAGAGGGTAAATATCATTTCTTTTATTTGGCATTATGTGTGCACTGCTCTTCTGTTAGGCTTCATAATCTCAGTCAACATTGACAGACTTGTATATTCAATACTACACTGTGTTGACTGCCTTGTCTCCGGGTCCCGTATTGACCTAAGACATTGACCAATTGACCAAGTCTTTCTATTTTTCCAACCACAACTGACTCTTATATAATAATACTGTCCTTCCAAAAAGTAAACCACATATACGGCACAATAAAATGAACAAACAATTGGTTTTTACCCTTGTGTAGCAACGGGAATTTAATGTTTTTAAAAAAAAAAATCTTATCATGAAATTGAACATACAAAAGAGAAAGATATGTGAAATTGATCAATCAAACTAAAATCAGTGTAAAAGTGTATTGATGATCCAAGCTTCAGCCAGAATGTCACTGTATGCGTAGCTTTAAAAAGTCCTTGTGTATGTGTTTGTGTATCTATAAGATGGTTGTAGCATCACGGCCATAGAGACAATAATAATAATTATAGTGGTATATAGTCATAGTGATAATAATTTAGATTTACCTGCGAAGACACATGGGGTTAAAAAGTATATTTATCTTATGTTAAAATCAGAACTATTTCTATTTTATTCTTGACTGAGGTATATGACTGTTCAATTATGCTATGTATTTGTTTAAGTTTTTAATTGATGGTGCAATGCAACCTTTTGCATCCCTGTGAACCAGGCCTGGACAGTTCTTGACCCTATTCTAGTCTGTCTTCCTGTTAATTATTTCTGTAGCTTGATGCAGGTCTGTGATTTGACCTTCCTGAAAATATCTTTTACATTTTTGTGGCAACCAAAGATTACTGCACATCATTAACACAGCAAGTCTAATAGCAGCGCCTCACCAGCTTGATTAGTTAAAGTCAGACTTGGAGACTGGACATTGTATGCAGAATGTAAAACCATGATGCTTGCCTACTCCGTGCTATTTCATTTCACGTTAATTAAGGAACTCAAGCGTGGTAATAATATTTTTAATGATGTGCCAATCTCTCACTTCTACTATGGCTAAAGCTAAGAATATTCCTACCATATATAAAACGGGAAAGCCCTAATTAGCCCATCAGAGTCTGTCATCGTTCGTTTCAGATGATTCATAGCGAGCCTGTTACATAACCATGGGAGTTTCTGCGTTTTAACGATCAACGCGATAATCACTAGCTAGAGAGGAATACTGACAAGAACAAGTGGACAGTTGTGTGTCTGTTGTGGCTGGAGCGACTAATGGGATGCTAAAAAGGCATATCACTAGGCAAACAAATCTCCAGCTTCACTGTGAACCGTTCATGCTTCCTAAAATAGCAGCCCGGGTTTGTGTTCTTGGCTCGGGTGGAAGGATGAAACATATTCAAATCAGCCTTCTCCAGATCCGCTCCTTACAATTCTGCAGGGATTGTTATTTTACAATGGAAACTAAGCCAGCTTTGACCCAGAAGACAGAATTAACCTCCAGGCACGATCAAACTCTATGTAGCCATTAGATGCATCCAAAAGAGGATATAGCGATAGAGTGTAAAAAAAAAAAAAAAATCTAAAAAAACACCTCTGGTATCTTGGTAACAGTGGACCAAAGTGACGAGTGCGGTTGTAAGAATTGTCCTTGTTTCTCTACCACTGTCTTGATCTCCCACTAATGCAGCATTTGCATAATTACCCAGCACTCCATGCAGTGTGAGGGGGACTCCAGTGAGAGGAGGGTAAAATAAAAGGCTGAGGAGGAGGAGGAGGAAAGGAATGAGATGAAAGATAATTTTATCGAATCAGAATTCACGTAGAACCTCTCAGAAATGGAGAGAGTCGGCTTCAAAGCTAAATAATGGCAAAAAACAAACTACGAAGGAGAAGAACTTCAGAGCAAAGCCGACTACAGCACAATGCACAATCCAAATTCATACTGAAGCATTCTGAATGTTTAAAAGACAAAGTTTGGTGACTTCATCATCATATGTTAACCCTTAATGATTGATGGTGTTGGTCTAAACATAGACTAAAGAGCTACAGGGTTATGGTTAGGAATTAAAGTGTCTGATTTTGTGTGACAGGAGCAATTTCATATTTAGACATAAGTTTCAATGTATAAACCATACCACTGACAGATGAGAGTTATAAGAAGGTACTTACTAAAAACACAGGATCAAATAAACACACAAATGACAGTGCCATATTCTCAGCAGACATCTGGCTTTGTTGTCTGAATACCTTTCTCCTGCTATTTTCGCTTGGCTCCTTGCCTCATATCATTGAACTATTTCCAACACTGGCACCGGTGTTATTTGGCGGAGAAAACAGCACCAAATCTTCCATGTTTAATCAGCACAAATTCATTTAAAGGAGAGCTTTAGTTGAGGCAAGTGTACCTTACTCCACAGAGAAATCAGACTCCTTCACCCAAGCTTTTGTGGATCCACCCAACTTAACTATGACAAGTGAAAATATGAAGCGACAGAGTTCAGAGCAGAAGGAAAAGCAGTGATTTGATTGGTCATCCTTCACTAAGCTGGCAAAGCTCCTTCTATTAGTTTCCTTTTAACTGCTGCAGCCATGCAGTGAAATGGTTGAATTAGCTTCACACTGGGGATATTTCATTTCCAGTAGACTTTCCAGAAGAGGCTTCACACAAATCAATATTGAGGTTTTATTGTAGGTGTCTCCAGCCTCAAGTTTTTTTATTTATTTATTTTTTTTTATCTTGCCCCTTTAAGCAACAATACATAACGTCTAACTTAAAAATATACAGTCTCAAAGTCATGTTAATTATGTAAAACAGGACAGGGCCAATAGTTAATCTTAGTAAGAGTAGGGTGGGCAGCTGAGAAAGTGCATAGTGTAAGCATTTAAAGATTATAATATTACAAACACGTACCCAACCTTTGCCTGTTATTAATAACCCCACCATTGATAGGTGAGCTAATGTGTTTGGACACAAACAATGATCTGAAAGGCTGGACACTAGCAGAGAATTATCTGCACAAAAAAAGGAATATTGTCCAGGAAGGTTATGCAATATTGCTTTAAAACCACCTTGCACAACTTTTAGCCAGTGGAGGGCATAGACCACTCTAAAGCCTCGCTGTGTTTTCACGACAGCATCATTTTACAGGCGTTATTTTTTTTAAAGGAAGCTATCCAAACCAGCCCATTAAGAAAAAAGAAAAACATGTTGTTTGAACCTTAGGGTCATTTACGTGTATTGAGTACTATGTCTACTCCCTCTATTTGAGCAGAAAGATACTGGAGGTTTCTGTCCAGCTGAGGGTAGTGTATCAGTACCATGTCTAAGAACCATTAAATGATTACGAAAATATATACTTTGGGGCTAAAAGTTATGCTGTGCTATTGGCTAAAAGTTATGCAAGGTGGCTTTAACCTGAGCCGGTTCTTAGAGACACTTTATCTCCTTCAGCCTGGGTCTGCAGAAACTTTTGAACCCAATTAAGGGATTTTAATCTCCTACACAGCTGCCAAGTGCTTGCTCAAGGACAAATGTTTTATTTTTGTTAAGATGACATCTTAAGATGACATTGAAATGAAAATGGCACCACAGACAAAGTTCATGGTGCATGCTCCATAGTTACTTTTCATTAGCCCTTTCTTCATATCAAAATCTTTAGAAACAGAGCAACAGTATAAAGCAAGACTGGTGGTCAATTATGGTGACATTACAAAGAGAGATTTGATTATTGTAATTTAGCAGCTGGTGGTCGAGTAAATCCCCAAAAATCACACTTGATTCTGAAACTGTTGAACCTGACTCCTTGAGGAGCAGGGGTGTTTCTCACCAAGAGGAGCTCGATAGCTCCTAGGATATACATGGCGCCAGCATACGTCGTCCCCAGGTAGAAGCAGATGCCTACTGCACCCCCGAACTCAGGGCCCAGTGAGCGGGAGATCATGTAGTAAGAGCCTCCAGCTACAGAAAACAGAAAACACAACAACACGTGTCAGCGGAATATAAATGAGACTTGCATGTTGTCAGACTGTCTATGCTGCGAATACATATTACAGAGTGCTGTTTTTTTTTTCAAATAAACTGACCGCTGGTGAATAAACTGAGCTTAATCGGACTTTTGCTACAGTATTAAGCCTGGAAGTAGTTATAATAGAGACAGTTATAATTGGCAAACAGTGCCACACTTCTCCACAAGCCTGTAATTTGACCCCTGCTGTATGCACACTGACTCTAAAGACACAGAGCATCATTATTAAGTAAACTCACAATTTAAAAATTTAGCCAAAACATACAGTATGCCTCCACACAAGATTATGTGTTTTGTGCACATAATGTAATGCGATTATGTCTAGGTGAAAAATCCCAGACGAGATCTTTTAACATTGCGGCACATACCAAGCTGTGAAATTGTCTATTGTGCCAAAAGCAATCAGTGAAAAGAGGAGTTTCGAGCGGACAGCCTCAAACAGTGAAGAACTGCGTGGTGCCAGCGTCTGCTCACCCACCTGGCACTACTCCATTGGTAGCGATGGCACTCATGGAGATGGCAGTCAACATGGTCTAGAGAGGGGAAAACAGAGGATTAGGTCAGCGACGCATGGAGCAGGGAGCATATTCTATTTTCATTACCACATTTATTAACATAATTATAAAGGACAGTTACCCCATTAGCTTTCAGTATTTTATAGCTGTGGCATATGGCACAGAGTTGAGTCATAACAATAAAACAGAGACCAGCTGTTGTGTGACCCAAGAAGCACGGTCACAAAAAGCAATGTAACTTGTTTTTTCAGTGGGTGTCAAAGCCTTTGCAGCCTGTCAGGCAATGTTTGTTATATTCACTGTTTCTTCTATATATGGCAGCGAGTTCGTACGGGGACAACAATCCAATGTAAAATCCTCAGTGTGCCTTGTTGTTGATTAGATAAACAGTAATGCCACTGGGCCGGTGATGACAGCTTTAATGTTATCTCTCATATTGACTGGGGGGGACAAAAAAAAAAAAAAAAGGCAGAAATGTGAGGACATGCCAGAGTGGAAATGACACACAGGCACTGAAGCCCTCAGTGGCCCGAGAGATGAACAGAGGAGGAGACAGAGAGCTGAAGCATGGCCCAGAAAAACTGACAAACAGCTCAAAAGAGGAGGATACTGTGATGCACAGAGATGGTATTAAGATTCCATCAAACACGCTCTCGCTGGTGCAAGTCATTAGTTTTGGATTCTTTGTGAGAGTATTTAGTCTTGTGTGTGCAAGGGTTTTAGACAGGTTTGAAGAAATGAGGTAACAAACCAGGAACAGTGCTCTTTAGTTTGATCCCATTCCCATGTATCATGTACTGGTCCCTTGAAAAGTACATTATTATGATTATTATTATGATTAATATTTTATTTAGTCAAACAGATATATAGCATAGATATTGGACAAAAACTATACTATAACGAAGAGACAAAAGGAAAAAAAAAACACTATGTAATGTTTAAATAATTTTCAACAAGACAAAATAAATAAAATATTACAAGAGAATGTCTTAAAAATACTTTTCCTTCTCTTCTTTTTTTCTTTTTTTTCTACATGATGGAGAGACAGATTTCGGGACCGTTTATATGGTGCAATAATATTTCCTCTGATATTTGTCCCCCCTGCCGATCTGCAGGAAGGATATTCATTCGTAAGCTGCCATTTTGTTGAGTGGGTTGTATCAATCTGTAACAGCCGGATCATACTGTGATTGTCATTGTCGTACTAAAAATTTCCTTTCACTTTAAATGATATACAGTATCATGCATGAATGAAATTACAACACGAGTGAACAAACGAAGAAGTTAAATCAAGTTTGTTGTACGTAAGCAGGAAAGGAAAGATGTGATTTAATGTAACGTCAGCAGCAGGCATTTTGACTGTGCAGTAAGCCTCTGTTTTTGGACTAAAGTGGTTAGCGTCACCTGAGGGCTCAATGGAGTGACAATGGGGCCTGACGAGTGAGAACAACAATCCCTTTCTCTAATGTGGTCATAATGAGATCCTCACCACGGCAGATAAGACAGTAATTGTTTAAGTGTTTTATCTGATGTCAGCCGCGCAGAGGCCGCCAGTGAGTGCGGTCAGATAAACCTCAGATTCGAGCAATAACACGCAATTGCACAGACCTAATAATGTCTCGCTCCTGTCGCATTTGGTCATTTTATTCTTGCAGTCCTCCTAACGGTGTCCTAGTTTTACTTCTCATCAACCTCTAGCCGTCAGCGCCGACAGGGGCATCGGCCGTCATCATCAATCACCTGCTGCCACAAAAACAGGGAGCACGCTGTCCTTCCAGCTAAGTTTTTCAACTCAACGCTACAGTTTTTTCCGAAGACTAAATTAGCAGTGGGTTAATGAGTAGGTCCGAAATGCCATTAGAGTAGGTTTGATGTGGAAAATCTGTTGTGTGTGTGTGAGAAAGCAGACACACACCTAGTTTGCTGTAAGACACTGCAGGGAGTGCTATAGTGAGCAGCATCTTTTTCCCACTGACCCAGAGCCTGTGGCCTGTTTTATTGTCCCACTTTCAGGCAGTTCAGGTAAACATAATGATAGTTCTGAGAGCTGATGATGGAGTATATGGCAGAATGTGCTTTGAAGACACTATTGCCCTCATAAAAAGCTAGCCTCAGCATTACAGCCTCTAAAGTCACACATGGTTCTGTTTTAGTTAAAGCCCATTCACAGTCTATTAATTACATCACATTATACAGGTTTATTCAGTCTTTCCAAAAAAGAGTGTTAAGTGTTAAGTATTACACAGGGACATGTTTCGACTGATAAATCCTCCCGGTAGAGTCATGTGATGTTGCTGTCAGCTGGTTTATACAGATTTGATTGTTCTAAAGCTCAAGGTAAGAACAGGGTCAAGGGGGTGTCAACCTTGGAATCTACAGAAGTCAGACAACAGGGGGCACCAAACCTGTATAATCAGCTGAAAAGGCACATCACAGCAACGTCACGTGACTTTATCAGTCGACACATATGATGCTCAGTTTAAAATAAGGAAAGTTTCAATTTTCACTTCACTAGATCTTTGTGGGATAAGAAAAGTGGAGCCCTCCTAAGCCTCGTTTCCACTAGAGCGGAAGAGTGCAGGTTGGGTCAGTATGGGTAAGTTTCTATAACCAGAAGTGGCTTGAGGTGATCCCAAAATTCAAACCGTAACATGTTGAGGACTCCTCGGCCTGGGGTCCAAAGTGTGCGGCCCGCTTTTGAAAAGTTGGAGCTCAACCCTGGAGTGTGCTGATTGGACGATGGTAAAGTGCAAGGAAAATCTTGTTCTTGTTGCACTTTTTAAAAAAACAATGCTAGCCTTTTTTTTTTTTTAGCCACAACTATTTCCGGTTCGCATCTGGATATGCTTTTCCACAGTTGTCTAGCCTTCACAGTGTTCAAGTCTTTATACTTATTCATAATTTGTTAACAAAACAACCAGAAACTTTGCTCACTTCATCTTACTGGTCATGATGTAACGGCTGACCAGTATATGTATTATCCAAACAAAACCAAAATAAACAACTCCAGCAGAGCAAACTTTCTTGTTCTGCCGTTAATTCTTCCATTTTCATCACACGTGAGATTTACATGCTCAGCTATGTCACATGACAGACACAGCTTCACTGATTGAATGGTACACTGTTTATAAAACTGAATCTATTATAGTTATTTTTTCATTTTCTTTTGATTTAGTTTATTCAGACATGTTTCATATGGTGCACATGGGGAAAAAAACTGTATACACATCGTAAATATAGTCTGAAAAGGAACAGGTTAAAGCCTGAGCTTATTGTGCCTTATTAGTAGTTGTATTAGATTATAGGTGGACATTTTCAGCCATTGACTTCCAATCCACAAGCAATTTAGTCTACAGCACGTCTAAGTTGGTCCGAAACTCCCCCTTACTCTGGCAATGACCATCCGTGTCTTGCAGCAGTAGCTTTATTTCCAGCCCAGTTATCTCGGTGTGTTAGCTTGTATTAAAAGGTTTTAAATGGACTAACACATTAATTCCATTTTCTCCAGAGTCATATAAAAGCAATGACTGACTCCAGAGGACACTTTTCCTCTCTTTTTCCCTCTCACAGCCGCGTTCAAAGTCTGACTTGGCCTTTGGTTGACCTTGGCGCTGAGTGGAAATTGCTTTTGACAGGAACCGAGTTTTGGAGCAGCCCTGAGAGCGCGCTTCATTAGCATGCTTCATTACACAAATGCAGAATAGTTTTATCAAGTACAACTTCATCAATTCACACGCAACACAGTACAGTGGAACACTATTTTCAGTCTGCTGTTTATCACCTGAGAATCCCTGCGGATGGTATGGTGTGGAAGGCAGAAAGTGTCAGGTGAAGGAGAGCAAGGCGATTTTTAGTTTCAGACTGACATCGGGGATGAGGGGAAAAAAACAAGTAACAGAGGACGACATCCAGCTGTGAGAGAAGACAGGTGGACAGAAGGACAGAAATTCAACAGTAGGTGTAAAAAATGAGACAGAGAGACAGGCAAAAGAGGATGAAAGAGAAAATAATGAGCCGGCCAAATGAAAAAAAAAAAAATGCTGTGAAATGGAGGAAGCGAATGAGACGGGGTAAAAAATGAAACAGATGAATGAGAGAATAGCATCCTTAGCATTTAAATGAGTCACGACGAAGAGGGCAGACCTCCCTTCCCTTTGCAGCGTTGGGATTCAAGACCTGGAAGTAATGAGGAAGGTCCAAACAACAGATGACTTTCCAAACCGGAATATTAAACCTCATTTTATCTCTGTGACAAGGCTGCATTTATTATCAGCTCTAAAAATAAGCACCATGAGCCGTGTTGGAGTAAAGCGGCGTGGAGAATGCTGTCTGCAGACTTTTCAAATGGGCGGCCAGTGCGTATCATTTCATGCTTAATGGTATAACGTGTCAGAGCTGTAACACACAGCCGCGCATTATTCATATCGTAATGATTTCCAGAAAGTGTCGGGGCGTCTTGGTAATGTTCTGTCAAAATGCTGCGTGACGGAAAATAACGGTGTTAAGTGGTTGACAGCTACAGATGTGCTGCTGTGATTGAGCATCTAATGAAATGCCTGCGTATGGGAATAAAACATGTTTAATCCAGGTTGTTATGATGACATTTTGGGTATTTTGTGTATTCAACTGAAGTCAGAAAAGTGTCCTATGTTAATGCATCTGCTCTGCCTATATCATTATTGTATGATTAAAGCATTAGAGCATTATGGAGCAGTAACAGTCCTGTGTGAGGTTGCAGTGGGCTAGTATTTGTCTCCTTCCTTTATTGTTGTGGTTCCTAATCATCAAATTAGGACCCAAAAATAGCTAACAGGAGATTTTATCTGGCTGGACAAAATTCACCAATTCAAACTCAGTCATTTTGAAAATCCAGAAACAAAAAAATATTGTTGATGCATTTAATGAAAAAATATCTGCTTGAAGAATGGGACAATGGGAATAATAAAAGGACACCAAAAAGAGATTGAAGGGCCCAAATGGTATTAAAACTGGGAATGAAAAGAACTGGAAAAAGAGCAATGGCTTGTGTGTATGACATGTCTGGAGATGATATTGAATGTCTTTGGATGTATAATAAGATATGGAATGGGCAGTGTACAATATGTTACGTGTATGTGTCTTTTTTACATATTGTACCTTCCATTTTGTATATTCAATACCTGCATTATTTATTTTGCTGTAAATAACTTATTTCTTGTCTACTAGGGACAACAGAAGAATTAGCTGGATCAGTATAATCTCTGTACATGGTCTCTATCAAATAAAGTCTGAACTACTGGGTCTGAACTACACTGTGCTCTAGTGCTCTTGTCCTATTATATATAACATGACCATTGTTTCATTTTACTTAGGAATGGGACTGTTTTAATGATAAAAATGTTGTCTACTCAGGGTGCGTGATTCCCTTGCCTCTTGGATCCTGCTGATTAGACTGAGGTAACATCCCCTGTTTACATGTATGCTCTCAGACGTGGCCATGTGTGTGCGGTGTGTAGCCTGCAGCCCCCAGAAGGCAGGGTGGGTTGTGTGTTACGTAAGGAGCTCAGGAGGAGAGAGGTGGGGGTATCTCACGCTCAGGCTTATCGCCCCAGGGCCCTGCTATGAGCTCGGTGTGACTGATAAGAAATGTGTGTATATGTGTGTGTCAGGGAGACCGAAATAGAACGACAAAATGAAGGGTGAAGAACGGGAGGGAAGGAGTATAGTTTGAACATGTGTACTCGTGTCAGTGTCTGTGTGGGTTTGAGCTGCTGCCAACTGAGCCTCAACCTGTTTAGATGTCACGGACTATTTTGTCTTTCTTTATACTGCACTGCACTTTCTCGGGTTATTTCTAGAGCTAATCTGTTTTAAGAAATAGAGGTATATTTCAGTTCACTATAAGCCTATTTTACCAAAATGCCACAGCCTTTTTGCAGCTTGTACCTCAATTTTGGAGAAACACAGTTTTGTGACACATTATTATTATTATTATTAAGTGTATTCAGGAGCGAGCATGTGATTGGCCTATATATATATATATATATATATATATATATATATATATATATACACTCATCTCCTAAAATCCTTTATAATCAAGTTAAGATGGTGTCATAAGGTCTAGTTTTTTCACAGATCATGTCTGTTACAATATGCCATTGGGTGACTAAACCGTTTTCCTCACATACAAGAAGAAAAATACGCATACGCATACTCCTTGTGTAAAACTAGTGTTTTTTTGACATTTTATGTTTTAAAGGATGATGCCAAAACTCCTGTCAGATGATCAACGTCATTGAATAAAAGAAGATATGTTGAAATCAAAGACAGGAGTTTGTAGAACTCTGATATTCTATGTACATCTGTGCTAATAGACCTTTACATATGCCCCAATTCATGACACTAGAACCACACACGGTGCAATTCTTATTCTAAAATGATGTTGATGTTAACACAGTTAACATGTGTACTGTCTTTGCTTTCGATTTCTGATTCTTGTGAGAAACCTCGGTGTCAGTGCAGTTTGTTTTAGCTGTGATTTGGAGAGGGCTGTTCTATAAATACACTGTGTGCTAGAGGAGAATCTAGGTTGCACAAACACACACACACACACACATACGCTGACATACAGCGCCGTGTCAAGAAGACATACACACTGTGAATTGAATGGGACAATAGCATTGTTGTACCTTTTACTGAAAAGCTCAATTCAAATTTAATATGTGACAATGTTTCCTGTCCCCAGATAGAGAGTGCCTTGTTCATGTAGGCTACTGTCACGTCTTTACAAGAAAAGAGAGTGGGGAGAACGAATCCAGCTCTGTTTGTACAATGTATGGAGAATTCAGCGAAGAGGTGCAGGGTATGTTCAGTGACAATCAAGAGCATCAAACAAGTCAAACAGCATCAGTGAGTAACAGCCACGCAGGCGGGTGACAGCGGCGTGTCCATCCTGTGGGACAGTGTCTGGAGTAATTCTCATCTCAGGGCAGCGACAGGGTGTCACTTCAACACTAAAGTCACTGTGACACACCACTTTGGTTCTGTGGCACTGACATTAATGGGAACCAGGGAACATCACGGTGTGTCATCATCCATTTTGTTCTTTTTATAGAGCGGATGTGCAGGGTCTTTAACACCACTGAAGGAACAAAGCCACAGATTCTTACTTTATACTTCAAAGGGAGTCGGTTCAGCTAAAATTGTCCTCATTTGTTATAATGCATCTTCACCTGGACAATTTGGGGCTGTGACAATGTTTCAATATGCTAAACATATATTCTTTATGAACACCTGACATGAATGTGTGAGAAGATTTTTCTTCATGCTGTAGGTGTCTTTGGTCAATGCACCGGATTTGGTTAAAAGATTTGTGGCTTGTACAAAATTACATTACATCAGTATAACATTACTTTATGGTTATCTTCATCCTGGACTATTTTACCCTTATCCTGCACTATTCTATAATCCATTGTAAGAGTGATTTTATAGAGCTTATTGTATGTATGCCTAGTTTATCTGTAATTTAAATCCATAGCAAGTGATATGCATTGATATGCATTATAGTATAATCCATTGAAATAGTGTCTTTATCTAACTTACTATGTATGTCAGCTTTACATATGCATCTGTAAATAGCACATACTAGACCAAATATCCTTCAGCTAAAAACATAACACACTTGATGCTTAACATTGGGCATCAATTGTACACTTTATCAGAATGCAAACATGACAGCAGTTAAAGTCTATGAAAATGTGCCAATGTTCTTCTTCTTCTTGCATCCATTTTGGTCAACTTACCTCATCCCCAACACCTGAAGCTAAATCAAGCCATGAAGTACATTGGCCTGCCAGGTTCTACTGTACCTGTTGTAAGTTAGAGAGTTTATGAGAATATATGATCAAACAGAATGCGATTGACTTACTGTGGCGCAGCACATGAAGACAATGATGAAGGTCCCGATGACCCCTCCGATGCCCACCAACCAGGTCATTCTCAGGAAGAGGATGACCCCAAAGATATTCTGGATACAGGGCAGATAGACGCCCATCAGAGTGCCCAGCTGGGGAGCCTGCAGTGAAAATATGAACAACACAATTAGGATCTAAAACTGTAACAATTCACTTTAAAACGAGACTAAGAAGTGAACACAGCTGTTTTGTTCAGAATGCTGTCACTCAGCCGAGCCATTTGCAGTAAAGTTTCACTAGCACCTTGTGTATGCATCAGTGTTTAACCCCATATTTCAGAATACAGGAGCCAAGTGCTCAGCCAAGTGTCATTTGCCGGTTTGCTTTGGGCCGACACACCAGATGTGCACCATTCGCTCAGTGACTCCTGCTAGGTTCTGGCTTCAGTCAGAATCACTGAAACATGACACACCCGCTGTGCATGCGAGGAGAAAAGTGAGCTGATTTGATGCAGTTTGTGTGTTATAGCCATTTGAAATATTCAGTGCAATTAGAGCAACCACAGTAAACGCACTGCAGATGGTCATAGATCCTTTATATGAACAAAAATGTAATTGTGGTGCACTGCTGGAGGTTGAAATAGTTCCTGGTGACTGCCGTTTTTTGCAAACGTTTTTTAGAATAAATAGCTTTTTAATTTAAGGGCTTTACACATACATTTCAGGAAACGCATTATAGTGGGTGACTATTTTCCAACAGGGAAAATCATATAAAAAAGCAAAAAGCCATTGCATTTTTTAACAGAAAAAGTTTTAATGCTCTGTTCCAGCTTACATTTTGATTTAAGGGTTTCACACATTAATTTCTGTAAATATTTAATAATACAGACCGAGAAGGAGGAGCAGCCACAAAGCCCAAGTGCCATTTTCCCCTTTTGAGCTCATTTAATGAAGCGTTTGTGGTGTGCTTGAGTGATGGCCTTCAGCGCACTTTACAACGAACATGTATTTTCACTTTAATTAACTGGAACTTCCTGCTGCGTGAGGTTTCAGCTTGAGTTTGCATGCACCTATTCTTCAGTATGCACTATAAACAGGAGGGCTGTGCATCTGTGCTGAGGTAATGGCTGCATTAAATCTGAAGGACACGTCAGCTGACCCACTACATAATAGAGATATATTCATTTGCCGCCCAAGGACAACTGGGCCAATCAAGGACAATTATGTCGATATATCCAGTCGTGACCCATTTTACCGAGTGAGCGCACTGACATTAAGCACCGCGTCATTGCATCACAGATCACACACAAACCTCCTCGGTGTGGATTATCAGCACACAGAGTACTTAAGCTATGGTTTATTTCATATTATAAACTTACATCAGCAAAATAGGTTTTACAAAATATCTCTCAGTCCTCGCAGGTGACAATAAACTATTCTCCCAGGGAACAACCTACTGATTTATTAAAGTTATTGATTTGTATGGACAGACAGTGTGGTTTAGTGTCTTACAATACAAAGTGATGAAAACTGTGCCAAAAATGATTCCACAGTTTTAATAAATGTGCTCACTGTCCTTTTATTGGCACACCTAATGCCATTCATCAAACATTCCAATATCACACATGGATAAGAACTGTTTTTACTTTGCAGTACCTGCGGCTGCTTGGAGGTGCAACTAACAAATGCCCTACAAAAGAAAATGACTTATAACATGCATACTCATTACACAAAACACCAATGAGCATGTGACAAACGGAGTGGCTAAAAGTTTTCACCTTGATACGACTTTTCCAAAGGCTATAGGACATAAAACAGTGTGGCCACAATGCACCGAAAAAGCCATTTCTTTAGAGTTACCTCCTACAGTCTTGTTCAGTGCCAACAAAAAGTATCATATAATATTGGTATTTCAAACTATTATTATTACATTATGTTCACAAATGTAAAAAAAAAGTAAATATAACTAAATATAATGGCACAATGGTTTTTTAAAAGACATTAGATGAAATGTTAGAAACACCAGCATGGACATCTCTCAACTAGACAACTTGAATGTTTTTGGCAAAAAATATGTGTTCACCATATTTCCATCACTCTTTGAAGGTGTGACTATTAAAAAAACGTATTACATATTAAAAGCCACATTTTGGTTTTCTGACTTTTAACACTGGTGGTAAACTGGCTGTATTTTGTGGAGTTACTAAGATTTGGCATTTTAGATAAGACCAAAATAACCATTAAAATAACCATTTGAAATATAATTGTGAAATGTAGGCCTACTCATTTTTTTCTGTTTGGACCCTTATCTAAACAAGCCGAGGTGGCTAATGGAGGAAATCGAAAAGACAGTACAATAAATATTCAAATGTGACCCTAAATACATCTTCAAACGTCAGTAAGAAAGGATCATAGTCAAACTCATTCATAATATTTGTATAGGAATCCCTCTGACCATTTATCAGCCATAAATATACATCTCGGGCTCGCCTCGTAAATCTGAATCTTGTGTCTTGAATAGCCCCCACTCATACATTGTACACTCCTGGAGTATTCCTGGAGTTGTTGTCACATTTATCACAACAAGATGGACCCAGAACAAAATGGAGGATTTCTGAAGGAAGCTGTGCTGTGTGAAGCAACAGCCAGTCCCAGTTTCATAATCCAGACTTTAATCAAATCATCCTGACAAGTGGCTGACATCAAATGAAAAATACGGTGTCTGACGCTACAGTATGTGATTTGTTTGAAGAGGCCCAGCATTAATAATGTACTGTTTGCAGAGAGCGCGAGAGGGAGAACAAGCCCGAGCAGGTCTCACAAATATAATTATATTCTAATTTCCAGCAGATAAACAAAGAAGCTGCACACTCCAAACTGTAATTAGCATGATTATCACGTGGGGGCCTCGGTTGCTTCTGGAAAATGCTGGAAAGGCTTTAACATGTGCAGACACATCATATCTTTATATAGAACACTTACATAATGGGCACAGGTTTTTGTATACCTTCCTGTAAACAACAATTATACCTTTTTCACATAGCATCCAAGTGCTGCAGTGAACTGTATAGTACATACGTTATCGTGACATGTTAGCTTTAGTTAGATCTTTCCGCATTCATCCCAGAGTGTCATCTTATGTAACAGAACTGTAAATCCAGTTATGTTTTATTACAAATGTATTGCAGCGTGCAGCACATTTACTCAAATAATTGTGCCATGTCGAACTAAAACATGATTTTTCTTCCCCCCACTGCTTATGTAACACTCCTTCGTTTGGGATGTCCCGGACTTCGTCTCCAGAGAGTGGAGTTCATCCCATCACCCGGAGGTAAAGCACTTTGGTCAGGGTTAAGAAAAGGTTACACATTAAAAATGAATAAATACAGGGAAAGTCATATTTAATCACATCTATGGAGACTTTTCATGTATTAAACAAAGCTCTTTCTAAAATCCATTTTCATCTCAATTTGACTTCGGTGGCTACTGTGTCATGTGGGTTGACCCTTAGTTTGAAGGCTTTCTGTCGTGCTTTTACTTTGAAGTTCTTCTGTCTTATTGAAGGCAGAAGTGTTCATAACGATGCACTAATCTTTAAAATATATAATTGATTGATAAATATTTGACTATTCTTTTATGTTGTTTGTGAAAGCTAAGGGTTTCTTTTTTTCTGATGATCTTTTATGCAAAGTTGTGGCTTTTAATGGACTGACGGACAAGGAGTAAAGCTAAACGAGAAAAAAACATCAGTAAGCTTCTTTATTGACTGGCTGGGTCGCAAAAAATGCATTTGATCGTTCCCTGTCCTGAAATACGAACAGAATCGATTTCATATAAACGCCATTGACAGCTACTTGACTCTGATCTCTTTTATCAGAACAGGTTTCTTTTTACACCATCCAGTTACACCACACTTCTTCTCCAAACCGTAGACGGGCAGAGATGCACGGATATAATGTTGTAACATATTCAAATGCATGGCAAGAAAGCAATTACACTGTTTCCTTGCTTTCCAGTGTAACAGTTATTACAATTTGTTGCACGGCTAATGGGAAAGTGTACATCCTGCAGATATCATTTATATGCATATAAATTATAAATATGCAACTGCAGCCTGTCACTTTATCAGTCTGGTTGTTGTTGGTTTACTAGGTCCCAAACCCACAGGAAAAGTGTCTACTAAGTCATACTCATACATATTCCACAAAAATGACAGAACTGTATCAAATGGAATGGTTCTACAGCATCTGGCTTTGGATCAACACTTCACCTGGGGTGTCAAACAACATTCAGATCAGCTTAAACCAGGGGTGGGCAAACTTTTTGGCTCAAGGGCCACACTGGGTTTTAAAAACTGAAGACGGGCCAGACCAGTAAACTAAAAATTCATATAAATTACATGAGAAAACCTGTAAAGTTAGTTAGTATAATGTTTAGTGGAAAAGTGGGGCTGATAATATGTTCTTTGAAAACTGCAACAGTTTCTTGGCAAATAATACATAAGGCTACTGCCTGGACTTCAGTTAAAAAATATCTCTGTCCCCTCCAAAACTTGAAGTGTGAAAGGTTATTTTCTGTGTGTATGTAGATATGATGGTAGCTTTAGCAAAAGTTCAAGGCAAATATATGCTTGGCGGGCCGCATTACACAGCTCAACGGGCCGCATGTTTAGTTTGCCCACCACTGGCTTAAACTAAAGTGGGCCGGCCAGGAAAATAATAAACTATAAATATGGACAACTCTAATTTTTTCCCTTTGTTTTTAGTATAGAAGTACAATAAGGCCACATTATAGTGTCAGTTGTTGTGCCCATTGCAACCAAAAAGAGTAATGTTTGCAAAAGCCTTAAGCATTTATGTTTTCATAAACTCACCCTCACAATATGACTTTGATGCTAATATTTTGCAATAATGTAGCTAACCTTTACTGCTGCATCACCAACTCTCAGCTACAGGTAAAAGAGACCTGTTTCCTCAGACATGCTAACAATTCATTTATATTCTCTTTTCTCAGTTGTCCTTGCAGCTGTTGTATTTTTCACCATGATGAGTGTCATAGTGGTGCTGAATATTATATTCCCTTTGCACTGAAACTTGCATACACACAGGGTTCACAGGTTTCCCATTCTCCTCACTGAATAAATAGAAAGTGGTCCATTTTTCTTGGAAAACTCTATACTCTGTATACTTCTTCTTTTTTTTTTTTTTAAATAAAAACATTTTCTTATTCTTTCAACAAGAAAAGAGTAAGGCAAAATCGCCATTGCTGCCATCTTCTGTTCAGTTAATAATAATCATGGATTTGATTTATATAGCACTTTTCAAGTCACTCAAACCACTTCACAATTGAGTCCATTATTCAATCACTCCACAGACACACACTGGTGGTGGTAAACTACCTCTGTAGCCACAGCTGCCCTGGGGCAAACAGACGAAGACATGGCAGCCATTGCGTATGGGTATATGCGTATGGCCGACCACCAACAAACATACTCCATACTCAGACATTCATACACATGAGGCAAGTGTCTGTGGACACACTGGGGAGAGCAGGAATTGAACCGCCAACTCTACAGTTAGTGAACGACCTGCTCCACCTCCTGAGCTGCCCCGGTTCTGGGTGTCAGTGTTGTGTAAGGTCCACCATTTTTACTTAGGATTAGCAGTTACTTTTTTTCCCCTTAATGTCGTCTTTGTACTTTTTGCAGTTTCCAAATTCATCCCAGGGCCAGACTGTACCCTCTGGCGGGCCGGTTTTGGCTCACGGGCCCTATATTTGACACCCCTAATCTAAATAAATGCCCAGTTCAAGAAAGGTAACACCAAGACCCATTACACATTCATTAACGAAGCCAAACTACATATTGCGACTTTGCAAAATCAAAATTGAATTGATGTGATCATTAAAAAAACGGATGATAAATGTCTTATGGTACACATGATGTTTCTCACATTTTGACAGGTGTTATGTACAGCTTGTGCTCCATAGGGCTGGAATATAATCTGCAGCCTTCCCTCTTTACCGCTCCGTCATCTCAGCGGGGGACATCTCAAGCCGGAGCCGCACTGCGCTTTAATCAAAGATCACGTCAGGGCCTCCACAGGTTGCTTGAGGGAGCCCGGGAGAACGCGCCATCGTCCATCTCTGTCATCTCCCCTCTCTGCACGGGAAGCATTCACACAGTTTGTTGTCTAAGCCATGCAAATCACATTGGGACTAGCTGTGACTGTGCCCTTCAGTGTGTGGCACTGAGGATTTTTCATCATCTGCTGTCAGCTGACTTAATAAAGTTGTTTTCTTTTTTAACGAAATTCCAAAATGGCTTCCAAGTACACAGAAAAAAATGTAAATAAAATACCAGCCTCTGGTGTTGCCAGAATTTTACTGTAAAATGTTGTGACAATAACTTTGGGTAAGTGTAATTTTGGTAAATGGAGATTGATTCAATTAAAAAAAAAAAAAAAATAATAAAAAAAAAATATATATATATATATATATATATATATATATATATATATATATATAATTTTTTTTTATGGAGAGTGGTGAATGACATTGTGCAAATGACCCGTTGGTGGTGCTCTGGCTTTTTTAGTGGTACTTAGGGAGCCTCTGAGAAAAGTAAAAATATATTCAGGGAATCAATTCCTTTGTGATTGGACTATTATCCCTGGCATAGTAATGTTTAGTTATGGCTTTGTCATTTTTAAATAGTGAATGGCATACATTAATATATATTTTTGCACCCTCCTTGGGCACCCAAAGCATGTCACATGATGCTTCCATTCACCCATTCACACACACAAGCACACTGTGATGGTAGTAACCTAACTCTGTAGCCACAGTTGCTGTGGGGCACCCTGATGAAAAAAATGGCTGCCAACAGTCTCTCCAACCACCACCAAATAATAATAAATAATAATAATAAGACCTATAATTGTCCCCTGTTTAAACTGTATAAATGTGCTCTACTAGGGCTACATTTAGATGTCTACATTACATGTATATCGCAAATAATATATATAAATAAAATATAATATAGAGAGCCACATATTTTACAAGTGAACAATGACAGAAAAGACAGTTAGGACACTAAGTGCTTTCCATTAGGGCTGGGCGATTCATTTAATTTTAATCATGATTTGGGTTTCCAACAAGATAAGTGACACAAATGATTACCGTGTCAAACGCTGTGTTGTTTCGGGTCAGAGCGGCAACACAATAATTGCATGCCGCCATGTCCTGACAGTTGCACACCACTGGCATCCTCCATGATTAACGTGCAGCATTTAAATGTGTTGTGGTAACCCTATGTAACGTCACTGGTGACTGATTTTACCATTTACCTTGAGTAGAGTAAGCTTGTCTCCAGTTTCACTCCAACTTCCACCTGTTGTCGTCTCCCAGGTAATAATTGTGATTTTAATTTGATTTCAAAATAATTGCAACAATTGTTTTGGGCATAATCAAGCAGCTGTACTTTCCAATTCTGAAAAATGACCAACTCTATTGATCTGCTCTTTTTTTCTAACTCTGACCTAATAGAAGAGCTGTGATTAAAACACCCACAAGTAACCAGTAGCATCTCCTTCAGGGACTTGGTGAGTAATAGACTGTACATTAACAGTCAGGTGTTGCAGGCAATAAGGTTCACCTGCCATCAGCACTTTGTTGTGAGACCTAATAGTGCTGCGGCGGCAGAAAGTGGAGCAGGAGCTGAGGTCAGTCTGTAATAACAGGTAGCTATCAGAGGAAACCCTGTGTGCATTTACATAACACAGCCAGGAATGTCAGACAAAACACCTTCAACAGGATGGGAGTCCTTTCAAGGTGCACCTGAAAACTTTTGGCTGATTAACAGGCAGCAAGCAGGACACAAGCTAACTCTACTGTACACTGTTTTAGTTTATGAGAATACATACACCTGTTTTGTAAAAAAGTGGAGAAAACAAACTCAGACACTTACTGTACCACGGCAAGTAACAGCAAATGAAACTCAGGACAAAAGGATCAATAAGGTGACAGTGCGGTCAATACATGACACCGTGATCATCTTATCTGTAACTGTTTGATTCCAAGTAGTAGTTAGTTTCTCATAATGAAAAAGGCTCTAACCAGACTTTTTATTCTTCTATGTATATTCCATTTCAGTGGAATATACCACTGCAGCAGATTACAGCATGATATCTTCGTACTTGTAATTCTCTAAAAAGATAATGTAAATAAACCGACTAAACAGCAGGATGATAAAACAACATAAGCTCAAACAAAGCAGGGTCTCCAAAGCATAGCACAACTGAAAATAATGATTAGAGATTATACTAATCTGCCCGGAAAAGGTGTGTAAATGCTATTTAGCCTTACAACAAAACAGTGCTTATGCCCCCAAACACTCCACAGGAGAGTAACATAACCAAAGTAGGCAATAACCTTCTCCAGACTGAAAAATGTAATTTTCCCTCCCTGCTCCCACACAATGGGAAGCATAATCAACAGGCCTTGTGCATTGTACTAACCTGTAAGAGTGTGCACTGCGGCTGACACAGTGAGTGATAAATTATAATCCACACTCAACAAAAGGTACACTTAAAATCCTTTGTATTACATAGGAGTATACTGGGAGGTTTACACAAACACAAACATTATCTCCCAAATGTCATCAATGAAAAGTTTTAAAGATTTATAAATGCTTTTTTTAATATATCAATAATATTTTATTGTTTATATTCATCATGCTGTTAGTTGTGCTTGTTGCTTTGAGACTATAAAAAAGAAAATAGACAACTGCAGCGAACTAACCTGGCTAAACCTAAGCAGTTATAGTTTATTATAGTTATTATATAGTTATAGTTTATATTGAAAACTTTTAAGCAACACCACTCTGACCAAAAAGCTCAGTGACTACACCAAAGTAAAGGAACACTTCTGCATCAATGTGGAGAAGACCTGCAGACCCCCTTCACTGGAAGTACAGATATAGAGATGGCACCTTCCTTTACCTGCCAAGCCAGCATTATTAAAAAAAGCCCACCAACGTCTGTACTTTCTGAGGAGGCTGAAGCGGGCCGGACTCTACTCTCACATCCAACTGGCCTTTTATGAGGTCAATCAAAAACTACTAACCAGCTACCAGCCTCTCTTCCTTGCAGGAGAAGAGCCCACCCAGCACATGAACTGTTGACACCCTACACAGCCTCAAAGCCAGAACAACGAAAACTAACTAAAACACAGCTTCTGCTCAAAGGATATAAGACTGAAGAACACTTTCCTATTACCCTGCTGCTGGATCTGAGCAACACCTTAACTCTGGGTTGGTTGTTAAAGGCAAGGCTTGAGACATTGCCATGATATAAGAGCAGTAGTCAGTGCACAAGTCACAAACTAATGAAAGTCTCTAATGGATTTACAAGGATAAAACAGGCCTAAGCAGCTGGGACGCTTATATATGCATTGAATCAGTGACTCTGTCGGGAAAAGCCTTGGCGTTTATTGAAAGTGCCCCCTCTCTATTTTCATTCAATTGGTGTTGCATTTGTTCATTTGTGGACAGGGATTGTGGTCCCATCCGGCGTGGGCTCTAATAGACGCATGTGCTCTCCCTGTTTGTGTTTCTCTCCCTCTCTAGCGTTTGTTTAATGGGCTGAACGCCAGCAGTGTGATAATTTCCCCGGAGAGCCTGGAGCCACCGTGAGCTTCGGGAACACAGCCACAGGTAGGCCAGCATGGCACCGCCGAAATGGAAGGAACAGCTGCCCACTGTGCCCCCTGGGAAGTGGAGTTGACTGGCTGAATCTATGGCTCAGGTGTGTTCCACGTACAACAAGACCTTCACATACATCTGCTACTGCACCTCCTTCAGATTGGGCACATCCTGCTGCCCTACCACACTCCACTAGTCTCCTACCAGACCGGACCGACCTTTCGGTGTGTCCCCTGGGCCGCCCTTCTATCCCAGGCACTTTAGCCGCACAGTCCACTGAGCGCTCAAGTCCGTTCAAGCAATTTCCAAACAATGGCATTGGCTTTAAAAAAAAAAATCCTGTGTCCCTGTCTAAAAGAAGAAAGGGCTTTTTGTTTGTGCTTTTAGAGCAATTTAAAGTTTCAGACAAAAATAGGATAATATAAAAAAAAATATGGGATGCTGTAGACATTTTTTAAAGTGTGATTTCTGCCTCGGCAAAGAACTGCGACAATTGCAAGACTGTAATTGACTCCATGCTTTTTCAAGTGTCCATGCGTTGAAATTGTGAGACCACCAAAGGTAGCATTTCTGTCAGAAAGGTGAGCAAAGAAAGGTGCTACAAACAGATTGAAACAAGTTTGTAAACATTTATGCTATAGCTTCAGGGAAAGAAAAAAGGAGAAAAGGAATAGATATAACATATCTAGAGCAAGAGGGAAACATCCAGGCCTTTAGGCTCTGGGAAAGCCTGCCAATCTGCTTAGGCTGACTAAACCAGTGTCAGCCTCAAACTGATGTTTTGTGCTTTAAAAAGGGACATGTTTGAATCCCTAGTCTCTTTTCATGTAACAAGTGTGTAAATGGATGAAAAATTGGCACGCTTATTTTGTTTTGACAGAGACAGTGTGGATGACAGGAAAGAGGATAAGAGAGAGAAAGGGGTATGTCATTGAGCAAATGGACCTAAACTGGAACTAGAGATTCTTCAAATGATTGCAGTTTTTGTTTAGCTCTACTTCTTATAACTCTACCTCAATGTTGGAACCAAAGCCCAAGGGGTTACCATACTAGCGCGGTACAATACGCTTATTTGGGATTCTTCGTACTCCTTTTGACAATGGAATCTGACCCACACTGACCCGACTTGTCCAGTGGCGCTCAAGTAGAAACGTATCTAATGTCATGCCCCTTCAGGTGAACCCTAAAAAATAAAACTTCTAAAACTAAAGGCAGTGAAGATGGAGCATCCACAGATAAAGTTTCCCGTCTGTAAATTTGGAGTTGGGAACTGGAGCGGTCGATGTGCAGAGGGAGGTACCGCTAGCACAGGAGGCGGATTGTAACGCTATCTCCACGCTCTGCTGGCCAAACCCGAGCTGATAGGGCAAATGTGTTTCTGCTCAGGTGTGCTGAAATATTAAACAGACAGCGAGAGGAGAGGCCAGTGAACATCAGCCTCCCCGACCGGCTGCGGCTTCCACCAGTCGCTCTGCGGTCAGCTCTGCGTGTGTGTGTGCGCTCATACGTACTGTATGTGTGTGAAAGCATCATACGCCGCCTATGTAAAAAAAAAAAAACACTCAGTGCTGGAGCCTCACGTCCTCCAGGGTCCCGGAGGCTCACCGCTTCAAAAAGCGTCTACATGTGTTAATAGAATATTCTAGGTTAAAAGACTCAGACACAGAGCCCCATGTGTCACCTCCTCTCTTTAGCACCACACGTACTCACAGTAATGCACATGTCCTGCTCCGCACTCACCACAGACCACTCATCTTTTTATTTAAAGGTGCGGCGACAGAAAAGCATAACTGAAAGTCACTAAACTGTCAGTCTTTATATATTATTCGGAGCATGACATTGTGCTTCCATAACTGAGATGTTGCTTGAAAAATCTCCTCTAGGTTCAAGGCTTTAGTGTTGAATTTAACAGTACGATGGTATAGCAATGGCCATTTCCATTCTATTAATATACTCGTGCTGATGCTAGCTTTATTCTATGCTGTTAAGGTTCACGTTGTGTGTTGTGTCACTATGTATGTGTTATATTCCACAGCTCAAAATCTCCACTGAGCTCATGTTCCTGAGGTCTAAGCTTGGGATCGATATGCCAGTTGAGAATTGTTTGTGTGTTCATCTTTACTCTACACATCGCTGTATTGCATTTAATGTGCACTGGCATTCATTTTCACACACTGGTCATTGGTCCGCTGATGGGAATTCTAACATAACATTGCCCTCTAATAAAAGAGAAATGGAGCGAGGAGGAGAGGGCAGCGATGATGTAAAAAACTAGAAGGGAACAGCGCACTGTGAGGGAATGTCATGATTTTTTTGTTTGCTCAACAAAAGGCAACAAAACCAAAAATTAACTGCAATATAAAAACCTAATGCATGGGATGACAAATTATTGCTTGATTAATAATGTAAATTGTCATTGTAATAACCATATACCGATATTACAAGCATACATACAAGGACATTCAATGTGCACTGTGCGTCTTTTCCATCACTATTTACAACTTATAATATGTAATTAGAATTATATAGACAAAAATATGACTGAATCAATGGCAACAGAAAATTATACTGAGAAAAGTAGCGATGAACAGCAGAACTATAAATGGGAAGCACTGAAAGGAACATAAATATTGGCAATGCATTGACAAGATGGAGATAATTGCTGGATGACTTTAGTCTAACACTAAGCTAACCTAAAGACATGATCTTGGCTTTGTAATTAAGAATTTGAATGGATGAGAATGATCCCGCTCCCATTGGTTGATACTGATGACCGAGGAAATAAACCAAGGAAATGGGTTATTCTGTTGAAAAATACACCTTATTTTGAAGTGAAACAGCTCAAAAAAAGATACAAACAGAGAATTGTGAAGCAAATGAAACATGGATAAATATTCTGATGCAATATTTAACGATGTGGAGATAATTACAGGATGACTACAGTCCACAACAATAATCTCCAAAGCTAAAAGTTTCAGGTAAGCTCTAAACTTCAATTTAATGTAACGTATTAATATTTTGTGGTGAAAAATTGCTCAGATTTTACCTTTTTTTTACATAAATGAAGCAGGAAAGGTTACTATGCAGCTGTTGGGGGAGAGTGGTGGAGCTGAGACTGGGACAGCAAAAACAAAATCGGGTACTGGAGCTTTAAATAAAGATGCACTTACTTAAAAATAAGCTGTGAACACATTTTATATAATAATAAAATAAAAAAAAACTCTTCTTGATGTGATCTTCATATTCCATTATTTTCCACAGGGCTTGGCAAAAGTCAATTAGCTAAGGTACAATATTCTATTCATTTCAATTTAAAGTCTACAAAAATGATCTTATTTCACTTAGGCTGCGCAGAAATAGGCATATCAGCTCACAAATACGTAAGCGAGAGAGCAGAGAATAGCCGACAGATTAGCTGTGACTTGTTTCTATCCAGACTGCTCCCTTGTGTTGCACATCAACCAGATCTCTAATCTCGGCTTTCACACAGCGCCAAAGAAAAGCCTGAACCCTCACTAACAACTCACTCAGCGGCTCACTCGAGGGACCCTTGATGAAGGGGATGGAGGGACGGGAGCGGAGCGGGAAATGGAGAGGCAAGGTGATAGGGAGCTAGAGAGAGAGGGAGGGAGGGAGAGAGAGGTCGCTGTGAGAGTGATAAAACGCCACAGGCTGCCTTAATGAAAAGCCTCTCATGGCGATGGAGAGATTGCCTGTGGAATGGACGGCTGATTGGAGGAGCTGTGGCTTGGTGTAGCGTGCAGACTAATTAAAGTATTGAAGGCATCAAGGTGACAGGGCGAAGATTAGACCTGCTCCCAGGGTTAGACCAGCTGAGGAGGCCTTGACAAACACACCTTACAGTAGGACTCAACCTGACACATCTTCTCGTTTCAACGAATGTTCAAAAACTTTTTAACTAGGACAGTATTTTGACGTCATATACTTGTGAATACTTCGTCACTAACGCTCTACAGCAGCAGCAATGTCTTTTATAACGAATACATATGAAAGGTTAACACTATTACATTATTTTTACAGCAGAAAATTCAATGTTATATATAGAAATCCACACTTTTAAGCATTTTCATGTCAGAGGAAGATGTTGTTTGACGATGGTGTATTTCCTACTGATTGCACTGATTCTGATTTCTATGACAACCACAAATGAACAGATAAGCTCGGGCGGTTCTCATGAGGATTGCCTTACTTTGGTTATAGTTACATCATTTCCACCCAGTCCGGTAGATAAGGCCAACTCCCCTGTTTCTGAAGGTCATCACTCGCAACTGGAATCTCAAAGCAGTGCGCACTAAGATAACAAAATGAAGCTTAACATTTCATTTAATTCTAGCACTGAAGTATACAAACAGTCCCTCTCTGTGCTGTCAGTCTGGAGGGTATACAGTACGTACTCAGAGCTCATCTGGATTCACAGGAGATGCTCCATACTGTACATGTGACAGACACACAGCGCCCAAGGTCAGTGCGTCTGCTTCTCCTCAAGGTGAGAGACGAGACCTGTTCGAGTGAGTGCATGAGAGGGGAGATCTCAGGCTGATTGGACAGCTCCAGACACAGAGAGGGTCAAAGGTCACGAAGAAGCTGTCAACCTGTCACTACAACGGCCACTCGCTTTTACCTCAAATGTTCTCAGTCAAGCCTCACTATTTTAACCGCATTAATTTGACGTTACTTGTTTTTTGGGGTTTTTTTTGTATTAGTGCCTCTCTGCTTTGTCACATCTTGCAGTGCTGCTAACCATTCCCCACAGGATTATTACTGGCCTGACTGTCAATACATCCGTGCGGGCAAAGTAAACGCCTTCCTGTTGGCGTCTCAACAGCCAACAGCAGAAAATACCAGGTGGATGATGAGAAAGGAGCTCATTAGTGAGTGGCATTTAAGACGCAATCCAGGAACATGAACAAGGGATTTGGAAAACCAACGCCAAGTGATTGACAGCTTTTAAACTGCCGCAGTGTTTCCTGGGCTCTCTAGTGAGTGTGTTAGTCAAAGACTGCACTATTATTGGAATCTACAGTCGATGTCACCTCACAGACAGCACCAGACTATATAAGGTAATAGTTAATGACTTTCCCTTGGCAACAACCTTTCTCAAGACATCTATGTATTGCAGTAAAACCACACTTCTATGCACCAAATGAGCTGATATTTTTATAACATTGTGCCAAGATGAGCCTGAACTCTGCAGTTAAACCGATCACAAAGCTTTATTGAAAGCACTAATTTACAACGTCTGACCTTTTTATGAAATACAATAACTCTGGAACATCCATTAACGCTTTTGCATTTATTGCGCATATAGATTGAATTATTTGCATCTGCTCTTTTAATCAGACAACCAGCTTGATTAATTCAGTTGACTGATTTCATTTTACTAACCTAGTCATAACAGTTATTGACATTCAATGTTTTGAGTCATAACACTATTGTGGAAGGCATTACTTTACATATACTGACATATTACAATTTACATATATATTATAAGAACAAGATCATTTGTAAGTACTGCTCAGGCAGTGGTACGGACTGAGGTCACATTTTAAATAGCTTTATTTTTGTGTAGTATCCTTAAATTATTACTCAAAAGTGGTTGTACAGAAAAAAAAATAAAAAATTGGCAGATGTAGTTTGTATGGTTTCCTTTTCAAAACCATGTTATGACCAAGACACAGTCCAACACCACAACACCCAACACCCTTTGTAAAATTCTTAGTAGTTGTGTGAGGTATAGCAGGAAGGGAATAATGATGGTTTAAAAACTAAACTAGAAAAAAGCTTTGTTCAGTCTTAACCAAAATAGGTCAGTCATAATTATGCTGATAAATAAGTAAATTGTCTTCTTTACCAGTAACCATTTAAAGTGCTGATTCCTCAATGCCTGAACCAGGACAAGACTGTGTAAAAATGCATTCAATTTTAAAGCGTGTGTTTAAGAATGGTCTCAAGACTAAGTCCAGTCTTACTACAGTCTTGTGTCTTTTGGCTTTTGCACCGGGTCAAGTCTTGCTCTCTTCTGAATCTAGACCCCAAGTCTGACCTCCATGCAGTGTGGATAAACCCTGTCCTTCACATGTGTAATTATGAAGTGTATAAAGGTACTGAATGCAGCTTAAGTGATTCTAAACATTGGCATAACATTTTCTATACCTTGACAGGTTTCTTGCGTGACTCGGCCTCGTTGTTCTCAGCTTCCTCGTGCTCTTTGCTGCCTTGTGGCAGGTTGGAGTAGTTGGCCAGGCTGCTGAGAAGAGAAGACACCATGGGGCTGGTGTCCATCTCCTCCTGCAGTAACACACACAAACAGGAAGAAGAATTTAAAAAGACATGCAAAGTGGCAAACAAGTAAAAGGCTTCAATAATTCAGTTTGGAAAGTGTTTTTTAAGACCACAGTATGGGTTTATGTAACTACCCCAGGTTTGGGCCTTCAAACCATGTTGAGTATTTTCTGATTTTTGTTTTCCTTTTTCTTGTTTAAAGTGGGAATCCCACAGAGGGTAAAATGTAAATACATGTGTAGGGAGCTGTGGCAAATTGCCTTGTTGACGTTCTTTCCCATAGCAGTTTGAGATTTGCTTGCTTTAACCTGAGGTTCCCACACGCCCTTCACAGAGTAATTACCCTCATTAATCGATGTCGAGGCCCTTATTCAATCACACAATCGTGAGAATCCACCTTCTTCCTATCACGCCTGATTGTGTTTACAATCACTGTTGGCATGTGTGTGTCTTTGTGTGCCCAATGTTGAACTTCACCTCAAACAAGGCCATGTTCTTGCCGTCGTACTGCTGGCTCTTCTCTGCAGTTGCATCGCTGCTGTTGATGAAAGGGCTGCTCTCCTTGGGATTACTTTCACCTAAAAGCAAAAAGCACAAACATTTAACTTTTTTCTGTAAAGAAGAATATCTTTAAAGTAGGATTACTTTTTTCCTACAACACTTGATACCTTTCAAAAGTAATTGCTTGTCAGATCATTATATTCTTCCTTTACAAATCGTTGTTGAAAAAAAGAAAATAAAGAGACATCTTCCAGGAAAGAAGACAAACCTTCAGAAAGCGCCTACAGTCACAAATGTAGAGGAACAGAACAACAGCTAATGGAGTGTGCATTCACAAGATGTGCAGTGCTGTATACTCCATATGGCCAGAGAGAATTGCAAAATTGAACATTTCAATCAGTTTGCTTCACAGACGAAGACTCAGCATCTCACAGCATATCTTATTTACACCTAGGGCTCTTTCATTGCCGCTTATTCGAAACCTATACTTAGCTTTGCCTCTCTTTGGCTAAACACTGTATTCTGGTTGTGGAAGTCTTAATATTTGTAATGTAAGTGCATGTTTTTTTAAACCTGTGTGGAATTGAGGAACATATTGTGGCCATTTGACCCGCTCCAGACCCTCACATGGACCCATGGAGAAGGGTCTGCGCCCTACTGCTTTAAACTTCACCCTCTGATTAGCCTTGGTGCTTACAGTGCTTCCTGGCCAGACGTGTGCTCTTGTCTGGAAAAATAATTGAATTTAGAATCACTTTACCACCTTCCCATCGCTGAGTACAACAGAGGTCTTGGTGGCAAAGGCGGCTCAGTGTAAATTTGTCTTATTTGCGCCTTCCCCTTCAAGTGTCTCTTCAGGGAGACGGCAGATTGCTCTCCCTCTGGCTCTCGGGCCTGTCTTGGACTGAGCTCCGCGAGACCAAGTTATTTATAGCTAGGACGCCGCAGCCATGTGCCATGACGTCGGGACATCGCTAACAGCCGGCTCCACAGAGAGACGGAGCAATAGGGGCCTCTCAGACTGGGACAAAGAGAAACAGGCCAGGCACGTAGAGCTCCGAAAGAGCAAAATGAAAGGAGTTTAAATCAGATTGAAAAGGAGTGAACGAGGATGAAAGTGAGACGATTGAGAGAGACACAGATAGATGGGAGGCTAGTGAATGGTGACAGGAGAGAGATGTGGGCTTAGAAACACAAAGATGAGGCAGCCGGACCTGAGATGTGACTCTGAAAAGGGGAACATGGCTGGAAAATGTAAAAGCTTGTGCTGCACTGGAGGTTCAAGTGGCTTTGACCCACAGGTTAAAATGTACTGCGAGGCTAAAAGGCAGAGCAGTCCACTGAGGGTTCTCATAAAATGTGGGTTATTTAGATGTTTGTTTGAATCTTGTAGTCCTCGCCCAGACTGTGCACCTGTATCATAAAAGCCTGCTGAAGTGCACACATTACAGTGGGGTAAAAGCACACTTCAAAGAGGCATAAAGAATCATGTTTAGACCCAGTTGAAGGTGAGGTTGATCCGATCACCCGTTCAGTTCAGTTCAGACCGCGCATTAACATGGATCTTACTCAGTTCCATGTCCTAGTATAAGTTAAAACAAATTCACTAAAACAATGCTTTCCTCATCTTTTTTCTGAACATAACTTTATATTTCTACATATTATATATTGGGGAGAATTAGTAATTACTTTGTCACAGCCACTTGGAATATTAAAGGCATATGTTTGAAAAACCTTTGTGTGTTGAGTTATAGTATAGTCAGCATCATATTATATTTATGCACAGTGATTTAGTGTTTTGGACACTTTTGGATCAAAGAATCCATTACGATGAATTTAGTGAATTCACATCTGACATTAACATTAATAAAGACTGATTATTAGAGAACCAATCACTCAAGACACATTGGAACTCCAGGTCTGAATTGAGCCACAGATGCACAATAAAACCAAATCTTTTCCTTTATCGTAATAAACCACATTTAGTCTGCACCATTCTAACTGTTGAGTGTTAACACATTCACAAAATGAAGCAGATGAGTGTAATATTCTCCAATGTGAAAATGCATTTCAGTGGAAATGGTTTTTGGGCCGTTATTCCAAATATCACCACTGGGACGTTATTCAGATGTTTTGGAGCAGAAACAGCACTCTGCTCATTAAAGCATCATTACAGCCTTTATGGCATCCCGCACTGAAACAATGAAGCAAAATCCCATTGCATTATCTTTCATAGTCATATCTGCTTATCTTCTCCACATAAAAATGAAAAAAGGAGAAATTGTGGAGGTAGAAGGGGCAGTAGCTGCATAGCGTTGGCTTGAATGTGTCAGCAAAGTGGTTTGTTGCACGTGGGAGAAGTTTGCCTTCAGGCTTTCTTTTCCAGAAGACCTTTACTTGAACTCAAAGTATGACCTGTTCCTAAATTTTTCTAAAGTACTTTTAGTGTTGTGATATAACAGCACCTGAATGAATATGATTGGACATGACAGGTCAGCTGACAGCAAGTATGTAAGTGTCAATCAGCTAATGCATGTACAAATTCATGTCTGCGCTTGATTTAACAATGTACTCTATTTTGTTCTGAAAAAGCCTTGGTGTAATACCTCACCTTGGCTAAATAAACGAGCGTTATGTAACAGCACACCTACACAACCGTCTGAAATCTCATTTTACTATACACCAAAGATTACCCTATCAAGTGTATTATGTTGCAATAGTAAATAAGTGCTTTAAGTGGAGAAAAGAACACACAAACACACACTTCTTGGGATCAAAGTAATCTCAAATACAAAACACACACAGCCGAGCGGCTAATGCTCCGAAGAAGACTCCCCTCGCCTATCACTTATCCCGCCACGGCTCATTTCTCCTCCTCGTCTAATAATTAAAACGCCATCATCAAACACATGATGGATCCCCCGTTCTATAAAATTGACAGTAGCCAAAAGAGCTCTGACGTATCCCCTAAGCAGCTTATCCTCCTCCAATCTGATGCAGTCACTCCATCAATGGCTCTTGCTATCAAAGCCTGTCCCTATCTCTGGTCAAAATCCATAGCTCCACTGCCAGCTGTGTGTGATCATGTCCACGGTGCTTGACACAACAAAAAACACGCTCATTTTACTCTGGCAGATACTTGTCTGATAGTAGATATTAGGATCTTGAGCTGTTTATTAAAAAGAAGAAGAAGAAATGTACCCTTTACCCATTGGAGCTGAAAAGCCTTTCCATTTTGATTTCACAGCCTGCACTTTAAGAGTAACATTTACGTAGTAGGGCTTTCCTGTATGTATTTTTCTCATGGCTGTATACATGTCACATAAATAAGAAAGGAGTGAGTGATTTAACTTCTAGTGTTGGCCCACAAATAAAAGCCTCACTGCGTCTGAGCCGAGGCTTGATCGAATACTCTAATTCTCAGTATTCTAACAGATCTTTAAACAGAGCCGCCGAGGATTACATGTCGAGGACTATTTGACATATTGATCGGGGTTGTGCGGCGTTGAGCTGGCGACAGTCAACACGCTCTTGCTGAGTGTTTGTTGCAGTGTTGTCCTCCCCCTCCTCTCTGCTCGGTGTCACACTGCCATTGTGCCCTCTCTCTGTGGACTGACTTCAAGGGGAATGCCACGGAGAAGCTGACTCAACACAGGCCCAGGGACACTAGTTGATCTGTGTGTACAGCACATACAGATGGGTGACAAATTACAGAAAAAATACATATGCATATGTCAGACACATTCTTGGCTAAGGACCTAAAAGAGTCTTGTACAGCGGTAGCAGAACGGCTGTGGCCAATTAATCTTGGTCTGAGCAGAGATGGCTGGAATTCAGCCATTTTAGGAGAAAATAGGGACACATACTTTCTGGTAGCATTAAAAAATGGGTTCTACTCACAGCTCCCTCATGTATGAGAGTAAATAAGGAGCATCCTTTTGGCTGGAGTAAACAGTCTTTTCATTACTACACAGACAAATGCTTCATCTGGTGGAGGACAGGAATTTAAAGCAACAAATCTGTTTAGTTTAAATATACTCAATACAATACCATAATGTACAATAACATTTATGAACAATTTATTTACAAGTTAGTTTGGGAAAGTGGACAGGACATAAAATGCAACGTAAGAGTAAGATATTTATTCTGTGTAGAAATGTTTCACAGTGTCATTCATTGATTCATTCATTCAAGAGGTATAGTTCTTGTCTAAGTATAGCCTTATTTAACATATGTATCTAGAATGAATATCTATCAATATTTTTCCATCTTTAGACACGTGTTTTAAAGTGTTACACGGGTACAACTCAGCAATAACTGAGGGGAAGGGATGCAAAGTAGGACAGAAAGCCAACACACAAAAAGTTGAATCTTCTGGCTGTGTTCCCTGCTATAGTTCATTGGCGTGCTGCCACTCTCTGGAGGTCACAAGTTCACTAGCAGGTTCTAAAATGTCACAACACAAGCACTAATTTCCGTGAACCAATCAGGAGTACAGGTCTTTGTGGCTCGTCTGTGTGCACATGGCACTGGGATGGTGGGCACAGTCAGGTGGAGGATTAAGGTCATTTCATCTAAACTGCAGACAAATCAGGAACTAATATCCAGTCTCTTAAATCAATTGTATTTATGTAACGTTCAGTCTTGCTATAAGTATGTTGTCAGATTTATCATAGATTGGGTCTGTTTGAATAAATATCACTGCAACATTTATGAAAGACACATTTTCTGTTTTGTTGTGTTTATCTTGAAATAGGGCTATAAAGAGCATATCTCAATATTACTTCTTAATGATACTTTAATATGTTAAGGATTTTTTACTTGGGTTTTAACAGGTAAATGTTTGACCTTTTTACTTTATAATCTCATCTGATTTACTGAGTGCAGCTCTTAACATTATTACTCTGCTGTCAATCTGTGAAAGGCTACCACATTTCAGGTACATCTTCCTTTATTGTAAATCAGACAGACCCCTGGTATAATTTCACCACATGCTCCACATTTTGTTACATTTGTTCATAAGGTACCAGGGAATGGGAATACTTTTTTCAATTGTCCATTTACAAGTGATTAGCGTGGTTTCAAAAGCACTAACAAAATGTACGGAGGAGAAAAATAGCAACAACATATTGTTGGGTGCCCACATCTTCCCACTCACGGTCATAAATAGATCCTCTCCCTCCTTCCAGCTCCTATCATAGCTCCACACAACATCAGAGACACAACAGTCTTGTATAACAGGATCTCACGCTCTGTGTTTTCTCCCCGTCTCCCACTCTCCCATATTCAACTCCCTTTATTTTACAGCTGCTGCCCTTACACACAAGTTCTATTTATGATGGGAACACGCCAGAGCTGGATACCTACAAACGTAAAATGCTCCTTTTCTGCAGCAGCACAGAAGCCGGCGTCTTATCAGTATTCAGGCTGCTGCTTGAACCTTGTATGAATTTTAATGCAGCCTTGCCTCTTGGGCTACGACACACTCTCTCCACACTGACATCTCTGTGCAAGACCTTCCTGATTGGTTCCTAAGCCGAGGAGGATGTCCCAGTGTGTGTACCATACATGGGGAGCTTATAGAGGATCTCAGTGTGTTGACCAAGTCACTATTTGATGTCTCGTGATGAATGGTGGGTTTGGTCCAATTTCCTGCCGCCTCGCCTCTGGCTGTGCACGTCAGGATTATTTTCTGTTAAATGGCAGGCTCCTGCTATGGCTTCCCAGGAGCACCCTCTCTATCTGACATCACCCACAGAAGGTGACTGTGTGACGGGCAAGACTGACAGCCAAATAAAAGAAAGCCTCCCGCTCCCCACGTTATTTGTTAATCCCGTCAGCCTCCAGACTATCAGTAATATCTTGACATGAGTTGATATGCACTTAATGGCTGGGCACAGAAATGACAAATTAACTGCAGATGTAAAAGATTCATATGGAAGGATTTATTGTTTGTGGCTGATCTCGCATTTGGTAAATTCAGTAATCTCACGTGCTAATGTTACTAAGATACACATCTTCCCCGTGACATGGAAACAATCATTTGAGAAAATATAGCAGCAGTGTTCTTTTAGGGTTCCAAGTTTAGGGTCCAAGTCGAGTACAAATTAATTGATGTCTGGCTCGCTGTTAGACGTCCCACTGATGACTGGACCTTAGCTGTGGCTCATCTGTGATCCTATCCCAACCCATGGACCCCTACTGACCCCAGTTCCTCTCACTCAGATGACCTGTTCCTGCTAAGATTATCATGGAATATAGCTATTATATAGCTATTAACTTTTCATTCATTTGTACATATAATGGACTATTTATCAGTGACTGTCCTGGACACATCTATTGCACGGCCTGTCTGTCCTGGGCGTGAATCCCTCCTTCTGTGGTTCTCCATGAGGTTTCTCTTTTTCCCCGGCTGGGTTTTTTGAGTTTTTCTTACCCTGATGGAGGGTCTAAGGACAGGGGATGTTGTCTTGTTCATCCTTTTTGCATACTTAGGTCTTTGTTCAACCCTTTGAGGCAATTGTTGTTGTGATAAAGGGCTACACAAATAGAACTCATTTGAATTGAATTAATTTGACTTTACTCTGACAGAAAGTGAGCTGCTGTTTATGTTGAAAACCGATACCTAAACAGCATGCACTATCCCTCTCCTTTGCTAATACATTTTAAAAAGCATTAATTAGTTATATAGTCATACCATTTAGTCGATTCTGAGACATCGGTTCACAAGTATGAGTTCTTGTGTCTGAGAATACACAAGCCTAAGTCCGAGTCGAGTCATCAAAGCTTAAGCTCAAGTCATGAGTCTCAAGTCATGAGTCCCAAAAATGAGCCCGATGACTTGATGAGTCCGACTCAAGTCATCTCTGCTCTTGTCAGGCCAAAAAGAGAAAGCAGGAGTTATGGTCACCACAAAATAGAAATACATAACCACAGACATCAGTAATATTTGATTGTACCATGCAACAACAAAAATGCCAGTCATCATTACACTGCAGCTTGGTCATCACCACCTCAAATATTTCCGGTTTGACCACTGTAGAGACAAAATGGCTGAAAGAGCTTTACAAAACTCAGTCACAACCGAGTAAAAAGATAAATTGCTTGTTTGAGACACAGAATGAGGACTGAGGCTACTGGAGCCCCTTGGGTGGTGTTTGGTGATGGGAGACCACCCTGTGTCATTTGAGTCAACTGCATGCGTTCTGTGTGCAGTGTGCAAGCCTGTGGGAGCAACTTTGGCTAGGCTGTAATTGGTGAGCCACGGAGCCTAACAGGGCTAGAGGGATGAAGGCAAGAGATGAAAAAAAAAAAAAAACGTCTGGCGTGGGCGGAGGTGAGGGAATGAAAGCAACAGGGAGGGAACAGGATTGAGTGGGAAGAGAGGTGAGGTTTGGTAGGATTACACACTGCTGAGGTAATTGGTTAAGGTGCAAAGGTGTCCCACACCTGCTATCTTTTGCTTTTTAAAGAACAGCCTCACCACAAATAAGAAGTAAGAGGGGTGAGTGTGGAGGGAAGTGTGACATCAGACAAGCAACTGCAGCCACTGACATATCTCAGAATAATATAGGTTTTTCTTTAGTTCAGTCTTAGTCACAGATCTTACTGTATTGTCAGTGGCTTGATCTAGTTTTAATATTTCTTCAGTACTTTGAGATTTGTTTAAGTTGGCAGCTTTGATCTTCTATATAATATTTTTGAAGCCCTGTTTGAGACATGAACATTCTTCTGTTCTTGGTAGTTCTTCTACTGTTTCCATCAAGGCCATTGAAGATGTCATTTTCTGTAGTGCTGCAGAACAATTTGCCTTTGTCCAAAACCACTGTCTTGTTACTATTTAGGGCCCTATGTACTGACTACGCCATTTTGTAATGGTGTCCAAACGCATCCTGGACTCCAATGTAGTGCACTCAAAGTTGACCAAAATGCAGTGTGAAAAGTTATGAAAATGGACCATAATGCTTTCTATGATTTATCACAGCGCTAAAAGAGTGCTATTTGTTTATGTTAAACAAGCTAGAGGCACTGATAATTTGTTAATTGGTCTTAAGCCACTAATTACTTTGCAAACGTTAACTATCCCAAATTTAATAAACAATTCAGTCGTGAACCACAAGTCATTTTGACTGAGAATCTTTTTTGGTGGACACCAACATGACTCCTAGAGATTGATTTTTCGAATGGATTATTATGGATTAAAAATGTATCTTATCACTTGCCAGGAAATCAATTTATCTCTGAAACATAATGTCCTTTCTGGTCATTTGGTGCCAGGTCCGAAGCTGTGCGTTATTATGCTTTTATTATATTTGGCACAATTTGGGACAAGGGGCTTCACTAAGAGGGTTCAGCAGCCTGTGACGGAATGAGTGAAGGATCTTGGCTGAGTCAGAATATCATGGGGAGGGGCAGGGGATCCAATTGCCTGCAGCAAATCTAACAGATGGCAGGGATGCTTTATGCGATGGCTGGTTCTGATCGAAGATGACAGCGCTATGATTTGGTCAGCTCTGCGGTTCTGAGGCCTTCTGATGGAATGCTGCAGGTGTGACTCCAGCTGCAAATTAACACCTGAGCAGTCTCCTCTCCGGACTGACCCTCCGAGGATGTGCTGGTGTTCTTCATGCCTCCCCATCTCTGGACGCACCACTCGGCCCGAAGTGAAAGCAATCAAAGCAAAGCCTGGAGGAGAGCGGGAAAAGGGCACGTCTCACATTCCTCTCTCAGCAGCTTCTCTCATTTAGCTCCAGCGCTGGTTTTCTGCTCTCAGGTGTGATCCTCATCCCTTCGGTGGTTTCTATCCTCTTCCAACACCTCGCTACTTTCCTTCTCCCTCCTTTTTGCCCTTTATCTCACCTTTCTCCTCTATTCTTTTACATCAGCTATGTGCAAACTCTGGCCCTGGGGCCAAGCACAGCATCAGGCCAGGTTTATGTGGCCCTCAGCACAGAATATTTTTCGAGTATGTGGCATACGCTCTAAAAGGTGAGCCACTGAGGCATCCCTACTGGCAGGAATTTTAATGAATGTAATAGAATCACATCTGCTCAAATGGATTTCTTCTCCAAACAGTTTCTGAAAAATGCCCAGATCTTGCTTATACTAACTGAACACATAATTTATTGACAATGGAAAAATTGAAAAAACAAACGAATCTAAATAAGTCAAAACTAATAAGTCTTTGCAACCTCCCATCTCCCCGTTACTCCGTTAGAAAAAGACTGTAAGACTCATTATATAATAATGACCGAAACACTGACCTAAAATAACTTGAGCCGCTCATTCCTCTCTGAAACTCAAGGCGAGCTGCCATGGCATAAGGCTAAGCGCCTTAAATCAAAATCACACTTGATTTGCGGGGAACTAACAGCATAAATTCAGTTGATTTGCCAGGCAACACCGTCTACAAGAGGAGAGGGTCATTAGATTAATGCACCTGCCTAAATCAAAGCCCCACGCAGGGGTGAAACTAAATGTACGACCTTCACACCCATATTAACTTCGATTTTTGCACTGATTTCAGTTGTACTTCATTACAAAAGTGACTGAAATGTCAAGGGACCTGAACTACTGAGTAAGATTAGCCAAGGCGTCATAGTAAGGTTCATTTAGAAACGCTGATGGGTGAGCTAGAGACAATGTAGGTACCAGGATGAGGAAAAGATAGCAAGGGGATGTTAAATTACTCAAATAAACTGTGAAAGTAACTCTAATTATAACTGTAATTATAGCCATGTATGCAAGTACTAACAAACTTCATTGAGGATTGGTTAAAGACCCTAAGACCCTATTTATAGTGACAAGCTACTTGACTCATAATCTTGATAATGTGCAATCTAAAGGGGAAATAATCAACAGATGCACATGTTAGGGTTTAAATAAGTGGGACAAGAATGTTAGCTTTGTTTCTGGATGTCAGTAGGAGTCAGGCTTGACGTCAACCCTTGAGTGAACTTTTCTATTGCTACTAAACTGTGTAGAACACAATGTCTGAAATAATGAACAACAGGTTAAACATTGCACGCATCTTTCAACATTAGTGCAGAGTTTTTGCTTTTTATTCAATGTTTTTGGTCCCTCCAAATGGATACTGAGGCATTGCACAACAATAGAAGCATCAATATAGTTTTGTTGCTTTTTAGGTAACATAAATTCAGACAGATTGTCACTGCAGAAAAAAGTACAATGTCATGCAAATACACTCCACCATGAACAGTTAAAAATGTTCTTAATGTGATTGTTCTTGATAGAATTTTAATTACCAAACACAAGCATTTTGATTAGACTTGTAGTTCTGACTCAGCAGCACAGACCTGCCATTTGGAAGGAAAATAAACTGGAATGAGGAAGTGGGGAAGGTGTTAAAAGATCATCCATAATGAGGACAGTTTATAGCCTATACAGCAAAATAATGGAGCGAGGGACAGACGGAGCTGAGCAGTGTGGCAGGCAGACAGCGACAGACGGACACCCAGACCCACACACATATACAGGGACTACAGCCTTGTTCTTGAGCCTGGGTCTGGCTGATAAGACGGCAGCATTCAGGGATTTATCAGGTGCCTCAGTACAGGTGCATCACCTGAACGGCTCAGCGCCGTCTCGGCCATTTACTGATACGGTACAGTGTGTGAGCTCATTTTGTGAGTTTGTTTGTTTGTGCGCCATAGCTCTGCCCAGAGATCCACCACAAGACTGAGGCTCATCTTGTTGAGGACTGGCTGGTCTTAGAGGATATTTCTAGTCTCTGGCAGATAAATAAATAATGCTACACTGGTTTGGATTTAGACAGAGATGAAAGCTTTAAGAGGCCAGCTTTTTACAGCTGTGCCCTGGGAGAGAAAGACAGAAAGAGTGGCAGCATGCAAAGACACCCTTACACAACCTGAGAAAGAAGCAGACAATCGAACATGCACTGGTGGCACACCTCGGATTAATGCACAGTATAATGTCATTGCTAAATATGGCTTATTAAATTCTTATGAGTGCTCGTCATCTGTATTAATAGTCCTTCAACAGGCAGGAGTGGAAATTAATGCAAGCATCTCATTTGAAACCAGGCATTTCTTAACTTTTTCAAAAACACCGTCGTCCTACTGATTCTTATAGACTGATGCAACAGAAGCAGCAATATTTACCATTCATTTCTATGAGTAAGTTAAAATCACTGACATGTTTGTTTAACTGAGTCAATATTCTACTCCAGTCCCACTCAAGATGTTTATCATTAGCAGATAAAGATGCAATAATGTATTTCTGTCAGGCAAAGTGATCTAGATTTTAAAAAAACTTAGAAACTATAGGTGGGACATTTTCCTCAGAGAGTTCGCTGTAAAAGTATCTAAAAATAAATGTAGTGAACCACTCAAGTCCCACAAAAACCTTTCTTTGGATGTCCCCAAGAGAGAACATACAGGAAGCCGATGTGTTCAGGGGGTTTATCTGCACCCTGCTGTCTTCTTCAGTATTTTTTAGATAAAATAAGTCAGGAGGAAGTTGTAACAGAGGGGCTCTAGGCGAAGGATGGAAGTTGAGGGCCCGTTTTGAAAAATGATCTGCTTCCTCTGTCGTTTCCTGTCATTCACCTGCTTTTCTCTTTTGGAGCCTCTGTAGAATATCACGCAGCTGCAAGAAACACCTCTCGCTTTTCAGAGACACCGGCGTGTGTTTGTGGGACAAACGGCGTCCTGGTGGACCCGAAGATTCAAAGACGGTGGCTTTGTCTGCCTTTGATTAGGTTTATGAATAATGCATCCTGCAGCTCTTTGTTTGTGTCCATGTGTGTTTAGGGGTATATATTTGTGTGTGTGCGCCAGGAACCGAGCCAGAGACTGCGGTCTTTAGTGACAGTGACTGATGCTGCTGTGTCCTTCTCGGACTATCTCTCTTATGCACACTTTAAGTCCCACATCCACTAACACCTACACACAAACACACACATGTAACTCACTTAGAGAGACGGATACGTGTCCTTGTCTGGTCCTCTCTATCCCATCTCACCACAGCCCTCACACATCTCTGCCTCAACTCACTGCCAAGGTCAAAATCTGTGTCGAACGGTGCAAGTGTTTTAATTAAGAACAGGGAGAGCCCAAACTTAAACATGCCTGGGGTTTTACAAAGCTAGAGTAGGACATTGATATTCAAGTGAATGTGGAGCTAGAGAATACACTGCACAGTATGTACAGTATAGCACGGATGCTGGAAGTTCATGAGTCCCAATTGTTGAAACAGAAAAATGAGATTGATTTTATGCTACGACTGGGAGTCTTGTGGTTGCATAGTAAGACTGGGATCACACTACAGGATCTTTCACACTGACCTTCAACAAAAACAAGCATTACAACTTTTTGTTATGCGTTCTCATTGGCTGTGGGTTCTTCTCCATCATTGGCCGAAGCTCTTCGCTGATGAAACACAATGTTGCTGCCAATGAGGGGTTGACTTTAACATGATGATTACTGTTGGCAACGTAGCAGCAAAAGTGTTTCATAATGCAAGAATCATAAGATGGCTTCTTATTTTATGAAGCAGAAACAGCAGCTAATGATGTAGTTAAAGTTGCTCAAAACTATCCACTCCTCTTCTGGTGCAACACCTTTTAACAAAAAGAAAAAAATGTCACTTACAGTGGCTTCAAAATTCACCGAAGCAAAACGGTCTAAATCCAAAATATTTCCGCAGGAAGTCACATTGGTTTGTTAATACCTGCTGAGATGACTTCTAAAGTACTATTCTTGCAGAGACATGGATAGTTTAGCGTTTTACTTATGTAGTCAGAAATAATCCCTGCCAGCTCCTGAGGCACAAATGGGGCGACAAATTGGCCAGCCTGACAAAAGCGCTGCAAAACCACAGAGCAGCACTCGGACAATGTTTCAACCGACGCCGCATCTTTGAGGTGCGAGCGATTGTTGTGTTCTTTGCTCTGCCTTACAGGGAGATCTTCCATATACGGCCAAAGAGAGGACAGCGAGCCAAATCGTGTGGATCACCTCCAGAGATGCTTTCCTGGGATTTTACTGAGTGTGCTGATGTAAAAGGATTGCTAAGGGAAGGTTGGGATTTCTTTAGTGAGGAAACACATCATCCATCAAGATGTTTTTGCACTAGAGGATCTTAGAAGATTTAGCAAACCATTAAAATTGTAATAAATGTTTGTGTCGGGTTAATCTTTCTCCAATACAACTGATTTATGAGCAAATCTCTGTTCTTGATTAAAATTAAATGCAGTGCATGCAAAAATCTGTTCTCGGCATGAATCAATCTACGAAATCTATTAAATTGCGCTGTTGTAATTCCATATTAAAGGAACAAATTAACCTCTAAGTATTGTATAAATTTGATAGACAATTATCCCAAGTTTTCTGTCTAATGGTTTTCTATGTCCAGCATAACTTTATGTTAACATTTCTTACATCATCATATAGGAACTGGAAAAATGTACAAGCCTGACTACACTGGTGTATGTAAAAATAGCTGTAGCAGGAAAAGAGATAGAGCCCAGAATACACTCATAAGAAAAGCCAGACAGAGATAAAGACCAACAAAGGGAATCCATTCAGTGACATTGGCTTTCACAGTGAGGTGGCACTATCGAGATCCATCCATCGCAACAAACAATGCTCTCTTCATCCAGCGCTGCCCTGACAATGAATTAAAGACACAGAGCCTTGTGTGAGGTGTCTTAACGGCTCCATATGGAACAACGCTCACAATGCATCACATCCACTGCACACCTGCTCATTCTCTCACCATCTCTCACTGCGACAGAGGCTAACACAAGCGCATATACTGCTTATTTCTGGGACATAAATTTGTCCAATTGAAGCAGACTGAACACAGTTCTTCTAGACATTTTAGGGGGATTAAATTGGCATTTTATTTCCACATCCCATATGGCAGAGGTAATAAAAAAAAACAAACTTCGCCAAAAAATCACGAGTATTTACTAACAGTCAGGCTGGAATAAATGAAGCACGAGTGGGGCCACATATGTGGTTCTCATTAGCACTGAGGCAGAAGACTTCACTAAAACCTTACTCTACAGAGCCTGTGGTCTCATCTGCAACACCCCAAACTTAAATATAGATTTTAATCAGACTGAGAATAAGCCAAGTTATATAACTTCAAACTTTGTCCTTCACAAACAACCTCTCTCCATTTTGTGTTTAACTTGAAGTCATGTCCTTGTTCCTGTAATTGTATATCCTTTTAATAGATTTTTTGCAATGAAAATATTTTTTTTGTGTGTGCAACAGGAGAACTATGTGTACTATCAACATGAAACATTACATGTCTCTTCTCAGTAGTATCTCCCGTGTGTCATCTTATTTTCACTAAGTGTGTTACTCATCAGGTTGACCTTTAGATTCTGACTGGGCCGCTCTTATAGACTGTCCATCGGGAGAGCGCCTGTCTAAGCCTCCAGGTGTAATGATACAGTAGTTACTGTGCAGCCTTAGCAACATACCAAGCGTAAATGTCTCAGGTCCAGAGACTCTTCTGTGTAATGATGCCAAAGGCTGAAGGTATAGAGCACACTGCATGTACTGCTGGAATAAAAAGAGTAGAAGAAGAATTCACAGAGCAAAAAGTATAAATTACTGTTCATTGAGTTTATTTAATAAAGAGTGGAGAGGTTTTGTTTTTTTTTGTTTTTTTTACTGGTCTGCATGGAATCTGACTGGTTAAGGACAACATATGAAAGTAAGCACAGAAATTTATTAAGAAGTTACCTGCTAGATAAACTATATATTCTTTGCTGAAAAATATTCCAATATTATTTATGTCCATATTCTGCAAAGATTGCTCAAAATGTTGTTAGCAAAGATGTTAACATTTAAAACAAGTCATTCATTGTCAAAGTACTTTGTAGCTGGCTGCATAACAAAGCAGCTGCTTATCTGTGTCTGTGCTCCCTGCTCATTTGCCTGTGGTCGTCTGCCAGCCTCCAGCCTCCAGCCTGGTGCCTCCAGCCTGCTGCCTGAGCCTCTGGACTGGCAGAGTGACCGTAAGCCTCCCTCAGTGACACTCACCAAGAGCCAGATAACCACACCGCCATTTTGGAGAGCCATTGTTGTCTGTGAGAATCACTTACAGGTCAGTGACTCCAGCAACAATCAATGGAGTTATTATAGACAATGACGCCGCGACATGACTCAAGTCAATATGAGAAACGGGAAGGAAGCCATGGATGTGCTTTCAGCAGATTTTTTTTCCCGAAAGTGACTCTTCAAAAACTTTATTGATCGAAAGAGTACTTCTCTCCTTGAATGCTAAGTTTGAGGACCTCCAAGACATGTCATTTTTGATGTTGAGGTGTTTTTGTCCTTCTCCACCTGCCTCTGCATCACACGAAGCACCTGTAAATGATCATTTCTCTGTTTACTTGGCTTAAATGTTTAGGTCATGCTTGGGATATCTGTCTTCTTCCTGTTCCACCACAGTCTCTCCATCACAAAGCGGTGGGCTGTGTGATGAATGCAGCTGTCAGTGGTCGTTTGTAACTGTGGCGCTAGGCTGTATCTCTGTGCTGTTATCAGCCGTGTGCCTAAGACTGTGCTTATAATTTCCAAATGAGAGTGATGTGCTCTATCTGACTGTACTGCTAAATTGTGGGCTGTTATGCCTGATGAGGGAGCAGCGCGGTGGGTCCTCGACTTTAATTCTGTGTGGAATAAGTTAGGAGCTGACTGATAGCGCACTTTGGTATCCGCAGCACATCTTCGGAGGCCGTCTGACTGACAGGTGGTAGACACATAGCTGATGAATAAAACATGAATTCAGACACACTGTCAGCAGACACGAGGCTGCGCCGGATGATGTGACAGATATGTATGAGACGGAGCCAATACAGTAAGAGCTTCATCTTTACATTTACATTAATAAGGATTAGATGTTTAAAATGGAAAATTTAACAAAAGTTTGACATCAAAATCGAATGTTTTTCTTACCCATTGTGTGGTAAGAATGTTATTTATACTCTTATTTCATGTGGACCCAAGTCTAAGTGCATGTCATGATGCTTTTATCCGACAGCATTGTGGTTATAAAATACAAAATTTATTGCCTCAGTGCAGCATTTATGGGCCATGTGTGAATCACGGCTTCCTACTTGTTCACCTTTTTTACAGCTGCCATCTGTGTGGTTCCTAATGTTAACTAAGACACTATTTAATGAAGTATTGTATGCTAAACAGGATAGATAAGTGACCATACTTTTAATAAATGATCATATTTGTTATTACATTTGAAACATTAATATTCAGAGGAGAATATTGGGATTTCCAAACAATGTCCATTTGTTTTGGGAGTTCTTGTGATAAACAGGTGGAAGTGCAGACCGTCTTTGTAATTTGTGCACCAACTAATTACAGAAGACCTAATAGGCATAGGCAGTCTCCTTCATGATGGTGAACGTCACGCACTGCTGAGTCAGTCATGACTAACCAATGGTACACAATGTTCTGTCTCACAGCCTCACTCTGTCTAACCTTGCCACATCCAGAAGACATCGCCTCGTCTCTTCATTTAGTTAACTCCCTTCTTCTTTTTTAATCTGTCTTCTTACGCCCAAAGCCTCGGACGGTCCTCTTCTTCGCTATGTCCTTCATGCACCCCCCCACTCCTTGTTTCTTTGAGCGCCTGGTGGTCCGCTCTATTGGTAGATTTCCACTGATGAGACTGATGAGTACACTTGTCCTGAGCACCCTTCACTTATATTGTATATATTAGCACTGACACTAGATTAGACATGGCCCTTTACCAATCTAAGATGGACTCTTAGATTTGTTGGGTGATGGTGCTTATATATTACACTATATATGACCCAAAAAACCTGAGCCTCGACAGCCATCCTAATTCCTTTTCTGTTTTATACATAGTACAATTGGATTTGAGCTGAATTTCTATGGGGCAGTACTAACCAATGAATAATCTGCCTATGGATGCAACTGTGGATAGACAAACAACCATCAGAAAAACAAAGCCTGTTTTAATAGTTAGGACTGGTCCAATGTATTACTGGCTGTGAAATGTCTGTGCATGGCTGGCCAGGTTAAAAAAAGACCCAACATTGCAATAATATGGTCATTGAGATAATTCCAACCACCATTTTTTTTTATGAGGAATTTTCCTTTGTGTCAATGACAGTAATCTGTGTAAAGATAGACAGAAAGCATTTGTCAGCTTTACTGAGTGCCTTTTGACTTGAATAAGGCTGTTTTATAGCACACTAATGTGATCTGTACCCATCTGCCATGACCACAAGCTCATTTTATCTCACAGAAACATTGGCTACCGACTAAATCTACTAATTCACTGCTTAATGTTCCATTGCTTCCATAGGTTTTTATTGCACTGGCAGACAATGTCCTTGAGGCTGCTTCTGGGGGCCCGTGGAAATGAGCAGACAACAGCCGGGGCACGCGGCACCTTTAACTGCATCACTTTTTAAACTGTGACATTAAGACCCCTGCCGCTGAGGACAGAGGTCCGTTTGATATGAATGTACATGTGCGATGCTCCTTGCTTTTCCTCGCTGCCTTTGAAGATGGATGCCGGTGAAATGCTAATTAGCCAGGGCCACGAGGCTGGACGCGTGCACAGTTCAAAGGCTGGGCCGGGTGCAGCCCAACCTCAAAGCGCCAGGCTAAATCTGTTCTGCTCCAAGGCTCCACAACTACCAAAGGACAGCGCCTCGGCAGAAACAACTTCTCTGCCGCTTTCCTTACAAGCGTTACAAATCCCCCTCATGTGTGTGTGTCAGGAACCTTTTGTCCAAATGCCTATTCTGGCAACGTAAAAAAAAGCTTTTGGACTTCAATAGCTGAGGTTACACATAGCAGAAAACTTGAGTCAAATGGCGCTTGAATCTTTTGGCATTTGTTCATACTGCTTAGTTTATTTCTTAGGAATTAATTTCAAGAGGTGCACGGTGGCAGAGTAATGACACATTGGTTGTTAGCAAGCACTGCGCACACAAGTGGAATGAATGGCCATGACCTGATGCTGCAGTGCGGTGCAGAACGGTGGGTGTATGTGTGTGTTGGGGGGTAACGATGTATGACAGGTAAATAGAGGTCACTTCCTAAAGGAGGGAGACAGAGAAGGAATTACAAGCACACGTGCTCTACACACAAACCAAGCCAGCCTCAGGTGATTTATGAAACGTGTCGTCTTTGCAAGTGTTTGCATTTGAGCAGGATTTTGATGTATCGCTCTGGAATGCTCAGTTCCAACAAGTAAGTGCTGGATGCGTTTCCTCTGCACTTGACACTGTGTGTGTGCGGCATAACATAAGGGCATCTAGTACGGGGGATGCTCAACATTAGATGAGGCTCGCTGTGTCATCAATCAGCGCCAAAGAATAATTGCACCAGTTTGCTTCTACTGACAGTCTACTGTCTGAACTCGTTTAGGAAAGTCACACCGCTACAAGCAACACACACACATTGTTGCATACAGCTAAAGTCATAAGTTTATCTGCAGCTCTGCTCACTTAAGGTATTGTAGCATATCTCTGTTTTAGCTATGACTAGGGCTAGGCATATTACCAATAATCAATATCACAGTGGATCTTAAAAGAGTTCCTAGAGAGCACATACCACACACTTGAGTGACCTGGGTTTGAATCCAGCTTAGGTCATATGCTCAATGTCATTGCCATTTCTCTCAACCTGTTTCCTGTCTGTCTCTATCAAATAAAGGCAAAAAGATCCTCCCAAACCCAAACCAAAACAAAAAAAGCCCATCTGATCCTACAGTATATTTCCAAATATAGATATTGGATTTTCAAATTTCTTATTGTGTTGGTTCTGTAATATATTTGCATATTTGACATACAAAACAAAGAAAGAAAGCAAATAAACACTAGATCAAACTTTAACAGTCCCACTTTCAGATATGTTGAAAAAGAAAGATGTGTCTGGACTATTTTTGGCCAACTGCTGCTGTGGTTTGGTGTCTGTGACTAAAGCAATAAGTGACGCTGGGATGATGAGACTCGGTCTTCTGTGAAGACACAGACTCTGTCCTTTGTCGAGCTCCTAATGAATCTTTCATCATTTTACATTTTTTAGATACCTGTGTAAACGTCACTCTCTAATTAAAAAGAAATGCGTTGACAACCGAGCAGTACATTGTGGATCTGTGGACATGTAATGTTAAAGAACTGGGAACGCTGCATCTAGTTTCACTGTGCTCATCACAAGACAGGCTTCTCCTTCACACTTGGCTGCCTTGGAGCAAGTCAGAGTCACGCAAGTTCAAGACAAGCAAATTAGTCCTGTCTGCCTCTCAGTCGAAAAACATGTGGAAGGAAGAATTTGACAAAGTACTTGCAAAGAGAAGTTCACCTTCACCATTTTCTCTAGTAAACACCTGTGCTACACAAAATAACAACTCAACATTAAACATTCCCAAAGTGTAATTAACAGTCTGTGCAGTAAACTGTTCTGTCTGATCGAGCGCTCAGTGTGAACTACAAATTAGCTGATAAAGATGGGATTGGCTGAATAGAGGGTCGTGACCTTTCTAACGGCATCCATCTGACAATAGCCAAGGACTAATAAAAGAACTCTATAGTGGAAACATAAAACTAAGAAGAAGTCTGACAGCGTGCTTATGGATTCTGAACCGATTGCACTTTTTAGCCGTTCATTCTCGTTTATGGTTTCTCTCTCCGCTATTCATCTGAATGGTTAGGAGAGAATCAAGCTCCCCAAATAACTCACCGCAGCAGTATTTCGTTCTGTAATGAAGACAGTAAAAGAAAAAAAGGGGGGTGCTGCATTTTCGTGCTTTACAAGCGAATGCTGTAGCTCTTCATTTGTCACCTTCGTCACTGGCACTGATTCAACATGGCACCGGGCCAAGGTTTAATCTGATGCGTTCCAGATAAAGAGAAGTGAGGAGGATGGAGAAGCAGTTGCCATGACGTCTCACTGGTTACCGAGATCTTATGCAACAACAGCTGATGACACTGCAGATAGAGAGCAGAATGGCTAATGTGTGACGGCATCTTCAGTGGAATGCCCTGTCTGATGACGCAGGAGGAACTAAAAGTTTTATACAATCATAAAAAATTGAATGCAATCACAGACCTTCACCTTAAAGGAAGCATGCTGGCCTGGGGGATGCGTAGAGATGTGATGTTTGTTCCATATGATACTTTAAGGTTGGACTCACATCAGCAATCCATATGATGTGCTTTCCACTGCCCTCCGCTGTGGCACCTTGGAAGAGCGTTGGAAGAGGGGATTTCAGGAACACGACTATTGCATTTCTTGTTAAACGAAGCTTTGTAGACTCTGTTGTGCAAAATCAAGTCGGCTACGAGAGGTATCGGTGTTGCTGGCTCATGTCACCTGGTGCTAATGTGAGCGCAGACCAGTGGAAGACCGGGATTGGAGGACAACTGCCACGTTCGGGACCTCTTCCTTGAAGTCTTCAGATCGACCCATTTCAACGAAGTAGACTCTTCCTTAAACAACAAAGAGCTTCATAAAATGTCCAGATGCTAACTGGGGCCCCCAATATGTGTGGTCCCTATGTAAATGCAGGAAGGACAATTGAGACACACAGGATGGTAGACTGAGAAGCTAAAAGAAAACATCGGGTCAGACATTGAGAGTAGCATGAGATTTACCTGATATCATAAGGTGTGCATGTAACTTTATAGCGATTAAAACACTAAATTGATTAAACTGATAGTAAATTTAGTGGAGCGTAACACTATGCCAGAACAGAATATAAAATATCCTTCTTTTTTTTTTTTTTTGGCTGGCTCGCTTGCTCAACTTCAAGATCAAGGTGGCAGTGTTTGGCAACCGCTAGACACTCCTGTTGACGTTCAGTTCCTTTGTTACCTCAGCTACCGTCACACCACTGCCATTTTGTTCGTTTCGGATCTGGCTTGCAGAAGAAAAGAAATGATTGATGACATTTTAGCTAAACAGAGCTTCCTCCCCTTCTTCGCTTTTTGCCTGCACCTCTTTGGCTGTCCTTCTCACTCGCTGCGATCCTCCCCCTGCGGTTATCTGAGCAGGAGGGCTGCAGGATGGCCGCTGCATGACAAACAGCTGAGGCAGTGAGGAGTGAGATCCCCGCTCTGATGTAAGTGATTCCATTAAAGGGCGTTGACACTGGCATTAAAGGCTATTGACACGGCCACAGGTATTAATACTATAATGAGAATGTTAAACAGTCACAGCGGGTCTCCGGTATAACATGATTTGTAAAGTGTGAATTTGTGTGTGTGTGTTCATTTAAAAGCGCTGGAGAAAAGGTCCCGTGCAGGAGAGGTCACGTGTGCACTCCACACACAGCGAGGATGCTGTTGTATTGTCTTAATAGATCACAGGTAGAAGGGTATTCTCCGGCGAAAGAAAAATGTCTTTCTTCTTATCAGGCTCCGCAGCTGTTGTAGCTGAGTGATGGGAAGGTCACTATTACCGATATGTGTCTGCGTGGCTGCACTGTCTGAGAGCCACCAGTGTGTCAATTCATCTTAACACCATTCTCTCTCACCCTCTTGTGCCCTTGACATCACCAAAAAGCTTATCCGCGGTCAGAACAGAGCATAATGTAAGTTTTATCACACTGTTTTAGTCATTATACACTGAGGACATTCCTTCAATTTGAGCTCTGTAAAGTTCTTTCACTTTATCAGTCGTTCGTGTAAGATTTGAACTGTTCATTGCCAAGAAAAAAACAAAAACTATTACTTTATAGGTAAGGAATGCTACATGAATTCAACACTTTGCTTTAGATCATGAAAATGCACCTTTTTTGACAGCTCCGGCACACGTGAAGACTTTCGCATTATTACCTTGTTCATATGTAGGTAAAAACAGAGCTTTATCCAACAGCAGTAACATCCCAGCTCAATGTGCTTATCGCTTTCGTGAAATAAACACGGTTAACAACATAAACCATAATTGCAGAACCAGGCTTTAGAGCAAATGACTAATTTAGAAAACAGCAAAAACAGCCTAGACTTTTCATCAATTGTGTTGTGAGACAATGCTAAAAACAATTAACCGTCATTGTCTTGCCATACAAAGGAAGAACTGACAAATTCTCTGTTTCTAACATATCTTTATTGTTTCCTATTTGTTATCCTTCAGACTTCCACAAAAAATGTATGCTCAGAGCTGGAACATAAATATGCTGCAATCATAATATTAGTGGTTTGGGAGTTTGCACTGCACCACAATACTAAGGCAAATTAAATATGAAAATTGCATACTGTATCTTTAAGTATCTGAATCCTTTATGGTTAAAACGATAAAAAAATGTAACACATCGTCTGCCTTCCGTGCTTGTTTTTGACAACCCACTTTAGTTGATTGATTTTAAAGGCTCTCCTTTTTTTACCTTAATGGTTAGAGAGGTGGCGACAGATGATGGATCTATTCAGCCTCCGTAAACATTCCTGGGTAAAGACGCCAAATTAGTGCAGACGCCACTGCTGTAAGCTTTTGACGCAATCAGAGCTGGCAAGGGAAATCACGCTAATCCTTGTGCCTAATATTTGATCCTCCAGCTTATTTACACGTCGCACTAATATAATAGAGCGAGGCTTGAGAACTTAACATGCGAGCCGCAATCAACGCAAAAAGAACTGAGTCACTTTTCAGCCGAGAAGGACTGCGCCAAAACTGTCTCCTGAGATATGTGTTCTCATCGAATCCCTGACAGAAACTACAGACTGCGAAGCGTTTGTTGTTTAAATAGAGGCTGCATAATGACACTGCTTGACATCATTCTTTTATCTGCTCACTATCACTTTTTGTGTACACCGTGTTCGTCTTCTTGCAGCCTTCCTTCCTTCATGCTGCATCCTTCAGCCTTGAAAAATCTTTTATTTAATCACAATCTATAAATCAGCTTCTTTCCTCCCGCGACACTTCTGCCTCCCTCATCAGTTAGTCATCTCTCCTCCCTTCTCCGTTCCCTTTTTTTTTCACCCCCTCTGCTCATCTGATTCCTTTATCGTGCGCATCATCCGCTCTCTTAAACAGTTTTCGCCTTCTCCGTGTCTTATTTGTATTTTCGATGCCTCCCTTCCTTCTCTGCGCTCCATCTCTTGCCTGTGTGACTGCAGTGTGACCTACTTAGCTGTGCTGCTGCTGCTGCTGCTGACTGGCACGGCTGAAGGCTGGCAGAGTGGTGTAGTAACCAAATAGGCTGACTTTAGAGCCAGTGCCAAAACATTCTTAACCCGAGCATCAAAAGAAAGATCATCGTCCTCCATTTTCTATGTGAAATGCAAGCTTTTTTTAATTATTCTGTGTCAAAAGTGCATTGTGTGAAATGCCAAAGGTGAATTTCTTAATTTCTTTTGCAGAGTCACATCTTGTTCCTTTTGAAAATCTAACGCTCATTTCAAGCTCCCTGGTTGCAAGTCAAGACCATTAAGTGGAATGACCTTGTTTCATTTGGGCTTGCATATTGATGCCTTGGACCGAAAATGACAATGTGCTAAGTCCATTTGTACAGCCATCTGCAGGCGACGATTTTCATTCTCTGTTCAATCACTCTCTGGCTATTACTGCAAATGCTAACAGTCCATATCGCTGTATTAAATTCAATTAAAACCTTCATTGCCGCAAACAGCGATGGGGCAATCTCCTATCTTCATTCGAGAGTATGCCATTCGCTCTCACACACAAAACTTCGCACTTGAGACGGCTCGTGTTTAGAATGACGTGCTTGCGATCAACGCTGTGTTTCATGTTTGAAACCTCGCTTCTTGCGCTCCAAATGTTTCTGCTGGCTTTGTGAAACTAACCAATCAAATTATTATTCTCCCATACATCATGCCTGTTTATGCTTCACTTGAAGGGGCATGGAATCTTAGAATATCTCATGCAATATCTTACCATCTGGTCTTATGTATATTATCAGCGAAGAAGTTAAATTGAATTATTGCCTCCAACTATATCTAGACCTAAAAATGTTTCTGTACAACTACGAATCAGAGTCATTTCAATTTCTCCTCGACTGGCTCCATCATGCCTTTCCTAGTGGAGCTACTGCTGCATGAGCTAAACTTAGACTTATCTCCCTGAGTTTTCTCCAGGCACAGAGCAGATCCAGAGACCACAATGTTAACAAATGAGACAAACAGGAAAGCCAGTGTTTAAAGCAATACCAACACATTTTTAGACCTGTAAAGGTACATAATTCATGCCACTATACCACTGGGTAACCTCTGGCTAATGTAGCTTACAATGTATTCAGTGCTCCTTGGATGGTTCCAGGTTTGGAAGTTGTTTTACTGACTTCACTGTGTTCATGCCCGTTTTCCCCGCACAGACTAAATCCATTTTCCCTAATAAAGTAGTTTATTAGCTCAACACAGGTATAAACAATTCAGGTTTTGCATTAGCTCTTCTGTTTTCTGACAAAACCTGAATGCTCTAAGTATCAGGACCCCAAGAATGCAGCATTAGCCTGAATCGTTGCATTTGTTTGATTCTCTAAGATAAATGACTTGAAAGGACACTACCTCAGTTAAAGAGCTTAACGGAGCCGTGAGGGTAGCTCAACGAAGCTGTGGATGTAAACATTTAATTTGCCCTCCCAGCTCTGACACAAGAAGCACATGTCCAGTCAGACTGGTTAATGACAGTGCCCCTACAGTATCTCAAACCCCGCAGTAACTTGCTCACACTCATTGTTTTGTCCCTTGAGGTACCAAATAATTCAAAACAAAAAGCATCTGACCACACTTTGACCCAGCACTGTTTGTTTGTTTGTTGTGTTTTAGCTCTCCTCGCTTGAAGCAGTTGCACTAGCAAGGTTCAACCAAGGGCAAAACAAACTGTTTTTGTCCTGAATTATTATTATTGGCCTATATGTACCTCAACAAAGACAAGAGGGGATAATAAATGTCTGCTGTACACACTAACATGTGTTTTATTTTTGTGCTCTACTTAAAGTGGAGAGGCCAGGTGTGGATTTAATGACACAGGAGATGCTGCAGAGTGCACTCTTCTCAGGGCGCCTCTACCTGCTCTAATCAGTCACAGTCTGGACCCCCACAGGCCTCAAGAGTCAGGTGCACCTCTATTCATCTCACTACAAACTCGCAACATACTGTGAACTACTCTTAAAGTACCTTTCTAGAATTTACTGCTACACTGGGGCTGGTCCGTGATGTCAATATCAGTTCAAAGTTCACTGTGCTCATAAATACCTAACAGAGCCAACTTGAGTAATATTGAACCTTTTTCTTTTAAATATATTTTTGTGGCATTATTATTATTCCATAATTCTACTGACAAATCTGGGAAAAGTACATCTGAGTAGCTTTAAGTGACAATGACCCAGTCCATAGTGATAAAGCATGGTGTATTTCCCTGTCACTTCCACTGTTTGCTTTCTGGCAGTATTGTGTGACCTACTCCAGATGTTGCACTAATGAGCTGGGACATTAGTGCCACCTTGTCATACCATGTACATTAATTTAAAAGTAACAAAGCTCTTTTGCTCTTTGCTTCCTTTTCTTTAACACATGATGTTGGAATGCAACAACTGCTCTTACATTTTTAAAGCTCTTGAAATTTATTTTAATTTCCACAGCCACACTCTGTAATCCAAGCTACACATCTTCCTAAAATATTCAGTGCTATTAGAGAGAACAGAAGAAGAGCATTTAATTACCCATCAACAGAGCACAGTAATCAGAGACATGTTATAAAAAACAACTACAGAATGGTAATCTATAATGCGTCAGTGTAGTAATTGGCATGTGCATGACATGTCACTTGCATGAATGCACGGTACACATGGGAACATACATTTCATTGCACATATTTGCATTTCTATACTGTATATAAGAGTTAAATAAACTGCATTATCAACATGAGTAATCACATAAATCATTGGGGACATACTTCTTTGCTGCACATATGCTTGAATACGTCCATGAATGATAAGCATTAGTCACACTGCTTTGGTATTTCCTATATTTATGAATAACTATATGGGCAGATATAAGTGAATCGGGTATTCATTTGTACGTGAGAGCAAAGTTCTCATGCCTCGGTGCCTGCGGCACGGGCTTTACTCACTTCATGCCTGGTTTCCTCACGCAGGACTGACTGTCACTATCCATCTACTTACCGATTATGCAGAAGCCCGTACACAGCTCGTCCTCTCACTTGCCTGATTAAAACACACTAATTAGTAGGATACCATTCCAGGAAAAATATGGTTCATATGATGAAAGCCATGACACAAACTCAATCTGTACCCCAGTTGTGTGTAGCATACAGATAAAAACCCGGGTTATGCAATCTCCTCATTCTTACACTTAATCTTCAGATAGGCAAGAATGCACATTGACTTTAATGAAGGTCTGGCTGGGTTTTTGTCAGGCACCCCTGTATATGTGGTGTTTCAGAGAAAGTCCAGACTCCTCGATCCAGATGAGTCATTAGTTTGTGAATGGTTCTAGGGGAGTGGTGTTGCCACAGAGGCTGAATTAAATGAGTTTTCATGGGCAGAAACATAGGGTGAGGCATGATGTAGCCCTTATTCCACTGTAGAAACCTCACTTCCCTTCACCACTCATGGTGATCATATAAGCTGTGAAAAGACCATAGTGACAGGTAGGCTTTACTAATTGCCGTGGGTCATGCCTTATTAAGACAGTAAACAGGGCAGCAGTCCTCTGTGAAGCATCAAAGGGAATCCAGCCGCAATGGCGAGGCATTTCAGGACAAAGGAAGGTTGGCGAGGAGAAGCAAGAGTGAGAATTGATCAAAAACGGCAGGTGAAAAGGAATGCGAAGTCACGTTGCTATAGCAACTAGCCATGTAGTCGTGGATCAGGGCTGGAGTTGCATGCAGTCTTTTTGCTATTTCTCTCTCATTCCACAAATATGAGCAGAGGCACCTCTTGACCATGTGAGCAGCTCCCTTATGCTCTCGCTGAACAAATAACACATCAACTATACTGTCTGTCTATGTCATTGTGTATTTACTTGTGAGCCAGGGAGCACTTTAATTCTGCTACAGTGTTCTCTCTTGTTGCCAAACCCAGAGAGGGCCATCCATTTGAGGATGGATCACATGCTAACCTTCCCATTTGTATGCGCGAGACAGTGCTGCTGCCTATGTCATTTCTAGAGGCAACAGCCTGCATTGTTGAATAATGGAGCCTGGAGGACTGGCGACAGTGAATCTTACATAAATATGTTCTCCACAGCAATATGTACCTGTTATATAGATAATATTAATAGCAGTAAAACACTGATAACATCATAGTACTATGGGTTCTCACTGCAGACAAAACAGACTTGGAGTGCACCTGTTCAGTAAGCTTTTTTTTTAAGAAAACAGATCTTGAACCATTTTTGGGTCGGACCAGAAGGCAAACATTTAGATTTAGTAAGCCTGGAGGCTGCACAACCATTTGCGCAACGTTTGTTTGATGCCATCTGTGTCCATATTCATGAGTAGAAAGAGGAGCGGCCACACAAGCACCGAGGCTGCAGCACTGGTCTGGGCTGTGAACTTCTTAATGAACAACTCAACACTTAACTGTCACCTAAGCATGATGTGATAATGTATATCCCACTGCCTTAAAATCTCAAATATGAATGTGATGGCCTCATTCCGTCAGATGTGCTTTGGCCACCCATGTACCATTAGGCCTGTCAGGCCTTCAGGCCCAAAACATACCAAACACATTATTATTCCTTGTTGCTCCCTCCTCCAAAACAGATGATGACAGCTGCCATAGAGGCAAAATAACAAAGCCATAGGCTTGCTTCTTTAACTCCCCCTTTGTCTGTCTGGGTGAAAGCAGGGGACAGTCGCTAATGCACTGCCTTTTTACAGCTTCCACTCACCTTGTCACACGAGTATGTTCAACCAAGCCAAATTATATGAAAAAGTTGAAGACATTATGTTTTGCATAAACCCATCACTTGATGAAGGCGACAAGGCAGCCATCTTGTTGTGGAACATCTGCTGAGGAATCCTTTGAGCGTTGACTGCAAACCCCTCCATCTCACAAGCCCTACACACTGTCTTCATATTAAAGCCCCCGCCCCACTTCCCTGACAACAATAATGACATTAACTGAGAGTGTCATAAGCTGCAGTGTGCTGTCCAGAGAGTTCCAAAACATTGGACATTTGTGGTGCAGAGAGGATGATTTTGTCATATACATAGATTTTGAAATCAAGCACCTCTTTAGGATTTAAGTGGATGGGATTTCAAATTGTTTTGTGTATCTGGAGCACAAACTAATCTCACATGGATAAGCCGGCTGCTTTGTTAACACAGTGCAATTATTAGCTACTACAAAAAGCCCAAAGTAGGATTTCTTTTAGTTGAGTGAGCAGCAAAGAAGTCTGCAGGCTAGGTCCAGCTGTGATAGAGAGCGGCTGAGCCAAGGTCCTGGGCCACTCTCAACTCCAAAAGTAGTGTCCTGATGACCAATGTGGGAGGCAGCTGTGGGATAGGAGGATGAGGGGATTAGGATGTGTTGAGTTTAATAATCTAGACATGCTGGAAGAAGATGACAGGGCGGGAAAGGGAGAAGACGATAGATAGCAAATGAGGAGGGATCAGCAGTGTGTAAGTAGAGGTCTAGGGATTATTGGATGGAGGTCACTCCGAGCTCTCACTCTCACACAGTGCCGTATATATGCACAAATCTCTTTCTTAGAGTTGGCAGAGTGCAAATGGACTGAGGTCCCAGAGCAAAAACTTGACAGCTCTCTTCAAAAGCCTTTAGCTTTTATACAATATAGTGCAGCATGTAATATGGAGGGAACCTTCAGCTGATAAATCTTGAATTCTAGGGGAACATAAGGCCTTCTATTTTAAGAAGCCAAGCTTTTATGTCCCTTGGCAGAAGTCTACAGATATGCTTTTGAATATTGAAGACTACAAGAACATTCATTAGAGGAGTTAAAATGGTGGAAAGTGTCACTGTCATCAGCTAAATTGTGCCAACTGAACAATTTACGCTCGAGTTAAAAAGAAACTTGAAGGAATTACAGGTAGTATTTTATCTTAGATATTCTGAAATATCACTCTAATGTGTTATGTGTGAGTTTGATATGACTTGCCACTAGGTGGAGTCATGAGCAACTACAGGCCAGCTCCTTCACATTGGTTTGAAAGGAATGGTAAATGACTTTGAATTATAATTGATCATATTGAGCTGTGCTGGACACTTTCGTTAAAAATGTTCTCACAAAGACTACATCCTACATTCCCATAATGAGAGAAACTGTTGATGCTAGTCCTTTTGTCACAGCAAAAAATTAAAGCAATTTAATTATATATATATATATACATACACACACACACATTCCACTGATTTCACAGTTCTTTGAAACTGTATTTCGAAAATCTGAATAAATGTGAAAACTCAAGCTATGTACAAATATGCAAAAGTAATCTATTTACCCAAATATAAATTTTCCATCTATACACTGTAATTGAAAACAGTTTAAGAATCCTCAAACACTAAGAGGGCCACATTAAGTCCTCACACACTCCACCAATCCCAGGGCTCTCCAGTTAAGTTGTTCCATTTCCTGTGTGACAATAGCTGAATGGGCTCCTATTGAAGGCCAAGATGGGACACGGGGCAAGTGGCGCGGCTCTTTGCTGGCTGCGGAGGGCCCAATTGACAGACTGTTTATTTTCATTTGCTGAGGAGGCTGATAGACTCGGCTGAGATGGGAAATACTCTACATGCGGGTAGCCGTAGACATTTGCTTGAGTGAGACTTATGCAGACATGTCAACTAAGCTGCTGTCAAAAAAGAATGAGGGAGACGCAGAGACACCGAGGAAGGGAAGTGTTGTGGCACAGCGAGCTAAGTGGTCAGCGTAGCCAAAGGCGATACTACACTCAGGGGAATGGTGCATGAAATTCATACCAAGTGACATAAATATTTGATCACCAAATTATACTTTACATCCATATGTCCACTTAGCAGAACTCTGTATAAGTGACGGTTGAACGGCAAAGGCTAAATAAATAGATAGAGAGAGGCAGAGATTAAATTGTATCCAATGAGACACACCTGAAATATAAATGTTAGTGCTTTGTAAATTATTGAGCACAACGTATCTCCGAGGGAGCTATTTGTGTGGTGTCTCGCTGCTAAGATGAGATCTATAGTAGCGTGTGTATGCGTGTTCATTCATCCGTCAATCAAAGAGGCTATTAGCTAATGACACCGCTATCATCCCACCATTGCCTTTTATCTGCCACGTCTGATCCCTAACAGAGGCGATCTCATTCAGTGACGCCATAACATGAAAGATGAATGGCGATTGCTTTCTTTCATAGACATCAAACAGCTGCATAAGCAAAATAACTGGACTATAGGAGACACTTTGTTTGGTGTATGCGTCTCACTAAATTAGGCAACTACAATTTGTTCCAACGTCAAATTGGAAAACATGGCGTCTTCTTGAAATGAATGACTATTTTCGCAAACAGCCCCACTGATAGCCCTGCCATTGAAAATGTTCAAATTATAGCGTTGGTCATTGTGTAGTCATAATGGCCCCTATTCACCAAAGTGCTTGTCTGTCACTTCAAGAATTACATAGATGGGAAGAGGTTAAAAGAGTGTGCTATTAGCTAATATAAGACATTATTTGACCTTGAATATTGATTAATAATTGTACGGTGAATTATGGGGTGTTGTCCAGTTCGTGACAGATAAGAAATGTGAATTTTACTGCTTGTAGATATGAAACAGCAAAATTTACCCCAGGGTTTCTTAAAATAAAGCAAAAGACGATCTGCAGAGAGTTGTACCTCTGAGGCGTTACAAGCATTGGGGAGAGACATTTCATTAAGTTTCCACCCCCCAGCCATCCAAACCTTTGCCAAACCATTTCCACTAAAGAAACCTTAATGATGCTTTGGACTCTAATGGCCGGGAACTAACAGGGGAATGTGGAAAGACAACGAAAGCGGAAACTTCATCACCAGTCTGGTGCGTTTCACTGTTAAAAGCTGAAAACTGCAAATGGACCACTGGGCATTAATGCGGTCAGACCTGCAAATGGCTACGTTTATAATCAGCGTCAGTCTTAAAAGGATGGTGGCATCTGCATTGCAAATCGTGGCAATGACTGACAAACACTGTGCCTGTAGTATGTCAGCTGTCATCGACATCCCATCCAAGTAAACTGTGATAAATGAATGGTAGATGAAAACACACATCAGTTTGGTCATTAGGCGACAAAGGACAGATGTAGTTGTATTTCAAAATGATGCGCAGGAGTATGTAGCTGCAATAATCTTGTTCATTATACTACATGTTTACGCCACAAATCTCATTACAGAGCTTGTATTGATTTAGCTCCAGTAAGCAACTCAGAGCTCAGTACACTGTATACAATCACATAAGACTTGGTTTCTGCCGCCAGACTTGATTCTTTTATTGATTCTCGCACACAATGTACCCAGTCCTCGTGGGTTTACAAGTCAAAGAAACTTGCAGTGGTTATATTTCACTTCAAAATAACAGTTTTCTTTACTCTTAAACAAAATACTACCTTATCTGCCATGAAAACACCATTGATGTTTGCAGGCCATAAAAACAGGGCATGTTGGTCATAATTATTTAGTTAAAGATGGCTTGCAAATCCAAATGGGCTGGTTTATTGAGCAAATGGAATGAAATGTGTGTATTGTATATGAACATGTATGTGGAGATGTCTTTGAGGAATGATGAAAAACATGGCAACACTGTGAAGCATTTAAGTACATGTAATAACACAATTCAGAATTTACAGCATTTACTCCTATATTAATTATCACCATTAAGTTGAATTCAAGATTTAGCCTTGTTTTGTTTGGTTATAGTCTGTAAGCAAACAATCTACTTATAAATAATAAACTTGTGTTTCATTAAAAAGTGAGAATGACCTACCACTGATTTTGCTAAAGTAATAATCGATGAATTGAGTTTGAATCACTTGTCGAAGTAACATGCACTTACTTTTTGTCATCTCATTTCTTGATCTTTCTTTTTTCCTCTATGTTGTATCAGTAATTAATCAGTGAAAAAATTCTTTAATCATTAGCTCAACCATTAGTGCGATCTGAACTTCCCGGAATGCGCTGACGTTCTTGCTCTGAACTATGATGTGCCATCTGCCTCATTAGCAATTACAGTCTACGTACCAAACATTATGTGTGTGCACAGTGCAGTCATTGCCAGAGCAGTTGCAATAAAGCAGGCAGCAAAGCATTGATCCCCCGGTTGCCACTCCCCTCCCCGACTCCCCCTGCCCAATTACACGGCTGTGCGTTTGATTTGGATCCAAGCGACTACTGTGCGACTACTGTTTCTTATTTCTATAGAAACTTCCACCAAAGTCTCTCTGCCCACTCGTACCCACCAATTAAGCCGCTTTCTAGTTTAAAGCCACAGCTATGCCACGCTGTACCGCCGAGCCCCCTCCCACACGCACAAACCGGGGTTCCTGCAGCTCCAAAGTCAATTCATGGCCCCACCTCTTATCCTCATCTGAGCAGATACGCCGTAATGAGTTTCTCCTTTGCTGCAGGCTGACTTCTACACGCGCCGTTTCCTTCTGCAAATGCATCCAATAAGAGCCGCTTTCATTTTTTTATTTTTTTTTATTCTGTATATCACGCACGTTAATAGATACATAGGCACTCCTCTGTGTCAGTGTCATGGTTAACACGCACACACACGCCCAAGGCCAAGTACAAACATGATGGCGAGAGCATACAGTGTAACAACTACTCTTAAGATCAAAGAGAAAACAATTTTTTCCTCTGCCTTGTGGTTACCTAGGCAATTACCAACTGAGCTGAGAGGACTGTTTATCCTTTTCTGGAAAAAAAAAAGGAGTGACGCAAAGGTAACGTGTGAGCTCAAAAACAGGGAAAACGTGACTTCTCTCTGCAGTTTATAGAATGCAAATGATCTTAGACCCAAGGGAAATTCCTCAACTAACACTATACTTTAATACGAAACTAAACCAGGGCTGCCTTTCACTTCATTTTCTTGCACCTAGCAATGGAAAAGCATTATGTGGACTATTCTGTTTGTTATGTTTAACCTCAGGGCAAAGGGTTCATATTTAGCAGCTATATGGAACATTTCCAACAGCCCAGACTGTAACCATGGTAATCCATGTTATCTACTTGCTTATTTTTCTCTTTTGAGCCAAAGAAAAACAGCTTGATAAAATGGGATGAAGCCAGGCTCTGACATAGACTGAAACACATGCACATGTTCAAATCTCTTGGGGGATTTGAGTTACAAATCTTTGTGTACTTGACGTAAAAAAAAAAAAAAAAAAAAAAAAGCCATTTGCAGTTCCCAGGAAGAGTGGTATGGTGGGTCTAAAGCTGGCCTCCGCCTCCACCTCGAGCTAAATCACCACAAATAGGTATATGAGTGAGAGCAAATCAATACGTGGCTTTTCATTATGGCCCCATCTCCTGGCACAAGGCAGTTCACAGTAATGTCAGATAGGCTGGAAATTGAGAGACTCATCACGGACTGGAGTCTCTTTCGATAAGGAACCAGAGGGGATAGTGAGGGTGTCTACACCCCCAACACCCACCCTCCCACGGGTGGAGAATGTGTGCTGTCAAAACCCAGCAGTCCATTTAATTGTAATGAACTCACTCCTTACTTTACATACAACATAAATAACTGTAATTGATAAAAACTGTTTATGTACGTAATAGCATATTGTTTGTAAGACTGATCAAGACTTTGAGATGTCATCTTGGCTTTATTATCAAGGATTTTATCATGTGAATGTTCAGCCCCTAATCTCAAGCCTGACCTGACCTCACTGGCGGGTTGGTTTACACAGCATGTAAACATTGAATCAATGGTGGCAAAAAGTCTGGAAAAGTGGCTCTTCCAGTGCTGGGAGAGTAGAGCAAAGAGCACTGCAGCTTTAAATTCCAGTAATACAAAATAACCAAGAAGCAATAATAAGAGAAACCTAACAACCATCCACTGCTGTTACAATGGAGGAAAATAACCAAGTAAGTAATGTGGATTGCCATGGTTACAGTCTGTGCTGTAAAAAAATGTAGTGTACGGCCTGAAAAATATTAACCCTTTACCCTAACTTTACCCTAATGTTAAACATAGAGAACTAATCAATTGCACATACCTCTTTTGCAAATCCTTGGTATTTTAACAGAGTCAAGGTCACTCTGCTTCACTTTTATATAAGAGAAAGTGGTGATAGGTGCGTCCATATAAAGTATGATTTCACATTTTTGGAAGGTTTCACATTTCTTCAAAAGGTAAGAGAAAACAGACAAAGGTTGTGTTCAGTGTACTGCTACTGCTTGTGTGATTCATCTCTTTCCTTCACTTGGACTGACCCCCTCTTTCCCTCCATAAAGAAGCCATCCATTTCTCTGCACAGCCACCCGTCCATTTTAAACAGTTTCCCTCCGAAAAGCTGCAAACCTATTTTCTGTGTTGTTGCTATGCAGACATTAAGACAGCATGTTAATGTAATTTATCAGTGCATAGGACATATGTAATAATGATTAATCTAGACAAGGAAATTGAAACATGTATGAGTAACAGATAAGACGCATGGCTGATGAACGTCTCTTTATACGTGCTTGCGCGCACATGCCTCCCATTTGTGCACACTTTTGTCTAAGCGTTTTTATCAGAGCAGTATGAGTCAACACAGCTCTGCAGCAGGGCCCTTCACCACTGATTATACTCTCTCCTGCTTTCTAATTGACAAACCAATGAACGAAGACCCATCCATTAAATGTGGACACCCACTAGTGATGCTAAGCATACTCTAATTAGAAAGAAAATCTATTCATCTGGCTCTGACCCTGAAATCATCGCGTAAGCCATTGTATCCAGGTTTCATTAATACCTACCTTTATTAAATCAAATTAAAGCATACATAATTATCATTTATATTTGGTTGTCAAGGACCATTGTAAGATGTAATGGGTCACAAGCTTCATTTAGTTATCAGCATGGTTGATATTTGGAGACTTCATGGTCATTGGGAAATAATGGACAAAGGCATTAGGGCTGGCTCCACAAAACTTGGTTCAGAATGATTCCAATTTTAAATGTGACAAAATACTTTTGTGCAGTTGTATCTCTGGTCTTGCCCCGTTACACTGCAGGAGGTCCATCTCCACTGGTATACTTTAACTCAAAACATTAATATGAACACATGTCACTAACTTGTTTCACTATGAAGTGAATAAGCACTATTACCACTGCCAGGTCACATGACTTTTTACATATCACATTACAGCATATGACTTTCATAAGGGGTATGCTTTGTGCTTCATGGTTCCTATGCTCTTCAAAGTGCTGCAGAGGGCAAGGACAAGAACACATCCCAAGGGTGACAGTCTACTCCTGAGGATGTGATAAGTTTAAGCTACAGGAAACAATCTTTTTATGCAGGCTGCGAACTACCTTTGAAGGTAACAAGTGTCCCTGCTTCTGTATTAGCCAGCAATCTCTCTTACTTACTGTGCATTTGCAATGCCCCGCACTCCATTCACAGTAGATGAGTTGCAGAGTGGGTAGACAGAGAATAATGACGTTGAGCATGCACAACAACTGCCTCCCTAGGAGAGGGCCCTCAGGAGCATTTTGCAGTATTATGCAGTCAGCCATAACTAAAACATCATTACAACCCTGTTCACAGCTCTGACCAACACGACTGACTGGCTTGATGGAGGGAAGGAGGGATTGACAATATTAGAGATCAGTTTTGTGTCATTATACTTCCTGTATCCGACAACATGCAACACAATCCTCTCTGCAGGACTCATTAAGTCCAAATGCATTGCCACTGAGCGAGATGCAATAATACAGGCAAATGGAAAGATATTATACTTCAATCAGAAACACTTTTTTGTATTTTTTAATATGCATGTTTCTTGTGTGAATTTTGGTATTTATTAATGACCTTCAAATTCAAAGCTATCACATCACATCTAACAGAGGAAACAATGTTTGGATGTATTTCCTTGATAACATGGTGATCTATTGAGAATGAGCTGGCTATCAGCTGTCAGCTGACCTGCTGAGACAATGACTTTGTCCAAGCAGAACTCATGAGTAATACTCAATTATGCACACATTACAAAAACCACTCACTCATTAAATCACAGCAAATAAACCGAACTGACACATTAATGAGAAGATAAATACATAAAAGAAGAAGAACTGCCGACAGAATCAAACATTTAGACACGTAGCATGAAATTACTTTTGGTTGCTAACAAGCAGCCAGACACTAAAAGTACGTCTTACTATGCCATCTATCAACATGATGAAATGAAACATCAAATAAATGTTTAGCATTTTCAGTGGCATAGTACAATATGAATATAAAAAATGACAGTCAATTGAGAGACATGTTCTCAATTTCACATGATCCGCGGTAAACAAAGGGCATTCTCCCACACTTGCCAAACAAAAATTAACTTCTCAAGAAACCTTTTGCCATCTGCTTCCATGTGCAATAAAGACAGCCACATACTCCAACATTAAAGCTTTCCTATGCAGACAGAACACTAATGCTTCACCGCATCTTGACTGATCCCACCTCCTCATTCTCCAAACTGACACTTCAAAGGGAAGATCTGAAGATAATTAACAATATGGTGCGAGGGCAACGCGACAACTTATGAATATGGAAATGTGGCTGAGATTTCACACGCATCTACTTCTGCTTTACAACCTGTATAACTTGCATGTAAATAATGTGCTTTTGTTTGCATGCTAAGGATGGAGCAAAGTAAAAATGATGCTTCTACATTCGACACAACTCAAGCCTAGTGTTCTCTTAGTGTAACTCTTGATGCTCTTCCCAGCCACAACCCAGTTGTGTTATGAAGGTTATAAATCAGCACCTTGGACAACGGCAGGCTGCCCTGAACTCCTGGATACATACAGTACATACTACTGAAATCAGGCTCAAGTAAGAGGAGGAGGAGGAGGAGGGGAATGCCGCTTTCAGCACCGGGGGAGAGCGGACAGCGACAGCCTCTGACATTCCTACTGGAACGAGGCGGAAAGCCCTCCCTTTCTGGAGCTGCCCCGGACTGATGACTAAACAGAGTTATTCAGGTTGTTGCACAGCTAGCTAGCAGAGCTGTGATTCAGATGAAAGGGATGGAGGGTTGGGTGAGAGTGTGTGTGTGTGTGTGTGTGTATGAGGTCCTATCCTGTGAGATGCTTCTACTGCAGTGACAAAAAGAGACAGCCAAGAGAGACGTGGCAGCTGAAAGCAAATCTCAAAGAAAGTTACCATCCTCTATGCATCAGTGCTCCAGTGCAAACATGTATAGAACATGCATATTTGAAAATGCCACATAATAACATACTTTTACAATTTTGAGAAGGCGGGTTGGGTGGTGGATGGGACATAAAGGCTAGGACCGCCACAGAGTTATGAGCAGATTTTCTTTATATTGTTTTGTAAAAGTGGGTCTATGAGATACTTAGGGATTCACAGCTTATTCTCTATTGTAGGCAACTGTCAGCACCCAAGTTTGGAGAAGCAGACAGGAGACAGTCATTGTGTTATAAATGTCTACTAGTTGGGCCAGTGAAACCACCAGTTTAAAATAATGAGGCTTCTTCAACTTAAAATTGGGGAAATCGTGTATTACACAAAAATGCATTTATTTTGACATCTACTTTGTACTCTGTTCCTCACTTATACAACCACAGATCTCCCCAGTACACTACATACACCGTAATGTGGGCCTGAACCAATATTTGGGCCATTTCTGTGCAGTATTCATTGTGGAAAAATATCCTCAGTGGACCACACGTTTAAATTGACACTGAAGTGGTGTTTTAAAAGTCAACATTTTTCACAGGCCCAATTTACAGCAGCTAACACAATTTAGTCTTTGCAGTGTTGCTCCTGTCGGCTTTTACTTACTCTAGGCAATATATATATACTATCCATCACTTCTGCTGTAAAGTGAGAAACCGAGATGGCTTTTTACTTTAAACTTATTATATCTTGCACAACACTTAGCCAAGTCTGTTAAGCGTTTCTGCCTAAAATATCCCATAGTAGTTTATTCATATTAGCGTGCCATTGATCTTCATACATAATACAGTGACAGTCCACATTTCTGTGGTTTGATTCTAAGTGACTGCAGTAGAAGTGGTGATATGTAGAAAGTGGGCACTTATCCCCATTTCTGCCTCTCAGGGGGTCCCACAACAGCTCTGCACATTACATGCTATATTTGAACTATAACTGTGCATTTACCCAGAATGGGCAAAATGCTGGCAGCCCTACAAGCAGTCTAACTATCTTTAGCCAAAAAAAAAAAACACATGCACTTCAAATAAGGAACATTAGCATGAGCCCAGTTTGGACACACGTAGGTGCATGACAGCTCTGTTCTGAATACACTTGACTGTCTATATTGTCCATATAAATCGTAGGGTAAATTTGACAGCAGTAAATAGTAGAAGTGCACACACACACACACGGAGGCAGCGAGCTTAATCCTCCCGTGTGTGCATTGTGTTTCAAGGCTTTATGTCATGCTTGCTAACCTGTCCTTGATGGTTTCTATTCACAGCACTCACAAATGGGCCGAGCTTTAACCCCATTGTCAACCCTCTTACAACTGTCTACGCATCAAACACACTATTGTAATCCCCTTATACAAAAAAAAGAAAAAAAAAAGAGGATGCCCGCATTAAGTTAAATATTCATGTTCCCAGCACCGGTCTATTTTTATCATTAAGCCCCTCATAGGTGGAAGAGACAGCATAGTGACTGTTCTCTCATCCGCATCCTGTCTCTCCGGTGCGTCCCAAAGTGCCCAGGGCTGACAACAACAGCGGGATTTGTGCATCAAACAAGAAAAATGTTAGAACAAGCAGAGTGACTTACAGTAAAAGTGCTAAAACAGTCTTCAGCCTTACTCATAGCACCTTGTTAATGGAGAGGCTATTATGAAATACTGCAGCTTCCTCTAAGGTCAAGGCAGTTTTTTTTTCCTAGTGAGAACACATCTGAAACTAAAGATGATACAATCTAACGCAGCACTCTTTCCTGTCAAGGTAAACCTGCACCACATGTCAGTGCCACTTGATGAATACGGCTTCATGACAAGAACATCCGAAGAGCCCTTTCCACGCATCTCTGCATAAACAGCAAAGGCGTTTTTTTTTTTTTTTTCTCTGGGAAGTCTGTGGAGACTGGTAACTGCATGGGCTCAACTCCGGGGATTGGACAGAGGGCAGATTTTGACAGCTGGGGGTGACCGGATTAGCAGCAGTGGTAGGCTGGTATCTGTAATTGTGAGTGGCTATGTGTGTACACATGCATGTACAAATGTCCATACCGCCTGTCCAGGGGATGCCATATGTGGTGGGAGTATTTACGCTCTCATGAAGAATGGATGAAGCACTGGATGGAACCGGATACACTCAATGAAAGAATGTGACTTCACTTGCCAAGTCATTTTTTTTATACACCAATAAACTATTCAATGGGAAAATATTCGAAACCCAACCAGGCGAAATGGAAGACATTGTTTGCCTTTGAATGCTTGACCACAGAGAATGTGTTTGCTGGACAAGCTGTACTGCCCTTACACTCCTCATCTATCGTATGCAATGGGTGAGAGGCTGGTGAACCCATTACTATTCCTGTCACAACAGCCTTGCAGTAAGAGCAGCAGCAGCAGCAGCGGAGGAAGCAGGCCGAGCACCGTACAACGTTCCAACACTTCAGCCTACTACACGCATACACACTCTTCCAACATGAGCCCACTCCACATCACCGACACTGTAATGCCATGCTCGGTACATATTCATCCCACCTTTGTGTGTCCAGTTGAGCAGATTTAGGTGACCAGCTTGTCTTGCATAACCATGTGAATATCCATATGTGCTTGTGTGTGTGTGTGTGTGTGTGTGTGCGCGAGTGCATGACACATCCCATCACTTACCCTGGCTTTGCGCTCCCCCGTCCCCCTCCTCTGTGTCGGTCAGGTTGTTAAGCATCCTGCCGTCTCTCCGCTGCTGCTCTTCGTCTTCTTCCTCTTCTTCTTCTTGTTCGGCTGCTGCTGCGGAGCGTTGTCACCGTGCGAGCTCTCGGCAGCTCTCCCTGTGATGCGCGCACTGTGATATCTGCCACAGAAACGGCAGGGAAGGCTGAAGAGTGTAGGACTACGCCAGCCAGATCCTCCTCGCGCCTCTTCGCTCTCCGCTGCCGGTAGGATGCGCGAAGCCAGGCAGGGGAAAGAAGAGAAGGATTTTTTTTTTCCTCGTGTAGATCCTCCTTTTGACGTCTCTTCTTTGCCTGGCTTGTAAGCGTGACTCTCTCTCTCTCTCTCTCTCTCTCTCTGTTGCTGCCTCTCTTCAGGAGGAGGAGGAGGAAGCTGCAGGACTTTGGGAGATGATGGAACGCCTCAAAGCTGCACAGTTCCCTCTTCCCTCAGTGGTTTTTTTTTTTTTTCTCCTTCACAGATAGAAGCTGGAACGATGCTGCCCAGTCGTTTTAGTGGCCGACCTGATTGCATATTCAAACAGTGTGCCTCCTTTGTACATCTAAATCTGCCCTCCCTCTCGCCCAGCTCCTCATCGCAGCAGAAGGGTGATTGGAGAATAAGAATTGATGCTGTTTAGAAGAGCAGGCAGGCAGTAACCCTGGTGCTCTCTCCCAAATGCTTCTCTGTTTTCTTCAAGAGATCAACAAGCTTCATCATCATTATCATCTGTATGCAGTTGCAATCAGCAGATCTCTAGATCTCTATCCCTTTTACATTTTCTCATTAAATGCACCTTCACAAGTAAAATCCCGATCGTCTCGAGCTGTGTGAACCTGCGCACTCTACCGCATTGAAGCCTCACTGTCAATTAGATCTCGTTTTGATCCGTGCAGATTCATTTCGATCCGGTATGTGCCGTGTGCAAAGCAGTGTGTCTGTGTGCGTGTGTGTGTGCGCATGTGTGTGTGTGTGTGTGCCGGTAATCGTCATTCTGCGCCACAGATATGAAAGCAATTAATCTTGGTTTTGGTCATGGTAGCACTGATGCATTGAATAGATTTTAACAAAAGGACACAGGGAAGATGAATACAGCTTAGCACCAGTGAATATAATTATCACGAATGTTTTAGACCAAACTGGTTTTGTCAAGGTCTGGTACTTACCAAACTCTGTGTACAGATGTATTTACCTGCCTTTCCTCATCAGTAGTCACTCTGGAACCAACACTTAGTTTGAAACGACAAAGGACACAAACACTTTTCATTGTAATATCTATGAGGAACAGCCTTGCATTTGGAGACTGTTGTGTCTTGAATTACCAACTATGCCTAGTATAGAGAACATTGCATCCACGCAACCCGACATCTGATTGGTTAAACTTGAATGAGCATAAATTCTCCTCACTGTACTTGTTACGATGCCTAGAAAGTCTCATTTTGTTTTTAATGATGAGGAGGTAAACAGCTTTGTAGAAAACAGGACACATTCATAATTAACAAACCAGAGCTGTTGTAATAATGGGCTCGTGTGGGTTTCGCAGTATGGCCGCTGCATAATATGAGCTTACTGTCAGGCGTTTCTGCTGCAGAACACTGCTGCTGTACCTGGAGCCACATGACAAAACACACAGTTGGGTGGTCATTCGCTCTGCATTGATCGGTTGTATCTGCTGTCACTTGGACGGATGGAAGACTAGTAAATGATTCACTTAATTAACCGCAGTAAAGGTAACGGATAATCTGCACCAAGGACAACAATTAGTTGGGCTGAGATTTCCAGCTAGACCTTCTCATTAGGAACAACAGGAGAAAACACTGTCTTTTTGGTCAAAGCAAATACTTATAGGTCTAAACATGCTTCTCTGTTTTACTATTGTAGGCATGTTTGGAACCTGTAGGGCTGCTTGATTATGGCCAAAATGAAAGTCAAAAGTATACATCAAAATATACATACATCTAAATCTGTGTCCAACAAGTAGCAGGATGTACTAAACACTGCACATTAAACCGTCTGTCTTGTCCCAGCCCTTTTTCTGCTGCTGTAGTGAAGGTTCAATTCAATTCAATTTTATTTGTATAGCCCAGTATCACAAAAACAATTGCCTCAAAGGGCTTTCCAAAACAGACAGAAAAATGCAAACAGGCAGAACAAGACAACATCCCCTGTCCTTAGACCCTCCATCAGGGTGAGGAAAAACTAAAAAAAAAAACCCAGCTGTGGGGAAAAAGAGAAACCTCAGGGAGAACCAGGTGTGTATAGGACAGTCACTGACAAATAGTCTATCATATGTACAGGAACAAGAGTGTATATTAGGTTCTGGGTCCATGTTGTGGAAGTATTCCCTCTGAGCAGTGTTAATTTTGTTGACGAATAAAAAGGAACAAATGAACAAAGAGGAAATCCAATCAAAAGGTGGAATGAGCAGGGCGAGTTAAGAGATCAGAACTCACGTTTTTCAGCATTGCGGTAGTGATGTCAGACGCAAACATTTGTTTCAGCGGCAGGAAGTCAACAGGTGATGAAAAGAGGATGGCTTTTAAATATCAAACAATGTTAATGCTTAGGAGGAAAAGAAGAAAAAAAAAACATTGAAAATGCACTACCCATTATATTTTAGTCGACTACATCTAATGTAGACTAAAACTAGACTAAAACAAGTTGACTGGTTGAAATTAGATAACTAAATTAGGAATAAGACTAAATATCATTTTGGTCAAAAGACTAAAACTTAGTACCTACTAAAATTTGCTGTCAAAATGAACTCTGACTCTGAGCTGCTGCAACACAGTGTGACAGTAATCTTGAGCAAATCCAAAATTGTAGTAATTGTGTTTAAAACTGGCTGCCCAACCAAGAGTTTATTATGACTTTAGTGGAGTTTTCTGTACTATGTTTGGTTGACTAAACAGGAGTATCTGCCAAAGGTTCTAGTTTTTTCAGGTGGTACTTTGTTAGGTCTTATTAATGCATTATAAATGTGTTTTTTTCACAAGGCATGAATTTCATCTCGTGCATCTGTTTACCTCTCTAACAAACACATACCTGCACAAAGGATCTTTATAGCATCTTTAAGTATCCGTTAGTTTCTAAGCTATTTAACATACCTTTTAAGACGAGAAGAGTAAACACCTCATTAAATCCTTAAAAAAAAAGGAGAGAATGAGATATACTCTCCCTAATTTAAACGCAAAGGCAAAAGCTGCATGGCTCATTGATTTTCCATACCCTATATAATCAAATGCTCACAGTCTAACTCAAAATCATGGTATAGCTGCAGCCCTACTCAGTCAATATATATTTTATGGTGATTACACTCATGGATTCAATTCACATGTGGTTTCACCAAAATTCCTCAAATTCAATAATAATGACTGCTCCATGCCCATTGGCTCTGTGCAATAAAAACTGACTTTGGTGAATAGACTGCCAAATCTCTCTGTCGCTTGAGCAAAGAGAAAACAAGGTACCGCAGGCACAGCGCCAAACATAAACTCAAGACCTTCGCTGTTTTAGATTAGTGATCAATGGGCCATCTTGCCTGGCAACCGTAAACCTGGAATAAACATTTATTGGCATTTTCTAAATCTACAGGTCAATACAGACTGTGTAGTAGTACTCAATCCAATCACCTTTTTAAGCCAGCAAATAATAATGTTTTAATGCAAGAAAACACACTATTTTCTTCTTTGTATTTTTCATACACCTCCATCAAAACACTTCAAAACACCTCCATCTTTATTGTATCCATCAAATACATTCTGTAGTTCTCTGCCAGGTCATTCAAGCATCTAAAGCTTTCTTATTTTTGAGCATCATGGCTTGCTGACAACTTAACAGTGCATCGTCCACAAACAGGGCCCAGTTATTGGATTAGTCCACAACAATCAGCTACTGGCACAAGCAGCTCGAGGCTACAGGAGGGAAACCAATACGCGCCGCTAATGTAATGAAAATCGAAGGATATTATTCTACATATTTCAAGGTGAGTAAAAAAAAGAGAGTCAAACTAATGCATGTTGTCACGGGGAATTTAAAAAGACAAAATGAACTGATTGAAGACATTGTATGGGTACTACAGCTGTGTTCTAATGGATGTGTTCAGTCTGTATCTTGTGCATGTGAAATATTAATTAGGTTACAAATTTACTACACAAATACTGGTATAATTAGCATTGTAACCGCCATCATTTTGGATAAAAGATCTCTTCTAAGTCATGATGAGAAAATGAGTCATGTATTACAATTGCAGTGTCCGTTGTAAGTGTGACGGTATATGAGGCATTTAGAATTTGAGTGGATGGATTGAAATGACAGCTTAAGTGTGATATCTTACAAAAAATATTTCAAGTAAATGCCACAAGAAAACTTTGTGTGGCCAAGCACATCAACCTAAAGCAGAAAATATGCCATGTTTTTCTTATTAATCTTTAATTCGTCCATCTTCTTCTATTTTGTTAGGAGTTGTGGGTGACAAGAGCGAATCCCAGCAGCGTTGGGTCTGGATAATGGTCAGATGGTCACAGGAGTAACATCATTCACTAGGGGCAATTTAGATGATGTGCAGTTTACCCATATGGAGTACCTTTTTGCTCTGCCACTATGCACCCCCACTGTTTAATCATCTCATTCCATCTTGTAAAAGGAATCATCTGTGAAAAAAACAAGACCTTAAGACGTCATCTTAGATCAAGGATTTTAATAGATGACAATGTTTAGCACAAACAGGAGGCTTTGGCCAATCACATGCCTTAAATTTGAGTATTTTACAATGCAATAGCCATCTTTCCATCATTACAATATTCACACATAATCAGCTAATTCTTAAAAGGTAATTAAGAGATGATGATGATGTTAAACATTAGCATCCCCATTTGTGATTTAATGTTTGCTTCAGAGTTGAGTGTTTTTTTTTAAATATTGAAGAACAAATTCATTTCCATTGTCCTGCTAACTTATTATTTAAGCTCACAGCTGGAATACAACATCCTTAAACCCACGGCTACTTTAAACTAAGGAAGGCCTTGCTAAGGTCAGACTTTCCAGATCCACTCTTTCCAAAGGCTTGCTAATGAAATAGAGAAACTCACACAGTCCAAATACTGGCGATGACATGCCATGGTCAAAGGAAATTCAATTATGTCTCAGAGCAGGGCATGCTGACCTCACGTGACATTGTGTCAGCGCAGGGAGCAGGGATGGAGTGGACGCAGCGGGTAATGATGGGTGGTGGCCTCTGCAAGACCCAGGACATAGATGGATGTGAACTGAGACATATATGAAGCAGTCATGACAGGAAGACAGGGAGTTAAGGATCCACACACAATTTGGCTCTCAGTCAAGTGATAAAAGCTTTTCATGCCATGGACTATCCAGATTGCAGCCTCTTATAAAATAGACAATACACACTTTGGTAGGTCTGGGTCATATAACTTCAATCAAAATGAAGTTAAAATGTTAACGTTTTTATCACTGATGAAGATGAATATTTCCCTCATATATCACTTCAACATTTATGCTGCGTTATGAAGGCATTGCTTCCCCTCACTGTATTGTTTTTCCTTTTTTGATGTATTCGGTGCTGAAATAGACATTTTTTGTGTATTTTTGGCAGCCATTGATTTACTATTGAAAAGCATAGAAGACCACAGCCAATCAGAGCATCCATTACTAAAGACCCCCGTCTATGGCCAATGCTTCCAGTATGTGCAGACCATTTTCACCTATTAAAAGGCTTAATGATAAAGTCTAGATGATGTTGTAAAGCAGTGGTTCTCAAACTGTGGTACGGGTTCCACTGGTGGTACTCTGGCTCTCTGTGGTGTGGTTGAGAATCTCTGATAACTACTAAATGTAGGACTATTGAAAAAGCAGTGGGATTCAAAATGTGATTTCAAAGAAGCAGCACAGCAAACAAAATTTATTTCATAACATTTATATACAGTAGGTATATAGGTATGTGTTCATAGAAAACTTAAAATGGCATAGATCCGTCTCGGCATAAAGGTGGTACCTGGAAAAACAAATATTTTCTGGGGTGCTACTTGGTGTTAAGAGTTTGAGAACCACTATTTTAAAAGGAATAATGTTGTCACTGTTATTGAGAGGCTTTACACAGACTACGCAAAGGTCTGTATTATATAACAGTTGCAATGCTCACCCCTGTAGTTCTGAGCCCTTTTGCATGATCAGTGAATCCCTTGGCTCATAAAGCCCTGCTCACTTCTTTAGAACCATATGTAACTGATGTTCTCTCTGCTCCACACTAAGTGACTCCAGGAGTTTTAGTTGATAAAAGATGCAATAAAAGCAAGAGGACAACCACTTTTTACCTTTGGCACCAACAGCAGGGCCTGCCTCCTGTGTTGTAGGAAAAACTTGGACTCCGGCCAGATCATTATGGTCTGTCTGAGCACCATCCCCATACACTGACAAGGGCATGCCGGCGTTTGCAACAATCTCGGGCCCAAAAACAATACCCAAGGCGATCCAGAATAAAGAACTCAGCACAGTAGAAATTTCACATAACACAAAACATGAAGCATCAACTACAGTGTGTTCTGCTATACATAAAGGCTGCAAAAAGTTTGTAAAATCTTTTAAAGAGAATCTATAATATCTTCTCTAAATTCCCTCTGTGTAATATTCTAAAATTTAAAGATAGTCAGACTGCGAGGCGGCACTTATATATAAATAATGCAGCACAGAGACTTTCAAAGTGCTCTAAAGAAAAAGCTTCATCAACACTCATGACAGACACATCTGTGGTGCCATTTTTGTCCTACAATAACTTTGATAAAAACAGGTTTGATTCAAGTTCAAGTCTTTATTCTTTTTACTCTTTTCAATTTCTACAACCATGTCATACAGTAGAGTTTATGAGCTGAAAGTAGGCACCACATATCTGGTCTTTTATTGGACGAGGGTTGTGATGAATCCTATTGAAGCTGCATTGTGATAAATAATGCATTTTGGTTTGCTGTCAGAGCTGTTTCAGCAATGAAATATTCAAACATTTAAATGACATCCACAGACATAATGTGGGGCTGATGTGGAATTACGCAGTGAAAAAACAATTTGAGGATGCAGTTTGTTAGCAAAACACAATAGTGATGACTCCCTCTGAATGAGATTTCCCAAGAGTCTTATTCTCTCGTGACTGTAAATCTGATCAGGCCTGGCTCAAAGAACAGCCCACTGTCCTCCTACAGTACGCCTAATGACAAGCACACGCATAAAGGCACCTGTGTCTGAGAATGAAATTCTATCATAGGCTCTGGCAGACTGCATGGCTGGTGTTGAAATCAGCTCGGCTCTCCTCAGGGGCGATTTTCTGTAGGATGATGTTGAAGTGAAGTGCCTTGGTTTACCTGGCTCCTCCAAATTAAATTACATCTTCACACCAACTGTGAAAATTGCTTTATTGAGTGAGCCTTTTCTTTTTTTTTTTACAATGTGCCCTTCACAAACAAATTTAATCATAGCTCAGTCTCTGGTGTCTGGCTAATTTTGGAACAGGAATAAAATAGACTAATACATCTCCAGGAAATGTTATTAATGTTATGTTTTTTTGTAACTGCCAGTCTAGTCACAGCAAAAAATTCAGCAAGATCAGTACATCTAAGCTTTATCAGACCTAGTGATTAGGGCAGTACATGGGACATAAAACCATGGCCTCGCTTACAGGAGAGTTTTTGTCCCAAAGTTAAGGCTTTTTTTTAGACAGGATTGCACAATGCATCACAAATGTTGTGTCATGTGTAACATACATATCACAGAATGTGTAATGTACACTACAGCATGTTCCTTGCAAAATAGTCTTAACATTATACATACGACATTATGACATTATATATACATTTACTGAATAATAATACTGGACACCACACTTTTTAGTTAAGCTTGTGTGTGCAGTTGGATTTGTCAGTTCACAAACTTACAGAAATCCATCTCTTTCATTTCCGCTGAAGCAGCTGATGGTGTGGCAGTAATGACAGCTATGCATGTTTTAGGTTTTATGACAAAGTGATCGTTCTGCCCTTACTTTATAAACATGACTTTGCTCTGATTGGATAAAATTAGCACCAGTTTATGGGTGGATACATGCAGGTGATTCGTGGGTATGTGTTCAGTGTCTTATGTGAAAGAATCTGCCTTTTGTTTTGTGAATGGAAGCCCTCCCAGATGGTTCTCTGTAACAGACCATCAGGCCAGTCAGGTTAGTTTTTGGTCAAAGCAAAAGAAAGTTTAATAGCATTAAAATATTTTAGTATTGAAAATATAACATCATATGTCTTTATTTTAATATTAAATTGATTTAAGTTGTATTGTATTATAATGTCTTTAATATACAGCTGAATATAACCACAGTCAAAGAGGTTGTTCATTATGAAACATTATAGTTACATGTAGAGAGTAAACAGTGATTGTGTTTATAATATACATACTCAACACACACTTCCAAATCAATTAGACTGGACTGCAAAATGAACTGGACCAAGCAATCCAAGTCTCTTTAAAATAATGTGAAGAATAAAAATGTGTCTCTAGTCAAATTGATATTTACATAAGTAAACAGTGATTTTCTCAGCAGAGCTTCCCCTGAATTACTGTCAGAGATTTGCTAAGTGTTAACAATCTGCTGGGCAAGCAGAACCTCTGGCCCTGAGAGAGGCTGTCAAATAATTAAGCTGAGAATAGACTGGGCAGTCCTATAAACAAGCGTGCACATCTGTCAAGGCTTGGGCGCAAGACGGATGTGAATGAGATTCTTTTTGGCAAGGAGAAAGTGTGAAGAGATCACCGTGGTGTGGAGATGTTCTGACACAGCAGAGGCAGGCTTTTGTTTGCTCTAAACATGTTTTATCTGATCTGGCCCAGTCCAGCGATCTCACAGTGTTGTCTTTCTAATCGCCTAATCCTTCCTGCGCAGCCACGAAACACCTGACAAATACAGCCGTCAGACTTGTCCTCATCAGTCCTTCGTGGCAGGGTGCTATACCACAGGCCTACATTCACTTTGACACCAGTCGACGTGTGCCTCAATTTGGACTTTGATCTCATTCATTTTCACTGTAACTTTTCAATAGTGTGCCTCATTTAAATGAACCGTTCTGTTCTTGGACAAAGTCAGTATTATTGTGTTACTACTGGATTTGTGCTGCTATCAGCTCTGCATTAAAGGAGTATGAAAGGCTTAGAAAGTCTGCCATTTTTGCACTGGGTACAGAAACTACTTGTATTTAACACAGTCTCTGTCATGTTTGGAATGATTTACCTGTACACTTTTCAATATATTTATCTTGCTAAAGCAACTCTTTAAAGGAGGAAAAAACAATCTGAGGTTCATACACCCATCTTTTTCTGCTTATCTGGGGCCTGGTTACAGGGGCAGCAGTCTAAGCAGAGACACCCAGGATTCACTCTTCCCAGACACTTCCTTCAGCTCTTTTGGGGGGATACTGCGACATTCCCAGCCCAGCAAAGAGAAATAGTTCCTCCAGTGTGTCCTAGGCCTTCCCCAGGGCTTCCTCTCAGTGGGACGTACCCGGAACACCTTCCCAGAGGTCCTTAGTTTTAATTATCAGACTGCATTTGTTTTATTTGAACTCAGTCGATAACTACTGAATAGTCATGAACATTTTTAATAGTTTCAAGTTGTAAAAAGAATGCTGATTGACCAAATGGTTATGAGCAAGTTAGTAGACTGGCTCCACTATAGTCACATACTGTAGTGCCAATGACCAACAATCAGAATTATTGGCAGATACGCTTGTCTCTGAGGCGTGCAATTTACATCAAAACATAAAAGAAGAAATGAATGTGGGAATATGCAGATATTTTGCCAAACATGCTCAAAGGCATGTGTAAAAAATTCCACACTTTCTTTCAGTTTCATTTTATAATATATGTTTTCAGTACTAAATCCATGTTCTATATGATAGCACGTGTGAAAGCTTATCAGTGTGTGTACTGTGTGTAGTCTGTGAAAGTATGGGTCTGCAAGTGAGAAATGTGAGGCTAGTCTTGACATCTCCCCACATTAAAGGGTGAATGTAACAGAACTATTGAGCTGTGGCAGCTGGCAGCTTGTGCTGAAACCCCTGAAATGTTAGATAAAGACGTAGCAGGGAGAAAAAGTGCCTCTGAGATGCACCTTGCAGGAAGAAAAGGCTCACAATAGTGGATCAGATTTAGCGAGAGGTAAGAGATATGTTTCAAGTGCTTCTGGTTTAAGTGCTGCTGTGATGCCATACAGATTCAGTCAGTGAGCGGATGACCATGCTTACAATACTTCCCTATGCATCCACTTTATCGTCTCCTTCCATTTATTCTATTTAAACCGCAGAAGAGAGGAGAGTGGAGATATGACCCAGTTTTATTTCCTCTAAAGAGAAGACATGGTAGCAACAGGAAAGAAAAAAATAAGCGAAAGAGGGAGAAGACAAAAGAGGAGAAGCGGGATGAGAACAGAACGTAATGAGGGCTCATTTCTATGCATGGTCCTACATCTTCTACACCGAATGATAAGCACTTCAGCGGGGCCGCAACCAGAAAGCAATCTCTTCTAAGGAAAGTGTTTGGCTTCAACATTCTTAGTGTTTAATGGGAACACACTCATGTATAAAAATTGTCTATTTGAACTCAGATAGACACATGAGAGATTGTCTTCTGTTTACGGCCTCACGCATGTGCACATAAACATGCATTAAAACGTTAACTAATTAGAGACAGTAAGATTCAAATATAAAACCATCAGATAGAAAATGCCTCAACAACTATAGCTACTATAAGGATATATCTATTATATACACATTTACCCCCAGCCAGTATTATAGCTAATGCATATTATTTGGGAAGTATAGTCATTTCAATGGCTGCTTAACCAAAGTCATTATGGTGCATTCAGGCTGAAAACCCAGGTTCATATTGCTACATAAGAATTATTTTTGACTTCTAAGCTCATGAGCATAATGGGATTATCTAATCAGGATACTAAAATAAAACTGTATCCCAGGAAAAAAAAGTATGTCAGATCAAATGGCAATATACTACCACTATATTAGTTTACCAAAAAACTTAATCAACTTGTTTCTGCGTCCTGTTGAAGCCAATAGAAATAATACATGTAGGGTTATGTCAAATATGCATTTACTGTTTAATACTTAAGGTCTAGTTTGCAAATGTATGCATAAAACGGACAAAGTGATCAAGCATCTACAGTTAACAGTCCTGGCTGCATCTCAAAAGCAGGATGCCAGTCTCATTGTGTTCTCGATGCCGCTCAGTGCTGCCAACTCCTTCATTTCATCACCTCACATTCCCATAATGATGTACGGTAAAACAGGCCTGCCTTCTCCTGTCCTTCAACATTCAGATGTACAACAAAGACTCAAAAAAGTCATCATCAAGGATTAGCTAATCATGATAGTGAACTGTATGTCACATTATAACTTCTACAGCCTTTTTATGCTCACTTATTGTTGCCATATATTTGTCTTTCTTGCGTTTAAACTTCATTCTAAAAGTTGCCATGCCACCTTGAGGGGTGTGAAGTGGTCTTGTTACAGGGGGCATAAGCTGGACTGCTCAGTGTAATGGAAAATAACCAAAAATGCAAACATTTAGTTTATTTATCAAAATGAGCCATGTGCTAAGTATCTTTAACCAGTTGGGAAAGCGCTTATGTGGCTTGTAGACTATACAAGGAGGATAAAAGATACATGGAGCATAAATGACAGAGATATTCCAACCGATATAAACGTGACTAATTTTACGAAAGACAAGTCCAACTCTAAGTATTTAAATGGTTAAATCTGCTGTGTGTACCTGAGCTCAAATAGCATTTTTGCCACTGATACCTGGAAGCAAATACCATAGATGCTGTCTGTGATTTCTTCTGCATCACCCGTGGTCAATGTCAAGGCGCTGGTGCAGTCAGTGGATTCCTTCAGCCACATACTGCATGTTTTGGCCGCTCATGTAAGCTGCTTTAGAGCATCCGTTTGCGTCAGACAGAGACATTTGACTTATTCATCCAGTGTAATACAAATCAATGTTCAGTTCAGGCTTTGGTTTTATCGTAGGGATTATCTTTAGTAAAGACCTGGCAGCCATTTTTGTTGACTTTGTGAAATCTAAATGTAGCCCAAAATGATGTAAAACCTATTTTGTATCAAGGCAAAGCAGATAGTTTCTATTCATAGCATGCAAATACATTTAAATAAGAGAATGGTTGTGCTGTGTAAACTTTAAGAAACATTCTGCTTGTAGTACTAAAGTGGGAAGAGTGTTAAAGGGTTATAGGCTCCAGTGAGTGTGGGATTGGAGATATTTATAGGCTCTCACTGTGGATACTGCTAATTTTGTATAACACCTACAAACACAAAATAACCACCAACACTGGTGGCAAAGAGCCTTTTTTACTTGGCACTCAGAATAATGTTTAATGCTGCCACAGTGGTTAAAATCAGCACTTGAAAACACTACATTAGAATAGTACTAAACTTAATAGTCAGTATGTTTACATGGAAGCAGAGAATATTCAATTATTTACTTTAAAATGACGGACAGCGGCACACAGTAACACACGTAAACAAAAGAGAAAAACATGAAGGTGCCAGTTAAGAGACTTATTTTAGGTCACTTTGTTGTCCCCTGTTTGTTTGTGGGTTGTGTGGCACTGTCATGTTGTAAAAATAGATGGATAAAGATAAAAATAAAGATAATCTACCTAGGGGTGGGTGGTAAATACACATAAGTTGATTAATATGAGTTTTACATTTTTTGGATGATAAATGAATTTTTTGGATGATATACCTCTGTGATGACTTGCTTTAGCAAAGTAACATGAGCTCAATAAACAGGAACAGTGTAGCTTCATGCAGCATACTTTGTTGTTTTATACAAATGAGACATGTGGTCGGAGAGCTTTTGGCTTTTAACAAGATTTCAATTGGAGCTGGTCTCTGGAGACAGAGAAGACTAAGACTAAAAAGTACCCAACCTAAACTACTTTATATTCACTCTGACTAAAGCACACTCTTGCTACTGCGTTGCTATTATTTTGTGTTGGCACTGAGCAGAAAAATAAATAATAAACAAAACAAACAAACAAAAAAAAAAATACAACATTTAAGTTAAGGAAAAACTGTCTGAAAATTACAAAAAAACCCAACAAAAAACAGTCGAGATTTTTTTAGCCATATCGCCTCGCCCTAAGTCTACTATAGTTAATGATGCGTTTGTGTGCTTTTGGAAGGCACAGTTGCCAAATAAAGAACATGTTTTTTTCTTATTTGTTGTGTTCATGTGTTTTTCACTTGTAAAGTCAGAGTGTTACTGTTGATATTTATAAATTAATCAGTGATAAATGCTATTTGGCTAATACTCAGTTAACACCACGAACAAGTCAGGTGTAACATTCGCTTCTTTACCTTTTTAACAAAGGCTTAATGCTGTTAAATACAAAGACCACATGAATGCAGCGTTTGTCTGAGTGGAGCACTTGGAGACTGTAGTTTAATTCTCTCTTTTCCATGTAAACTGTCAACTTTCAAATCACTGATGTTAATCACATCTAATGCAACTGAGCAGTAGTGAGATGTATTTTTCGTGAATTAAAAAACCCTGACAGATGCACGCAGGTGGCTATTGGGCAGGTGAAAATGTGTAAGCCAGGTTTTTAATAAAGCCAAAACACATAAGTACAACTCAATGAACACAACATCAAAAGGCATTACATAAGATGTACCGGTATTGAACCATGTACCTTTACTGCAGCCAGGTGTGATCTCAGCCTGTTTTGTGATGCACCATTTCTCATAAAGGGCTAAAGGATACAAGGACTAGATCCAGTGAGCTTAAAAGGACCATCGTTTATCTGCTCCGGTCCTGTGCAGCTGTACAAATTTATGGGCCATGCACAAACGGGTCAGCGATTATGAGGAAAAAAATGTTGTCATGAGAACTAAGGAAAAACTGGCAAAAGGAACAAGCTGGATTAAAGAGAGTGTCTGTTTAGCCACGAAAAGAGTAATAAAACTCATCTCATTCAGCTATTTCTCTGTTCTTTTTTCATGTGCTTAAAATATCCTCTCCCATCAGCGCTGAGATGTAGTTCTCATGAAAGGTCACCTCATTACCATTGCCACATTAAGCGATGTCAATTTTATGCCACATTGACCTTTGTTTCTATTTCGGTCATGCAACAGTGCACCTATAGGCTAGTCACAACAAAGATGACATTTTCAACAAAAATACCCAACTGTGTTCAGGGGAGCCACCACTTAGGCTCTTGAAATGGCTAGTTAGTAAAATACCTGAGTACAACGCATCCAACAGACCGCTTTTAAGAAGCCTTTGACCGGAGCTGCATGTTGCTGCATTTCCATAATTTAGGAGAAAATTGAATATAGTCTACATTTGGAAAACTGACATTGTTCATTGGCAGTGAACGGCTCAACAGGGATAAGGAGAAACTAAAAATTACTGCTTTTATATACTATAATATATGCTATAATAATGCACTTCTGTGACGTTATCGTTGATTTGGCTTGTGCTGTGCTAGATGCAAGCCGATACAGTTAAGACATATTCTTTTTAGTGTAAATCTTTGGTGCTCTTTGCCCCCATTTCGAGTCCCAAACCCAAAATAAATCAGGCTGTGTGTGTGTGTCACATTTAAAGTCTCTCCTCCCTAGTTTTTGCTTTGTGAAACAGTAACTCACACAAATACAGACAATGAGGCCAGTTCCACTATCACCTGAGTCTATGCCTTTCCTTCGCTAAAAAGTGCCGAGCCCCAATATCTCATCTGGGTTGCCTCTTCGGCCCTTAGCCTCCAGCTCAACACAACAAGACTAAATTCTACCTGAAAGCGTCTTCAAATTGCATCACTTACACTCGGTTCGCACAGAAATGACAATATCGACAGAAGCTTTGAGTACCAGAGTGTATTAACAGGAACAGTCTGAAGAAATAAGTTAAGTACTGGCTTCACCTTCCACTTCGAAACTACACATTTTTTTCTTCTTTGTGTTTGCCAACATTGAAGAGAAAGTGGTAAAAAAGTAAATTAAAGGAAGGTAAAGACTAAGCAGTGAAACAATGAAGAGGACAATGGAGGATATGAATGGAGAGACTTCCCATCTTCAACCTTAAAACAATACCCAGATGCCTGTTATGAAACTTTTACCAGAAAATCCATGTTCTCAATAAAATATGTAGCCTTAAATTAAATGTAATAGTTTCCTTTAATATTTTTAAAATGTCATCACAATGTTCAACATCCGTATAGTCAGCAAATGACTTATCGCTATAACGTTATTGTCTTCTATGTGATGAACTTTTCAAGTCATCGTCCAAACAGAGCACGAAAAGATTCATCTAAAGAAAAAAGTCCTAGTTTAGACCCGTTGAGTCTTGTCTGTTTGGTCCTGATGCACTCCTGGTTCATTCTTTAATATTGATTTAGCTTCTGCTGTGTCGAGTGGGAGGAAGTCCAGAGCCTTGTATTTCTTTATATTTTCTGTATCAAACTGAATTAATTCAATGTTTTTATTGCTATGTTAAAGACCTATCAAATATCACAGCTCATATTGTTGTCGCAATATTGTAAAATAGTTACTGCATGTTATATCATGGAGCTCAGCACAACACAGTGACCCCAGTTGACATTACACTCCACCAGTCAGTATGAATAATGGGGTAGGTTGTGAGAGCACGTCTTGCCAAATTTACCACATATACATAAAATACATCTAGAGACCTAACACTCCCATTTGAGTTTAAAGTCATGCTGTAGTCATACTATAGTTGCAAGTCCTGAAAAGTTTTAAGCGTTGCTTTAACCATATAAATGTAAATTAGATCAACTTCCACTTTTTTCATTTTCTCACAAACTGCTTCTGACTTCTTTGCACAATGTTTGCAGGTAGGTTTACTTCTAGTACAGTAACAAACCAGCAGGCTGTCCTCACTCTGAGTACACTACTCAGCTGTAATTAACTGGCAATGGGAGTGGCCCACATCACTGGAGGGACAATGTGATTGGATCAATTGACACCTCTGGCTTGTGATAGGTGATAATGTTCTATTCTGAGTGGATAATGCAGAGGTAATCTGCCCTGTGGAGATCCCCATCACTGTCCAACCCCCACCAACCCCAACTCTGTTAACAACAGATAATAAGATTACTGCGTGGCCCATAGCTGATACAATTACAGCTATATCATGGAGGTGAATCATACCAGGTTAGAGGATGCCACAAACCGTCAGACAGTAACAGACAGGGACACTGTAATAACACATTTATGACATATACAAGTTATTTTATGTGTTTGTAGTGATGTAATGATTGAATGTTTATTAACTGGTTGCCATATTTGTTTATTGAAGATTTTTTTAAAGGAATGTATGGAGCAATGCTTGAAACTTGGGAAGATTTCTATTTATTACAGCAACAACGGTGTTACCTGATTTCAGATGATGGTGGGGTAAAAAAAATGACATCTAAATTACATTTCTCTGTTTATCCTATACAAATCCGAGAGGAAAGATATAGAGCTTACTGCAGATATAGTGCTGCTGAAGTTTTCACAGACACAGTGTAGATCGAGTTATAGGGAAGTGAGAGAATGTTGGCTTCTGAATCTAAATGCTCTAATCTTATCTGGCCACTGGAGCGGGAAGCAGAGAGACACTGAATTCAGTTGTGGAGATTGGCTCCGCCACCTTCAGAAGAGTCTCGCACACATGCACATGAGAGGATAAAACTCCAACATATCAGACCACAGTGGAAATAGACAACCACTGAATCAAACTATTTTATTAAAGGAATAGTATTGTCAACGGGGGATCTCTTCCCTCTTGTAGATAGCTTTGAGAAGGAAACAGAAAGCAATGACGCAGGCTATTTTTTATTTATGTTTTCTAATGGGACCAGTGAAAAAACACTTGTAACAGCTAGTGATGCTTCTAAAACTTCTGAAACTACTTAAAAAAAGAACATTCCCTGATTTCTTTCTTTTTGTGTGTTTGAGAAAAACTGCTTAATCAGATATCAGCATATTGTGAAAAGAATCATCTGTGAAAAAAACAAGACCTTGAAAACAAGACCTGTTCAAAAATAAGATGTCATCAAGGCTTTATTATGAAGAATTTTAATGAATAAGAAATGTTCAGCACATGCAGAAGCCAATCACATGTTCACACAGAGAGGTCTCAAATGTAGTAGTAAATAATGACTACCTATAAAACAGACAAAGGACAGTGCTAAAAACAAAAAGAGCAAAGGGAAGCAAAGTCAAACAAAGATAAAAATTGGTATTTTATTACCAAACTTTAACAGAGTCAAGATAACTGTGGCAATGCATCAGTCTGACACTGAACTGTTTTTTCTTTCTTTTTTTAATATAAAATAAAAGCAGGAAAGTCTGTCTGTGCTGTTGTTCGGGGTGAGGCGTGGGGTTGGTAACTGGGACACAAGAAATTTTAGTAATAGTAATGTAACTTGATATATTGTAATGCATCTTTAAATCAACTGTGTACATAGAAGGCATTTTCATTTTAGCTATGTATTTTTATTCTTTTCCTCATGTATACAAACCCAGACTAAATTCTGGAAATATTCTCTGCACCACAAATTTCAATGCACGCTGAGTTCAGTGTTTTAAATGTCAGGGGTTTAAGTTTCAAATTTCCAATGGGCCCATTTACATGATTTACTCCCCCATCTGCTTCTTTAAACCAGGAGTGTGCTGTCAACTATCTACAGTTGGAAATCAAAACAAACACAAGCACAAAATTCTAAACTATTCCTTTAAACAACACATTTAATAGAAGGACATAAATCAGTTATGGTTAAGGATGGTCTATAAGTCCTCTTTGCAAAGACAGCACCTCATCTATAGCCTTAAAATCAGTTCAAGGACCAAAACAAGCTTTGAAAACGACAGCTCAGATGCACATTCTGAATTTGCCTGTAAACTTTTTCCACACTGGAATATCTGCAGCCCTCTTTGTATTGTGTGGAAAGTTTTTTTGTTGCTAACACGAGCTTGAAAGGAGCCTCTAGGAAAGAGAGAGCACCGGCGTCTCAAACGATCTTGATGTGAGTCGGAGTGAAAGTGACACAGTGAGGTCAGTGTGCAGCCTGCAGCATCACCTGTTCCCACCTGACACACAACTCGCCACAGCCTCGCCGACCAGCTGCTGAGTCGGCAGGAAGAGGGCGCAGATCTCCCAAGGAGTGGAACTGAGGTGAGGGAAGTGGTGACGGAGCTAAACCGAAAGAGGCTAAGCTAATGTGAAGTGTGTCAAGGCGGGAAGGACGTGGCAGAGGTAGGGGGTAAGAAGCAAATGAGGCAAGTGAAGGGCAACGGGGAATGATAGATGTTAAACAGAGCTAAGCAGCAAGCAAGTTGGACAGGAAAGGGCAATAAGGGCAGTACACTAATCTTTCCCTGTCTATGCTAAAACTAAAGAAGGGTGATGTAATCCATCCTTGTGTTAGGATAAAAAAAAAAGAACGACTCCCTTGAGCTCATACCTTGTTGTGAGTGTCAGGCAAAGAAGGAGGCGCCATGTAATTAAAGACCTAGTTGACGCATTTGGCGCCTTTTCTGATATTTTTGCTAAATTAAGCCCATGTGTGTTCACAAATTTACGATCTATTATCACCTTTAGGTCGGTGTGCTCTATTAAAAGATATCTGACCACGATATGAGATCTTGTTTGGATCAGCACCATTTTTTTTACAGCTGTACTTTTTTTTATCCTTTTGCAATAGGTGAAAATGTGTAATGCATTTTATAGTTATTTTATAGCATTAGTTATTGCAGTAAGCGTAATATGCAGAATTTCCTCCTCCAGGAGTTAAAGTATTAGCTGAGAGCTACACACTCCTTTCATGGAAAATGTTGAAATACAAGCAGAGGTCAGAGTATTTACAGCATTTACTTAACATTTTTAAAAGAGAAATCTATTGCAAGTATTATTTTCAATAAAAATACTACATACTATTGATTCAACATGCAAACTACCTCATTCGCAAAGTGCAATATTGTTCGTTCATTCATCTTCTACTGTTTAGTTCTGTTAGGGGTCACAGGTGGTGGGAGCCTATCCCAGCAGCTTTGGCCATAGGCGGCGTACACTCTGGACAATGGCCAATTAGTTTCAGGACTGACACTTAGACAGACATTGAGAGACAACAATTCACTGTCACATTCATCCACTAGGGACACTTTAGATTCACCTATACATACATGTCTTTGGGCCTAAAATGGAGTGTAAACGGTTGTCTGACTTGTGTAAACCTGATGACAAACTCCTGCCTCCGGCCTCCTTGGACTCTGTAAAGAGGTAAAAAAACAGATGGTTGGATGTCATGAACTTTAGGAGACAGCCACGGAGGGAGATCAACTGGTCTGTTGGGACACTCACAACCACCACCACAAGTAGTCAATAAAAGCAATTGCAGTGAACTGCTACTGGTCCAGGCATGCAGTGCACAAAGTGAATCCAGCTGCATCTCTGTGGGCCTCTTTGGCTCACACTTGGACTCAAATCATGATGACAGTAGAAACATTATGCAATCATGCTGAGAATGTTTGAGACATCTGTGAACACTGCTGGGTAATCGGGATAGGTTCTCTCACCTTTAAATTTTGATACAGTAAAATCTGCCTGTTATTGTTGGTGCCGTTTGTCGATAAAACTGCACTTGCCCCAGTGTCCCTGTGGTAGTGGCATGTGGGGTGACATAAACATGGGTAAGCCTATGATTTAGATCAGGAAATTACTTTCTTTAATAGTGTGAGTCCATGTGCTTAGTGGTTCTTAAGCATTTTCCCAACACCCCTGTTCCCATTACTCCTTTGTTCTGTCTGTGTGATGGATGGAGAAGCCCTCAGGCAGAACGGAAAAGGGATGGAGAAGGATGGAGAGATTCAGCAAAAACAAAACTTTAGACTTGCTTTTGCTAATTCAGTTCATAATGCGCATGCAAGCCTGGACATTTTGCATAAATAATCTTGGGTTGTTTATCTAAAGATTGCGTGGATAGCTGCGATCAATCCTCACATAAATCTCCCTGTCTCCCTGTTTGATGTCAAGAAAACATTAAAAGCTGTTATATGAAGGTGAAATGTTAGCGTTGCTTTAATTTGTGAGCATTTGCACTAGCACATCGTCACCCGCCAGAGTATTGTTTTTTTTTTTAATCAAACCCCCACAGGTGTAATTGGTGTACACAACATCACCAATAATTGATCAATGCTGGTTACGAATGTCAGTTTTCCGTTTAACCAAATCCCAAGACACACAGGGCAATTCCCGATCAATGGCAGTAGTGCATTAGCCTTGACAATTTGCATACAATTTAATGTGGAAAAGCTACTGTTACTCTTGCAATCAAGTAATCATCTCTATTTGCCGTATGTAAGTGGTGACAATTTATCTTTTTTTTCGTCCTTCTTCTACACACTGCACAGGTATTGCCACAAATTCCAGATAGACAAGAAGTCATGTTTTTGTAAAAACTTGTGTGGACTACTGCTATATGATGTCACTCTCCTGGAACCCATCAAATATTTAACATCCTTACTTTTTGGGGTAATGGAGTTGAATGGGACATAAAAAGGTTGCAGAGGAAGCACTTCATAGTATATTAAGTGTTTCCAGATAACAGAATTGCTACATGAAAAAACAGTTTCCCTGGTTTATACATATGGCTTCATTGAGAAACTGAGCTTAATTTGAATGAAACTACATAGCTCTTTAAGCTTGATATTACGTTAATGACTTCTAGCACTCAATTTGAGCAATACTAGAGGGCGACAGAGGACGTCGGTGGAGCTGAAATCTAGTTCAATATCCCATCCACTGCCCAAACCCACCCCTTACCCTTTGCTACTCACACCTCTGGGCATTTGAAGGCCTGGGAGCCACATAAGGCGGACCCACCCCTGCCCGGTCTTCAGGAGGCTTGTGTTAAAAAAGGAATTAATCCAAGAGTGTTTACCATTGTACAATACACAGTACAACCATGATACTTTTATTTTGAAGGCACTTTGCAGTCTCTTTGCTAATTAGTGTCAACAATAAAATGGCTAGTAACACTTATGTTTATAAACTCCATGCGTTCTGTCATGTTAAGTTAGGCAGGTATTTTTGTGTTATGCTGTAATAGACTGTTACATGTGTCTGCTAAATGTTGTTTGTGTAAATTCTGAATCCTTAGTTCAGGCTTTGTTCAGAAGCTGCAGCAGATGAAATGGTTTTGTACTAACAGGAAGTGCAATCAAGTGACTAGACTTAACTTTGGTGTTTATGAGACTTAAGTGATGTGTTTAGGTGTTAATACACATGTTGAGCTAGGCCTGGTTTTAGAACAAAATGGAAAGCATGGAGCTAAAAGTGTGGACAGAGGAACATGCTGAAAAAACAAACATAGTGGAAATAGGACGGATGATAAGTTTACTAAGCCTTTAAGCAAGATTTTGTGTTCAAAAAGAAACATGAAACCCATCAGCTCTTTTTCAAGCAGAGATCAGTTTGTCCTGTCTGGGCAGTTGTAGGAATAAAACGTGAATTCCTTAAACAATGAAACTTCCACAGGGTTCTATAGAGATTGAAATGTCTATTCATCCATGTTAGACAAATGCAAAGTTAAACAAATGTTATTTTTTGTGTGATCAAGCATGATACTACACTAGATTCCAGCATTTAACACGAAGCAATATACTATATTACACAATACTATATCAACTATACTGCACTACATTTACACTACACTACACCAGATAATACAGCATTTTACAAACCGCAATATACTGCACTACACTACATTGCACTACACCACTACACCACGCTAGACTACTACACCGCTCTAATCTATTCAGTGCCATTATACTACACTACACCACACTATACTATATAATACTGCATTTTACACAATGCACTACACTACACTATACTACACTGCACTATACCACACTACTCTACTCTACTACACTATTCTATGCTTTACTACATTACACTACACAACACTACACACAACATTATCAAACTTTTTACGCATTACACCATACTAGATAAAACAGCATTTTACACAACACACCAAACTATACTACACCAACACTGCACAGCATTATACTATATTATATAATACCACATTTTAAACAATGCACCTTTAAGATGATTATGGACATAGAAAGGTTTTACTTTAACCCTGAACATCCATAGCTCTAGCAGTAAGTGGGACTGGACTATGTTAGGCGTGCTGTTCACTCAGCAGGCGAGTACTGTTCTTATGGGATGCATAGCGGGGAGTCCCAGCAGACTATAGGAACACTAATATGAATGATTGAAGGACCTGTGAAAGAGGACAGGAGCGAGGGGCTAAGTGGAGTGTTAAAGAAAGAGAAGTGGGGATAAAACGCGAGGGTCGAGATGCATAGATAGGAGCAGCAAGCTCAGAGGTACCAGTGAGTGGGGGAAAAGGGTAGCCCAGGAGGGATGTAATCCATGATCCAGATGGAGCGAGGCTTGCTGTTGGGAGCAGCAGGGGATTGGGGCTCTCAGTTAATGTGACGGGCATGCTGGGTAAAAATAGCCCTGGGAAGCAGGGCAGGAGTCCTCTATGATGAATAATACACAGAGGAGGAGGAGTGGAGTATGAAGGGGATAGATAATAATATAATTAATTTGTAGAATTATGCTTTCTCATAAGCCACCAGTCCATGACAATGACAAATTAACACGCGCCTATTTTTTACACTTGTTTATTTTACAAATGACAATATTTGAGTGTGGCAGCCAAGTCCAAACAAACCATAACTCATGTGAGACCAGTGAGGGTGTTATGCTGGAAAACCATTTGGGTCTTGGAGCAGAAATGTGGAGCTTTTATCCCCACTACATCCACAGAGACACTGGGATATGCTGTAAGCTCCTATCAAATATTCACACCGAAGAAAAAGGCATTGTATAATATAGATCTCTGTGGGTCTGTCTGTGACACTTTGCACCAATAAAGGTACATTTTGTTCCATAAAGCCGAAAGGAAGTGCACATTTTGTTCAATAAAAAACTCAGTAAAAAACAAAATATCACTGTATTTGTTAACAGTCAATGGACCAACATGTGGAATATACACTTCACAAAAAAAACAGCCATAAATTTATCCGCTGATCATAGCTTTAAACTGTTTGTTACTGTTACTGTTTGAATTTTTGAGTGTTGAATATTGTTTCTAGATCACTATGTTCTGGCTCTGCTCAAAGCTTTATTCGACCATTTAACTAGACAGTCTTTGTCTGAGAAAAGAAAACTATCAGGTCCACTGAGCTAGACTCAGGCTGATTCTAAACATGTTCATTATACGTTAATAAACCATGAAAATTAAAATAGCTTGGAAAGTGCATTGTCCAAAGAGCACAACAGCAGACTTTTCATTTTGAACTTTTCATGCCACTGAAAACCAAAACAACCAATAAAAACCTTGGTGGTGTAGGGTATGTATGATCCAGGTGTGTTAAATAAAGGAGAGGAGAAACGATTTTTAAATTACTGACAATCTGACAGTCTGATTCTGACTATAGCAGTAATTCAAATTTCTACAGTGTCCAATAATTGCACAGACTGTTAACCCAACAGTTGTCTATCAGTTGTCCAGGCTGTGCACCTGTACACCCTACGTCTAAAGCAGCTAGGCTCCAGTCCCCTGCAGATAAAAGATAAGATAAGAAAATGAAGGAATTCATATTTATATTCTTTCAAGGATCCACTAAGACAAACAGAAATATCACAAAACGTTTGTAGATATCTGACAAAGATATGGGGACTCCCTATAGACTGAAGATTGCTATGAAGATTGCTATGAAGTTGAAGCTCTTTTCTCAGAATTCATCGAACAGTGGACTCACAGAGCAGTCAAACTTCACTAAATTCCTCATACAGTCAAACATCCTCACTCAAGAAAAACAACTCAAGTCAAAACCAACAAAAGAGTGTTTTTCAGCCAGTGTTCCTTTTGAGCACTTGCAGCAGTGCATTGTCTGAGCCTTACTTGCGTAAAATTGATTGCCACAAGCATTGTGTAGCTGAATGAGTTTGTTTACCCTGTTCAGTTAACAAAAATGATGGGGGAGATGTTGGAGCTACTCTCTTCTCAACTAATCACCCTGTTGCTCAATTATATGACAAAACAATCATGATTTGCCTCAGTGAATAGGTAGACAAAACACTAAATTTAGTTACGGACAAACACTCAAACAAAGGAACACCCCAAACACCTTACAGAGATCTTTCCAAAATTTCAGTTAGTCAAAATAGGGTAATAGTGCTGTATAGGTCTAAAGAACAGCATAGATATATACAATCATGTGAGCATGAGAGAAAAGGGCTATGCAGTCACTAAAGCTGGTCTATAGCCAGAGGCTAAAAATGCACACAAAGTGCTCACCCGCCTGTTTTCCTGCAGGAGCTAAAACCAACATTCAAATATTTAAATGACATTGATGGTGTGACATTGAACCCTTTCAGCCCATTTATCAACTCAAGTAGAAAGAATGAAAGAAGTCAAAGGTTTACACCAGTAAACAAGAAAAAGGAGGAAAATGCATGGGAGAGTGTCTGCTTTCAAATTTTAAAAAAGCGATTTATTTGAAGCTCAGTTAAGTGAAGCGTGCCCCTCACAGAATAACATCATTACACAAATATATGAAGCTTGTTTATCACATTGAAAAGGCTACAAGAGCTCAGCATGGGCAGAGAGCACAGCAGGAAGTGCGCTGTTTGAAAATACAAGTCCTTTTTAAATAGTTGTTTATTTTGATGTAACATTAAAAATAGGGTAAGCCATTTCTGAAGAACTCAACTTGCAGAAATCCCTAATGTGCTTCCTCAGAATAGTCTTCAGTATGTATAATACTGTAAAAACAATGGATACAACAAGTCTTAAAGTGATGAAATAGAAATGCATAATATCATAAACATATTAATATATTTTAATTATTAGGTATTGGCCAGATGAGCAGTTGCTGTTTGTGTGAGAAGACTAGTGATATAAATGCAGCTTACATACATACATACATATACAGAACTTTAATAATTTATTTATTAGCATTAGATATGTTAATGAAATGGGGTCAGAAAATGACAAATGATGTAACTTTTCATGTACATGCCTTCAGGGCAAAAGGAACAACAAAATCGTAAATTGAACAGATCCAAATACATTTTGCTTTGGTCTAAATCATATTGCTGACCAGGATGAAATACCAACACCTTTTTGCATGGCTTCTGTGGAAATGTGCAATTTTCAGTTTTGGCTCCACCCATAGGGCTCTGTGCAATAAATAATGTGTAAAATCCAATGTGTGATACTGAGTACCTATACTTTCATGCCAACTCAGAATGTGCAATGCTGCCACCATATTCATCCATCTGAACATAGGCTGATATGTATGGACTGTTGTTTACATTGTGAGTGTGGATCACACTCTTTCAGGAATACAGTCCCTTAATTTTGCAGCTCAACTATCTTCCATATGAAACCACAGCAGAAAATACTGGTAGTTCATAATCTTGATTATACATCCCTACAAATGTTCATGTAACAGTTTTCCTAGAACAAAGAAAATGAAGGTCTTTCATGTAGAACATAATGAACCAAAATGTCAAGGGTTTCGTTCTTTTTTCTTCTTTTAACACATAACCCCAGAGCACACTGAAAGCCCTATTGTCAGTATCTCCTCTGTTCTGATGCAAATCAATGGACACTTTTACTGTATGTTCTTAAGTGGAAGAATTGCACTCTGTGGTATGTTTGATCAGGTCAAACACAAAACAACTGTATGTCTTTGTTTTCACAGAAAGCCCGTGCCCTTGAACTCTACATCCAGTAGAGAATAGGTGCCTTTAAACTAACAGCATACTGTTATGGTGCTGTGTGTATTTGGTCTAATCAAACACTGAACACAGCACAGGACAAAAATGTCTGGTAATCTGGGTCTGGAACACCAGTGGTCGGTACAACACTGCGTCCCATCCATGGGATTTCAGCTACAGGATGGGGTGGGCTCAGAGTGGCTGGCTGAAGCGCCATATTAGCTGACCCCAGATGTGTACTGAACATCAAATCCTCTGCAGTAATTCCACTCAGTGCTCCAAATACCATTTGAGGGTTGCTGGTTGCTATGGCAACAGCACTCCTGTCCAATATAGCAAGCGGTAAGTCTGCCAGTCTTGTTTTCTCTCTGTTTCGCTTTCTTCCTTTCCTCTCACGCTCTTCTTCCTCGCTGTTTAATCTTTGTGTTGCAAGTGTAAATACCACACCATGAATTTACTGCAGTGTTTGCTCTGTGTGCTTGTGTAAGTGAGCGTGTGTGTTGTGGTATGACAAGCCTCCTGCTGACAGCCCATATTTATTACCTGATCTTTAATATGGTGAAAGTAGGGGTTGAGGGATTTTGCAGAAGCCAGTGAGTCTTGTTGGCTTTTACTGTGCTTGATGTCATCTGACAAAATGAAACATTAGCATTTGACTTCCACTCAATTTACCGTTGAGATTTGGGGATAATCGGATATCTATTGACATGATCCGCTTTCAGTCTGGGGTGCAATGGAAGTTCGGCTGCACTTAAAATTTTGGTCTAACCCTAGTTACCACAAAACATATGTACACACAGCTTTAGTTTTTAAAATATCATATCATTTAATAAAGTCAAAAGCTGTAACGACTCTCAGCATTTTGGTACCCCTTTTAAACTACGTCACTCGGTTTACCAAAGATTGTCAAATAGTGTCTTCTCTAACCATTCACTGCACTTCATTTCCAGTCGCGGATTCACCAGACTGGCCTTTTCCACTTGGCTGCTCGGCCGTTCACGCGCCAGGCTGTGATGCCCACTGCCAGGGCTTTGGCCTCTTTCAGTCCACTGCCCCTCCTCTGCCGTGTGCCGCTAGCACCAGACATGCTTCTTTCACCTTGTCTGCCTGACTGTGACGGCCCCAGCGGTCTACACAGCTTACACAAAAGTGTCTGAGGAAGCATTCACGAGAGAGAGTTACTTGATATACAGCACCATCCGCTCAAAAGGTCCTCAGTAGATTTGCACAAGGTGTTACGTCATTCATTATTTATTAGTGTGAATAAACAACGTGTCTTGTTTATGGTTTAGCATGTAGCTCCTCCTGAAAATGATAATAATCCAGGCGGTAGGGCCTTGGTAATTTTCCTTCAGTGTGATTATAGTTTACGGCTCCTCGCTAAACACTAACTTCATAATTACAAGTCTAGGCACATCTGACTCATATGCACATATGTATGTACAACAATATCAGTGTTAAAGAGTATTTATGTGATCCACTTTGGCATGTTTGACCGCTGGTATAACTCAGAGCTCTGTTGGGTTTCTGTCTTGCTCTATATCAAGATTTATATGCATTTACCTATGCACAAGGGCTTTTCACATGTTACCTTTACATTCTGCACTGATGGAAAGCTGTTATCATGAGGCCACACCTCATTATCATGGTTATAAACAAACATTAAGAAATTGGCTAATAATAGTAAACAGAGTATGCGTTTGGTTAACAGTAACATCCTATGCCTATGCCTATATCCTATGCCTATATATATACATTCCAAACAAACTTAATTATAACACAAATATGCAGACCTGTAAGGAAAATATGTTTTGTGTTTATTTAATCTTGTATGCTCTACAGTGTGTTTAATAAGTCCCACCACAAATTATTGTCCCTTTTTTATGTAACCTTGACAAGGGTGCTGCCTAATTGAGGTCACAATCTAACAGACACATGCACAAACTGCATAATGGAGATAGCTGGTGGGTAGCATCACAATCAGAAAATACCAGTCTACCTGAATAGTTGGGAGCGATGTGACTCCATGTTACAGAGGAACACCCATTTAAGTATCCTAGGCAGGCGGTGCTTGTGGATAGTGCATAGGTTTGACTCCAGCCTCAGGTCATGCTTAAACACATCAACACCGGACAGATGTTTTGAAGCTCTCAGATCACTCAGGCCACTGGGAATATCTGGCCAAGAAAACACAGCCACGTCTTAATCTGCTTTCACAGCTAAGCATATTTAGCCAACAGGATTACAAGCATGACCATCACAGCATGCACATGTCAGTAGAGAATATCAAATCAATGTTTGGCGAACACATAAGCCTCTTATGGTGCCACATGGGAAAAGTATACAAAATTATTTTGAGGTGTAAGTACTGGTGTCCTAGTCAGGTTGGTATGCATACAAATGAACTGTGAGAGATTTTAAGAGCTCAGTATTTAGCATGGCTAATTAGTCTTGCAATAATTAACTTGTTTCTCAGGGGTTGATAAATGTGGCCTTAAGGGACGTAAGAGGAAGGTCTGAGTGCGAAAAACTATAACTGATGAACATATACAGAAAATAATTTAGGTTTTTACATACATACAACACACACACACACACACACACACACATTTCCTTAAAATCAATATTAGCAAATCAGCAACTGGACTAAGAGCTCTGTAGGCACTCCAGCCTGGAGTCTGTCCAAGAGATAGTGAGCATTCTTTGAAGAGAAAACAAAAAAAATGAGGAGGGCTTAGGCTAAGGTAGAGCCTCTTCCAGTTTGGCTTTTACATCCCTTGTTCAACTTTGACAAGTAGAAGATGTGTGGGTCTACCTCTAGCACTGGCCATCTTTGACTTTTCAGTTTCAATTTACCTGTTAGATCATGACCCCGGTTCCAAACTTGTGCGAAACTGGGTTTGTCTGAGGTGCATACAATTTGTCTAATCTTATTGTTACTATTTTAGAAAGTCTACTTAGTTTGATTTTAGTCAGACTAAGATATTAACATTTAGGGAATCAGGCATCAAAGAATCAGCACAGCTATCCTTGAATCTGTGTTTTAATATAAATACAGATCGAGTAAACTGTAGTAATAAATACTCAACAATTCTATCACCATTTATCAGCAGCAGAGACTAAGCTTTGCTGTTTTATTGTTTTCTTCATGGCATCCTAGTTACTTCTATTAATAGAACACTGTGACGTTGATGCTGCTTGTATTCCCTGGCCTGAAAACTGAGTGGAGGAAAATGTGAAGCTCTCAATATAGACTTTTTTCTCTCTCGAATGACTCTCATAAGAACAAGGAAATAAAATGTTGGGGCACCATTGAGACTATTGGGATTAAGCAGCCAAATCCATAGTTCACAGTGCCGTGTAGGGGCTTAGGGCTGACACGACTTTTAGCGAGTGGTTGTGTGGAGCTCGCTGATGCATCAGGCAGAACCATCAATGGTGGCGTGGCTTCAGTGGCAGCACCCACACTATTGATATTTGCAGTTTCGACCCATCTTAGGAAGTATAATACAAGGTATGGAGGAGTCTTTTTATAAGGCAGTCAAAGTGATAAATACACTTATCTCTGAATCTGACTCAACAGAAGGCAGTTTGGGGACTAAATTGGTCTCTTTCAATTCAATTAGAGGTGTACACAAACAGCTCGGACAATTGCCTATGATCAACTGGAGCTTAATAATAAAGGACAAGCCTCCACACTCTTCAGTGCCTCATCACTTTTTCACTTAGAGCCAATTTTCCACTGATACACACCTACACAAATGGAGAATAAACACAACAAAAACTCGAGTAATAAGGAACATAATTCAAAGTATGAACAGATCCAATTAATTCTACACATGTGGCTTCAGGAGATGTTTACAGGGTAAATGAGGCAAGCTAATGATCTAAGTAAATAGAAGTATAATATGCATTCTAATTCATACTGGATGCATTTGGTGGACACTTGGTTTAGTATGGACGTGTATTTTCAGCTAAGATGCACAAGGGAAGCGCTGTTCTGCACAGTTTTCACTTGTAAGCCTTCAAGAGACATTAGCATGTAATGGAAGATTTGCAGCTGTACACAATATTGCCTATCTATTTCAGAGGCCTTATTGGAAGCAAAATCAATTTCAATTAAAACCAGTGCTGGACAAGACAGGCCTCTATTTCTGAGGCTAGACTCGGGGGCTGAGAGCGAGTGACAGCTGCTAGTAACCACAGGGCATGTCCATTTGATTCACGTGGAAGAAACAGATCACCATTAAGACCTGCAGAAGGCAGTAAAACTCTTGTAATTATCTGATCAAAAGTTTTCTAAATTAATTAATCAAAAGCACGCCCATAACTGCTGCAACACCACTGGTCCAAGAACATTACAAAGCTTTGAAAAGGACACGTGGCGCTGGATTTCTGTGAGTATATGAACTGCACTTATTCCTGTGTTCTACGTCAACGTGCGATCAGCAACCATCAGTGCGTCCTTGGCTGCAGCTTGTGTCAGACTCTGCGTGTAACATGTCACAAATGCCATCTAGCATAAGTGAATAATTCGTGCAAAATGTGACCAACCATTATACAGTCTTCAGGGGATAAAAACCTTGACCTTTCATGGTGGCGGGTGGCCATATTGTCATGCCCCTAATGTCAAGTGCTGAAGGAAACCCCCCCCCCCATCTCCTCCTACTCACTCACACACATTCACACGTGAGCTCACACAAATACCCCTACTCTATACTCACACTAAAACACACTATTGTTCACTGCTGCAAACTCAGAGAGACAGAGAGAGACTGCCACATCCCAATCATGCATTCCCTTTCATTAATAAACTATGCCTGTGCCTAAGAGGAGTTCAAGCATGAAAGACAAAAGCATTACGTAACATATACATGGAATTCTAAATGACGGGCTTAGCTTTGGGTTTTCACAAGTGGGTGTGTTCGCCCTAAATAGCTTGGATTATAAGGAGGGATGCTTCACACTGGTTTCGTCTCCTCCAATCCTGCGGCCGCCTGAGCTTCAAAGGGGGCTGGTGTGCTGATAACAAGCTTAACAGAAAGAGAAACTGCTCCCTTCTTAAAGATGGACCGTTTGTAATAATATTTTAATACCTTTTATTAAGTATACCTGAATAGATTCTAATAGTTTAAAAGACTTGTGCTCGTGCTCCTCATTCTTTTATAAAAAGAGGGCAGTGATTCCAAAGCATTGTCCCGGTGCATTCACACCAAAAGCAACAAGAGCGACTTAAGCGAGCGGCGGTCATTCATTTCCAATGTGACAATGGGTGTGAACAAGGCGAGCAACACAATTCCACCACCCAAGCGTAGATTTGAAGTTTAGTGGAGCATGACTCTATGGAAATGAAGTGACTGCCAATGACAGAACGAGATTGAATAGACGTCCGAAATGCAAATTCCCCCTTGAATCCTAATTCTTTTTACTTCTAAACAAAGAACTAGTCTGGTCCTTCTCGATTCAACTTTAATTTCAAAGGGGGGAAACAAATTGGAGCAGATTAAACTACCTCTGAAAGCAAATGGAGATACATACAACCAATCAGAATTTAGGGGCAGAAACAAATCTGCCTATGGATGGACACTAACTGAAAAACACACAACCAATCTCAAAAACAGAGCATTGCATTAAACCCATCCCATTTTAGATTTTTATTGATTGTCATGGTCGGTCCTTTTGCCTTGTTTCCACTGTGTGATATTTAGCCAATGGTTCCCTGTTTAATTCAGTGTAAACAATAAATACAATGTTTAAATTCATGAAGTTAGAGCTGTACGAAGCTGACACTAAACTTTGTTGTCAGAAAAAAAAAAAATAGCATGTTTTCTGTTGGAATATGGCTCACAAAACAAGGTGTAATTTCCGTTTAATGTTTTACTTTTGCTTCTGGTTTTCGCTCGAGTGAGGATGATCTATCGTCCAATCACGTGACTGCAGTGTTTAACTACACTCCTCCCAAACATACGAGCCAAGGCATCCTCAAAGTGGTACTATATGCTCTTTGGGGACACTTGGGATCCCTTTTGAGTAATGGAAATGCACCAGAACAGACCAAAGTTTATGATCAACTATTTATTACTTTGTGTTTTTTTGGGAAACATAGTTTATTCATGTTCCAACAAAATGCAGAAGACTGAAGTATCACGTGTTGGGCAGAATCCTACAGGAGACACTCGGGACAGGTCACCAGACAGAGACAGGCAAGCACTCACACTCACTGCTCCAGGCAATTTAGAATTCCCAATTAACCAGTGTCCCTCACGCATGTCTTTCAACTGTTGAAGGAGGCCCTGGAGCGAAACATGTAAATATGTTATACAATGTGTTGAATAAAACAGGATAAAGCTGTTGAAAGATGAGACACCATTACCCTGGCGCTGATTTGTTGGTGTATCCAGCTGGGGCTGTATAATGCTGGAGAAAAATCCCTCATCAAATATATGTTTAATCAGTGCTGTCAGATCCAGTCTGACCAAGTGCGGTGTTGGATTGATGTTGGGAAATCATGCCAACTGCCACCTACAGTGTTTCTCCACTCCATTTAGGTATGATAGATGACATAAACAGCATATTGCACAAAGTCTTTGTCCTTCAAAGATCTATGAAGTGTCTTTTTTCCCACCGAAATCAGAGAGCAATCCATCATGAAAACTGAAGAGGTAGTTGCCTTATTGTACAAAAGGCTTCTAAAAACTGTTGTGTGCGCATTGTGTGAAATTGTGTGGTAATTATGAAATAACACTCCTATATACAGCACCTTTAAAGCTCTATAGAACCCAGTGGAAGTTCCATTACAAACTAGCCACTGCAGGACGAGGACACTTTGATGCTTCTTGGTGAAAACACATCTTTTTTGAGGGCTTAGGACATTTATTTTTAACTTATACTCTGACCTTCTTCTGGGTTTGTTCATAGATGTTTCTGAGGAGCTACTATAAGGGTAATCTGCAATTTCACCAAATGCCAACCAAAACAACAAACTCCACCTTTAAATTATTCCACATCTATGACTCTCTAGAGCTATATTTGTACCCTCAGCCTGTATTTCACCATTTTTTACCTTTGTTTAGTTTGTTTTTCTCTCAGTGGAAAATGCCCAAACCTAACAAAGGGGGCTATTATGCCTTATGCATAATATGTGCTTAGGCATTTTGTTGTAATATGATTACTGTATATTACAAAGTATTGTGTAACATTAAAAGTTTAAAATTTGAGCTTTATTTAACAAGGAAAGAAAGATTTCACGCTTTGTAATGTAGATATTCTGTGTTATTTATATCCTTGCATAAAAATTCAAATAAATCAAAAGTAAAAATTATCAGGGTCAGTGTTCAGAGTGAGGGAAAGCATTCTCTGTTCTTTACTTAATATTATGCAGCTTTTTGATATGGAAATGGCTAACTTTTCAGCTCCTTTCCCGTGCTTTGTCTCCTGCTCGATAAGCCTTGAGTAAATGAAGGAGAAGGGGAAAACTGACGCTAAAATAAAGTAACGCAAAGAACTAAATGTGTGTGATGCCCATGTGTGAGCGGCAGAGAGCGAGAGCTGTAGAGAGACTCCAAGAGGCACGAGAGAGAGGGAGACCTCGTTTGCCAAGGCTGTTGTGCCTCCGATGTGGTGGTGGAGCCACTGCAATGCACCAAAACCAAGGGGAGAGAGGGTGTTTAAGAGTGAGGGGGTGGGCACACGGAGAGAAGACAGAGAGGGGGAGAGGGAAAACGGGAGTCAAAAATACAGAGGGGGGTAACGGCAGTGGCACAGAGATATTAGAGGATGAGAACATGAAAGACTCTGAACATGAAAAGAAGCAACACCATTCGTCATCTATCTAGCTTTAGCTCACTTCACTGACAATTTAGAGAAGAAGTCGCTGCATGAACTGTATATTGTATAAATATTAAATCTGGAATGTGAGGTATTTTTATCTCGACTGACCCTATAGTTGAGGTATAGCGCATGTCACAATGTGTACATTTGCTATAGTGGAATAAGTCAAAAGAACTTGTTTTGAAATGCTAAATAGTGTTGTAGTCAAACTAAGAGAGACCAAGACAACACAAGGACTTTTGGGGATCGAGCCAAGACCAACAGCAGTTTTTAATACACTGGATGAGATCCCATGGCAGATCCAGTCTTTCATCTAATCACAAGAATGTAGTGGACAAATAAACCAGTTGTTGTCTCGTCTATTTGAATTTAAAGCCAGAAATATCTACAGTTTATCCTACAAATGGTTGAGAACTCGGCAGCCCACCAAATTCTATTTTGCCCCACCATGGTCTTAAGATAACAAAAAATAGATTATATCACACTTTTACTTAGCTAAAAGATTCGCTGCTAACTTGAATAAAAGTATCTAAGTATATTTAACACCAATAATAAACACAATAGCAAACTGCGACCAAGATAAGACCAGGTAAAAATGAGATGGAGCCTCAGACCAAGACCTGTAAAAGTGGTGTTAAGGCCAGTCTCAAAAACACTAGTGCTCCTTTTTTCTTTTTTTTTTTCTTTTTAAAGGGGACTGAGCTGTTTCACAATTCATAATTTGATTCAGGAAGCAATCAGAAGATGGAAGTCACTTTCATTATGTATGCTCCAAACGAGATCACATCAGGTGGGAAGAGTGGCTCACTTTCATCGAATGGAAGGAGACAGGATTACTCTGTTGTTCAGGAATAATATATCGAGGAAAGGGAGAAGGTAATGATAAAATCCAAGATCTAAGTATCTCACCTCTTATCGCCTTATTTACATAGACAATCCTGATTCTTGCTGCTAAAAGCAATACGCATCTGTGCTCCATGACGGTAGAAACAAAATGCAAAGTCTGCTTCTACACACACCATTAGCAATGCCAGTCAACCAAGCAGCCATTCACACACTGCTGATTTTGGCCATCTATTCTATGAGCCAGACAGGCAAGGCACCTCGGGCTGAATGAACGTAGCAAAGAAGAGAAAAAAGACGTGTTGTAAATAGAGAGGATCCGAAAAGGCGCTGCGTGTGAAAATCACACTTAGAAATGATGGAGAGCAGACATTAACAACAAATCAGGTGGACGTGCGATAAAGATAGATGATGCCCAGAGCGGAGCTGTAATGTCTGCAGTTTACCTGGCCGACCACAAGCACATGGTGGGGAAAACAAATGACTGCGGAGAGAGTGGATCATAATGTGACTCCTGGTTACGGCAGCTCCACGAGCGTTCACGGATTTGGCGGATAGATAAAGCGAAGGTCATGCAGACATGGAAGGAGAGGGTGGCAAGGAGTGCAAACGCCAGGGAGGGAAATTAAGAGAGAGGATTAATGGCTTGTCGTGACTCAAACACAGTCTTTGGCCTTGTTCAGATCTGGCACTCACGCGGCCTGAGTGATCAGATCTCAAGTGGCCAGCATTGAAGCCAGATGTGAATGCACAATGGGACTTGAATGCCCCCTCAGATCTGATTCATTCTGGCCTCAGCCTGATCAGACCCCTATAGGAGTGTGTCATGTAACTTTATACAAAGGTTTTGTAACCTACTCTAAACTTTTTTATGTGTTCCCACTGTCCTCATTGGCTCGCCACATTGCTCACCTTTAGACAAAAATGTGGGCATAGCATAAAATGATGTACATATATTTTAACCACTATTTCCAATAAATGTATTGCTAAGATGACAATGAGCCCACCTGCTGTTTAGTGAGGTTTCTCTGGAAAGCGATATATTGTCAGCTGTACGGAAGATGACAGCTTTCACCATCTGTTTTTTGCTTTCAACAACTGCATTTGACATTCAGAAAAGGTACATTTAAACAAGAACTAAACAAGGATTTTCCTCAAATGCAGTTCAAAAGTTACAGTTACAAGCAAATTATTACATTAAGTTATTATGTTCTGAGTTATTTTCTTTAAAGTGGAATATCAATCCATAACCATGCTCGATAGCATTTAGAGGTTATTGTTGTTAAGGCAGGGCCAGAGAAGGCTTTGTGGATGTTGGGCATTATCACAACATCAGCAATTACCATATCACAAAGAACAGAAATGAAGAATAGACATGCTGTTTGACTGAGGCGTTTTCCACAGTCACCCTCCTGACATTGCGCCACAGCACAGGCATGTATTGTAATTGTGATGGAGTGTGTACCTGCACCCGAGTGTAGTGAGCAGACAGAACCTGTGGACTGTGGAAAGACTGGTCCAAACTCCCCAAAAGCCATCCTTCTCATTCCTGTCTGCAAAGCAACTGTGTGCCAACAAGCCTGGAATCTACTGCACGGTATATCAAATGCATATTGAACTGACCCTAATTTTATCCAAATATGAATTAAAATGTAGCTCGAAGCACAACACATACTTAATTATTTTGCACAACTCACCTTTTCAAAATCTAAATTATGCCTGCACTCAGCCCAAGCCTAAATTCAGTTCAGCTCAGAGAAACGGAAAACACTGTGTGGCGTTCCTGGGGGACAGGAAGGTCTGGTGCAGTTCCTGAATACCAGCCCAGCCTCATGGGGATACATGACCTGTGTCTTTGGCCCGCTGCTCTCGGCCTCCGTCGCCTCAGCAAATAGAATGCTCCAAATCAGACCAAAATAACACACGCCCCACACTCCACAGCCATATGTGTAGCTCTCGCATTCTGGTGGCAGTGATATATTCTGGCAAGCCGTGTCCAATAAATTATCATACTGACCTAATAAAAATTATTTTGGTTCACAAGTCACTGCTCTATTTTGCTATCTCGGAAAATGCATCTGCTATTGTTTTTATTCTAGGTAATACTACAGCAGCGCTTGCTACACAACATAATTTAGTGATTGTTCTATCCTCCAGATTCAATGTAAATTTGAGCAGGAGTCCTGAGGTTTGTCTGGCCACACATTCTGTTTGTAATACCAAGAGGGTTGATCACACAGGACAGACAGATTTGATAATACATTTGGAATGATGCAACTAACTGCAATGCTGCAATACGCTGTGATACATGCAATGCAAAGATATAATCAACACAACAGTTGCTGTTGCTGCAAAGAGAAATGGAGACAACAGAGCCACTAATGCTTACAAAATATCACACATTATTTTTCAGTGGCGTTTATGCACTTTTGAAAGTCAATTGTGGAAGAATGTTGTAGTAAACAATTGAAAAAAAATTAGCACTTCTGACAAAATCAGTTAAAAAAGGTATTCCCAAAAATATATTCCCAAAAACATTTTGATGGTTCTTAGAAATAAGATCTGTAGAATAATTCCTATCTCGCTGACAAAGAACCATCAGCGGGCAAGAAACCTCCAGAAGGACAGTGGCATATCGTGAGGTGCTTAACTCTACGACGAATATAATGAAGAAAATAGGCCAATACACTGGACCGTCCAGAGTCATATTTGTACAAAATATGTACATTTCTTTCTTCTAAATTTGCTGTCTTAAACCACTCTGCTACTAAACAAACATGCCATCTGCAACATCCGTGGGTTGCACATAGAGGGATCTGTGCCCTCTGCTGGCTACAAGTTACACAGCGTTCTTTAATGGGTTAAAATCACACCAAAATAGTCTTTGCATTTGTTTATTTTGGAAAAAAAAGACAGTCCACAACTTCCTGATCCTTGAGCTGCCAAACTGAGCAATGCTGGAGGGGAAGCACTTTAATGCTCTAAAAAGGAGGAATTGTGAGGTGTGAAATTGCACATAGCAGACCTTTGTCACCTGTTCCATGAGTTTTCTGTTTAATTTCTGTTGAATCTCAGAGTTAGTTGGACCCTGATGAATGTGTCATGATGGCGTGGTAGACAATGCTTCTCTACTGGCTGCTCATATTTTCTGCGCTCCCCTTCCCTCTTTTCATTCCGTGTTAGAGTCACAGAGGTCTGCCCTGCAGCCTGCCTGCATGTGAGCAGGGTTTTGTCACTTTCTATAAATTTGTCCCGACCTCCCTTCACACACTATCACATACTGTATATATTCACACACCTCCCCCTCCTACCATCCCTCTTTAGTGCGTTTGCAGACACTGTTACATAACCACACAAGCATTTCTGGGCTGAAGAAGGTTCGCCTTCTCCAATGAGCTTTTATCTCTACTTGATACTCACCAGGACTAAACCCTCAGCTTCTTAAACTGTCCGCTCACTCATCATCCTCTGAAAATGCACATACCAAATACCAATACATACACACACTTTGCAGATTGTTGTGTAAGTCACGGATCCCCCTCTCTTTGCACATCATTTTGACCAAAAGTGGTGTAGGAGATATGTGCTGTTGTGGAAGAAAGACCACAACTGCCCCCTGTTGTCTGTAAAAAGAGAAACACATCTGTGCTTCTGCAGGGCTGTTGCATTCAGCTTTTGCATCATATTCTCTTTTTACTATATGCAAAAGACAACTTACAACAGCAAGAGTCCTCACAATTATTTCCCATCTCTAAGGAAACCCTTCTCTTGAAACCTCAACAATTCAAATCAGACCTTCAGATCAAACCTTTTTAGGAAAACACATAAATCATGGCAACCATTTTTGTATACATATGTATATATGAGTTAGAGAGCGTGAGAGAGAATACATAGCATAGTATATGATATAAAAAAAAAAAAAAAAGAAAAGAATAAAAGGAATAATATGTCTGGCATGCCATCACACAGGGCCTCTGGAGAGACAGATGCATGCATCTATGGAGGAGGGCTTTTTTTGTCAGGGAACCATCAAAACAATTTGGAGACTACATATTTGAATAATGTTGTGGCTATTTATTTTCTGGTAAAAAGATACATTTACAATAGTTAATCTAAAGTATTGAGACAAATGTCAAAGTGAATGGAAAAACAATCTATTTTTCTAATGTTACATGTAATTTTTGGTTGAGTCATAATTTTTGTCACTTATTTATTTCATGAACTTTACAATTTATATACAAATACATTTTCTCAAAGCAACACTTCTTTATATATAATTTTTAGCAACTTAACTCTGAATAGTAGTGATGTAGTACTCGAGGCCAGGATTTCTCTTGTCTGGTATCTATTACTGTGTGTGAAAGGGTTATATTTTCCCCTTTCACTGTTCCTTTTTTTTGATCATGCCTTGGTTTTGATTTGATTATACTGATTATGTCTGTTATTCTTTCTTTATTGCTTAGTTGAGTTTTTTTGGGTTTTCTTTTTTTTTTTTTTTTTGGGCCGCTTTCGGCTGGGAAACCGGGGGAGGGGGGACCCCCCTTTTCTTGGGGGGGCCCCCCCGGGGGAAATTTTTGGTGGGGGTACTTTTTTTTTTTTTTTTTGGGGGGTTTTTTTCCCTTTTTTTTTGGTTTTTTTTTTTTTTTTTTTCTTTTTTTTTTTTTTTGGGGGTTGTTTTTTTTTTTTTTTTTTTTGTGTGGTGGGGTGTTTTTTTTTTTGGGGCTCCCCCCCCCCCCCCCCCCCCCCCCCCCCGGGGGGGGGCCCCCCCCCCCGGGGGGGGGGGGGAGGGGGGGGGGGGGGGAAAGAAAAGAGGGGGGGGGGGGGGGGGGGGGGGGGGCTCTTTTTTTTTTTTTTTTTTTTTTTTTTTTTTTTTTTTCCTCTCTTTTTGTTGTTTTTTTTTTTTCTTTTTTTTTTTTTTTTTCTTCCCCCCCCCCCCCCCCCCCCCCCCCCCCCCCCCCCCCCCCCCCCCCCCCCCCCCCCCTCTCTCCTCTTTTTTTTTTCTCTTGAGACATGTGTTGGTCTTGGCTACAACACTACTGAATGCTTTACAGTTGCAAACTCTAAAGGTTAATGTTGAATGTTAACATACATCTCATATACATAAATTATAAGGTGTATAGAGAGTGTGTTTTTGAGATGGTTGTTGCACTGTTTCTATAAAGGGTTACTCTTCCTTTTTTTTCATTCTTCCTTCTTTCACCATTATTTCATTCATATGATCTAAATACATGCGGGTCTTAAATTTGAATGTGCTAAATGGCTGCCCTCTTGTGTCTGCTCCACTGCACTACACTCCCTTTACCAAAGCGCCAGGGGAAAACCTTCATCTGTTCGATTGAGGTGTCTGTTGAAAATGGACAAAAATTGCACATACAGTAGAGTATGTGCTAGTTAGTGCTGAGCGCTGTGTGAGTTTTATTGATCTAAACCATATTGATGCTTCCCCTTTGACGGAAAAGAGTAATAGCGGGGTGAGTGATGACAGAGAAGCTACGGCCTTTAATGGCTATAGGACAATCACCAATCAATAAAATATAAAGCAAGGAAGCACATAAAGCAAATATAACAAAGCAAGGCGTCTATGGCAGTCATCCAGGACATCATATAATAAAAACTGGATGTAGTTTTTGATGGTAGATGTTTCAACTGACCTATTTTGACGCTTTCTTCTTATCCATTTTAACCTCATAACATTTCAAACATTACAGTCTATGTGCAATATTCCCAGTTCATCTTTCACACATGGCATACTGTGACTTTGTGTCGGGCAATGGCAAAGTTTTCTATTTTCCACAATGCCATCAGCACAAAATGTTGTCCAGCTATTTCCCAAACTACCTGCAGCCAATATGACTCAGCTCAACTGATCTAATAAAGATATATCCTTTTGCACCGGTGCAGGTCAAGGGCAGAGGGGACACTTGGCTACCAGACAGGGCCTTTCCTTTTGCTGCAGCCCATCACTTCTAGCCTTGGATCAATAACAGCTGGATCACAAGTCCCGGCCCACAGGGAGAAGACAGCAAACACACACATGCCACAAGCCTGAAAAATGGACCAATCAGAGTTAGAGGGCTGGATATTGGAAACTGGAATATTGGATGGATTAAGAGGTCAAAAAATACAATCAAATGTTAAATATTGGGTCGTCCTGGACAGATGGACTAAAAATAATCAAAATTGACATTCAGAATGACCAATTAGCATAATACAATATAAGATTTGTAAGGGCTGAAGAAGGAAGATGAATCTAAAATGCAATTCAACTACTTTTTATTATAAAACCCAAATATAAAAAAATCTAGTAGTACATTTTTACACTACAGACACGGTCAGTGAACTATGATGTGAAAAATGAAAAAATATATAATCACAAAATAATAAGGGCTGTACAATATATAAAATGATGGCACATATCATATAATATTCACAATATCATAAAATTTAAATATGTGATATAATTATCAGGTCCGATAATATGTTATGGTTTTCTGTGTGGCAGACACACATTCTTAGCTTGGCTTTATTTTCAGTCCATCTGACCAAAGCACAAAGGTCACTGATGCCATACTCCATGTTATTGCCTTAATTGCATATTGCGTGTCCTTACTGTTGTGCAGCTACAGAACTGGTTGTTCATTCTTCATAATCTAATTCAAATGTTTAATGTCATACTGATTAAAGGTCACAGTGCTTCAATCGAATATTTGGTCTTTATATTATTGACAACTGAATGTCACTGGGTTCAGCACAACCTTGGCCACTTTTCTTCAATCAATACATCAATAATGTCTTAACAGAACCAATTTGGAAAATAAATGTCCACATTCTGCCAAAGATAAAAATAGACTGACTATGCACTGTTCAATTTAAAAATATTTCAACCCAGAATGAACAGAACAACAGGAGAACAAACTATGTTGCCAAGAGATTGGTACCTGCTCGACCTCAAGTGTTTTCACTTTGTTGCAAGACCGACTGTGTGATCTCTGGTGAAAATGTTCTGTGTCACCATAGCAACCATCAAAGTGGATGCAGAGACAAGAGTCTCCACAAGGCTGCAGCTTAGCAAGAACACAGCATATACACTATGAGGACAAGAGCTTCAGTAAAGCCCTCCCTGCCTCTAAGGGGGAACACAAAATAAACAATGGTCTGTTTCCCACTACGCCCTTCTTTCTGTACAGGCAATAGTCCGGTTAGCTCTGCATGTTGGTCTTGGAAGAGTAAAGCACCGAAGATGCATTTTATATTTCACCTGCAGCTGCTGAAGATGGTGGTGTAGAGTAAACCACTTTGGATATACGGAACAACAAGAGAGGCTTCTCAGTGTTTCACCCAGTCAACATGTTTAAGAATGGAAATCTGACAGAATTATTAAATCTGACACTGAAAGATCATATCAAACCATTGATATCAGTGATACGCTTTTAATATATCCTATGATCCAAGTATAACAACCAGGGTGCGTGCATTTCAAAATGAAAAAGAAAAAAGATCTACAACTCATGTAAAAAAATCTACCTTTAGATATTGACTGCTGAGCTAAAGAGCAATTATTATAAAGCTGCCATAAAGGTAGTACATTTCTTTGAAAAGCCAAAGGAATTAACAGACAATGACATTAGTGTAGAAGGGGCACATGTGAATATTGATCTATTTGCAGATAATTCTGCATTTGCACTTGACTGTGCTTGAATCACAGCTCTTTTAAATGTTAATCACTGTGAATGGTAAAGGCTCCCATTCTTGGCCTAGTGGGACTTCAGCCACCATTTGTTCAGATATAATACATTTATTCGGACAATGACTGGCAGGAACTTGATTAGTTCATATGTTAAGCCAGTGAAATAATTGAACTCAAATGGCACTAGTTCCCTGTACTCAGGGGCACAAGAGAGCACCAGTAATTCACAAATTAAGACACAGAGCATATGGCTTCACCTGGAGAGCAAATGTCCTTCTATAAGTGGCAATCACTGCATCTGACTAGTAGTGTCGTTGTAAGGCTAAATATTATTTTTAATTCCATTCTACAAAGACTGAATGTCTATGATGGAATTACAATCTCAGACCACAATCTGCAAATTAACACCTTATAAATACTGCTCAAATTAAGAAAGTCAACAGCTGGAGCAAGCACAAGCCAAATCCTTATGAGACCGGACTTTGATTTTATAATTATTTATTAACAGCCTTGAGGTGGAAGACCAAATAAAGCACGTAATGTATGAATAGCTTGATACAGTTGTAAAATATGACAATAAAATAAAAAAATCTATAAGAACAGCAGTCAAACCTGAATGAAGGTAGGGCTGATTCCTGACCTGTAGGTTGTTATGATGCCTTTAAGAGGTAAGTGTGGTATGTAGGCGAATGCAGAATAAAAAATAAATGAGGAGCAGCTGCATGCCATCTTAAGGATAAAAATCACACTGCATTTGAATAGACTAATTGATATTTTGCACCAGGAACCTGTAACTACATGCACACTGCGTAGAAATGAGTGTCTTCTAATACACAGACAGATCTGACCAGACCATGCCCTTTGTGTCTATTCAAAATTCCACTCACACACATCTGTCCATAAACAGTGTGCTGATTGCTAGCATATAGCCTATAGCTAACAAACAGCGTAGGGGAGGAATAAACCGGTGGGAGAGTGTTATTACTGTACCTTTGAGAACCACGACCACCTCGGCGCCGGCTGCAGTGTCGTCCCCGGCCGCGGCGCTGGTGCTGGGGGGCTCGTCTCCCTCAAACAGCTGGTTCACCTCCCCCTGGATGTCAGAGGCGCGCCGCTCGCCCTCGCTCTTGGAGACGGTGAACCTCTGGCTCATGGTGAGACAAGAGACGGACGAATCTTCTTGTCACAGTGCGGGGACAGTCAGCCACAGCACAAATGTTGTCTCTCTGGTGGTCCCAGTGGCCCACCGTCACCGTGGATTAAGTTTACCTCCGACCAGAGTCTCGTGGCAGGACGCGCGGTGTTTGTCGGTCAATTAATTGTGTGATGCGGAGTAGAGCGCCTCATCAACCGGTGTCTGGCGGCAGCTGCGCACCTGGGTCCTAGAGCCGGATGGAAACATGTGTCAGGTGAAAAAAAACAACATTACAGACTCATGGTGGAACAAAATATCGATAAGGTTCATTTAATAGTTTTCTAAAGGTTATTTGAAGTTGCGTTATGGCACTTGTGCCTTGCATGTTGCAGCTCTCTTATGTTAACCTGTTACTCTAGCCATGTTTCCTTAGTCTATTTAATGCACAGGTGTAGCTTTTGGTAGCATTTATAATATTCTTAATAAGTGTTATACAACAAAGAAAGTATAATTATATCATGGTTTTATTTGAAGTTGTTTTTGGGTGATGTAGTTCCGGTTACAGCTAATGACAAATGATCTGTCTATAGCAGGGGTGCCCAAAGTGGGTCCCAGAAGCCAAAATTGGCCAGCCAAGGGGTTTGATTTGGTCCACCAGGGATCATTTAAATTTGGACAAGGGGTTTGAAAGGTCTGGGTCAAACAGCACAAGTCTGGGTAAAATAGCTTACGATCCCTGGGTCCAGTTAGGTGCTACCTTGGCAGAACGAAATGGAGCGGTATAGGAGGTGGCACACAGACAAATGGCATTTTAAGCAAGCCTGGGAGGAAGAGTATTTATTTTAAATACATGCAAAAGATTTTTGCATTTGGCCCATGGCACACTAATACATTTTTGCTTTGGCTCTCCCAGTGAGAACGTTTCCAAAGGAGAAAGGCTGGCAGCCAATAAACTGGCAGCCTTGGCTATCAGCTGCCAGAGTGCAAGGCCTTTTTTTTCAAACTTGGCATAATTTTGAGACACAATGCCATCAGACAACCTCAAATAATAACAATAATAATAATAATACAAATAATAAATATGATTATATATTTACATCTTATTATGCCCTGCTGCAGAGAGAGATTTGAACTCCAATCCTACTGTTTTAGTGCAACCCAGTGTTAGTAAGTCTATAGAAGTGACGTATGTAAGCAAAAAACCCACTACTTTACAGCTTAGATTTTTGCCCTTTTCTTGAAGATAATATATGTTCAATAATGAAAGTGCTATAATGCAATACTAGTCTACCTCACTGTCAATGTAATGTGACCACTTGACTTTTTTCACAGACTGTGAAAGTAACTTTTGAAAGCAATGGAAATTATACAGAAACTATGTTCTATGTTCACACAGGAAACCCACATGGTGACTTACATGGTTAAAGTCAGCCAACAGCAAACTGTGTTTCATTAGGAAGTAGGTCTGTGGTTTTTCTGTGTTTTCTGTGCCACACACAAAATACTGAGTCTCACTATTTGTCAAGCTTCTCCACCACACCCCAGAACTGACACTCTTTAGTCAGGGTCCTCTACACAAGCCTGATCAGAGAACACAATGCAGGTGGGTGAAGTGATCTACACGCTGGTGGAGGTGCTCATCGCCATTAGCTGCTGTCTGGGTAATATGCTGGTGATCTTGGCGCTGTGGACCAGTAAGAGCATCAAGCAGCCCACCTACTGCCTGATAGTCTCTCTGGCTGTGGCAGACTCTCTGGTTGGATGTGTGGCTATACCTCTGGCGGTAATAGTGGACGGACGAGTGAGGACTTCATTCAGTGTTTGTCTCTTCATCAGCTGTGTGGTCATTTTACTGACACTGGTCTCAGTTTTGACCCTCACAGCGATAGCAGTGGACAGATACCTTCGGGTCTATATCCCTATCAGGTAACAATGTATTTAAAAAAGAGATAAATTGATAATTTGATGTATGATTTTTAAATTGGTGTTTTTGCTCATTAGGTACAAGAGGACAGTGACTCAGAGAAATTCCTGGTTGGTGGTTGCTGCATGTTGGCTTGTTGCATTGCCTCTCAGCTTTGCCCCAATGTTCGGGTGGAACAACCGAGAAACAATCTCTCATTCAGACAACTCCACTTTTGTCTGCCAGTTTACAGCCGTCATCCCCATGTCATACCTGGTCTGCTTCAATTTCTTTCTCTGCAGTCTTACTCCTCTGTCACTGATGGCCATCTTGTACTTCTTTACTTTTTACATCATTCGAGGTCACCTTAGAGCAAAACCTGGCCAAAGTTCCCCAAAACTCTCTGAAAAATATCTACAGAAAGAGAAGCAGCTGGCAGCTTCTCTGTTCCTGGTCTTGGTGCTGTTTGCTGTGTCCTGGCTGCCGCTGCACATCATGAACAGCATCGTTTACTACGGTGATGCCAGCTATGTTCCACGAACAGCGATCTACGTCGGTATCCTGCTCTCTCACGCAAACTCAGCGGTGAACCCTGTAGTGTATGCGTTCAAAATACGAAAAATCAAAGGAGTGTACTTAGAGCTTTGGAGAAAATGTATTTCACGTAAAGTGGAAGGTCAGGCAATGGAATATCAGAGTAGTCAGACGACAGACAACATTCTCAACAGTAATGAGGTTAGAAATGTGAAATGTAAAAAGTGATTGCTCATGCCCTTTGTAGAGCTGGATCTAAATTAGCTTTGGTAAAACTACCCGTTCGGCTGAGGTGCACCCTGATTCAAAACAAGCGTCTCTTTTTGCCACTCACCAACACTCCTTTATTAAACTGAGTCATCTGTGGCTCTTGGTGCCACTGCAAAAAATGAAGAGGTGCAGCTCAATGCTTCTGCAAAAGACACCACTGGTCATCAATCCACTCATGCCTGCTCTTAAACTGGTCTACTCCTGTCTACTTCTGCTGTCAATGTGAACGGAAACTGGTTTGGACTTCAACTAAATACAATAAATGAAGTCAAATAAAATGAAGAACTTGCATTGTCTGGCGTTCTTTTTTATGAACCCTGCTGTTTCAGGTTTGGGCAAGAGCTGAACATAATTTTAAAAACTGGATAACCTGGGCCTCAGTGGTTCACCTGGTAGAGTGCATAACACATATTAAGGATACCTAGGGTCATTTGCCCAATATGACTTCCCTCTCCCTCACCCTGATTCCTGTCTATCTTCTGTCTTAAAAAACACTGGATACCCATTCTGCCATACAAATGCAAAGCACAGAACTTGCATATTTTGTCAAAATTGAGTTAAGACTAAAAACAAGTTTTGTGTAATCAGTTTGATTTGTGGACTCTTACTGTTATCTTAATGTTTGGTCTTATTTTTCTAAAATAACAAGTGATGAAACTTATTGAGAGCTTCATCAGCATTTTAAGGGTCATAGGTCAAATCAGAGGCAATGGTTTTATTCCATAAAAAAATAGGTTTTACTCAGTATCACATTTTTACAATATCACTAATAATGTACCACGTTTGGTGGGATTTTTCTCAGTGTCACTGTTATTGGAGATACTGGGCAGTATAGTGGCCATAGTGACTCTGCAGATGCTAAAGGCCACTAATGACTAGAGAATAGTTTGGTTGACAGATCATTACACAAACAGTCTGTGTGATGCACCATGTACTTGTGAATTTATGCAAATTAGCCATGTGCTTCCAATTAACAGTTCTCCGTCATCCAGGACATTTTTAAAGAAGGGTTCTGGACGTAAGTTTTCAGTGAAGACGTTTCATCCCTCATATATATATATATATATATATATATATATATATATATATATATATATATACATACATACACTATCAGTTTTTTTGAATGAGCTTAACAGATCATGCCAAAAACGCAACATAATTTTCTGTAAAATCCCAGGACTTTTTACAAACTCCAAATAAATACCAGACATGATTTGCCAAAATTTATTATAAATCAAGAAACATTTGGGGACACAACCTTCAGAAGTGTGACAAAACTGAAGATTTATGTGGACCTTTCAACTGAACTGACATGAAACTATGCATGAAATAAATCCTGTTTTATTATCCTGTCATAGATTGTATCCAGGACGTAAAGTAATTTGTCACACAACTAATCATCTCGGGTACAAATGTACCAAATCTTCCTGTAAATGCTGTCTTTTCTTCGTCGGTTGGCTCATCATTATCAGCGCTTTTGCAGTTTGTAAAATCTGGGGAAAGACAAGGTGAAATATTGATTTTATTGTAATGCAGTGAACATGTTTCAAAGTCCTACAAAAGACAAGATAAGTAGAGTGTTTTACCGTAATCTGTGTCAAACACTCGTGGATTGGGCAAATTCAGACATGAAGCCTGTGTCTCAAACTCTTTCAGAGCTTCAGAACTAACAGATTTCTGTCGACCTGTTAAAAGGGGGATATTTTGCATGTGAATTTTAGAAGCTATTTTAGAAGTTACTAGATGAGCATTACAACATGTGTGCATATTCCCTTGTTTTGTCCTTACTGTAGAGGGTAAGAAGATTAATTGAGTCTGAGTCCGCCTTTATAACAATGCATTCAGAGCAGCTACTTGGCAGCAGGCGATATTGTGAACCAGTTGGACGATCTGTTGGAAATTTAAAAATATATATCTACGGACAGATAGATAATACATTTTCGGAAGAAAGAACTTACTGTTTTTGTCAACGTCAGACACTACGCCATTCTCATAGAAGAAGGTGTCAGTTTCATTCATGCATAATCCCAATCTGACAATGGTTAAAAAACAAACCATGAAAATATCACCGTAATACATCACACACAATATTAAAAAAAGTATGATAAGTATTACGTTTTAGCTGTAACGGTAACATCATATACATTTGGTGCTTCCTTTGAGGTGACGTCCGCTGCCAAACTTGGCTTCACTAATGTATGTAACAGGGTTGAAAGTACACAGGAATCAGTCGACATTGCATGTATATACCATCTTCCAGCCAACTGCAAAAAATCAGTTTTCAAACTTAACGTAAAAGTTCTTTAAAGAGAATGGGTTTGTTTAAGTTGACTCCATGGCTGCAAATAAGTGGTTGTGAAAAGAGACTTACATCTGGACCTTGGTCGAGTGGTTTCAGCAGCTTCTCACAGGTCAGTGGTGCTGCTCTGCAAACTGAGATAAAACTCAGCAGCACAGCCACACTCCAAGTCTTCATCTCTGCATGTCACTGTGTTAGATTGTACCTGCTCTTTATCCGCACATCACTGACCAATTATTTTACTCCTTTTTGAAACACTCCCCTTTTAAATTTACATGGCACACATTTACACAATCATGTCAACATTTTGCTTAGCTTGTGTAACATAACTGTAAACATTTATTCAGGTAATTTACTGTTAATCAAGCAAAAAAACAAACAAACAAACAAACAAAAAAATGTTTTATGACCCACATTCCAAAATGGCAAATGAATAGGCATTAACAAGGCGTGGGATAATATGAGATTTTGATGGTATAATAAGCTTGAGATCTTGTCATATTACTAGAGCAATACAAATGATATATCAGTGCACTGTAAATGGACATTATGTAAGGTTTATATAAAGTAAAACTTTTTATTCACTGCATATTCTGATCTGTATGTCTCATGCATAATCCAGTTTAACACAGTAAGTGCTTTAGCTTTTAGCATGTTCATGCAAATGGTCTTAACACTAGAAGATTTGTATCCACGATGGAGTATTTTTTTTTTTTTAATGAAAGGCATTAAGCAGACATGGTTTTGCTTTTTTATTTTTGGAATGATAGAATTTTGAAGATGAATGCTCCAGGATTTTTCAAGAATAAATTTGAATGAAACATCTAGTGCAAATACTGATGATGTTCCTGAGGTCAATGGCAAACCTGTGCAGTCCACCTCTACAGATGAGCCTCTTGCCTTCCTTTTCTGCTTGTGGCACTGAGTAGACTTCTGTACTTCTGTCCCTCTTCTTCTCAAAGGCCTCCTTGATCTGTTTGTCCCAAGGCACTGTGAGCTTCAGCAGGATGAAGGTCCTTGTTTTTTCAGACACTCAGATGATGTCAGGTCTGAGGGTGCTCAGTCTCGTGCAGTCTTAAGCAGGCCTGATGTTTCTTTCATTGTTCTGATGAAGCTGATTTTTTTGCTTCACATATTGGCCTCCCAGCAGATGGAAATGGCACTACATACATTCTCTGCTATGGTTTTAAATACCTGATGGAAGCATCACTATTGTTTTTTGTTTCCAACCTGTTTTGTAACAGTTGCATCAAACAAAGCAAGCATTTTCATCACATTTATAAGGCAGACATGATTGTGGATTTTTTTTTTTTTTTTAAATACAGTGGTCCCTCGTTTATCGCGGGGGTTACGTTCCAAAAATAACCTTCAAGTAGTCAGCTTTATTTTTTACAATTATTCTATATGTTTTAAGGCTGTAAAACCCCTCACCGCACACTTTATACACTTTTCTCAGACAGGCATGAACATTTGCTCACATTTCTCTCTTGTTTAAACACTCTCAAAGTTCAAACCTTAGCATCTTCCTCTGTCTTTTGGGTGCGACCGCAGGTGCCTTTGTCGGTGCAGAACGTTTCGTCGACATTGTGGGTTTTGTCGGGGAGAAAACTTGCAAACATACAGCACTTCAGAGTCACACTGCTAGCGATCGAACATTTATGTAAATTTGGCAAGCCGAACGCATTCTGTACTGTACAGGAGACACGGCACGGAGGAGATTGATTGACAATGGTTTACAGTCCCTTAGCCAATCAGGACACAGAACACAATGCGCGAGTTCTCCCTTAGCCAATCAGGACGCAGAACACACAAAAAAAAAGCATGCAAATTGCACTAAAAAAATCCGCGAAACAGTGAGAAATAGCGAGGGACCACTGCAATATGAAATACTGCTTGTAAATTAAATGAAATCTTTAAGTGAAACAAACAAACTACAGATTAGAAGGTGGGGTAGGCTGTAATGTATCAATAGTAGCTTAGATAGTACTTGCAATATTTTTTGGGTGCTTTTGAAGAATAAAAGTTTTAGAAATGCTTTTCTCTACTTGCAAAAAATGATATAGTATATAGTTTGTTTGTATTGTGTGAGATTGCTTTGGCACACCGACACAAATGGAAACACTAATATTATTTAGAGTGTTCTTCATCTGTCACTGCTGAAAAAGAGAACTCTTGTTTATTTTAGAGAGTACCTACTGCAACCTTATATTTTAAAATCTCAGGACCTATAACAACCTCCAAATCAATACCAGACAGAAGGACTGTTACATGTCCAGGTTCATCAGTGCAATCATAAAAGTGTCAAGCAGGTTCAACAGGACGGAAAAAGGACTTAATTAAGAATCGGCGTGGCACTATGGAAGAAACAAAACTACACTGCTTCTTTTAAGGCATACCAAAGGAACCGTGACATACAAGTAAGCAGCTCACTATGTGCTTTTTCAATTCTGTCTCTTATCGTTGTGATTTCTTCCTCACTTGGATCAGATTTAGCGTTGCTGCAGTTTGTAAAGTCTAGGGAAGGACCAGAAAGGTGAAAAATTGATTTTGTAGTAATGCTGTTAATGTGTTTCAAACTCTTGCGAAAGGAAAGATAAGAGTTTTACCGTAATCTGTGTCAAACAACTGCGGACGGGGATATTTGAGACAGGCAGCATGTGCCTCAAACTCCTTCAGCTCGGCAGCACCCACGGCCCTCCTCCGACCTGTTAATGGAGAGAGACTTTATATAGTTACATGTTAAGCACCTCTAGAACATATTTGAATATTTCATCTGGTTTTGTCCTTACTGTACAGCGCAAGAGCATTAACTGAATCCACCTTCATAACAAGGCAATCAGAGCAGCCACTTGACAGCAGCTTATATGGTGAACGTGGAAAATAGTCTGTTGGAATAACACATAATAATAATAATAATAATAATAATAATAATAATAATAATAATAATAATAACAATGATAATAATAATAATAGAACCAATCAGAACAGAAAAACAGAAGACAGAAAAGACTTACCTGTTGAGTGAACTGCAGTGAGTTTGCTCTTCTCATAGAAAAAGGTTTCAGATACATTCTTGCACAATCCAAATCTGACAATGATTCAAACACGGTGAAGGTCATGAAAATACATCCATATTACTTGACACTTTGAATTCAATATTATCAGCAAAGAAAATAAGAATAATAATTACAACTTAGCTGCAATAGCAACATCATATATATTTGGTGCTTCCTTTGGTGTAAGGTTCACTGTCAAACTTGGCTTTAGTAAAGTATGTGTAATGGTTGAAAGTAAACAGGAATCAGAAGACATTGCATGTAAATACCATCTTCCAGCCAACTGCAAAATAAAGCAGTTATCAAGTCATGAGAAGAAAAGGGATCAGATTGAATCCAGTACATTGCTACAAACGATTGTGGAAAGAGACTTACATCTTGGTCTCCTCCTGGTGTCAGCAGCTTGTCACAGGTCAGTGGGGCTGCTCTGCAAACTGAGACCAAACTCAGCAGCACGGCCACACACCAAGTCTTCATCTCTGCGTATCACTGTGTTAGATTGTACCTGCTCTTTATCCACACATCACTGACCAATTATTTGATTCCTTTTTGCAACGCCCCACTCAAAAAAAAAAAAGAAATGCAGACCTACACCAAATCTTACCCAAAGTGTACTCTGAGATTCCACAGTGTCCAGCATTTTCAAAGCTGAATCTAAAGTAAAGGTTGGTATAAAGTTGAGTAATATCAAAGTAAACACTTTCAGTTCAGTTAGTTAGTCATTCTGGCTTGGAGTTTTGTGCAGTGTGTTGGTGCAGTGGAGAGAACAAACAATGTTTTTGACCCTTGTTTTTTATTTTACTTCTTCTATTTGAAATATCTACTCAAAATATGCCTTGTGCTAGATGACGTATTAGGTTTAAATGTTTTACACCCACCGACTTTGTCATTTCCAGTGACCTCAGTGACTGCAAAAGAAAAAAAAAAAAAATGCAAAGTGCTAAATAAACTGGGAGAGCAAGCTAAATTTGACTGCATAAGGAAAAATTGAACTAACAATGCCCCCAAAGAATTTCACCAGGAGAATATTGAATTATTAATACTGATTAGGCCTGAGGTTCAAAAAGAACAGAGGAGGAACAGAAAGGGATACATTAGTAACAAGAAACACACTTAAATACAACATAATATCATTCAGAATATGAAGAACAGAATGCAATGTGTGCAATAAATACAGTGCAACGGTCTTGGATTATAGCTTTTAGTGAATGTTTAAATGAGGAGAGTGAAACAGAAGAGCGGAGTGAAGGTGTGCTTCAAGCATGTAAAACACTGAGGGGGGAAAAAACAGGAGTGGGGCAAAAACTGTGGTGCACTCCTGTCACCAGCTGGTGAGCCAAGGCATCATGGAGCAGGTAATTACACCTCATTCTGCGTCAGAATCACAACCTTCAACAATTTCTTACAATGTTTTCTGTTGCATGTTAAATGTTTAAGCCGTTTTCTTAAGGTGTCTTCTGATTTTTAAAATGTGGTATTTAAAGAAAAAAAGGCTTCAGGTGGGTTATGCTCACTTCTCTAGAAATGAATAGTATAATTAAAATTAGACTAGAGCTCCAGACGTCACATGACTTGGTGTGTTCTCGGCCACAGTGGCAGGAAAAAGTGAGTAAGACATGAACAGCGTCAGTGTAGCTCTCAAACAGCTGCAGGTTAGCAGGTCGCTAAATGAAAGCTAACATCTATCATCGTTTTGCTCTGTATTTTCTTCAGTTCAAATGTGGCACATGCAGAGAGCGTGTTAGTGGTTAGTTGTTACCACAAATCTACTGAAAGCTGCATGGAAATGGGCTCAGTGGTTTTCTACAGAATATATGTATTGCTATAGCTGAATATACAGATGTGGCTTTTGTGCCAGTGACCTAAATTCTGAGCTTTATACATTCAAGTCATGTCTAGTCAATTATAGGTTTATATAGGTTTGCACTGGCATGTCCTGAAACAACCTCACAGGCACAATGTTTGGGCCATTATCATTTTGGGTAGGTATTCTATTGTTAAAATGAAGTGATTCTGGTTATCATATGACACCAAACTATATAATGATATAACACATTCATTTAGTAAATAAACGGTAAAAAGTGCTATGAAGAAATATTTTGCCAAGGTGCTTTTTTCTTTTTCTGTCTTTCTGTGAGGACTAATTTATTTCTATTTGGTTCCACCATCCTGATGGCAGGAAGGTTCTATTGGAGGCTTCTGTCCTGCTGAGGTACTGTGTCAGTGAGACAAGCATGATTCTACTGATCTCATGTCTAAGAACCATTAAATGATTATGAGAATGTATAAATATTTGGGCTAAATGTTACACCGGGGTGGCTTTAAGGCCTTGTTTTTATTTTTTTCCCCCACACACTGTGAATGCATATTATTTAAGATAATAACACAAAACAGTAATAAAATACCAGAATGCCTGTAGTATTGTAGATTTAATATTAAAATAAATTAAAGTCAGTTCAAATCAAGTGATTCCAAGGCTGAATGAGGATGAAAGAAAGACCAAACCTAGGACTGAACCAGGTCTAGGTTTATTTAGTTTTCACTGGCTTTCTGAAATATGCACAACATTGTCTGCAAGGTTAAAACATGGCAGGCTAAGTCCATGAAAAGGTTGTCAGCTGAAAACATTTGATGTTAGGGTATGGCCTTTTGGGTTGATTGATATTGGCCCTTTAAGGTATACTTCCAAAGTCAAAATGAACTATTTAGGTAATTATAGAATGCTATTACTTATTTATAATAAGGTAAGAAGTAAGAATAATACCAAGCTCCCGAAAACTGTTATAATTTCAACCCAACCACTGTTCAAATGCCTTCTCTTTGTGATCATTTTTTGCAGGCAATATTCAATAATTATAGAGTTAATTTTCATATCTGTCAAAGCCTTTTTTACACAAACCCTTTGGAGATGTGATTGATCATTTGACCTGGATTATGTTCAGTGTATGTGTGCGCATGTCTCCTCTTTTATTAGCTCTCATAAATGTTGGACTATTGCAGCTCAGTGTGTCGTGAAGCTCCGCCCACGGATCTCTCTGCTGCAGAAAACAAGTGGATGTGACTCCCTGCACTCTTTTTTCATGTGAGTTATTGTATTTTTTTGTTTTTTTTAAACTTGCATACTTTGCTGTCTGGCCAATAGGCTTTCTGTAAACGCGTTTGTCCATTTAAATCAGCGACACACTGACGCTGTTGAATCGTTATGACTAAACTGTGGGAAATGAAAGTAACAGCTAACTTTTTTAATGAATGAAGGTGTTACACTAGGGTTTCTCAAAGCGCTTAATGTATGTTTTTATAGTAATTATAGACGATTCTGACGTACACAGTTATATGAAGTCGATTTTGTTCGTGGATGCTACTTTTTCTCGTCCTGCACGAACACACGGCTTCTTTGCTAAAGCTAACTTCAGTCACTCGTAAAGTTTAATGAGAGACGTGTTTCATAAATTGCTGTTTCATCTTGGTTAGTTAGTCTTTATCCAGGACATGTTTTGTACTCTCAACCCAATAAAAAGGATTGCAAATTGATCTGTCCATTTTTTTTTAAATTAATTTGGCCCATTAATAGCTAGCAATATGTTAGACAATAGCTTAGGATCACCCTCAAGACAAACAGCAAGATTTCATTTATTTATGCAAATTATATGTGCAAAATATATACAGGATTATTACACATTTTTAACTCAGCATTTCACATTTAGTTTTTATTTGCCTCAAAAGTTCCAGTGTATTATTTTTTGTGTAAGTGTAAGGTTAGAGATGTTAGAGCCTGTATTTTGAAAGGTACATTTTTCTTGTCATGTGACCTTAGAAATTGAAGATTCATCATTTTAACAAAACTGAAAGAAATGTTGACATATTGGAGGAGTGCAAAATCATCGTCTGAAATGATTTATCATGTGTTATTAGTCAGGCTACAAAACCATAGAAATTGTTTTTTGTTTGTTTGTTGTAGGTTTTTCACTATAATCAAAATCATTTAAATTTCTCAATAAAATCAGAAATCTAGATCAGATAGACGTATTTTCCTTAAAACACAAAGGTGGACCATGGGATCAAAAGCAACTAATGCTTATATTGAAATTTTAGTAAAAAAAAAAAAATGTTATTAAATATTTCTTTATAAAGTGGTATTTATGATTTTTAATTGCTACATTCAGAAGTTGGATGATTAACCCTTATTTAGTTCAAGTTAAACCACAAGTTAAGACCACTTTTTTTTAATTGAGAGCCTGTATTTTTCTAAACTTATGTCAGAGATGAATTCTAATCATTTCAGCTGACAGGAAACATCCTAAAATATGTTAAGATATTTTTACTGACCTGTAACCTAAACTCTAAATGTCTGTTGTGTAAAGAGTCTTTCAGGACTTCAGGAAAAAACAATGGCAATCTTTCCTTTTTTGTGTTAATTTGAGTTATGATATTATTGATTGATTGATTATTGATTATTTCTATTTTTTAGTTCTTTCCGGTCATGCAGCTGGTGATCCGCCGTTACCGTCCCACAGACAAGGACACCGTGTTTAACTTATTCAGTGATGGAATTAAGGAGCACACTGGTCCATGTTTTTACAATGCCATGACCAGCCCTCTCTACCTCATCATCACCACGGCTCTCTGCATTGCCGGCTACATCCTAGGATCCCTTTTAGGGGCCGTTTTGTTACCAGGACTGTGGGTTAGCATTGTGTACTACTGTTGTCATGAGATCTATGCTGGTTATGTCAGGAACAGACTGCGGACAGACATGCGGGACATCCCTGGGAACTATATGAGCAGGCCGGACGACTGCTTCTGGGTGGCTGAAGCTGAGGTCGATGGCAGGGAGCAGATACTGGGTATGGTGGCTGTGGTGGCGAAACAAAACGGTGAAGAAAGATTTGGAGAACTCTTCAGAATGATCATCTCACCTAAGTGCAGAAGGATGGGACTGGGCCTGCGGATGACTCAAACTGTAATTGACTTTTGCGAAGAGCGAGGCTTCTCCAAAGTGGTGTTGGAGACCAGCTCCACTCAGAAAGCAGCTGTGGCTCTGTACAAGAAACTGGGCTTCAACGTTGTCCTCATACATAAAACAACAGAGTCTCCATTTTGGATCACACTCCTTTCCCAAATCACAGTTATAAAAATGGAAAAAGTCTTATAAGCCTTTAGAGTGTTAGCTGTAGTTTCGATATGAGTAATAATTGTAATGACAAAATATGACTTACACATTACATATTACGCATTGATCAAATGAGTATTATAACTTTTTGTACAATAAGGATTCATTGACTGATTTTACAAACTGCTTATTCAAAAGATGTCATCAGAATGAACACAAAAATAAACAAATGCTCCTAATCAAACAAGAGTAAAAGAAGGTTTATGTATAAATATATCTTTTTTTTCTTCTATAAATCAATCAATCAATAAATTACATCTACAAAATAAGTCAGTCTTGTTTTGCAAATAATGAACACTTGAGGGAGCCCTTTCCTAGCTTAGTCTGTCTCAGTCTAGTATGTCACACACTGCCAACAATAACATCTTTGACACATTATCAGCCACTTAAACTAGTATTTTAGTCACAGTATGCCTTTGGATTATTTTTTGACATTGCCACCACAAAGAGTTATATACTTAGTTCACTGTCTTTAGTGAACATGGCAATGCATTCATTTTCCAATATTAACCTAAGAGGCTTTGAGAAAAACAAATTACATTTAAAATTATGGTAATAACACAATATAATAGTTATAATCAAGTTTTATGGATTAACTTGTATAAAGGATTATAGCTCCTACTCTTTCTCAAGAAATATTCAGCCTGTGGCATTTGCACACTACATACATGATTATGTAACATTTCATATGCCCAGATACTGCATTTATCTTTACAGTCTAGTACTTTGACCCAACATAACTTCTATTTTACATAGTGTTACGTAGCCTAGTAAAGTTACCTGGGCTAGTTTAGTGTAAAATGAGGTTTATTATGATCATATACGGTAAAGTACATTGCAGTCAACCTGTTACGTCTTCTTAAAGGCTACAGGACAAATTCTGGGTAAGATTTTTTTTAATCAAAATACTATATCATATCAACAAAAAGTAGCAGTGTTTGTTTTGTTGACTTTATTTTGTCTATTTTTTCCTGCTATATTAATAACAAATGAACACTGACGGCAAATACATTTACTGTATATATATATATATATATATATATATATATATATATATATTTTTTTTTTTTTTTTACCATCTTCTGTCTCCCTCTAGTCATGAAGCTAGTGATACGCAGGTACCAACCCTCAGATGAAGACACAGTGCTTAAACTGTTCATTGATGGCACTAAGGAGCACACTGGTCCATGTTTTTACAATGCCATGACCAGCCCTCTCTACCTCATCATCACCACGGCTCTCTGCATTGCCGGCTACATCCTAGGATCCCTTTTCGGGGCTGTTTTGTTACCAGGACTGTGGGCGAGCATTGTGTACTACTGCAGCCATATGATCTACTCCGGCTATGTCAGGAACAGACTGCAGACAGACATGCAGGACATCCCTGGGAACTATATGAGCAGGCCGGACGACTGCTTCTGGGTGGCTGAAGCTGAGGTCGATGGCAGGGAGCAGATACTGGGTATGGTGGCTGTGGTGGCAAAACAAAACGGTGAAGAAAGATTTGGAGAACTATTCAGAATGATCATCTCACCTAAGTGCAGAAGGATGGGACTGGGCCTGCGGATGGCTCAGACTGTTATTGACTTTTGTGAAGAACGAGGCTTCTCCAAAGTGGTGTTGGAGACCAGCTCCACTCAGAAAGCAGCTGTGGCTCTGTACAAAAAACTGGGCTTCAGCGTTGTAACTATAAAGAGAAGAGCAGAGGCTCCACTTGTGTTGCCTCTACTGGCCAGGATCAGCGTTCTAAGAATGGAAAAATACATACAGAGCTAAACCATCCCTGATCTACCTGCATACTGGTCTGTAAGCATTGTCACAGAAATACAAAAATGCCAGTGTAAATAAAGGAATGAAAATATACACTAAAATTCAGCCTCCAAATTAGCTGCTGATTTGTGTAGCATATGCCATTAAAGCATGCACGAAATAAAAGATTTTTACACTGACAAACTAACTCATTCAGCTTTGTGCCTCAAATGATAGACAGCTGGGGGAGCCATTTCTCTAAATTACAAAAGTACATGAGAGTACATGGTGATTAAATACAGTAATCATGACTTCTGTACATGTACCTTCCGACAGCAATATAAGATATAAACAAAAAAAATAAAATGAATAAATTGACTAATCAAAATGAGACATGCATTAAACAATTCACATTTTGAGATCACCATAGTTTATATTTATTCCCCCTAATATATATAATCTCTTGCAGGAAATATCTTTCCTTTCACACCACTGATGAGAAACTCTAATTGGCCATGTGCCAATGATAAATTAAATATTTTCTTTGCAACTCTGAGAGAGCCTGCTGGATCTTACAACTCCATCTTGTGGTAAAAAGTGAGAACTTCAGAATATAAATGCCAGAAATAACTTTAGCATACTATCATAACCATACCCAGACAAACAACATGTGTGGAATATATTTTACTATAAAATGTAATTCAAATAGACTTTTTAAAGCCACTACATTTAGTTTGAGATCCCTTTATTTAATCACACAATTATATCAGTATCCATTGACCTAGTACAGTTATACTGCATTATTTCCAATCCATCTATCATGAATAAAAAAAAAGAAACACAAAAGGAGGTATGTCCGTGCGGCTGAGCTGTTTTCACTTGCACAAATCATCCTCTGTACTGTTTTTACATCTTTTGGCAAAAACAAACGACTTCCCCTCTAAAAGAGCCTCATCGCTTTTGGGGGAAAACACTTCTATTCACATACCTTCTGTATGACACATGTGCACAGAGCCATTCAAGCGGCAGAGGTCCAGTCAACAACTTAGCAGCTGGACAGAGCGGCTCAGCCACTACAACAGTAAAATTCATCACAGCAACAGACACTAATTGTTTCTGATGTCCTACATTTTTTAACTGTTATGTCACTGTTTGGACTGTAATTGAAAACAACATTAGTGACAAAGACATAACAGCACAAAAGTACATAATAGCCTCACACCAATCTGTCTGAAATGGTAATCATCATGTGCTTGGAGATCTAATTTGTACACTAGGCTCATACTTAAATCCTGATGTACATTTGAAGTGGATCTACAGCCTTCATGTACTGTCTTCCGAACCCCCTCCCACACATTCCTGTACCCACCAAAGCAGCACATGACACTTGTTTTGAGTTCATCTCTACACACTTTTCAGGTGAATGACACTTGGCAGCTCTCCAAAGCAAAGAGTGTGATTGAGAAAGCCTATGTTATAACACTTGGCACTGTTTTTGTGTGCTCTATCTGTCCGCCAAAGACTTTGAGTTCAACACTTGTGAAAAAAGCCGAACAATGTGGCAATATTGAATGTGTGTTAGTTGTTAAAGAGACTTACGGTACAAACATGTCAAGGTTTGCTCTGTTAAAAGGTTGTATGTGGAAGTCAACGCGCAGCGTGTGTACACTGTGTGGCGCTGTCCAAAAAGAAACCTGTTTCCGAACCAAACATAAACACTATGGAAAATAGTTGAAACAATTCTAAAAAATCGATTATGGGCCATAGGCAAAGATATACAACGATTTGTAGGTTGATGTACTGACAAATGCTTTTTACAAAAAATGTGATGTTTTGGAGAGAGTCTTCACTTTTTTATCTTGCCTAGTTTAAGAGTTTTGGGTCTGGGATACAATTCTGGGTTTCCGGGTTGGAGTCGTGTGTTGAATTTGGTGCTTGGGCGAACTGATGTGGTTCTCAAACTGTGGTACTAGTGCCACTGGTGGTACTTTAGCTTTTTCGAGTGGTACTCAGGGACCCTCAAAAGTTTTATTTTTCTGACTGAAATTAAAAATAATAACCCGCTGAACTTCATGGCTTTTTCTTTCTTTTTTTCTTTTCTCCATTCAGCTCCATTATCCTCCACCAGAGAGAGCCCATTTTGATCATAATCTATTTTATTTTGTCCAACTAAAAAACAACTACAACTACTTGGGGCAATTTAAGTCCAAAAAATCGGTAAAAATCTCTTCATGTCAAACTGAAACCATTTAGAACCTGTTAAGGTCCAACTAAAATCAATGAAAAACTTTTAAAGACCAACTTAAACACCATAAAGCTTGTTAAAATTGAACCACTGCCCTAGAACCATTCAAGTCTAACATTAGGCACTTAAAGTGTATTTAAATTGAACTCAACTCACTTTAGACCTCTTTTATGTCCATTATCATTACATAAAGGTGATACTTGGAGAAACAAACATATTATGAGATAGTACTTTGTGAGTAAAGTTTGGAATCACTGGACTGGACAATTGAGGGGAAGAGTACCTATATTTCATTTGGGGGATTCTGGTTTAAATTCTGGTCTCGGCCAAACAAACAGTCCTGTAGCACTGCTGGATAATAGAACATACACTTACAATTCAAAACACAACTGGTACCTATTAATGCTTGGACTGATTTTCTAAGTGGAGGGAGTAAAATGGAGTGACAAATAGGTGGGTTAGGTATTTAATTGTGATGGTTAAAAACTTTATTTCAGTTTCTTCATAACGATGTGTCTGTCGGGTTAGCATGTCACGAGTTTGCAGAAACAATCAGTGAATACATGAATAATATCATTTGACATTTGGTACTACATAACCCCATGTAGCCCAATATGCTGTTGTGACTACAATGTAAAAACAAGCCCATTTAAGCTTCAGATATATGTATAGCATTTCCAGTGAGTGTTCTGGCTTTCAGCTGTAGGATTTGTTCACAAATAAGACATACTGTATACTGTGATATAGTACAGTACACAGTATCAATATTTGAACATAAAGATTGTATGTATCATCCAACAATTGTGTTCATAAAGTAGTAGAACATGAAAAACACAAACATCATCCTGCCTCATCAAAAAGTCCTACGTTACTTTTCCGGACTGATAAATGGACAAATATTTGTGTCCAACAAAAGGAACAACAGGTAAGATTTCACAACACGCTGCTGGCTGCCCTGACAGATTTGGCCAATGAACACACTCTCGTAGCCACACAGCTGCCAACATGTGTAATAGTTATTTGATCAGGTCATGTTGACAGATGAAGGCCGTAATGATAAACAGACGTATGGCATGGAGAGTGTGCCCCCTGGAGCCAGTGGGCCACAGGGCTCACACTTCCTCTCAAGGCTGTTAATACAGAACCGAAGCACGGGGCACACAAACAAACACTTGTATGTTTGTATTTACGATTACATGTTTTCTGACCCTAGGACTTTTGAGACTTTCATGAGCTGATTGTTTCTTCTCAAAGAGACAGGATTGAACTGCCTGGAAAGCACATGATCATTTTATTCATACATGAAAATGATTAATTTAATGTCATCTGTTTTGCTGCTATCAAGTGATGATATTTTTAAATCAAATGTGTGCCCTTTGAAGCCACCTCAGGTTACTGTAAAGTGTATCATGTAGTGAAAAGCAATGGGTGTAAGATTAGTTTATTGTTTCATCAGCCTTAGAACCACTGACTTCATACAAACAGCACCTTTAGGATGATGTTAGATATATTTATAGCATCATTCAAAATCCTATTTTACATGATTGAAACACTTAGCCTATAGGTTAATATACTATAAACTATACTATAACATATGATCAAGTCTTGGTCTTGGCTTGGTCTCAATCTACTTTTTACTTGTTCTCCTCTTGGTACTGAATGTCAAGACCAACCAGGACCAACAAAGACCAATGAAGACCAACGAAGACCAACCAGGACCAACCAAGACCAACCAAGACCAACCAGGACCAACCAGGACCAACCAGGACCAACCAAGACCAACCAAGACCACAAATGGCATGTTTGTCTGTTCTCAGGATTGAAAATTGAAACCTCTATCATATTATATTCAATTAAAAATCTGCCTCCCCCACCAAACAATAACCCCCACTAGTCTGGACTTGGTCCAAGACTGAACTAACTCTGCCTCCTTCACCAAACACTAACTTCTCTCAGTCTGGACTTGGTCCAAGACTGGACTAACTCTGCCTCCTTCACCAAACACCAACCTCTCTGAGTCTGGACTTGGTCTAAGACTGGACTAACTCTGCCTCCTTCATTGAACACTAACCTCTCTGAGTCTGGACTTGGTCTAAGACTGGACTAACTCTGCCTCCTTCATTGAACACCAACCTCTCTGAGTCTGGACTTGGTCTAAGACTGGACTAACTCTGCCTCCTTCATTGAACACTAACCTCTCTGAGTCTGGACTTGGTCTAAGACTGGACTAACTCTGTCTCCTTCATTGAACACTAACCTCTCTGAGTCTGGACTTGGTCTAAGACTGGACTAACTCTGCCTCCTTCATTGAACACTAACCTCTCTGAGTCTGGACTTGGTCTAAGACTGGACTAACTCTGTCTCCTTCATTGAACACTAACCTCTCTGAGTCTGGACTTGGTCTAAGACTGGACTAACTCTGCCTCCTTCATTGAACACTAACCTCTCTGAGTCTGGACTTGGTCTAAGACTGGACTAACTCTGCCTCCTTCATTGAACACTAACCTCTCTGAGTCTGGACTTGGTCTAAGACTGGACTAACTCTGCCTCCTTCATTGAACACTAACCTCTCTGAGTCTGGACTTGGTCTAAGACTGGACTAACTATGCCTCCTTCATTGAACACTAACCTCTCTGAGTCTGGACTTGGTCTAAGACTGGACTAACTCTGCCTTTTTCATTGAACACTAACCTCTCTGAGTCTGGACTTGGTCTAAGACTGGACTAACTCTGCCTTTTTCATTGAACACTAACCTCTCTGAGTCTGGACTTGGTCTAAGACTGGACTAACTCTGCCTCCTTCATTGAACACTAACCTCCATCAGTCTGGACTTGAACTGTTTAGATTTTATTTGACTGTTCCTGTTCTTGTAACTATTACAGTGTATTGGACTCGTTCTAGTCTTGATTCAGTCTTGACCTGGCTTTGCCCTGACACTTGGTCTTTGTCTTGACTTGGTCTGGATACTCTCTGGTCTCGGTCAACATGGTGTCTACAACACTAAAATGATACATGAGTAACATTCGACCCATTTTATTCAAAGCGTTAGACCATTCAATTTAAAGAGCTGCTACTCATATTTGGGGGACTTCAGACCTGATTTGGCCATGGCACCTTAGCCATACTGACCCAATGCATGTACTGCTCCAGTGGCAATGGTCCTTGACGTATAAATACAATTAGACTGCAACTCAAAATGTGAAATCCTTAAGTCTTGCAAATGGATATTTCTCATGAACCTCCATTTTAAATTCAGTTCTGTAAAGTGACATGTTGTTTTCCAGAGCACAGCCAGTCAGGGTTTCTTATTGTCGGCTGCACACTAAGTGAACACAAATGAGCGCAGTTAACTCCGGCCCCACAGAGGCTTACCCTAATGCTCAACAGAGGCAATTAACATTTTACAGTGCTCTTTTGCAGAAAATGACTTCCGCTCAAGTGAAATAATATTTACCACCCAATAAATGTCAATGTTGCATTATTAAGACTTACTACACCTTACAACTTTTACAAGAGAGTTTTACAGTGGCACTGATTCTCTCCCAGCAGTTAAAGTCTCCAAATACTCTTCTGTGATCACACACAGGGCCGCTGGGGATGTGAGACGCCTCCGACAAACAGCCTGTTTTTTTTTTTCTTTCTTTCTTTTTTCAACTCTGTCCACTTTTCAGAAGAGAATAACAAGTTTACAACAAAGTGCGGATCAGAGTCCTCTAGTGGGAGACCTTGAGGAGCCAGTTCATGGAGAAATCGATGCGGTTAAACGAAATACAGTAGCAAAAACAACATTTGGAGAGAGATGGAAAGAGACAGAGAGGGGGGCGGACTTGTATGATTACGCAGTGAGGGGTTAACGATCAGATGGGTGGCCTCATCCCTGTGTAATAACATCTCTAGAGAGGTCAGTAACTCAGTGGCCCCACGGACCCCTGAGACTGGTTCGACACGGACACTGAGAGCACACACAAACACCACACACACGCTAACCGGCCCGCACTGTACACACAGGACATTCGGACCGACACATGGATAATATACACGGACCACAAAGAGAATGCTTAGTCACTGAAGAAAAGAACAAAAGGTTTTCCTCAAGTCAAATGTATTTACAAGCTTGCATTAAAAGCTGAGCTAATGCTGGACTTGGACATTTAATTTGACCACAGTCTAACACAAAGAGGAGAATCGATTTACAAGCCCATAATACATGAAAATGATACATACAAATGAATCATACTGCTTTGTTACTTTAAAGAGAACACACAATTTTTTTCTCTTGGCTTCCTTGATTTTCAGCTATTTTTTTGGCCTTCATTGATAATGTAGCAGCAGCAGCAGGAAATGTGGTGAGAGAATGGGGAATGACATTGGGCAAATGACCCAACCGGGATTCAAACCCGGGTCTCCCGCATGTGTTTGCTCTACCTGAGCTGCCAGGGGCTCTCCCATCATCTAGGTTTTAATGGATGAGAATGTTTAGGCCATACCAAAGTTTGGACAATCACATTGTGTAAGTTCTCAGTTTGGAGATGCTTACATTGGTCAAGATCTAAAAACTTCAGTTTAATGCATTTTGCAGCGGCACCTTTGTGCAGTTTGAACGTTGTTATGAAAATAAAAGCAGGAAAGGTTGCTATGCTGCTGTTGTGTTGTTTGCCGTTGAGTGGTGCAGCTGGTTCTGTGACTGTAGAAGTTTTTAGGTAATGCAGTTTTAAAGAAGGTATATTTTGAGTGGGCTGAATATTTGCCAGGTTAGAACATCACTTACGCTAAAGCTTTAACTGGTTTTCAAGGAAATCCTAAAAGTGCACCAGTGTTGTCTAAGTAGTACAGGGTATTTCACCATTCTTGTCATCAATAAAACACTATAGTGGCACACTGTCCACGTTGGTGCAAAAATGCTTGTGTCACACTTTAGCACACTTTGCTATCTTCTTGTTCTTTAGTCTACCTTTTTTGTCACATAACACTATTGGACAACTTGTTTAGATGTCCATCCACACCAAACCAGTTTGGGTAGGACTGAGGTGCATTCATGTAACCACATTATCTGGTTATCTGGTTACTTTTTTAAGAAACTCAATTTTTCACTGGAACTGGATCTTTATGAGCATTTCTGGTCAAGCTAAAGTAGTCTTTTCTGCAGATTTTTCTCTCCTTGTCATGTAAGAATTAAATATATTATTGCAGCATTCTCTTGCCCTAAACTTTTTACACAATACAGAAAAGCATAATCTCCAGATGATTACAGATGCAGGGTACTGGCCATACTTGAGTTTGATCAAATACATGCTTTCCTGTAGTCTTGTAGTCAAATTGAGTAATCCTTTAGCCTGTCCTTGTTTTTTTGTTTTTTTTTAGCAAAATATATATTATTTATTTCCTCTTTTGACTCTATACGAAGCACAAATAACACAACTTGAATCAGTTTCTATCAGAGTACGGTGGGCTGCCATAGTCACCAGTTGTTCTCACAGCAATATGGCAAACAGACATTTTAAATTCATTCATTCATTTTATACTACACTTTAAATTTCTTACACAAGAAATATAAAAAAGTATGTTGTTCTTTTTCTTTTAACTGGAATCAAATTAAACTAATTATTTATGGTACATCCTAATCACAGGAAGTAAGTGGAGGGTAATGGCGTTATTATTGGACATAAACCAGCCTAATGAACTCTTGTCCAGTTGGTTAATGTTCCAAGAAGGTGAAAGGCACCAAAATCTAAAACCTCTGACATACTAAGTGTTTTAGTTTCTTATTATCGCAGGTGCAAACTGACGGTAGGTGTCCAAATAAAACCCCAGCTCTGCGGTTTACGGCCAGTGCGCACACTAAAAGAAATCCCTGGCCAATTAAAAAGTGGGAGTAAAGATCCATTTGGGTGACGGCCTTTGTTCCTTAATCCACAGGTTGCTGCTGCGTCCCAGTAATCGGTAGGACCTGCTTAGTGTTACGTTGGCTCCAGTTATTGTGTGCTGCAAAACAAAATGCCTTTACAAAGAAGACTATAGTGAAAAAAGAAAAAAAAAAGATGAATATGGTGGGAGACTGACAGCTTTATGTGTGTTATATACAGCATGTACTATGACCATAAAACATACAGACAGAAATATGATAAGAGACTCCCCCATGACTTTGTGTACAGGAAGAGGTGCTCCGAACTGGGAGGTAGTGTGTCCTATCGCTGTCACATCTACGCAAAGCTCCGAGGCCACTATTGGCAAAGTGTGTGTGTGTGGTGGGGGGGTTGGGGGGGGGGCATCACTTTCCACACACAACGATGGCACAGGCGAGGTCGACCGGTGCATGTTTTTTAGCTCGCTCACTCATTTACATACCATCGCCACCCCTTTCACCTCTTGCATACACACAGATGCATACTGAGGTTGCAAGAGTTCAGCGCAGGGTACACAAGGACCCCTCTGAACTCTCCAACTTGGCCCCGATCCAGGGCATATCTCAACTCCGTGGCTCATAACAGAGTCTCCGTGCCCTTCTTACCTTATACAATAGATATACTGCTGCGCTGTCCAAAACAACTCAAATAGTTCTGCCACGGCAAATGGAGCGGTGTTTAAACTCCTTTTGATCAGGCGGGATGACCTAGGGGTTTTATTCCTTGGCGCATTAACACATAGGTACAAGCTGCACCCTGGCACCGACGCCAGACAGATGTTGTAACAACTGCTGAGGGAGCATGAAAGAAAAAAACAAGTTAGTTAAAACAAGTGACAAAACCACAGTCAGGATGATACAGTACATTCCACCACCCAGAGTGATTGTAAAAATGTGCTCTATGTGTAATTATTATTATTCTTTTTTCAAATTATGTTACGTGTGTGAGCATGAAACAAAACATTGCATCCATTCAACAACAAACATTTGTGTCACAGTTATAATTTCAATACATTTCCCATCTTATGTTTTTTGTTGATTTTTGAGAAAACAACAGTCAATATACACAAACAGATATATTTTTATTTTATAAAATAACTAATGGGATCTAATTGGATTTGAACTGGATTTCCTCAGAGCTAGTACCATCAGGGGCCTTGCACAAAGCCCCACCCATTTTAGATCAACTGTTGCGATTGGACCAACACAACTTTTAGTACAAATTACTGAATTGTTGCGAACCATTTAACTTAACTGAATGGGTTGGGCTGGCCAGACTGGTCAAGAACCACACATTGGTTAGTTAGATTACAGCTGCAGTACCTGAGTTTTTGCCATTCTTGGCTCAGTCCCACCACTTTCCCCCAACAACAGCATAGTAACCTTTCCTGCTTCTTTTATTTAAAAAAAAGATAAAACTGGACCAATTTACATTAAATTGAAATTTAGAGCTTACCTGAAACTTTCAGCTTTGGAGTTTACCGTTAGACTGTAGTGATCCTGTAATTATCTCCGCTTTGTAAACATTGCAATGAAGCATTGCCAACATTTATTCATGTTTAATTTGCTGCATTTTTCTGTATTTATTACATTTTTTTGAACAGTTTCGCTTTAAAATAAGGCAAATTTTGCAATAGTATAATCCATTTCCTTGGTTTATGTGATTGGTCATTTGTTGTTGACATCAGTATCAACCAATTAGAGCACTATTTTTTTGTACTGGAAGTGAGTTGTGATTGGCCCGCTGTGGGCTGATCATTGTCATCTATTAAAATCCTTAAATATAAAGCTTAGATCATGTCTTAAGGTCTCATTTTTTAACAGATGAATCCTGTTGCAAAAAGCTGTTATGATTGGGGATTAAACAGGTCATCTAAGGTAATCAGGTAATGGACTAAGACACTTGAAACAATGCACAACTTCAAAAAGACATGTCTATGGAGATTCTCAGTCATCCAGGTCACCATAAAGTCAGAAGTGACAATAATTTATCTTTGTTTATTCCTGTATCACAGAGATGCATAACCACATGGGGAAAAATAAAGAGAAATCTCATGTAGAGCCATAGAGTGAGGGATCCATGCTCAGAATGGACTGATCTTGCGATAGGTTAGTCAAGACAGACAAACATAACACACACAATCACAAATATGAAATTAATATATAGGTTTTTATAGTGAGGAGGAATAGAGAAAAGAATAATTGCGTCAAAGGTAAAAAAAAAAAAAGGAACAAAATGCTTGTAGTAAGTGCTTCAATCACTCCTTCGGAGGCCTCCAGAAAGGCTTTCTCAGTATGCAATGACTTTGAATGTTCTGAAAACAACATCTGCTGAAAAAGAGAGGACGGCCCAAAGAACAGTGTGATCAAAACATTGTGAAACTTCTCTTTGCAGGAAGTTGGAAAGCACTTATAGTTCTTGCCCTCATTTCCTGTAAAATTCCCCCGATACCGATTCGGAGAGGCCGAACTGTCTCGACATGAATGTTTTCATGTTTTTTGTCCCAAATCCATCTCCTTGTGTTTACTACGTCATTGAGCAATGTGCTTCTTTTCCCAATGAAACCTGATATTGTTACTGTACGCTCAGGAATGTTTTTCACCTTGTGAGCGTCAGGGTGTGTTCCCATCTCTTTTCCCAGTACTTAAAAGGCCCCATTTGAGGCTCCACTATTTGCTCGCTCTCTCTTTATGAATGAGTAGTAACGTAACACATGCCACATGTCTGGAGAAATGAACTTTTCCCTGAAGAGTGAGCAGCTCAGTGCTCTGGATGTTGTTCTAACAGTAGTTAAACTGTCCATCATTTGCTGGTGAAAAACACTGTCCACTCCACATGTTTTGAAGAAATCATATTGAGACACCACCACAGCATACTCCATTTAAAAGGGATATGTATCACAAATATGTTATATCCAAGAAATGTTCACCAGTTCTCGATATGCACTTGGTAAACAGCAACAGGCTGTGACACATTACCTTCAACTTAGGAGGACCACAGTCTGGTTCGAGAGCTGTACAATGTGTGATACAGAAAATGTAAATCAAGTTGTCACACGAAACAACGCTATAAAACTCCCATCAAAGCCTTATTTATGGATAGGTTTATGTGGATGGGCTGTGCGCCAGACAACACTTTCATTTACATCACAAAAGTCAACAAACATAAACCTAAATTTTAGAACATAGATTTCACAACAACAATCTAGGACATAGCTAGATGAGTCACCCATCAGCACACAGATGAATCCAACCTCCAAAGCCATGAAGTGTGAAAAAGCAGTAATATGTGTGAAAGGTAATCACAAGCCCATTGAAAGGTACAGGGTGATTGTACAGGCCAACTGGGAAAGCATCTTCTCTTGATATCGCTGCGATACAACACCAGATTTAATCATTTGATTTAATTTAGAAATTGAAGAACATTGTGAAGTGCTCACATTTACACCACAGCAACATTTGACTTACTTTGTCGAGTTTATATTGATTTCTCACTGCTAAAAAGGACAATACAAATGTCAGTCTTTCTTTATTTTATTATCATTAATAAAGTGAATAAAATGATTGATAACTGCATTTCCCAGACTCATAGTTACCCAAAAATATGTATTCTCCCTTTGATTTTGATGGTTCTTAGAATCATGCCCATCTCAGCTGGACACAAACCTCCAATGTAACTCCCCTGCCATCGGGACAGTGGCATATTGCAAGAGATTATGTGAGTGACGTGCTCTACCACACTACGGACACAATAAAAACACTAGACACTAGCAGAATTATATTTGTATGAAATACACTAAAATGACCCTACCGTTGTGTGTTGACACTCGCATCAGATTCAAAATGAAAACTTATTAGGTGGTATGGCCCGTTCACAGTGACAAAACCAAAGCAAATCTAACAAAATCTGTTGAAGATAGTTGATTTAAGGACAGTTTTCTATTGAGTACTTTAAAGATGATGTAGATGATATTGTGAAAACCATGCACAGTGTGGTAAATACTCCACTAGCAGTCATCAGCCTTACAGAACACTGGTGCATGATGACATCCACTGAAGCTCTGTTTGTAGTGATAAGATAACAGAGGCAGGGCGTTTGGTTGATGGGGCCAGAGGCATACACTGTATCTGAGGGTCAAATTTGACAAATTTACTTCTTAGGCCCAGGGGTTAATGTGTACAGCCCTGTGCCAACAACAAGTTGATTGGGGCCATGGCAGCCACAGTGACATAACCATTCAAAGCATAGTGTAGAAGTGGAGCTACCATTAAAATAGATCGATTTCAACAGAGCTAAACCATAGGCAACACCTGAGGGACATTGCTGAGTGTGTCAAATTGCCACAGTTAAGAATGTCACAAGAAGAATGTCCAATAACTGATTTTAAAATTTTCCTAGTAACCATTGACCTCATCCAATACTTTTGCACTTGTTGCACTCTTAAATAATGCAGACGCTCACCCCCGTTAACCTATTGGCTCCATGTGGCCAGGTACACCTCAGAAAGTAGGCCAGCACCTACAGTATGAGTGTCTTGAGTAGCCTCGTATCAGAGGAGACGATACTTGCAAACTCTGGTTCTTTCGATGAACGCATACAAACTAGATAAAACTAGCAACAGTGCAGCTCCTGACATTGTCTGCTTGACCTATTTTCTGTCCTCACCTTAAAAAGTCTTTAAAGATAAACCTTAAGTAAACATCAACTTGTATACAAAATTGAAGAATGAAAAAAAGGGTAAGAGTAAAAAGGAAGAGGAAATGAGAAATAATATAAATAATATTTTTAATGAACAAAATGGATATTGCAGCTTAGCTCAAATAACAATCTTAGTGTTTTCTTTTTTTTCTTTTTTTCTTTTCTACCTCGTTACAGGACTCGATGTTGCCTTCGGCGCAGCTGACCCTCTGATTTGCCCAAAGAATTTTAATGTGTGTATAAAAAATACTTTGATGCATGTTTTCTTTTGCGATGCAGCTAAACCCTGAGTTCTCCTGCTGCCTGTCCTTTGTCAACTGTACTCAGAGTGACCTCTACAACCCGGATCTGTAAACAGTCACAGCAGCTCACTCCGGTCACTCCTGCCTAAGACACTAACGTCTTTAAAACTCTCTGCTAAAATCCCTGACACACATAAAGTAACAGCCGTGTGCAGTGTACGGCTCGTAAAGGAGCAGTTGGGGCATGTTTCGACCCCTCACACTTTGGTGCTACCAAGTGACATTTTCTCCATAGAGCCTCACTCGTGGCCGAACAGCTTCTCCTCTTGTGGCTAGCAACGAGGGGAATCCTGACCCAGATTCGGAGGCTGGCTGTATGGAGCTCTGAGGCAACAGCAGACCCAGTGTGTAAGCAGTGTGTAAAGGAGGGGGTCAGCAGGTTCATGGAGGTCTTCCTTCTTACAAGCTCTGGCTGCAGCAGGCCCTTACCCATCAGCTCTATCAATAGGAATGGCCTACTTTCTGGCCAGTGTCAATAATCTGTACGCTATTGTCTATCAACGTGACAAACTTTATGTCTAATGATATTAACACTGGCTTGCTGTCAAGAATTTTAATGCTTAATCAAGGCACACAGAATGTGCAACGATTCGGGACGCAGCTGAAAGGCTGGGTGACATGTACAGTAAGGTTACGACATGGTGAGAATCTGCCGTGGACTATGGCTGTGCTCAGTGAACTCTGCCAGTGGAGGGCAGTGGTAGGGCTCTCCTTGCATTACTTCACTCTTGCTATGCTGTAAATATTTTCATTCTTGGTGTAAGGGTGGGCTTTGGGTAAGGGGGTACTTCACATTCTAGGTCAGTGCCATTATGTGAACACTTACTGATGTGACTGTATGCACTGCTTACATCCCCACTGTGAATCCCCTAAGTCTAAAGCAAACTAATCTCCTCCACCTCTGTGGCCTCCACATTATTTTTCCAGCACGGTGGTCTCTGAGCACACATGAATGTGGCCTTTTACTTTGTGTGCATGCATGACTGTCTTCGCATGTGCCTGGCTAGTGTACAGAGTAGGCTCAGCTTCAAACCCGAACTCACTGACCTGTCAGTCAATCTGGACACCAGTACGTTTGAGTCATTAGGTTTGTCTGCCCTGTGTGCTGACGACTCCGCCGCTGCCTCAGAGGGTCAGTTGCCCTCAGCTCAGTTCATCATGGATCTCTCCGTCACAGCTCAAAACTCATCACTGGTTTAAGCAACTGCAATTAAACACATAAAAATGCCTTTAATCTGGTCTACAATGACAGGATGAGAAAATGTTTGCTTCAAATCAGCCAAGAAGAACTTTAATAATCAAAGCACTGAAGCAGGGTACGCAGAATAAATTATGTGGTTGACTGAACTCTTTAAAAAGAGTAGTTTAACTAAACAAAAGATATTTGTAATGGAAAAAGTGAACAGATTTTATATTGCATTTTATTGTTCATGATTTAATGTAATATTCTTTTATATTTATCCTATGGTGCCCAACTGAAACTCTTTTGAAAACAATCAAGCCTGTGTTTAAGTTGGCTGACATTAAAAACATTGGATTGCCCTCTAACAGATAAGATTTAAGAAAACGCTAACCTTCTCGTGCCACAAAGTTTAATTCTACTTGAGGTCACAGAGGCAGCTATTGCACAGTTTTGTTTGCGTATAGAGAACATCATGAGAAAACATGTTTTCACGGCTTGCACTACGCACAGTGCCAGCTGACACTGCCAACCTTGTGTTCAATATGGCATGTAGAACAGGAGGTTGAAGTCCTGCTGCGGGCCTTGCTCAACACTCACAAATAAAGATTTCGTATTTATGTTACATTACATTTTTTTTCTTCTATGATGTAGTACATATATTCTATTTTATGATATATTATCTTCAGTTAGAAAGGGTTGCCATGTTGAGTATGTACAGTACAATGATCAGAAGCAGCTGTATTGCTCCCAGTGTTCCAGAAAATGATGCCAGAACAAAAGTATAAGAAACTTTTAGAGACTACTCTGCTCATTGTTGTCACTGAACTTCCTCGAATAACATACTGGAGCATACTTTTCATAAATGATCTTTAGAGATGATGTATAATAATGTGTGTATATGCATGTATAATAGGGACCTACCTAGTGCCTAATTCTACGTACATATTAAATCCTATATTTAACTGTGGAACATTTTTCCCCTTGACTATTTTTATTGATATTGCGAGAAACTGCTTTTGATTGTCAACTCACTAAAGCATCAGAAATGTCTCCTCATAAATGTGTGGGTGGTGCTTGTCTCATTCTTTTTGTGTTGTATGCCATGACTAGCTACACCTCTCAGGGCTCAAAGCTGTCTCTGAGAACACCACCGACAAAAAGGGACAAGTTACACATGATTTAAACCATGCTAAAAACCACTACCCCTTGTTGATTAATTGATTAATTGATTGACTGACTGACTGACTCAACTCAAAGTCACCTTCATATACGCCATTTAAATGTGATTAGTAGCGTACATAAATGCCAACATTTAAATTAGTCTCCAATTCTTATGTCAACAACGTTTGTACATATGTCATTGTTTATATCTGTGTTTTAGTGAGGCTTTAAATGAGGGTAAATGACAGCAATAAAAATGTACATCATTTGCAACCATCGTTTTCTCCTCCCACTCTGTAAGAGCCAAATAATGTATTTCAGCATGAGCACTTTGTGAAAATAACTGCATACAATACTGATAAATAACATGGATGAAAGTCAAAGAAAAGTGAATGTAAAAAGGTTAAAACGAATAAGAGATCAAATATAACTGATTATACATTGTTAGTTTCAATTCTTCACAAAGAACATAGTGGAAAACACAAACAGAGCGCCCACACTACACTGACTACACTGCACTCAGTCAAATATTTGCCCATGGTGCAGAAGTGTGGCAGTAGTATTTGCTTTGCCAAAGTTTCTACTTCTTTGCGGGTCGCGCTAAAACACGGTTCAAGCGAACCGCGTCACCTCTGCTGTGGCCTGTGTGTTTATTTATAAAGCGAGGGGGGGGCCGGGCACTTCCTCTCGGTCTATCTGGGGTCATACGATCCTTTCAACGTGGATCCATAAATGAATGGTGGGCTCGACGGCCACACCATGGCGCACAGAGTCCTGATTGGTTCTCCCTGGCTATATATATTGTGGCAAGGTGTGACACTTCCAAGAAACGACAACTGCCAACACAACAAAGAACATCACAGCGTTTTCCAAGATGAGGGCGCAGATCCAGAAGGTTCCTCAGATAGTTGGGCTGCTCAAGAAGAAGTCAGTGGGGCTGCAGCACTTCAAGCCCACGTCGTCAGTGTGCGTGCTGGAGGAGAAGGATGCTGTGGAGAGTGCACCGCTCTGCCCTCACGCTGCCTCCAGAGCGCACGCTGCGCACGCTGCGCACAGCCTGGATGCCATTCCTGGTCCAACCAACTGGCCCCTAGTCGGCAGTCTGGTGGAGCTTCTGCGGAAAGGAGGGCTCACTAGGCAGCACGAGGCTCTGGTACAGTCACTCTGCGTAATCACAGGCATCTGGATGTATATTTAATAGTTAATGCCCACAAATTTAGTGCGTAATTTAGACAGTTTACGTAGAAAGTATTTTGACTATTTTAAAACTAAAATCGCCTCTTTTCCAGGTTGATTACCACAAGAAGTTTGGCAAGATTTTTCGGATGAAACTGGGCTCCTTTGAGTCGGTGCACATTGGCGCGCCTTGTTTGCTGGAGGCGCTCTATCGGAAGGAGGGCAATTACCCTCAGAGGCTGGAAATCAAACCGTGGAAAGCCTACAGAGACTTGCGAGACGAGGCGTACGGACTCCTCATTCTGTAAGTAGGCTCTACATATGTGGATTAAAGAATTAAAAATATAGTGGACTAGTGAAGACTGAATGGTGAATATGACTCGGTTGTACAGAGAGGGGAAAGACTGGCAGAGAGTGAGGAGCGCGTTTCAGCAGAAGCTGATGAAGCCCACAGAAGTGGTGAAGCTCGACAACAAAATCAACCAGGTACGTTTTCAAACAAGCAGCCTATTCTTGTTTTTTATCTGCTTTGTGTTGTTTGAGAAGTAATGATAGGACCTTTTTAACAGGTGCTGGTGGATTTCGTCGACAGAATTAACAACATTAACAAACGTGGGAAAATAGAAGACTTGTACTTCGAGTTGAATAAATGGTCGTTTGAGAGTAAGTCACAACTTTGATTAACTTTTTATTCCTATTACGCATTGTGTTTAGATGAGCTAACTAGCTCCATTTCATTCTTTTGTTTAGCATTACGCAGACTTGTAACCATGGCAACAGTCTACTCAACATAAAAATCACGATAAAAACCTGTTGATTGTATTCGGTGGCCACTAAGTATAGTTTATAATTCAAGTCACGTTTGTGGGTTAAAGCTACAGTAGGCTATTTTTTGGTTTCTGAAAATGAAAACCATGTTCTGGCCCTTTTCTCAAATTGTACCAGGCTCACCTTTAACTCATTATTGTTGTGTTGTTTGTGTCTCACTGGTTCTGTTTGTCTTGTAGCCATTTGCCTGGTTCTCTACGACAAGAGATTTGGCTTGCTGCAGGAGAAAGTCAACGAGGAAGCCATGAACTTTATCACAGCCGTGAAAACAGTGAGTACGAGCACTTTCCCCTGAACAAAACAGCCTAGTTCACCAGGTTCACCCCCGGCTCAGGTCAGATGAACCTCAGCTACTGATCAAGCTTTCTGATTGTATTTACTTGGATTTACTGGGGCAAACCGATAGCACACAGAGGGGAGATAAAAAGGTCGCACGGGACAGCGGGTGCAAGGGACGGCGGTGCAATCAGATGTGTTCAATAAGCTTGATCGTTCTGATAAGATTCTAAATCCTTTTCTGGCTTACTTTTTCCAGATGATGAGCACTTTCGGCATGATGATGGTCACCCCAGTGGAGCTTCACAAGAGCCTCAACACCAAAACGTGGCAGGATCACACCGCAGCTTGGGACCGCATTTTCAGCACAGGTAATAAAATACATTCACATTTGGGCAGTTTCTTCCACTATCTCTGTTACATATTTCCAGTAAGATGAATCATGGAGAGGAAAAGTATTTCACCCTCATGAGTCATCACTGATTTGTAGTAAACCATGTGTCAGGGATGTCCGCCAAATATTTGTACTATGAGGAGGCTGCAGTTACAAGAAACCATATGCTCCTGTTACTTGTGCATAAACATGTATTCTATTGCGCAATAAAAGAGCATACAATCAGACAGTATTTTAGTGCGTTCAGAGTCTGTGTGCAGTTTTCACATTTAATCATTTACATAAAATATCACAAGAAAAGTACTGTAACACTGAACATGAAAAATCAGTGGAGCAGCATCATTCTACATCAAACACAAACTCAAAACAACTGCCAGAATAAGAAAATCAGTAAATCAAATCCAGTTGTAATGCAAACTCAACTGTGTGGCACCTCCTACTGGTCAGAAGTGATATAACAGGCTTCCCAAGACCGCACTTTCTGATTGTTGCTGATATCTGTCTAACACAGTGCTAGCATACAATCAAGGCTGTTATTTTTACAACCATGCACTGATTTAAAGTAAATGTCGAGTCTTTTTAATGCCTTCTACCTTCTATACACACCAAAAGGAGAATGTCCTCTACTCTTGGTGAACCAAATCATTAGATTAGCTAGAAAGGTTTGATATTCTATTCATCCGGACTAATTCATCTGAAAAACAGTCTACATGACCTGGTTTCATCTTGAGTCACATAATCAGGTGAAATCATTATCTCGACTTTAATCTGACCGCAATCTCTCCTCAGCCAAAGTCTACATTGACAAGAAAATGAAGAGGAACACCGACAGAGCGCCTGACGACTTGATTGGCGACATCTTACATCACAGCTGTCTTTCGAAAAAGGAGCTGTACGCTGCCATCACCGAGCTGCAGATCGGAGGAGTTGAGACGGTGAGCGGTGGTTTTATTGATTTACATTATGAAGGGAGTAAATCAATAAAAACAAAACCAGTTGAATGTTTTACCTTTAGCCTATTTCCCTTTTGGTTAGTATGTAACAACAACAACAAAAAACTGTTCAGCCCCTAAAACAAACAGGTGCTGCAGTTACAGTCCTTCAAAAGTGGAAAATGAATGTGGTGTGGATGTAACTGAGCAGCCTTTGAGGAAGCCCAAACATTCCTCAGCTCCTTTGAGGACCCCCCAGAGGAATGCACTTAGAGTAGCTGCTTTACTAAGTGACATCTCCCTGTGCCTCGTCCTTCTCTTTTTTTCCCCATGGCTTCCTTTCGCTCATGCACCCCTTTGTGTTTACGTTTCTCAGACTGCCAACAGTATGCTGTGGGCTATTTTCAACCTGTCACGTAACCCTGGCGCCCAGAGGAAACTGCTGGACGAGATCAGAGCAGTGGTGCCTCCGGACGAGGACCCATGTGGAGAGCACATCAAAAGCATGCCCTACCTCAAGGCCTGCCTCAAGGAGTCCATGAGGTACAGTAGAGCAGGGCAGAAAACAGCAAACCAATGCCATTAGATGAGATTTCTGCAAAAAGCAAACCTTGATTGGACTTAAGCAATGCTACAGCAGAGAGGCTTTTTTTATTTATCATATTCAAAAATGTTGTATATTCGCAAAAAAGGGTAGAATTCAAAATGACACAAATTTTTTTTCCCGTTTTATTATTTTATTTATTCTTGGCGCAGATAAAACTGCCTCTAAAAACAATTGGTTACACATTTAACTAATCAGAATTATCTGTTACTGGGCAGACATAATTTGGAAATATGCAACCAATTTTAAAAAGCATTATATAAAGCCTGCCTCATTTTAGATCAACAATTAAAACCAGACGGATTTCCTTTGTGACGTGAATGAGTCTGGCTGCCCAGGCTAACTAACATCACCCATGAGGGACCATTTGTTATGCCATAAAAACATGCTTTGCACATTCAGTCTTTAATCTAAAGGCTATGCTAGTGAAAGAAACTTATTATTGGGGTGTAATGTAAAAATCATACTGCTGCCTACTGGCCAAGCATGCATACTGCAGCTTTCATCTCACCGCTTTAGATAACAGTGCACAGGGATGTCTTTTACTCATGAGGACAACATTCAGAACATCAGAGACATTGATGTTGCGTAAACAGTGTCTTACAGTTGATCACAAGACATAACAGGATGTAAATCATGATATACCATAAGGCTGCTGGTCACAAGTAAAATAACTTTAGCTGTAAATGTCACCACATAATGTTCAGGGAAATTTGATTATTCTCAAAAGTCAGCAGTTTTAAATCAGGCTCAGTGTTTGATCATGATTGTACTACTACCACACACATTAAAACACATGACTGGCTCAAAAATAAGCTTTTTGAGATAAGGTAAGGCATGACAAAAAACAGCCAGTGGTCCCAGCTTAAAATGCACCTTTCGGTCACGTTCAGGTGACTCACTAGTCTGTATTTGCTCTTTTTCTCGTGCAGTCACAAGTTTTTCCAACATGTTATTTGAGGCTAATACCTTAACCGCATCACTCAGGGAATGTATATGACCTGTGACTGGAGATTATATCACCTCATCTGGCCCTGTGAAAAACATTCAAGTATGTTTAGCTCCCCTGCTGCTAAACTACTTATACATGTGTGTCATGCTACATGATCGCTTTGCCGAGGCCAGATTCCCATGTACTTTTTTTGAATTCTTACAGGTTATCGCCATCAGTTCCATTCACAAGCAGGACCCTGGACAAAGACACTGTGTTGGGAGATTATGCCATTCCCAAAGGAGTAAGTGGCTTACTTCTATACATCTAACATGAGCAGATTAAATCCTTGCATTAATTTACATTTGACAAAAGTAAGGCAGGTTTGAAAAAACCCGGTCACATACAGTACAAAGTCCCAGCTGTGAAATATCAAATGCATTCAAGAATCAGATTTACAGCAGGTTTACTGTGTGCCATTTTGGTAACAATTTGAGCCAAAGACTGAGATTAATGTATAGAAGAACAATGAATGGTTTTCAATAATTATCCCTCTGTCTATACACAGACAGTTTTAATGATTAACAGCCACGCACTGGGCTCCAATGAGGAGTACTTTGATGACACCAAGCAATTCAAGCCTGAGCGATGGCTGCGGGAGAACAGCACCATCAACCCTTTTGCATATGTTCCCTTTGGCATCGGAAAGAGGATGTGCATCGGCCGCCGACTAGCAGAACTGCAGCTGCAGCTGGCAATGTGTTGGGTAAGGCATAAAACCATTTGACATTAACCTGCCAAAAACACCAGTGTTTAAGTAGTATAGCAAAGTAATGTATTGCACAAATAGTAGAGCAAATTAATTATTATGCTAGGATAATACTGTGTGAACCCAAAGTTGTCTACTGAGAGGTGGGAAAGCATCTCTTTTAGATACAAGAACAAATTACAATTCAGCCAAAAAGGGTAAACAAAAGTAGCATACCATGTGTAGTCAATGTCAATAGGTAAAAGCAGCACATGTCCTGAACTGAAAAGTAAGGTACAGTGCACAGAGGACATTTAAGGTTAGGTCTTCTATAGATTTGAATGGATGCTTCTAAATTACCCACATCATTTCGTTAATCCAGACTGACAAACCCGCTCTTGTCTTTCATAGTTGGTACGAGACTTTGAGATCGTAGCGACAGATAATGAGCCCCTTGATGTGATCCACTCTGGTCTTTTGGTTCCCAACCGAGAGCTGCCTGTTGCCTTTATCAGGAGATGAGGTACTGGGAATGATTTTAAGTCCACTAAACGGACATTGTAAAACAACTGTGGCACTGCGTCTCACCCGTTCTGTCTTTTCCTCCAGGATTCATATCAAAGGACACACTGACATGAAGACGATACCTCTGCTGATGGCCCTGATGGTCACGTGACTCCTTCTATTGCTGCTCTGTAAATAGAACCAAACACAAATGATTTCAGCTGTAATTTTACCACAAATACCTCAGACTTATTTAAGACTACTTCTGATGATTTCTTATGGCTGCCCAAAATTCCAATTACTCTTAAGTGAATGTTGCACCAAGGCACCTTTCCCTAAATCTTATGTTAAACCATCACCTCAGACATGCCTTTGTGTATATATAACTGTTTTTGTTCTTTCATTTTTCAATTTATATATTATAGTTTATTTTTCATTGTGTATATACATGTAACACTGAATTATTGTACATTGTTTTGTGTAGAGACTATTTTATTCACTGAATTTTCACATGAATAAATGTATGAAAGCCACAGCTCTGGTTTAATGCCAAGAATTAGAATTAAAGTCTTTAGGTGATTAAGAGTTTTACAGCTCGAGGATGAAAGTTAAATAAACTTTGACTTATATAAAGGTCTTAAAGACAGCTCAACCGTCACATACGTACAATAACCTCTATTTTCTTTAATTAATGAATTGCACATGCCTCTAACGGCATATTTTGCAGTATTAGACACAGCGGTATTACGATTAAAGAGCCTTTCTGCTGCAGACAAAGCCAATCTTCACAATATTGCTCCCATAAGCATCAATAATATTCCCAGAGCTCAGACTGTGAAACGATTTACATGTTGCTCAACACAATAGTCATAAGCATCACTAATACTTCAACAAAACATATAACACCTTCATTCCAGTAGTGTGATTGCTGCCATGCGAACCACAGTGTGCACTAAACCCGCCCACCGAGACCCCCACGGACGTCTAAACGCAGCAAAAACAGGAAAGTAAAGAGAACAAAGTCTGGAGGAATAATCCGAAATGAACAGAGGGCAAACGTGGAGCAATGAGGAGGTAAAATGCCTTATTAGTGTTTGGCGCAGGTTCATGTCAAGCTTGTGGGAAAAGCTAATAAAAAAGACCACATGCGGTGCCATCAGTCCATCATTGTTTTGATTGCTTCCCACAGAGTAAATGTTAGTCCATCAGATCCACAAACCTGCCTCTCTCAGCACCATCAAGTGCAGGGGTGTCAAACTCTTTTTAATTCAGGGGTCACATCCAGCCCAATTTGATCTCACGTGGGCGGGACTATAGTTGTCACGAACGCACCCTCATAATAAGATTAGAGATTTGATGCTAATGCTGTTTTGCAAGCAATAATGCATGTAACTGTCACTGCTGCATCACAATAACCTCTCGGCAAACAGGTACAAACAGACTGATGAGGTCATAGTGGCGCTGCTACAGTTGGGTAATAAGGGTGCCACAAAGGGTCATTTCAAAAAAGAGTGATCGCCATTGCTGTCATCTTCTGTTCAGGTCTGGTTCTCAGTGTTGTGTCATGTTCACTACTCTTACTTAAACAATGTGACCCCCAGTGGACAAATTAGGAATAGTAGTTACTTTAATTGCAGTTCATGTCTTTAATTTTATATTCTTACATTCCAAATTCATCCCATGGGCCGGATTGTACCCTCTGGCGGCCCGGTTTTGGGTCATGCGCCAGGTGTTTGTCACCCTTCATCTACTGTGTCCCTTAAAAAAGTCTGCTGTGTCATTTTCAGTTTTGGTTTGAACGAAAAAAGCAGATTACCAGAGTAAACTTGCCCTGAGATACATAACCAGAGGTGATTGGGTGGACCAACTGCGAGTAAAACTTATTATTAGTTGTTTTGTTTTCTTTACCCAGTCAGAGTAAGACCATTCATCAATGCTGTTTGAACAGTAACAGTCGCTGGTTACTCCAAACCAGTTGTGGTTTGATGGAAATCACACCACTTTCAGAGGGTCAGGATGGATTGCTCACAAATTTGACCAGAATCCAGCTGCACTGAAATATAACAAGGCAACACTATATGAATTTAATAAAACATCCCAAAGATGATTGACACTGACTGCCTTTAACCATTATTGTAACAAGTGAACATGTCACGGTTATGTGTTCAGAAATCTGATCCAAAAGAAAGAGATGTGGAGTAGAAATTATCACTACCCACAGCACAATACACTAAGCAGTTCTGCCATAGTGTCCTTTCAGTGCTGTTTCCTTACTCTAGGTCCATGAACAAGGCCTGGAGGAGTTATATAGTGCAGATCAGTTGTAATCAGTTCATTTGGCCTGATGTAGAGCACATCAAACACTAGAGTCACTCTCAGTCTAATTTGCTGTTCATGTAGCAGGTTGATCCTATATAGAGCTCTAAAATAACCTGAAATGACTTTTGAGGCAATAATTGGTTGCAACAAGCCAAGAGACTGCACCACATGATGAAAATCAGGGGCAAAATGAGGTAAAAACCCTCCAGTTCAGAGGAGGACTTATGTGCAAGCCCCGTGACTATTAGAATCCTCCATACAAACAAGCTGCTGAATGAGTGCAATACTAAAAGAGACCAAAAACATCAAAGAAGTTTCAGAGAGTCAGGATTAGCACAAAAACTGATCCATTTGTGTATTAGTTAACAACTATTTGAGATGTTTGTTTTGCTCAGGAGTACATCAGTCAATTACCTGGTACACCACATGACCAGACAGTTGTATGGTTTCCACATCAGCTCGTTTGCAGGTCTCTCGGGTCTTTCTGTGACACCAATGATCCCACCACAACTGACTCGACTTTTGTGTGTGTGGAAATTGTCCTACACTGCCCTACAGTGGCCATTAGTTGCTAACACTCCAAGCGCAACATTGAACGGGTATTTTGATTCACTGACTAATGCTGTGTTCACACCAAACGCGAATTGCTCGAATAAATCACGTGTTTGAAAAGATGACACGAATATGACTCCTATTATTCTGTGGCTACATTTAAGATATGTTATTATTTATAGTTTATAGTCTATCGGTGCCTGGATTGTGTAATACTTTGGTTTTGTCCACTTTTATTATAACCTGATTAATATTTATTTATAAATATGTAATGAATGTGTACTTTGTGAAGAAAAAAGTGAAAACTGTATCAGATTTAACTTTTTTTATTAAGAGAATAGAATCACTTTTGAAAAAATGGTCTCAACCTAAGAAACGTATAAATGTAATGATTCATTACAACAAAGCTCAGACTCTTGTCCAAGACACACAGCACTCAGAACGAGTGGAGGAACAGCAGTCTTTACAAAAGACACACAGACAGTTCATAAGCATCAGCCTCATGTGAACGTCACACAAAACTGATGAGGTCAGTCAGATACAAACATGGCTTTATACAAAGCAAAGTGATGAAAGAGTGACTGAAGCAGAGATAAAGACTGTGTAGAGCTTCAGTCATAACCTTTACATTAAAGAATAAGATGGAGATCATAAAACTGATCAGTGATGAGTCAATCACATGAATGAAGACAATGTAAAGACTGTGACAGTGACAGATCATGATCCACAAAAAGGATCAATAAAGTCTCAAAATAAAATGTGACTGAACAGATACTGTTCAAAACCTGAGAGATTCTTCATTTCCACAGGAAATGTAAATAAGAGAATCCAAATACAGTTCAAAACAAAAGAGTGATCACAAAGTGATCAGTGTTGAATCATCAGATTAAAATAATCACATGACTAATGTCCACATAAAGGACAAATGAAGTGTCAGATCAAAATGATCAGGAATAAAGTATTCTTCTAGACATGAAAGTCATGTAAAGCAAAATGCTACATTTTCTCAGAAAACATCTTAAACACATGCATTAATATGAGTCCAATGGGACCAAGTCTTGAAATAAAAACAAACCCTTGTAAAAGGTTTAAGAGTTGTTCAAAATAATGACCAATGTGGTCGTTTGAGTCAGTCTGCTGCAGCACATGTTTCTACAGGAAACACAACAGCAGTAAATGCTTCTGTTCACACAGAGACAAGTCGAATCACATTGAATTCAGTTCAGTCATTTGTGACCAATATTTCCAATGGAAATGCAAGATAGTGACATTTTCTTATCAATATTAAAATCATGTCCAGTCCAACAGGACTAAAAAAAGAATGAACTTCTACTAAAATACAGAAGATCAGAGTCTCAGATTGATCTGGTCCTGAGTCTGGGTCAGTGTCCAGTGCAGGGTCTACCACGGCCTCCAGGGGGCGCTGCTCACTGGACTCTTGTCTTTGCTGGAGCTGCTCTGAAGAGAGAAGAGCGCCTCTCTTTGGTTGTGGAGCTCAGTGCAGTGGCTCTGCTGTGGGCTCTTCATGTGGCTCTGGGACAGGAAGTGTGTCAGCTTCTTCTGCTGCTGCAGCTGTGTCAGGAAACTCACTGTCATCTCCAGAATGTCTGCTTTCTCCATCTTGGAGTCTGGCTGCTGTTTGAGGAACTCTGCAGCCAGGAGAGACTTGAGCTGCTCAATGCTGCTGTTGATTCTCTCTCTGCGCAGCTTCTCCACCACAGGCTTTCTCAGCTGCAACAACAACAAGAAACACCATTAATAAACTTGTTCAAGTTCAGTCAAGAAATTAAAGACAAGTTTTCAATGTGTTAAAAGTCTTTGAGCTGGATCTGAATTTACCTTGTGAGAGAGGCTGAGGTGGTCCTGAGAGGGGCCCATTGCTGCAATGATTGTAGGAGCCATGTCTGGATGTGTGAGCTGTAGAGGTCTCTGTAGAGAGTCTGCTCTCTGCTGTCTTCATCCTCCTATTTATAGTCCCACATCTCCATATGAATGTGTGGGTCTAGGTCTGAGAGAAGGTTCTCACACTCTCAGCCAATCACAGAGCTGACAGCAGAGAAAGCAGTAGTTAGCCGCCACATGCTCAGTGTCATTTTAGAAGAGGACAATGGCTTGGTCTCAGGGGACAAGGAGCAGAGGGAGCCTCACAGAGCTGTGTGTGGATCTGGGAAAGTGGTGACCCTTTGAAGAGACCAGGTCTGGTCCTGAAGCTGATCAGTGACTGGACACGTGCTGCTCTCAACATCAGACTCTGACTCCAAACATCATATTCTCAGATAATACATAATAAACTACAACAGTACATCCAATCAAATGCAATGTAATATTTGGGTGTTGGGTCTGGACCTGAGCTTGTGATTCACTGTCAACCTTTTAATAAACTTGTCTTAAGTGTGTCTGTGGAGTCATTGTGAAGTTGAAAATTGAATAAACTTATATATAGCCCTTACACTCAATGTTTTATTTTCAGAATCTGTGTCAGTTTCATTATGATTGTTTGAAGTGAGTCAAAGTTGTTAGAGCAATATAAAGTTGTGCTGTGTCCATCTGAGGCAGATGTGTTGAGGTCAGTGTGAGGAGAGTGTGGCTCTCTCTTTCCCAGAGTCTTTGAATGCAGCAATGAGCTCAATACAAAAGAGCCATGGAGCCTCAGTCACTAACCATCTGGAGGGACACACATCCACAGGAATCTGATCAGTGTTAGTTTTTACATAAATTAATTGCATATTGTAAATAAATATCATTTTGGCAATTCACTTGAAAAGATGGATCAATTTGAACTCTGAAAGTCTATTGTTGAATTAATGTTTAAAGTTTGAATGTACTGTCATTGTAGATATTTTGCAAGAACATAATATTATGTTTGTGACAGCTGGTTCCTGACGTGTGCTGAATCCCAGTAGACAGTTTTCATGTTCAAAGGAGTAAGAATCAACCTCAAGTGAGACTAGTTTATATAGAGCTTTCCACCCTCCTTACAATCAACACAAAGAATGTCTACAACATTGAATAATGACCCTCCACTATTATTATAAAATAAAAAATAGCTAGGAAGCTCCCCCCCCCACCGGGGGGGGATTTTATTTTTTTTATTTTTTGGGTATAGGAAAAAAAAAATTTTTCCCCCCCCCCTAAAGGGAATTTTTGGGGGCAAAGCTAATATTAGGTCTTCATTATACAATGTAAATTTGATTTCAAATTCATAATACATTTCATATTGTCGACTCACTATAAACTGCAGTTCTAAAACTGTAACCTCAATCTCAAACTATTAAGGATGTAAAATAATAAGCCCCAAATGTTGAGGGATCTTAAATCATTAACATCAAGGGCCTCCACATTCATATTTAAAATGTATAAATCTATCTAAAAAAAGACTCATACGTTATCCAACAGTAGCAGGTGTGAGTCTCCTGTTTCAGTTTGAGTCTGTGTTTCCCACAGTTCAGTTTTGAATGATGCAGTCAGTGCCTTTCAGAGGAACGATCAAAAGATGTGACGTCACTCACCATCTGGAGGGAAACACAAAATAGCACCCTCCAAGTGTTTGAAAAATAGACAAAAGTTTGTATGTGTTTGTTATGAGACTAGCAGATGTAAAAATGTCAGTTTAAAAAAAAGGGTGACTTTTGATGTGGAACTTTATGAATTAGCTGAATATCTTTAACCAATCAGAGCGACTCCCTCCATCAGGAAGGACTGAAGGAGATGAGTGGGCGTTGAGGCAGCTGTTTCCTGAAGTGTGCCAAATCCCTCTGGACAATAGTCTCTGCTGGTGTCACAAAGAACTGGACTGAGACTCACATCTCCAAGGCTTTCCCACACTTTCTCTTCATGTGACACGTGTGCCTCATTAAAACACCACCACCATTAGGTCATGTGATCATCAATATTAACAAGTTCTTCTGAAAATATCTAAATATATTTTAGACATTTTTATGGCAACAGATTTTAAAAAGTACACTTTTGGTTTTCATGTTGATAACCTGTGACCTTGAGGTCAAAGGTCATGGTCTATTGTCCCGTTGGGATTCTGTGAGTGAGTTTCCTCTGGTTTCACACAGTTTTAATATCACAACATCAAAATGAATGTGTATCATTATCACAGGACACACTCGTGCAGCACATGAAGAGTCAGTGGCACATTTCTCAAAGTGAAAACTCTTCACACCTGACACAAGCTCAGACTACATTAACTCTGTAGTTTCAGTAACATGGGGCTTGTTTCTGCTTTTGTTTAACTAGTAATTATGTTCACAGTCCACAAACCTGCTTCTCCTACGACAGCTAAAGACAGACTAGAAATAACAGTCTCAGTGTCATTTGAATCAGGCAGTGGTGACAAAATACTACAATTTGTCCATCTCCATACTCTTGTTGTCAAATAAAAGAATCTCAAACAGAAATAAGATTTGATTATTTATTTAATCAAAGGTATAAAATGTAATGATTCATTACAACAAAGCTCAGACTCTTGTCCAAGACACACAGCACTCAGAACGAGTGGAGGAACAGCAGTCTTTACAAAAGACACACAGACAGTTCATAAGCATCAGCCTCATGTGAACGTCACACAAAACTGATGAGGTCAGTCAGATACAAACATGGCTTTATACAAAGCAAAGTGATGAAAGAGTGACTGAAGCAGAGATAAAGACTGTGTAGAGCTTCAGTCATAACCTTTACATTAAAGAATAAGATGGAGATCATAAAACTGATCAGTGATGAGTCAATCACATGAATGAAGACAATGTAAAGACTGTGACAGTGACAGATCATGATCCACAAAAAGGATCAATAAAGTCTCAAAATAAAATGTGACTGAACAGATACTGTTCAAAACCTGAGAGATTCTTCATTTCCACAGGAAATGTAAATAAGAGAATCCAAATACAGTTCAAAACAAAAGAGTGATCACAAAGTGATCAGTGTTGAATCATCAGATTAAAATAATCACATGACTAATGTCCACATAAAGGACAAATGAAGTGTCAGATCAAAATGATCAGGAATAAAGTATTCTTCTAGACATGAAAGTCATGTAAAGCAAAATGCTACATTTTCTCAGAAAACATCTTAAACACATGCATTAATATGAGTCCAATGGGACCAAGTCTTGAAATAAAAACAAACCCTTGTAAAAGGTTTAAGAGTTGTTCAAAATAATGACCAATGTGGTCGTTTGAGTCAGTCTGCTGCAGCACATGTTTCTACAGGAAACACAACAGCAGTAAATGCTTCTGTTCACACAGAGACAAGTCGAATCACATTGAATTCAGTTCAGTCATTTGTGACCAATATTTCCAATGGAAATGCAAGATAGTGACATTTTCTTATCAATATTAAAATCATGTCCAGTCCAACAGGACTAAAAAAAGAATGAACTTCTACTAAAATACAGAAGATCAGAGTCTCAGATTGATCTGGTCCTGAGTCTGGGTCAGTGTCCAGTGCAGGGTCTACCACGGCCTCCAGGGGGCGCTGCTCACTGGACTCTTGTCTTTGCTGGAGCTGCTCTGAAGAGAGAAGAGCGCCTCTCTTTGGTTGTGGAGCTCAGTGCAGTGGCTCTGCTGTGGGCTCTTCATGTGGCTCTGGGACAGGAAGTGTGTCAGCTTCTTCTGCTGCTGCAGCTGTGTCAGGAAACTCACTGTCATCTCCAGGATGTCTGCTTTCTCCATCTTGGAGTCTGGCTGCTGTTTGAGGAACTCTGCAGCCAGGAGAGACTTGAGCTGCTCAATGCTGCTGTTGATTCTCTCTCTGCGCAGCTTCTCCACCACAGGCTTTCTCAGCTGCAACAACAACAAGAAACACCATTAATAAACTTGTTCAAGTTCAGTCAAGAAATTAAAGACAAGTTTTCAATGTGTTAAAAGTCTTTGAGCTGGATCTGAATTTACCTTGTGAGAGAGGCTGAGGTGGTCCTGAGAGGGGCCCATTGCTGCAATGATTGTAGGAGCCATGTCTGGATGTGTGAGCTGTAGAGGTCTCTGTAGAGAGTCTGCTCTCTGCTGTCTTCATCCTCCTATTTATAGTCCCACATCTCCATATGAATGTGTGGGTCTAGGTCTGAGAGAAGGTTCTCACACTCTCAGCCAATCACAGAGCTGACAGCAGAGAAAGCAGTAGTTAGCCGCCACATGCTCAGTGTCATTTTAGAAGAGGACAATGGCTTGGTCTCAGGGGACAAGGAGCAGAGGGAGCCTCACAGAGCTGTGTGTGGATCTGGGAAAGTGGTGACCCTTTGAAGAGACCAGGTCTGGTCCTGAAGCTGATCAGTGACTGGACACGTGCTGCTCTCAACATCAGACTCTGACTCCAAACATCATATTCTCAGATAATACATAATAAACTACAACAGTACATCCAATCAAATGCAATGTAATATTTGGGTGTTGGGTCTGGACCTGAGCTTGTGATTCACTGTCAACCTTTTAATAAACTTGTCTTAAGTGTGTCTGTGGAGTCATTGTGAAGTTGAAAATTGAATAAACTTATATATAGCCCTTACACTCAATGTTTTATTTTCAGAATCTGTGTCAGTTTCATTATGATTGTTTGAAGTGAGTCAAAGTTGTTAGAGCAATATAAAGTTGTGCTGTGTCCATCTGAGGCAGATGTGTTGAGGTCAGTGTGAGGAGAGTGTGGCTCTCTCTTTCCCAGAGTCTTTGAATGCAGCAATGAGCTCAATACAAAAGAGCCATGGAGCCTCAGTCACTAACCATCTGGAGGGACACACATCCACAGGAATCTGATCAGTGTTAGTTTTTATCATAAATTAAGTATTGCATATGATGTAAAAATATCATTTTTGCAATTCACTTGGATGGACAATTTGAATCTTAATCAATTTTGAAATAACGTAAAGTTTGAATGAACTGTATTGTACATATATAGAACATAATATTATGAATGTGACAGCTGGTTCCTGACGTGTGCCAAATCCCAGTGGACAGTTTTCATGTTAAGGATGTGAGAAAAACTCAAGTGAGAATAGTTTATATAGAGCTTTCTCACCCTCATTACAATCAACACAGAGAATGTAAAAAGACCCTCAATAATGACCCTTCCACTATTATTATAAAAATAATACATAGCTAGGAAGCTACTCCATCATCTAGCTGTGGATTACTAATTTGTCAATGTTTTGGAATCTGGAAAAAAATTGGACATTTTCCATCCTCTTGAAAGAGGCTTTATGAGCTGAAAAGGCTAATGTTAGGTCTTCATTATACACTGTTAATTTGATTTTAAATGCAGAATACTTTGCATATAGTCCACCGCTATAAACATCAATCTAAAACTGTAACCTTCAATCTACAAACTATCAAGGATGAAAAAAAGAAATCGAATTGGCTTAATGTTCCAAAAAGGTTCATAGAGCTCAATTAATAACATAGAAAATAATTTACTCAGAATCTCTAAATCTATTAACAGTTTTCTATGTAAAGACATATCTGTTATCCAACAGTAGCAGGTGTGAGTCTCCTGTTTCAGTTTGAGTCTGTGTTTCCCACAGTTCAGTTTTGAATGATGCAGTCAGTGCCTTTCAGAGGAACGATCAAAAGATGTGACGTCACTCACCATCTGGAGGGAAACACAAAATAGCACCCTCCAAGTGTTTGAAAAACAGACAAAAGTTTGTATGTGTTTGTTATGAGACTAGCAGATGTAAAAATGTCAGTTTAAAAAAAAGGGTGACTTTTGATGTGGAACTTTATGAATTAGCTGAGTATCTTTAACCAATCAGAGCGACTCCCTCCATCAGGAAGGACTGAAGGAGATGAGTGGGCGTTGAGGCAGCTGTTTCCTGAAGTGTGCCAAATCCCTCTGGACAATAGTCTCTGCTGGTGTCACAAAGAACTGGACTGAGACTCACATCTCCAAGGCTTTCCCACACTTTCTCTTCATGTGACACGTGTGCCTCATTAAAACACCACCACCATTAGGTCATGTGATCATCAATATTAACAAGTTCTTCTGAAAATATCTAAATATATTTTAGACATTTTTATGGCAACAGATTTTAAAAAGTACACTTTTGGTTTTCATGTTGATAACCTGTGACCTTGAGGTCAAAGGTCATGGTCTATTGTCCCGTTGGGATTCTGTGAGTGAGTTTCCTCTGGTTTCACACAGTTTTAATATCACAACATCAAAATGAATGTGTATCATTATCACAGGACACACTCGTGCAGCACATGAAGAGTCAGTGGCACATTTCTCAAAGTGAAAACTCTTCACACCTGACACAAGCTCAGACTACATTAACTCTGTAGTTTCAGTAACATGGGGCTTGTTTCTGCTTTTGTTTAACTAGTAATTATGTTCACAGTCCACAAACCTGCTTCTCCTACGACAGCTAAAGACAGACTAGAAATAACAGTCTCAGTGTCATTTGAATCAGGCAGTGGTGACAAAATACTACAATTTGTCCATCTCCATACTCTTGTTGTCAAATAAAAGAATCTCAAACAGAAATAAGATTTGATTATTTATTTAATCAAAGGTATAAAATGTAATGATTCATTACAACAAAGCTCAGACTCTTGTCCAAGACACACAGCACTCAGAACGAGTGGAGGAACAGCAGTCTTTACAAAAGACACACAGACAGTTCATAAGCATCAGCCTCATGTGAACGTCACACAAAACTGATGAGGTCAGTCAGATACAAACATGGCTTTATACAAAGCAAAGTGATGAAAGAGTGACTGAAGCAGAGATAAAGACTGTGTAGAGCTTCAGTCATAACCTTTACATTAAAGAATAAGATGGAGATCATAAAACTGATCAGTGATGAGTCAATCACATGAATGAAGACAATGTAAAGACTGTGACAGTGACAGATCATGATCCACAAAAAGGATCAATAAAGTCTCAAAATAAAATGTGACTGAACAGATACTGTTCAAAACCTGAGAGATTCTTCATTTCCACAGGAAATGTAAATAAGAGAATCCAAATACAGTTCAAAACAAAAGAGTGATCACAAAGAGATCAGTGTTGAATCATTAGATTAAAATAATCACATGACTAATGTCCACATAAAGGACAAATGAAGTGTCAGATCAAAATGATCAGGAATAAAGTATTCTTCTAGACATGAAAGTCATGTAAAGCAAAATGCTACATTTTCTCAGAAAACATCTTAAACACATGCATTAATATGAGTCCAATGGGACCAAGCCTTGAAATAAAAACAAACCCTTGTAAAAGGTTTAAGAGTTGTTCAAAATAATGACCAATGTGGTCGTTTGAGTCAGTCTGCTGCAGCACATGTTTCTACAGGAAACACAACAGCAGTAAATGCTTCTGTTCACACAGAGACAAGTCGAATCACATTGAATTCAGTTCAGTCATTTGTGACCAATATTTCCAATGGAAATGCAAGATAGTGACATTTTCTTATCAATATTAAAATCATGTCCAGTCCAACAGGACTAAAAAAAGAATGAACTTCTACTAAAATACAGAAGATCAGAGTCTCAGATTGATCTGGTCCTGAGTCTGGGTCAGTGTCCAGTGCAGGGTCTACCACGGCCTCCAGGGGGCGCTGCTCACTGGACTCTTGTCTTTGCTGGAGCTGCTCTGAAGAGAGAAGAGCGCCTCTCTTTGGTTGTGGAGCTCAGTGCAGTGGCTCTGCTGTGGGCTCTTCATGTGGCTCTGGGACAGGAAGTGTGTCAGCTTCTTCTGCTGCTGCAGCTGTGTCAGGAAACTCACTGTCATCTCCAGGATGTCTGCTTTCTCCATCTTGGAGTCTGGCTGCTGTTTGAGGAACTCTGCAGCCAGGAGAGACTTGAGCTGCTCAATGCTGCTGTTGATTCTCTCTCTGCGCAGCTTCTCCACCACAGGCTTTCTCAGCTGCAACAACAACAAGAAACACCATTAATAAACTTGTTCAAGTTCAGTCAAGAAATTAAAGACAAGTTTTCAATGTGTTAAAAGTCTTTGAGCTGGATCTGAATTTACCTTGTGAGAGAGGCTGAGGTGGTCCTGAGAGGGGCCCATTGCTGCAATGATTGTAGGAGCCATGTCTGGATGTGTGAGCTGTAGAGGTCTCTGTAGAGAGTCTGCTCTCTGCTGTCTTCATCCTCCTATTTATAGTCCCACATCTCCATATGAATGTGTGGGTCTAGGTCTGAGAGAAGGTTCTCACACTCTCAGCCAATCACAGAGCTGACAGCAGAGAAAGCAGTAGTTAGCCGCCACATGCTCAGTGTCATTTTAGAAGAGGACAATGGCTTGGTCTCAGGGGACAAGGAGCAGAGGGAGCCTCACAGAGCTGTGTGTGGATCTGGGAAAGTGGTGACCCTTTGAAGAGACCAGGTCTGGTCCTGAAGCTGATCAGTGACTGGACACGTGCTGCTCTCAACATCAGACTCTGACTCCAAACATCATATTCTCAGATAATACATAATAAACTACAACAGTACATCCAATCAAATGCAATGTAATATTTGGGTGTTGGGTCTGGACCTGAGCTTGTGATTCACTGTCAACCTTTTAATAAACTTGTTTTAAGTGTGTCTGTGGAGTCATTGTGAAGTTGAAAATTGAATAAACTTATATATAGCCCTTACACTCAATGTTTTATTTTCAGAATCTGTGTCAGTTTCATTATGATTGTTTGAAGTGAGTCAAAGTTGTTAGAGCAATATAAAGTTGTGCTGTGTCCATCTGAGGCAGATGTGTTGAGGTCAGTGTGAGGAGAGTGTGGCTCTCTCTTTCCCAGAGTCTTTGAATGCAGCAATGAGCTCAATACAAAAGAGCCATGGAGCCTCAGTCACTAACCATCTGGAGGGACACACATCCACAGGAATCTGCTCAGCTTTAACTTTTTACACTTAATTTATTTAAATAAATATAATTTTGACAACTCATTTGAAAAGAAGAATGAAGTTAACACTGAAAGTCTTTTGTTGTTTTTGTTTTTTTACATTAAAGATTAACGTCAATGTTGATATTTTTGCAAGAACATAATATTATGTTTGTGACAGCTGGTTCCTGACGTGTGCTGAACCCAAGTAGACAGTTTGTTCAAAGGAGAATAATCAACCTGAAGTGAGACTGGTTTGACCACATTCCTGTCATTAACACAATCAATGTTCTACAACATTGATTAATGACCCTCAAAGCTAATATCAGGTCTGTATTAGACAATATAGATTTGTTTTCAAATTCATAATACATTTAATATTGTGACTCACTTTAACTGCAGTTTTATCCCTTTACTCTTTAAATGTAAATAATAAGCCCCAAATGTTGAGGGATCTTAAATCATTAACATCAAGGGCCTCCACATTCATATTTAAAATGTATAAATAAAAAGACTCACACGTGATCCACCGGTAGCAGGTGTGAGTCTCCTGTTTCAGTTTGAGTCTGTGTTTCCCACAGTTCAGTTTTGAATGATGCAGTCAGTGCCTTTCAGAGGAACGATCAAAAGATGTGACGTCACTCACCATCTGGAGGGAAACACAAAATAGCACCCTCCAAGTGTTTGAAAAACAGACAAAAGTTTGTATGTGTTTGTTATGAGACTTGCAGATGTAAAAAATGTCAGGTTTAAAAAAAAGGGTGACTTTTGATGTGGAACTTTATGAATTAGCTGAATATCTTTAACCAATCAGAGCGACTCCCTCCATCAGGAAGGACTGAAGGAGATGAGTGGGCGTTGAGGCAGCTGTTTCCTGAAGTGTGCCAAATCCCTCTGGACAATAGTCTCTGCTGGTGTCACAAAGAACTGGACTGAGACTCACATCTCCAACGCTTTCCCACACTTTCTCTTCATGTGACACGTGTGCCTCATTAAAACACCACCACCATTAGGTCATGTGATCATCAATATTAACAAGTTCTTCTGAAAATATCTAAATATATTTTAGACATTTTTATGGCAACAGATTTTAAAAAGTACACTTTTGGTTTTCATGTTGATAACCTGTGACCTTGAGGTCAAAGGTCATGGTCTATTGTCCCGTTGGGATTCTGTGAGTGAGTTTCCTCTGGTTTCACACAGTTTTAATATCACAACATCAAAATGAATGTGTATCATTATCACAGGACACACTCGTGCAGCACATGAAGAGTCAGTGGCACATTTCTCAAAGTGAAAACTCTTCACACCTGACACAAGCTCAGACTACATTAACTCTGTAGTTTGAGTAACATGGGGCTTGTTTCTGCTTTTGTTTAACTAGTAATTATGTTCACAGTCCACAAACCTGCTTCTCCTACGACAGCTAAAGACAGACTAGAAATAACAGTCTCAGTGTCATTTGAATCAGGCAGTGGTGACAAAATACTACAATTTGTCCATCTCCATACTCTTGTTGTCAAATAAAAGAATCTCAAACAGAAATAAGATTTGATTATTTATTTAATCAAAGGTATAAAATGTAATGATTCATTACAACAAAGCTCAGACTCTTGTCCAAGACACACAGCACTCAGAACGAGTGGAGGAACAGCAGTCTTTACAAAAGACACACAGACAGTTCATAAGCATCAGCCTCATGTGAACGTCACACAAAACTGATGAGGTCAGTCAGATACAAACATGGCTTTATACAAAGCAAAGTGATGAATGAGTGACTGAAGCAGAGATAAAGACTGTGTAGAGCTTCAGTCATAACCTTTACATTAAAGAATAAGATGGAGATCATAAAACTGATCAGTGATGAGTCAATCACATGAATGAAGACAATGTAAAGACTGTGACAGTGACAGATCATGATCCACAAAAAGGATCAATAAAGTCTCAAAATAAAATGTGACTGAACAGATACTGTTCAAAACCTGAGAGATTCTTCATTTCCACAGGAAATGTAAATAAGAGAATCCAAATACAGTTCAAAACAAAAGAGTGATCACAAAGAGATCAGTGTTGAATCATTAGATTAAAATAATCACATGACTAATGTCCACATAAAGGACAAATGAAGTGTCAGATCAAAATGATCAGGAATAAAGTATTCTTCTAGACATGAAAGTCATGTAAAGCAAAATGCTACATTTTCTCAGAAAACATCTTAAACACATGCATTAATATGAGTCCAATGGGACCAAGCCTTGAAATAAAAACAAACCCTTGTAAAAGGTTTAAGAGTTGTTCAAAATAATGACCAATGTGGTCGTTTGAGTCAGTCTGCTGCAGCACATGTTTCTACAGGAAACACAACAGCAGTAAATGCTTCTGTTCACACAGAGACAAGTCGAATCACATTGAATTCAGTTCAGTCATTTGTGACCAATATTTCCAATGGAAATGCAAGATAGTGACATTTTCTTATCAATATTAAAATCATGTCCAGTCCAACAGGACTAAAAAAAGAATGGACTTCTACTAAAATACAGAAGATCAGAGTCTCAGATTGATCTGGTCCTGAGTCTGTGTCCAGTGCAGGGTCTACCACGGCCTCCAGGGGGCGCTGCTCACTGGACTCTTGTCTTTGCTGGAGCTGCTCTGAAGAGAGAAGAGCGCCTCTCTTTGGTTGTGGAGCTCAGTGCAGTGGCTCTGCTGTGGGCTCTTCATGTGGCTCTGGGACAGGAAGTGTGTCAGCTTCTTCTGCTGCTGCAGCTGTGTCAGGAAACTCACTGTCATCTCCAGGATGTCTGCTTTCTCCATCTTGGAGTCTGGCTGCTGTTTGAGGAACTCTGCAGCCAGGAGAGACTTGAGCTGCTCAATGCTGCTGTTGATTCTCTCTCTGCGCAGCTTCTCCACCACAGGCTTTCTCAGCTGCAACAACAACAAGAAACACCATTAATAAACTTGTTCAAGTTCAGTCAAGAAATTAAAGACAAGTTTTAAATGTGTGAAAAGTCTTTGAGCTGGATCTGAATTTACCTTGTGAGAGAGGCTGAGGTGGTCCTGAGAGGGGCCCATTGCTGCAATGATTGTAGGAGCCATGTCTGGATGTGTGAGCTGTAGAGGTCTCTGTAGAGAGTCTGCTCTCTGCTGTCTTCATCCTCCTATTTATAGTCCCACATCTCCATATGAATGTGTGGGTCTAGGTCTGAGAGAAGGTTCTCACACTCTCAGCCAATCACAGAGCTGACAGCAGAGAAAGCAGTAGTTAGCCGCCACATGCTCAGTGTCATTTTAGAAGAGGACAATGGCTTGGTCTCAGGGGACAAGGAGCAGAGGGAGCCTCACAGAGCTGTGTGTGGATCTGGGAAAGTGGTGACCCTTTGAAGAGACCAGGTCTGGTCCTGAAGCTGATCAGTGACTGGACACGTGCTGCTCTCAACATCAGACTCTGACTCCAAACATCATATTCTCAGATAATACATAATAAACTACAACAGTACATCCAATCAAATGCAATGTAATATTTGGGTGTTGGGTCTGGACCTGAGCTTGTGATTCACTGTCAACCTTTTAATAAACTTGTCTTAAGTGTGTCTGTGGAGTCATTGTGAAGTTGAAAATTGAATAAACTTATACATAGCCCTTACACTCAATGTTTTATTTTCAGAATCTGTGTCAGTTTCATTATGATTGTTTGAAGTGAGTCAAAGTTGTTAGAGCAATATAAAGTTGTGCTGTGTCCATCTGAGGCAGATGTGTTGAGGTCAGTGTGAGGAGAGTGTGGCTCTCTCTTTCCCAGAGTCTTTGAATGCAGCAATGAGCTCAATACAAAAGAGCCATGGAGCCTCAGTCACTAACCATCTGGAGGGACACACATCCACAGGAATCTGATCAGTGTTAGTTTTTATCATAAATTAAGTATTGCATATGATGTAAAAATATCATTTTTGCAATTTACTTGGATGGACAATTTGAATCTTAATCAATTTTGAAATAACGTAAAGTTTGAATGAACTGTATTGTACATATATAGAACATAATATTATGAATGTGACAGCTGGTTCCTGACGTGTGCCAAATCCCAGTGGACAGTTTTCATGTTAAGGATGTGAGAAAAACTCAAGTGAGAATAGTTTATATAGAGCTTTCTCACCCTCATTACAATCAACACAGAGAATGTAAAAAGACCCTCAATAATGACCCTTCCACTATTATTATAAAAATAATACATAGCTAGGAAGCTACTCCATCATCTAGCTGTGGATTACTAATTTGTCAATGTTTTGGAATCTGGAAAAAAATTGGACATTTTCCATCCTCTTGAAAGAGGCTTTATGAGCTGAAAAGGCTAATGTTAGGTCTTCATTATACACTGTTAATTTGATTTTAAATGCAGAATACTTTGCATATAGTCCACCGCTATAAACATCAATCTAAAACTGTAACCTTCAATCTACAAACTATCAAGGATGAAAAAAAGAAATCGAATTGGCTTAATGTTCCAAAAAGGTTCATAGAGCTCAATTAATAACATAGAAAATAATTTACTCAGAATCTCTAAATCTATTAACAGTTTTCTATGTAAAGACATATCTGTTATCCAACAGTAGCAGGTGTGAGTCTCCTGTTTCAGTTTGAGTCTGTGTTTCCCACAGTTCAGTTTTGAATGATGCAGTCAGTGCCTTTCAGAGGAACGATCAAAAGATGTGACGTCACTCACCATCTGGAGGGAAACACAAAATAGCACCCTCCAAGTGTTTGAAAAACAGACAAAAGTTTGTATGTGTTTGTTATGAGACTAGCAGATGTAAAAAATGTCAGGTTTAAAAAAAAGGGCGACTTTTGATGTGGAACTTTATGAATTAGCTGAGTATCTTTAGCCAATCAGAGCGACTCCCTCCATCAGGAAGGACTGAAGGAGATGAGTGGGCGTTGAGGCAGCTGTTTCCTGAAGTGTGCCAAATCCCTCTGGACAATAGTCTCTGCTGGTGTCACAAAGAACTGGACTGAGACTCACATCTCCAAGGCTTTCCCACACTTTCTCTTCATGTGACACGTGTGCCTCATTAAAACACCACCACCATTAGGTCATGTGATCATCAATATTAACAAGTTCTTCTGAAAATATCTAAATATATTTTAGACATTTTTATGGCAACAGATTTTAAAAAGTACACTTTTGGTTTTCATGTTGATAACCTGTGACCTTGAGGTCAAAGGTCATGGTCTATTGTCCCGTTGGGATTCTGTGAGTGAGTTTCCTCTGGTTTCACACAGTTTTAATATCACAACATCAAAATGAATGTGTATCATTATCACAGGACACACTCGTGCAACACATGAAGAGTCAGTGGCACATTTCTCAAAGTGAAAACTCTTCACACCTGACACAAGCTCAGACTACATTAACTCTGTAGTTTCAGTAACATGGGGCTTGTTTCTGCTTTTGTTTAACTATTAATCATGTTCACAGTCCACAAACCTGCTTCTCCTACGACAGCTAAAGACAGACTAGAAATAACAGTCTCAGTGTCATTTGAATCAGGCAGTGGTGACAAAATACTACAATTTGTCCATCTCCATACTCTTGTTGTCAAATAAAAGAATCTCAAACAGAAATAAGATTTGATTATTTATTTAATCAAAGGTATAAAATGTAATGATTCATTACAACAAAGCTCAGACTCTTGTCCAAGACACACAGCACTCAGAACGAGTGGAGGAACAGCAGTCTTTACAAAAGACACACAGACAGTTCATAAGCATCAGCCTCATGTGAACGTCACACAAAACTGATGAGGTCAGTCAGATACAAACATGGCTTTATACAAAGCAAAGTGATGAAAGAGTGACTGAAGCAGAGATAAAGACTGTGTAGAGCTTCAGTCATAACCTTTACATTAAAGAATAAGATGGAGATCATAAAACTGATCAGTGATGAGTCAATCACATGAATGAAGACAATGTAAAGACTGTGACAGTGACAGATCATGATCCACAAAAAGGATCAATAAAGTCTCAAAATAAAATGTGACTGAACAGATACTGTTCAAAACCTGAGAGATTCTTCATTTCCACAGGAAATGTAAATAAGAGAATCCAAATACAGTTCAAAACAAAAGAGTGATCACAAAGAGATCAGTGTTGAATCATTAGATTAAAATAATCACATGACTAATGTCCACATAAAGGACAAATGAAGTGTCAGATCAAAATGATCAGGAATAAAGTATTCTTCTAGACATGAAAGTCATGTAAAGCAAAATGCTACATTTTCTCAGAAAACATCTTAAACACATGCATTAATATGAGTCCAATGGGACCAAGCCTTGAAATAAAAACAAACCCTTGTAAAAGGTTTAAGAGTTGTTCAAAATAATGACCAATGTGGTCGTTTGAGTCAGTCTGCTGCAGCACATGTTTCTACAGGAAACACAACAGCAGTAAATGCTTCTGTTCACACAGAGACAAGTCGAATCACATTGAATTCAGTTCAGTCATTTGTGACCAATATTTCCAATGGAAATGCAAGATAGTGACATTTTCTTATCAATATTAAAATCATGTCCAGTCCAACAGGACTAAAAAAATTATGGACTTCTAATAAAATGCAGAAGATCAGAGTCTCAGATTGATCTGGTCCTGAGTCTGTGTCCAGTGCAGGGTCTACCACGGCCTCCAGGGGACGCTGCTCACTGGACTCTTGTCTTTGCTGGAGCTGCTCTGAAGAGAGAAGAGCGCCTCTCTTTGGTTGTGGAGCTCAGTGCAGTGGCTCTGCTGTGGGCTCTTCATGTGGCTCTGGGACAGGAAGTGTGTCAGCTTCTTCTGCTGCTGCAGCTGTGTCAGGAAACTCACTGTCATCTCCAGGATGTCTGCTTTCTCCATCTTGGAGTCTGGCTGCTGTTTGAGGAACTCTGCAGCCAGGAGAGACTTGAGCTGCTCAATGCTGCTGTTGATTCTCTCTCTGCGCAGCTTCTCCACCACAGGCTTTCTCAGCTGCAACAACAACAAGAAACACCATTAATAAACTTGTTCAAGTTCAGTCAAGAAATTAAAGACAAGTTTTAAATGTGTGAAAAGTCTTTGAGCTGGATCTGAATTTACCTTGTGAGCGAGGCTGAGGTGGTCCTGAGAGGGGCCCATTGCTGCAGTGATTGTAGGAGCCATGTCTGGATGTGTGAGCTGTAGAGGTCTCTGTAGAGAGTCTGCTCTCTGCTGTCTTCATCCTCCTATTTATAGTCCCACATCTCCATATGAATGTGTGGGTCTAGGTCTGAGAGAAGGTTCTCACACTCTCAGCCAATCACAGAGCTCATTAGGACAATAAGGGATGTGGAGCGTGGTGAATGTTCTTATTGCCTCGAGGGACAATAGATAGATTTCGGGGGAAACAGGTGGAGGGCAGGGGCTTTGACAGACACACAGAGTGGGAGACTTGGGGCTGTGTGTGGATCTGGGAAAGTGGTGACCCTGTGAAGGAGCAGATCTGTCGGGTGACCTGAAGATCAAGTGATAAAGATTAACCTACAGGGCCCCTTTACACTAATGCACGCCTGACTAAAAAGAGCAACACATTTTTCATTAGGATTTTGCTTGATTTGAACATGAACAAAAATCAAGTCAAACAAACAAATAAATGTGGAAAGAATGAAGTTTTGGTAACTCCACATAATTCTTCTCACTACTAGGCAATAATACAGCACTAAAAATATGAACTTCATTCCATTTTCTTCAAATATTCTCCATTCATATTTAAAAGCACACTTCCCTGTGACGTCCTCCTGGAGTGTGCCATCTCCCTTCAGAGAATACTTCAGAGAACAGCCGGGTGCTGGTGGGCTGAGGACGCTAATCACAGTCAACTGTGACTGTGTTCTCTGCAGCTTTCCCACACTCGGCGTATTGACAGAGCACACACTCCACAATAGACACGTGCCTTGTTAAATGCTAATTCATCCCCTCACCAGCAGCTCCACACGGGACCCCCTCCACTTTTCTCTCGTCGGTACAAACTCAGAGATATGTTTAGACGAATGCAAACAGAAGCTCTGCAAACACACCACAGCGAGGCAGGTTTCATTCTTTATGTCTTGTTTCATAAGTGGTACTAAGGACTCAGGATTAATATATCAGGAAATCCATTACTCTTGTTCCAGTCCTGGTTTAACCCAAGACTTAGTCCTAGTTTAGTTCTCACTCAAGCAGTATAGTATAGTTGGTAATATATACACTCAAAAAGCCAGATAGGTACCATCTGATGACATTTAAGACTGTCCTAGTACACCAGCTACTCTTCTGTGTTATTCTTCATAATACATCTCATACTCTCAACTGAAATAATAGAGATAACATACAGAAGTCTAAAAGTGAATGTAGCTCTATTACAGTTGTTTAAATTGGCCCATTTCATTTCTGTATTGTTCTATATTTCTTTCACTGTTGTCCATAACAATAAAGTGACTAAAATCAAGTGAAAAAATGACCAAATATGCTTTATTTTAATGGTGTCAACAAGGACCTAACTAAGACTTAAGCCAACTGTTTGTGTTTCAGATAATAGTCTGAAAACATAATAATGGATTTCCAGGTTTGATTCCAAAGTCCTGAGATCTAAGTACACATTGTTAAGACCACTGTTTGAGAACCACCGTCCCAGTCTAATCATGGTTTGATCCAGGTTTGAGTCCGTGTTTAGTGCATGTTTTGGTCACAGTGTTTCCCTGATTTATTCCTTCATTAATCCTGGCTTAATGAAATCTGGAGTTCTGGTTTGTCCTCTTATAATCTATTTTTGGGACTAGTTGAATATAAGCTTTACCATTTTTGATAATGGTTCGATGTCTAAAATGGTGTCAGTTATTAAATGCTCCGTTTTTTTTATACTTTCACATATTTTAAAGAGCTTATCTCCCCAGGCCCCCTGCGGCCCCTCCTGTCTCCCTCCGATGTCATTCATGGGCTGAGATCTGGGTGTATTGTCTCTCTGAGGCTCTGTGAGTGAGTTTTCTCTGCTTTCCCACACTCTGCTCTTAGAGCCACGGACAATAGGCGTGTGTCCTTTAACACATCGCATTAGTTACAGACTGTGACCTCCATCGTAAAAGAGGGGAACCACTAGCCCCTTTATAGACCCCCGTACTGCCCCGTGCTCACGTCTGCCCCCAGCCAACTGGACACTGTTCACATCAAAGAAGTGAACGTGAGGCTCCACACTTCATATTTGATCACATTAAACAGGAAATGTGAATTTGAAATGTGTCCAGTAATTATTATGACATTTCCTTTTAATTATTATTTATTAGTGTGGGTCATCCAAAGTTCAGATAGAGGTTTAACATATTCAAAAGCATAAATACGTACATGCCCTTTGTGTAATATGAAAGTATATGGTCATATATTCCCAGTGTTTGATACAGTAATATGAATCGATTACTTATATTGAAGATTTGACTTCAAAGATACTCCACCTGATCCCAGTTAAAAAAAAATACACACTTAAATTCTATGTAAAATTGTGCCTAATATTGGTCTATAGCTACATATTTGCTTCATATTGAAGACTAGCAAGTGGTTTTATAGATAATACAAACACACAGCACTAGGAAAATTTCATTCAAAGGTTTTATTATAATCATGGTGTGGTGATGCATCACAACAGCAGTTCAGACACTTGTCTAAATCACATGGTACTCAAAGTGAGTCAGTGATAAAACAACATCAAAAAGACAGATGATAGTGTTTAACATAAACAATATCAGCATTAATATAATGCTCTGAATACACTTAGATCATAAATCTGATTCAAGAATAAAAGGAAAACACTGATCCTTAAACGGATCACTTTCAACAGTTGATATCATCTCAGAGATTCCTCACAGAGGAGCAGTAACACATACACTGTATCAACAGACACTGATCATAAAACTGATCGGACAGTAATCATACACAAAGAAAGTTTTCCATACAGCTGGAGAAAAAGTACAATAATAAAATAAACATTATTCATAAAACCTGTTAGGTAAGTCTTTTCATAGAAAAGAGTCACATTCTTCAAAAAAGGCAAAAATTTGTTCATAGAGAACACATTTAGACACAGTTATTCAAACAGTATAACTGCACCAATCTTAATAAAAGATTTATGGAGTCATAACTTCTCTAAAGAGAAGGTCTATTAAACTATACACTTAGAAGTGCCAACTCCAAAGAGTTGTTTGATCATTTCAAACCAAAAGGTTTGACTAGCCTTCTTATACAGCTCATGAAAATATTCACAAGTACTGTATGTCATGTTGCCTAAGCAATGGCCATCATTTTTCTGTTTACACAGAAATATCACCAGAAGTCCATTTGAAACAGTGTTACAAAACTTCAACCAACATGGTGGTGGGTCTGGGTCAGTGTCCAGTGCAGGGTCTACCACGGCCTCCAGGGGGCGCTGCTCACTGGACTCTTGTCTTTGCTGGAGCTGCTCTGAAGAGAGAAGAGCGCCTCTCTTTGGTTGTGGAGCTCAGTGCAGTGGCTCTGCTGTGGGCTCTTCATGTGGCTCTGGGACAGGAAGTGTGTCAGCTTCTTCTGCTGCTGCAGCTGTGTCAGGAAACTCACTGTCATCTCCAGGATGTCTGCTTTCTCCATCTTGGAGTCTGGCTGCTGTTTGAGGAACTCTGCAGCCAGGAGAGACTTGAGCTGCTCAATGCTGCTGTTGATTCTCTCTCTGCGCAGCTTCTCCACCACAGGCTTTCTCAGCTGCAACAACAACAAGAAACACCATTAATAAACTTGTTCAAGTTCAGTCAAGAAATTAAAGACAAGTTTTAAATGTGTGAAAAGTCTTTGAGCTGGATCTGAATTTACCTTGTGAGCGAGGCTGAGGTGGTCCTGAGAGGGGCCCATTGCTGCAGTGATTGTAGGAGCCATGTCTGGATGTGTGAGCTGTAGAGGTCTCTGTAGAGAGTCTGCTCTCTGCTGTCTTCATCCTCCTATTTATAGTCCCACATCTCCATATGAATGTGTGGGTCTAGGTCTGGGAGAAGGTTCTCACACTCTCAGCCAATCACAGAGCTTGGCCACATAATAAGGCGTACTGAGCTGCCACATGCTCAATGGGTGGGTGGAAGGGGGGCAATGGTTAAGTCTCGGGGGAGCAGGTGGAGGACTCAGGGCTGTAGTAGTGAATCTGGGAACGTGCTGACCCTTTATCACATCAAATATGACCTTATGCAGATCAATAATAGATTATATAACAGTGTGGATTAGACCTGATTGAAATGTCATGCAAACAGCGCTATATGCCTTACTTGACTAAACTACATAATAGTTCATACATAATAAATCAGACTGAGGCGACAGGTGAGCGATCATATAATGTCCAAGAGTTTTTGATCTTAGGTCGTTTCATCCAGATCTGTTTAAACCCAGAGAAAAGTCATCATATAAACAACAAGATGGAATTTAAAACTGTGCAAAATATTCCCAGCTAAACTCTTATCTTATTATTTGTAATTATATGTTAATATATACAGTCTTTCCTGCTGTAAACATTAGCAAATTTCCCTAATGTGGGACTAAAGGATTAGCTTGTCTTATCTTGATGTGGCTCTAATTTGGTAAAAATTAAAGTAAACATTGGATTAAGCATTTCACTACTTTGGGTCCACTTTGTATTCTATATAAACAAAGCATTACTGTTCTTGCCTAACTTTTATTTGTCATCAATTATTTTGACTTTGCTCTGTTTTTAAAAATACTTATCTTAACTTATTCATGGTAAAATACGTGTTATTATACACTGGATTTAGCCCATGTGTGCTGAGTTGGGTTAATGCACTAATACACTGTACTTATCCCCAATTTATCTCCCATCCATCTGTCTGTGGCTCACTTTACTGTCTGTGTAGGGTCTCAGGTTTCCCAGCGCCCCCGTCCCCTGAGCCCCCCAACCCCTGCACAAGTCTGAGCGCGCCCCAGTCACACGCCCTCCTCTGTGCCGGGGATGCTGGGAGCCGCAGAGACACACGGCTTCCCACACTTCTGTATGCCGCCAACACAATAGAAGTGTGTCTGCACTCACAAAGCCTCAGGCCCGTTCCCAGGAAGAGGCCAGAGAGGGGCCGGGCCACTTCACAGTTTACTGCTCCGTCTAATGGCCTTTAATCACTGACGGCTGCTCACGGCAAACAAACATAAAATACAGGGAAGTGTGGTATACTGACACAATATATTATAATATATATATATATTGTGGGGCTGTTTGTCTTATTTAAAGCTGCACTAGGAAAAAATAAACACTGGAAAAGGCTAGAGGTCTCCATAACCCAAGTGACATAAAATACAGTTTGTTAAAGTCTCTATGCAAACTCAAATTTACTAAAAAGCTTGTGTTTTTTTTAGCACACGGTGGCATAAAAAATAGCTTTAAGAGACAATCACTTTATATTTAAAGTTATATTCATTTTTATTGCTTTGTGTTTGATGCAAAATTACTTCCAGTCAGATGTAAAAATAAATAAATAAATAAATGGGGGGAAAAAAATAAAATATAAAAATGCCAAAAAGTAAAAACAAAAATAAAAAAAATCTGACAAAGTTAGACTAAATTCAGCTATTCTAAATATACATAAAAGTTACATGTAAATCATATTTTTTGCCTCTCTCCAAGTTCATAATCAATTCCATGAGAACCGTGATGGTCAGTGGTCCTCATGCGCCCCTAGAACTGTTCCCAGGATATATTTTGGTCAATCTCATTGACATATGGCTTTATGAACAACATCCCACCTGTTCTGTTTGACAGCCATTAAATTCAGACTATTGTCCGCAGCGTCGAGGCGTCTGATTGGCCGAGCTGAGGAGAGGGAACAGGATGAGGAGCATAAATACGGAGTGGAGATGCTCTGGGAGGACATCAGCACAGACATCCTCTGAACTGAAGCAACTGCAAAGAGACAAGCTGCTCGAGAGAGACTGCAACAGGAAAGATCTTTACTTCTGCAAAGAACCACAAAACTACATCTGAAAATGTCTCAGTATTTGGACCTCGCCATCCAGGACAGTGTGAAGGAGCAGCTCTTTAGGTAAGTCTTTCTTTTACCAAACAAAACTGAACCACTAAAATGTTCAAGATACATGCAATGTTATGTGTTGAGCTCAGTGCATTAACAGTGTCTTTGCCCCCTTCAGGTGTAAGCTGCACATGTTGGAGAGGAAGTGCACCATTGGAGTGGAGAAGCTGAAGGCGCTTCTGGCAGAGCACCTGCAGAATGGGATCCCAGTGTCCGAGCTGCTGGAGAAAACCCTGTCCTTTCTCACTTTGAGGAAAGCCCTGCTGTCTCACAACGGCTACTCCAAATACTCAAGGGACATTTTGCGCCTGTTCCCCGATGCAGAGGACGACGTGGCTCCACTGTGTTTTTAAAAGCATCGAAGACTGAGGAAGTCTGTGGATCTGCCTTAAAACTGGTCGCTATAAGCTATAAAAGAGATGATATTGATTGCAGATTATTTTTCTATGAAGATGATGCACTGCAGTCTTTAAATAGTTAAATGTGTATAGATAATTTAGAAATGCATTATATGCAGTGAAATGAGCAGTTGTACTGCTGTAGTATTGTTTAAGGGGGACCTGACTTGTCTACACTGCCTGGGACCTGGTTTGGTGTAGCCATATTTAACTGTCATCTCATGAAATCATGAGTGAATTTTGAAGCTGCACAGAACCAGACCTGTCGTGAACAGGAAAGGCCTCGGCTCCTGATCTGATGCAGAGTGCTGGCCACTCCCACAGGAGGAAAATACTTTTAAAGCCATTTAATGATTAAGTTCACATTGGTACAGTTTATGTGTGCAGCCTGTACCAGTGATTTCTTTACGTTTGTTAACCCTTTGATTAAAAGGGAATTATGATTTTGTTTATCTAAGCATATTGTTTAATTTTATCTTTTGTTTTGTTGCCTTGTTATGGTGCAGCCTATGTACCTTTTACCAAATGTTTTTGCTCCAATAAACAATTCATGACAAAACATTTTTCTTCAAAGTAATTTATTCTGTTACAATTTGTGGAAGGCCGGGCCACTTCACAGTTTACTGCTCCGTCTAATGGCCTTTAATCACTGACGGCTGCTCACGGCAAACAAACATACAATACAGGGAAGTGTGGTATACTGACACAATTATATATATATTGTGGGGCTGTTTGTTTTATTTAAAGCTGCACTAGGCAAAAATAAAATCTGAAAAAGGCTAGAGGTCCCAATCCATAACCCAAGTGACATAAAATAGTTTGTTAAAATCTCTACTCAAACTCAAATTTGCTAAAAAGCTTGTGTTTTTTGTTTTGTTTTGATTTTTAGTGCATGGTGACATAAAAATAGTTTAAGTCTGAGAGTAAGACAGATACAAAAGGGGAAGCTGACAAGCCAGTGGTTTGAAACATCTGGGTCAAATCTCAAATAAGAAACAAATGAAGATAGGTGCAAACATAAGCAGAACTGTATGATCTGACATGCTTTACATGACGTCAGGTGCCAAATCTGACCATTTTCTTTCACATTTTAAATGACTGAAAACCTGTCAAAGACCAATGGGCACAAAGTTGGAGGGAATCCAGCCACCAATAGCCTTCTTTCCCTCCATATGGCTAATGGTGTTTCTCTGTGCCTCCTTAGAGCCAGCTCTGAGGAGTTAATGGCCTTTACACAAAAGGGCCATTCATAGGCTTTAGTGGTACACTGATCCCAACACTCTGGGAACCTAATCTTAGCGCTCTACTCACCGGGTTACCAGCCATAGAGCCCAAAAACATCTGCCACATCTTTTGTCAACGTAAACACCATTCACATGGAACACTGTTGGATTTTAAACCAATAATACACTTTAATGAAAATATTACACAAAAAATTTAGCTTTATTTGAATTGAATAATAAACAACATTATGGACTGTGAATGTGAGTTCATTAGTTGTAGAAAATATGTGGGACATAATTAATTGAACAAACAAATAAGAATAGATCATATTTAATAATATTAAGAGATTAAAGATACATGCTTTATTATGTGTAATATAAAGTATATGATTTATCTTCTTCAAAAGATGCAACACAGTACATCTAACCTGTCACCACATCTCCAGTTTCCCTCCATTGCCCCCCTGCCGTCCACCTGTTCCCTCGAGATGTAATCATTGTCCCCCAGGCCATAACAGTGCATTGCTGCTCCACATACTTCTTTGTCTTTCAGAGCTCTGTGATTGGCTGAGAGTGTGAGAACCTTCTCTCAGACCTAGACCCACACATTCATATGGAGATGTGGGACTATAAATAGGAGGATGAAGACAGCAGAGAGCAGACTCTCTACAGAGACCTCTACAGCTCACACATCCAGACATGGCTCCTACAATCATTGCAGCAATGGGCCCCTCTCAGGACCACCTCAGCCTCTCTCACAAGGTAAATTCAGATCCAGCTCAAAGACTTTTAACACATTTAAAACGTGTCTTTAATTTCTTGACTGAACTTGAACAAGTTTATTAATGGTGTTTCTTGTTGTTGTTGCAGCTGAGAAAGCCTGTGGTGGAGAAGCTGCGCAGAGAGAGAATCAACAGCAGCATTGAGCAGCTCAAGTCTCTCCTGGCTGCAGAGTTCCTCAAACAGCAGCCAGACTCCAAGATGGAGAAAGCAGACATCCTGGAGATGACAGTGAGTTTCCTGACACAGCTGCAGCAGCAGAAGAAGCTGACACACTTCCTGTCCCAGAGCCACATGAAGAGCCCACAGCAGAGCCACTGCACTGAGCTCCACAACCAAAGAGAGGCGCTCTTCTCTCTTCAGAGCAGCTCCAGCAAAGACAAGAGTCCAGTGAGCAGCGCCCCCTGGAGGCCGTGGTAGACCCTGCACTGGACACTGACTCAGACTCAGGACCACATTGGTTAAAATTACAGGACTCATTGACTGAAGAACTTCTGTGTGAACAGAAGTGTGTGTATCTTGCATAAGATTCTTTAACAGAATTCTAATTATGTTTCTTTGGGAAACAGTGGAACATGTTATTCCAGTAATATTCACCACAGTGGTGACCTTTCTTTCTGGGTTCTCGAAACATACAGTGCAGCAAATGTTTGATGTTCAAACAGCCATGAATGTGTTTTTTTATGAAAACACAAGCACTTTTATGCAAAGTTTCTATGAAATTGTGTACTCCATTCCTTTGCTGATCATTGATATCAAAGATTTATTTTTGCTCAAACTGAGCATTTTACTCATGTTATTAATTTTCTTGTGCCTACATCTATATTTGATATGAGATTATGTTCACAATGAACAGTCTTTCTTATTTTACAATGAAATTTTAGTCTAAATTTGACTGAAACGTGTATCCTTCACTCTATTTGAGTATTGTGTGTGTCACTGTTGTGATGTGTCATCACTGCTGCCCCCTGTGGAGGCTAATCAAAAATAAACCAATATTGTACTGAAATCATATTTCTCTTCATGTTTTGTATATAATTTTTCTCTTTCTTGACATTTCATGACATAGGTCACACATTTCTCATACAGGTTTTCTAGATGATACACAATTTTTATCAAAACAAAAAAGTGGCCTCACATTAAAATTCAACACAGACAGTGACAGTAACACAGTGTAAGTAACACATTATTATTGGACTCCTGGTTTATGCTCACCAACAAATACAAGGAGATTTAGTTAATATGGAAACTAATGAAACATTTGTTCATTTAATGTTTTCCTAAACAAAGATTTCTCTGAGTGAACCTGCTCTAAGTTAAGGACCACACACTGTCAGCCCACTGATCCTAACCCAGGCTCATATACAGCAGTAAACATTTAGCAGTTGGTCTCCAGGTTTTACTACTGCTGTTTCCCTTGTAAACCACAGGCTCACATACTGTTACTAAAACCGTGTGCAACAAGACACACTTCTATTGTTCCTTTGGTGAAAGAGCCAGAGTGTGGGAAACCAGGGAAAACTCACTCACAGAGCCTCAGCGGGACAAAAGAGATAGACATCTGCCCCGAGAGGAGGGAGCTGGGAGGTGGGGGGTCACCGTGGTAACCAGAAGCCATGCTGGAGCATCCGGACTAATTGTGCCATCATCCAGTTTAAACAATATTATAATAACATACTCTTTTATGTAAGTTTATCTTAATTCTATCCATACTTTGAATTGAATAGACACACACTTGGCCAACACTGATGTTAAAATATGCTATTGCATGATGTGCTAAAATTATTTGTACAAAAGTAGTCATCACAGGCAGAAGTGGTTTCACATTTTTGTATGTGAATCAAGACTAAACTAATGGCTAGCCCTGAATCATAATAATGCTAATTGTACTAATCTGGTTCAATCCTATGCATATGGACGCTAATCAAACCAGCTTTTGCAACAATGCACTTTAAAAGTTCACCAAATGTAACAAGCTCTATTGTGAATGTGCATCCAACGCTTTGAGGGTCACTTTTCAACCTTTTATCAAATTAACATCTAACCATTCTAACCTAAATTCCTGTTTATAATGTTAAAGAATGTGCCTGTAATGTTAATGACTGGTGTAACTTCACTATCAGTCCTCCTAATGGCCTGTTACACAATGTTTAACCACTTTAAATGAAACAGCTCTGTGTCACCCATTTACTCTCCTTAAACCCTTTTATTCCGTAATGTTTGTTTGTCCGTAAACAGCTTTCTGATGTAGGATGGTGGCGGGAGCTGCTTGTGTGGGGACAAATTAGCATTTAACAAGGCACGTGCCTATTGTGGAGCGGTCAATAGGCCGAGTGTGGGAAAGCGGCGGAGAACACAGTCACAGTTCAGTGTGATTAGCATCCTCGACCCATGCACCAGCGCCCGCCTCCTGGCTATTCTCTGAAGGGAGACGGCACACTTTGCATAAATGATGCATTAATCCAAGTGAGAAGTGTGGATATTTTGAATGGAGCTAAATTATATGTCACCAGTAATACTTCGGTCAGTGGTTCTCGAACTTGTCACATCAAGAACCACCATCAAGCTCATCTCACCAAGTATCAATGTTATTTCTTCATTCTCATTTTCTAAATGCTATGAAAATGTATGCTGTTTATTTTGGACTTTTATCTTTTGTTGTGCTTCTGTCATGTGACAAAACTTCTTCATCAAATACCAAACAGTAAGTTATAATAAAATACAATTTCAAGTGTATAGCAGTGTTTCCCAAATTAGTTTTTTAGATGACCTGTATTTCAAAAGACAAAATGATTTGGGACCCAATTCCATGGTCTATTTTTAGTCATTTTTGACATTTTCCTTCCCTTCCCCACAGTGTCATTCCTGACTATGAACAATTTTAAAAAGCAGCTGTATTTATCTTAAACATTTACAGTAATTGACTTTCACAGGTATTTTTCCAAAATTCATTTTAATCCACAGGCATATAGTATAAAGCAGTGGTTATAAACAACAGCATCTTCAAACTGTGCATGTGTGCATGTGTAAAACTCTCATAATTTGTCAACATTGAAGCTATATTTTCCACACACTCAGCGACCCACAAAGAACACATTGTGATCCATTATAGGGTCCCTATCCACCAGCTAAGAATGCATTGTATAGGCCTATAGCAGTGGTTCTCCAATGGTCTCTCCTTGGGACCAAATTTTGCAATAAACTTTTTGATTTGACCCACTTTTAACCAAACCAAACAAACTTCATTTTTAAAGGTAAACTTAGATGGTCTCTTGAGAACCACTGATGAAGATAATGAACACACCGGGCCGGCCAATCAGGTGCTTTCCCTCCAGATGGTGCGTGATGTCACAGCGCCTCTCAGTTACAGCACACGGCCGGCATCTGTCACTGAAGCCCCATTCTGAGTCCCTTTGTGGTGGGCTGACCGCAGCATTCAGCAGGCAGTGTGGGAAAGTCAGGGGAACTGTCTACTCACAGTCACAGGACACAGGGCACATCTGCTGCAGCTGGCAACACGTCCTGACTTGTCCCGGGATTGTTTACACTCATAGTCGTAGAAAACTTTAGAAAACTTACACAAAACCTTCATAATTAAACTGTTAAGAATGACATGAATTCACAAAACAATCAGAGTATTTCTATCACTGACAGATAATCCCAGCATTTACCTCTTTGTGCACTTCAATAAAAAGGTTAAGAAAGCATCTGGGCATAGTTTTATTGTAACTCTGCACACAAAATCCACTCAGTGTGGGTTTGATTGTGAGAACCAATTCACAATATGGCTCGTTTAACAATTGTCTACATTACATTCTAATTGATTTTAATAATAATTTATGACCTATAACAGGTCAACAATTGACCCAAAAGTTGTTAAAATGTGTTGATATAGTAGTGGTAATGTGCCATAATAACTTTCCTGAAAAATTACAAGTTAACACAATTTTATCATCTTTATTATTTTGTAAATGCACCATCACTTAATATTTCAGATGTATATAATATGTATATGGTTATAGAGGGGTGTATATGTGGTGAGGGCTCAAAGGTCAGATCAGTAGTGATGAAATCCAGAGAGCAGTTTTTTGCAAATCTCTTCTTTATTCTGTTTTGTTTCATCAAAGTGCGTTGTGCTCCTTTCAGTGATCCTAGTAAATTTTAGTGTAAAAGTAAAAAAATTATGGCTAATGCATAGATAACAAATGACATCAAAAGCAAGCTCTAATTTAGATTGGCTCTGTAAAGTTGTATTTATTGATATCTTTGTGCATTTACCAAAACTAAACCCCACTAATGTTTTAAGTGAGTGATCAATGTCATTAGTTGGTGTGAGATAAGATGGTCAGTGCCCTGTCATTGATCAGGGTCACAATATTCCCACATTCACACAGAGCCTACTCCAACAGGCCCCAGTCCTCCACCTGCTCCTCTGGGACCTAACCTTAGCCCCCAGGCAGCAATCCCATTCAAACTACTGCTGCCAAGTGAGCTCTGTGATTGGCTGAGAGTGTGAGAACCTTCTCTCAGACCTAGACCCACACATTCATATGGAGATGTGGGACTATAAATAGGAGGATGAAGACAGCAGAGAGCAGACTCTCTACAGAGACCTCTACAGCTCACACATCCAGACATGGCTCCTACAATCACTGCAGCAATGGGCCCCTCTCAGGACCACCTCAGCCTCTCTCACAAGGTAAATTCAGATCCAGCTCAAAGACTTTTAACACATTGAAAAGTTGTCTTTAATTTCTTGACTGAACTTGAACAAGTTTATTAATGGTGTTTCTTGTTGTTGTTGCAGCTGAGAAAGCCTGTGGTGGAGAAGCTGCGCAGAGAGAGAATCAACAGCAGCATTGAGCAGCTCAAGTCTCTCCTGGCTGCAGAGTTCCTCAAACAGCAGCCAGACTCCAAGATGGAGAAAGCAGACATCCTGGAGATGACAGTGAGTTTCCTGACACAGCTGCAGCAGCAGAAGAAGCTGACACACTTCCTGTCCCAGAGCCACATGAAGAGCCCACAGCAGAGCCACTGCACTGAGCTCCACAACCAAAGAGAGGCGCTCTTCTCTCTTCAGAGCAGCTCCAGCAAAGACAAGAGTCCAGTGAGCAGCGCCCCCTGGAGGCCGTGGTAGACCCTGCACTGGACACTGACCCAGACTCAGGACCAGATCAGTCTGAGACTCTGATCTTCTGCATTTTAGTAGAAGTTCATTCTTTTTTTAGTCCTGTTGGACTGGACATGATTTTAATATTGATAAGAAAATGTCACTATCTTGCATTTCCATTGGAAATATTGGTCACAAATGACTGAACTGAATTCAATGTGATTCGACTTGTCTCTGTGTGAACAGAAGCATTTACTGCTGTTGTGTTTCCTGTAGAAACATGTGCTGCAGCAGACTGACTCAAACGACCACATTGGTTATTATTTTGAACAACTCTTAAACCTTTTACAAGGGTTTGTTTTTATTTCAAGACTTGGTCCCATTGGACTCATATTAATGCATGTGTTTAAGATGTTTTCTGAGAAAATGTAGCATTTTGCTTTACATGACGTTCATGTCTAGAAGAATACTTTATTCCTGATCATTTTGATCTGACACCTCATTTGTCCTTTATGTGGACATTAGTCATGTGATTATTTTAATCTGATGATTCAACACTGATCACTTAGTGATTACTCTTTTGTTTTGAACTGTATTTTTTGCAGAAACGATCTCCTGATGAGAATGTTCATGTTTTGCATTTCCTGTGGAAATGTTTGTAAAAGATTAGAGGACTGAATTTGCTGTCATTTGGAAAGTTGTTCTGTGTAAACAGAAGCATTTATTTTATCCATTACTATTAGGCATTAATATATTTCTTATGGAAATACACTCCATAGCAGAGAAGCTAAATATAAACCATATTGGTCAGTTATTGTGAAAGATCACAATGTTTTGAATATTCAGTATAACTTTTTCTGTTTAAGAAGAAGAAATGAAATGACTATATTTTAGTCTGGGTTTATTTTTGTTGAAAATGTATCATTTCATATGGAATGTTAATTCTGTTTTTAATCTTTGAGATTATTTACCACTGGTCTGTTGTTAGATCAGAATTTTAATTGATTATCAATTGAATGATGAAAAGAGTTGATTGTATATGACTCTTTTTGAGTCCTGTTGATCTTTTTTCTTCTTGTATTCTTCTGTTTTCTTCAGAAGAGTCTGAGATCATCACTAGGTGATTGATAAATTTACATGGCAGCTTTTTAAACTAATTGTTTAAAGCTTTGTAATGTCTTCTGTGAAGACAGAGTTTGAAACATCTTAGTCTTTGACATTTATAATGTTATCCCTAATTTACTTCTTGTCATTGTTATTGTAGGTTTGTCCAAACTGTGAGTTGTTGTGATGCATCATCACTATTTAAAACCTGTCTGAATAAAATAATGTGAATCATATTGACTTTTCTCTCTCCTTTTCTCTGCTATTGATGTCATTCTAAACACACACTCCTCCCATTTTAGATAAGGTCACACATAACTCATCAGTTGCTTTAGGCACTGATTTACTGAGAAAAAGACTAGTGAAGTAGCTGCTGTTACTGGCGCTGTCCATGGTCCTGTCCCTGGAACCGCTGTAATAACCAGAGTCTGCTAGAAGTGGGCAGAGTATAAGAAAAAGAATCACACGGGAAAGAGAATGAACATTTAGGAATGTTTAATATGTATTTGACGACGAGATACAAAACTATAACTATAAGACCAAACGATAGAATATTGGAATGACAAATACATACATATAAATGCGGCCTTAGCGCCTTTATAAAAGGCAGTAATAATTAAGAATATATGAGGCCTTGCACTGTGCTCTGTTGGCTACACTGTAGACAAACTCCAGAGACACAGGGGAAGTGCAAATGTTGCGCAGCTGACCATATCCAAGCTGACAACATTTGCGCACAAAGAAACAAACCTTATCAACACAAAGGGAGTAAAGCTGCTCATTGTCCTTAACAATAAAATATAACTGTATATGTCCAATTTACCACGGTCTCCAGAGGGCACCGTGAGACCGCGATGAAGACCTGTATGAGGAACGTTTACTTGTGCTGTGCTCGTCTGCGATGTGCCGGTGCAGCGCGGCTCTCTGGATGACATAGAAGCGCTTGATTTCCTCCCTCTCCGCGTGCTGCAGGGGCGCGTGCAGGGACAGGTGCCGGAGGGTCTCCTGGAGGCACTGGGAGAAGCCCTGCGAATAGCTAGGCACCACAGAGGCGATGGCCCTCTGACGCAGGAAGCTCACGGCCATCTCCAGGATGTCCGCCTTCTCCAGCTTTGAGTGGGGCTGCCCGCCGCTGGACTCGCACTGGTCCAGGTTCAGCAGCTCTCTCAGCTGCTCGATGCTGTTATTGATCCGCTCCCTTCGGACTTTCTCCACCACTAGCTTTCGCAGCTAAGAAAAAGAAAAGAGAAGACATTAGTTCAACGCGTAAAAAGAACTTGAATTTCCGTTTGTTTTTCGTGCGTCTTGTGCGTAAAGCGTATTTACCTTGTGGGAGCTGTCCACAGTTTTATCCTTAGATCTGGTCTGAGTAACAGGAGCCATTGTAGATCGCTATAGAGTCTTCCGTCCTTCTGAGCGCAGTAGAGACAGTAGTAGTGTGTGGTGCCTGCAAAGACGCTATTTATAAGACCCGGAGGAGCCGTGGTTTTAGCGCCTTGTTCGTGGACTCCTCACACCTCAGACTTTCCCACAGTCCAGACCTGTCATAAAGTCCCGACTACAAACACATCCACACCCCGTCTGGTCTGAGACATCACCTCCACTTCCTCTATCCGCGCCGAGTGTGACATGAACGCAGCACTAGAAGTGTGCCGCGCGGCTGTCGCGTGTGCTTTGATGGTACGCAAAAAGTGGGAACAACTGGTTGTGTTTGCATTTGAGAGCCATGAGAATGAGACGATATATATTATGGCACAAGTCATAGTCCTGCAAGACTTTGGAGGGAAATATGATGTAAGAACCACGCATATGAGCTGTATTTCCATGTTATGAGATTGAATAAGGACATAACGTCATAAAGTTATCTGAAGTATAATTCATGGCATCATAAGTTTGGAGTTAGAAGAAAGAAAGAAACTTTTGTACAATGGTGATTGGGTAATATGTCCGTAAAGTCTAAAAATATGAACACATCTGTGTTAGGATTTCTGAAGTGATATCACAAAATGAGAGTCGAATAGAAGTAGTCAACGGGTAACTTTATAGATGTCTCAATACAAAGGCACAGTCAAGCCATTCCATTCCCCACAAGTGTGTCATACAAAGTAGACCAGAAATATGATCTAAACCATCAATTAAAAACAATGTCTGACTCGTTGTTATGGCTTGGCAAACTTTATAAGGCCAGATAAACACTCATAGTCAAACCTTATTCACAAAACTATTTACAAAGCGTGCCATTCACAAAAACGGAATGTTGGTTCAATTCTGCAACAGTAGGATCTTATCTGGCCCTTGTAAAACATATCGTGCCGCTTGTTTCTCTTTGATCTCTGGACCAAAGTGAAAAGAGGGGAAGCAGAGGTGCAGAGGGCGCAGAGGTGCCAGGTTTGCACCTACATCAAAGAGTCGTTATTTCACACTGGCACGAGCAGCCGGCCGGCGTGGGATCCACGCGTCACGCAGCGGGTCTCTCAGGAGGTGTGCGTAAAAACTGTAAATCGCACTCCGCAAAGGCTATGACAAATGTAAATGGATGAATCGACAAAGTGGGCCACGGTATGGGAACAGCTGGAAGCTTTTTGAAATGAACGTGTGGTGTTTTTACAGTAAAGTGGTTACCTGTTGAGGCACGTGCCTCAGTGTATCAACTGCTGAATGATTTTTGGTGTTGTGACACGTATAATGATGTAATATAAAGAGTAAACCAACATTGATTGTCATTATCAAATCCTTCTTGAGGTTTAGGTGTGTTTTCGGGTAGAGGGGTTTTACTGGATAATATTCTTGTAATAAAGCTTGTAATAAGTTTATATTAAAGAACAATTAATGTACAATAGAAGGTTATAGGAGTTATTTCTGTGACTTACATTGCCATCAGAATGAAATTTTGGGGTTGTCTTCTACGTTTTCTTAGCCCTTCAACTTAACACAAGCCAGAGTATGTGAATGGATAATAATGATCTGTTTTTGTGTGCATTTTACTGTCCCCATTCAGTAAATAATAAAATTTTTTAATTGTGCTGCTTTACTTTAATTACGTGCATGTTTTGCACAACAGTTGTACAGCTGATCAAATTTGACAGTACATATGAAAATGTGTTGAAATTTACATGCACAGAGTCTGTTGAAGGAAAAACAAAAGTGTAGGGGGTTAGGGGTGAGGTGAGGAGGGGGCTGGAGTTTATGGTTATGGGGGAAGTGGAAGTGTGCCATCTCCCATGAGAGACAGAAAGACAGAATAATTAGCTTAGATGATGATACAACACTGACATCAAGGTCAACTTTCAACCTTTTCTAACCCTTTGGTCTCACGATTCAAGTATTTTCACCTTTTGCAAATGTTACTAAAGTGGTCACTTATTAATTGTTGTCACTCACACAACCAAGAAATCTCACTCACTAAACGCTCCATTTAACAAATGTGTAAAAGGTATTCAGAGTCAACATTTATTAAACTGAGGCAGTGTTATGTCTTAGTTGTATTTATTCTCCTGCGCAGACCGTTTAAATGTTTCAAGGGTGTGTGAATACAGCATGTGCCTTATCTTTATGTCTTTAGTGGCCCTTATCAGACAGACTGTCTCTGCCACTGCACATCTGCAGCCAACTGATCAGATGAGACAGCGGGAAGGTTCCCAGGTAATAAAAGTGTAACGACCTGCTTGTGTTGGGTCTGTACCTTCAGGTATCTGCAGCAGCATTCCCTCCACTGAGGCCATGAGGCCAGTTAACCATGAGATAATTGATGCCTCTCTCCTATTGTTGTGTCGGCCTCGCCCACTGGCCTCAGAGTGTGGGAAAGCTAATCCTGCCTGGGACTCATGGCTTTGTAATGCTAATGTCCGCCTATAAATAGGGCAGAGGGATCTTCAGTCAGATCACAACTCACTCTGCTCTCCTAGAGAAAGGTCTGCTCTCTCTGCTTAAATGGCTCCAACCAACACCAGAGACTCTCCTGTTTCCATGCTCTCTTCAAAAGATAAACACAAAGTAAGTACAGTTTACTTTTACTCAAAAGACTGTTCTGTTTTCTGACTTTATCACACTTTCCATTTACTGAACCTGTTTCTAACCAAGTTTCCCATGTTTCTGCAGCTGAGGAAACCAGTTGTGGAGAAGATGCGCAGAGACCGCATCAACAGCTGCATCGAGCAGCTCAAGGTCCTGCTGGAGAAAGAGTTCCACAAACAGGACCCCAACGCTAAGCTGGAGAAGGCTGATGTCCTGGAGATGACTGTGGTCTTCCTGAGGCAGCAGCTGAGCCAGAGCCCGGCCTCTCACACAGCGCACATCGAGGGCTACTCTCAGTGCTGGAAGGAGACTGTGCACTTCCTGTCCTCCTCCTCCATCAAGGATGTGTCCCTGTCTCACCTGCAGCACATCCACTCTCCTCACAGAGTGGGCCAGGACATGTTCCCCACTGGCCCTCTCTGCTCTCAGGTCCACCTCCAGAGTCCAGTGAAGCAGCTAGCCAGCCCAGTCAAGTCCATGTGGAGGCCCTGGTAGAGACCACAGACTCAGTATCACACCAGATGGGCGTGTCCATCTTGACAGATGTATAGGATACTTCTACACTTAATCTTTTTTTCATTAATGTGAAACAAGGCACAATTTTTGGTGTTTATTTTCTTCACTTATACGTGTTCAAGCTCCACTTCAAGCATTTAAAGAATATTACTGTTTGTAATGTAAAATCATTACCTTTATGAGGTGTATGACTCCAATGGAGTTGACTGTGAACTGCACTCTGTACTGAACAGATGTAATACATTATGTAATGGAGCTGAGTTCTCCCAAGTGTTGATCCTCCATGTGGAGGGTGTTTTATTGTCACCTTTTGTAAAGGACCACTATGAAATATATTTTTCTGATGTTGATTTTCAATGATAAATGTACATATATATCTATATCTATATATCTATATATCTATATATAAATAAATCATCTTAAACGTAACACAATTGAGTTATTTGTTTATTTCACTCATTCATTCACCTGTTAATTACTGCAACTGTGTGTTTGAAATGTATAAACCAGAGAGAACAATGCACTAAAACTGATACTGTAGATAATAGATTCTGTAAAAAATCTGAAATTTTACAGCTTAATATCTATTAATCAAAAATAGTGGAAGTACACAAGATGTTTTGATAAGGTCCCTGAATGTTATTACTTAGGAATGACCTCTGTATAGGATGTCCAGTTTAGTGCAGGTTAAAAGTAAGTGTTCCTTGTGCTAACTTTCATTGTGACCTGAAAAGATGAGACATTAAACACACACAGGGGAAATACATAAGAAGAATGCAACATGTGTCTTCACGTATTTAGAGTAATCAGCTTTATCCAGACAGATTGCTTGCTGCCCCACGTGCAGGAGGGCGCTGGAGAGACGGGTTAGCCCTTGTGTGTGAGTGTGTCCGAGTGTGCCTGCCTTGTGCTTTGTGCACTAAGCCCCAGGCTACCGTTGAGTAGTGGGCTCTGTCAACTCTGGTTTCATCAAACAGCTGGTAAGCTGAGCCGCTGCCGGGCTGCAGGGCGCACCTCCCCTGTGTGGAGCCTGCCTCTCTACAGCTTTCCCACACTACTGAGCCTTTCTCCCCCTTCATCCCCAGGACAAAAGAAGTGTGCCGTGTAAAATTATCCTCCCACCACGATGGTGAGAAACCTCCTGACCCTGCTGCTACCCCCTTCTTTTCTTACAAATCTGAACCAAGATTAGGAGGGAAAACTTGGCTTCCCTTTGTAGCTGCAACTGGAAAGAAAGAAAGATATCATTTCAAATCAATAACCATTAGAACCGCTTTGATCAAGTAAACTTAAAAATGAAGTGAAAATGTTACAATAACTTTTTATTTTGGGTGTTTTATTTTTTATTTTTTTGTGTAATCTTACTTTAATCATTGTTATGGTGGATTTCTAGCATGATGCCTAATGCCTGCAGCAAAAGTAAAGTTTTATCCACGGGGAGGCTTACAGTGTGGGTATCTCTTTGAAGATCAGTTGTTGATTTGTGTTGACAGCACAGACCTGTAACCAAACCTGTCTAAAAAGCGTGGGAAATCTCTGCCCTGCGTCTGATGCAAGCAGATGTAAGTCGGGCTGCGGGGCAGGTCTCTGTTCCCAGGTGAGAGCAGATGGGTTTACACACAGCACTTTGTGTAAACACACACACCTGCACAGGTAAGACACCACAGCGCATTAATACATTGTATACTCATAATACTGGCTAAAAATGCCACCTGGCAGTACAGTTTTCACATCACAAAACATCATAACCCTCTTGGTATATTATGTACAGCTGTGCTCAGAAAAGTACTCTTGTCATATAGGCTGTGTGGGATATATAGAAATGAGATTTCATATTCATGAAAACAGAATATTGAGAATATATATTTGTTCTAATAAACCACATATATATTTTGGTTTTCTTAACCAATGCGCAAAGCATGGTGTTGGACACAAAGTGACAAAAGAGGAAGAAAATGTCTTGTCCACTTGAGTGTAATATTATGGATCACACCCAAAAAGTAAATAGAACTATATCTTAAAGCACAAGGTCACAAAAGAACATGTAAAGGTTAAAGGGTGTGAGAAAGAGGGAAGACCCCAGACCGCTGGGGTCAGATCCTATATCAGTAGTTTATACAAAACACTAAGGATTATTGATTCATGAAGATAAATCCTAATCAGCAATTGTCTTATCAAACACAGCGGCACATTTGCACACTTGTTGATGTTGTTTGAGATTACAGTGATAGCTCTTTATTGCAGGTCAGCTCCTCTACAGAATTCCCTCGAATTGAAATGATTTAACGAGTAGAGATGAATTAAACTCCTAATGGTAACAACAGCACACAGAACAAAGCAGGTTTATTTTAAATTTGTTTTTATTTTAAGTGAAAAAATGATTTTGTAATTTCTCTTTTGAGATAACAAGTACATATTATAAAGGGATTATACTTTTCACAGAAAAGATTTTTGTTTTCAGTCAATTTCCACAAACACAGTGTCAACAATTTAACACAACACACTGGAACACTTAGGGTTCAACAAAGCCTTTACAAAAGGAAGTTAAAACATGATTTAAAATAGGTCAAGGGATGATAAAGAGCTTTTAGGCATTTATGTTGGCATAGCAACTAATTTGTAAAAGACAAAATCTTTACGCAAAATCCCATAGGCAGGATTAAAAACTTCAAACTGTCCATAATCAGCACTAACAACACTGTAAAAACAGCATCTCTTCATAACATTCTTCAATATGAAGAATATAAATGGTCTTTCCAACTCTTTTGAGTTGAGAAAACACACAAATGAAACATCTGGATATTAGTTTCCTACATCTGTCAAGATGGACACGCCCATCTGGTGTGATACTGAGTCTGTGGTCTCTACCAGGGCCTCCACATGGACTTGACTGGGCTGGCTAGCTGCTTCACTGAACTCTGGAGGTGGACCTGAGAGCAGAGAGGGCCAGTGGGGAACATGTCCTGGCCCACTCTGTGAGGAGAGTGGATGTGCTGCAGGTGAGACAGGGACACATCCTTGATGGAGGAGGAGGACAGGAAGTGCACAGTCTCCTTCCAGCACTGAGAGTAGCCCTCGATGTGCGCTGTGTGAGAGGCCGGGCTCTGGCTCAGCTGCTGCCTCAGGAAGACCACAGTCATCTCCAGGACATCAGCCTTCTCCAGCTTAGCGTTGGGGTCCTGTTTGTGGAACTCTTTCTCCAGCAGGACCTTGAGCTGCTCGATGCAGCTGTTGATGCGGTCTCTGCGCATCTTCTCCACAACTGGTTTCCTCAGCTGCAGAAACAAGGGAAACTTGGTTAGAAACAGGTTCAGTAAATGGAAAGTGTGATAAAGTCAGAAAACAGAACGGTATCTTGAGTAAAAGTAAACTGTACTTACTTTGTGTTTATCTTTTGAAGAGAGCATGGAAACAGGAGAGTCTCTGGTGTTGGTTGGAGCCATTTAAGCAGAGAGAGCAGACCTTTCTCTAGGAGAGCAGAGTGAGTTGTGATCTGACTGAAGATCCCTCTGCCCTATTTATAGGCGGACATTAGCATTACAAAGCCATGAGTCCCAGGCAGGATTAGCTTTCCCACACTCTGAGGCCAGTGGGCGAGGCCGACACAACAATAGGAGAGAGGCATCAATTATCTCATGGTTAACTGGCCTCATGGCCTCAGTGGAGGGAATGCTGCTGCAGATACCTGAAGGTACAGACCCAACACAAGCAGGTCGTTACACTTTTATTACCTGGGAACCTTCCCGCTGTCTCATCTGATCAGTTGGCTGCAGATGTGCAGTGGCAGAGACAGTCTGTCTGATAAGGGCCACTAAAGACATAAAGATAAGGCACATGCTGTATTCACACTTACCCTATCTACTGCAAACTGTAAATAATGATTTGCTTAGAGAAAAAAAAAGAAGTTTGGTAAATAATTAAATAAATAATAATAATGCATACAACAATGTTTTGTAACAGGTGCCATGGCAATATTCAGGCATTCAGCACATTTTCTTAAACTCTAACAGAGCCAAAAAAAACATGAAAAAATGAGCCAGAGGAGGGAAGACACATTCCAAAAGCAACTGTCAATTAAACACAATTATCCAGTGTCCTCTGGGAAGGCACACTTCTATTGTGTGACACCTCCGCCTCTGAGCACCCCCGTGCCCCAGCTCGGCTCACCCATTTAGAGGAATATGTAATAAATGGGAGCCAGAGTGTGGGAAAGGAGGTTGGGATCCCACTCACACACATCCTCCAGTCAATAGCCCACAGCCCGACATGCCCCCCTTCCTCTCAAACACCTCCCATCCACAGAGAGCCTTTCAACCTGGGGGCCAGATCACAGGCACCGCCGAACAGGGGGACGCGTGTGGGCTCCCTAGCTCCGTTCCCGCTCTCGTTCACAACCCTGACTCCATATGTGTTTGTGTTCAGAGAGTGTACACTCACCTCCTGCTTATTGCCTCATCTTCCTCCTGCCATCTTCTCCGAGGTCCTTATCCAAACTGAACATTTGGTTTAGCGCCTAGTAATTTGTAAAACAGAGAAGCAGTTATTACTACATTATATTGATCAAGGCAAACAAAGTGAAACGTCTGTGAAACGAGTAGAAAAACTCAAAACAAATGCATGAATAATTTATCTATATTTCTTATTGTAAAAACTACAAATTCTTTCATTAGAGACTTCTGTGTCTCGAATATAGTTATATATGTTATATATAGTTATTCATCTTTAAACATCTAAAAATATGCTTTCTTGTGCATGTAATTTAAAGATTAGGGATAAATGTGTATAGCCAGTAACATGACATCAAGGGGTTTACTCTCATTTACTCTTTTATTATTTATTATTTAATTGTCCATATAATATTCTAATGTGTTGGAATGGAAATGGATCATCTGGCTTAACACCAAATTATTATTTCAGATAGCAGTGTCTGACTTGACTGAAGCTAAATTGCATTAAATTATGATTATGATTGGATCTTGATTATATGAATTGCTCATAATTAATTATTTCATCTTATTTCAGCTAACTTATGTAAATGTACACAGAATATCAGAAACATATTTGAGATTTTGAAATGGTGATTTGAAATTTCAAAAACACTGATTTTATAAACAATGTTGTGGCGCTATATTGTGCTTAATGAGCGTTAATAACCGTTTAAGTATGTGCATAAAGAGGCAGATGGCAGAGGGAAACTGCCTTTTCTTCAGTTCCTCAGGACGCATTTCTTAGAAGTGAGTCATGACACAATATTCAGATGAAAACACATCATTTGGCCTATAAACACATTCCAGTGTGGACATTCCCTTCTATTCATAAAGAAAGGCCTCATGGTGGGCCCCAGCGCCACACACTGACACACTCACTCCGTCCCACGTGCACACGCCACACAACAAGTCTCCATGGCTTTGAGCCCAGATGCGCCTGTGTCTGTGTGCAGCCAAAAGGACCTCTCTCCACTGAGGAATGTGTGAGAGCTCCGAGCTGCTCCTCTTTCCCACACTTAAGCCTCCATTCAGGCCAGCGCCCCACCCTACTGCGGCCGCCAGTGATCCTTCAGCCCCTCATTATACTCTATCCTCAATAGGCCATCTGGACATCTACCAGGGGACCCAAGGCTCCTCTCATATTTGCCGTACACCTAAGTGCAGGTAGGAATAACAAAGTAATAACAATACAAATACTTTTTATGATATTGTCCTAATCCATCTTAAAACAAATTCCCAATTTATTGTAGCTAAATATTATGATATATATGTGTCATCCAGCCTTTACAATATAAGATGTCTATATGTATGAATAAGGTCTAGTGATAAAACCCAAACACGGTCAAAATGCAATATTCAGCTCAGTCATTAGAGGATACAAGGGTTTAATATGAGCGGCCCTCCCAAGAATTACCAACAAAAGGGCCTTAACACTGACAGAAGGTATTTCACAATGGTCAAGTTTTCCCGCCAGAGTGGCTTTTCTAAGAAGTGCGCCTAGACAGTCTAAGTCACATCACATGACACTTTAATGCTTTACACCAAGAGCCCACATCAAGGATTGGGGTCGGCTCTCTTGTCTCCAAAGAGGGGTCAGACTTTTCCCAGGTTCTCTGAGTGGATGCTGGAGTCACAAGGATACTTCTCAAGGCGGCTGACACAGAGAGCACCTGCCCCTGTCTTTGTGGCCCAGGCCATGCCCCTAAGCACCCACAGTCAAAGCCTGGTTCATGACAACAGCCTCAGGAATGCTTTGTGCCCCCTTTGTGCCCAGCCGTGGCCTGAGACGGGAACAGAGTGACCTATAAGAAAGAGATGTTAGGTGTAAAAATGCACATTCCTGGGTGAGACATATTAATGCATCTATGTCTCAACTTCTTTTAAAAATCACTTTTAAGTTACATTTACAAATTAGACAGGTTTTCTAAATAAAGTGTCTAATTGCTTGATCAAGTGCTCAAGACTATAGGTTAGTGCTCTAGAATGAAGGATAAAAAAGGGATTTAGGTGACAAGTAGCTACAGCAAATACATTTCCATTCAGACATGTAGACTAGATAAATCTACTACTACTTGATAAAAAGCTTTTGTGTAAATGTGTTAGACTGACAGTAAGGCAAGTTATAAGGTACTTTAATAGATGAGAACCTCTATTCAGGAACGGAAAACCTTGGCCAATCACATATTTGCAAAATCACATGCTCAAAAAAAGGAGTGCTACTATTAGTCCACACAGATGATGTTCCATGAAGTTTAATAGCTGCCGATAAAGTGTATTTTCAGTGCCGAATATGTCTTTTAACACAGCGAAAACAGCTAAAAAAGAAAAGCATCAACTGAGAAAAGGGAGGCAACGTAAAACGCTGATAAATACTTGGTGAAATGTACTAGCATTTTGTAGAAAAAATTTTTGGTCTGGTTTTACTTTTGTAATAAAAGAGAAGCAGGAGAGGTCCCTATGCTGCTGTTGTGGGCGAGTGGAATCTCAAAACAGAGATGGCCAAAAGGAAAAAGGTAATGGAGCTATAATGTAAAAATAATTAGAATATCTCTGAGCCATAAGGATGAACAGAACTTTTAGTAAACAGGTGAATACATTAAGACAGTGGTTCTCAAACTGTGGCATGGGTACCACTGGTGGTAATCTGGCTCTCTGTGGTGCTACTTGAGAAACGACTGACTTCTGCTACAGATTTTCTATAATACAATACAATACTTTTACACTAAGAAGGACTCTTGTAGGATTCTAAATGTGATTTCAAAGAAGGAGCACAACAAACAAAATTCATTCATTTTCATAGATAGATAGGTATGTGTTCATATAAATGGCATAGATCCGTATTGGCATAAAGGTGGTACATGGAAAGACAAATTTTCTGGGATGGCACTTGATGTGAAGAGTTTGAGCAGAAGACATTAAGTGTATAACCTAAAGACTGTCTCTGATTAGACCTTCAACAGGTGGCTGCAACTCACCACAGCAACTGCACTGAACAACAAAGTATATGGCTCACTTCCTAACTGTGTTTTCCCTGTGCCATACTGTGGAAAGAGTGTTGGATATGCCACATCCCGAGGTAGTCTGAACAAATCTCCAGTCCACTTGCCTCTCTCTGTTCACAAGGCTGACAGCACACAGGTTTCCCGCCTTTTCCGTGGCCCAGCTGCTGCTTCCATCTTCAAAGGCTTTAATCCCGTAGGCCTTGTTGCCCCAACTTTCCCACAGCACACTTTGAGCACCGCGACAATGGACGTGTGCCGCATTCAATGGCAGATTAGTCACGGGGTAGTCCACCGCGCCACAACCCCTCAGAGACTCTGAATGGGGGAGAAAATTATTCATCTTCATTAACAACAAAAAACACAATATTTGATATTAAACGGAATCGACGCACTCTTAACTTATTCCCGCTTTATGTACAGTCTAATAATTTCAAATAGAGCTATTCTATTTGCTTTAATGAAATAACCAATAAATGTTTTTATAGCAAAAAAGTTAAAAAGACGTAGCCTATGTATCAGTTGAGGATTTTAAATTATTTTATTTATTTATTTACAGTAAAAGTTATGCATAAAAGCGTATCAAGATTTTCCCGCCAATGCCCTCCTGACTCAATCAAATGGCGACAGGATAGACAGACCACCACCGTCTTGTCTGGGAATTGCAAGGTAGGATCATAGACTTTAAACTTTTTTTTCTTTCTTTCTCACCCTTTGAGTCTTTGCTTCTTTCTTCTTTCACTGCACACTCCACCTGTTCCCCCGAGGCTCGGCCATTGTTCCGGCCGCCATAGACAGTCAATTTAGCATGGAGTAATTGAAACCTTTGTCCTATATGAGCTGTTGTCCCTCGCTGACATTAGCAAGTGTGGGAACCTGCGGTCAAACGCGGACCCACACAGGTTTAAGGCAACAGGCTTCTTTGGCTTTGCAGGCGTTTTCTTATAAATTCAGCAATTTTTTATTTTAATGAAAAGTTAAAATTATGCTTAATTTCATGTTGATTTTGTCATTTTATTTATGTTATATAGGATAGGACTTATGTGCAACAGACTTTAGCATTGCATCTTTAGCATAGCTTTGCATCTGAAAACTTGGACTTGCTAAATTTTATTATACATTTATTATTATGCATTAGTCGTGTTATTTTAACCTGTCTTTTTTGAGCTAACATTTAGGCGGGAGAACGGTGACGGAAGTGTCAAGACGCCGCTGTCAGTGAATGGTCCAGCTGCTGCGCCTGCGCGGAAGACAAAAACACGTCCAGCCTTCTCACAGTAGCCCCATTCAGAGCTGTCAACTGGAAGTGTGCGTACCATTTCCCTCCAGGCAGCACTCTCTTCTCTCACACTTTATTGCCTATAAGTAGGTCCATATGGTAACAGGCAGCTTAACATTTCCATGTGAATATGGCACTGAGCAGAAATCGAGGATTCATTATGGCACCAAAGAAGTTGGATAACCGACAGTTGAATTGGTGATCTGTTTATTAAGCACCACCAGAAGTATCTTCTTTACACCAATCAGTTGGAGTGGTGAGAATGGCATTTGAAGTATGCCACATGCAAGCATACTTATTTAGATTCATTCATGGTGGTTCAATGCATTCCTCCTCTTTTATCTGCATCTGCTGCAGAGATGCCCTGGCCTACTTTGGGAAACAATAAGAGGACCCTCTATGCTGAAACAAGAAAGAAAAGCAACTGGACTCACTTTAACTTTTGTTCAAATGTAAATGAACAACATTAGCGTCCAAGTTCAACAATACATAGCTTCCCTCTGTGGATTTAAACAAAAGTTATATATTGTCTTAAATAAAAAACATTTTGATGCAGTGGGTCAGACACTGCAGTAATCTTATGTTGTAAGGCTTGCTGTCACATGAGATCACTGCTGTAACTGAACCATGGATAACAACACAAAAGAAAGTAAGCACAATGGTAAGAATTTATAGATATTTATTTTCAAAAATTGTTGAATTTACAGTTACTGAGGCAGGCACACGTTGTAAATCATTATTAGTTTCAGTACACGGCAGTAGATTTAAAAGAGTCTTTGCAAAATATATCCAGCCCTAACTGTTTGATAAAAGACAAACCAGCACAAGGGAGAATATTGAATACTATCAGCACTTTACAAATGCAAACATTATTTTTCCATCTCACAAAGGAAATATGCACCCTCTTCCTATTTTTGAAATCACTATGCTTGGACAGATCATTTGTGTTTCACTGTAACACTTCCACAGACACCACACTCAGAACATTTTAAAAGATATCATTTTGTAAAGGTATTGTAAAATGTGATAAATTTTCATTCTCGCTGGACAAGGCTACTTCAGCAGTTCAGCTAAATGCATCGCAGGTTTTGTAACATTTTTTAACAGGGATTCTATGACCTGTAAATCCAGTATGTTGAGATAACTCAATTAAATTACATCATAAAACGTTTATTAAATTAACAATGATACTATTGACCTATGACAACAATTTAAATGACTAAAATATAGTTTTACCTGAAAAAAATATACCTGGAATAAACTCCACGGATTTCTTTTCTCTCTCTCTCTCTAACAAGTAAAGGATGAACTAGACTTCATAGGTTTTGCCATTTCTAAAAAGAATTGTTAGGAATCAGACATGCTAGGAAACTAGTTCACTGAGGACGTTCAGGCAACCTTTCACGGAAGACTGCAAATCTCTTATACGTGGATTCAAATATGACCAAGAGGCTTTGATGCTTTTGTCACATTTTTCTTCAACTACATTCTTTTTTATGTCTATGTTCAGTGCAAATTTTCCTCCTACAAGTAAAGATGCTGATGTTAATATGGCTACACTCAGGGATATGATGTTATGTTTTCACGTCACAGAAATCAGCCATGACTAAGAATCAGCTGAGGGGAAGCTTTGACTGGATAGGATGAGTAGATTACTTAACCCATGTAGGGGTACTTCCATTCTGTTAGTGGGACGTGCGTCTGTTTCACAACCTGTGGCGACGTCCATCTCAGGACATAGTGTGGACCTCCAGGTTTGTCATTTGTCCCTGAATGAAGAAAATGGTATTGAGCAAACAAGGTGAGATTTTTTTTTAAATAGTGCCAATATGGTTGAACAGCCCTAAAAACTGCTAGAATGGAGTGATAAAGACATCAGCAGAGTTTTTCAGATCAGTGGTGGTTGTGCTCTTACCTGAGGCTCTGGCGCCACCAAATGGCTGCTGAGCAACAATGGAGCCAGTCGATTTATCATTCACATAGTAGTTCCCAGCAGCATTTCTCAAGGCTTTTGCTGCCTCGTCAATAACAGTCCTGCATGAAAATACATACACATTTGATCATGTATTACAATGAAAAATAACAAGCGTGTTAGTACCATCTTGTTCATCAATGCAATAAAAATACAACACAGTAGCCTATTGTTACTATTTGACTTGTTTTATATAAGTGTTATGAAACTTGTCTTACTTGTCTTGGGCAAACACTGCCCCTGTCAGGGCATATGGAGATGTGTTGTCAATGAGGTGCAGCACCTCTTTGTAGTTGTTCTCGGGATAAACATAAACTGTCAGAACTGGTCCAAAGATTTCCTGGGAAAATAATATTAACAAAAAAAAAGTATAAATAAAAACATTAAAACAGGCAAATAAAAACACTTAAACAGGGACATCCATTTTGTTGGTGCTGCATTATAATGCCTGTGCTATGCTAGCTGCGTGCACAGGCTATGAGGACTCTGTATGAGTGTGTGAACCAGAGCTTGAAAAATAGTTTGAGCCAGTTTAGTTAGTCAAATACAGGAGAATGTATTGTGCCAGATTTGTCATGTTTATGTTGGTAATCCATGCATTTATCCCAATTCTAAGTGCACACAATGGCCTCGAAATGAGAACCTTGTGTTCTTGCTAGCAGCAGTTTCAGAGCCCGTGAAGTTAGCATTAACACATTCAATTTAAGCTATCTTTAACAATAAAAGATAAATAAAAAGACTTTTCACCTCATTCATGATGGCATCTTGAGGGTCTTTTGTCTCGATTATAGTTGGTTCCACAAAATAGCCTTTTTTGTCTTCACAATTTCCACCAGCAATGACGTTTAAACCGGGGGAGGACTTGGCATGGTCAAGCCATTTCTTAATGCGAGCAAATGACTGCAGGAAACAAATAAGTGTGTACATTCAGTAATAAATAACATGATCATTCTGTGTATATTACAAATCATACAAAATAGACTAACAAAATCATTCAAAACAAGTTAAAAAAAATACCTTGTCATCTATTACAGCTGAGAAAAAGGTGTTTAAGTCTTCAACGGGCTGTGGGAATAATAAAGTTTATGGTATGTCAAACAATGCGGCAAATACTCTTTGGACAACAAAGAAACAATAAAATTGAACTGTATCTAATATATTTTTGGTATTAAATGTTAAATAATAGCTGGGATAGGCTCCAGCCACCGCGACCCCACAAAGTGGGACAAGCGGTAGAAAATGAATGAATGAATGAATGTTAAATAATTTTTAACAAAATCTGGATGTATTGAGGTAAAATAGGTAATGCACAATCTGTGACAGATCTGATGTAGTGGCCTCTACTCACATCTCCCACTTTGATTTCTTTGTGAACAGAGAGAAGCTCCTGTTTGATCTGCGGCCACAGTGTGTCTGGCACATACATCCTGGAGCAGGCTGAGCACTTCTGGCCTCCATATTCAAAGGCTGAGCGAATTGTTCCCATCACTACACTCTCAACATCTGCAGACTTGTGGACAAAGTGAAAGTTCTTCCCACCACACTCTAAAAATGTAGGGAAAAAAATTCAATGACACAATTATATAAGTATGGCTTCTCCTCCTCCAATATAACCTTTTTGTTCTGTTTATTTACATTTCATTTGAAAGGTATTGTGCTGAACTTTGGGCTAAATGTTCCATGTTATTATGGAAATAATGCAGTAATAATGATCAATAACATTGTAACCATAGCCACATCATAAGTAAGGTGTTGTGAAAATGTAAAATAAAACATTCTTCCTCATTTCAACAGCTGGTCTAAACTGACTGTGATGATGCATACCTCCTGCCAACCGAGGGAAGGTCCTGTATTTGTCCAAATTCTGGGCAACCTGTTTCCAAAGACGTTTAAAGGTCCTACAAAAAACAAAGGTATCATGTAATCGTGGTCTCCTGTAATCCCTACAAAATGCTATGTATTTGGATGGATATTCAACTGTAGTATGCTTACGGAACACTGCCTGTAAAGTTGATGCCTGTGAGGTGCTCAGAGGCAGTAATGGTATCTCCAAACACTGGGCCATCAGCTGGCAAAAACTGGATGATGTTCGGGGGCATGCCGCACTCTCTGAGGACTTTGTAGACAGCGTAGCTTGCAGACATGGCAGTGTCGCTAGGCTTCCATAATACTACATTACCCTGGAGAACACGAGCATGAATTCATAGAACCATGGCCAAAAGATTATCTGTGCTCCTTAAAAAATTCTGCAATTCCTAAAACCACAATCAATGTAAAACTCATGAGGTTTTTTCCCCAAACTTTTTCATGTATGTGCCTGTTAAAAGTCCATTACTTACTAAGTACAAAGAGACGAAATAAAAAAAAACTGTAATCCAACAGTATTTTTTTTTTAGAAAAACAAACTAAGCTGGATTAGGGGGTTCGTGCAGTAACATAAGGAATAACCCTGGGTTTTAGTATCAAGAAGCTGGTTCACTTTCTATCAAAGTAGATCGCTATGTAAACTTACACTAAACAGCTAAGTTCCAGGAAGAGCATAGAAAACCAAGACCAATCAGCAATGATAAAAATCTTGAGACTTACCATCAGAGCTGGTGTACCTGCAAGATTTCCACCAATTGCAGTGAAGTTAAAAGGGGCTACAGCTGCAACAAAGCCCTGTAAGACAGGGACACAAAGTTTTATTTGGATCTCTTATTCCAGACTCTTACAAGTGTAATAAAGCTTTCTCACCTCCAGTCCACGATAAAGCATTGTGTTGGTGCTTCCTGGAGCATCTAAAGGTTGCTGTATTTCTAACTCAATGGCATGTTTAGCATTAAATCGGAAAAAGTCTATCAGTTCTGCAGCAGCATCAATCTCGGCCTGTACGACGGTCTTACCCTGTAAGTAAAAATCAATCATTTATCCAACAGACCTTTGAAAATCAGGTCCACAAAGTGTAAATTCTGATAAAAAATAGTCACAAGACTATGTTATTACAACAAATAAAGCCCAGATACCTGTCCAATCATGGTTTTAGCGAGGATTTCTGCTCTCTTGGGTCCACTGATGACATCTGCTGCTTTAAAGAGAATCTGTGCTCTGTCCTGGATCGGCTTTAAGTCCCATTCTTTTCGCGCAGCTACAGATGCCAGAATAGCTTTATTTATCAGCTCCTGTGTCAAATTCATGATTTATCAAATTCAGTTAGTTTTGTTTCAATAAATACATTTATGCATCTATTAATAAAGCTTAGTAACCCACCTTGTCAGCATAACAAAACTTTGCCACTTTATGTGAGTGATTGAATGGCTGCGTGAGAAGAAATTTACAATGTTAGAAACAGAGTTGGAATCATAACATAGAAAATACATACTAGCTTTTACTATAAGTTTGTTTTGCAAATGACAGTACATGCAACTTTCAAATAAAAGGTTCCACTCACAGACAACTGATATCTGATGTCTTTGGTCCAGACTTGTTCATCTCCAACCACACATGGAATCTCCTCAGTCTTTCCTTTCAGACTTTCTAAAGCCTAAGAAAAGCACGAAGACTTGTTTGTGAATCAACTGAGAAGGAGGTTTGTGTTATGATAAAAAAACAAAACAAAACAAAAAAACCCCTTTTTCATCTTACCTGCAGGAGCTCTTTTCTTTCTGGGCTTCCCTCTTTAAATCCTAAGATTGGCTCATTCTTTACTTCTACTGCTGCACAAGGGAAGGTTTTGAACCTTAAAAAACAGGCACAAACAGAAAACACATTAAAACCATATGCTCTAATTAAGCTTATCTATAGGCAGACTCGGGTAAATTGGTTTGAAGTTTGAACTCGTCATGATGTGTTGGCCCCCTGTGAACCCTTTTAATAAATAGACAGATACTGTTGGCCTTTTCTTGCCGTTTCATAATTTCTGTTTGCCAAGTCTACAACAGGCCCCGCTGTTGCTAATATATAACTTTACTTTGCCCAGTATTCATGTCACACCCCCACTGAAGATGAAATAAGTTCAAACTCCTCATCCATAGACACATACATATGCAACAATTATTTTTTTTTTAATTTCTCGTTCATTTATCCTCCAAGCTTTCAATAGTGTTCACACAAATCTAACCTCTTAACATTTATTTCCTTAACCCTCATTTGCAGACGAATATTTCTACATTACATTCATTTTTTGTTGAAGTCTGTTTATTTTTATAATCATTCCTCTAAGCATGGCCACACTGCAGATCTTGGGTGCAAATATCTCATTTATGATTAACTACTCCAGTAGTTAAAAAAAGGTCACTGTCTTGAGGATTGCCAAAACTTGAAAGCACACAAGCCAGCTGGTGGCATGAAAACCATTCTCACACCCTGCATAATGTGCATTTCTTTAACAAACCTCGCCTTTTCTGACAGCACAAAGACACTCAAGAAGATACTGAGCTTTTCAAACGTTGTATCAATTTCTAAACATAATAAACATCTCACAGTTGTTGGAAAATTGGGGCATTTATGTTTTTACAGATGTGGATGCACACAGTAAGAGGTACTCTGGTGCTTAAACTGTTACTGGAGTCACGAAAAGCCCTTTCTTTCTCTTTCTGTCTTAGTATGTAAGAAAAAGAAAAACTAAAGGAAACCTTTCAATTAACTAAACTTGACTAGCAAATGAGATTACACTTACTTCCGGAAACCATAGATGCACATGGAACGTGACAGTAAACGATTAAAGCTACTCACTATTAGCTACTTAATAGTTAGCATGAAAGGGAAGTATATAATTCAGTCAGTACTTGTCATGTCATGCAGCTTTTACTTTTAAGTTCTCTGAAAGTCAACATTGTAAAAGGTCCCTATTGAGCCACTACACCTGTGCAAACAAATTAGCTCCATAAGTCACAAATGTAATTATGTAAACCGTATGATCTGAATGAACGCAGTCACGCACACTGTAACAAGCTGGAGTTCCCTGACATGTTTCTGAAGTCAAGGCTAAAAGGTGAAGAAGTCTCGTGTATGCTCATGTGAACAGTACCTACCCCCTCCAAGACTGGCAGACTGCCACTCTCAAGCGCAGCATGTTTCAACGCCAAAATAAAACGCTAAACAGACCAAATAAAACGACACACAGCTTAATTAACCAAAAGGACTAACAACATTAAAAATTAACACATTGAGATAAGAGAGACAGCGCAGCCTGAGCTTATTTAGTGAGAAGGTGGTTCACGGGGCGACCACACATCGGGCTGAACCAACAGCAAAAGGGGGAGAGGATATTAATAACCGACTGCTTTGTTTAAACTGTTGGGTCATTTGTGCCATATATAACATTGTAAATCCCCATGTACTAATTATATATTTGTTTTAAACAGTCTGAGTTATCCTAGGAATATGACAATCTTTTGTACACAAATCGAAAATGTGTCATTTCCCCGTTAATGGAACATCCCATAGGCGGGTCTGCCAATGGCCAATCAGGAAGCAGGAGGATTTCGTAAGCAAATCATAGGAAGAGCTATTTTTGTCAAACGCCCATCCATAGATAAGTGAAACTTCGTTCATCGTTTTTGAATAAATCTGTTTATATTAATGCCAGTTAATCAGTGTGGATATATTTTGCCTAAGTATGACCCTAATCACAAACTATGGCCTAATTTGGAATATTGACATGGAAATAAAGCTAGCTTGACCTCCATCAAGGCTAAAATGAATTTAAGCTGCAATCTGTTGTCTATAAAAGATTATTTAAATATTGTGTATTAACTCAAAAAGAATAATTTGTTGTCAAGAAGTAACTGAAAAGGGTAGGCAAAAGAATATTTTTCACTTATACATTAAGTTTTCTGACTTTTTTTTGAAGAAGGGTTGGTTACAAAAGTTATACAATTTCTAATAAAATATTGTGTATAACTGTATAAAAACTCAAGCAGTCGCTCCGTACAATTTGTTTTGTAAAATCAATTTCTTGCGCTTGCCTTTTCAAAAGTCGTTGTATTAATTTTGTACCGTGCAGCCCTCCGTAGCCGAGAGGCGTTGCCAAGAGGAGGTAGTCTGTTGTGATAGAAAATAGTCTTTTACATTACTCACGATAGCAGCCTTTGCAGCGCATCGTTTCTTTATTTAGCCAGAAGAAAAAAATCAGCAATATATTGGACTAATAGCAAGTGCCGCCCAAGTCGTAGAAACCGGTAAGTATACGCGTATCAGTCTGCCGTGTCCATTTATATTCTGCCAGGCTACTGTTGCTGTGCAGTCCCCCACACTGCTGTCACTGAGGCATTAGCTTTTAGCCACAATGACTTGTAAAACAAGGCTGTTTTCTCTACGATATGAAAATAAAAAGAGGTGCACTTTATTCTGTTGCTCACCTTGACAATGGTAATAAAGAAACGGTTCATAATGTCACTGCTATTGTGTTGTTAGCCCTGTGTAACGGCAGCTATTTCTGGTAATACGCTAGCATTAGAGATACTTTGACAAGACTATACCGTCTTGTCAGTGAAACTTCTTTCCACCATGCTGCTACTTAAGAAGAACTACAGTGTCTGTCACGTTTATCATATGTGTCTGTTTGGGTTACCCTTTTGGGACGGTCTATTTCAGTCTAAGGGGTCCTGTGCATTGTCGCCTCTTTCAACACACACACCTGGGATTTAGTGCCGCTGGTTTGGGATACCAACCAAGTCCTAGTCCAAGTTAACACAGGGCAGATTGTTCAGAACATTTTCCAATAATATCCATGTACAGAAGTAATTATTTGCAGAAATACAAACATTTATGCAGAAGAAGTGCACACAATAGTTGTCTAGATATCTTTTAGTACTAAACAAAGTGTTTTATGAGTATTCACTCTTGGGGTTTTAATATCTAGGAGGTTTTGAGTTTTTTTAGCAGTTTAGTTTAATAATTGTAATGTTGTCTCCAGTACATTTATATCTGAAGTTTATAGACTTAAAAAACGCTTTCTTGGTAGTGTGTATGGGCCAGGAACCTCCAGACAAGCACCATGACTTCTAAAGGGGGTGGAACTGCGTTAACACGTCGTAACTACCGACTAGCTTCAGACACAGACAAACCAAAAGCCACAGGTACCTGGTTTTCATGTTATGTGTTTTTCATGATCATGATGGATCTTATTTATTGCTTCAGATCTAATGTTTTTTGGTCTTTTTTCAGGCATTGTTAATGAGAAATTGTTGAGTGATTACCTTCATCATGTATTTCCTTCCACTAAGGGACCTGCAGTGGCCTCACTCAAGTAAGTCCTCCTTTCTGTGATTGGGTAGTGAAAAATATAGTTCACATATCATATACACCATAAAAAGATCTTTCTATTCATAACTTGCAGAGATGTCAGTGGGATATTGCCTCAAAATATCTAGTGATAATAGGAACTGTCCAGTGATGGAGATTTTGTTCACAATTAAAGACATTATGAGCTGTGAACTATGTTTGTAGCCTTATTTCATTAAGATGTTTAGCTTAAAAAACAACAGGTGACATATCTTAGCTACATAACTTGGCCAAGTGTAGTTCTGCTTGTGTTTACGTGTGCTCTTGTGTTTGTGTGTTTTGTACCATGACCCAGACTAGTGTTACGGTGACCTCAAGGCACTGGCCTATTTTCTCAAGCCAGGCAGATTCATGTTACCTTCTGGAAGTCTATACATAGATAGTCACATACAAACACACTGTGCTCCTAACTGATCCCTAGTCCTTTCACCTCAGTCCAGAGGGTAGACTGTATATGTTCTCTCCTGTCCTGCAACCCCCCTTAACATAAACAGCTTCTTGGCCTTAAGTGAGGATTATGTTGTCTCATAGCTAGCAGATTGAATATCATATAGTGATAGGTTTTTAGGAAAGCACACACGGGCCATATAGCTTGTGACTAAAAATAAAGTTATGTTGAACTGTTGCAATGATGTAGAGGAAACCTTATAAAGCTTTAATGAGAGTGCTATAGTTAATTGGGACATTAAAAATTAAATAGGCATGGCACCTTGGTGAGTTCCCTCATGAAATTAGTCATCATTAGCTTTATGTCATCCCTTCTCTTTTCCTGATGTGGACCCTTTTCACTTGTAATATTTTGTGTCTTAACTCCAAGGTTTTGTTAAAACACATTCTCCTCTGTCTTAATCAACAGAAAGCCTCTTGGATTTCAAGATCTTGGAACCCACCTGGAAAGATTGCTCTGTGAGGGAGAAGCCACAGAGGACAGCAGAGGTATAAAATAACACAATGTCCACAAATCACATATTATGTCTCAGACAGTCTTAGTCAGTTTTCCAAAAAGTCTCCTTTACTCTACACTGCAATGCACATGAATATTTGCTGTCTTTCTGATTTCAGATGAAGTTATTGAAGGACGCTTGGGCCCTCAGCCTGTTGTCCTGGATCACACCAGCGGCTTTGAGGGACTTTTGTTTGTTGATGATGACCTGCTGGGGGTAAGAGGATGTGTATTATTTGATAAATGAACTCCACTGACCCGATACTTCCAAATACATTTTAAAATAAATGTAACAATGCTTTCCAATGTTTAGGTCATTGGACACAGCAACTTCAGCTCCATTCGGGCCACCACATGTGTTTACAAAGGTAAATGCCGCTAGTGGCCAAGAAGCTGTGCATAATGTTTTAATCAAAAATATCTAGAGCATAGTTTTGGAATATGGAAAAAAAGGAAAATATGCCCTCCAGCTTTCACATAGTTTCAACCTTAAGATAGTGGCATGTGATAGACTCATTCTTAAGTGTAGTAACTGCAGTTTTTCCGCCTTGCCCTTGATGTCCAAGCAAAACAGAGCTGTGTTTCTTAAGGACAAGAATAGATTGTTTCAATAGTCAGTTTGCACAGCATTTTGTTTCTCATCAGAGGCACATTTTAACATGTTATATAGTTATTAAATGCAATTAAAGGCTGAATGTAGTGTATGTTTACCAAAGTGTTCTGATCTCGTCATCTGTTTCTGAATCTGCAGGGAAATGGGCATATGAAGTGCTAATCTCCTCACAGGGTCTAATGCAAATTGGGTGGTGTACACTTAACTGCCGCTTTAACCAAGAGGTAAACACACATTTTCTGTATGCCTTAAATGCCATTTATTACAACTCTGGATTCTAAGCCTTTTGACATTGTTTTATCTGATGCATCTAGGAGGGAGTTGGTGATACCCCTGATTCTTATGCGTACGATGGAAATAGAGTGCGCAAATGGAATGTGACTACCACAAACTATGGGAAGGTAAATATAGACATAAAATAAGGATTAGAAGATTGGCTTTGTGTTTTACTAATACAACTGCCTGAGTCAACCTGGGTCAATGTTTACATTCATATGTCTTTTCTCAGTCATGGGCAGCTGGAGACATTGTCAGCTGTTTGATAGACTTGGATGAGGGAACCATCACATTTTGCTTGTAAGTGTTACTATAGATATTTTTCCATAATATACAACAGAAACCTTTCTCATTATTTTTTGTTATTATATCTCCTCAGGAATGGACAATCTCTAGGAACTGCTTTTACTGATATTAAAATGGGTCCCGGCATAGCCTACTTTCCTGCCATCAGCCTTTCCTTCAAAGAGTCAGTGGCTTTCAACTTTGGCAGTAGACCTCTCAGATATCCTTTAAGATCTACATAGAGAATACATTGAGTCAAGCCTGTTTTTCTACATTTTATTATTTTTAATAAATAAAAAAAAAAAGTTCAAATTCAACATGTAGCAGTTTAAATTCAAGTTTTATACAACAATAAATAAAATGAGAATATTGGCCTGTGCCTTGCCCGATGTTTCCTTTAAATATGTGGTTCCATTTTCTCTAAATCACATAAGAATAGAAGAAAAAATTGCATATTTATACTATTATACTATATTTATACCTTCTGTTTGACCTTAACCCATGATTGATTCACATACCCCGTGGATGGATACTTGCCTCTCCAAAATCCACCGACAGCAGACCTGTTGAAAGCACACAAACTCCTGGGCTACATCAAGAATGTTCTATCCACTGCTTTGGACTTACAGGTAGCAAATTATTAAAGACACATAAAAGTCTGATTAGAGCTATGTTCCTTTTTTTGAATAATTCTGGATGTTCTGCTTTGCACACGGTCTAATTATATAAATGACTGGCTTCTTGCTGCTTTGTGTATCACTGGACTAATCACTGAAATTATTAAAAAAGATAATTGCACATTTATTTTTATTTTGTTTTGAATTTGAGATTGCCTGATGTTTGCAGAGAGCAGCATTTTTAGTATATTGCACGGCTTACTCACTGTTTTTTGTCTTGGCTCACTGATGGAAAAATACCAGTATCTGTCCTGCATGGAAGAAAACAAGTTACTTTTTTATGTAGTCTATGTTCTTGACACCATTCGTTTGTGTTTAATAGATTAATATGACCAAATAGTTTCATTCCTGTTTCATTTTTAAACTGTCAGATGCTTTTATTGTTTATTAATTGTGAACGTTGTCTAGGAGGAGCGCTTGGTGGAGAAAGACATTTCACTTTGGAGCCTTAATGGAGACCCTACAGTCCTGATCACTCTAGCTCACATATTCAACCAATTTGCTCCATTAATGGTAAAATATAAGGCCTCATATGAACAGGGATCACAAAAGGTTTGTTAGTATATAAATAGATGTGTTTTGACTTTCTCTGCAGTGTAAAGTGTACCTGGTGGAGGATGTGTTAATGAACTTCTTGCTGGGTATCCTGGAGGGAGGAGGGTCAGTTGATGAGCATCCACTCATTCAACAACTGCTTGACCTCTTTTGGCTACTCATGGAGGTACAAGTACTCCCTGGTTTGCATTTTTGTGCCATTGATACAACCAAAGGACGTTCGTGTTAAAAAAGTGAACCATTATGTTACTAACATTGTTACTGAAGATAAAAGATGGTTATTATTGAATGTGGTAATCTAACAGGACTACGAAGTGAATGAGTGTTTGAAGCAGTTGATGATGTCATTGCTGAGGGCCTATCGTTTCTCTCCCATCATCCCCGACCTTGGTTTCCAGGTAAGGTTAGGGTGTTATGCTGAGATATGCATTCCTGCCAAAAATTGCACCCCCTCCTTTAAAGTGTCAAGTATCCTCCAGGTTTGATTTAGACAATTTAGGAAAACTAGGTAATATAAGATATTAGTGTCGAGCGCCTGCATTTCTCGGCATAACAAGGGCTTCCTCTTACTGTTACTGTATTATGTCAGTTCAGTTGTTCAGTTGTTGTCCCAATGTACACAGTTTGTCCTGTGTTCTGTTTCAGATTCATTACTTGCGTCTGACTACAGCCATTCTGCATCATGAAAAATCCAGAAAATACCTACTAAGCAACGTTTTATATCCTTTTGTTGTTATTATGAAGACATTTTAAGCAGAACTTTAAACACAATTGTGGCCTTAACTGATATTTACATTTGATGTTATGCGTTCTGTAGTATTTTTCTACATAAAGACCCCTCTGAGAGTTAAAGAGGCAGGTCTAGAAGAGCTCATCCCAACAACCTGGTGGCCAACACACTTTGATAAAGAGGTAAAGCTGTCAGTAGGATATGTTTGCATTATTAAAAACATTTTACTGTCACTAATTGTTCGTTTATACACAGGGCAAAGATGAGCAAGGACCTAAAGATGAAAGTGCAGATGAACGTCTGAGGCGTCGAGCCTATGAGAGAGGCTGTCAAAGACTCCGAAAGAGGATTGAAGGTCAGTTCTTATCCTTGCAAATATTTGGATCTGAATAAAGCTCAAAGAAGTTGTTTGTAGCAGTGCACCTACTATCACTAACACAGCAAAAATGTGAACTGAACAAACTGCTCTGTTTGTAGTGGTTGAAGAATTGCAAGTGCAGATCCTGAAGCTGCTGCTCAACAACAAAGATAAAACCACAGTAAGTACTTTTCCCTGTAATTAGGATGAGGAAATACACAGCACACAGATCTTTGATGTATTTTAAAGAAAAAGCAGAGAGCAAAAACAATTCAAAAGAAGAAAACCAATTCCAGAGCAAGTGATTAATAATTACTCATTACATCAAAAGACTTTGATGGAAAAGCCAAACAGAAATCCACCCTGTTATAAACTATACATCGTTGGTGTCTGTGAAAGCTCTGACAAATAATCTAAGTCTTATCTGGTTAATTAAGTTTGTTAGGAACACCACCATGTACACACCACATGTCAGTGGGAAAAATGAAAAAGACAAAAAGAGATGTTTTAATTCTGATCTCAACTCTGGTTTGAACTTATTTGACTGTAGCTGCCATCTAAATGACTCTATCTTGGGAATAATGTGTGTGGCTTCAAATCAATCTTTTTGCTTCAATGTGTTGAAATATATCTAGGTATTTTGAAAGATTAACATTGCAATCTTTATGTCTCTTTCAGGGGGAAGCATCACGATATATCTTTTTGAACAAGTTCAGGAAGTTTCTCCAGGAAAACGCCAGCAACAGAGGGGTAAAGTAACATTTGTGTAGCGTAAGATTGTGTGTCTGTGTGAATGCCAGGATGATAGGGCCATACAACCTGAAGTCACATATGTGGCGGTGGCATTATATACATCTTAAACTCTTGGATGCTGTGTGTTTTGTTTTGAACATGGTTTAGCAAAAACTCAACCACTTAAACTGTACAACTTAATTTTGAATTAATTTGTGGTCAGGCCTTTGTCACATTACTCTACTCTGTTTATATTCTGTTGCTACAAAACATTAAAATGTGAATGATGAACAGTGGTACATTTATTTTAACAGCGCAAAATGGCTTCTGGTTGGCAACTTCCTTCCTTGTTACTTATCTTAAATATTATAGTAATAATAATAATAATAATAATAATAATAATAATAATAATAATAATAATACTAGTAATAATACTTTTGTTCCATTTGCAGCACCCCACTGCACTGTGTCCTCCTGAGTACATGGTGTGTTTCCTTCACCGGCTCATAACTGCTGTAAGAGGCTGCTGGGATGATGGCAAAAGAAAAAGTCCAGGCAGCATTAACAGTGAAGGTACAGTACTCAATATAATTAAAGTGCATAACTATAAAAGGGAGATAGCTTACTGACATTGGCACATAAAGCCAACGTATATGCAAAAATATGACAACATTTGAGCTACTATCATTTTATCACTCTTGGCCAGTGGTGTTTGTGTACTGGTTCAGATAGATTTGTAAAACAGTGCATCTTTTTACAGTGCACCTAATTTACATCAGTCTCCCTAGAACCAGTCTTGTAATTATGGAAAGTAGAAACAAGGACGATTAAAGCCCTTCCTACTTTTTCACATTATGAATTAGAAGTTTTAACGTTCCAGCCTTTTCTCTCTTATTATGCTCTGTCCTCATTTGCTTGTTAGGCATTATCTCTGCCTCACGGCTCGGTGCTTTTTTACGAATTCGTATTTGCCTTGTGTTCCAAATAACATCTCCTGTCTTCACTGTTGACCCTATTTTTCTTTTTATAGAGAATATCTTTGCTAACATCTTTTCCACCTGCTGTGATCTGTGACTTCTCTGTTGTCTTTCCTCAGAGGCCTACGTCCCGCCCCAGCTCTTCTACAATGGGAAGGTGGACTACTTTGACCTTCAGAGACTCGGGGGGCTGCTTTCCCATTTGAAAAAGACTCTTAAAGGTTGGTATCTCTTGAGCCTGCCACAAAGAAATTGTTCCTTTTTTAGCTCTGTCTTAGTGTCTAGTAGAGAAGGCAAGTTCAATTCAATTCAGTTCAACTTTATTAATCCCCAAGGGGAAATTCAGTTGTTAGGTCTCTTCAAATGAGTTTTGGACCTCACTGACCTCAGACATGTACTGGCTGCTCTCTGTTGTTGAGTGTTGGTTGTTCCACTACTTAAAACTAATACCTATAGATGAACCAGCCCTTTCTATTGACTTATAAATGAAGTCTGCAGTGTATAAAGTGAACAGGAATCTAGCAAGAACAGTTCTTTGAGGAGCCCCTGTGCTACCAATGATACACAGTTCCCCAGCCTGTGGTCTAAATGTCAGGTAATCTGTTATCAGTAATAAAGGATGTAAGTCTTTCACTAGGAATAGATTGTTGGATGGTGTTGAATGCACTTGAAAAATCAAAGAATATAACCCTAACATAAACACCTGCTTTATTCAGGTGAGAGTAGACCCTAGGGAGAAGATATATAGGCTCCACTAATATGTTTGTTATATGCAAACTGAATGGGAGTTAGTGCATGTTTTGCCTGTTATATTAAAATAAATGCAGTTAAACTTTTTATTGTTGATGTATAGTATTTACTAGAAAAGTCAACATATTTGCCTGTGTTAATCAAATGGCTGAACATGTTTAGGTGTATTTTACATTACTCCTTTGTGTTGCTTGGCGCCACTAGAGGGAGGAATTGCTTTACTGTTATATAGGCACACATACTTAGATAGGGTTGTTGTCTGAAACGCTGAGTCAGTCTTTGTTTATCACCCGTCATTTTAATCAATTTTTAATATTTCAGTTGATTGTTATAACATATCAAATCTGGCGGTCTTTATCGGTCTCCACATAATCCCATTTCCTAAGAAAACAGGGTTCATACAAAAGGCTTGCATACGCCCTGCTGTCAAATAAAAGAACTTAAGCCATATGTTTGCTTGTCGTTGTCAGCAGATGCACCAGACAGGTGTGTAATGTAGACTGATAATCCCCTTACGAATTCACTGTGTAGTGCAATACGCTCCTCATTCAGTGCCACAGAAGACTGAGTGGCACTGCTGAAATCAATTACCTGCTACAACGGGTAATTCATTTCAATCTTTTTTTAGTGCTAGACTGGGTCTTCGGTTTTATTTAGAGGAGCGCTGTGGGTGGTTAGTGGTCACTGTGTAATGTGTCCTTTCAAAGTCACTCACTACAGCAAACATGCACTATATGTGAATTTTCAGTTATGATGTGAGTGACAATAATAAAACAAACAAAAAAAACACTTACTGTCTTCTGGAATGGCTATGGCTGTAGTATTTTTTGTGCTATCTAGGGAACACATAGCACAAAACAGCTCCTTCTGGGACAGCCATGTCTCAAAGGGGAAATTTGTGTTTGCCCTTGTCCTTCTATGAGATGGATGTAGCCTGCCAGCTCTTAGTCATGTCTCGCTGGTGTGCTCATAAATATCGTGGACATGTAGGAGTGTCTCTGAAGTGTGTCCCTAACACAGCCAGTACACTTGTCACCTTTTCGTGCCTTTCACTGAATAATACTTAAATTTGTTTATTACTCATACTTAATATTGCTTTTTTTGGCAACTCATAATCGGGTCTTATCAAAGGGCTGTATATTTGCTGGACCACGCGGCACACACCACTGGAGCAGTCTTTACTTAGTTCATTTATTTCTTTAGCTTGTGATTGCTTTTAACACTCCCTTTACTGTGCCAAAGAACAGGAATTGATGTTCATTGCACTATGGCTGGTGGAGGTACACAGCTGTGTTAGGTGGTAGCTCAAGTCTCATTCCTCGTCTCACATCAAGATTCCAGCCTGTGCCTCTCTTACCTGTATATAATCAAGGCTTGATTAACAGCCCCCCACACGTAGCTACATAAATCCCCGGGCCATTCATCACACTCCAGCTACTTTCATGATGTTGTGTCATCTGTTGTTAACTATGCGTGACCTCATTTATTGATTAGCTTACTTATCAATTTGATTGAATGCTCGGCAGCGCTTTCCCATCCGCATAAAATACACGTGAGAGGAAGCTTCCAGCAGGAAGAGACAAATGCCGCTTGATTTGTAAAAAATATGCTTGGTGTGTTTATCACAGGATAATGTGGGATTAAAAGTCTTATTCTCACTTTTGTCATAAAAACTTAGCCTTGAAATCATTAAAATACATAGCTGCAATGTAATTTTAATGTTTTCCTCATATGCAAAAGAAAATCTTAACCCGTTTGTGCAACCAGCTGAACTTGAAATGAAAGGAAATTTTAAACTGCCCAATATTTGCTGAAAAAATATTAACGCTGCATCAGTAACATAATGTTTTAATCAAAATAAGATGGTCCATACGTAAAAGGACTTTGCATTGCAGAAAAGCTACTATGGTAGAGCACATAAGATCTTAGTAAATGCTGCAAAATACAAGTAAAATTGAGTTGCTTTGCTTTAAAAGAAAAAAGCATCTGCATAAACAGATAATGTCAAAGACTAATTGCTGTTTATGACAAGATAGAACACCAAAAATGAATATATCGTGACACAACGCGGATGGGCATTTAGACAGCAGGTGGTTCACGCCTATCTGCTTTTTTTTCCTTTGATGCTTTAATGTTATTATAATTGATGTGTCTTCATTTGCGTGTCGTATTGAGTTTTTATTTTGAAAGTTTTGCAAAGTAGTGATGCAATCTTTTTCATACCTTCACTTTATATTGCATAATAACTCAGAAATCGCTTTTATGCAAGTATAGCCTTTCTTCTTGTTACAGAGAGACCACTTTTCAAAACTTTTATGTTTATTTTCTCTCACCAGATGACTTGGCCAGTAAAGCTAATGTCATCATTGACCCTGCAGAGATCCAGGCAACATCCATGGACGACTTGGATGAGGATGAGGAAAGCGGAGCAGCTCAGGTTTTGTTTTTGTCACTTTTGTATCATATTGTCTTAGTTGTCAGTAAACACATGTCTTTTGAATACAATAAATTACATGAAACTGTATCTTGTTGTGTCCACCTCAGAGACCATTTGGCGCAACAGCTATGGGTGGAGCCCTGGCACGTCCCAGTTGGTTAAGTTCTCCTACACTAGGGCGGGCCAACCGGTTCCTCAGTACTGCCGCTGTTAGTCTCATGACTCCGAGAAGACCTCTTACTCAACCTGAAAAAGTAAAAGTTCGAACTCTTGCTGTGGAACAGAGGACAGAGGAGGACAGTAAGTATGGACATACAAAGATGTTCACAAGACATAACACAACACATAACACAAACCTGGAAATATGACAGACATGTTTGGCCAAGTGCATTGAATTGTGTCACATTTAAACTTTGCTTTACCAATATTTGTTTATTCAGTCATTATTGTTCTATAGTTTGAAAAAGGTGGTGGTAGATACATCTGATTACATTCAACACCTGCGGTCTTGTTATATCAAGTCTGTTTTTTTCTTGTTCCTCTTAACTTTTAAGTCGAGGGAAGCCATGGTAACGATGGCCTGTTGCTGGGGCGACCGATGGAAGAGCCAGAGCAACCAATCGCAGACAAGTCCCTGCTGGAAATTGTTGATGGAATAGTGATGATGTACAACCTTAGTGTTCACCAGCAACTGGGCAAGGTGTGTTTGGATTTGCTTAAATGATCACTGTTTAAATGTGTTAAGACTGAAGAAAACTACTTTTGTTCGCTAGGATATGTTGTAGCGTATAAATGGAAACCCCTCCATCAATACTATGTTTTTATTTGTGTATAGTATGTAATATAATAATAACACACTTTACATTTGTCTATCTCGGGAAAAATAGACATTTAATACTGGAAGGAGCCATTTTAGTTCTGTTCCTTCCTTTTACTACAGCTGCCATGAGTGAACAAACTGAGCACTGCCAGAGAAGAAGCGCACTAATATTTCTATTTGTGCTAACATTCTTGCATGAAGGTTTAGGGTATTTTTGAACTAAAATTATTTTGTTTTGTATGTTTTCAAGAGAAATTTAAATCAGTTCTATTTCCACTGGCTTTGTTCATAAACAGAAGCATGTCCTTCCAGAGAGCCATTGCTGTTCACATGCTCTAAACTGGAGCAGTATGGGGTGTGGTATTGCATTCTGCACTTGCCATCAGATGTCACAAAAGTGACACCCTAATCTTTAAGTATATTTTAGGTATATCATTGTATTTTACATTTTATTAAAAATGTAATATATGCATAATAAGATTTAACAAACTGGTGCTCTTTATAGTGTTAGATTTAGAGTACGGTTATATATGGTGTATAATTTCAAGGGAATTCCTGTAAGGATAGTGTACAAAAGGCTCACATGGCATATTTTATTCATAAAGAATAATCTGACCTTCAAACAGAGGACCACAGTCAGCTAAAAACAGCTGGATAATCCTTGAAATGTGATCTTTTTGATGGAAATAGCTTTTTAATAGCAAAGACATTCCCAGTTCTCCTGTTCCACAGTCCCTTTTTTCACTGCATGAAAGTGTTTTTTTTTTGCTCATTTAATGCCCACACATCAGTCTTCACCTGACCAAACCCTTCACTGTAAAATCCTTGATCTTAGAGAAACCACTCCTCACATTATTAAATATTAGTGGGTGTCCTGCTACAGAGAAGAAACAGGTTTATTTGGATGGACTTGGTTATGTTTTGTTGTGTTGAATGAAACGAATGTTAATGTGGACCTTATTCATTGCAATCCTAATCCATATTTAATATCAGACAAAATATTTATGAATTTAAAGAAAGAAGTGAAGCAAAGAAGTACAATTACATTATAATGTTAGTGCTCTCATTAATTGCAACCGAACAAAGGCTGACGTTGGCCTTTAGCATTAATGTTTTCATAAATTCACCCACACAGTATAGCGTTGATACTAATGCTATTTTGCTAGCCATAATGTAGCTAACTTTTGCTGCTGCATCCCTGACCTCTCGGCTACAGATAAAAATAGTTGTTTCCTGAGACCTGCTAACAATTCATTTATATTCTCTCCTCAGTTGTCCTTGTTTAGCATACAAAATGTTTATTGTGGTAGTGCTTTTCCCACTTTGACAATCTGTGCGCTGGTATGCTTGTTTCATCTGTTTTATCCCTTTCATCTCTGTCTAATACCGAGGCAGTGCTAAAACAAAGATTGGCCTTTAAGTCAGCGAGGCCTTTTGACCTCTCTGATATTGTCCCGTTTTTAATTTAAAAATACAAGCCACAAGTGCTGCAAGTGCTGCAGCCTTTATAGCAGCTGTAACACAGCTTTGTGTGATACAGTTTTTAGTGTTTCACTGTGTATGTTTTTCTGTTGAAATTTAAGTGTCATTAAATAGCCGAATATTGACAAGAAACAACAAGTACTTTCTAAATAACTGTGAACTGTACGTGTGCGTCTCTTCTCTGCAGATGGTGGTGGTCTCAGATGATGTTCATGAATACGCTGTAGCTCTGAAGGACACAGACGAGAAGATTGCACGATGTCCTGCGAGGGTAAAGACAGAAAATTCAGAGTGTGCTGTGCTTCAAAAGTTTGCATTTAAAATAACTGCAGGGAAAAGAGAGTTAACCAATTATGAGTTACCTACCCTTACAAAAAGCAATAGCAAATGAAAATAGTTCTAACTGAAGGCCTATTAACTCAAGTAGTAAAAGATGAATTTGCTGTGGTTGCGAGCATGCACAGGCCACCAGACTGTGACATTCTCCACTTTTTTATCTCCAGCTGATGGGTAATTGCAGGCAGGCGTGTGGTCACATCGGCTGGACGTCACTTGACAGTAGTAGGGAAGGACTAAACCAAAGCAACGCAAAGTGCTGATGAATTTACCAGTGCTGCTTTGTTCTAAGACGTTATTTGTTTCCCTGTAGTGATAAAACAGCCACACAGCTCAGGTTAACTTACAATAGCAAAAAAGATTCACACAAAGTGACAAAATATCATCATAATAGTTTTGCAGAGTATAACAGAATATTTGCATACTGCTTGATTTTAAAATACTCTTTATGATGGGTTTAAGTCCCAGGTTTAGAACGGTAATTGGTGTTGACAGTGCTGGCAAGAGAACTAACCTGAAAATAATAATATTTTTTTTTTCTTGGTGCTGAGTTGAAGGTAATTGGCCGTGCTCCCGTCAACACAACTGTCAGCAATATTATGATCGCTCGTCTCATTACTGTAGCACCTTGCAGTGTCACAGTAGAATAACTACTTCAGATAAACAAACAGATAAAAATAAAGAAAAATACATGTGAAGGAGCTAGCTTTTTTAATGGTAACTGTTCATTGCATTGTCAAAGTTTGAGTAGAATGTTTTATTCATGGATTTTTGTGTTCTTTGGAGTTGGATCCTTGCATAGAAACAGGCGTGTTGTAGAAGTAATCGGAGGAGACTTGTTTACATGATTGTACACTGTGTATCCGACAGAGACCAGATATTTTGGAGGAGCTCCAGAAAAGCCAGAAGGTTTTTGCAGAAAAGCTCAACCATCTCAGTAGAAGACTGGCCTGGATTAATGCCACCATCTACTCAAAGGTAATCAGAATATACAATACATGTAAATAACTACACATGCATGAGTTTTTTATTATATATATTTATACGTGTTCCTCAGGAGAAGATGTTAGATATATACTGGCTGCTGTGTGTGTGCATCCGGACCATTGAACACGCCGACAACACGGGGTCCTTGTTTGCCTTCACGCCGGAGTTCTACCTCAATGTAGCCATGAATGCATACAGCGCCCTTAAGAACTACTTCAGCCCAGCCAACAGCATGGACGAACTACCAGGTGAGACAAAAATAAAATCATTTTGTCTTACCTTTTTAGTTAAAAATGCCCTCTTGCCTAAAGCGTGACAGTCACACCTTCAGCTTGCGCGTGAAGCTAATGGCCACCAGGACTGCCTTTTTGAAGCTCTGGCTCAAGAAAGACCGCTTGTATCCATTAAAAATATTACCCTTGCTAGTTGCCCTTCATGTCCAGATATTTATTTTCAAATATTGCTTAAGATAGCAATAATAGTTAGATTATTTAGGCACCTTCATAAAAAAAATAAGTGTTCAAATTAGATCATTTGGGTGTAATTGCGACTAAAGAACAAAATGTAATGTTTCTTGAATGGGAGTAAAACCTCATGTGTCCTTGTGTAATAGTACACAAAAAGTGCTTTGACACAGACTTTGAACAGTTTAAAATGATTAAAACCTGATTTGAACTGGATTTGGACAGGTTTAAAATGGTTTAACAAACCTCTTAAGTCTAAACAGTTTAGACCATGTTTTGGCCAGATTTGAAGGGTTTGTGTGGTTTAACTCAGACTTTAAAAAGTTAAAATGATTTTAACTGGCCTCAAACTGGATTTCGACAGGTTTAAAGCAGTTTTGAGTATATTAACCTGGTTAGAGATGGGTGCTGGGTTTAGCAGTTATAAATCCATTCAACCTGTTTGTAACAAGTGTTGGTTGGGCTTTAAGTGATTTAACATAGTCTTTCATTTCCTTAAGTGGTTTTGAATGGTTTAAAATAGGTTATAACCAGATTTGCATCGGTTTGTGTGTTGAAACAAGTGTTACAGAAACAGTAAATTTAGTTTTGTAGCTTATAAAGAGATGGCATAATAACTATATGTCCAACTTTTATGCCTTTATTTGGAGAGGACTAGACTCCACAATTGCAGCCGACGTCTCCCGTGTGTCATTGTGACTTGATGTTGTTTGGTTTGTGAGGAATTCTGTCTGACATGCTGCTGTCAGGTGTAAACTGGCATGCTGACTGCTGGCTGTCTTTTCTGCACATAAGCAGAACGCAGTCCTTGTTTTCAATTCTCAAGTCATGTTTTATTTCTCCCCCCAGGTTATGAGGAAACCCTGACTCAACTCGCTGCCATCCTTGCTAAGCACTTTGCAGACCCACGTATTGTTGGAACAGGTAACACTCGCATAAATACATTTGTGTACAATATGCAGTGTGCGTGGCGGAAGTGTAATACAAGTGCTGTCACGTTCAACCCACGGGGCGCCATTTCTAGTGTTTGTCGTGAATTTGTCTACATTTTTCCACCTGTTTTCTAATTATAACTTTTGCCGTTTCTGTTTCACTGTATACGGTAGATTTTTCCACAATCTTTTTCACTGTGCGGTACATTCTGTCACATTATGTAACAAAGCAGAAGTAGAGTATTAGCAGCAACATGGAACATTATCTGACTCTTTACTTTCCCAGCTCTACAAAAAAACATACAGTAAGATGTATACTAGCTGCTATAATATTCCTCTTCTATTTTCCCCTCATGCGTTATTTATTAGGGCTGACATTTCACAAGCTATAATGTTGTGTACTTTGCAAATAGATACTGCTATTTTTCCAGTGTTGATCCTTTTAGTATTCTCTCTGTTGCCTCTCTGTCTTGTGCTTTTCCCAGACATTGTGATTCAGTTTATCACGATCAAGCTTTAGCAATCAATCACTCTCTTGTCAGTGTTCAAACTAGAAAACGTTGCAAGTTGTTTAAATTTTAGAGTACGATGCCCTTTTGAACAACTTTAGTCTGTTCAGTGTAGTGCTTTGGACTGTTGCAAGGTAAGAATTGAACAATTAAAAATGCACTTTTCACTAAACATTATTCAAAACTCTGCTTTATTTCCTCTTTACTTCATCACGTTATTACAAATTAACACAGTGCAACCCCTTGTGTTCATATTGATGAAGACGTGAAGGAAAGGCAGCACTTATTAACACTTTTACAAACGTGCTAATGCCTTGTACCCGTTTAAAAATATCTTCAATCTTTTTTCAATTTTTTTTCTAGATATAAAAGACTCTCTGATGCAGGCACTGGCCAGCTATGTCTGCTACCCACAATCCCTTAGGGCTGTGGAGAGGATTCCAGAGGAACAGTGAGTGCTAGATTGCTTTATCATTGCTCTTTTTTATAAAAATTCTCAACACCTGTACAGTCAGACATGAGAAGACGGAAATAGAAGCAATCAATGTCACCTCTTATTTGATCTAATTTGGGATGAGATTATTAGGGTTTTATTTCAACATTTTCAAAAGAACAGTCGATACAGGAAGAAGTTGGACCCATTCAACATGTATGTATTTGTTACAGACGCGTTGCCATGATGAGGAACCTGTTGGCTCCTTATGAACAGAGACCGTGGGCTCAGACGAATTGGATACTGGTCAGACTTTGGAGGGTGAGCACTTACACGTGTACTTTTAGCTGTGGGCTGTGTTCGGCCCCAATTGTGTTACAAGCTTTTGTCAATGATTTATGTTGTTTTTCAGGGCTGTGGTTTCGGCTACAGATACACACGGCTGCCTCACCTCCTCAAAACCAAACCGGAGGATGCCAATCTCCCCAGTCTGCAGAGTACGCACTCTCACACTCTATTCCTGTGACTCTGCCCACTGCCCATGTTGTCTCGGCCCCCTCTCAGTATTGTTTCTCGGTGATATATTTCTGGACAGGAGTGCGGCGCGAGTGATTACAGAAGAAAATAAGATTGCAGCTCGATAATCTTTTTCACACTGCAGATGTTTGAGAAAACAAATACTTTTACACACAATTCAACAAATACACTTATATTGATGTTTGGGCTTTAGAAAACAGTCTGTCTTTATTATATTGTGCTGGAGTAATATGTTGTGACAAGAAAACAGTTCAGTCTTTTTTTGGTGGGTTTTAGAAAAGTCAGGACCATATCTGATTTTACTTTCATTTTGGTTCAACAACCAAACAAAAGAGTTAGCGAGATGTAGTCTAAACAAATGCAGCTTGTCTTTTTCTTTTCATCTGCTTTGGCCAAGATACATCTTCATATTAGTAACTTTTGAAATGTTTAGACAAAAAAATAGTACCGAAATTTATTATAATATGTTTTCTATAGGAGTGCACTCTCATACCATCGTCCTGATTGTCTTTTGCTGCTTCCTAATTTCCTCTGTCCTTCCGTGTCCTCTCCTGCATGAAAATTGATTATAATTTGTGTGACTTTTCATTTGCATGCATTTCAGGGGATCTATCCATTGCTAGTTTTCAAAGTAAGTTCTCCCCCCACCCCACCCCTCATTTAGACCAGTTTTTTGCACAAAGCAGCCATCACCTTCATTAAATTCTCTGAGTATGTAGTTCCTTGGGATAAAAAAATAGTTGTCAGCACATACACTAGACTTTTAGCCTAAGCATTCCCAACGCTCATGCATTATTTACTCTTAGTGCATGTTATGACGTGAAATCCCTCTCTGGCGCTGTCCTTAACTCCCATCTGTGTCTGCTTCTTTTTAGAGCAGGTCATTTGCATATTGTCAAAATAATGATTTATTAGCTGCGCGTTGTTTCCCACTGCGCCCTTAATAAATCCCATAACAAAGGTCTGGCCTCCTCAGCCTTTCAAACCACTTCACAGATATCCCCTTGCTGTAAATTGGCATCATTTTCAATCTTGCTGACATTAGCTTGACCTCCGAGTTTGCATTTTTTTTTAAGATAATGAACCCTCAGTAGTAGTTGGAATACTCCTAAGCAGATGGAGTCATTTTATTCTTGGGGGATCCAGTCGAGGCAGAGGGCAGAGAGGAGAAGGGAGGAGGACGAGAGGGAGCCAGATTATTAGACTTAATGAACACTTTGCTCAACAGTGTTCGCATCACTTCTCCCAAAGGAGCCCGAAGCAATGTAGAGCAACGCCTCATCTTTTCTATATTCTTCTAATTCTTTTTAAAGTCTATTTTGTCATATTTTTGTACCCATTATATCTCTTTGCTCCATTTTTTTCCCCTTATACAGTCCCATTTTGTGCTGCCGTCTGCTTTACACCTTCTCCATCTTTCTGTCTTGTTGTCCTCCTTCTTTTTGGATCCTACGCCACTCTTTTCTGCATTCAGTATGTAGCCTCCCATATTGTTTTGTATAGATAATGGAAATAGGCACACTCTTAAAATTTCTCATTTCTCATCTTTTCTTTTGGCAGTTTGTGTTCCTACTTTATCATGGTAACTTTTAAAATGTGGATTTTATGTTGCTTAGATGCCACTTCTTCAACAGTGCGATAGCCTTCTAACAGATGTATTTTGAAAGCACTGATATTTCAAAATGCAATGCAACCATTTCACTCAATCAGACTTTTATGTTTTTATCATTTCATCTATTAAGAAATATTCAATGGGAATTTAGAAAGAGATGTTTAACGAAAGAGTGGACAGCGTGTTAATGTCTTGCCCGTCGCCATGTTCTCCTCTTAAACTTGTGAATCCGTTCAGAGCCGTGCCCTTCGTTGCTGCTGCAGAGACACATGGCAGAGCTGCTGAGTATGGATAAAGACATGGCCGCCTCCTTCCTCAACAGTGTCCTGAACCAGCTCAACTGGGCCTTCTCCGAGTTTATTGGCATGATCCAGGAGGTAAGATATAGAAAAAAGTTGAGTCAGCCTGAAGGAAAAACCCAGCAGTTGTTAGAGACTGAAAACATCGGTTGAAAAATAAGTGAAATCTATCATTTGCCCTCCGGAGATGCCAGAAGCCAGACCAGTTTAACTTCTCAAAGATTTTTGAAACCATTTTCTGTGACAGCACTATTCACCGCTATTTTATTGTTATGTCTCCGGATCTTTCTTATTATGGATGTCATAATGTAGAAGCCATCAGTAGGTTAAACAAGGGTCATCATCTAATATCACACTCATTAGAGCAGTGAAGACTCATGACGCAGAAAATTTATACAGTGGAAACTAATTTGTGCACTGCAATATAAATGACTGTTCCACCAGAGATAATGTAATAATCTATTTGTCAGATACACTTCAAACTCATACACAATTTCTGTGCTAAAACCATGTTGTTTCAGTGGAAAAACAAATGCTTCTTAAAAATTTGCAAGATACTTTTATATAGGTGTTTTTGTTTGTATTAGGATTTTTTCCAGCAGCATTAGAAAAGCAGAGGGAATCAAAAAATGTAACAGACTATCACAAAATATGACCAAACTACAAGTCTTTTTATATAGAGTAGTGTTGTGTGAATGTTCCATATATTTCTGTAAATTGATGTGTTTGGTAGAGACGAAGCCTTTTTAAATCCATTGATGCAAAACTTCTGTGACGTGAAACATGTTGCGGAGAGAAGCTAAATCTGAAGTCTATTTAGGAAAAAGGAAAATTATAAGAAAAAAACATATTTCTTAAGTTTTTTAAATGTACTAGATGTAATGTATGAATGTTTTCTCTTTTGTAGATTCAGCAGGCTGCAGAGCGTCCAGAGAGAAATTTTGTGGATACACGTCAACTAAAGGTAATTGTAGTCACAGTGCATGCCAGTGTTAAGTTAATATAATATATGCGAGTCTACCATAGTGGGGATGGATAGGAAAGATGGGAGTTTTCATATTATATTTGAATTCTGATCTGCTCTGCTCTGCAAATCACATTGAAGTGAAATTACATGCTGTCATGAAATATAAACGCAAGGTTGTAGAATCAGTGTAATGACTTGCTCACTGGTGCATCATATGAATTAATCTTTAACTTGTTTTTCTCCTTCACTCGTATTATTCATTATTATTGTAATTCAGTCATCGTCTTGTTTTTGTAGGTGTGTGCCACATGCTTCGATCTGTCAGTGAGTCTGCTGCGCGTGCTGGAGATGACTGTTACACTGGTGCCAGAAATCTTTTTGGACTGGTCTCGGCCCTCTGCTGAACTTCTCCTCAGACGACTGGCTCAGGTAATTGGCGTTCATTTTTTTTTCCTTTTTTTAGTAGTTTAGACCTCCTGTGTAAGATTTCTACTTCTCTTCTAATAATGTGATAATTAAAAACATCTCTTTTTCACCGTGATAGTTGTTAAACCAGGTGTTAAACAGAGTGACAGCAGAGAAGAACCTGTTCGATCGAGTTGTCAACTTGAGGCTGCCAGGTAAACATACACAGTTCTTTTAATAATTTAGCATTCAAACATTTTCTCCTCAAAAATACTGCTCAACTGTTACCTGCAGAGATTGTTCAATACTAGAGGATTTCATTCACACGGCAACAGTTTATTAAAATAACACATCTATTGTTATGCGTAGCAAGATGATGTTTGAAATTTCTTGCTGAGAATGTTTGTTCAGCAGGAAGTTTCCAGTATTTTCTCATCCTCGCCCGGTTATTATTGACATCTTTTAGGGGGATGTGTAGTTTGAGCACAGACAGACATTTTACGTAAATTGCAGCCTGTGAATTGGTGTAGCTGATGCAACATGATCCACAGATGCTCCTCTGCATCAATATTAATAACTGCTTCTGCTGCAGGTCTGGAAAGCGTGGACCATTACCCCATCCTCGTTGCTGTTACGGGCATCTTGGTCCGAATCCTAGTGGATGGAGACAGACAAGGGTAAGATGAGATGGTCTTGTTTACATTTCTTTAAGTTGGAGCATTTTGGGCATACCTTTTAACATGGTTCTACGTTGGTTTGTTGTTGTATTCTGTGGGATTTCAGTGAAGATAGAAAAAACACACACACACACACATACACACACACTGATTTTCAACCCCGTATTATCTGTGACTATCATGCAGCCTGTGGTGTGGGCTTTTCATCCTGATTTGATTGGGTTTTAATTAACATAGCTATTTCTCCAGTGACATGGCTGTGGGGAAGAATCCAAACCCATTACCTCTTAATAACTCTCAAACTAAATTACACTGTGAAGGTCTGTTGACGGTGTTTGAATCAGCATGAAAGGCTGGTGATAATAAATCAGCTTTGTTCAATTGTGTTTTGGGAAAGGGCCCCTAGGCCAGCCATAGACTCATACAAGTGCACACACTCACATAACTGCATTAAGTCTTCAAATGTGGCTGGAGTCTTTACAAAAAAACAGCAACTCTTATTTACCCCGTTTATAAAGTCAGGGATAAATACATAAACTGACATGATGATGTGTCACGGTCTGGATTTGGCTCGTCTCTACCTTTTCAAGCAGCTCACAGCAGCCTCACTCACACATGCAGAACAAAATCAGGTCCACAGTGGGGCATATCACACAGCGTTGATAGGCTTCAGGCTTCAGCGTGGAGGAAATTTAATTACCAGACGATAAAAGCTCCGGCTGGTGCCAACGCGAAACCACTGACTGTCAGGAAACGCTGGCTGACAGGAATGAGATTCCGTGATGGAACCTCTTCACTCAGCTGGAGCTCTGATTCATTTGCTTTTTTGGCACGAGATCAATATGTCTGTGTAGGTGCCTGCATCACGTAAGGATGATATGAACGTAAATAATTTTTGTTTGGATGTACTTTTCCCATTATTTGAAGTTTGTATCACTACCTTACAAATCTTTTAGTATTCTATTGTGTTCTCTCACAACTCCATCACGAAAATCGATGGCCTGTCCCTCCGTGTGCCCCGTCAGTTATTATGTGTTGCTCAGCACTTTCTAAATCTTTGCCTTATCTCTGTTGAAACCATTTCCATTCAGCTCCTCCTGGACGTCCCAGTCATGTCATTTAGAATGCTGCAGATTATTAAAAGTGAGGACTCTAAATGTGATAGTCTGCGCTCCATTGTCAGTAGTGCCCTGCTCATGTTAAGTAAAAACTGATAGAATTTGCTCACTCAGCGGGATTTGGTGTAATTATGATGAGTGAATGTGACGTTGGAGTGCAGTTTAAGTGAAAAGCATATATAAATCAGTGTGGGTAAATATGAACGCTAAATGGTACAGATGGTGTTTGTACAGATAATTAGATTGTGGAGATTTTTGCTTGTCTGGCCCTAAAGCCCTATAAGGCTATTTTGACCCAGTAAATGACTTGACTGGACTTTAAATAGCCACAGAGGAAGACAACACAGGAATCCGTCCCCATGAATGGAGGTTTGTGTAAATTCAACTGCTTTACGGTTGGTAACAAACATTTCTTAATGATAACAACAGTTATTAAAGTGCGGTAGAATAAGACATTAGTGGTTTGTATTTTACCTGCAAGCACAAATTAGCAAACCACTCTCCTGAGATTTTGAATGTGCTTTTTTCTATGAGAGGTGACGCCTCACTGAAGCAGCAACATTTTCAGAGAGCAGTTTATGATTGACTGGTTCACAAATGTTTAGCTACAGCCACCATCTCACACTGACAAATAAGGCAATTAGGGCAAACAGCTGGCCTACATTTCAGCTCAAACAGGGATTGAATATACTTTTCTTATAGTTTTTGCACATACTGCATTGGTAGTTGCAAATGGAGTCATTCAGACCCACTTTTGTTTAATGAAATAATAGACTTTTGTAGACATGCAGATTAAAGCATTGATCATTGATTGATGGAGCATGTTACCATCTCATGGGGACACATATCTTGCAAGAACCTGTTCTTGGTTGAATGATAATCTTTTATAAATCATGGAACTGAATTATGCAATTGCTTGAACGCAAAGAAGAAAGTCTTGCATTCCTCTGAACTACAGGAAGCAAATTGTTCAACCTTCTTTTTTATCAGTCCTGGGTAGCATGCATGCTCCCACCTCCACTTTACAGTTTGTCATTAAGCCCTTTCAGTTGTAATACGAGACAGCTATAGACCTCACTGCTGTGGACTCTATGAAAATGTTGGATGGACAGCTAGAAGATAACAACACTGCTTTTTACAACAGACTTCTTGGTAAACTTTCTTATTATCACACGTTTTCCCTAAATATATTTCATACTTACATTGTCCAAGATCACACAACATGTTTGATATCAAGGACCCACCCAAATGACTTGGAAGCTATATATTGTAAGAGGTTGCATAATTTTGCTTGCTCTTATGTTTTTGTTTTGTTTTGTTACATTTTAAAATATTTCGGATAATTATATGGAAATCACTAGTTGTGTGACCCCATTACAAGCAGAGGAAAATAACGATGAATAAAGAGTTAGTGATGAAATCATATATTTTTTAAACATTATCTTAAATTGGTTGTTAAATCTGTCAGAGGAGGGTGGAGGAAGTGCCTGTTGTTTTCCTGACATTTAATGGGTAATTGAGCTAGAACTCTCGGCTCTAAAACTGTATGGTTGTCTAATTGGGGATTTGCAGAGAGAGATGTCAAGCTTTTTTTGGAAAGGATTGCGATTTGCTTTTTGTTTTTTGTTTACTTCGCTAAACTCTCTGTTTAGTGTCAAATAATGTCCCCCGAAGTTAAAGCCTAATTAGTCCCCTGAGTTGTAGTGCATATTGGAACTGGTTTTATTTGGGAATCAGAATACAGCTTGACAGTGCTCTGCTTTTGGAAGCAATGTAGACTGAAACTGACAACCACTTACTGGTCCTAATGGACCTTCTGACGTTAATGTAATTGTTAAAATAAATAAAGGTATTCTGTACAGCAATATAAGATAAGACTCAGAGGAGTGACTCAGAGTGCATTCTGCGGCAATCACTCTCCAAGATCGGCCTCTCTTATCTGATAGCTAAAAACTAGCCTATTGATTGTCTATTAATAGAAAAGCAAAACTGCAGGATTGAACCAAGTTTCAGCTAAAGTGTGATTGTGTTTTAGATTAATTTAATTTGACTAAAGTTTAATTAGCTCCCAGAGGCTGTCGACATGTGCAGTAAAGGTGAGACTAACAGGCTAGTTAACAAGCATCTTGCATCATTCACTTTCTGTATATTCAGAAAGTTTCTTGTAGTTTCTGATTGGATTCTGTCTTTTCACACCTGAAGGTCTGCACCAACGACACACATATTATTACATAGTATTTGTTTGATTTATTAACTTTTTGTTTCACACTATACATTTTCAACCCGGACCAACGGACTTTCCCTGATGCTTTGTTGTCAAGACTACGGGGGTGTGCCTCCTGTACGTGGCATTTAATGAGGTGAATGTGTTATTTCTTCATTTTAGACCGTTTAAAACATGAAATGCACTGTTTTGCCATACCAAACATTAAACAACATAATGTCTGTGTTTTATGTACATTTTACCTAGCATCTATCTGATATCTATTTCCCTCTTTTCCTTTCTTTGTTTGCTCTTCTTTGTGTGTTTAATTTGCCGTGACTTCCCACATTTAGTCGAAACACGATCTTGGTTCAGTTTGGTCTGGACGGAGACCACCTCTTTTTGCCTCACTAAAGAGCAGCTGCTTGGTCTGTCACGATCCACATGTGCCCTCACACCTGTCTATCAGACCTAATGGGAAGTCTGGACCAAACGCTCCCTGAGGCTACTTGTGGTTTCAGATACGAGGAATAATTGCAAAACAGAAGAAAGTTTAGTGGTGTAAAATAACATTCTTTAATTTTGTATAATATGTCAAAAAGAATCGGTTGCTCCGGCGAGATCATCATCATTCTTTTTATTCTGTGACAGCAATACACAATAGATAGAGGATCTTAATAGCTATGAGTGACTTCTTAAAGTTTTAAAGCCTCATGCATACTCATGTTTTATAGATTATGTAATTTTGTTTCTATGCATAATGTATCGTGTTTTCCGAAAGTACAGCGACCGTGACTTTGCTATAGACACAGATGGCTTGCAGACTACTTAAAGTAAAATGAAGGAGACCTCACTTTATGGGGTTCATGTGGTAAAAGCATTAGTCTATAAGCAATTGACCTCAGAAGCTTTTAGATTTTATTCAGCTCACAGAACATTATATGAACAGACATTAGTTTAGCGGTATAATCACTTTGGCCTGTCCCAATGATCGAATTCCATCAAGGACTCTTTTCACATCTACCTGCCCCCATTATGGTGTCCACACGTAATGGTATTATTGACCACTGAGAACAGAAAGCAGCAGCGTTGTGTTGATGTTATTGAAATTCTTTCTGTAACAAGCTATTGTACTTAGTACCTTACATTTCACCTGTCTCGCTGACCTCACAAGAATGATTTGTACAGATGAGAACAGTGCACTCATATTGACCAGAATGGATTGCCTATTTATGACAAAAGAACATAAAGTATTTGTCTTTTATATATATCTGGTTTGTGAGTGATTATGTAAATTGAAATGGCTAGAAAATCCTTGGAGCACGCAGGGAAAAAGTTTTATGATGTCATTTTATGTAACAAAAGCATGAACATGACATGCATAACAATGTTTGTATTGAAACCCATGCAAACCCTTTCCAAGACACCTTTCCAAACATATTACTAGCCCTGAAGAAGATTCGATTATGTGCGCCCTAGAGCATGAATCATAAACTGTATTATTTACCATTTGGCCTTCTTGCACTGTCAAACAGAATTGAATAAATCATGCATTTTCACATTTTATTGTTGACCTTTGCCCCAGTCAGCTTCGTATATTGCGTTGTTCCATTTGGGCACTAAAGCTCTATCCATCTCATTTTCAGACCTTGCATTTCAATCCAGATAGAGTGATCGGCTCTTATGTGCGAGGTATGAATACCCCAAATCCATCCTGGGTGAGCTCCTAATACATCCTGGAAGATTGCATGTGAGCTCATAATTACGTTGGGAAGCATGTTGGTGAGGCACTTTCTGTATATAATATTGGATCATTTAAGTGGCAGCTATTTAAAGTAAAAAAATAAAACTATACATGTGACCCCAAAAAATACTAATAATGACACACATGTTGTATGTACTGTAGAGTATGCTATTAGTTTGTCACACAAAACCAGACATGGCAATGAAAAACCCTTCGGTAACAAATTAGCATTGATGATAAAGACGTGTTTTTTTATGGCTGTGGGTTTCCATTAAATAGAATGTTCAAAGATTGATCCTTGATTCTCACATTCACGTTTGTTAGCGTGTCCTTGGACCAGACACAGTTAAATGTTTTTAAACTTGATTGCCTGCGTCTCTTGAAATGCATTTAATCCCAAACTAACACCAGATTGCCAATTACCTCCAGAACTGTGGCGCTTATTAATTGTGGCGCTGTAAAATGTTTTTATTCATTGTAAAACACTACAGTGTACGGTGCTTAATTGAATGGAGGCACACTGCTCACTTTTCCTTTGCATTGCCTCTGGCTGTGTTCTGAGCTAATTTCATGTCCTGATGCATTTCATACAGAGCCTGCTTTACTAATAGATTCTGGCCACTGGTGTGTGTTGAAGTGTTTGCATGTATTAAATCAGCAACGCAGTGTTTCATTTACGACAAGCCTCCAGTAAACCATTATAACCAACTGGAATCAGGAAAAAACACTGCTTACAGCTTTGATTTTCTGCTGTTCCTGGGCTTACTTCACCTTTGTTTCAGGTTCAGCGTAATATAACATTTTAATCAACAAAATAAATAATTAAGAAATAAATAAGCCGTTACTCAGTTTAACTTGGTCAGTACGTGTTCTCACAATGGTTAGTGCCCTGTAAACCAGCAGTCATATCCAAACATTATCTATTTCTTTCCTAAAGCCTTTATATGTTAAAAGTCATAGAGAAGAACTAAGCAAAGAAGTAAAGCTTTCATCTCAGTGAGGAGGCAGGCTGACACTGTTGCTAGGAGTGAATCATTATTTGAAAGACCGATGGCTGGTTCCCATCTCATAGAAGCAAAGTCAAATCCACTGCAAGTTTTATCTAAAGTTTTTGTTTTGTTTTAAAATAAAACCTATTAAAAGATTAAAACATAGATACGTATAATGGTCAATTAGTTTAGTATGTGAAAACCTTGTCTAGATACTTTTTTATTTACTGCTTTGGGCAGCGGTATAGTCAGACTATACCACTGACTGCACGCATTTTCTGTGGCAAACACATCTCTGTTTGGAGCCATGATTTACACACAGGTGCACAGTGCAAATGTTCAGAGGTGAACTGTTCAAAAATACAAGGCTAACAAAGCACTGCTTTTTAATGACTGTTGCAACAAATATTGCACAATATGTTTAATGGCATTGTGTTGTTTTGTGGAGTAGTGCATTCATCATGTTTTTAACTCAATGCTGTTGAAAACCTGTGAGAGATTCTGTCTGCCTCTTCATCTCTGTTGTGACCCTCCTATTTTAAGGTTTTGGGGCCTATGAGCACTTTTTAAGCCAAAGTTAAGAAGGGTTATTCTTTTATTTTCATGTTAGGGTACCAATAACATTAGCTTCAGTCTACAAAAAATGTTGCTTTAATTGTTATTTTATTAGTTGTAGTTTTAACATAATTTTATTTGTTTCCAATAAAGACCATATACGCTTTGTCACATTCATATGGATTTACTTTAATAATGATATTTGCAGAGGAATTATTCTGTCCGTCATCCCGCTCCCTCCCAGTGTTCACATCAGGACTATTAACGTCGTCCTGGTTCTGTCCCCTCCCACTGTAGTGTAGAAAATCAATGCTGCTAATTATTGTCCATTACCTCAGGCTGAAAGACATCAGAAGCTCCTCGCAGTCATCCAGAGATTAGATTGAGACCAGCGCTAATTAGCTTAGCAGCTTTGGACCATGAGAGGCCTGGGCTCTGGGGATGTTGGGTTTTTTTCCACTACATAAGCTCAGCCTGCTGTGATTTTTATTGCTTTTTGCAATAGCTACTTTTCCCCAGCAGATCCCCCTCAGTCTGGAGCATTGTTTTTCAATATGTAGTTATGTCCCACTGAGTCTGCTGGGGGAAGAAAAGTTTTTTAAAAGGCTTCCTCTAGTTTCTGTGAACATTTGTGGAGATATTGAGTGTGGAATGTGTTCAAAAGGAACAGACTGCAGAGTCATTTTTAATAGGCAATATGTCCTTTGCTTCTTTTTTAAGATGAGTTATTGCCTCTTTAGTGAACTCATGGCTTTACTGGGTGATAACATTCAAAGTTAAAGCTGCCCTGGGCACTTATATGTGAAAGTAGATGGTAGAGTTCAAACAACCTGATCATACAACTCGTCTCACTGCCATAAATTCTAATAAAGTCCGGTAAAGTCCTCTTAGTCTATACTAGGAATGGATAATAATGAAGTTCATTTGATTTGTTTGAGTTTTTGACTATAAACAGTTAAAAAAATGGACATAATTCAAATTGAACAAGAACAGTCTAATGTTTGGGCTGTACTAAATGCTTATGCAGCTCTGGTAGAGTTGATATATGCAAATTTGCCTTTTAACTAGACTGCTTTATTTTGAGAAGATAATGCACATTGTCTGCTAATGCCTGGCTATTGTTTTGTTTAATTGAGGCACATGGCTAATTTGTGTTGGCGTTGAGCATGAATAATAAATCAAATACATGTCTGCCTTATCACCAAGGCCTTGTCTGTACTAGTTAAACAAAGATCTGATAATATGATTACATTTGACAAAGATGAATTCATGTCGTATGCAGCTCATGAAAGTAGGTGTGATTCTTTTCAGGCTGTCCTTCTGGATAGATTTTTATTCAGTTTGATATGTGAGCGAGACTAGCCCAAAGGAAAAAGGGATTTGCTTCCAGTATTTTTTTTTAAATATAAGAAATATGTGAAACTGAGGGCTGTGGGGGCATAGTTCTTCTGAGCACTTTCTTGTTTAGGCTATATACACTACAAAATACAACCCTTGCTTAGTGTTGAAGTACCTTTAATGTTTTTCACCGTAAACTGATGACGCTTAATGTAACTTCCGACACCTGCTTTTCCCTTTTGAAACATTTCGCAGAAGTACCCCTTGGAATGCACTGTTCAGCCCAATCATCATCTCTTTATAAATTTAACACCTAAAAAGTTCATCTCAGTTGGAATGTATTATTTAGCTGTAAGCCGTTTAGTTATGGGAGTTGTTTTTGAGCTGGAGAGTTTGAGAGAAGGTCCTTCCACGGTCCCTGTCACTCCTTAGCCTTGCATATGTACAAACAAATTAATGAGCGACCTCAGTGGGATACTAATGTGTTTTTGTATCTCATTTTTGTTTTTTTTAGAGGCAAAAAAAGTAATTTAAGCTTAACTGCCGTCTCGAACTCCTTTCATTCATCAACCATTGCTGCAGCTACAGAACACAAACATATCAAACACTACTTGTGACTTCTTTATGATGTATTTTCCTCATGGTGCCACACTCTCTTGTTCTATATCTACCTGGTATGTCCTTCGCCTTTCCATTTGTGCCGCAAAATGAAAGCCAGAATTGCAGGTGCTTCAATTGATGCACTTTTGCCCAAGAGCCAAGATCAATAGTTGCCCAATATCAACAGATTCTTTCATCACTTGCAGCGACTGAAAATTTATCTGCTGTCTTTTTACTCCAATGGAACAAATGCAGAAAAGCACTCTGTTTGGCATGTAGTGAATAGTCTTGTTATTAGGTATGCTTGTTGAATTTAATTATATTACTCCATACCTCGTTTTTTCGTTTTTATGTGATAGCATGTTGTTTGTCCAACTTAGTGTAATTTAACACTTTAATTTTATGGTTTGTTGTTTGGGAAACTTTATTTACTTCCATGCAATATGTTGCATTGCATTCTCTTTCTCAGTTTCCACAATATTTGTCATTGAAACAATCAGCTTCTGTATTCAATCCTGTGTCTTTTGTTCTTTGGATGAATCACATTATACATTCCTGTGAAACCAGAATAAATGAACAGAACAAGTCATGAACCAAAAGGGCTTTATTAACACTTAAACAAAATTCAGTGCGGTGAAAAGACTCCCAGTATATAATAATATTCACTCCACAGTGTCCCATCTGCTGAATTATGTAACCAGCGATCTCAAATTAACATCAGATAAATTAGGCTACATTTCAAACTGCAAGCTTTGATGCTTAATTAAGTTTTATGCTCAGGAGTTATTGTTTTGTGAGACAAACTATAGCTTTAATTGCCATCAACAACCAGCTTCATATGTGACGTGTTTACTGCCCCAGACTGACCCGCATGAGCCCCCCCAAAAATCAATAGAGAAGCAAACATGTCACAACAACAGGAAGGAGAAAAGGCCAGAGGGTGCTGTGCGTACCAAACCTTTCTGGTTTTTTTTGTGGCGGAAGTCAACAATAGTGTCAATGCGTCATATTAAATAAAGTCCAACACCCCACTGTCCCTCCACTGAACTCACTGTTGCCCCATAGCTGTCCTCCATGCTTCTCTCTGTGTATAGATTGTAATGTACACCGTGACAATCATACATTTGTCTGTATTTCAGTATCTCCAGTGACCAGCAAGGGCAGATTTGAGATGATTGTCAAAGTCAAAGTGGTTCAGATGCAAGTCGCACTAAAACAGTATGTGTGATGCAGGACCACATGGCAGCGGTCTGAATCTGGTTAGAAAAGATCAGATCCCATTGAACCTGTGTTGTTTAAATAGTCATGAATAATTTACAACTGGGGCACACATAAGCCAAATAGAAAACATGAAAAAATATTGTTTACAGTAGGGATGGACTGATTCCAGATACCTGCCCTGATATTAAAACAAAAGCTCGACCGTACATCTGTGGGTTGATAAGTAATGCTGATCTACAATATTACAATTTTATGTTTTTGTGGTCTGAAGTCTCTTTCTGCTCAACTTTTAACAGCTTAAGATAAAGCCCCTGTTAAAGAAACCCTGTGTAACTTTTAGCCAGCAGAGGTCGCAGATCCCTCTACAGACCCTCTGTGTTGTAGCGACAGCAGCGTCATTTTATGGACTTTGTTTTCTTTTTATAAGTAGACACTGTCCAAGCCGGCAAGTTTGGAAGAAAAAACATGGGAACGGTATGGCCATTTTAATTACTCTATTTCTGCCCCCTTTATTTTAGTGCTGCAAAGTGTGTCACTCACAGATTGTCACACTGTTAAGTTACACTGAAGGTTTGTGTCCTGCTGAGGGTACTGTGTCAGTGAGATATACATGATTCTACTGATCTCGTGTCTAAGAACCATTAAATGATTAGGAGAATATATATTTTTGGGATAAAGGTTAGGCAGTGCTACTGGCTAAAAGTCATGCAGGGCTGCTTTAATGATACAAGTCTTGTGTATGAATAGACAGTGACTGTTTCTACAGTAATCGAGTGTTTAACTTATGTCTATGCTCATTGAATTGACATAGGGCAAATTTACATAAATCAATATGAGTAATTAACACAAAATCAGAATTCATACTTTTGTGGATTTTGAGATGTTAGATCTGGATAAAGATGAGCTCTCTTATGATAAATCATAAGCTCTGGAGTTCAAACAGCCCTACTCCTTTTATAGATTACTAAAGAATGATATTGGTTTAGTATTCAGTACCTGTAGATATCCAAAGCAGACAGATGGATATAATTAATTTACCCATACATCTCAACTCTAGTATGGCTGATTGCTTTTGCACATCCTCAAAAGTGAAATACAGGATATTGAAAAAAAGGAAAAATATATATATAAAAAAATGGGAGAAATGGTTACATCATTCTGACAATGCCACTTTTGTCTCATAGTCTGTTGGTTCCTTTTATAACAGCTTTGTAGAAGTCCGTTTATGGTTCCCAGTTACACAGCACAGGCAAGTGTATCTTATCCACATGTGTACACATGTTTGTTATCACCTCTTTATTTTTGACTCTACTGCTAACTTGCCCTGTATGATAACAATTACCAACAGGGTAAATTGTTTTTCATTCACAACATGTGTTGGATTGTGCTTCTGCCCTGTGAGTGTTTTATAGGCAGTAGCCATGAATGAGTTGTTTGTGTATTCCTCTCTGGCACACGGCAAACACTGGACTAATCATTCAGGCTGTGCACAATTGGCTGCACAAATTAGACACAAAAAGAACTCAATACTTACACAAAGCGATAAATGTTTGCATCACTGCGTGTGTGCTCTTATGTATGTCATTGTTGGTGCCGGAGCACATTTCCTGACATCCTGGTGGTCTTCTGTTACCATGGAAACCAAAGAGGCAGCAAACACCAAGGCTGGATGGAGAGTGCCAACAATCAGGATAAAGAGGAAGTTCTGAGGAAAATACGAGTGAGAAAATAGACAGGAGGGGAAAATATAGATGTAGGGTTGGAGGAACCATTAACGGGTCAGAGGGCAGGTGCTGAAAGTGTATTAAATGTAAAGAAAGTTGGATTTAGAAAGATAAAAAGTGGTAGATGTGGGAATACTAGAGTAAAATGGGTGCGATTCTCAGGTTGGAAGTGCAGAGTAGATGTTAGAAGGATAGATCTGAAGGGGAAGAGAAAATAAAAAATAATAGTGGTGCGGTAAGAGAAAGGGAAGAAGGAGAGTTTTGCAAGGTGGGGAGAGAAATATGGAAAGAAGAAACAGAATGAGTATGAATGTTGAAAATCATTTATATTCACATGATACAACACCATCAAAATAAGTAGAACATAATAGATATTTAAAATGTTTATAATTAAGTTGATTTTTTAAGAGACAGGAAGGTGGTTGAAGTCCTGGAGAGACAAAAAAAAAAAAAACGCAATATGCTAAATATTTGTTGCCTCCAAAGCAGCTTCACCAGCCTCAAATCTAACAGACGAAGGCCTGTATAGCGAATGAAAATCATATCATGGGAGAGCATAGCTTCTATTAAATCAAATAATACAGTAAGAATGCTTTTTAAAATCATTATATCATCCTATCATTTTGACTTCACTCCAGTTTGTGCTCTCTTTAGTGTGTCATTTTTAAGTTTTGTTTTTTTTTTAACCAAAATATTTTCATCCAAAATAAGCAAAGAGACAGCTGACCTAGTGTTTGACGAGTGCTCAAGTTTTGTAAAAATTCTGCATATGCATAAATACATTTGTCTCAGTAAACTGGGTTTGAATGGTTTTATATTCAGTGTGTGCAAATTACTTAGAGTTATAAATATGTGAAATGTCTGCGATTTGTCTGTGGATAGAATTAGACATTGATGAGACTTGGCACAGCGGCGACGATTGGCTCTGCAAAACATTGCACAGATGGAGGCCGAGAACAAGCTAACAAACATACTAAAGGGACACTGAGGTTTTGTCACATAGAATTACATTATTTCTTTTATATTTGCCTATTTGACATTGATTAGATGACTTTACAAACCACATGGTGCTGTTTTATTTTGCGATATGTCACATATAATCACGGCACTTATGTTTTGACAGACATATTTAATGTAGGTGATTGCTTCTGTGTGGGAAACACTGAAATCAAAAAGGCCTTTGGGTTGAAGCTGTGTGAGTAGAAGATGTGCTTTTTTCACACAAGCAGCATGAACATAACACCATCTCAAAATCTCTATAAATGGTGGTTTCGAATTTTGTTGAAAAATCACTGTCATTATAGGATGTCAGCTCTACTGATGTCCTCATGAGGCATTTGACTTTGATGCCCATCGTCAGTAAACACAGAGAGAATGCAAGCGCTGGAAAAATGGAGCTTTGGGGCTGCCTTTATTTACTCATGAATTATTAATGAGAGATGTTTTAGACAAGAGAATAAAATGGCAGAAAGGACGATCTATTGTGATGCGTCTGGTGAACATTGTCATTAAATAAAACCTTCATCTTGTGTTGTATTTTTGTGTTAAGTCTTTTCTATACACATAATTTTATTCACAGCTGTCTGGTAATTTCAGTTCAAGTAAGTTACGGGAGATATTCTACTGTTGGGCTGATCCTAAACAAACAAAGACTAAAAGAAGACTAGCTTTTGCATGAGTCATATGCATCTATCTATCGATCTGCTACTGGTTGAATATCTTCTCATTTGTACAGGTGCTAGAGATTGTGGTAGTATTTAGTAGTAGTTATTCCAAATTTCAGTTTTTTGGGCATCTTTTTATGTTTGAGGGAAGTTTGGAATCTCCCCCAATGAAAATCTCTGGTTCAGGGTTCTTACATCTTTTCTAAGTTCAAATTCCAGCACTTTTCAAGCACTTTCAAGGTGTGTTTTCATGTTTTTCAAGCACCTAGAGACTACGGTAAATTACATGTTGACATACACATACCAACTGTAATTTTTCTCATTTAAATCTATATAAAAAAAGACATTGTTTAAATTGTTGAATACTTGAAAAATGAAACTTTTGTGATCAAAAGATGCTAATTTATTGGATGAAGTGTCCCTTTAATTTTGGTTTCTTTTTACGGAAGGCTGATATCTGACAAATGAGCTTACAGTCAGATTTTGTTTGGGTGCAGTACCAAATCTTTGAGCTTTGAGCAATCCCAGACACAGTGAAATATGCCACTTTATTCCCCACATGTGAGTTTTCTGTTGATCCACGTTTTAGCCATAATTTGACCTTTTCCTCTACAAGCCAACGATCATTGACAGATGACAGATTACTCTATAGCCTCTATTAAAAAAATTTCTAAGAAGAAAATCAGTAAGATTGTGAATTATTAAAGCAACACAATCAGAATTTCAAGCACTTTTAAGCTCTTTATCCAAAATTCAAGGACTACATCACTGTAGAGGCTGTTAAATGGCTTACTGACATTTACCAAGATTATTCTTTCAGTCACAGTGCACTTCTCGACTGGATCTGATGCTTGTGCAAATGTACACCACTTATAGTTTGTTTATTATAAAAATGACTTCCAAAACACAAACAGAAATACTCTTTTTGCAACTATAATTTAATTTGTGTAATACTAGAGTTTCAACTTATGTAGTAGTTGTTTATAATGCAGTCATTTAACAAGCTGCATCCAAATGTTGACTTGTTTTGAAGTGGAAGCCAAGCATGAGGGAAGACCTTTTAAATATTTAACAGCTGCGCTCCCCTCCATCTTACATAAGCACATTGCTGCGAGAACATAACTTTACTTAACATTTACTAGGCTTTAACCTTTTAGCTCAGGCAAAACCAGCCCTGCAGCCTGACGAAAGGCTGGAGGAGAAAGTTGGAGAGCCTCTCTTAAAATGCAGATTAAAAAAAGATAGTGACTCAAAAGTGCCCTTAAACGAACCTGGTCTGAGTGCAGGTCTTAAATGCTGCCTTCACCATTGTCCTCTTATATCCACTTTAATCTTATCTGCCTCGATAGAGGTTTATTGCTAGAAACATGAAAGGACGTGGTGATGCTATCATGCCATTTCAGAGATGGTGAAGTGTATCCTTTGTAGTTTTGCATTGGGCTGACAGTGATAAAAGACACATCATGCAGTATGTTTTTAAGCAAAGTGATAAAATAAATATTCACCTTTTTATATTCATCCTTGACATTTTTACCTATCTTTTACAGTGAAAAAAAAAGCTGTTCAGGCTGGATGTCTTTTAGTCCTCTCTATAGAGTTTCTATAGAATTACTACATAGGTTTAATATAATTTACGGGCTACATAAAAGTCTTGTTGGAAAAAAGTACTCTGTTAATTGGAAACACATGATTAATTTGCATAAATAAACTAAGTACATGGCACGTAAAGCAGATGCTACTCTGTAATTGTTTATGTAAATTTCCTGTAGTCCAGTAATCTACTCTTACTCTATACAAAAAAGGTAGGAGAATCTTATGTTCAAAGTAAGACTGTAATATTCTATTCTGCATAAGCCTTAACACCTTATTGCCCACTTTCTGTCCTGCCGTATGAAGAATAATGTGCAGAGTGTTTAATAAAGTATGAAAAAGCTAACGAGCTGCTGTGATCCAACTCTCTTCATGTTTCATCTCATTGTAAAATCTCTTTCCCTCTCTGTCTTATCCCAAGCATCATTACTGTGTGGGCTAAGGTACGTGCGAATAATGGCCTATTATTCAGTGTCCAAAGTACCTTATAGGATCTGCATAATGATCAGTGATTTTAGATGGTAATTTATGGCGGTGCGGAATCTTTTGTGATGATCTGTGATATCATGTTGATTTGAATAATAGCACGAAGGCAACACAGGAAATGAACAGTGGCGCTGTGGAGGAGAGATTAATGGCCTATAGTTGTGTGTGTGTGTGTCTGTGTGTTTTGTTGATGGTTTTTTGTGCCACGTGGCAGTTAAGATCTCTGGGAATACTTGCTCATAGTGTAATGCTGTTTACTTTAGATGCAGTGTGACAGTAGATGCTTCCTCCCTGCATTATATAACGTGTTGACAGCAGTAATGTTTACATGGACTTCAACCCAACATTAACATGAAGCTGAATAAAGGGAATATTTGATCATATTTATAGTAGAGTCACTGCATTAGTGCATGGTGTGTTGTTTGAAGGTAAAGATCTGGCTGGTTGTAATCACTGAACTATGATCTGGCAGAAGAACAGAATGGTGTGTTCAAAGGCACTGCATGCTATCACTAGGCAGCTTTGATGAACACTGGCCAATCACAGCAGAGATGGCTTTTAAGTTGGGTGTCCCCAAAATAGGCTTGAGCTGACAATGAGAATTTATATTTAAATTGTGATTTTTTTTATTTTATTTTTTTTAATAATTTTTGCAAAGCATTTTAAGATCATCAAACAACCACAAATTTAACTCAGCAGTGCTAACCACTCTGCCTCTGTACACCCCAACAACAACAAAAATTGGTTTTGTATATCATTGCAGGAGTTACACTGCTTTACTTCAAAAGGTCTGATGGATAATTTGTAAATTAAAAACATTTCTCAAAATGTGACTGAATTTTCTTTGGACTTTTCAGCTATAACTAGCCCACATGTGAATCTGTTCTAACAGAGATCAGTTTGAAATTGTTTCCTTCCACTGTGTGGCTCTATGTGATGGGATAGCGTCTGATGTGTTGGGGAAAAAAAAGGTCTTCTCAGTCTTTAATTAAAAAATATTTTTAACTTGGTAGTGCTAGTGGTATTACTTATTCTGCTGTCCCCAGGGCATTGTCAGTCGTACACGTGCCTGTAGAGTCTGAATTGTAAAGCCCAGTCTTTAGTTTCAAATAAGATGGACCTCTAAATGTTAGGATTACATCAGACTTTTAAATTAAACAAGGGCTTGAGGGGGATTTCATTGTCTCAGGGGCTATTAAACCTCCTCTGCACATAATGAAGTGAGCTTAGATGTTTTGGTGCCACCAGTGCAGCAAATATAAGGGCACTTGAGTAAATGCAAACCAGATAAATCTTATCTTATGGCAGCTAATAAACGGTCTGTTTTTAAAACACACATGCAGTTTATTTTCAGTATTTTTTATTTTCCCCAGCTGCTCTCAGCTCTCATTTATAAGCTCACTGTCCATCTAATTTGTGGCCAAGAATGCTTGCTGATTCATAGCTGCTCATGAATTATAGTCAGTCCTTTCACATAGAAAATGCTAATATTAATTTACTTTTTCAGAGAAACCCCTTGGCCCTCTCTGAACAGCACTATGACTTATTGACTTGGCAGACATCACATGCAAGTGTTACATAACTCCAGTCTGACCAACAGCATAATTATAATGAGTGGCTTTTAGGTCTTCGTGAGAGGGCATACCCTGACCATATATCAGCTTAGAGAAACATGCACTCACACATGTCCACAAGGTTAATGAATGTGTGGCATGTTTTGCACAGTTTGACCAATCTTTCGTATTTTGACAGTATTGGCCATATAGCATAAATACATCCATGTAAGTAAACTACACAGAGATGCAAAGACAGGAAATGTTTAACTAAATGTGGAAGTGTAATAATTTGTCAATAAACCAACTTATCCAAATGGGGAAATGACTTCACCTGAAAAATCTTCTTCGTGGCTCCTAAAAAGGGTCTGTATATGAAGCTGAGCATACAGTACATATGTGTATTGTGATCATATTCTTTTCACTACCCAAATGATGGCACATTGTATGAAAATTGTATATTAATAAGCAGTTGCAGACCTTTGCACTGCCATAAGGACAATTATGGTCCACTGTCATCCCCATCAGCACCAGGACTGCAGGGGGAATAATGATAATAACAAGGCAGGCAGTGGTGACAGCAATGTTGCTAATTATGACAGCGGTAGAGGCACTAATAGCAATAGCATTATAAAGGTAGACGTGAATGACCCGAAGCATATAATTAACACAATCTATCCGGGTCTAATCTAATCTTTTTCATGTTCAGGGTTAACATGTGTAATCTATCAGGCATTATATACCATATGGGATAAGGGAATGACAGAACTATCTTATGTAGTTGATTATATATTATGCATTCTGCTACTGGTTTTGTTAAATACATTCAGAAGTGCAAACATCTTTACCTTAAAACAGTTTTGTCCGATAAAAACATCTCTGCACATATTTGTGTTTTTCGAATTGTCCCAAGAACTATTTTTGATTCTCTGTTTTTGCTTCATCGTTAAAGCAAAGGGGAAATGTGGGCATTATGTGAAAACACAAACATTTCCATTTCAAAACCTGTTATTGTGGAAGTGCTGAATACTGTACCTCATTTCTATTCTCAGGGTGAAATCTAAAACTAAATATGCACAGGTATTGTCCAGAATATGTTTTTGTGGATACATGCCACTTTCTGCTGGATTACCAACAAATGTTTTAAACCCCTGTCTCTCTGTGATTTTTGCTGTTGCCATTTAGCTATTAATTACTTATGACAAAATTGTACGTCTTGGCTTTAAATCAGTGGCTGTAGGTTAAAAATGTGGAACAGACCTGTCATACCTGCCATAGTATAGTATTGCACCATATAAACAAATTTCAATATTAACATGTTGTAAAGGCTGTCAAAATGCTCAACATATGAAAACATTCTTGTGTCCACTGTGTGCAGCTATATCCCTCTGACTGATGCATAGAAGGTGACTGTGCATGCACATCTGTGGCCATCAACAGACATTCTTTATTTGACTTTTTGGCTTTCTTATGAACAATAACAAGACAGACATTCATCTGGACAGTGTATACAGAGGTTTATTGACACAGATAGAGAAAAAAACAGGAGAGGAGGGCATGAGGAGAAGAAGGTGTGCCAGGAAGGGAAAGATGCAGTGGATACAGTGAAGACAATAAGTAGGAAAACAAACAAGTCTGCCCTGGTTGTCCTGTCAATCCTTCATGATATTTTTCACAGAAACGCAAGTCAGCTGTTCCTTTTCACAGTCAGTATCAATTAACATGAGAAAAAAAAAAAAAAGAAAAAAATTCCACATCCTACATCAAACAGTAGTTCACTTTCCAGCATCACATGCCGAGCAGTTTTTTTTAAATGTCCCTTTTGTTTTTTAGGTTCTGACTACTGATGACAGTATTTGAAATGCAAAGGAAAGAGGGGAGATGGGGTGGTTGGGTTTTAAAATCAAACCTTCAAAGAGTTTCTATATTTACTCACTAAAAGCTCATCTTCTCTAGCTTGTCTACTCTAAAACATTTCACTTTGTGGCAGAGCTACACTATGCAGTGTTGTTTGGCTCTAATCGTCTGACACATTGTCTTTGAAAAAAGGAAACGCTAAAAAGCTAAAGAAAAAAAGATATTTTTCTGTCTATCTCTCTATGAGACAAAAGGCATCTGAAGCAATTGTTTGTTAAAGGTACAAGCCGTGCTTAAAGGGACAGCCCTGTGCACTGTTTTTATTACAAGTCCATGCACATCTTTCTCACATGAATGCACTATTCACATCATCCAACCTTGCCTTTTATTTATGGGTTTCATATGGGTTTTTCAAGAGTTCGTCATATTTCATACCAGCTTTATGGGTGTAATCCTGCCAAGTTCCTAATTGGCAGTCTTTGGTCTGATATAAGTCTGAATCTTTCTGTAAAACCAGAATGCCATGTCCAGGTTTTTATGACTGTCTTGTGTCTTCTCTATAAGCACTATTTCTACTCTGCCTCAACAGAAGATAGCCTTTCACAGTGCGTTGGTTCGTGGCTGTTGACTGTGGTTGGCAGACCTGGGCAAACAATAATGCATTTTTTATTTTACTGTTCAAATTGCACAGTTTCAGTTCTTAGTGTCAAAGCTTGGCAAAGCAAACAGCAGTATTTGATTACTGTTGTGCTCAGGTCCAGTGCTGGATGCAGTGGGAGGTGGTGAGGAGGTATCTAACAGGCAGAGGAAGAGGGTGAGCGAGGAGTGATATTAGTGCCATTCTTTCTGCTCTTCCATTGCTACGGTAACATGATGGGTGTGTCTGAGAATACTGACATGATGGAGTCTGTCTCTCCTGCTCTCTGCTGGGATTGGTGTTGGAGCTTGGATTGGTGCTCTGGCCCTAACAGTAAACTAGGCCCCAAATGTCCTTGCCCTGCCCCAGTGCCCTGCCCTGCCCTTACTCTGCCATTCTGCTGCTCTTTTATAGGCTCCAGAAACACTACATGCTTGTTGGTACTGACCTTGCGGCCTGGGCCTTCAGTGGTCGTTGGTGGGGTGGGGCTTATGATGGAGGATTGGGCACTCCCTGCCCCAGCCTCATTAGCCAGGCTTGGGGTGGTGTTGGTGGGAGGGGGCGGGGCCTTTCGACAAGGAGGGCAGCGACAGGGTGTCAGATAGAGGTACATGAGAACTAGGACCAGGCTCACCACGCAGCCCAGCAGAGTGGTGAAGCCAGTGTTAAATGGTTCATGAGGTTCATTGTCGTGGTGCAGGACCACAGTTAGATTAACCTCCCGAGTTTCATTGCGCTGCAGTTGGTGGTCCAAAGCCATACACCAGTAGATGCCAGAATCCTCTGTACGTACGTCCTTGATCTCTAAGCTGCCGTTTCTGTACATTGTGAGTGAATTGCTGTTTCCTGGAGGTGCCACATACTCCTGATTCGGTGACACCCAGAAAAATGTCACATGCTGTCCGATCAACGTTGTAACACAATGCAGCAGCACTGCACTTCCTGCGTTCACCAAAACACTACCCTCCTGCTCTCCTGGAGGAAACTTCATCCCAGTCAAGTTGCATTTTTCAAAATAGCGGTCATGCTTAAAGAAACGCACAGTTCCTTTTTGTATCCCATAGACAAGACATGTGTGCTCTTCCCTGAATTCTTTCACTGAGGCAAAGCCTCGCTGGTCCCAGGTGTGGAACAGTCCATACATTGAACAGTCACAAACCAGAGAGTTGTTATGAAGATAGAGTCCTTTCTGGACTGTGGTGGGTAAGTTTGATATGTCCTCCAGGGGTAGTTTGGGTAAGCGGTTTGACGACAAGTCAAGGAGGAATAGATGAGGATGTGTGTGCTTTTGTATTGAAAAGAATGGGAAGTCAGTAAGTCGGTTATGGCTGAGGTAGGCCTTGCGAAGATTACTCAGTCTAGCAAAGGCTGAACTTTCAACACGGACAATACGGTTGTTAAAAAGCAAGAGTTCCTCCAATCCCGGTAGGTCTATAAAATAATGTTGCTCCAAATCACAAAGATGATTGGATGAAAGGTCCAAGTGTCTGAGCAGTGTTCCAGAGCTATTCTGAAATGCCCTCGGCTGAATAGAAGTCAGTTGGTTGTGGGCTAACCGTAATGTTTCCAGCCGAGAAAGTCCTCCAAAACTAGCCTCCTGCAATTGCACAATCCGATTATGGCTGAGATCCAAAGTGACAGCAGAGACAGGCATTTCTTTTGGGACATGCTCCAGGCCCAGGGCAGTGCAGCTGAGGATGTCAGAGGCACAAAGACATCTTCCTTCTTGGGAAGAGTCATGTCTAAACAGGCAGATGCTGGGTTGGAGGCAAACTAACAGCACAACAACAGACCACCAAGATGTAGATGGTGTTATAACCATTGGTGCTACCACACCCTGCAGAAAGCCACTGTCTACTCCAACACATGACATGATGCCACCAGCAGACACTGATTTGTTTAGTCTTCTTATGGCTCACCTCATAAATCTGTTTTGCCACTTTAACGGCTGATGGAAAAGCCGTTTTATCTAATTTTCACATACTTCTTAAATTCCTGTGGTTATATTAACTTAAGATTTGTTTCAGTCACATCTTCTTGCTATAGGCGATGAACTGTCTCAGTCCCTTATCCTGGCTCAAGATACATCTAATAAAGAACACTTACTTTTATTATGTGACAGAGCACAAACAAATTGTTGTCATACATACTCCCTCTGAATCACTTGTACCCTCAGATTTTTGTTCTCCCGTGTGATTGTTTATTCTGTCTAACCTACTTAATTTTGAATGAGGCGTGCATCTACAGCCCCCTGCCATATGGAGAGGGCAAATATGGTGGCTTCATAAAAAGGCACGGTTCTTTAAATGCAGTACCAGGTGCAGATGTGTAAGCAAGCACATTTCTTCTGCGTCGTAATTTGTGTTGGGTGAACTGGGCATAAATCTGCCACAGGGAGGAAAACAGCCGTCCTGCCTGCACTGTGCCCCTTGAGAAACAAATGAAAAAAAGTCAATATGTCTGAAGATATGTAATGTTGTTGATTTGCTAGACTTATGATCAGGCCACAACTGTGAATGGCTACATATAATGTTCTAAAAGATAAAAAAAATCAGTTGTGCTGAGAATACAGTATTATTTCTCACCTTCAAGCAAAGCCAAAGCCAATAACTATCTTCAATGCTGCCTTTAATTACAGCTTTCACTGCAGGTTGTCAATACACCTCTGATAAATGTTTGCTCAAGTGAAGTGAAGAACAACTTTCCTTTTCTGATCACAAGGATTTGCTTCAGGCTCCCATTCCACATGAGCACTTAGTTGCCTTCAAGCTTGTATCGTGATGGTGAAGGCTCCTCTTAGTTGTAGCATCACTTGTTTTCACGCCAAGTAGAGTTTTGTGAATCACGGCCCCAGCTGTCAGACACCCACAGCCTTTTACACGAGTCGCAGATCAGATATTCAAAGAAGTCAGCATCCTGTCCCCTTCACTTCACACACACACACGCACACTGGCCATTTCAGTGGGTTACACCTTACACACACACACACAAACTGTTCTTCCTGGGCTCTGTCTTTCTGTTTTTTTTCCTTTGGCAAAGCCGTTTAATTTTTTAAAGCAGTGGGTGGATGTAAGGTTTTCAATAGGCTCAAGGTAAAGAGCAGTCTTTCTTTGCATTTGTTAAATCTCAAACATGAAAGATTTGTCCATCTTGTCTGCTCACTGTCCTGTTCTGGCTCTTCATCCAATGCTTAAGAGGAAAGAAACAACACGCCCATACATATAAAAAGTTGTTGTTAGTCCAATTCTTGAGTGTCCCAACTTATGAATAATAGTTCCTGTATTGTGCATGTTTCCTCATGGAGACGTGCAGCAGACGGTCCTTACTCCATTCTGTTTATGGCACACTCAGAGCAGAGTTGTGAGCTTTGCTTAGCGCTTCTGGTGCTTTCCCAGCTCCTCCTCTGCTTCTCGTCTCTCCTGCTTCACACTGGATTAATCCTCCTCCCCTTTCCCCCCTTTAGCATCTTCCACCCTTCTTAGACTCTGCTATGTTTTCTCCTCTTTTTCTTCTGAGCAGCTTGTGCTGCAGTCTCTTACTGTATCTGTCTGTTTGTGTTTCTGCGCTCAGACTTTGTTGTTTTCATCGCACAGGCTTTCTCTCTTTTGCATGTCTCTCTCTCTCTTGTCTCTCGTTCTGGCTTCCCCTCCCCTCTGCCTCTCTGCCTTTCGACGAGGTGGATTATGTTGCCACAAGAGGCGCTTTTGAGGGTGATTCTGAAGGGAATCTTGATTTTCTTTATAAAGGTTTAGCAGTTTTACGTACATGGTTATGAAGCGTTATTACAAACAAACAAACACTAAAATCTCTTTTTATTTTAAACACTCCCATCCACTATGTCATGTAAATCATAAAAATCTAATATTTTCTTCAATTGAACCTTGATTTCTTTTACTATTTTCATGAATAATTGAAATGATGTTATTAATAATGACATTCACACTTTGTGTGTCCAAATAGTTGACTTAAGAGAACTTTAAATCAAACTGGTGCAAATGTAAGAAGTTATTGGGACCAATAGAACTTAGTATTAAGGTCTAAAAGTGAAAATACAAGTAAGATTATTGTTCAATTATCTGTTATACAAAATATATACATGTCTCTCAGCTCCCAGGATAAGGCAGTATTGATCAGACCAAATGACTTTTGGCTATTTCGGTCACTGAAAGGAAGCTGTGTTATCTTTCAGTTAGTAATCTTATCTAGTCATCTCTTTTCTACTTTCAAATATTTGCATAAACCTGACATGACGTCCGAATCCAATTTGCTCAGATAATTTGTTATTAGTGAGGTCATCACTTCTGGGAAACAAATCAGAATTTACTCACGCAAGAAAACATGGAATTTAATGAGCCACACAATGCAGGCACTTCACAATGCACACTGCTCGTCTAAATACAGCCCTTTGTGTCTTTCACAAAGGCCATTATAAAGATTATTGTGAGATAAAAATAGTTCTTTTCATGAATATCATTAACAGTCTACCTAACCTTTGTCCCTGCAACAACTAAATATGGATTTAATACACACCCTATCTTACCCTTTATCAAACCTGCATTTTGTCTATTAATTAGCACATTATGTAAAACATGGTTTAGATATATTCTGACAGTAGACATACATTTCATTGAGGAGAAGGTTTTAAAGAAGGGTTCATTATGTTTGACTGAGAACATTGACAGACTTTCCATATTTGATGTTTAAAGAAACATTTAGTTAATAAGAAATTTATCAGAGATGGGGCTACATCTGGATTAATGCATTTTCATTTTGTCAACCGTATTGAACCTAACCATTATTAAAGACATCTCCATCTCCATTTTAGAAATAATAATTCTATATATATTATATATAATATATTGTAATAAGGCTTACATTTTTTCTCTAAATAGCATTTTTTTTTAATGCAGTGTTTAAAAAGCAAAATGATTTTAATAAAACATTGCTCTGGATGTAGCACTGTAGCATAAAATTAAGCTTCACACATCACATAAGAGTTTTTTGCATTGCTGTTAGGACACTTTTCTGCAAAGATAAAAGCTTAATGTTGGATGTGAAGTTTCAAATGGATACAAAAGAAGACACAAATACTTTCTTCTTTTCTGTCATGCCTAAAACCAGCTAAGTGACACTAATCCAATACAAGCTGTCAAAGATGGCCAACACACAAAACTGGTGGTGCTGTTACACAACCACGGTTATAAGCTTCAGAGGAGGCCTGTATCATTTGCAGATGACATGTTGACTCTAATGGGCCGTACTCTGTGCATTTTTGCTTTGTGGGTAACTGTGCATGTGTCTTTGCGGATGAATACACTTCGAACCGCCTCAAGTCTCAGTAACAGTGTGTGTTTCTTGCTGATCTTCTGTCACAGGGGATTAAGATCAGTGCCTCAGAGCCACATTTAACTCTTAAAAGTGGAAATGTGTGTGCCCTTTAAACCTATCATCCATGTATGTATCTAGACCATATTTTTTATTTACAGACCTGTCAGTCAGCCATTATCTTCCACTATGTCATTTCATTTACCTATTCTTTAAATGTACAATGACTGTATTTGGATGTTTAGTCAGAACAGTTTACATCTTCTTGCTTTAATTTCATTGATTTATTGATGCAACCTGATGGTTATTGGACACTAACTGCCAGAATAGAGGTTAAAATTAGCGAGGATTGTTAGGGTTGTCTGGCTGATTTGACAGGAAGCTATCGATCATCAAGCCTTTGTAAATTAGTGGGCATTGTTTGAAAAATAGATAGCATTTTTTCTTCATTTACTTCAGCTTATTTGTTTTATTCATTCACATTCAAGTCATTTGCCCCATACGTAATTTGCCTTGTCAATCTAAACGCTTTGCCCTTTTGTTAGTTTATAATTAAAGTCGGAGCACAATGGACTTGGGCTGACTAGGAACACGGGCGTTTCACAAAGACACAACCGGTGACATTTTCCAGCCGCTTGCTCTGACTCACAGTGGTCTTCTTTACAATGATTTCGAGCACAATCCCTCCTTATTCTTTTTCTCTCCTCTTGAATGAATCATTGTTGTACGGCAAAGATCAATCACACGTTACTGCATTATTAAAACCCAACGAGAGGAATCTATCCAGAATTGAGGCAAGCCAGACGACGAACCAAAGAAAAGGTCTGAAGTGTGTCTCGCTGTGTGAAGTGTCAAGTCTGTTGTAATGATAAGGTCAGAGTACATTTTTACAAGCAAATGTCACTGTGTTTCCTCGTCAGACCCTTTAGATCCCCCCCAGTGGAGGATACAGTGACCTATCAGCACCAACTGGTAGGTAACAGTCTGGGAGCACGTAGGGAGTGACAGGTGGACGTTTAAACAAACTCGAATGAGGAGTGCAGCAAAGACAACTCACAGTCACTTGAAAATAGATTAACATTTTCCTTTCACCATAGTGATTGTTTTCAGTAGTACTCTATAGGTGGCTACCTTGACAACAAGCACCACTACTTTGACTACCATTCATTCATGTGGTAATATACAGTTTACCCCATTTAAAAATCAATTTGAGTGAAAACGGAAGCTGGCACGCAAATGAACTGAAAAGTGTCTACTTTATGGAAAAGGATGGGAAATGGGAAATAGTTTGGCCTTCATTTTGTATACGTAAAAAAAAGAAAATATTGTTACATGACAAATTGGATGGCCCAAGACATTGACAAAGTGATTGAGCTCTCCACTCTATATCATGCACAGGTTTGTATGAGCTTGTGACAGGAGAGTCTCAGTTAGTCCCAGATTTTATTAGCAGTGTGTGCCCATGCATATTATGGTTGCACTTTAAGCAATGCAGTGAAGCTGTGAGAAAAAGTGGGCGGGAAAAGACATTTTGTTCAGCATGCATGTCTGTGTGCTTATATATGCATATGTGTTCGTAGGAGGGCGTGTGTAACATCCAGCTATGCACATAAGGTTGTTACATTTGCCATCAGGTGTAAGGTACTGACACAGGAACATTGTATAGGCACCATATGCAGAATTTGATTTTTTTTTTTTAATTCTACATTTTCTAAACTATCAGGCTGTGAAGTTAACATCTTTATTTATCAGTCACACTTGCGTCAACTAAAGTGGCACTGAAAAGAGTAGTGACTGAATTGAGCTGAGTTTGTAAAAGCTAACCGCTACACTATAATACAAGCAAAGTACTATTTGCTTTAATTACCCAAATTTTCTGACAGTCTTAGATATTATTCGTAGGCAATCTTTGGTTGCAAAACTGTGACGAAGATAGTCCCCGCATTAGGTTTATAACTGTGGAATTCAGGAATATAGATATGGATATGGACAAAAATATCATAAAAGTTGTTTGGTAACCATTCTTTATTTTTTTTTTTAACATCTGATGACTTTTCTTCCTACACTGATTGTTTGTATTTCAGAACTCACTGAGAAATCAGAAATCACTATACTCACAAAACATCTATTATAACAAACTTGGTTTTCTTTGAGTGACATTGATCATGTGAAACTGAAAGGGAGCAGAAGCAGCAAAGAAAGTGCATGCAGCTAGTGTGAAGTATCTCTGAAGGACAGCCGAGAACAGAGCAGGAGTGTAAACACGCAGAGAGAGACAAAGGAGATGCTGGAGCTGTTTGGAAAAAGCCAGTGAGTGGGAGCCAGGTCTTGTGGAAAGCCCCGCTATAAAAGATTGATGTGTAGAGGTTGGATTGAGTGGCGCCGCAGGGGAGAGTAGAACAGAAGGGAAAAGAGAGAGTTAAGGAGGGGGCTTTCATTAGTGAGAACACAAATGATTGAGTGCTGCATGGATTGGAATGAGAAGGGGGTTCGAGAGAAATAGAAAGTGGCAGAGAATGTTGGTTTTCACATTTTTCAACACGAGGACAGACATAGATACTTGATGAAAAAGAGAAGTGATGAGAAGAGCCCAAAGTGAAAGAATGGGTGACTGAGGAGGTCTGTTTTGAGTGGCACAAGACTGAACCATTCTTGACTGTAATTATATAAAAGTGAGTTTGAGATGAAGAACATCAAAAATAAAAGAGATGCCTTCTCTGTACGATTTTCTGTGTCAAAAAAATGCAGGTACCGTTTGATGTTGGAAGAAGCTGTTTTTTCTTAGGCAGTTTTTTGTTGCTCAGCACATGCTGAGTACTCCTAACCAATTAGAAAATTAGTGATGCTCTTTTTACCTGCTGCTGAGCAACAATAATGCTCATCACTGCTGTCATGGTCATTTACTGAGAAAAGAAGTCTTCTATTTGCAACTCACACAAGTTTGCTTTATTGCAGACCATGTTTTTCAGCTCTGAAATCAAATGTCCTAGACAAAAATGTCTTCAACCCGTAATGTGCTTTCTTACTGAAGGATTCACCTCTAGCAAATTTGGACCACATCTACAGATGAATTGTTCAATGCTAGTGTTTCACTGAAAACAAGATCCTGTTGCATTTTAGCTATTTGTTTATACAAGGACCGTGATTTCACTGAAACTGATGAGGTCCCAGCTGGTCCCAGACAATTATTGGCTGCTGGCAATGCACAGTTAGTAGATTTAGCAAAATACTGTTTTGTATGTCAAAAAGTCGAACTTAACAGCTGAGCGTGTCTGTGTGGACACAGAATCTTTTGGAGTTATTTTTACTATTTAAACCTCACTTTAATTCCCTTAATAACTTATCCTTTTTTCCTACTTCTTTTCCTTATCCCCTTCGTGTCTCAGGACATCACGAGCTGCAGCCGTCCTGCTCTCTGACCCCTGCTTCCAGCTCCACTCCATCCAGCACCTCTTAGGCGAGGGAGGGGAGTCGTCCACTTCAGCTGCAGCAGTGACCTCCAGTGCTCTTCCAGTCGTAGGGTCCTTGGGGTCTTCTGTCACCCCTCCTATCGCTTCAGCCTCAGGCTCATCAGAACGCAAGCACTTCTCTCTTCATGCATGTAAGTAAAACATAATATGCATTCTTAAAAATGAAGGGCACTTAGTTTAGTATTTTGCTGTACAGTATATCTGGGAGGCTTTCGGATTGGAACGAAAGCAGTTACACTTCAATTTTGTAGCTGTTGAAGTCCAGCAATTTAAAAGACACATTAGGTCAGTCAAAAGACTTGATTTATCAGTTTTATCTTCCAGAGCATTTTCTATCAAAGTGTGTCTGGCCAAGTCTTTGCCTTGGACCATGACCCGTAATGTTCCTAATAGGATTTAGACTACACTTTAATTCTGTTAAGGTCTGTAGTGGCATTTATCATGGTGCTGTGCTCTGTGTGTTCATAAGACATTTTCCTGCTTTGCATACACTCAGTAGGCAACAAAGAGGCTTAGTGGCTTTGGCTCATATTTCATCATACAAGACAAATTATCTGCCATGGTTAACACAGAGTTGGTGTTTCTACAGAATCATAAGTTCCTCCAGCTTCTAAACTTAGCCCTTTTATCACTAAATTGGATTTGAAAGAAGTTGACCTGAATGAAAAAACATAACCTTTGAAACAACAGAAAAGCTTCTATTTACGGGAGAGAGACATCTGCTGCATAAACAGATGATGAAGCCAGTTTGAAAAGTTGGACGTGTTGAATAAAGAAGGTAGTCAATACTCTTTTTTTTTTTTGCAGTTCTAGGGGTATAGCTGTTTACTGTTGCAATAAACAATAGACGATTGTTTCCGGTTTAATCCCTGCTTTCTGAACTTTCTGAAATTATGCTTATGTTTATTGCAGTGTTGACAGTAAATGCATTGTTTTTGATTCACAAAGCAGGAGCCTTCAATCAAAACTCTCTGTAAATCTCTGAACTCCATCTGAAACAGAAAAGGCTAATGCTAATAAACGCTACCTTTGTTTGTGAGGGTAAAAATAAAACACAATATTTACCATTCTTTCTTCTTTGAATATGACTGTTTATCAGAATAAAGAACATAGTGAACTTATGTGTTTTTCCTTTTATTTTTCACCTCTGCCTGAGTAAAGATTCTCTATCCTCCAATCAACAGTGTTTCCCTCCTTGTTTTTGTAACCACACTGCTGTATTGGAACTGCAGTACTATGGTACACAGCTTTATTGACCCAATTAGTGCAACCATGGCTTAAGACTCCTATTGAGTAATTAAAATTTTGATTCTGTGTTTGTTTTTAGATAAACTTCCATTGTTCACAATAATAACTTCACTTCGCCCACATGCATACCCCCCACTGATCTTTTTGTTGAGATATTTAGAGAAAGTTGTTTGAGAAAGGAACTTCAAGGCTGCTGGAGACGGAGATCCATGAATAGAGGAGAAAGTGTCAGAGAGACTGATCAAGGGGAACAGTGAGAGACAGATGAAGTGAGAAAACAGTGAAAAAATGACACTGAGAGATGAAGGCGGGATGTATAAGAGTCGCAAAGAATGAAGAACACATCAATTGCATGGATGATGTGAAAGTATGCACATTCTGCACAGTCACGGTCGAGACATAGCGTTTTAATATTCAGATTTGATGACAAACGGCATGTGCAGTGTAGCATTATCAGTTATCAGTGGCTCTGACTGGTGCTAATGTGTTTGTGCACATCTTCAGAATGTTTGGCATTTTATGAATTTGTTAAGCTACCCAACCCATAAAGCCAGAGGTTCAAGAGGCACTCCTACTTTCAAAAAAGCATGAGGAAGTAAGCCTTTATTGTCAGAACCAAGCCATATTTAAAAAGCCATGTTTTGAGTTAGTGCTTTGTTGTACTTTTCCTGAGCTCCAAAAGCACCCTCTCTATGTCCTGTTTCTTCAGCAGCAACCACTCTTTACCCTTTGCTATCTCAACACAGTTTGAAAATATTTTTAGGAACAAAGTTTACTTTTTTGTTAACCATGCAGTTTGCTGTGAATGAGAGATAAAATGCAGCAGACAACATCTATCAGCATCAATGTTTTTTACTTGCTTAGTTGTTTTTGTTTTTTAATTAAGCTTGTTTAAGAGGCACCGCAAGTCATTTAACGCTTTACAGATTCATCAATCTAGAATGATATGGTAAGCATTTGGACTTAATCTTCTACCCTACTTTTTTTTCTTTTTTTTTTTACATCAGTTACCATGTTTTTCAATTACTTGTTTTCTGTTTCCCTTGTATAATATGGTGTGATGATGTGGCCACCACCATAGACTAGGTGCCCTAGAGTTGAACTGTCACCACAGGATATGGCCTGTTCACCTCACCCTATTTTCTACTGCCATGGAAACAGACAGTTACCATGACCACCTTGTATGGCACCATCAGGGGGATTCGTCATATCTGTGTGTTTTGTCTGCAGATATCACACAGGGCCTAATCTTCATCTTTTGTCTGCTTTCATGGTTGAGTTATAACCCTTCAACTAAACCAAAATGGACTTTTCCATTTTATAAGACATTTTTACCAACTATGAAAGTGAAGTCACACAGTACGTAGGATGGAATTTGTCATTAACAAAGTGTGGTCACGTGGCATTTTCATATGAGAATTGCGGCAGTAAATGGGTTTGCTGAGATGGTTAAACATGCTGCGGGGTTACACGGAAGCTGACATTTTCTCAGCAGACAATTATTTAGTTGATATCATTATACAGATTTCCCCATGGCTTTGGCTGTGCACGCCTCTGTAAATGTATGCAACTGCAAGCCCTAAAATGCCGTGGAGGTCTAATGCCTTTCAGAGTTAATAGCCTGAACCATATTCAGTCTTTTTCCTCAGTGTGTGAAGGAGGTTTTCTCCTCTGCATGTGAACATCCTCCAGGTTAATTATCTGGTGCTGGACGGCTGCCAGTGAAAAATGTTGTGCTTTGATCTGATTAAGAGGAGACAGGGGTTCAGACTCTCAATATCTGTGTTGTATCCACTCTCCTAAGTGTATGGGCTTCTCCTCGTATCTGTTTGGCTGTGCGCTCTGAATATATTATGCCCTTTTTACATCACAATGTGTAAGTGACACAATTTACAAGAAGCCGTGTGCGCTTGTGTGCATATACTTTTTGTCTTATCTGTGTTTATTTGTACTGTTGAATAATTCATCCGAACACGGAGCCCAGAATACTCCAGCTGATAACCCGATGAATGACACTTTTGCTTTAGGGGTGAAGCCATACTTATCTAGGACTTGAGTCAGGAGTGACGTGTTTTGTGACTATTTCCATGTGGAGCTTTGTGATAAGTCATGTTAGTGAGTTTTAGATTTTAAACAATGTCAGGAATGGTTGTATTGTAAAACTGAATTAATCAAAAACTGTTTTGTTTTCCAACCACTGTGCTGTAAACTGTGTGAGGGCTAATACTGCTTCTAGAACCCAGAGAAGTTTAAATAATGGAAAGGATGAATCTGCAGAAAGGTGGTCATATTTCCTCTGAAATGCCCTGAATTTGCAAAGTGGCAGGAAAAAGACAAACAGCATAGCGCATGCACTTGTTGCTTTGTGTAAATTCGCTGTGCGCTTTGATTTAATGAAGCGTGTTAGCACTGAGCATAAAAAGAAAGAAAAAAAAAACACATTAGCGTTGCCTTTTTAGGTCATATAACAAGAGAAACAATTAGAACCTTAAATTGACTAAAAAGTGTATTAGAACGATATTACCTATGTTATCAAGCACTACTTCAACATTGCCATCATTTATTTTTAGACCAACAGGATGTTACATTGACTCCTATTTTCATAAATCAGCAGTAATTATGTCTCTAAGCATCAGCTAATGAACACACGGTGGCCTTGACATGATGTGACTCATATTTTCCTGACATGCATCTCTTATAATGTCTCTGTACTATTAGTTCTGCCAAGTGTCAGGATAATGAATCGCTTCCCCCGACAGACACCGACAAAGCTATTTTAAGGGTTTTTTCGGTTTGTGTGCATGTTGTTTCTGTTAATGCTGTGGTGTACTAGTCAAAGCACTCAAATCCTTTCAGCACCGAATGTATTATGAATGAGATGTGGTGCGAACAGTTAAATGAAAAGGAAGGCTAAATGAAAAAGACAATGAGTGTGTTATTTAACTCTTTTAATCATATTTTGAACCTTTGATAATCCCTTTTCAGTGTTTTCAAATAGAGTTTGTCACGATAAACTGTACCCTGGGCATATCTGGGCCACTGTAACTCTGATTTTGTGCTCAAGTAGGTATTACATTATGAAAATATAATTCATAAACTACATCCAATGCTGCTTAATCGTATTTTACCTCAAATATGCTTAAATTCACTCCAGTGAGGTGCACACACTGTTAAAATGCACCAAAGCCCAGACCCTCCAATGATGTACTGCTGTATATGTTATCCATTGGACTGACCCAGGAGACTATATGTGTGGGAGTTGGTGTTAATGAATGGACATCGGTAGCGTGGGAAAGCAGGTGACCTTTTACTCGGTGCTTTCAAATACAGAAAATGGGACTAGTGTAAGTAGACAAGGGCGTTTTCTTCCATAGTTAGTTGTTTTTTTTGGTTTCTATTTTGAGTGCAGTAACGTGCTGCTGTTCAATGTTGCACCAAGACTTTGCGGCTGTGTGTGTTCACAGTAAGACTCTATCTATACAGATTTCAGCATCACTCTGTCAATGGGTTGCATCATGAGTGCCATGGGCAAAAGAATAAGCGTTTACTTGCTCCCTGATAGCTGCCAGTAGTAATTATACAGTGAGCAGCATAATCAGGGGCACACAGATATTTAAATTACAGCTGCCCACCACAACTCCACTCATAAACATGCCATTTGGAGGCACTACGCATAATAGTGCCTCCATTTCCATGCACTGACCAAAGAAAGCAAAATATCTGAGCAATTTTTAAACTGTAAATCCAGCAGAATAAATGCCACATAGCTGTAGAAATCTAGTTCACGCTTGAGAGACCACAAAGTAGCAAACAAAAAGTCCTTGTCCTCATTTATTATGAACAGATCTTTGAACAAGCTCTTTAGTTTCTACTCCTTTCTAATGAAACATGAAAACAAGGGCCAATTATTGCAAATTACTTTGATCACAACTGAAGAACTGCTTAAAATGCATATTATAATTACTTTTTATGGAGTTGTATATGCATATACAGTGAGAAAAACATAGGCACTTAATCTGCTGACCATAAAATTCATAGATGCAACAAAAACAAACTGTGCACTACATTTCACTGTTGAAAATCATCCAAGCTCATGTCATTTGTTTGTTTATGGGTAATACCCTGTTCCCAAAACATATGTACACACATTTTTGGTGGAGATATGACTATTCGGATTTGTTATTGATTTTGTTATTTGATATTTGTCAATCAAAGATATAAGCTAAAACATTTTCACTATAAACTAAGCTATCTTCTTATCTTTTTCTATGTGTGGATTAAAAATCAGTAAGTATGAAAGCACACAAGTATCATTATAAGGTAGCTGCATAGGCCTCATGTCATCTCTTACAATACAGCGCAGGTGACTTGTTTACCCAGAGCCACATTTGGCTAAATGTTTACTGGGCAAAGGCAAGACAAATAGGCCACTTACTTACTCATTGTTCCTTTATGCGGCCACTCTGCAACCATTAAAGTGAATTGCTGACTGTAAAAAACACATTTGAAACTCACTTGAACATTTGTCTTGTCTTTTAAGGGCTGTGTATATGATTTTAGGTTGTGCATAAGCTTTGCGGCAGTTGTGTTTTGTATATCACTTTTTATTTTCCAAATGTATTCTCTTTTTAACACATGTAGCAGTTGCAGTCTCTCTGTGCAGATCAAGATGGCAGCCGTCCAGTGAGCCAATATCACAGTCCAGACTGGGGTTCTACCCACCACCCCGATGGTGAAAGAGGATCTGTCTGATTGCTGGACAGAGAGGGAATGAAGGGTGGTGTTCAGGTTGAAAAAATGGATAGACAAATCGAAAGCCATCAAGTAAGAGGAAAAGAAAAGGGAGAAGGCAGGGGATGTATAAATGGGGCTGAGGCTCGGAGAAAGTTAAAGGAAAGCAGCGGGAAAGAGGATTGCAACAGAGAAGTACAAAAGTAGCTGGGGGAGCTTAAAGTGAGTTTTTTGTGCTGTGTTTGCCAGCAGTGTATTTCAGAAAGACTGGTGTTTTCAGATCTAAGTGGGAGAGCACTTTAGAAATCTAATGGTAAAGATGATGGTGGGAATGTAGTGATTGTGCTTTTATGTCCTTACCACGTTTTATGCCATGAATCAATTCAACAAATGCAAAAAGGAAAAAGGGGCTTTAAAACGTATAGTGCTAAAAGCTCTTGCTCAAAACATAGATATTAAATTAGTCTCTGTTCTTTGCACTTGGATTGGATATGCTGATGTTCACACTCTGTAGGGATAAAATGCTTGAATGTGTATTTTGTGCTTTGATGAAAACAAAACCAGACTTGCTTGTGGTGAAACATACTTGATAACAGCAAGCAAAAATGCTTTTGTCAATGCTTTTGGCCTTTGCTGATCATGTATAAATTCATGTCCAAATGTTTAAACCATCTGCTACATGTAGAGATGTAAAGGTTATAGAACATACTGTATGCAAAGTCTTTTTCTTTTTATAGATTCAGGTGAAGCAATCTTAAACAATTGTTATACATAATGGGTTGTTGATATGTCTCTTCTTAGATACTAGATGTAAAGAGCAAACTATGTGTTGGTTAATGACTGGGCTGAAGAGTACAAATAGGAACTTCCAAGATCCACTGCAGAAACAAGTCAAGTCTAAGCTAATTGGTATGAATAAACAGAGCTAAAGTTAGTTTACAATAGAGAGGATGAGCAGCTGTGTGCTTCGACTTTGGGCTTCTCACATGATGCTGACTTTGAGTTTTAGGCTTTGGTGATCACCAAGCTTTAACTGCTGCTCTGTTTGTCTCACTCAAAACATCTGCCACATATGCCTTTTGGTCATCTGCACTGAAAGTAAACAATAAACATAAATACATTCATGTTTATTTCATTCACATAACTAGCAGGCTTTTCTGAAAAATGTGTCTTAAATTGCTAAAGGCATATAACATTTTTACATGCTTAGAACCTTTGTATCATCATATTTTACGTTGCTATAGTTTTCTTAAACAAGTTGATATCATAAAATAATCCCAGTTAAGTTTGAATTGAGAAATACTTTAGTTGTGTTGCATTTGCATTTATTGGGAGGTCTTCTTGTTGCCACAGAGCAGAGATGTACCTTGCAACAGTCCTGGATTCTGTCATTAAGTAGCTCACCTTTAAAAGCCCTTGCTCTGTTTATAAAAGAGCCCTAACAATATTTCTATTGTAAATACATACAAGATGAATTAAATATCATAAGGCTATTACAGGATCATTTTTCTACTCTTATGTTTATTCACTGCACATACAAGCTTAGTATTACTACAGAGCTCCACTGTGTGACCCATGTCCCTCTGTGGCACCATATTAAATTAGTTTTGGCAGAGAAACTGTCAGACCAGAGAGAAGCCCAGATATCCTTCACAGCCGTGTCCTCCATTTTCCTCTCCTGAGACGTTTGTAGACTATTTGGGTTATGTTCTGCTTTGGGGTCTTCCCACTGTATACAATTATAATCCCTCCACTGGGAGACTTTTGACTCATTTAGCATGAAAGAGTTAAGAGAGACATTACTTTTTAGTTGGTGTTGTGTTACACATTATTCAAATTTGGCTATGAAACATTTAGCTGTGTTGTGTATTGCAGCCTCTGGCCAGTAAACCTCCTTCTAACAATATAACAAAAAGGCAGGAGCAGGTTAAAAAACGACAAGTCCACATCCTGTTCTCTGAAAAGACCTGCTGTGTTGTTCCATGACACCAGCACTCTGCTTTAAATTAGAGAAGCTAAGTGGACTTGACCACAGTGTCAGGCAGGGAAATGGGCAATGTCTCCCGCAAGCACTCCACCGCTGCTTTTACAATTGAGGGATCACAGTGGACGTTATAATGTCTCTTCTCTTTTGCCCACAAGTCTGAAGGAGAAACAAAGTGCATTTACAAGTACCTCCATAAAGGCAGTTGTGGAGGGCCAAAGATCCACAAACTATTCGCCACAAAAAGTGCATTTGCTGTGGCATGAATGACTGCTTAACATTAACTCAGAACTGAGCTTTTGAACACTTCACATTCACATTGCAAAAAGTGTTATTTGATCTAGACAAAGAACATACAAATAAAAGGGTATTTTTTTACAAGAACTATTATACTCCTCCTGCTGTTACTTATAATGTTAGCAACCATTCAGTACAGGGAATTTAAAGTCACCAAGTTACCAATATGTGTGTCTTTAGATGCTCTCTTAAAGGGACTGAGGGAGGATACACATATAAGTATATACATTGACTTTGGCACACTGCTGAGCCTCTGGCCTCGGCCTCACCTCAGTGCTTTACCTATTGATAGAAAACATGTGCACTGTGGATACTGACAGTTGTCAACTAGAGCACTTATTACATCCTCAGTATAACACAAACTGTCACTTTAACGGAGAGAAGCTCTTACCACAAGATTGCAGAGTCAGTGTCATAAGGATTCCTTTCTAAAATAGATCAGATACTTAACAGGATATTAAAATTGACAATTTAATTATGCTTTGTGGCTATAAAAAGCAAACAGATCACAGTGGTATAATTTTATTCCTCGTTTGCCTTGTGGTCTATTTTTGGTTGTTTGGCCGTAACGGGATCTTTACATTTGAGCCCAATGTTTCCCAGACGTCATTTGTAGAAGGAACCCTGCCTTTCACAATTGCGGTATCAGCTCTGGTGTCATCTTACACAGTAGTGATTACAACAGTACACACGGCGGCTCAGTTTCTCAGATATGGACCACTCTTTCCTGTTTTGTTGAATCATTATCAGACATTCCTACATTTATTCTGTAACCCAGTTAAGAGAAGAATGTTAAGGTTTAATTTTACAGAACTGTGTCAGAGTCAAAACATGTTCCAGTACATTTAGATAAAAAGACACAATTTTCTGGTCTGGAAAAGAATCTGTCATGAATTTTTTTTGTGCTTTGTGGTTTTTGTGATAATGTTTTCTGTGTGTATCTCCCAACAGACACCGACTACATCAGTGAAGAGGAAAAACACAAAGTGGAACTCATGTTGGCATTTCTCACAGAAGAATCCAAACAAGCAGCTGCAAGCACTGCGGTAAGCACCAAGAAACAAACCCTTTTTCACTCTGCTCCTGGTGTTTCGATCATGTTGCTCCGTTTTCGAGCATGAAATCATTGTAATTGCATACAAATTGGACAGTGTTACAAGAGCCACTCTTTAGATTTCTGTCAAAAGTATGAAAACTCCTTTTATTCTCCCTCAAACTTATGTAATAGGAAAAGGTTATTCTACAGACCAACTCAGGCAGACAGTCTTAAGCACTCAAGTGTCTCAGAGGTAACTCTACTCTAGAACAAGATGAGCCCTTCTGTCTAAGTACAAGTTTAAACATGACTTTTTAAACATTAAAGTTTGGGAATGTGGATCCGGTTGCCCTTGAAGCTGAACCTCCTGAGCTCAATGGTCAGTAGAAACTTCCTCTTCTTATCTTCCTGTCTGCATTGGGAACCTGATCGTTTACTCTCTCCTTTGGATTCCACCACAGAGCTAAACTGGCCAGAGAACAGATCTATAATTTATAAGGGAAATGGAAGTGGATAGAAAAGAGGCCAAACTTTAATTAATCACTTTTTTACTACGTCATACTTCAAACATCCATCTGGACAGTACCAATCCTCCAATAACTGTGCAGTTAATTGATACATTTTATATTTATGTTCGAATAAAAAGAAAATGAAGTATGTATAATACTGACGCAGTAAGTGCACTAGTCAAGAGCCAGAAGAATATTATCAGAGAGCACTAATGTTCCTTTTGTAAGCTCTCCCTTTACTTAGCTCAAAGTAGAAAATTGCATTGGCTCTAATGTAAGGTTTACATCATGATTGGAAATAATTCTTAAGGTGAATAAGAAATGTGATATGGGATTGAGCTGGCAGAAATAGTATCCTTACACAAGGCATCTTTACACTAAAGCAGTACGGTAGGAAATGTATCAGTACAGCATGGTTTCAGGGGTATTCAGAAGGGTACAAAGCATCCCAAATACACTTACCTGGTTCCAACATTGTGGTATGGTTACTAAAAGGTAGGACAACTAAACACACTTTGCCCAAATGAGTAGATTAAATAGGAACAATGCATTTTGCTATGGGAAAATTACATTTGCATATTGCAGTCCTTGCATTGAGCTGTTTCTGTTACAAATAATATAATTCACAGAAACTTCAAATGCACTGTTTGAGATATGTTTGAAATTGCTAAAACACTCATTAGTAAACAGTTTGTTGAACAGAAGGCTTCTGATGTTGCACAGCTCCAGAAATAGTGCCATACCGAAAATATAACAACATAATCTGTGTCTTATGTTATCTTTTCTTTACCAGTTGATATCTTTTTTCACCCTTTCTTTCCTCTGTTTGCTCCTGTTGTGTGATTAATTGTCTGTAACTTTCAGCATTTGGCAATTCTGAACCAGAGCCACCCTTTCACACTACAAACAATCCAGACCATGGTTGAGTTTGATCCGGACCGAGACCACCTCCTTTTGCCAGTGCAGCAAATGTGAATTTTGTTGTACATACTTTATCATAGTTAATGACAGTGCATCTTCATTTTTAAAAAGTATTTTCAAATACAAATTGCATCTCATATAAAAACAAAACTTGTATGCCACTGGTATGATGTCACACAGCAGACGGCAGTGTCCTTCACACACTTCAGTGGAAGACAAGCCTTTTCAGTGTTAACCCAACACCAAACCCGACCCATAGCACACCTCTCAGTAAAACCAAGACTACAGAAGCTGGTGTACACTGCAGACAGATTTTAACATCACTCTGTGCTCATGAAAAGGGTATTTTAAATTTAAATTATGCATTGAGTAGTTATCGCAAACACTAAAAACAGCCCTTTAGAGGCTAGTGCTACAGCCAGCCAGCAAAATGAATAATGAATCATTCAGACAGGGTTTTAGCATTTTTGGGTCAAACAACCAGTGATACATGTTTGGCTGCTCTTAACGGACTGCGTTCAAAATGTATTCTTCTTTTAAAAGAAATGTAAATTTATGGAAATGGGCAGGTGTGTAAAAGTGGAGAAAAGACAGAGTTGTTTTGATAATCTGCATTTGGCACATTTCTTTTTACAAGCTGAAAAGCATTCTCTTTCATAGACTCCCCCTTGAGTACCAAGGAGAGCTGTGTTAAATATTTATTGGTTGAGGTACACATGTCTCCTTATTTTATGGCGGAGTACTGACCTTTTAATACAAAGAGGAAAGATATTTAACAAGGATCCATTTTGAAGGAAAACAAAAAACTAATTGGAAAGTTTCCCTGTGCATTATCACATCTTGAGTTGTGGTTAAATTGCATATTTATACCAACAAGCATTCAAATCATCCTTCTGGGGGTACAACTTTTTCGAGAATAACAACAAGTAAGAGAAGAAGTAAGACGTGACTTGAAAAAGAGACAGTTGTTGTGTCTCTTGGCTCTTTAGCAGAGTATTTTTTGCAATTTCTACTACTTTTATCTAAATTTACTGTAAAATAATTTCAAACAGAAAGAAGAGAATGGAAAGTCACACTGAGGTACCAAGTGCTGGTATCTGTATATAATTTGGTCATTAATAGGCAGCCACTGCAAAATTACAAATGAAACGATCCCTTTCCAGTAGGGTCTGTTCCAAGTTCAATGGGGCTGCACACAATATGGCAAATTTATCTGTTTGCAGGATCCAAAACGCTGTTTGTATTGCAATAATCTTCCATGTGAATGATATTTAACACATTGTGTAGCAAAAAAATGGACCAATCAGAGCTTTAAATCTCAAGGGTTGACTAAATAAGTAAATAGGAATTTAAGAAGCTATGTAGAATGTATTTATTTCTTTATTTAATTGAAATATCACACGTTCTATGGTTATTACAATATTCAGCTGTTGCATAATGCATGTTTTCCTAATGTGGTGCAGTCAAACCAAGAATCCCTCTTTCTAGAAAGCAACATTTGGAATTTAGCTCAAACCATTATCTTTTCATATCATATATTTTGATTCAGAATAATCCCCCAAAGAAGATGTCTATGCAAAGGCCTCTCCTCCAGATTTACTCTGAAAGTGGGAGCTCTGCGACTAGTTAGAGTGGCGTCATGTCAGCTCACAGCCTCCCTGGACCTCACTAGTGGCACGGTGTGATACAAGAAGCAGGATGATGCAGTGTTTTACCATGAATACATTGTAGTTCTCTTGAGGGATGCTGCATCAGTAGGGTGAGATTTACAGAAAGCAGACACACAGATGGAATAATACATGTGGGGGATTGGGAAGTATACCTATCCAAAGTTGAAAATAAGACGACAAAACGACGAAAAATAGATGCATTTTCAAGCACAATATACTATCATAAACGCATTTGTATTAAGGTCGCTTTTTGAAGTGTTGTCAATATGATAGAATTCATAAACACAACATAAACATTTGGGGGAAAATGCTGACAGAATTAAGGTCAGCTGTATTTTATCGCAGCAGATTACATCTCTGAAAGAAGATATTTTGAGATCCATAAGCTTTTCTTTTTGTAGTGATTGTGTTCGTGAAGGAAAAGCAGGAGAGAGAATGAAGCTGTGTGAGACGGTGCGTGCTTCTGGTTGGTCTGTGTCCCTTAGACAGTAATCTGATTCCTGACAGCGCTGCGAATGCCACCTCCAACAGCCAGGGTGTTATTAAATCATTAGTCTGTTTGAAAAGCTGTCGGATTGGTTAGGTCTCGGTGTTTGATTTCTGCTTTGTGTGAATGTTTCCATAGACAATAGTCCTCTATGCCCAGATTCATCCCGTGCAGCTATTCTCCTAAACTGTGCAGGCAATCGCAGAAGAATAAAAACTTGTTTACAAACCTCCGTCTGCACTTTTTTGTTTGCCAAGCTCAACAGCTCGGCATGTCACTGCAACCAGATCGTCTGCGTCTGGTTTTGAAGCTCCGATAATTTTCTTTTAAACAGCAGGTTTTGGCAGGTGTGAGAGGCAAGACAGGCGATGAACATGGTAGATAAAGAGCGGGTGTGATAGCCAGGCTTGTGTTTTGTTTGTGCACACAGCAGCATGTTTACAAAAGGATGTAGAGAAAGGCACAATCTGGTGTCTAATGACTTCCGATGTGCTGACCTTTTTGGCTAATCTGCAGGGATTTAGTGCTGAAAGCCGTCCAAACATACAGCCATTACTTTTTATTTTCAATTTGAATGTAGTCAAAGTTATCTGTTGAAGTTTTAAGGTTTTCTCTGCAGAAGAAAGAATATGTAATTTATGAGAGATACTGCTCTCTGGTGCAACCTTTACCTGAGGTCACGGTGCCATTAGTGGAGTATCAGCACTTGTTTTCACCTCTTCAAGAGTGCAGCCTTCGGGTCCCATTACCTACCTATCAAAACATGACACGAGAAAATAGGCTTTGAACCAGAAGGTCAGTAGAAGAAGAATCATTACTGCCTTATTTTGCTACCTTGCCTGCCTTCAATTTCGCTTCTCATTGTAGTCCTCGCTGTTATTACTACCTGTATTGTGAAACTTTATATTGGTGGATAAATAGAGTATTGTGCAAACGTGCCATTGATGTTCGATCTGTTCTCAACTGTATACTTCTGTTTAATATTTTATACAATAAATACAGCCAATACCAATTCCACAGCAAAACAAAACCTAAGACTTAAAGACTTTTATAAAACCACAACTAATAAAAGCCATGTCTGTATGTATTTTTTTTTCTTTTATAATCTTACTGAGAGGGGGAATTGTTGAAACCAGAAACGAGAGCACTAAAGAAGGTCTTTTTGTCAAACAAGCTGAGATTATAGTTCAGTGATTCAAGTGCTGGTCAGTGTTTAATCTTTTGATATTAAAAGTTATCTGAGCCTGACCAAAGAAGCAATTATTCTTCAGAGAGGAAGGGAAAAAATCGAAATGGTATCACAACGCTACATCTGTGAACCAAATAAAAGAAAGCCCTGGCTTTGTGGTGCGTGATGGCCTTTACTTATTGGACTATAGTAATCTGATGATATGAAATGAAATGAACATGTTACATGGTAAAAGGGAGCCAGGCTGTCTTTTGGTTCTTGATAAAGACTACGGGTTGAGTCTGAATGTCTGTAAACAGTTTGATTCTGCAGTACAACTTTGTTAAATTAACATATACATAAAATATGCTTCATAATAAAGGTTCTTATCGCTTTCAAATGCACTACTGCACTTTCATTCATTTAAGTATTTAAGCTTGTTCACAAACCATGGATTAGGGCGACTGCTCCTTATTGAAGCGTTAGTAAAAAGAGGAAACAAAAAGACAGGAGTGGGTGGAGGTAAGTCAGCCAGTGGAAATCATTCATATTGAAAATTACAGGTATTCATTCGTTCTATGTTAATGGATCACATCATTTCCTCCTTTCTCTTTGCTCACCTTCTCCCCCTTGGCTCTTATCTTTAGTTCGCTCATCATGAATTTGACCAGGCCACTGACCTTTCCACCTCAGATATGCTCTATTCTGCATAATTACACTCTGCGAGGGAAAGTTCAGGTCATTTAATTGGAAAGGATGAAAAGGATGACTGGGGTTGGGAGACAAAGGAGACAAAAGATTAAATGGCTTAGATGATTATAGAGCAGTCTTAAAACATAAAACACAACCCAGTCTCAGCCTATTTAAGGGGTTTATTTATTGAACAGTTTTTAACAGACTCTGTATTATACAAGACCATAACATCTTTTATCACAATAGACCCTTTTGAACAGCAGTTAACTTACATCATCACTTGAGCATTAACCATATTAGAGACAACAATAAGTCATTTAGTGATGTTTGTGCGCTTATTCCAATGAACAAGAAATTCCGACTCAAGGCCTTTCTGTGTGGAGTCTGCATGTCCTCTTCATGTTACTGTGGGTTCTCTCTGGGCCTTCTGTCCAGGGACATTTGTATATACAGTAGGTGAATCTTAATTGCCCATTGCGATTGAATGGTTGTTAATGTAGGTCTCTGAGTGATTAACTAGTCATTGTCCAGGTTGACCAATGGGATAAAGTGGTAGAAAAATAGTGAGTTAATAGAAACAAATTCTCTCTTAAAAGATATACTGTTTATCCACATCTTGGTAATATATTAAAAATGTAATACACACATTAATATAATTGTTAAAACCCCAATCAATACATATCATTTAAGAGCTTTTCCAAAACCCTGATACATGTAGCAGGTAGAAGAACTTGGTAAGAAAAATGGCAAGACCACCCTCACACTTTTCAGCCCACTCCAGGCAGTGAAACTGACACCCACGACAGGAACACCGTCTATGAATTTTAGGAGAATGTACTGCACTGTTTGACTGGCACAGGACAGACTTTTGGGGGTTTTACAGTGCAGACGCTTTACATCTTCTTTCCTCCACCGTACACAGCTCCACTCACAATTCACTTCCACACACAAACAACTTATTCACAAGCTCCTGCAAGCGAGTAAACACATAAAACCTGACTCTTTTCTCGTTGAGCCTTGGGTTCAAACATTTTTCTGTCTCGTCCCTCACCAAGCTGCAACATTTGTACTCATTCTTCTCTTTCCTTTTGACTTGTGCACCTGAGATTGACATTTTCAGCAAGACAATTTTCTGAGGAAAGTTCTGAGAAGTAAAAGTATTTTTCCCCAATGGACCATATTCTTTCTGTTGCTGTCAGGCACTCTTTTTTCTTCCTCTTTTCTGGTTAGTTTCTATTTGCCATTTGGTCTGTGTCAACTGAAGGACAGACAAAGGGGTAATTGCCAGCTGTGTTGACTTTTCACTGTCTGTGATTCTTTGACACACAAACTAAACCAGTCAGATGGCCGGTCAGCAAGTGTCACATGACATTACACATTCTACTGTGCAGTCAAAGCATATGCACGATCTTGCCCCAGGTTCAATGCTAGATATTTTTGACTATTTTGATCGCTAACGCAAAAATAAATTGTATGCTTTGATGAGGGAGTGGATGCAGCTAAAATCATGACTTTTGGAATAGATGGTTAGTCAGTCTAAAAGTCTATAATAAAACCCTAAAAAATCTCATATGATAAGTCTTTGGATTCACCCATGCCATTGGCGTTTACTCCTGCTGTCCTTCACGAGTCGCCACACTTCTTTATTTTTGGCACCCTTTGGTTCACCCGAGACCAGACACATTTTCCTTTTCACCCAGATATTTCAGCATTCGGTTGATAGTCGGCTCCCACTGCTCCCACACCAATCGCATAACCCTTGCTCTCCTGTGGACCCTCCTTCTCTCAAAGCGTCTGCCGCTAAGAGTCCATTTTTGGCACAAACACGTATAAGCAGCCCGGTGGCGGGGACACACTTATTACACAGGATGGTGTTCGCACACACACTAGCTCTGACCTCCTTGTACATCACTCCCTTGCGGTGTCTGGGCTCCGTGTGCCAGATTGCGTTGTGATATTTATTTTATCCCTGCACTTGACAGCCTCTCTGGGCTGTGAATGCTCTTTAGTCATTACCCTACGCATATAGACAAGTCTGGAAGAAGAGTCATGAATTATAATTTGATACACAGGTTATTCAAGCTAAGCAGCCACAGTTCTAAGAGCTGGGACATAGAGTGTCTGTAGGTTTAGATACATATTGGTGGACATCTGACTAGTTGTTTTCATGAAATTTAAAGCAAATTTGAACCTAAAAAAGAGTAAATGCAAATTAGGTGCATTTCCTCAAATTGTTGAGATGTGAATATTGAATAAACATGATGTGAGAGACTTGTAGGATACTGTCTCTTTTTCTTTACAAGAGTTTTATCTTGTAGTCGTCCTAAATATGGTTCTTAAATAGCAGTCTCTGAAATTACAAGATGAACCCCACTTTCACCATGAAACGATTCAAATTACACTTTAAACAAACTCAGTTGGAAACTTAAGAAAATTAAACAAATTTTACTGTTTCTATAGATAGCAATGGAAGAATAATGGATTATTTAAAAATGTGAAGGCAATTATTTTAATGACTTCTGACATCATCCATATGAAAATTCAAGGACCCTTTGGATTGGCACAGGATCTAGAGTATTTCTACCCTTCACAGAGCTATATTGGAGCTAGGTCTGGTTTAAAAAAAATACCTTAATAACTGGTAAATATGTCTTAAATCTTAAATTTAATATTGTTTTGAAAGCTCATTGCAAAGCACAGTTTGTTTAAGAGAAAGAAATTTACTGCTAGAGCTCCAACAAAGATGAATTCTGAATTGGAGTGAGTCAGGCTGTCTGCCTTTCAATTGACTGTAAACAGACCAGAAATGAAGTAGAGAGGTGAGATGACTTGGCGCAAACAGTCCTGGCCACATACTGAAATTACAAAAATAACATTGTTACACACCATTGAGTTTAATGTGATGCATACCTTTGTGTTTTTAGCAATTTATGCCTCCAGGTGTTGACTTGCATCTTTTCATTTTTCACTGTCGAGTTTGGAAAGAAATCCCAGCTCACTCCAGTCTTTCCATTAGCTTTACCTTTCAAGACTAATAATGATCATTTGTCTGCAACAGAGCAATGACCACAGGGGATGCTCTTCTATTTTTTGAGTGCACACACACGTGTTATGAAACTACAACTTCCCACAGGCTGCTAGTCTAACATAAAGGTCACTTATCACGTCTTGACATGACTGTACCTGCAGCCACATATCAAGCGCATGCACACTGTGCCCATTATATTAGCAGCAGGGTGATATAGAATCTTTACAATCTTTAATCAACCGTCTTGTATCTAGTCCACAGGGTCAGTTTAGGGACAGTGTGGGTTTTGAAGGGGCCTCTGTTAGATAAGCTTGAACAAGTTCAGGACTTTAAGGTTAATGAGGCCCTTATGGCTTAAGTCACCTTCAGTTATCTTTTATTGAAATAGAGGAAGCCAAGGAAGACAAACAGTCTTCTGTTCACAGGCAGAAGTCTAGGTAAAGGCTAAGACCAGACACTCAGTACATTTACATGTAGAGCATACTTTGAATATGCTTATAGTTTGATTAAGCCCTTTCAGCTGGAGTTTTGCCCAAGCTTACATGGAAGAGAGAGAATTGAACTTCTGTCTCTGCCACGCTCCACTCAGACTAATGCTACATTCATGTGGTCAATGTATTTAATAGCTTTAATTTAAGCCTTTCTTAAAAATGGAATAAAAAATGCAAGTGTTTAATCCTATCATACCATAAATACCTAGAGCCACGAATAGAACAGAGGAGTCTGCTCCTTTGTCCATTAGCTTTTTGTTGTAAATGGACATGCTAATTAAGCGCCATCATCTGCTCTTCCTTTCCCTTCCCTTGCTTTTTTAGTAAAACCACCTGTTATTTGTTTGCACAAAAATAATGTGGACATTCCTTGGACTTGATCTGCATTTGTGAATGCACAGATCAGAGGAGACTCCAGGTGGAGTGTGTTTGAAATGGGATTTAGATGTATATGTGCCATATCAGATGGGAGGATAACAGCCTGTCTGTACATTACAATTCATGATGGTTTGTTAAAGGGTTTTTTGGCTGATGGCCTGGACTCTGACACCCAAAGAAAGATGGCTGAAAAGAACGTGTCACCAGTTACTTCTGCAGTCTGCCCCTCCGACAGTTCACTTTGATTGTTTTATCTGTCTTCCACTCATGAATGCATGTCATACAAAACAGGATTTTATCACACACCCTTCTCCTGTGTAGTATTGGCATCCTGACATGTTTGGGTTATGTATACTATGCACTACAGTACTTTAAAAAAGGAAAACTATTTTCATACGTCATTTTCTGAGGTATGAATCCAAAATGTTGTGTCTTACACTAAAAGGAACATTAGCGTGAATTAGCTGACATTTACATTTTTCACATCATTTATGGTGTCCAGCTGCCACATGAACATGCACTGTTACTCACTTGATCTTTGTGATTGTGTGTGTGTGTGTGTGTGTCTGTGTACACATAATGACAGAGCCCAGAGCAGTGTGGACTTCCAGGAACAGAATCCTTTCATTTCCATCAGCCATAAAAATCCATTCAGAAGACTGGCCTCCATCTGTCTCTCTCTCGTCGCTCTCATCTTTTCTCTCCCTTTGAACTCTGTCTGACTTTTGAATTATCATGGATTTGCAGGAGGAAGAAAAAAGTGATTAGATTTAGTGGAAGGGTTAAAAGTGTTACATGAAATTTTGTATAGCAAGTGTGCAAATCTTGTTATAAGTCTTGTAAGCTTCTGGGATACATAATGAATCAGGCTGTGTTGGTCTAGTTGGCCTTATTAACAACAATGCTCACACTTACCAATGGTAGTCGTGGCAGATATTCTAGAATAGTGTAACAGTAAAATGCTACCACTAACTAATAATGACAGATCTGGCAAATTGGGTGTACATGCAATTTAAGTTATATTTGAGCAGATCTGAACCAGTTCCTGAGCAGGTTACATCTGTTTACACAAGAAAATGCAAAGAAGAAAACATACATAGAGAAAATGAAAGGAAAGCAAGTAAAACATTAGTATTGGCAGTTACTTTTATGTTTGACTGAGCTAAATTTGGGATTTCAGCCATATATGCTCAAAACTTCAGTTTGATTCAGCGTATCAGTATTTTGCAGTTGGAAATTGGTTCAGTTATACCTTTACAGAAAAGGCAGTTTGCTAAGCTGTTGTGAAGTTTAATGGTGGGAGTTAGAAGCATGAGGAAGGGGGGAGCTTTCAGTCAAGGGGATAGTTAGTTTGAGTTTAGCAAAAAAGTTTATGCAATAGCGCACTCCAACTTAAATTACTTTTCATTTTTCATTTGTTCACACACGCGTGACCTTCAGTTAACTACAGCAATAAGCTATCTTCCCATGACTACTCAGTACAACCTTCAGTATCATATTTTGAATTGAGAATACCCATAGAGAAATGTTTCTGTGGTGCATTTGAAGGCATAGAGTGAAAGCTTTAGGTTATTGTAAAATATTTACTTCATTTTTTTTTTCTGTACAGAATTTTCAAGTGCTTACATTTTCCACTGAATTATGTGGAAAAGGCTAAGATATACCAACCCCACCCTTGAAATAAAGTATTAGGGTTTTGCTGGTGTTAAGTCGCTGCCGTTCTTCACTTCCCCTGATTTTATTCTCTGAGCACAACCTACCAATAAAGTATAACTTTTGGCTTTGCACATTATTAAATGTTGTCTGGCAGTTTTGTAAAGAAACATGTTTATTTTGCCATTCCTCCATTTGCTCTACTCCCCACTGCGTTCCCTTTCTGTGGGGTTTTTTGTGTTTGTAAGCCACTGATAATGTGGGTTGACAAGGTGGGTTGCTTGACAGCCCATGCTGAGTCACCCCAAGGAGTAAAAAAACAGCCCTAGCCACTAACAGTGTCTGAATTTAAATTTAATCCAATAGTGACACCAACAAACACACAAAACAATTACATTTATTAGTACTAAGAGAATAAATAACTTCCAGATTAACAATTCATATAAAAATGTATTTTATAGTCACATTAGTTCAACTTTACTTCAACCTTCAATTCCCCGATGCTCAACAATCTCATCCTGACAGTCTGCAATACTGTAGTGCTAGAAACTCAGACGGTGCAATCAAGAAACCTGGAAATAAAAAATAAGGACCATGGTAGCCTTTCAATGTTTTAGGTGACTGCGGTTCACTCTGCCAGATCTTCAGATTGACTGGACAAGAATGAGTTGACTTTGAGACAAAAGCCAGTGTTCTTCAAAAATCAGAGCTCTATGTGAAAGCGACTGGAGTGAACTCAACTGAAAATTGCACATAAAGGTTATTGAAAGCCCTTTGAAAGTGAGCACATGGCAGCAACATTCTGGGCTGTGATGAAGCTAAACTACTGCGTTGCCCTGGGTTGCCCCAAGTTCCAATCTCAAAGGTAAAGGGGAGACTGTAAATTTCTGATAGATTTATTGCAGAGAGCCAATACTGGGGGACATTTGAAAGCTGAGATTGATTTTTCTTTAAAATCACAGATGAAATAAAGCCTGTCACTAAAAGGGACATCGGGATATTTTTTACCACAATCTAAAATTACAAGTTTGGTTCTCAGTTGATAAGATTGTTGCTGTGTATTACCTTTGATAATAACCACAACGTTTTCTATTTTTGAATAGAAATATTGTTGAGATTTTTGTACCCTAAACTTTTGGTTTCTTTGGTATTCTGCCTAACTAATAATACCCAATTAATAGACTGATGCTTTTTATTACCATTGATAATCACCATAACACAATCAAAATTGAAAAAAAAATAAATAAATCATGATCTTAATATTAAATTCACATGTCATTTTTTGATTATTATTAAATTTACCCTTATCATAGAGTTTTCTCTTCGTATCATCTGCATAAATAGATAATAAATTAGTGAGTCTTTTTTAATTCTTTCTTTAAATGAAAATCAAATGAACAAATGATTTACCTGGATTCACTAGGAGTAGTGATCTTTCATTTTTAACGATGTCACACTGACATGCATCAATTACTCAAAATTTCTGTGGTTCAGAGATATCATAAAGAACATTGGGCTTTTAATTGTCCTTACATTACAATTCCGGCCCTTGTTTTGACACCCTTTATTGAAATGCCAAGTTTTAGCAAACTGAGGAGCAGAATGTACATTATTTAGCTTCATGATCTTTTTGGTTTGACCCTTAATATAAAGTTGTGCTCAGTTTGACTTATCTGTAAAAGCAGAGTCACAAGTCGTCACTGTAACAAATCAATTTTAGACGGATTATAAATTAAAATCAAAGATTAAAGTCAATAAATCTTCAGGTCTGGACACTCTGCGATCACTGTGACCTAGTGCTGGCCTGAGTGTAGCAGGGTACCAGAGGAGGTAGGCTGAGATCAGACAGGGGCAAAATGACAGCTGCTCAGAGAACACTCAGGAGGAGAGCAGAGTGAAGCACAGACACGACAAACAGGGAAGTGGTAGGAAGAAGCTGAAAGAACGCACATTAACGGTGCTTTCAAATGTCACAGAAAAAATAAGAGACAAAAAGGTGGCAAATAAGAAAACCAATGAAGGGGCAAATTTCGGTTTGGTGGTGCATAAAGGAGGAGGATGTGTTGTCTGGTAAAAGTATTAAGGGTCTGGAGATGGACAAGTGGCATCCGGAAGAGAGAACTAAATGGCATCAAACAAGGTCATATAATGTCTATTGATTACATGTTGTAAACAATTACATTTATTTTTCATATCATTTGAAAATCATCAAATAAATGTCGGGTAAATAACAGCCAGAAAGTAATCATTTGTTGCATCCAATAACAAACTGTATTTATGCTTGATAAAAATTATTGACAGTTATCTAAGGTTAGCCTACATGTTAATTTATTTTATTGTTTATTTATTTTTTTTAATTTGAAAACGTACATTTTGTCATTTAGTCATTTAGTCATAAGCTGACGATTAGCAACACCTGCCTGTAACCTACCCGCTTAAACCTAGGTTTTTGGTGTAATTCTTTGTTTTGGAAAAAACCCACTCAAAGAAACATTCAAGTCAAAGGTAACTTTTGCACATAACCATAGGCATTTTAAATAGGATGTGTTTTGCTTCCTGTGGTGGCTGATGTAGACTGAGCAGTATGTTACTACAAGCTACGGGCCTAATGAATAAGTACTATGGTGTTTGATTTGGGTGGGTTGGTTAAAATTGTGTAGCTGTCTTTTATTTATTTAGGTTGTATTAGTGCTTTTTAGCTGGTAGATATGAACAGGGACGCTTTACTTAATTATTAACATTTGTACTTGTTTAAGAGAATCACATAAAATGGGCCATTTGACACTCATGAGTAGCCAAAGACATAAACTGTGCTTTTTACTACTTTTAAATTGATTCAACAGCCTAATTTTCTTCCAAAAATTACTTTTTTTCTGCCCCAAGCTTTTCCCTTCATTCTTTGCTTGGCAGGTAATTTTCTTGTGTAACTAGCTGGCTTTGGGCCGGTCCTTTACGCAGTATTATATATTGAGAATTGTATAACACTGTCGTGTCATTAAAGCTTTAAAAGGTTGATTTATGAAAAACAAAGCCAATATGCTTGAGTTTGTAAGTGCTCTTCTTGTAGCTCCATAAATTGCACTGAACCTTTATAACATGTTCCACAGAAAGCAAGTGTGCAACGTGCTTATTTAAAATTAGTGGGAGAACGAGGGGTAAAAGCAAAGGAAGGTTTAATGGTTTAAGAAAAAAAGATGTCACATATGCAGCTAATAAAAATAAGTAAATGAGCAATCAACACTGGGAAAAGGCTCCTAACAAAATGTGAAGTAAGTGCTGGCAAAATCATTGGTTTCCTTGAGTACAAGTAATTTAGGACGGCAAATAGCGAGCTGAAAGGAGGCATTGATAAAGGCTAAGTGAGAATGGAGAAGGTTGAATACAGGTGTAAAAGGGGCTGATAATGACTCGACGGGAAGATAATGAACTCCTAGTGAGCAGGTGACACCAGGAGCTGTGAACAGAAACAGGAAGAGCAAGGGAGAGATGTGAAGCCTGGAAACAACAGACGGAGAACCGTTAAGGTGCAAATTATACAATACATGCAGCATACTTCAATGTTTAGCTGACTTTATAGGGTTTATTTTATTGTTCTGCAAAGACAGCAGGAACTTTGAGAGTTATTTGAGGCAGGCAGAACAAGTTTAAAAACAACAACAAAAAAAAGGTAAGGTGGTACTTTATGGAGGTGGAATAGGGCAGACTTGAAGGGGATATAAGTGTTGATGGGTTGGTAACAGCATGCCATAGACGGAAGGCAGTAGAAATAGTATAAAAAACATGTGAGTTGAGCTGAAAACAGACAGCAGTCGGTTAAGAAAAAAAGTCAATGGCAGCTGAAAAAGAAGAGTTTTCAAGCTTATAAAGGAAATGTTTAAAATTAAGTTAAAACATGAAATAATCCATTTGAGGTATCAGGACTAAAGAGGAGAATAGACTGGGCTGAAGAATTGCCGGGTTTGTTGAAGAGGGTAATGGGAGGTAGGTTGGAGGAGTGGAAAGTGTGGAAAAGCTGCAAAGTGAACATATGGGATGAAAAGTGCAAACGAATAGGAAAAAAAAAAAAATGCTGTGAGTGTGAAGTGCGGGTGTGATTGTGATGTTGACATCTCCGAGCAGTGTGCTTCCCTTGGCGCCCGTGGTGTTAACTCAGAAATCCCAGGATGCATGGGGAGGCTCAGTGTGATAATAATAAGCAATACAAGTCCTTCTGATGGAATTGTGTATTATTTTATAGTTTCGAATTTTGTACATCAGTTTAATCCAAACAGTTGAAAATAACCTTATCTTATTTTTTCTTGCAGCCCACCAGTGAAGAAGACCTCTGCCCCATCTGCTATGCTCACTCCATCTCTGCCATCTTCAAGCCCTGCTCTCACAAATCCTGCAAGTAAGTCCAAAACTACCACACACACCTGCACCTCACAGATAGCTCTCTTTGATCTTCAACCACTTCCACAGAGAACAAACATGAATCTTGAAAAAGTATGGATTAGACTTGCTTTTGAAAGTTTCACTCTGTGGCATCAGCCAGTATCTTGAGCTGCACTGCATTAATTCCTAAGACACTTTGAAAGAAATAACTTACAGGTAAGGGTTTTCTGTGCTCCCATATTAATTTAAATGAAAACGAGCACTCACAGCCCACAGCAGACTCAACATGAGCATGTCAGAAAAATCTCTTTGAAACATACAGCTTGCATGCATAGAGCTTGCACTGTATGGTAGATACAGTAACAGCTGTGTGCATGTGTTTTTTTGTTAACATTGCCGTTAAGTGGCGGTTCAGCTTCCTTTTTACAGTGAAATGCTGAGAGCAGCCTTTTATATGTTTTTCTCAGAAATATATTTTTCTCCTGTTCCGTTACTTATGTATTTTTAGACCATAACATTCTCAGCATATGACCGTGTTATGGTTCATCCTAAGGTATTGCTTTTCTTTTGGTTTTAAAGCAGGGTTAGAGTGGTCAACGGAAGCTTTGAGTTGTTATAGGAAGTACTCTCAACAGATTCCCAGGAGAAACTGAAGGACACTATCCTTTTATCATACCCTGCTTTGATGTCTATATGTGCATTCATGAAGTCTATATCAAATAATACACTTCCTTTTTCGCATAAATTTAAACTACCATGGGAATTTCCAACAATGAATGGACTCCCTTTGTAGATAATTTAACCATTATTAACTAATTATAAATTACTAGATTATGCGCAGACCTTGGTTTCTACCACAAAAAATTCCATTATATCCTGCTCTTTTCCCTTGTACGTGTTGGTTTTATCAGTTTCAAACCTTGTTCTGCGCTGAGCCAATGCACCCTCATGTATTAACCACAACTCTCTAACACCCTGAGCAATGCTACCACAAGCCTTCATTCATTTGTATGGGTAAGATTTAAACAACAGAACAACCAAAAAAAACAAGACACATTGTACTACAGTATTCCCTAAAGCTCTTGAAGCCAAACCTTTAAAAAGCAAGACACCCAATTTGTGCATAAAGTCTCACCATATGTCTCAGAATACAAAAAATTCATGCACTGTGTATTTGTATTGAATATTTCATATACACAACACACACAGGAGCACACATGTGAGTCAGCTGTTTGCTAACTGCTGATTGTGGACAAAAACCTCTGCAGCGCCGCGGGCAGCCGACCTTGGTCCAATTCATACCTCGATGCATATTTCATGTTATCCTGGAGGTATGCTTGATTTAGCTTAGCTGGCACGCCAACTCAGCAGTCGTATGGATTATTTTGCTTTTGATTGAAAACGCTGTCACAGGGAGTAAACCATATGACGTGAGCTGATTCTGATCACCTGCACAGCCAAAGCACTCCGAGATATGTAACAGGGCAGGCTATTCTTCAACTCTGTCACAGTCAGGGTTTGTGCAAATCCCTAGATCTGTGGTGTAATTCTGTCATATATCATGTAACACACCTTCATTTCAAATGTAGAAAATAGAGAAAATGTATGATTACATTTTAATTGTAAAATATGATTGCTACTCTGCCTGACGAATTTGCAGATGTAAGATCATTTCATACCAAAGATCATAATACCAAAGTTACATGTGAACACTGAGTCAATTTCAGACAAAAACTGTTTGATTGAAGTTAGAGAAGGTTTTTTTGTTTTGTTTTGAGCTTTTTTCAGTATAAAAAATGTGTTAGGGTCATCATCATTTAGAATTTGGTTTGAGGCTTGTACAAAACAAAAGCTTTTAATCTTTTCCTACCATTAAACTCATGCCGTTTAGAGCTTACAAAGACTAAGCCTTGCCAGCCAGACAGCTTTCTCGTTGTATTACATATAGAGAAAGTCAGACTGGGCTTGTCCAATCTCCTTCGTATTCTGCTCCGGCTCTTTCTTACCGGCCAGTTGGGGCGAGGGAGGCAGGATTTTGGAGGGCGAGAATTTTTTCAACCAAAACAGTACGCAGGTTTAGGTAGCTTACTACGGTCAAAAATAAGCACTGAACTTGATATTACACTCTGTGTACTCAGATTTTTCTCTCTCGAGCCATGCTGGTGTACACTGTGGTTTGTTGACAACTGGAATCAGACGGTCACTTTCCTTACGTCACATCTGTGGTTTCTCTGATTGGTTTACTTGGAGAGCGTTAGTTCCTCCCATGGTCCTGCTTTGAAATCCTCTTCAAACCCTGCACGACCAGACTGATTTCTCTGTATGTAATACAATGAGAAAGCCGTGTGGCTGGCCAGGCTAACAAAGACTATGTGTGCGCTGTTGGTGAGTGGCCAGAGAACATTACCGAGTTACTCAGTAGTATTCAGCTGCACTGTTAATGAGCAATTAGGCTACAGTAGCTAATAATGACTAACTACTAAGTCCCTGGATGCTTAGAAATATTTTACTCTGAATCTGGTTAAGAACACTAAACAACACCACATGGAGGACCCAGGGCTATACACGGATTGTTTTCGAACATATGCTTCCCCATCAAAGACTGTTACAGAGATAACCTCTATGAGACTAGCATACACAAAACTGAAAATTTATAGAAAATGCATGTCAACATTAGGTTAATGCTATGCAGAAGTACATTAAGACTCAAGCTTCTTAGCTTTTTTCATAGCTTTCCCGCTCTGCCTGTTAATAGTAACAACACCAGTAGAATATTATTGTGAATATTCGTTGCTGTAGTGGTGATGTAACTTTTTGATTATGTCTTTTCTCTCTAAATATAATTAGTTTTGTTCTGATATAGCATATCTCATATCTGTAAAAAAAAATTGACTCCATTTGGATACAGATTTACAATATGTTGTATTTTTGCTTCTAAAATGTCAGTATTCCATGTATCAGTGGTTTGCTGAAATGTAAGTTAAATTTGATTTGGGAGACTGGGTTGGATTTTCTGTACAAGGCAGACTTCATTTGAATAGATTTTAAATTGTATACACCATCTTTTCAGACTTTTGACATGGGATACCTCATTCAGAAAAATAAGTATCTGATATTTATCCTATTTGTTTTCCCCAATCTCTCTGCCTAGAGCCTGCATCAATCAACATCTGATGAACAACAAGGACTGTTTCTTCTGCAAAGCCACCATCACGGGGGTAGAGGACTACAACAAGCCCCCAGGCTCCTAACACACTTCAAGAGGAAAAGCACACACACATTACACATATGGCTGCAAACATAAATAAAATAAAATAAATAAAACTAGAGGACTTGTATAGCAAACTCAAAACACAATCATCTCGAGCCCTCAACACATACCAGTAAACCCAAAGATTTTACAGAAAAACTAGTTCTGTACTGTATGTATGAATATATAATTTATTTAAAGGGAAGGTGATATTATAGGTATAGTCATACCATTACCTGAGATAGGAATGTGGTCATATAGTATATAATTATGAAAAAAGAGCAAATCAACATCCATTGAAAATGCTATACTCTTTCTTATGTTTGTTATGTTTAAAAGAGACACAGGTGTTTACTAAAATAATATTTAAAAAAAGTGTAGAACAACAGTTCTAGCTCATGAGAAATCAGACGATTTTACAGTGATACTTGTGCTATTTTACTTTTAAAATCCAAAGTCACACATTGAAACTAACATAATCAGGACAGGTCAGGAGCCACATTGGAACGGATTGATTCAAAGCATTTTTGTACATAAACTATAATGGAGAGAGCATGACATGAGATACAATACACTATGCCACAGTTTTATTTAAATGTACAGGTTTATACAAACGTAAACTACATATATATATATATAAATATATGTAAAATCATGTGCGACATAGCTACGATTTTATCTACTATAATCCAGTCAAAATACAGGAACTACTTGTATTTAAATGGTCCTTTTTTATTACCATGTATCTGTTAAGACACACTGAGCCTAAATCATGTGCACAGAAAGAAGTTTAGTTGACGGGGATTGGTGTAAGCCATATATCTCTGAAGTAAATCATGACAATTTCACATAATTTCCATGCAGGAATTTATTGAAGACAGTATAACTGAATGGACCAAGGGATCAGTTGTTGATTGGAATTTTAAGCAGAACTGAGGGCTGGCTCCAAGTTGCCTGACTCCCACTGACTTTTAAGTTTGAAAGATTAATGTAGATTATTACTTTATAGAACAATTTTGGAACTCACAGAACAATCAAAAGTCTTGTTAACAAAATTGTATTTAATTGAATGATAGCATCACTAGCTACATTGGTTGTAGCTACAGCTAAGCAAGAATTACGCTTCCCACAACTGACTTTCTATTTGTGGTAATAACTTCTGTCTTCTTAACTCAGTCTGCTGATGCTGGCTTTTTTAAAAATAACTTACACCTATAAGCTTGCCTAGCGTGTTAATAATATATTTTACAAGACATGGTATTGATTTATTGTCATGTTACACACAAAACAGAGATATGGCAGGACACATTGTTCTCTGTACAGCACTGATAACACTCACTAAAAAGACGTGGCTCTGTAAGTTCCCAATAAAAAATGAAGCAGGGGATGGGAGGACAGCGCTGTCCTTGAGTGTGAGAAGGAGCTGTCATATTAGCACAACAACTCACCTGGACCTGTCACCACATGTACACACTCTTACACAAGCCTATAATTCCATATATCACCTTTACTTGTGTGCAGACACTTTCACTTAGACTCAACCTACCTGTATCCACCTCAGCTGTATGTCACACGCTGTAATACAAGTATACATTCATAATAAAAGTAATTTATTACAGGTGGAGGAAGGATACAGCCATTGTAAAAGTGGAAACAAAACAATACAGTAGAAAAAGTAGGTCAGCTTCTAAAACAAATGAATATTCGTATTCATTTTGTATCCCACCCTAGGTTTTGGCGCCACACTAGCATGCTGTATGTTATTTATTGTACTGTACGTACACTTAACAAAGCATTTTTTGACTTTCTATTTTGACCAAAACAGCAATTTTTCTGTTTTTCTCTATTATTTTAACTGACTATGTTTTATTATAAAAAATTGCTCAAGAAAGAAAAATGTTACAATCCTGTTAAAGAAATGTTTGATCTATAACAATTTACGACTGGCTCAAGTAAGAATTGTATTTAAGTCGTGGGTAGCCCGTCTGCTTTGGTCAATGAATTTGATTAGTGATTGTGCTCTATTGATTGTAGGTCTTTACAAGCTTCCGTTTAAAGATGGAAAAATAACCCTGATTAGGTTTCCAGTATTCAGTGTCAGTTTCCAATGTGACCAGAGAGGAAACTGCAAAACACCGAGCCAAATCATTGCTTGTGCACAGTGTAACCTACTTATGCACCATTACATCTGGTTTCTCAGTATTACTGCTTACTAAGCACAAATTGAAGAAATAAATTGCAGATACATAACTATTAGAAAGGTCAACATCAATGAAAAAATAACACCAAAACAGTTCAGCAAAGATCTAAACCTTTTTTTTTTTCTAAAACAGAAGTAACTATTTTTACCCTTTAATATGATCATTGTGAAACAAAAAGTTGCAGCTTGAAACATTGTTTACACCTTGACTATTTAATTTGTTCATCTTTTTTGGTGTTGTTGTTGTCCAAAAACATTTGTCTATCCAAAGCTCTGAGGTGAAAAATTGTACAAATTCTTTTTTTTTTTTTTTTTGGCGTTAGACTGACAATTGAATGACACACCAACAGTCTCAACCAGCTAAAAGGTTTAGTCTGATTGGAAACGTTAGTGCAAGTGTAGTCAACGGCATGTTTTCACCTTGTGTCCAAGAGAGTGTGTTGTGTATTTTTCCACCCCCCTGTAAATGGGAGGCTATAAAATGATGAATTGACAGTGGTACGTATTTATATATATTCAAAGCATGTGTGTTGGGTGAATAGAGTGTTTATTATGTGGGTTTACAGAATGCTTTTGTGGTCAAAGGATTGTAACGGCTGCACTAAGCAATATTACACCGACTGTTGTGTTTGTTTCTACATTTATCTTATTTGGGGGATTGGGCAGGAACATAGGTGAAGAAGATGGATATCTGAGTAAGAGTGCACATATATATTGTATATGTAACTGCATTAAATTATTTATCCAAACCAATTTCCTGGATTTCCTGCTGTGTGTTTTTCGACGTTATCATATTTAGTTAAAAGTATTACTCTAAGGTGAGTTGTATCTAAAAACAACACACTTAGCTGCACACATTGGTCAGAAGCTGTAAAATCCAAAGCCATTCCAAAGTCACAACCCTCTTATTTACATCTATTTGCGTCCAACCTTCTTGTCCATTTTCCTTAAAAGGGTTTCTTGTAATGCATTTTATTTTGGCACCACTTACAGTTAAAAGCAAACACCTACTGTGACATTAGAATGACATTTAAAAGCCTGTCATCAAGACTGCCAGTCCGGTGTTCTTCAAGTTCCACAGGTTTTCTTCCTTCTCCATTTCCTGCAGCTCACCCCACTGGAGAGCAACAATAGGTGAGTGTTAAAGCTAGGATAGACGTTTTCATAACTGTGAAACCATTAACATTGTTATATGTTCATCATTGTCTTTTAGGTTGAGCTCTACCATTAGTTTTTGCCCTTTCTAACCCATCACCAATTCCACAATTGTCTGTGGTATTGTTGCAGATTTTTCCCATAGGCTAAAAAGTAAAAAAGACATGTCGAATCATCGAAAAAGTAACTGTTTTTTTCCATTGTCACCGCCAGTTCACATGGAACATGACAGTGGGTAAAACACAATTTTTTTACCATATGCACCAGTAACCAACATGGTTTGAAAATTATTTACAGCCATGAAACAGGACCTAGGTCTTAGATTATTTCTTGCCGTCCTGCATTATATCTCTGCATCTTATCTTTGTACAATAAACTATTGCTAGTGTCCACAGGCTACAAGACACATCCTTAATGCTCGTGGAATCATCAGGTGTTTGAAGTCTTTCAGCATCATAAACCCTCCTCGAGGCAACCCCAGACAAGGCTGATTCGACCCCAGCTTGTGTCCACATGGGTGATTCCCATGACACCAAGGCTCTGTGACACTGTCGAGGGGATTCCTTAAAGCCTGCACCAGCTGATCTCTTTTAGGAAGCAAAGAGTTTCCATTGAGTCTGCCCTTGGCACTTGATGAGCTAGAAATGTATTTTTGACCCCTGTTGCACTCTCAAATACATTTTTACTGTTAAAGTTTAATTCTTTAAATCCATATATTGTTTAGCTTTTATTGCACCATGCACTTCCATTCGCTCTCAGGTTCATTCATTATGGGCACTTCAACTTGACGTTAGCCTTGTTAGATAATATTGTTTTTATCATTTCTAAAATGCTAATGTAATGTTTTTATTTCACATCCTGAGGTAACATTTGCCTCAGATGTTTGGAGACTGGCCCCAATTTTAACATGTTAAATGTTATCTTAAGTCTCCCCAAAGCTAAAAAACAAAACAAAAAAACAAAACAAAAGCAAAGCCCTTCATCTTGCTCCAAAGTTTTATTTTGTCCTTGTCCTTAAAGATTGTCCTTCCTCTTGTCAGTTTTCACTGTAAGAAGAGAAGCATACCCAAGTGATGTGTAAACCTGTCCCAGAAGGTACAAAATAACAAAACCTACCGACTTTCTGACACACTTTCTCCAAGGTTTTTGTTTTTGTGTCAGTGTGTGTTAGCTGTTTGCCAGTCTGCTCCAGAGCGAATACAGCAACCTGACACCGAGCCCAGCGTCCAGAGTTTATGGATCGTGACAGAAATAGCCGCATCAGGACGGCGAGATGGCAAGAAGGCGTTGATGGCACAAGAGAAGGTGGAAGGGGAAATAGTCGGGGGAGGACTGCACAAGGGCATCGATAGCAGTGCTCTGAGTATTTATAGTGGAACAAGAGCCTTCCTTTTTCCCCTGATCGATGAAGACGCAGAGCAGCACATGACCTGTCCACAAATGGCAACATGCTGTGGGTATGTGCTCAAAAACAAAGGAAATAGGTCAGTGTGAAAGTCGGGTAAGAGAAAGTTTTGGTTGTTTAGTTTGGTTCTGCTCTACTAAAGACTGAACTGGCTGACGAAAGGGTTAAGTTGAAAGTGTTTTAAGCTATATTTTGACGTGTATTTGATGCTTTAATTAGATTTTTTTCAGTATTAATCCTTTAGATACTTATTGAGATGCATATTGTCCTCTAAGTAACAGATTTGGATGTGAATTGATTGGACTTCCTGGAAAGCATTAGGCTTGGGTGTCATTCAATAACAGGGCAACGATTTTAGGGAACAGAGATTGTTTTATAATTGAAAAGTTCGATAAAAAGCTTCCACAATTGCCAAACCATCTGATCTTTATGGATGTTGGCTTTGTACATCTTGATTTAATTTGATATTACTGCACCTATAAAGTCTTGTTTCTCACAGCCTTAAAGCAATCTTATTTGAGACCTACTGCTTTCAACGTCCTATTGGTTATTCATCCACCCATACATATTCCAAACACTCCATGCTATTTCCATGCTATTACAGGCTGCATATGTGGCTGTGGGCGAGGGGCAAGGCTAGTAAACAATGCCCTGCAGGTGAAGCAACTTGAAGCCCCCGTAGCACCAGACACCATGCTGCTGACCATGTTTTCCTTTAGGTTCTTTTGTTGTTTGTAAGAAATGTCGACATAAACCAGTACATTTTTGTATTCTGTAAGATGATTATAAGAGGATTATATTTCCAAACTAAATAATTAAGTTTTTGTATTATATCTTAAAAAAATACCTCTTTTTCTTTGGGCAAGTGCAATAAATTCACCTATATTCTTCCTGTTGTTTTACATATATGCTTGTGTTATTGTCTTGTATTAACTGCACACTGTACTGATTGTATGTCCATTGTTCTCTTCTATGTTTCAGGTAATGCACTGTTCTGCAGCTGTTCTCTTGTGGACAAAAAAAGCATACTTTACTGAATAACACATACGATGAAAAGTCTGTGGATGCATAACAGGCTAAGTGCATTAAGCTACACATGTATTGTACAGATAATGTATATGCATGTGTTACCTGAATGCAGAGCAGTACTCTCCATTTGCAAAGTACAGATTTACAACTGAATTATATTAGTCAATTATGGGCAGTGTATGCAGAAACACACAGAAAACTTTAACTAAATACTGTAATATATAACCTGCTCAACACAATATGTTTTTGGATGACCTTTTCTACACACAAAGGCTTATTTCTATCAAATTATCAGATCTGTTTACTTGAGTTCTTCCATTGCATCCTCAGTTTATGTTAGGAACACACTGGAGGTACAATCGTGACAGCAGTTTCCAATTCCTGTCGATATCCTGCAACTTTAAATATGAGATGCCACTTAGAAGAAGAGGGCCGATATTCCACAGGCCACAATCCATAATGGCACATTACCCATCCCACCTTTAAAGAGCCCTATACAATGCTTTTGTGCAGTGGCTAATATTAGTGGTCAATGGTCTTTCTTATTGTGAGTTCAACCTACTGTTGTGCGAATGTTTGCACAAATTAATCTCTCTTAGTGAAAGGTGGGGTATGTATTGAGAGAATATCAAATGACAGACATAACCATAAGAGCATACAGTAATGCTTCCTGAAAGAGCAATAACCTATACCCTGACGGTCTAAGTGCATTCACGTAAGTGTACAGGCAACATATGGGCAGTAAATGATGAGGTTCAGCCGCAATAAGTGTTTGTCCATTGTGTTTGGGCTTGGAGTAATCTGTTCAGTGCTGTACACGTGAGTCATTAGCGTTAAGGCTGTTGCTGTCTCCCCCTTGTGGCCAACACTCATCCACACCATAGAAACATTGAATGGATGGTCAAGGGAGGAGCTCAAATATACAAAATTTAAATTTTTGATTTCTGAAGAAATAGTCATTAGAACACTTGGGATAAATGTTGCTGAACAAATGTTTCAGAGCAAATGAAAGTCCACTTTTTATACAAAGAGTGAGTTTATAAGACACACATTAATTGTTTATGATAAAAAAGAAAAGAATAAAAACAAAACAGCTTGCTTTTGTGTTCATTCTCTGTCCTTATAACTGTCCTGCAGCCTCTGACAGGATGCTACTGCCATCTGCTGGAAGCTCTGAGCGTTGTAAGTATGGACTCTTCAATGCACTAGAGACTTCTGTATTACAGTGTCTCACTCATTTTGTCTCACCTTTTAAAACAGTTGCACATTTCTCTGAGCTAAAAGTGCATTTGTTACAACAGTTTGATCATACATCAAAACCCAGCAGCATGTTCAGCACAGTTTTTGATTTTGGGTCATGTACATGTCAGTGCTAGATACATAGTACTTTTACAAATGAATGGGATGGAAAATTAACTAAAAACACTCAAGGGGCTTAAAGTGACAATTTTGAGCAATCATCTGCATCAATTACTCACTTAGAATAGCAAGTGTGCTATTAATACATTCTTTTAATTCTTTTCTACATAAGAGAACTAGGCTATTCACAACCCCAACAGACCATATAAGGCAGGCCATATGGAAGGCTATGCTAAATAGATAATGCATTACGCCATATAAATTAATGATGATTTTTCAAATAATTAACCAACTTTAATTTGACTCCTTAGAGTGCAGGATATGCATAATGGATCCAATAGTGATATTTACACTTTGCATAATATAATAGATTCATTATCTAAATTGTCATGTAATGAAACTGGGCTTCGTGAATTATTTAGGGTGTGTTCACACTTCTTGTCTGCTACATTTAGTTTGCAATGAAACAAAAACTGATCCATTTAGATCATTCCACTAACAAAAAGCCCTGGTTCACCGAGCGTTCACGACTGGCAATTTTAAACCGAAACAATAAAAAAACAAGTCTTTTCTCAACAAACACACTCGATGGTGCCGTCAGCCGAAATTCTATTACGGCATTTTACCTCCTGTGCTCCACTTTTGCTTTGTTTTGTTGATGGACGATATTGTTCTTGGGATGGTTCAAAGTTATTTCACCTTTTTGTTCGCAATGTATGACACTCTTCCTGTTTGGGCTCATTTAGATGTTTGCGGTTGACATTTTAATCAAAGTGTGCCAGAGTCCACGAGGAAACGAACCAAAACCCCTGTTTTGAAAGGGTCTCAGAACGCATAGATCAGTGGTGTCAAACTCAAAGTGGTGTGGGGCCGTGATAGTTGATAAGAATCTTTTCAGGGGCCAAAGAATGTAACACTTGGGAAACCTTTCTTCAAATGTGAAATGGAAGGTTTCCTCTCCATTTGAGTCTTCCAAAAAATATCTTTAACATTATTTTCCCTCCTTTTATGGAAACTGGTTGTAGTTGGATTTGAACAGGTTTTAGTTTAATTTGAACAGGTTTAGTTGGATTCAAACATGTTTTAGTTTAATTTGAACAGGTTTTAGTTGGATTTAAACAGGTTTTAGGCAGATTTGAACAGGTTTAGCTGGATTCAAACATGTTTTAGTTTAATTTGAACAGGTGTAGTTGTAGTTAAACAGGTTTTAGGCAGATTTGAACAATTTAGTTGGATTTAAACAGGTTTTAGTTTAATTTGAACAGGTTTAGTTGGATTTAAACAGGTTTTAGTTTAATTTGAACAGGTGTAGTTGTAGTTAAACAGGTTTTAGGCAGATTTGAACAATTTAGTTGGATTTAAACAGGTTTTAGTTTAATTTGAACAGGTTTAGTTGGATTTAAACAGGTTTTAGGCAGATTTGAACAGGTTTTAGTTGGATTTAAACAGGTTTTAGGCAGATTTGAACAGGTTTTAGCTGGGTTTAAACATGTATTAGATGGATTTGAACATCTTTTAATTATGTTTGTCGCAAAAACTGGCTTTACTTATAAAACTTAGTGCCACAAATATCACCAACTGAATGTACTGGAGGGCCACATAAAACACCGCATTTGGCCTTGAGTTTGTGGCATAGATGGTGCACTCTGAGGTTCGTATGGCAGCATTATCTAAGTAAACTAAACTACACTGCAACTTCTCCAGAGTACGCTGACAACATAAGTCTAGAAACACTGGCAGGTTCAGACTAGAATGATGTGAAAGTTTGAGGCAAGAACACATTGTACTTCACATAAAACTGGATTTACTAGCTTCAACTTACGCGATCATTTTTACTTGAGGTCAAAAGTTTGCATATGCCTTCACGGTGTGATGCTCTAACTTGTCACACCAAAATCTTTGAATCTATGGGAGTCAGTGGGTGTCTTTTCTTATCTCAGCGACAATCTAAACGTGTAGAACTCCATTTATCATTTCTGTAGATCGTAGCTGACAAGTACAAGGAACATTAGATCAAAAGTGAGGCTGTAAAAAAAAACACCTCTGTGACTCCCATTGAGAGTTAACCAATCTGAAGTTCTGAGAGTCACAACACTGGGGAATTCATCTTGAAATAAAATGTCCAGATTTAGTTTTGAAGTGGGCTTACTTTGCATTTTGTCAAAGTGTACCTCCTGCGCCACTATTTACAGAAAGCGTTAGACTAAATCTTTCCGAACGGCTTAGTGTAAACAAGACATAGCCATCTGTGTGATGCTGCACGCGTCAGTTTGTAGAAGACGAAGCATATGTTGACAGCACGCTCATTTTCAGTGTTTGTGTCATTTTGGAAGAGGAAGAAATACAAGTGACTGTGGGTAAAACAATTATATCAGTGACATGTCTCGCTCGGTTTAGCCCCGAGGATGTCGGCTCAGTCACAATTCCACATCAGAGGATATGTGAGGGATTACATTTGACACTGACCTGTGGGCAACCTCTGCACCCTCTGGACCTCATGATCTAAAAAGCTATAATGATATTGTAACCGCAGCAATAATATGATGAGACAGTGTAATCTCTTTTGCTGTTATGACGCAGCTGGAGCATGGTTTTCACAAAGGAATTACCGCTTTTTTAACCGACGCGAGATCTGACAGAAAATAGACAAACGGAATTGGCAAATTGAATTCCTGTGTGTATGTTAAGAATGATCGCTTGGTGTTTTTTTGCAGTGGAAACAGCTTCTTTGTTCATGTGTCAATTCTGACGTGTGATCTGGGAAATATCTCGCTCACATGCTTATATGGGATTTGACAAACAGAGCTATCCTCACTTAAAGTTCAATTGGAGTTCAACCCTTCAGTCAGTAGCTTTAGCAAATCATTGGAATGGTTCCCGTAATTCACCACCAGTGAGCAATCGCACCGCTTTATCCACAACTTCTGTGACATGTTTTAACAAAGCTGCTCATCCGGCACATTTTTAATTAGCGCCCACAAATATATTCTAATGAGTGATATCTTAATACGCTTTTAATTGAGCAAATCACAGATGAAATGCTTCTTACTGCGACTACATCCAAAGCCTAAACTCTTTTGTGCTTGTGTTCCATTAGTTGATGCACAAATTGAGGCATATTCTATATTCATATTAAGCAGAGTAATGGCTCTACAATCTGTAGTTAATGGTTCTAATGATGGCATTGTCACTGTTTAACAATAGATGTAAGGCTAAAATGAATTACTTTTGTTTGACACGCTTTACCTCATTAGGGATAAATATCTGAAATAAGTTTTAACTGCAGCTTTATTACAGAGAAGAATAAAATCAGGAGATGTTAAATTTATTGTCGATAGCGCTCTAATACATATTTACGTTTCATAATAGCAAATCAAATGTGTAGTGTGTAAGAGAATGCATGAGTCTGAACAATATTTTCAGTACAACATAATCACCTTAAAGTAATAATTATGCTTCTGTGTTGTTAAAAATAGACTTTTAACTCGAGGACACAGCGGAATCTCCATTAATTCATGTTTGTTGGTTCCTAAAGATAGCTTAAAGCAGACAAACTGAGCACTGCTGGAGGACAAGCACATTCAAAGTTACTTTTTGACCACACAGTCTTTGACAGGGCCCTTTAAAAAATAAAAAATGTTTCTCTAGCCACAAATTACACACTCAATCTTAAGTTTTTCCTTCAAGGTTCTGGAACTTAGTGGTGCAAAAGTCAATGAAAACCCTGAGATAAGGTAAAAATTAAAAGATAAGACAAAATGATTACAAACACAAAGCCCAATCTATTGTATCTCGGAGAAAACAAATTTAATTTTGGGGGGTAATAGTTCTTTTGAAAGTATTTCTTACTGGAACACTTACGTCTTACTGAACGCCACAGACTTTTTCACTGTCTAATTCATTTAAAGCAACAAGACACTTCAATGTAAATACAGTTTCCATGGATAGCATCGGAGATAAATTAACATATTTTGACACTGAGTTTTTAATTAGCACCTTTTGCATAACTCCTTGATGGGGAGACTTACGTAAATCAAAATACTGTTAACCTTTTTCTTTACACGCGCCGCTTCGCCTCCGCTCTCTCCTCTCTCTCTTCTCCCTGTGGCTTTTGATCTGCCGGGGTTATCTGTACAAGTCATTATACTTCACACTCCACCGCGCACATAGTCCTGAGTGCGAAACCGTCATACATTAACGCTCGCCACTGTCTATCTCTGTCTCACTGAGTCTGAGTCTGCTCCTCCCTAACTCTCTTATCTCCCTCATTTCTGCCTTCACATCTGTGTTACATTGCGCTGAGTGTGGTGAACGTGCCCCAGAGCCATCAAACACTGCTCCTTACACATATATAAAGTCCATTTTAAATTGCTCTTACGGTGTGCTGTGTCAGATACATCATACGTTACAAGCAGGTCTGACACTGGCGGTGCTGTCTGCGCTGTGTAACAGGCAAGGGTCTCATTGCGCTTTGATATTTTCAGCTTTTCGACCGAACAGCTTCTCCCAAGTCAAACAAAAATATCAGAAGCTATCGATAATCAGTCTAACTCTGTGTTTCAGATTTGTTTGACTCTCTAAAAGGAAGATTACGTCTCGCCAAGCGTCCATTATTCGACTTTGTTCAGGTTGCAGGGACTGTGGACAAATGAACTGTCCTTGTGTGACTGTTTTCTCTCGGCTCTCATATTCTCCTGAGTAGGTTTTGATCAGCAGACGACAGAACACAGCCTGCAGCGGCGGAAGACATTAGCTTCACGCCGTTCACAGAAAATGCTGGGTGCTTGAAAGTGTGTCTTGCTGCTTCTAATCATGTTTTAATGACTTGCTTTTTGTTGAGAATTACACGCATCAGCCATGAAACTATCACCAGACTCCAGTAGGTCTCTGTAGGTGTGCTGCTGTAGCCGGTAGATAAGCTGTCATGTAGCAAAGCTTTGTTGGCTGATTTGAAGATGGTGCATTAATGTAAATGCATACACTTAAACGACAGTCAAAACAATGTAGTGTATTATCCCCTCAAAATTCTTTGTATTTATATATATATAAAAAGAACAATTTAAAGTTCCATAGAGCCAAGTTGAAGTTCAATTACTTCCTTTCTCCTCTTCCTGTAGAGTGGGCAAACTGAGCACTGCTGGAAGAGAATCTTGCACAAATTCATTAATAGAGGTTGAAGACATTTATAAACTAGGAACATGTTTCTATTTTCTTTTTTTAATTTAAAATCACATCTTTGTTTCCACTGGGTTTGTTTAAAATCAGTAGCATGTTCCACCAAAGTGTCATAACTGTCCACAAGCTTTAAAAAAGGAGTGAGGCTTTTGAATTATAGTCTGCACTTTTGCCACCAGATATCGCCAAACATTGTCCAAAACTACACACCCAATCAATGCCAGAACATATCATTTGAAGGAAAACTGATGATGCCATGAACATCCTTACAAGTCTTAGTTATAAGTTTTTTTCAGTACATGTGATGGATTTTTTCAGCTTATCTTCTGTGTGAACAAGAGTTTATAGAGAGATCCTGACCCTTGGGTGGTGATAAGGTCATATATCTTTTATAGTCTGGGGTCTGATTTGGAGAAATAGGAACTTACTTTAGGCCTTAACATCCATGATGCCTCTTTGTTTCAGAAATATGCTCTTGGTTCAGTTCCCAACTGTATTTTTTGTTTTTTTTTTTACCATTAAACATAATTCTCCTGCTATGATACTGCTCATTCAAGAAGTTTTAATATGGGAGACTTGCTGGATGGCCTTATTAACATTGATGGAATCACAGCGGAAAATGTGGCTAATGAAAAAGTACAGGCTATGTCTACTTAAAAAGGGAAACAACCCCAAAAATAAAAACATAAATAGAGAAAAGGGAAGCAAAGTGAAACATGCACAAATATTGACAATGCATTCATGAGCCATATGACATAGCTATTGCCCCTTTTTGTTCCCTCTGTAAAAGCATACTAATTAATTATCATTATTTATTATTATTATGATTAGCCGATCACCAGGACATGTACAGATCTCTATAAAACATGTTATATTTAGATTTTTTGTATTTACCTCATATTTACACATACTATGATCTGAACATTTTGGATAATTTTCAGTATGTTTATAAACTAAAACATAAAATTAAAAGAGAAAGCAATAACTATTTTACATATACTGACAATATGACACTTTTATACTTCACATTGAAATGATTGTGTCGACAAGGAGCTCTAACTTTTAAATGTATTTATTTTTTTCTTGACATTGATTCAGTAGCTGGGATATTCTCCATATTTATATTTAAACTATGCTCTACACAACGTCACAGCATGATTATCTTCACTTCAAAAGCATGCATTAGTGTACTGCTGTCTCTTGATGCTGCTGCACATCCCTGTCTAACACCAGATGGGGGTGTTGTGCTTCACTGAGGTAGAACCACCATCACTTTTTTTCACTATTAATAATGTATGTGCTTTTTTAAAAAAAATGTTTTTCTTCCCTCTCCTCTGTTTCATCCTGTTGATGCTGTACATATTTTTGTGACTCTTGATGTGAAAAGCGCGCATCACATTTCATCACCTACGTCCTGCTTAAGAGCCTCTAATCAACAGACGCCTGATGATGCTTGTCAGCCATAGATTCATCATCTACACTATACCGTCTCTGCTCTGTATGTGCTTTCCATTACAGACTCTGCATGGCTTTTGATTGCATATAAGGCGCCACTATGGCTTTAGTCCTGATGTGGCGTTTCACCGTGTCACTGACCCCTCCTCCCCCCAACCACCTTTCATTTTTCCATTCCTTCCTTCACTGAGCACCACCTTAAGATGACATATTGACAGCTCCTTTCATTGTGTTTTCAGGAGTGCCGATACACTCCGGGACGGGATTAAATGTGGTTTGTGTGATTAATTCTCACTTCTGTGTTGTGGTTATGTTCGCCAAGGCCGCTAACGAAATGACTTAGATCGAAAGGCACAAACATCTCTTCCCATTGCCTGTTGCCTGAGGGATGATTGGCTGTGTTTTTAAGCGTCGTTTTAGCTTTGCGAAAACCAAGGTCACTGCATGAGCCGTTTTCACTATGTATGAGTGTGTCTGTGCATTCCAGAGCTCTGCGTTCAGCCTTAATCCCACAAAGAGGGTACCTATATACACCCCAGGAGGTTTCCATCTGGACATATCTCACAGGGGCTCTACCCTGTCATCAATTTTTCATGACTTTCTCAATCAATGGCTGTCTTGCTGTTTTTGGTTTTAATTCAAGAGGACTTAAGGGAGCAAGAGTTAAGAGCTCCTGGCACAGCATAAAAAATTAAGTTTGCAGTGGGATCTAATTTAAGGTCAGTTGAAAGGGCTGAAGTCAAATTTAATGTAAAAGTTTAAAATTAGATTATGAAAAGGAATAGCTGGTTAACTCAAACCGTACTGGAGGATTGATAACACATAACCCAACAAAAAATAAGGCAGACTGTGACAGGTCAAAAGGTTAAGCGTTCATGTTAAGGAAAGTGCTTTGTCCTTTCATCATACAGTGGCTGGCAAGTGAAGAAATAGTATCTTCTCTCAATATTGTATGTAAACCCACCTACATTGCTATTGGACACATTAGTGCTAATTTAAAAGTCTGATCAGGCAAATGTGACTAGTTAAAGATGCATTACCTGAAATTTTCTTCCTTCCCTTTTACTGCCCTGCCCCACCCAACAGCATAGCAACATTTCTTGCATTTATTTTACCTAAAAACAGGTAAAACAGGACATATTCCCCTTAAGTTATGGCATCACAGGCAATTTTGATTAAGTTTAGACAAAATAAAATTCTTCTTTAGGTTGGACATAAACCCTGATTTGCCACTGGGTCACTTGGTGTTAATCTGCCTACATAGATGGTTAAGTTCAGGTATTGTGTGGTATTTTTTAGACAAAGAAAATGTTTCTGTTTAGGAAAATACAGGTTGGTGGTGGATAGGATTTACACATTGAACTTTTTTGAACAGTTTCCTGTCGAGGCACATACATAATTGATAGAAATATCTCCAAAAATCTGCCACTTTGAGCTGGAGTTAAAATGCTACATGGCTGGTTAAATTTAGGCTTTATGAGCAGTTTAAGTTAGTAAAAGTAAAGAAAGTATTGGATAGTGAATGGGATGTGAACCTTGCTTCTGGACCACCTGAAGTTATTGTGACTACATAGGTGGTTATGCTCAGGTGTTTGACGCATTTTTTGTTAAGTTTAAGCTTCTCAAAAGGAAGTCTGGTTAGGTTAGGGAATGGGCACATATTTAGAATTTTTTTTTTTAGAGTGATTTTGTATTTTATGGGCATTTTAAATTTTTGATGATGCCCAGCTATAGTTCTCTAAACATAACCATTTTTTTATGAAGCAACAAACTTTGCATTTATATCTTATTCACCATATATTTCTCCCAAATTACCGTATATCCAGGAACATCTAGGCAAAATGTTTACAAGTCAGACTAAACAGATGGCAGACAGAGATGTTTATGAAGCTGTTATCATCACAGGTATAATCTGGATGGGGAACTTTATGAATTTGGAAATGTAGATGCTATCTACTGTATACACCCCAGACAGCTGGGACGCACATGGAGGAGAGCAAATGTTGCAATGCTCCAGCTGCTGATGGCAACAACCAACATGGGAATGAGTGCATCTGCTGCTGAGGAAGACCAGTCAGTTGAAAAAAGTAGATATAACTTTGATTAGATTGCAGTTTTGCTAGAGCCATATGAGAACATCTATTTCACATTTGAGAATTTACTTTAATTACATCAGATTGGAGATAATTAAAAATAAACCTAATGTCAAGTTGTTTTTTTGTATCTCAGATTGGATTGGACAGACATTGGCTAATGGTTGAACCCTTGAACCCAGATTGTAGCCCTGATTTGAGTTTAATCATTACATGGATGGAGCTGGGATGAATCCTTTTGTCACGGTCAGCTGCTTTGGAATTACACACAATGCACTGTGTCTGCTTCCGACCCATTCGCCTGTGAGAAAACCAACATAAGAGGGAGATCTTTATCGCGAAGCAGGGATATTCAGCAATTAAATGTTGTGGAATGATTTTTTTAGTCGGCTCTCTTCAGATTTCCACACCGTAGCCGAACTAAATCACAATCCTTTTCACGCAAAGGGAAAATTCAGAGTTCAAGCCCTTTGCAAAGTTTGTGTGTTGTTCTACATGTCTCCACAATCCACTTATTTTAGCATCGTCTCCACTTCCATGTCTTTTATGTGCAAATTTCAGCGTGTCGTTCCTCGTAGTGTAGTAATTGACACTCTTTATTATGCAGCGATTACTCTCTGCGCTTACTTCCTCAGTGTTTAGTCTGGGCACGTTTCAGTAAGCCCCGCTTCTGTTTCTGTCGTAAAGGATACAGCCAGATGAAAGCCAGCACCTGATAGGCAGAAAGGTCATGATCTGCAAAATCCAACTTTTTTTCCATTCTTAAAACCGTCACGTAACAGCTCACAAACCCTCATCGTTGCCTCTCGGCCAAGGTCTGCTCGTGTGAGGGAAAACTTCACTGTCGATGGAAATCAGCTGCATACATGAAAGATAATGAGTGTGAGAACAGGGAGGCAAATCTTCAGCCCCATCCCGGGACTGCTTTCTATCAAGCGGCTCAAAAGCTCTCTAGAAACAAGGAAGGCCCTACAGCGTTCGGTGCAAGTGTTGAGGAGAGAGTCACTGACAGACAGACGTTCGGAAAATGGTTGGAATACAAGCACGACAGGCAGGTTGACAAGAGACAGACACGACAAATGCAAAAAGTTGAAGGTCTAATATCTCTAAGAATTTATACTGTCTTTTCCTATTATACTCTATTATTTGTGCTGTTGGCAGTGTAGGGCATTGTGCATGTTTATCCATTACTGGGCTGTCTGTGTGCACAGAGACGGGCAGATTGAAGGGATTGTCACTTTAATTACTTTACAATGAAAGGAACACTGGCTCTGTCTGCAGTAAGCTGTCAGCAATGCAGCATCAGCAGTAAGACACGTATATTACCATTAAGAACGTCACATTAGTGTCTTCACATTACATTTTACGGTGGCCTGGGAGGGATGAAAGTCTAGTTTTCCTTCCCTTTTTCTTGAATTTAAAGACACATAATATGCACATGTCCCGCTACGAGCTCTGTAAAATGTGAAGACCAGAAGGGATGTCAGTAATCAGTCAAATGGTAGCGTTATTGTAATAGTGGACCAGGTAAAAAAAAAAGAAAAAAAGAAAAAGAAGTCATTGGGAGGCAGCAAACTTTTCTCTTTGAGTTGTTCATCCAGGGATCTCTGCTGCTCTTCTTATAAAAAAAGAATAAAACTAATTTTTCCTCCACAAAATACTAATACATTACATAAAACTGTATTTTAGAGCTGACCGTAAACCTTTTAGCTCCGATTTCAGTGTTAGACCAGCAATTATCTCCGTCTCATTGAACATTACGTGAATTAATATATATTGGGATGGAAACATTACTTGTATATGTCCCTGGGAAAAAAATTAGCTAAATTAGAGTTGAGTTGATAAAAGTGATTCCATCAAATGTGAAGACCAGATGCCAACATTGGTGCACAGGGTGAACCGCTGTTTAGAAGTTTTCCTTCAAAGTGTCTCTTGGGCTTCATTAATCTTCTTCTTCAGATCCTGTTTCTTAGTCATTTCATTAAATGTTGGCTGTAGTAAGGGCTATGTGTTTAAATAACCGTGTCAGAGTAATAGGGGGGTCTGTAAACACATATGGACTCTGGATGCAAGTTTAACAGCAGTTTTGGCAACCGGACACAGCTGTTCAGACTCGGTGCAGTTAGGTCAAAGCTGTGGAGTTGATTGAGGAGATATTTTTGTGAGTGAAATTTTTGTTGTATTTCTTGGTAAATGTTCTCCTTTTGGTTCTTTATTGGGATCATTTCTCTTTTGTAAATTTTTGTCTGAGTTTTCCAACTTTGTTTTTGTGCTTGAACAAAACCCAGTTGTTCAAATTGAGCCACATTCATTAGCTTTAGTCTTTTTTGCAATGTTATTCTTACACTAAATAGCATATTATAATTAGAATCATCTGTTAAAAAAACATTATTTTAAAGGCTTTTACTTGATGAGAATGTTCAGCCTTTACTGACACATTTTGGTCACATGCTTGCATACAATGGGCCCATTAAAATAATGGGTGCACCCATTGGCTGGAAGAGAGTCTACTCCAGCACTTACTACATCTGCAAACACAGTGAAGCTGTGAAACAGAGGTTGAGTTGACTCTATTGTTACCTTAAGGTATGTATGCTTAGTGTTGTCAGTGTTTTGTCTGATTTTTGGGTTGTTTTTTTTTTTTGACTTGTAAGTACTGTGTGGATTTGAGTTGGGTTTTCAAAGGCCAGAAATCAGTCAGTGAAATGTAGCGTTGCATAAAGCCTGACTCATTTTAGATAAATGGTCACAGTTGGTCCGATGGGATTTCTGTAGAGTGGAAATCAAAGAGATTTTACGGAAAGCGTTTTTGTATAATGAACAAATGTGACCAGCCAGACTTCACATTTCAGTACTGCTTTGGCAAATGTCAAAATACAGTGTTAACAAAACATTAACCATGAACACAAGTGACTTTCTTCTACCAACTTACCTCAACTTCGGATATTATCTTATGTCCTTCCCATACTCCCATCCAATACTCCCACCAAGTACTGGTTAATACAAATCCATGGAGAGTTGGAATATCAGTAGAGAGTCCATTAACTTTGACAGAATTAATGAATAAGGTCAGAAGGTTACAAAACAGAAAAATGCAATAGGGAAGTTTAAGAATAATGTGCTCTTCAATGAGTTCAGTTGGTCTGACAATTGAAAAATAGAAGCAATTCGTATTTAAATTATTTTCATAACCGAAACAGAAACTATCCTACTTTGTGTTCTTATTTCAGTCATTAGCACTCATTCAAGTAGTGACACGTCCACGCTGGTCGACCTGCAGATGGACAAAGCCACATCGACTTTCTCAGTTCTACAGCTTGTTCCCCAGCCTTCAGTTCAGCTTCTTCAGAATCAACTGCTTGAAACAATCAATAAAGCCCCTCTAATGATGTACGTGTGGCAGGAACTTTAGCTTTCTAAGTGGCTCAGCTGGTCTCTCTCTCTCCGATGATACCATGGGAGCCATTTTGGAAAGAGTGGAGAAGATTAATGGCCCGATGATGAGAGGGTGAAGGAAAGGCGGGGGATGGGCTGAAGAGGCATTCCAAGGTGCATCAGAGCAACATACGGAGAGGGACCTGGTGTTGACTGTTTGTGTGCGTCCATATGCTCTTGTGTCTCTGTAGAAAAATCCCGACCCAAAGCTGCTTGATGCCTCCAAGAGAGTTTCAATCATGCGCATGTAGAAGAAAACCTCGGGGGTTACCTGGCTTGTCGTCTCATTCATCAACCTTGCTTTTCAAATCAATCAGCTTGATTGACAAGTCAACCACCCACCGACCGGTCGATATAACACCCCACTGAGGATCTGCACTGTACCATAAACTCAAGTAGTAAGGTTCATGGATTCCCATTAAGGCAAACCCGTAGCTCTCTCCAATTTTCGAACCCCTCAGAGCCAAGGCCAGCTTTCACTTGTCATCAAAATATACAAACTTGTCCATCCTCCTGCAGAGAAAATCTATTTTTCATTTGCTGTATCCCAAAAGAACTTTAGAACTTGCAAAGAAGACAACATGTTGACTACTGTATGGCAAAAAAACAAAAACAGAAAAAAACAACAACTCACTTTTACACAGTGATCTAAAGAATCTACAAACAAAAACTTGCATGCAAAGATTATATTGTCATGAATTACAAATGAAAGGTTGTGTAGAAGACTGTAGGAGTTGTCGAGTTCCAGTTCCAGTGGCTTGTTTGCATTTGTTTGTCACTTGAGTGAAGATGCAACATATCGAATCGAGAAACCAACAAGAGTTGAGGCAGTTGTACAAAGGCGACGAATCTACAAAGGTGAAAAATGTATCAAGTTAACCCAAAAAATAAATTCAATTTCATTTGCAAAGCAGAGTCAGATAATACACGGATATCTGAACATTGCAACATTAGTTTATACTTACTGTGTCTGCCCTAATGCTTAAAAAGATTTGAAAAGCTGACCACACACATCAACACGTGCTAATTATCTGTCATTATTATTATTAGTACTTCCTGTCCTCCATTTGATTTTCTTATGTCGTTAGAATCACATCACTGCAAACATGCTACTGACTAGATTTAAACACAACACTGACACACTCTCGAGAAAGACGTTGTGAAGATATTTAAAGTGTAGTGTCAGCTCCATGTCATTTGTACAAACAACGACAACTTCTCATCAGAACCATTTTCTAAAACTCTAGGTCAACCATAATGCAGTGTTTATGAGCTTCCTTGTGACTGTATTCACAACAGCGTGGAGCACAGTCGTAAAAGCTGCTCATATATAATCAGACTTGGTACAACACTGAGCAAATCATCGAGGTTCTAAAAGAGTCTTAATCACCCTTTAATTTCCACCTACTAAGGCCATTAGAATGTGACGTTTCTGGAGAGAAGCATGTCTTAAATTGCGATCATCTAAAATTTTAGAGGTTGTGGGAGTAAAGATTTTGACAATTGTAGTGGTTGTGTGCATTTCATTGTTAATGTTAGTAATGTTGTCTGGATGCACACACACACCTTAATGTCTAAAACTGTGAGGAACACATGCAAAGATATGTCAATAAAGAATAAACTCAGTGGTTGGAGTGAGGAGGTCCACTCAGTCAGTCTCGTAATTAGCTTTCTCCCCAGTCGTTTAAGATCAAACTGAATTCATGAAATGTTTTCCACAGTGAAGTGATTATAGTCCAACACATGGTGTGTTGAATATCTAAGTGATCAATCTAATATTTGTTTGGTGCTCACTTTCTTAGCCAAGTGTGTACCTATTTGAACCAAAATCAAAACTACCCGACCAGTCGTAACTGTTTATCTAAAATGGGGCGGGCTTTGTGTGATGCTTTGTTTCTCTGATTGGTTGTTCATTCATTCATTTTCTACAGCTTAGTCCCATTTGGGGTCACGGGTGGCTGGAGCCTATCCCAGCAGCTTTGGGCCTTAGGCGGGGTACACCCTGGACAATGGCCAGTTCGTCGCAGGGCTAACACTTAGAGACGAACATTGACAGACAACCATTCACTCTCACATTCATTCACTACTTTATACTTTAGAGTTGCAAATTGACCTATACATGCATGTCTTTGGGTGGTGGGAGGAAGCTGGAGATCCCGGAGAGAACCCACGGAAAGACCAGTTAGTTGACCTTCTTGTGGCCGGTTAGCTCAGTTGGTTAGAGCGTGGTGCTAATAACGCCAAGGTCGCGGGTTCGATCCCCGTACGGGCCATCTGAAGTTTTCATTGATCTTCAATGTTACTCCTTAAGCGTGAAAGAACAGCTTCAACATACAAAAACAACAACTACAAAAAATCCTCTGATTGGTTGTATGTTTTTTAAACTGTGTCGGATCAGAGGCAGTTAATTCTCTGTCTGTTGGTACTTCCTCCTGAATTGTGATTGGTTGTATGTCTGTCCAATTGCATTTTGAAGCAAGTTTAATCTGCGTACATTTGTTTTGCCCCTGAAATCCAATCCACATGCAGTAGCTTAAAATACAATATACTGTCTAATACTTCAACTCATTTCTTTACCCAGAGTAACCCACTCTTTTGTCTTTTTTCTAACCTGGCATCAACCTGGAGCATTTTCTGACCCGTACAGTTCAAGCCACTCTTGTCTGGTCCCTTGTCTCTCTTTTCAACAGAGGTCTTTGGCCTTCTTTGCTCTGTACATCCTCTTTCTGAGCGGCTTGTTGACCACTACTTCGTCACTGGGGACTGGGAAATGAATCATATATTGTGTAGGTAACGTCCAGACACTCAATCAGTAACAAAGACACGCAGACACACGGCCAAATGTACACACTAGGGCACGATGCAATTATGATGCTGCCATGTCCAAGGCTGCCCTGTCTGATTCATGAGAGCAAAAGTGCTGTGCAGAGTTTTACCGCCAACACTTTGTCTTAGGCTCTCGTCACAACAGCCACAGGTCAGCACCATGATTAAATTCTTAAACTTTTTGTAATCGAAATCACAAGAGTTTGTTTTGTTAACCATGGATGCATGGCTTTTTTGTGACATGATATCTTGAAATTGACAATAAGGTGAAAGTGCTGCTGAAAACACATTATGCTCAAGTGAACCATAAGCATTTGGAGGTAACACAACTGATATGACAGACACAACAATGCTTCACAAAGACCCAAAACTCAACTGCTCAATCATCATTCAATTCACATTGTCTCACCATTTTGCAAACTCATTCATACATGAAATATTTATCTTAAGCAATTAATGAGCACAGTAGGACTACAAAATATAAATCAGGCTGTATCTGAGCAGAAAAGTAGTGAAGAAAAACTGAGCCTGAGCAGTCTTGTTGACAAAGTATTTACAAGTAACTAGTGGTCAATTTTGATGGCTGCTGTGCCTAACATGACAGAACATAACAACTATAAGCACATTGCTCCATTTCTAATTTGTTACATGCATCAGATGAATAACTACTTACATTGAAACTCGTAGTAGCCAGTATAAAATGCACTATATTTAAGTATGAAATGACTCGAGTAAATGTGTTATGTGAGGGATAGCTATAAATATGGGGTTATCCATTATAAGCAATTATCGGCACATAAACAACAGTGTGTCCTTTTGCTCATTATTTTGCTTTACAGCTCTCTGTACCACACCGCCCTCAGTAACCTTTACTGCTGCCCCAGCGGGACGGGCTTTAATGGGACACTTCTAGCCTTTAGGTCCGAGTACAGTTAGCAGCTACTGTTACTGGTGCAGACGTGAAACATATTCAGTTATAGCTAACGAAAAAGAAAAGATGCACATCATTTCTGTTACCAAATACTTCAAATGCAACCAAGAACAATGGATATATTTCACTAATAACTCTCTAGAAGTAGATAAATGTCAGCACAATTCAGGTTTGGAGAAGCAGACAGAAGCAATGAAACAGCCTTTGTGTTATGAATAGATGTTATAATGGGGCTAGAGAAAGTATGCTTCCTTATCCACTCTAACTAGGCTTCTAAAACTGCAAGAACTACAGTCGGTGAAAGTGTGTCTTGCCTAGAATATATTCACATGCAGTCATTTTTGACACATGGCTGCTTCTTCATTTATAACCCCCCCCGCTCCCTTTTTTTTTTATAAAAAGTTTTCTCTTTTTTTGGGTTTTTGGGAAAACCCCAAAAAAAAGAACAGGGGAGGGGGAACATGCAAACTCCACACAGACCTTCTTGTTGTGAGTTGACAGTGCTAACCACTTAACCACCACAACTTTATGTAGTGCTGCGTTAATTTTCCATTGGCCCTATTTACAGCACCACATAGTTCAATCTGCTCCTGTCTGCTTCTCCAATCTCTGAGTTGACTACTATCTACTGCAGGGAATAAATGAGCTCTCCAAATATACGTAGAACAGAACTGCATTCACAAAATACTAGGCTATCCCTGTAAAATCCTTGTTGATACTGCCTCCGAAATTATAGACTGTGATATTTAAAAATGATTCTTTAAATCCTCTGGTTTTATAATACTCCACCACACGGGGCTTTTCTGTGTTTAAATAAGACACTGCTGCTCCTCCTCGGTAGACCTCACCTGTGGGACGCTTTAAAGTTTAATTTTTGGGGCACATCTCTTTACTTTGCTCCCTTTCTCACCACTTTAAACATGACATCCAGGAATATAGATAACCTCACCGCCGCTTTGATATGAATAAATTGCGATTATGTTCCCAGAATGCATAAATCTCTCCAATCTCAGACCAGTCGGCGGAGTTTTAAATCCGTCCTTAATGCCGACCTTACCTTTGATGTTAGGATCGAGATAATCACCGTACTCTGTGTCATTCACTTATAAGAAAGGTACTTTTGTTTTATGTAACCTTGACAACTGCAGCTGTCTTTATTCCCCTCCTGGTAAAAAAAAAGAAAAAATCACTCACTTTGATTTTAACTGCTGCAAGATGAAAATTTAAGACATCATTCGCTTTGCTGAGAGAAAAATCAGTTAGTTGTTGGATGAACTTGAAATGCTTAAACTGCTTTCTCACATCAGTGAGTTTATTATATGATCTGTAACAGACTTATGGGCCTCTATCTGTCGAGGCTGTAAACTTGTATGCTAATATTGAAGTGTAAATATGCCGTTTTAGCTGCATGATAACGGTGGAAGTGGAAGCAGTGGAATAAAAGACACCACACAGCCTTCAGTGAGAGATACACTTCTGACATTCAAACTAATGAGAGAGTGAAAATGTGCTACAGCCACAGGCCTTAGGGACCAAAAGCTGGAGCCATTCGGTTTGCTACTGATATCTTGTCATAAATAAACTATGTAAGCAAATTTCTGAACAGTCTAAAGTCTAAAGTCAGTCCAGTATTAGCTGTTATGTAGTCACACAGAATTTAAAACCATATAGGTTAATTTTTACATGCCCCCACTAGTCACCTGAACTCGTCCATTGCATTATCCCATGACACTTTAAACCTGAACTAACATTGTAATATAATGTCGATTTTATAGCGCCAGAAATCAGAAATAGCCATATTGGAATAAGGTTGGAGTTCAGGATGTGCAACACATAACCATATCAAAAGCTAGCCCTAATAATGACCAGGAAGCAGGTTCAGTTTATACTTTCTCAAAAATTCATAGAACAAAACCTACAAAGTGAAAGTCAAAGTCAAAGTGGAAATGCTTTCAAAAACAAACTTTGACAGTTTATCTTCAGAGATAGTGACAAAGTGAGTGACGAGAGTTAAACTGTCAATCACACAGTCACTTGTCTCCGTGGTTGTCTTATTAGACCTGGGTCCTGAGTCAGTCATGGCTGTCGTTTATTATTCAATGATAGTTTTTCATTGTGTTTCACATTATGTGGCCCATGGAGCAGAAACACACTTAGGGCTTTTCCGAAACGACTCCCCACTCACTTCCACTCACAGCTGAATGGAGTTCCCTTCATCACAGAGAAACAGGAAGTCTCGGTTACCATGGTGAGTGGCCACTAATCCATTCCTCTGGATAATATTAGTAGAAAATTAGAAGAGAAGGTGTTTCCAAGTCACAATGTAAGTGGCAAAGTGATTTAATCTTGTTTTTTTATGTTTCTAGGGCCTTTTGTATGGAGTCTCTTAAATGTTGAGAATAAGTCAAGAAGCCACTTGCCCTCAACACTTATCGGTTTTTAGATGGCCCTAATATGGCGGACCCTCAAATCAAATGGAAATGGGTAAGTTAAGAAAGTAGGGATCTGTTTGGGACGAGAGTGAAGGTAGAACAAAGTGCTAACCTGAAACAAGGTCTAAGTAAATAAGATAACTGATACAATATCCTGTGCTGAAATTCAAAGGTGGCCTTACTCTCTCTCAGGAAATCTTTAAAAACACCTCTAGGACATTTCAAGAGAATTAAATGAAACTGTCCTGGCTGCAGCTCTAAGTTGACTGAATGTTGGAAACCATTTTGAAGACTTTTCCTGTTTGGAAGTTTTGTGCTGACAGTACGAACTCCTACATTAAAATCCCACCCCGCATTCCCAGGTCCAGGTAGAACACTGCACCGAAAGTGGGAGGATAATAAACCAGTTAATATGTTCCTAACGGGTCATTTTGTTTGAAGAGACTCCCATATTGATCCATAAACATAAAACACATACAGTAAACCGTTTCATGTATAGCCAGTCGTATGTCTACTTAATCATTATTTCATTTTGCTGCCTGAAGTTTTTATGTTTATCTTCAAACATCTGAGGGCAGTAAAGTTTACACAGATGCCTTTACTTTGGAAACACGAATATTTAAATCGCAGTTACAGTTCCCAGATACTTTCAAGGTTATGTTCTTGTACAGAGTTAACTCCTCAGATCATTCCAGTCCAATCAAGTGTCAGTGTTCACCTTTTCTTGTGTGTTCAGAGGGTTGTAAGTCTAAATGACTCCCTATTGATTCTCAGGGTGGTACGCCTGGCAGGGATCCAGTTTTAGCGCCTCGGTTGCATTAAAGCCTGTGATGTAGTGTTGATGTAGAATGACAGGCTGCCAGTGTCAATCAAAAGGACAATTACATGTATGAGATTGATGCTATAGTCTCAATTTTAGACATGCACATAACATGAACTAGGACCAGGGAGAGTGTAGCAGTAGTTGAGGCACGTCACAATAAAGTAAGCTCACTATTTTGCACTTTATCTGTTGATTTAGCTGCAGGTAACTCATTTCAGTTTTAACCAACATTGCAGCTCCATTGCACATAACAAAAGCCCACCTCCACCCCAGCTCCTACTTTTGTTTCAGTTTAATGTGGGTAGTTCTGGACCTTTTACGGCAGCATGTCTTTTTATTTATTTATGTCTGATTTTGCCTTTTAAACCACAATTATTTTAACTCATATATGCCTTAAGGATGGATACTTGCTATTTGAGTACATATAGAAAGAATATGAACAAACAACAATCAGACCTCATTAATGTGTTTCAAAGGACTGATAGAGCAGGTATGTAAAGTGGCATTATACAGCGATATTGACAAAATTACTGTAAATTGCAATGTTTACTATTGATCAGCAATAACACGGAAGCAGTATTTTGGTGTCGGGCCTTTTGTGAAAGCCTTTTGGTGCAGTGCCCTCTGGAGGAGTGGGTCAGTAACAGTGTGGCCCAGTGCAGAACAAGTCAGTGCTCTTTATGTAACGAAAAAGAGCAATAAGGACACTTTACAACAGAACAAAATAGTAGTCCACCATTTTGATTCGCTCACTGAAGTTGTGGCATTACAGGACACAACAAAAAGGACATGGGCAAGTCTGTGAACAAGTGCGTGTCTGCATGGCTTAACAGCAAGTATATCTCCGCTTTAAAACTTCATGCCAAACTTTGTGCTCAAATAGAAATGGAATCTTCTCCAGATCAGTTTGTCCCCTCTGGGCAGCTGTAGAAACAGAAACATAAAGTCACAGAACATTTGGTTCAATGGTTCAACTTTATCTCTCAGGAGTGTTATTTTTAGGTTATTGTACACTATTGAAAATGTAGTTCTGATTGACATACTCTACTTTTTTATATGTACTCTATAAGAATACAGGATACTACATTTTACACAAGGAACCGCTAAATATATTTGTACCTAATGGTCTTTACACTATTCTCTGATCATGGTCTTATTGCTGCTAGTTCTACCTAAAAGGACAGGACATATACAATTTGTGCAAGTATAAGAAGTAGATGCAACTTTTTATTACTTCTACAATTGTAGCTAAAGTTTTGGTTGTGCACATTTTCATTCCTGATCTGGCAGATGTAAAGCTCTTTTGTGCAGTGGAAAAAATACTTTAATGACCCAAGTTGTCAAGTCTGGGGCTTCTTGAGCACACATTAATATGCAGTAACTCTTCCACAGTATTGATGAACATGGGTCGGAATGTACATCAAATATTAATGCACCATAATCACGCCCACATTTGTGACCTTTTCTCAGGCCAAATGGTAATTTTTGTTTTTTCACACGCATTGCAAGCCGAGATATTATGCAGTGGTTGGTGTGATTTTAGTGTGGTGAATAGGCCTAATTATTCGTCATCCCTCATGTACGAATGGTTGTCCTCAATCGGTGAGCATTTGGGTCCACTGCAAAACCGTTACCCACGTTTTTAAATGATATGTGGGAGGATTCTGCCCTTGTTTATCTGAATGAATGAAGCAAACAATTATTGGAAGTGACTTAATCCACGCAACTCTCTCAGGTTCCCTGCGATCAACAAAGAATGACCCCTTTTTCACACACACACAGTGGCCCAGCTCACAGATACTGTATTATGTAACGCAAACTAACAGGGCTAACATTTCATGAGAACTATATCTCATCAAATCCACACTTAACACACCACTCCTATATTATATATGTATCATCGCAGACAGATTCAGTGACTGGAGCAAATCCGGAGCTTTTGTACCTTTGCTTTAAAACATTTGACTATTAAACCAAGACTAAATGGCATGTTTTCACATCTAGTTTCTGCAGACTAGTATTTTTGAAGGTCTCATCCACCCAGGTCCAACATTTTCACTTCATCATATTCAAAATGTATGAATACAAGCTATGCAACGCCATCAGTATGTGACCAACTTACTATGAGCACTTATTACTTATGTACATTTCTTTTTGAACGATCTGATCAAACTCTGAATTGAGAATGAATGCACAAATTCGAAAACTTGACAGTCAAGGAGCAAAAGGTCAGCTCAAAACTGGCACAACTCTAAACACAATCTCAGCATCACACTTTTAGCACTTTTAAAGGAGGAACAAGAAACAGCTTACAGCAGCACTTCTTCTTTTCCTTTGTTCATATTTTCAGTATTTCACAAATGCAGCGGCAGAGTGGCATTAAAAATAATCATGTAAAAAGTCTCACTGCAGGGTTTTTCATGTCATGTTTTTGGAGGTGTAAGATCTTTTGTCTTTTGTGATATAATTTTGGAGTTTGTGTGCAAACTTCTGACAAACTAGACTGCTTAAAAAGTGCTTTGGCAATAATTAGAATGTTTCATGAGGTATGGATGCACTTCTGTCTCACAGCCAGAAGGTCGTGGGTTCGATCCCCGGGCCGGCTGCCTCTTACCTGTGTTAATGTGGGTTCTCTCCACTCAGGAGTACGGCCTTGACCCCACATTGGTCGGTGGGAGGAAGCCAGTACTCCAGAGTAAAGCGAGAACCCACATTAACACACTGCAGTGACAAATGTACAACACTTTTTACATGATTATATTTCTGAAGATATAAGTTAAAACTGTAAATATGAACAAAATAAAACAATGTGGAAAAAAATGTGGATTATTTCTGAAATTGTGAAACACTGCTATAAGATATTTCTTGTTCTTCCTCTAAAAGTGCAAAAAGTGTGATGCTAAGATTGTGTTTAGAGTTTAGATTGGTCATTTCACCTTTACATTGGGCGGTGGGAGGAAGCTGGAGTACCTAGTGGACGGATGTGAGAGTGAATGTGTGTCAGTGTCTGCGTTTAAATGTCAGCCCTGTGACCAACTGGCCATTGTCTAGAGCAGTGGTGTCAAACTCAAAATGGTGAGGGGCCACAATAGTTAATCAGAATCCTTTCTGGGGCCAAAGATGATGGCATTTGGAAGCTTTTATAAAAATTTGGATGCGAGATTTCATCTTCATTTAAGTCTTTTAACATTAATTTCCTCCTTTTATAGAAACTGTTTGTAGTTTGCAGGTTTTTGTTGGACTTGAACAGGTTTAAGTCAGATTTGAACTGGTTTTAGATGGATTTGAATTGGTTTTAATTGGATTTTAACAGGTTTTAGTTGAATTTGAACAGTTTTTAGTTGAATATGAACAGGTTTTAGTTGAATTTGAACAGTTTTTAGTTGAATATGAACAGGTTTTAGTTGAATTTGAACAGGTATTAGTTTAATTTCAATAGGTTTTATTTATCTTTGTAGCAAAAATAAAATCCATTAAAACCTAGTGCCAAAAATATCACTTTCCAAATGTGCTGAAGGGCCACATAAAACACTGCAAAGGGCCGCATTTGGCCCCCGGGCCTTGAGTTTGACATGTGTGGTCTAGAGTGTACCCCGGCTCAAAGCTGCTGGGATAGGCTCCAGTCACCCTTGACCCCAAACAGGGAATAAGTGAAAGGTGAATTAATGACTGAGTGATTTTGTACACAGCACCTTGCACGACTTACTCAAGTATTCTGGATCCTGGGAGTGGATGATCTCTTCTCCACAGTGAAATAACATTGTCAGCTCATTGTCCCTAGTTAGTGTATAATGCCTTGACTTAATGCATATATTACTGTCATCCACATATTCTGAGCATGTCAAGTACATGAGTGTTCTTTCAGTGTTGCGCAGGGAAACAACTTTAAACGACACAAAAGTCACCAATAACATATCATCTCATTTTGGTCGCATTCCACACTTTTTCCAGGAGCGATACATGTTCTGTTCTGCTATCCTGACAAAACTCTCATACTGAATGTAATCACTGCAAAAAGATACCAAGATAGCATCAGTATTGTTTCCAGAGTCAATTACCTCATAGCAAGATACCATCTTGTCATTATTTAACGGGTGTGTTTCTCCTCACGGCTCGGTGCTATTGATTATGGGCTCAGTGGAAAATCTGCATACTTTTTTCACACAAACACACAGACAGTTGAAAAAAAAAGACTGAATTACCTAATCAGATTCAATCATCCGGGGAGTTGCTTCTTGTGTGTTTTAAATTCAGTGCCGGTGCTCAGAGTAATGACTTGTGTGTGTCTCGGGAGTCTGAGGAGGCCCAGAAAGGACTGACGGTGCAGATAAGTTTCAGTCTCTTTCTGGTTCTGCAGACGTCGTATCTGCTTCTTGGATCACGTCTGAAACAGTCATTGATCGTTTGCAGAAAAGAGCACTAGAGCTTGGCCTTTCGCTTCCTGTTGCTATGCCCCATTTGCCATTAACTGATATCAAGGTGACTGCAAAGGTATTACAGGCAGTTTGTAGGATGACAATTCCATTTGATAATTTTATTTTATCATTGCCTTTTTCATTTTTGTATAAACTGACTCTTGATAAATCGGCTCTTTGCTCACATTATCTTTTTCTTCTAATGATATGCTACATGCTGTAATCAATGGTTCAAGGAAATCTATCATCACTATTATCTGTGCACAGGTTCTTCACAAACCTTGACCATGGGAGTGTGAACCATTTAAATATTAGTTTTTATGGCTATAATAATGGCTATACTATAAAATTATTAAATTTGTATTGAAAAGAAAGCTGTGCTATAATTATATTTAAATTTGAGGTGATGCTCCGTATTCTCCAAACTCTAAAATCACCTCTAGCACACACTTAACAATGTCAATGTTCATTTCATTTATATAGCACATTTAAAATAACCATTGCTGCCCAAAGTGCTTTACAGGCTCAGTAAAGTGCACTAAAAATAGGAAGCTAGTAGTAAAAAAAACCCAAAACAAACAAAAAAAGGACATAAAAACAAGTAAGAACAACAAGAGCAGTAAAATAAATCAAAATAAATACAACTCATAAAATTGTTTATCCTCATTTACATACCACCGCAAGCCCCCATTGGCACCCACTATTATTTTATTTAATTAATTTTCATTGTAAATCATACACACATGCTATTTGTTCAAACTGCACTGGCTATTTACAACCTGTTCCTGGAGATCTTAGAAGAGTGGGCCCTCTGTCTTTTTTTTTTCTCACCCTGGCACCATTTTCACACTGGTAGCACATGACCTGGTGGGCGGGGTTAGTCGACGATGCCCTCCTTGATTTCAGGTTGTGATTTGTTATTTTAATTTTAGCTCAAGATTGTATTCCATGTTCGGTTTGTCAAAGGTGAATTCCAGTAAAATCGTTTAACATAGTGTAGGTAAAAGGAATAAAATGTGACCTTGCCGGTAGGGTTGGCCTCAACTGTAGGGTCCTGTCTCTGTAAACTCTAGTGAAAAGCCAAGTGGTGTGATTGCCATCTGGCTGCACAGAGTGTCCTGGCGTGTTGTTGGACAGCAAACAGAGCAGCGAGGCCTGGTCACAACACACTGTCACTAAAATCTGTTTCTCTTTGTCCTCCCGCCGTGAATCACTACAGACATCTGCTCTGACCTCACTGCTCTGACCTGAAAACTGTTTGTGTTTGTCGGCTGTAATTATTAGCTTCTGTTATTTACTGTACCAGTCGATCACTGTGTTTCTCTGCATATAGTGTTTCCATAATAGTTGTTGTTGCTCTATGTGGGAATAAATCAAATCAAACTCATTCAAACTTTTTTTTCTTATTGGTCAGGTTTATTTCAAATCTCTTTAGAAACTGTATATACATTTATAAAGTTCAAAGATATCAGTGAGAGACCAGAGACCAATCTCTGACAGAATCTGCGTAGAAACAAACGTTATGCATATTTACTGTTACAAGCTAATTCATGCAGCAGATGAATGTTTTCTCTCCATATGAGCCTCCATGCAGCCATAGAGCCTCAGGCAGGTCCCTGGTAACTGTTCCAAAGTCGAGGCTGAAGACTAACCGGGCTTTATTTCAGCCAGCGCCCCATGACTTTGGAACAACCTGCTTGAGGAGATAAGGCTGGCACGATCAGTATTATCTTTTAAATCACTTCTTAAAACCCATTTTTATAAACTGGCTTTTTATGATATTTATCACCATATTTATTTTGTATTTATTTATATTATATATATATTTTTTTTAATTGATTATATTTATTTTTTATTATAGTGACTATATTTATCTTTTTAATGCACTCCCCCAAATTTTTTTTTTTTTCTGGGGAACTCAAAAAAAAAATTTTTTTTTTCTAGGGAGAACTTCCAAAAAAAAAAAAAAAATTTCTGGAGAACTCAAAAATTATTTTTTTTCTAGGGACGAATTTCCAAAAAAAAATTTTTTCTGGGGAACTGAAAAAAAAAATTTTCTGGGGAACTAAAAAAAAAATTTTTTTTTTCCGGGGAACTTAAAACTTAAAAAACGCTGTAATTACACCTTAAGTAACAAGAGAACTTATGCTGTCAATACACCATGAGTAACCAGGAAGTACCGGGCCGTAATCTAAAGTGTTACCAGTATTTTAATATATCAACTGATCTCAGTATTATAATTAATTTTTTAAAAGTTAATATTTTATTTACTCAAACAAACAGAACATGTAACAAGACATTTAGACAAGAAGTGACAACAGAAAAGAGACTACAATATAATGTTTAGTTAATTTTGCACTGGACAAAAACATATACTAAATAGTGAATTATTACATATATAAGTATCTATCTAGGAGAAGCTACAAAAAAATGGAACGCAACCTGTTACCAAACAAAATGAAAGACTGAAGACTCCAGTTGGCAGCCATCTTTTCGCAGTACAAACCCCCGATGACAAAACTGAAGCTCAGTAGACTTGACGTGGCTGGAGGCGCCACACTTTTCACATTGACTTGTCTCTTAGTGCAGCCCCCAACCATCATTGGACGGATCATTAGCTCGTTCTAAAAGCCCGAGCTCTCCCAGGACTCCACTGTCACCTTCCTGACATGTGATGATCCTGTTTGGCACCGAAGCAGTTAAAAAGGACTGCGGGCCAGTTAAGGGAGATAAATACGCTCGGTGCCCTGTGGACAATAACTGTATTTCTTTTCTCACCATAAATACCCCTGTAAGAGAAATCGATATGAGGAGGACCTGATAACCATCCGTCTCTCGGTTCTGGGTGATTGGTACCAACATGACTGTGTGTTATGTGTGTGCATGTGGGCAGTTGGCTGTCCCTTTGGTGCCTATTACAGAGGATTCTTGTTCAGGAACTGCTGCGAGGCACTGCGGAGCCCATCGACCCGAGCGTTCATCTGGAGCATGAAAGTGATTTTGTCTCAGTCGAAGACAATAGGGCAGAGGAGATAGGGAGACCTTTGTGCTCCTTCTCTCGCTGGAGCTACAACCTTCAGTATGACTTCTTCCATGAGATGGCTTTGCCCTGCAGATCACTTTCAAAAACATCTGAGATCAAGTGTTGACAGATTTTGTATTAATTGATCTGAACATGTTTGGCCTACGAATGGGATAATCTTGCAAGTGTGTATTTTGATCACATTACATTTTTCATTGCACTGTGATAAAATGCTGAGTGAGATGTGGTGGTGAACTGCCAGGGGGGAAACTTCAGCCAATGGCAGCTCCAGTAACTCTGCAGCAAACATTGAACATTGAGGAATAGGAATATTTGTCTTTTATTCTGTACCAAAGAAGTATCTTCTAGTAAATATAATGAAGTGTTGTTTGGCATAAACAGCATTTTTTATTTTAAGGGGGCAGTGAGATCAAATATCTTAGAAACTACACACAATTATGTATCTATTTATGGACATGTAATCCTTATAGAATTAGGACAGGTCTGGAATTCAAAGCCTCATTTGTGTGGCTCTTTTATGAAGCAAGCTCTAAATGTGAAAAACACTCTAGTGAGCCTTAACTTTTCTTTTCTTTGACTTAAATTTACAAAGTATTACAGCATAAATAAATAAATAAATAAATAGCAATAGCTAGTAATAACCTATTAATCCAGATTGGAACCCCCAACCTCTGGATTTGTTCAGGAGGCATCCGAAGGGTTAGGGCTGGCTCTTCTTGATGTGGAGGAGCAGCGGCTCTACTGCGAGCTCCTCACCCTGTCCCTAATGTTACACCCAGCCACCCTGCAGAGACTTATGGCCACCGCTTGTGTCCAGAACTTTGTCCTTTTGATCAGAGTAGGAACATACTGTTCATATTAATAGCAGTCTGTTTCAAAAAGTGAGTAGAGCTCAAAATCCTTACAGTAGCTTTTATTTTCATACATGCAAAACCATTGAGAACGCTGCAACGTCTCTCTGTTCCAAAGCAAAACATGAACAAAAAAATGAAAAATCTAATTCATTCATGTACAGAAAGTGAAGAAAAAGGGAATATTGGGCTGTTAAAAAAAAAAAAAAAATCAGCTTCTGTATTTTTCTTTACAAACATTTACTGTATAAACTGAAAAATGCTTTAGATTTATCCTTTGCTTTTGAGAATCTGACACGTGTGTTGCATGAAGTTGTAGATCGACCAGTTAATCAGCTCCTTCTTCACCACAACAGACAACAGATGGCACACTTCCATCTTGGGAGAAAGTATACATCACCATCACAGTTCCATGTGAGTCTATAACACAATAAAGTACACTGTTGCTAAGACCTACACAAACACCAACCATACAGCACCCCTATGTCTCCTCACAGTGACAAAGTGGTGGCTTTAGTGACTCATTGCACTATAACTACTTCAAAATGACTGCAGTTTTTCAAGATATTTGACACTAAGGTCACAGCGTTCATTTGGTTGATTTTATTAGGTCATTTTGGGATGCTTAAAAGTACAACGATTACACCTTACCTCCATTACCTCCTGGCTTCCCTCCATCAGTCCATTCAGCCACTCCCACTGCTCTATCTCCTCCAGCCTGTCCTTGGCCCGTTGTTGGGATTCAGGCTGAATTTCCTGAAAACCGCTTCCGTCTTTGCCTTTCTCTGTTCTGTTTTTCACCTCCAAGTCATTGATCCATGGAGACTGTGCCATTACTCTGTCTGGGCAACACACTGAGGAGAGCGGGATGTAGGACAGAGAGGACAAGACAGGTTTGAAATGACAAGAATTTGGGCAGAAATAATAAAAAAAAATGTTCACTAAGGAGTAAAGAGTTGGAAGGCGAGGTAATAATGGGGAGGTGGGATTGAAGAAAAGAAATAATTGATGGTTGGCATGACAGTGACCCAGTAATTCAGTCATTTTGGTCAGTTTTACCATGTTACCAATCTCTAAAGGAGACTAAACAAATGCAACAGAAATAATTATTCTGTTTTATGTGTTTTCTTGATGAATCCAAAGATTTTGATTTTGGTCTGTTGGTATACCCGGCAAACTATGCAGAAACAGTAATCCAGCATTGTTTAGAGTGAGCAATGGGGTCAGACAAGGGGGCATATTATCCCCAGTACATGGATGGCTTGTCAGTACTGTTATGAGCTTGTAAAAATAGCCCCACTGGTCTCCAGGAGCATATTTATTTATGCACAGACGGAGTGAAGTTGACTGAAGCATACTGAACCCCATTGTTCTCTGTTCATTTATGGACTAACTACAAGAAAGCTGCATGAGGCATAAAGATGCACTGAGGTGAATTGAATTAGATGGACCTGTGCAAGTGAAATGTTTTGAATGAATGAATTGAAGAATAAGCACCCTTTTGATAAATGTGGATAAATGGTTATGATTGGTCCAATAGGATTTCTATCAAGAAAATGGCTGTGAAGGGAAGGGGTTCCAGACACATTTCACTGAGCTATTTGTACAAAATGTTTGGCTGGCCAACCTGCTGACTTCTTATACAGGTGGAGGTAGCCAATGAATTGATGAAGCTAATAATAAGCAGATAGAACTGGTCCAAACTGTTATTATAAGAATGAATTGGAGCATCTTCCTTAGTTTTGTGCATTTTGTGTCATTTATGATGTTTTTAAGAACTCAAAATCCAATTTCCTTTAAAACTGTGACCAGAAGTATCATCGATTCAACATAATACATGTCCTTTTATCAATGCCCCTTTCAGTTTATCAATTTAATTCAATTTTTATGTATTTATGAAGTGAGAATCAAAAAGATGCCGATTTTGTTGAAATTTTTATCACATTTCTTTAACAATACCATCTATTCGTTTCATTACTTGTCATCAATTCTGGCTGACTGAACCCCTTTTTTATTCAACACGTATTTCTCCATAAAGTTCAAGGACAACAGGACCTTCTCTAAATCCTGCTTCGGAATTTTTAATCCTTTTTCTGTTGTTGTCGGGAATCAGGCTTCTTCTGTATATAAAAAACAAATTGTCAGCTCTGTGAAACACCTTGAGATTTTGCCCGTGGTGTCCAATGCTGACAGTGCTAATTCCTCCGGATACTTCGCAGTCTTAAACAACAGCTGTGGAGTATGCATGTTAAAATGGGCCAGGAAATCACTGTTGGAGCCAGGGGTGTTTGTGTTTCTTCCATGTCATTTGGGAAAAAAGAGGAGGCATTTTTGGCAGAGGGAGACTCAATATTTGCATTGGAAAATGTTCAAAATGATATAGTCTAGCAGTGTTCGGTCGACGGCACTTGATGAATACATGAGCCACGGAAGAGCTTAGCACCTGTTTTTACTGCTACACTGTGTTTTAGTTTGAGAGGAAAAGTGGGCATTTTGCTCTGTCGGCCATCTTTGAGTAAGACTAAGAAGAAACAGAGCAGAAATATAAAAAAGTTAAAATAAGGTCTACTCCAAACACATTATCATAGTCATTAGTGCCTGACTCATAATGTAAGCCAGCATACACTTAAGAATTTCAATGTAGAAGACCCTGGCTACACTTACACTTAATACCTCCATTTACACTGCAGCAAGAGAAAACAATATTTGGATTTATCAGGTCGTATGGACAGGTGATTTACCTTAAAAAAAGACACCAGTCACAAACTCATTCCTAATCTGAAAACCCAGTACCATGGCTGCCATTACTCTGTATGTATTTTTTTTTCTCATGGTCTGGGTATTTCATAGTATTCAGCCTGTGTTAAGAAGAGCAAAAGGACCTTGATTTGTTAGTAGTGTTAAATCGTAACAGGAAAAAAAACACTCCATCTTTGAAGAAGTGCATTAATACATCAGAAACTACAGTAGGCCAGCCTTTTCCCATTAAATATTTTTAAATGAAAGACAAAAAAACCCAAAACAGTTTAAGTAAACAAGTTAGCCAACAGAGTGACATAAACAAAGTGTCTTCATTCATGTAAAAATACTGTATATTGTTGTACAAATTGGCCTTCATGTTTGTCTCATCTGTTTTCAAGCCAGTTGGCCTTTTGAACACATGATTACCTCTGGATTAAAGAAATAATTTGAATTTCTGTCCTTGCATCTAAACCCACTGAATGAGAAAGTGCAACTGGAGCCACGCCATCGGAGTGGATTTAAAAAGCTTCATTTCACTCACAACTCTCTTTTTGCGGGCTAAAATCTGTGCATGAGACTGTTTAGTATGTGGAGACTCTGCTGCTGCACTCACTGGGGAGGCACATCTGAAAATAACCAAAACAAATCCAAACAGTGAGAAATGAGACACACTTCAGGGAGGTGGACCACAGGTTTTTAGGCAGAACATTCATCATCTGGTCTCAAGTACAGAGGTGAATAAAAAACTAGGCTATGGTTACTGCTGTTTAAACCCAAAGGAAATGGTGCAGTTTCACTCACCATATCAGAGGCTCCATAAAACTAAAATAAAATGTATGAAATCGTAATGGTTATGTAACAAAACGGATACTTACCAGTTGTAGTCTTTCAAGTGTAACCATAAATGATCAAAGATGATGAAATCAATGTGATAGTCAGGCTCGGTCTATTCCAGTTCTTCAATCCATTCAATTTGCGCAGTGTTCTCGCTGAAAGCCGCTCACTTGTTCAGTTTTACACGTGAGAATCAATTTTTCTGAATGTGAAAAAGCCCTATCAACAATAATGACTGCACAGGTGTTCTAAATGTCAATGTTTAATCTCTTTACACAGCACGTCTGCAAATCAAACCTTAGAAACCCCCCTGCGCAGACTGTAAAGTAGCCCACCGGTGTCAGAAAACTGTTAAATGTGAGGTAAACAGAAGGAGTCCAGACACGGAGCGTCCATGTGGGCAGTGCCGACACCTCAGGCTGCATACTCATTAGATGCTCTGTGATTATGATAATTCTGATAAGCCAAATTGTTATCTTGTCCTTGTGATTTGCCTAATGAAGGGCTGCCTGCTTTAAAGTGCCTTAATTTGAATGAGATTGGTTCTTATTGCTGCAAATGAAGAGATAAAACCAAATAGATAAGGCGTTTTTTTCTTTTTTTTTTAATTCATGTGCTTATGTTTATACTGGAGTTTACATAAAAAAAGTAGTTTGGATGCCCTTTCGAGAGCTTAGTGACAGTAGAGCGTCATCAGTGCTTCAGGACAGTTTTACTGAATGTCACAAGCACAGTTTGATGCTGGTTTCACACAGCAGTGGGCCACGTGGAAATATCATGGCCCAACCTCGAGCAACACTGAGCAATACAGGTTATCTGCTTTATTTTCGGATTATTAAAAGTAAATCAAAATCTTGTTCTCTGAAGAAGTAAGACTCTACTCACACAGCCACTATCTTTTGGACTTTATTGCGACTTACTCTAGATGGGTCATGTATGAATGAAATCCTCAGATTATTAGTTTTCTCACCTGGAGGATATCCCGCTGGCTAGTACAACCTCCAGATGGAAGTCATGCATGAATGACGTCTGTAGATCCTTCAGAGGAACAACAGGAGTGTGTGTACGTCTGTTGGTGACGTTACGACTGGTGCTGTTAGCGGAGTGTGCGGTGTGAGCAAAATGGAGACGCCTCAAACTCTCCAGGACCTGTTGTACACACAGTGGTGGAATTTTTCGGACACCCTTAAAATGTTACACAATGTCAAATATTATCATGAAATAGTTGAGGAAACATCTTTTTTGTGTTTCAAAAGGTGTGGCTGCATTAGACAGACACAAACAAATACAAATGTTTTTTTTTTTGTATGTTTATTGTTTACAAGAAAAACTAACAAAACCAAATTCTTGACAGTTTCAATATGTCAGACAGAGATTGTGTTTCAAAACTGAACAAAAAATAAACTAAAAAAAAAAAAAAGCACTTTAAGACCCAAGAGTGATTCTTAATGCAATATATTTCACAAATGAATGGAGTGTCTTAAAACTTTTTTTTCCACCACTGTGATGAATACATGAAGCATCAATATTAGCATTAACCACTGACATAAGGTTTTTTCTCAGTTCTTGGTATGTTCTGAACTAATTATGTATGACAAGCAGGTAAAAAATAAAGAAAGCAAAAGTATATAAGGGTCTGCATCCTTGCATTTGAATCTTTTCTGGCACATCAAGTGCAGTATAGATCCAGGATCCTGTAAACAAACTTAAGAAATCATCCTTTGGGGTCTGTCTTGTCATGTTTTGACAGTCCTTATAACATCCACCATCACTGCTTTGGCTCCTGTGTCCACCAGATTTGTCTCCAACCCTTCATTCTCCTGACATGCATAAACACAACTGTCTGGAGAAAATCCAGACGTGATTTTCCTGAAATCCTTTGAAAGACATGTATGTGTTAGAGAGTGTTTGTTTGTACTTTAGGGGCAACACGTAGAGATTTTTCCTTATTTTGGCTCCATACTGGCGCAAAGTAAGGCTTCATAGCTGTTTCTGTATGGAAGCATCACCAGACTCTGGGTCCCATATTAAAGGGTTAATAAACTTCCTCATATTACTAAGACATCCAAAAAGCCAACCAACCAAAGGTAAACTAGGCAGAAACTTGTACTCATTTGCTCTTTTTTCCCTTTTCAAATATTTTCAGTTTCACTCTTAAAAATAAAGTAATACTAGATTGAATGGTTGAAGCAGAGTGACCAGAAATGACACAAAGAAGGACATATTTTTCAGAATTTTCCATCTAGATGGATTTAAGATCACACCACCCTTTATGACATTGTCACATTTTGTCCCTCCATCAAACTCCAGGGAATCCATGAGTATGTCAGAGCCACTCAAAATGCTTTTAATTTGCTAAAGAGTCCTGGAGGTGACCACTTTGACCTTATTCTTATGCCAGCGTGGGACTGCCTCCGAAGAAGAAAAAAGCGGCAGGTGCTGAAAATCAATGGCTCTGTGGTAGCAGTACTAATGAGCTAAGAAGCTGACTTTACTTTGACTTTATCCACTCAGTAAGTTTGTACATTTGTTCTCATCTACATTTCTTTAGCTCGGATCTTTTCATATGTTGGCTTACACCCCTTTCCTTGGGCTTGTGATGACAAACAACAAAAACGCAGATACATCATTTTGGGATTGGTATTCATGAGAGGCTTGGCTCATTTGCCCGGATGAAAAACGTGATTGCACGAAGAGACACATAAACAAACAAGATTTAAAAGGCACTTGACACGTACTTGGACAAACGGAGTCCCACACACAGTATGTAACTGCCAGATGAGGTTTAGTGATAGCAGTAATAAGAGAGGCAGCATGTTTGGTTTGTGAACAGTGCGCTCATTTATCTGCAGTGTCCCATTAGGGTTCAAAAGAGATAGATGCAACCGTAAGATTAATAGCTGCAACAAGAACTGTACAAATTCAATAGACAGGTCATTAACTAAATGAAAACTGGTCATCACGAATGAATATAAATGTGCTCAGAGGAAAAATTGTGCAAGGTTTTTTATTGTTGTCTTAGTACATAGACCAGATTTTTTACAAAGTTTAATATTTGAAGGAATGTGGTGAGTAAATCTGTAGAGAGTGAGAAGACTCAACCTTGAAATCATTTGGGCCTCCTCACATTTTGTAAACTGATAAAAAACATTAAGTAAATGATATATTTACACTTTCTTCACACTTGCCCAAAACGTATGCCCAGTGAGCTCGCACAAATCCAAAGCAACACTACAATTTTTACGTCAAACTTTATGAACAATTTGAAAACAATAGCCTCAAGTATCAAAAGAGTATAAGTAACATCTCGTAATGACACATATGTTGCCTGAACCTGTCACATAAATGCATAATTACATTACAAATATATAAAATATGTGTTGAGAGTCCCAGCAGAGATGCAGCAACATTTGTGTGGGTTCTCAAATCTGACAGATGGGCTGGACAAGTGAACTATATACAAATTACAAGTAAAAGCCTGTAATCTGGCTTCTAACTCTTGGAGCTGTAGCTGTCATTTCTTGGCTCGGTCAAAAAGTGGCAGCTGATATTGATTTATGGAGTTTTTATTTTAGTTTCTTGGAATATCAGACATGTGGCCTTTGAGTAAACTGAGCATTTACTGTTAACTTTTCTTTTCTTGAGTCAGTTCATTGTTATGGTTAATATAATGGCAGATGTAAAGAAATAATACCTGTGTGTAGAGACAATAGCTTTAGCCAAGGGTTTTACCGATTGGAGCACATCTTCTAGTGGATGCATCAGAGCATTGTATGCAGGTATCTTTATCTTACTTACATTGTATAGTGTATAGTGTGTATTGAGAGTATGTTGTCATGGCAGGAGACCTGGGTTTTGGCACTGATGAGCAACAGAGTACTTTTAATATCAGCCTTAGATTGTGTATGACACAGAGCAGTTTGTGTGGTTGGTTGGAGGTTAAATGACAGACATTGCATTGAGTCAGTACATTTACTCCACAGTATGTGTTCACTTATGGACATTCTGTAACTGAAGTGCTGAGCGGTATGAATAATTCCTTCATTACAGTGGGTTTCCTTGTCACCTTAGTGTCTTTCTACCCTGTGGTGTATGTAAGTGAAAGTTTATTTATAGATTTCCCATTTGTGTTGCTTACGTTATGCACTTTATAACTTCATGTTCTAATTCCTCTTTTCAGCTTATGCTTCAAACTGTTTCATGTTTTTGCAATTTGAATGCAAGCGGAAAGATTTTCCCAGTAGAGTGCTGGTAATTCAATAGACTCTGTACATTAAATAGTTGGATGTGGAGAATATTTACAGCCGTGGAAATGCTGTGAGCAAGTAAGATGTTAATGTGATTACTTAACATAATTTCTGCCATCTGGAGTCAATTATTTTTTTGTTAAAGCAACCAAACAAATAGTTGTTTTCTCTCAGCTCTCAATTAGTTTCAACAAAAAAGAAAATCAATTTAAACAAACTTATTGCATGTTTATTCTCAGAGTTATTATTTGACCGGAGGACATGCTTATTCAACCGTGTTTGCACTGTCCTCTGTGCATTCAAATGGGGTTCAGTTGTGGCAATTTAAATGTTTGCTCCCAAGCTTGTTGACTTTTTTATATAGAAATGTGCTGCAGGAATATTATTTATTTGTACATCACAAAAAATACGATGCGGAATGACAGAACTGAGCTGCAGCACCATTGCATCCGTTTGGAAAAAGGCTATACTTACCTTCACAAAACAACTGATAAAATCGCAAGTTCAGATAATTCACTTGTAAACGTCAAATGGGATTTTCTTCCGGGTCTTATCTGATTCTTGACTGATCTCGAACGCTGTTCTTTGATTGAATTTCTTGGCTCGGATGTTTTCAGGAGATTTGGTCGGAGACTTTTCTCAATGTCTGATGGTCAATTATGTCCTGCTGGGATTGGTACAACAAATCAATTTAGAAAAGCTTCCGCAGCGAGAGTTTGACAATGACCATGAATGACAATGAAGGATTATGGAAACTCAAAAGAAATTACATGAGGCTCGAGACACACACTTTGAAGCAGTTTCATGCCGAATACGCTGAGTTAAACACAGGGCTGAGTCAGTGCATGCTCCGGAGGCACAGACAATATTTAGACATTTACTTATCTGTTTGACAGTAGACATTGACTCTGTGTGAACAGTTTGATGCCCTACAGGCTGTTGTTGTTAGAATGTTTGAATTTATTTTCAGCCAACAAATCTACGCACAAACAAGTCTTTAGATCAAACATGTCAAACCCAAGGCCCGGGGGCCAAATGCGGCCCTGTGCAATGTTTTATGTGACCATCCAATGCATTGACTAGGTGGTATTTTAAGCACTATGTTTCAACTGGATTTAAACATATCCAAATAAATATGTTCAAAGCCACCTTAAACCTGTTCAAATCCAAATGAAACCTTTTCAAATTCATCTGAAACCTGTTCAAATCAACCTCAAACACATTCAAATCCACCTACAACCTGTTCAAATCCAAATAAGACCTGTTCAAATCCACCTAAAACCTGTTCAAATCCAAATACAACCTATTCAAATCCACCTAAAGGTTTTTAAAAAAAATCTGATTTGAATATCCAAATACAACCTATTCATGGACTTAAAACCTGTTTCAAATCCAAATATAACCTGTTCAAATACACCTAAAACCTGTTCAAATCCAAATAAAACCTGTTCAAATCCAAATAAAACCTGTTCAAATCCAAATAAAACCTGTTCAAATCCAAATGAGACCTGTCAAAAATCCAAATAAAACCTATTCAAATCCACCTAAAACCTGTTCAAATCCAAATACAACCTGTTCAAATACACCTAAAACCTGTTGAAATTCTAATAAAACATGTTCAAATCCAACTAAAACCAGTTTCCATAAAAGGAGGAAATTAATGTTAAAGATAACTTTCATAAGACTTGAATAAAGATGAAACCTTCCATTCAAAATTTAAGAAAAGCTTCCCAAGTTTCTCCATCTTCGGCCCTGACAGGATTTTTATTAACTATCACAGCCCTTCACCACTTTGACCTTGACACCACTGCTTTAGATGAATTAAGAAACAGATAAAAAGGCCTATGGGTTCACACAAACATAACAGTGTAAGTAAAAGAAATAGAACATTTTTAGTTAGTATAGACATGTGATCTTTTTTTTCTGTGCTTCATTCTTTGTCTCTCAGTGCCACTTGATGTTTATTAAACTGCGTATTCATTAGGCGTGCCTCTCCTAAGATAAATGTGCTGCTCTTTTCTATATTTTCATGTGGGTCACTTCTAGACCTGTGCTTTCAAACCTGATGTGTGTGGTCCAATTAAAACAAACTCAAGTATGGTTCAGTTGAGTTGTTATTAAAATGGTCCAGTGAACTCTGGTGCAGACTAACGAACTGTGTGGAGTCCACCTGAAAATCTGTGTCTCGGTCTGTGGACTCCAGAGTGGTTCGTTTGTGATTAGTACACAAACAAGCCTTGATCGGAAAGAAAGAAAAAACAGCACCTTTTAGGGTTAAACAGGCTCCCGTAGTGAGCTGTCTGGCACATTTTTCTACAGAAATATGACAAACTGAAGGCAAACAAATCACAGAAGTCTTGTGTCTTTGATAGATATGATAAAAGGGTTTTGGTAATACTTTTTTTCTACTTTAACAATACACGACTCAATTATGGTGAATAATAGTTTTCTCCCATGACACTGATATTGGTGTATTCATTAAATTTAAACGTGCATTTAAAGTTGATGACATTAACGATAGCTTTGTGTCTGTCTGCTCATTAACACATTCAACCCAAAGCTGACACTGTTGCTATTATAAACCAATCCATTTGTTTTTATTTTTTATTGCCCAGGTGCTATTGGAGTTCATGACCCATGTGTGTCCTTCTTCTTCTGTGGTGTGAAGTGAGAAGCAAAAAGTTGTTACTCAGTCAAATAAAAATGTAATACCTCCATCAGAAGAACTCATTTTCCCCGAGCGCTGGAAATATTTCATTTTGTCTGTCTTCAAACAGACTGAATGAAGATCCAAGAATTCTGTGTGGTTTTATACTAAATGTAATTAAAGGTTTTAAAAATCATTGTATGTTACAGAGGAGGCACAAGGCTCAAAGATTAAAATGTCTGAATAAAAGTCAATCGCATAGAAGTGAACCAACCAACAGTGAAATATGGGTCTTGTTCACAACACTAGAGGGGGAGTGTCAGATTTGTAAACAACTTGGAGGCGGCTCAAAATCTTGGCTTGCTCAATATTTGGAATAAAAAGCAATTAGCTTTGTTTGGTTTGCCACAGGGAGAGGTGCATGTTGCATGTTAATCAGTGAACTCAAGTTCAACTGTTAATTCTTTCTCAATTATGTCCGTACCCCTTCCCTTTCCTCTAATAACATATGCAGATACAGGCCTTTTGTTTGCCCCAAATGAGTAAGATCTAAGGTTTTTTTCATTCATGTCTTCATTATTTTTAATTAGTCTGATTTTTAAAATGGAGCGATGACCAATAACTTCACTGTGTAACTGTGAGTAACTGACATGTTTACTGTGTTGCCTGTGGAACTTGCGACATCTTTTTCACCAAAAAACTCAAAACAAATTGGAGCTTATCTGGAGTACCTTACACAACAAGCTCGTGGGCAGCCTGGTTGTAAACACAATGGAGATTAATTTTCTTGCTCTATTACAAACATAAGGCCAAGAGGCAAGCGAAAACAGCTTGTGCACCTTTCAGGACTCAAAGATGATTTTCCAAAATTGTGTTTCTTTTCTCTGTCGTTTATTTTCCACCCAGCTTTGACAGGTACATCAAGTTTCCATGTATTACTACCAGAAAGACATATGAATCTCGGGGAACAACGACTGTTTCATTTCCAATGTATGGTTTTTGATGGCCTGTCCGTGCTACAGGTTTTCTAAAGGTGAAGGGAAGATTGGTGGCCAGCTGGGATCAAGGTGGTAATCATTTATTTCCTGACATCCCTTTTTGCCCAGATTTTCTCCATCTGAGCTGAATTTCCTTTGACAAATGGCTTTTACTCCCATTACTGGTGACACAGGGCCACTGACCACCTGTTTCAATACGCCATGAAGAAAAGAGGCGAGAGTGGTTAAAATGCAGCACTCTAATGGACTGCTAACTCACTGTGGCCATTTGGAAAGTTGAAGGAAAATATATGACATGCTGAGGATGTTACAGAAATTGCAGAGAGACACAGGTCAACACTTCAAAACAGCAATTCAGTCTTTTACTGACTCTGTGGTCAGCCTTTCCGTGACTTAAATGGGCCATCATTTCAACAACCCAGTCTAAAACGTTCATAACCATGTACATTTCTAGTACTCCACAGGATGTATGTTTCATGGTCTAAACTATGTAAGGCAAGACACAGTGATTTGTCGTATTTTTTCTCAGGTATGTTGAAAAATTGAATTGAATGGAAACTGCGTGGAGGCTAATGCTGCTGCTAGCACCTAAAGCAGCCTTGGTTGTGCAAAGTGGTAGTTTTGGGCAAATTAGCCATGTGCTCCATTTAACACAGCATCTTTCAAGAAGACTTTAAATGTCCTTTAAATCCAACTGGACCTTGAGAAGTGACACAGGGCTAAAACTAAAAGGTGTAAAGCTACATTTGAATTGCCTTTTTAGACCAGACAGCAAGAGCAAGGAAGCTGATTGAAACTGAAATCATCCAGCGCTAAAGAGATTTTTGTATATTGTGATTATGCTTTGTGTAAAATTATGTAGAATACGAAAACAAAATGGAATATAGGTCAAAATTATTTTTCCCAAATTGATTATTTTTTGGCACACACAATGTTGCATGAAAGCTTATAATCTAAATTGATGTTGTTTGTTATATTTTTAAGGTAAAACACATCATTTTTTCATAAACAGCATGTCCTTCCAGGGCTACCATAGTGGCAGAAAGTGTGGATTAAGATGTGGAATTACAATTTACAATTTTGCCACCAGATGTCACCAAAAACTACACACTGTCCCTTTAAGTTTAGATTTGACTTCTATTGTATTAAGTTTTGGTAGAAAGTTTTCCTCCTAAAATGCCACTGAGCACTAAACAATAGGATATGTAATTGTTTTCTTTAAATTACTTAATCTCATTTCCAAAATTGTGTCATAGATAAATAAAAAATAAGGGAATATATATTATAAGGCTGTTTTCCACTGTCATGCAGGTGGTGTGCCTGTGACATCTGTATGCTGCTCTGTACATTCACCTGTCTGTGTGAAATCCATAGCTTCAAGGTCCGTCGACTGATCTGCGGTCCTCGTGCCGAGGGCAATCTGACCCATATGTGACCTATAAAATTGCGACACATACTGATCTTATGTCAGGTTGAGAGTGAGTGAAATTGGCGCCCTGTGCATGAGGTATTGATTTTTGCCTTGTCTGCAAAAAGTGTGCAAACATACGAGAAAGTGTGATAAATTATGTTTCATATGAAGGCAGACAAGGAACCAAAGTGATTAAAAGTTTAGGTATATATATATATATATATATATATATATATATATATATATATATATATATATATATATATATATATATATATATTCACAAGACTTTACTCATCTTGTAATTAAGAAGTGCCTAGGGTTAGGACTTACAACATATAATAACATAATAATAAATTGATTAATAATAAATAATAATTAATAATAAACATATTCATGGTTCTCCTAAAAGATTAAGAAGACAGTTACTTGCACTGAACTTTGTTTTGGTAGGGCAGGGGTCACATACAGCCCACTCTGAGCTGAAGTGGGCCGGCTCAATGAAATAATAACAATAATAATCAATAAATAACATCTCTATTTTTTTCTCTTTGTTTTGGTGCAAATAAGTACAATTACATTATAATGTCAACAACAACAGCAAAAGAGTAAGGCAAAATTGCGTTTGCTGCCATCTGCTCTTCAGTTCTGGGTCTCGGTGTTGTGTTCTGCTACTCTTACTAAAACAGTCTAGCCCCGAGTGAACAAATTATGAACAGAAGTTACTTTTATCTAAAAATTGCAGTTAATCTCTTCTTTGTAATTGTCCACACTTTCTAACTTAATCATGGGCTGGATTATACACTCTGACGGATGGGTTTGGGCCCGCGGGCCATATGTTTGACACCACTGTGTTAGGGTTCTTGTTGTATCCTTTTTTGTGCATCTTTTTTTGTCTTTTTTATGTTTTGATAATATCTTGTTGATATTAGATTAGATAAACATACATTAAGGCTTAAATTACTCCTTCTTTTGTGTAATGTAAAGTAAATTAGCAGACATAGATAAAAAACAAAAGAAAACAGTTATTTACCAATCAGAGCAAAGTTGGTAAGGCCACCTTAGAGGGAATAGAAAATGGAGAGTTTTTAATCAAACACAGCGAAACAATTTAGAAACACATTTAAAAACTTGGCTTGACATTGCCAGCGCTCACAAATGTAATCTTCATGAAATGCTCAAAATAAGAGCTCTGTTTGGAAACTCTGGCAGGTCCCAACCTTATGTCCACTAGTTTTACCTGCAGAGTGAAGTCTCTTTCTGTGTAAGTAGTGGCTGCGGGCAGATGAATTGACCTATCAATCTAAATGTACTCCTGCTTCCCTCTCCTTCTTTGCAGTTTGAGCTTCAGTCGAATTTCGTCAAGTCAAATTCGTGATTGAATGTCTGACTGATACGAAATCAAAGTGGCTGTATTGAATTTAGCTCCATGGGGCATTTGTATTATGTCACTGGCACATTTGTATTCTCTCATTGTCAGCGTTTCCTACACTTTGTGACTTGAAGAAAAGACAGTGTGTTATTCAAACAGCTGCAGTCGTGGCGGATGTCAGTCAGAGAAGCAGCTGCCGACGAATAGAGAAAACTCACTTTTCCCCAGACTGATTTTTCCAATATGGCTTAGAGTTATTGCCGCAACTTTAACGCTGAAGCAATTTAGTAGACTCTGTTTTTTTTTTTTTTTTTTGGACTAACCCCTGTGTTGCTCCAGCTGCAGGTAGCTACAAGCCCCGCGGGACTCCTGGTTGTGTCAGGTTATGTTTACGCTTTAGCAATTCGCCAGTAGAGCCGCTTGTTAGGTGTGTGGCTGTGCGTGTGCGTGTGTGATGACAGATTTGAGGATCTTCCCTGACTGGACCCATCTGTTGCTCAGGACCTGACAGCTGGGTGCCACAAACCAAACACAACACTGACACATATCTGCAGGTTGCAGTTAAGAAGCCACGTTACACCTAACCTTTCAAAGACTGTGACATTTACGGGAACATTTTGGAAAATTACAAGCCACGTGTGATTACTTTTCACCTGCAACTTACAAAAAGACACAGGTGTTGGAAAGCCTGTTTGGAACGCAACAAAACAAAAGAAATGACTCAAAATGTATTCACCGATTGTCATTAAAGCAAATTGATTTGATTGGTAAACCTGTGCTCCAATATTTCATGTAGACATAGGTACTGGATGATAAAGTATTTACAGTGAGTCGTTCTAATTTTTGTGTTTTGTCCACTGCCCCAGCTTTTTTAATTGGCCTGCAGACCAACACTTATCTACAACCAATTTATGGCTCTCAGATAAAAGCATTAAGAACAAGAAATGGATAGAACAACACAAAAATCCTTTTGTTGGCTGCACATGCCCTGAATGGCACACCTCCAATACAGTACAAAGGACAACCCGATTAGCATCAATGACAGTGAGGCTAATGGCAGTACCCCATTGTGTTTTTTCTGATTTTTGTTCACCCCCAACAGCAGCGTAACACGTTGCATTAAATGGAATTTTAAAGCTTACCTGAAACTTTCAGCTTTGTAGTTTACCGTTGTAGACTGTAACGATTCTGTAATTATCTCAGCCTCGTAAAAAATCATGTCGACGAATTATGTCCAACATTTATCCATATTTAATTTGCTGTCCGTTTCTCTATTTTTATCTATTTTGAGTTGATTTGCTGTAAAATAAGGCCTATTTTGCAACGGAATAACCCATTTCCTTGGTTTATTTCCTTGGTCCTTCGTTTTTGACATCAGTATCAACCAATGAGTGCTTCTTTTTTTTTTTTTTTTTTACCAGAAGTGAGCTGTGATTAGTTGTGGGCATATCATTATTAAGACATCATTTTTTTCCACAGATGATTCCTGTTACAAACTGTTGATGCTCAAACTGTCAAACTACATGCAACAGTAAAAAAAAAACAGGTAATGATTGCAAATTTGGCAAACACTCGAATATTGGTGCAGTGGAAAGACAGATGCACCCTGCAAACTTTTCAGAGATAGTTACATGTCGCTATAACAGTGGGACATTTTAATTACACTTCTAATGTTGTGTTGTCTAAACAGAATTCATTTGTAGAGACCTTTGAATTGAATTGTACAGCTTATTATTCTTACATCAGTATTATACTGTTTAATTTTTCATGTTTGCCTGCTGATTAATCAGTTCACCTACTTTGTTTCTTCTGGTTCAAGTAACCAACATGGTTCTAAATCAAATGTTAAATGAACTGAGGTGTAGGGCCATCAATGATGCAAGAGTTATTACAATGATTTTTGATATTTGCTACACCAACATTTAAACCATCAAGGTTTAAAATATATACAGCATATCTTGAGTGGTAAGCACTTCTACCTCACATCACAAAGTTAGAAATATAGTCTACATGTTCTATTCTAGGCTCCCCTCCTCAGCCCAAGCCGATGCGTGTATAAGTGAATTGAAAAATACTATAACAAATTGGTGATCTTTCCAAAGAATCTTTCCCAAAGAAGCTGGGATTGACTCCCGTCCCCTGTGACTCATAAAAGTTAACCTCTTCAGTTATTGTTATATTTTCCTAACGGTCATTTAGAACCTTTTTTCTACAGAATTCCATGGGCCACGTGGGACACAGAAGGTAAATTGTTATAGACCTCTCCTATTTGTGCAGTGAGTCTCTTCTTCATAAACATTGCACATGTGTTCCTGCACACTGCGACAGCTAAGGTTGTATAGGTGCAGCAAAGAGTAAACCCTCACTGCTCACCAGCTCTGAGCACTGAAAGTAGACATCTCCATTATCCTCTAGCCATTTGTCTTCTGAGGGAGCCTGGCTGCCAAGACCCTTGAAAATCCAAATGTTTTACGCCACTTTCTTGCTTCTTACTGACCACTCTTCAAAATGTAATCCACTATGAACAGTGTGTTTTCCCCTGCTCACACTGTAATGATCCCATTTATATCTATTAATATGTTCCCATCTCCTGCGGGGCATAGCCTTTGCTGTACGAGCTCGATAATCAATATTTATGTGAGTTGTATTTCTCCCTGGTTCAATATTCACTTATGGATGTTAACAAATCGTGACAATGTTTTCATGCTGCTGACAAGTCGGGTTTGACTTAATAGTGGAATCATTGCTGGAAAGCTAGTAAATGCATATGTGCTTAGGAAAAACCCTCCTACAGCAGGACGGTGCATTTCTGGCTCTGGATGTATGACATTATTTCCTGCAGAAAGAACCAATTAGCCAATATGCAGCTTAGTTTCATTTTCAAATTATGATTTTTTTTTTTTTTAATTAGGTCTCTTGCCCTGTGTAAAGGTCACAAGGCCACAACTACATCAAATGGAACTGTCAACAATCATCTGTGGACAGCTCTGTTAGCCTTGCTGTAACATTGCTGTGTTGCTTATTCATCTATGTCACAAAGAAAAGCTCTCGCTTTCAACTAGAACAGACCTGTTTCTTTCATCCACAGCACTAGATTAAAAAGATGTAAGCATCAAAGATTATTCATGTTAGCCGTTTTTGGAACAAACTCTAAAAAAAATCAGGACACTTTAATTTCATGGCAAAAACAACAGTGCATTAGCAAATGAAAAAATAATGCCAACAGAAATCAATATAACACCAGTAAATAATAACAAAAGAACATGAACTGATTGTATTGATAAGCTTTTTTTCATTTTTCACTGCATGTTTTAAAGCAGTGGTGTGCAGGGGGCCACAACAGTAAATAAGAAGCGTTTCAGGGGCCAAAGACTGTGACAAATCCAACTAAAACCGGTTGAAATCCAACTAAAAACTGCTCAAATACAACTGAAATCTGTTAAAGACCACATAAAAACAGTTCAAGCCCAACTAAAACATGCTCAAATCCAACTGAAACCTAAACAAATCCAACTGAAACCTGTTAAAATCCATATAAAACCTGTTCAAATGCAACCTGTTTAAGTCAATATAAAACCTGTTCAAATCCAACTATATATTACTATTAAAGGACCAAATAAAACATTGCAAAGGGCAATTGTGTTGATCCTGGAACTCGTTTGTAAGTTATGACTTTCTTTTTGACTGATGACAGGTCAAACTGTGAACGCAGGAGAAGGATAGCTTAGCAATAGCCTCACACTTTAGAACCAATCATTACTGAGCTACAAACCTGAGGAACACTGTTGATCTATTGCCATCGCCATGGTAACTGTAAGTGACACACAGAAAGTGTACAGACAAATGAGTTTCAAACACAATGCGCTGCTTGGGCTTCATGATTGGATACAAAATTGGGACATTCAGGAAGAATTCAGGAAGAGGGCAAAATCTGGACATTTTAGTGTTTTTGTAGATATCCACCAAAACATGGGACAAGGGTATAAATTTAGGACTGTCCAGGTTAAATTGGGATTCATGGTCACCCAATCCAACTCATCCATCTCACCTGAGGGGAAATTTAATATCACCAGGCTCTCAGGCCTACATGTATCCTTATTTTTCTGGAAACAGTTTTGAGATGATTGCTGGTGTCCAGAGTAACCCCATGGTTTCTAACTGGTGTGCTGTTTATTTACAAATGTAGCGGGGAAAAGGAGCTTAAAGGCTAAATAAACAATGTTCACCGAAGATTGTGGTAACACTGGCCTCGTAGTGTTACCGCTTTGATTCAAACCCTCTTGTGTCAGGACTCACACAACGCACATTAATAAGAGCCTTGCAATTTCTCAGTAGTTTCAGACACACGTATCTGGTGATGGCAGGAAAGAGTGCACTGTGAATAGCTGTTTATCATTAGCTAGAGAGCTTACCATCCAACATACTTGCCCTTGAGCCAGATCTGTGAGTTATACTTGTCCAAACAGAACGGCCACATTGGTTTTACACACAGAAGCCGACATGTGTTTAATAAACGGGCCGACCTGGCTGTGGCATGAGGAAAGTATCCTGCAGACAGTGAATCTTGGTGATGGCAGAGAAATAAACAATCTGTTGAAATGGCTGCATATGTGTGAGTGAGCGCACTCTACTATGTAACTTAGACGATAGAACAAATTCAGAAGGCCTCGGGAATCAGAAGTACAAACAAATTATGAGTTTCATAAATTGGATGGTAGATATTCGATGGCAATCACCTTAATGAAAAGGCCAAACAATTTATTTTAATGAGATTAGTTTTAATTCATTTTATTTATGCTGAAGTTTTCATGACCTCAAGTAGAGTGAGAGCTAGGAGTTCATCTAAAAAGGTAATTGTTGGGAATAAAACAAAGAGCTGTTGATGAAAAAAGAAAACAAACACACACAAACCAAAATTTGTGTCCCTAAACACATTTTTGAACATTTTGTAAAATATTGCTTGTGAGTTTCAGAGATGTGTTGACACCTTATTTCCAGAAGGGCCTCTTCTTTCTGTTCTTGTTTTCTTGTGATAATTATTTTTTTGCTGTGCAGACTTCCTGTTCCTGGAACTGTGTGTATGTCAATGAGGATCTCTCGAGTATACTCTGACATGATTATGTGTAGAATACAGTCTTCTCTGGGCTGGGTCTGTTTGCCTTAGTGTATTATAAAGATAGATAAAGACAGCACATTATGCAAAGCCTGTATCAACACATTCTACTGTTTGATTTTACCAAGGTAAGCTGTTAAAGAGAACTTAAGAACTTTGATAACTTTTTCAGTTGAAGTCATTTTGTAGATAACACCTGAAGCTGTGTGATGGAAGGGAAGAAGAGGTCAGGACAATTGAAAAAATCTGAAGTTATTACAGTTTCCTTTTACCTTGGCTCCACTATCTAGACATAGTTTTGCTCCTTGGTTGAAAAGCACAGAAGATCCTTGTTCTTCTTGTCCACCATTATTTTCAAGAGCAGTGTATGGCATTTGAAACACCAGCCTCTGGGTCAGACGTCTTTCTGTGTGACCTCCAGGCGGCTTCTTCTTATGGAATCCTTTTGCAATCTGCTGTCAAAGAAGTAAAGTACACTTTATGAACTGCAGGGGTGATTGCTTCCTCACTTCCAAATGTGAAGAACGTTAGACCTTGGCATTTCCAAAGAAAATGTTAACACATTCTTTTGCATCTGATCCCAGAATATACAATTTCAATAGATTTCTTTTTGCACTTAGACTTATGAGGGGTTGTATTTCTGAGACATAATTTGTTCAGGATGCATGTTTGGCATATAAATATAGAAATGCAGAAATGTTCTCCGGGCGGTGTGTGTTTCCGTGCTTGCCTTTTTGTGTGTCTGCACATAGCCTCCGAACTCTCCATACTGTAGCAGTCAAGCCGTGGCAGATATATCTGCAGTGACAGGCCTTAAACAACAGGCGAGGAAGATAAGTGAGGTCGGCGTGAAATATGATTAAAGCACAGCCTTCCCCTCTCCTTTGATTTAAAGGAGCATGGTGCAAACAACTCCTCTCTTCCACCCACACGGACCCATACACATATATGAGCACAAAAGTCAGCCACTTTAAAAGGAGAACCATAGACAGCCTAAAAAGAGCCAAAGACAAGAGGGAGGAAGAAGAAGATGGCGCTGGAAGAAAGCGCTTCTTCAGCACTTTCTGTAAGTTTGAGATGCGGGGGCAGATATTACTTTTCAAGTCTTTTAATTGACACAAAAAAATGTCCTGGAGGAATGTGGAAGTTGGGTCAATTGGGTTTGGATTTGAAAAACTAATTGTTCTTGAGTCAGAATATAATTATCTTCCTTTAAACTGCAGTAAGAAAACCTTTAAATTGCCTAATGGCATATTGTAATAAAAATAATCTGTTAAGAAATAGACTTTAAGACCTGAGTGGGTTTTATTATTGAGGATTTTAATAGAGGAGAATCTTGAGGTCATGATGATCTTTACCTTATACGATGGTCGCATGAAAATGGGATCACTCTCGTTCAAATAACAGATGCTCCTATTGGCTGTTGGTCCATAGCGGCGAAAGTGCCTATCCCAGCGCTGGAATATTTACTGCTTACTGAGAAGGAGAAAGACATTGAGAAATGAGGAGTTTAGGGTAAGCTCTAAACTTGGGCTTGAAGTAACGTCCTGGTATTTTGATTTGGTGAATTAGTTTAGTTTTTCTTAAAGCAGACAGGTCACTCTTTTGAAGGAAATTTATCTGATGAGACACCAGTCAGAATTAATGGAATCTACAGGACATGTTGTTGTTGCTGTAAACAGTCACAAGCAGGTCCTTTAAGGCCCTTTAACAGTGTCTTGCTCAAAGAGGCAGAGTTTTGTTTTTATGACAGTAACATTCAGGGAGGACTGAAACTGCTGGAATTAAGAAACGCCATCTGTGTCCTCACAGGTGGTTTGAGCTCAGACACAAGTTTGTTGTGTAATGGAACTTGGCTTAACCACACAATACTACAGACCTATTGCTTTTGTTGATTGCAAACTTTGTATCTCCATATTTCACATTTAAATATTCTAATATTTTGATTATGTTCAAGTTTGTTAGGTCTTTACATAGACACCATTCAAAGCAGTGTTGTGGTCCTTAAATATGGACATGAACACAAATGGAAATTTAGGGGTGGGTTGTGATCCTCTGAGATTTAAGATTGAAGTTGAAATCAGAGGTAGACTAGTACATAACACAGCAAAATTTGTCTTGTATATGGTTTGATTTGTCTGTTTAAATACAATTTACCTTTTTTTTTTTTTTACTGTATAAACATTTGAATGACTTTTCATGAATCACTGTTGTCAGGCTTTGGACACAACAGCAGCTGAATAGAGGTCAGCATATGATAAAGCAAAATGTAAAAATGTCCTCAGCAATAAACGGCTGTCATTCCAAATACTGCCAACATTCAGCAAAGATTTATCCATAAATATTTATCTGTTTTTCCCCAGAGATTTTCCTATTGCTGTTTTCACCATTTTACATTATAAATATCGACACCAACAATGAATATGTTTATGGGTCAGTCCTATATTTCTTTCGCCATGTCTAGTTTTGCCTGACCATGCAGATATTTGAGACCTCACTTTCCTTTTAAAAGCTTAAAAGTCTTGCATTGTCGATGATATTAAATGTTATGGTTTGTAAATTTTTTTTTTGGAGAGGTCATAATAATAATTTAAAAAAAAATGTGCTAAAAGTGCCTTTGGAATAATGTTTGTTTCCAAAGAGATCAAATTTAAAAAGAAAAAAGCAACAAAAGAGTAGAGAAATAGTGTGGACAGAAAGCAAATCAATAATGGTGCTAAAAACAATAAGGTCTGGAGTGTAAACAAAAAGTAGAGGCAGTAAAAACTGTGCAATGTAAGATGTTACTGATTCAGCAAGCTGTAATTCCTTAGGCATCTTTCCAAAACCTAGGGGCACTGAAGGAGAAAGCCCTATCACCTTTTGTTATGGGTCTAACTTTAGGACAAGAACGGAAATTCTGACAAAGGATTTAAAGCAAAGTGGTGTCAAACTCAAAGTGGTGAGGGGCCGCGATAGTTAATAAGAATCCTTCCACGGGCCGACAGTTGGTGACATTTGGAAAGCTTTTATTAAATTTTGAATGGAAGGTTTCATCTTTACTTGAGTCTTACAAAAGTTATCTTTAACATTTATTTCCTTCTTCAATAGAAACCGGTTTTAGATGGATTAGATTAGGTTTGACATGGATTTTAATTGGTTTTAGATGGATTTGATTAAGTTTTAGTTGGATTTGATCAGGATTTAGATGGATTTGAACTGGTTTTTGATTGATTTGAACTGGTTTTAGACAAAATTGAACAGGTTTTTGATTGATTTGAACAGGTTTTAGATGGATTTCACCAGGTTTTATTTGGTTTTTAACAGGTTTTAGATACATTTGACCAGGTTTTAATTGGTTTTGAACAGGTTTTAGATGGCTTTGAACAGGTTTTATTTGGATTTGAGCAGATTATACATATCTCAGCACCAAAAACGGATTTAATCCTGAACAAATCCATCTAAAACATGCTCAACCTAGTGCCAATAATCAGCTTCTAAATTGATTTAAAGGGATGTTCTAGTGTTTTTTGTAGATTGTGTAGGTTGGTGAAAAGAACAGGAAACAGAAACAGCAAAACAGACATAAATGGCACTTCAGTCATGACTTTGTTGCACGAAAACTGATGCATGCATATCATGTAAAACTGCCCAATGTAGTGCACAAGTGGACACAAACGTATAAAGGTCTTTGCATTGAACACATCATGAAAACGTCTTTTTTGAACGCCCTGAACATTAGAAACAGAAAAACCCCCAGAGACTTGATCTATACATATTGAATTTACTGTAACTGAGTCTGAAGACAATAAACGCATTATAATTTGTCAGGATCCATGTGACTGAGGACGGGTTTTATATTGGTTATAAACCCGGATGGCTTTTTAAATGTGTTATCAATCTGCTGTCAGACTGTCTCGTGCAACTTCATTTCACCTGAGTTGTTCCACATTGAGCCCAAGTGTCTGTAATAATCCCTCCGTCATCTGTATTAGTTTCACTCCAGCGCTGTTTTAAATGAACTGTATCGAGGGCTGCGCGTTGATACACAACACCACAATGGAAAGTTTAGGGCTGCAACTTTGTTGTGCCATACTGCAGGAACAAATGAATCATTTATTAAGCTCCCTATATCATATACCAACACTTCCTCAGATATAAATTATGCATTAGAACCTTTTCCCCTCTATACATCTTCATTTCTAGGACAGTTCCTTTGCACTGGCGTTTCCTTGACTCCAGTAAGGGCTCTGGCCAAGGCTATTTATCTCTATTTACATTCCTAAACACCTTGTGAACTAACATTTTCCTTCCCTTCCCTTAAATCATCCCCCGTAGGGAATAGTTTAAAAGATTCTCTACTTTAAATAGATTATTAGAGATCCAAGTACTGCACTGCAAACACTTTTTCCTTTATCCTTTTATTCCAAAACACTACGCTTTCAACGTGTGAGCCAGCACCATGATTGTTCTTCCTGTTGTCAATTTGTGTCTGTAATTTGTCTAAATCCACTCCGGTGCCACAGGTACGTGTTCATGCTTACAGTATGTGCCGAGGGGGAGATTGGATTTCACTATATTTTTTGCTTCCTCCTGCAGTTATTGCCTCCTGTCTCTCTGCGTCGGAGCACCGAGGTGACAGAATGGGAAACAACAGGGAAGGTGCCACATCAACAGGAACTCTGCAGGAGCATGCACCGTGTCACTTTATTTAACCACATACCGTGCACTTTGTAAACGATGATTGCACTCCGGAGCCATGTTTGGTGATACTTAAAGCCTCCACGGAGTTACCGATTTAGAAACATGTGAATACCGTGGAGCTACACCTGTGTGTTTGTGCTGTTAGAAGTGACTGAGGGGCTCCTGGACAGATACGCACCGGTTAGAATCTCTCCTGATCATGCACAGTTTAATAAAACACCAATGGAGCTTATTTACAAAGCGGATGAAGATATTCTCGCACTGAAGATTGATGTGCTTTATAATGGCAGTCCTAAATACGTCTAAGGGTTACTGTTATTGATCCTGTCATGGTCTCAAACTCTTTTTTACTTGGACTTGTCTTGATATCAAACGTCAAGACCAACCAAGACCACTAATATCCTAGGATTGAATGAAAATCTCTATCATTTTTAAATCTTTCTCTAAATCTGCCTTCTTCACCAAACACCAACTCCTCTATGAGATTGGACTTGGTTTAAAACTTTGGAACTCTTCCTTGGGATCTAGTACAGTGTATCATTCACTGGTTTTTGTCTTGCCTGACAGTGTCGGTCTTGGAAGTAAAAAATCTTGTTTTTTTTTAGCTTGAGTATGAGTTCATCTACACCAACTCGGAAAAACCTTTTCAAATTTTCTAGATACAACATGAATGCAGCAGAATTCCGCTTTGGTGCGACCTTGGCTTCTCTTATTCGGCCTTATTCCTTCCTTAATCTACCTCGCAATACAACAACCAGCAATCAAGCATCGGAGCTCAACGACTTGCTAAAGTAAATAATATCTTGCCTTTGGAATTTTGCTTTAGTTAGGGGTTTTTGTTGATGAAACGCAATGGTCAAGAGAAAAAAAGTGCAACACAAGACAACCTGGAGCAGCACCAAACTGAAGTTTTGAGCTTACTGGAAACTTTTATCTCCAACTTCTACGTCAAAATAAAGCATCTGACAGTTAGCTCTCCCTTTTTCTCCCGTTTTCTTTTTTTTGCAATGTAAAAAGATGTATTCACTGCTGACTATACACTTACTGTTTTATTGGTAGCCTTACTTCCTTATTGACATTACTGTTGACCAATGGGAGTGCTCCTTTTTCTGGAAGCGACCTATGATTGGCCAAAGCTCCCATCCTTGTTTATTAAAATCCTTGATAATAAACCCTAGGAGATTCAAGGTGTAATTTTTTTCACAGCCGTTTAATGTCCATCCACCACTAAAATACATTTTCATATACGCCATTATACTCACACATGCTAAAAATGTACACTTACATCATCAAAAGCAGAAGAGTTGGCATGAAAAGTCAAGATGGTGCCCTGGACAGTAAAAAACAACTTGTTTCTGGAAAAAACTGCCTCTTGTTCTCATGTTCGGGCAATACAGCAGAGACAGAGTATCAGCCCCTCCAGTCTCAGTTCACTTATTTCAACCTCTCGCCATGTCAAAAGCAGACCTCCCTCCTTCTGTCTTTCTACTTTTTTATCACCGGCAGTTTTATGTGCTCCAGAAACTCAGTTTGTCTTCATCTCTCCCTCGCTGCTGATGCGCTCTGTTTGTTTACCAGCTATTTGCCAATTGTCTGTCTACTCTTCTTCCTATTCCCACAGTGGTCCTTCCCTTTACTGGCCTCTGTACATTCTGGTCTCGTCCATTTGCCTCAGTGTGGAGCTTCTACGTTTGAATACGTTCAGGAAAGTAAATAAACACTCACATTGTCAGGGGCCAGTTTCTCTGACAGCGTGTTGTTGCAATTTAACGTTCAGGAATTACAGCTATATAGAATAATGAGTTTAAACCAAATGTACGGATGTCTAAAATCTCATCCCAGGTGCCCAAGTCACATTTGATTGTTGACAAAAAATGAGGGCTGGAAAAATTAGCGTGTTAACTTTTTGCGTAAAACTTTTCTTGTTAATTTTTTCAAAAAATCCGGTGGCTGCACACTCAAGCTAGCGATGAAAAAACAAAACAAACAAACAAACGCTGCTAAATGGACAATTCTGCTTTGAGAGATTACTGGATGGTTCCCTGCAAACGAGTAAAGTAATATGCGTGATTTGAAAGCAGATTTAAATATTCTGTCAGGTTCTAAATGACACAAGTTCACAAAAATTGACATTTCAAATAGTCAAAGTTTTGAACCACAAAGTGAATGTATTGGCAATGCAGTGTTATTAATGCAAGTTATTTGTCAAATCATTTTTGCATTCATAGACTGGACTGTCATAGTGAAAATGAATACTTTTCTATGTAAAACTTTTTACAATTTACATGCTGTACAAAAGTGAAAGTATGGCAAAGTTAAATGATTTAAAATAAAGTTAATTATCTTCTGTTAAAATGAAGATTCAGTGTGTTTATTAAAAATTAACGATTAATTAGAGCCAGATTTGCCATTAATTAGTTTTTTTTTTTTTTTATTCACACCTCAACTTATTCTACTATATTACTCAAAGCCCTGCTCTGTTTTCTTAAGCTTATTGGCCCTTATAGTCTTGTGCAGTCTTTTCGCACATTGCTAAGTTTTTCCCCTTAAGGTAGTTTCTATAGCATTAAAGTCGTCACTAGCTGGAGCCCAAAACTTCTACAGCACCACCGGAGTTCTTTCTTCCCACCTACCACTCGTGTGTCTAACTCTGCCTCCCTGTGTGTGTTCCTCACTCGTTAGTGATTTAATGACAACATTGTCCCAGTTCTCACATAAGGTTTGTAACAAGTCTGTCCTTTTTCCTGACCCTATCCACCCACCACTCTATTCGTTAAATTCTAATCACCTCTCATCCTTCTTCCATTTTGTCATTTTGTCTTCATTTTCTTTCCACCCCAAGTCCCATTACTTTTTCTCACTTGACAGAGTATAAATGATGCAGTCTATGTTTATGGATAATGTTTAGAGGTCGCAAACATATAAGACATGCCAACTCTACCACTTATGTGACAATCAATTAACTTTTCCTCAGACTTGTTTAAAACGTGGCTGTGATTTGTGAAGTGTTGAGCCAGAAGCATAGCTCTTCATTTCATTAGATGCTGTGGAATAAACCTCCACTCTGTGCTATGCAATTAAAAACATTGTACTGGACACCTGACTAACTCTTTTAGCCAGTGGACCAGTCTCATAGTTTCCCACAATGCATCAGTAAAATAGGCAGCGATGATCACTAGATGGTCAAAATAGACCATATTGCTTTGCAAATTTTTGTTGGAGAGCAGTGTAACTGTGACATGTTTAACTTGACAAAACAGGTTTAAATGAAGTTTTCCGCTTTGTGTCAACATATTTAGTTGTGAATTGTTATTTATATTGTTATTGTTATAAGTAAAATCACTAACATTAGCTTGACTGAGCTCATATAATAGAGATATGCCCTCTTGAGGCATAATAGAGTTGCACTAATCCAGTCTCTTTGGTCGTTAATAGGACAAGGCTTGTTAAATAAAACAAGTTACAACAGCACGTTATTATCAATATTTATATTTCTAAAGTCTTGCCAGAGTTTATTACAAAAGTCCATTATCAGTGGAGTTCAGCTGACTTTTTTTAGACATACACCAGAGTCATGTGACTATCAGTGACAGAAAACGAGGCGTGTAGTGTCCAAAACCGTTGTGAGTGCACTATGTAGTCCTCTATTTAATGCAGCACTATATAGTGATTGAGGGGTTAGGGACTAGAAAGTGGATTCGGACACAACCGAGTTTAAAGACCACTTTTTAATGATCTCAGTCTGGTCTTGGACTGGAATTTTTAACCTAATCTTGTCACATACTCGAACAAAGAGGTCTTGGTTGTAAATCAAGGCCGGCCAAGAACTAAACTAAATACTTTGTCCATATCATTTGTGTTATTGAAACCTTCTACATCCTCCAATACTCCAAGACTGGTCTCAATACTTCGTCATGACACGGTGTTGGTTAGTGTGGTCTTATCCACAACACTACTTGTAACCTACATGACAAAGCAAACAGCCAAAACATCACTAACTTTTGTTTTGCTCATGTCATGTCTTTCAATTTGCCCTTCAGCTCCAATCATCAGTGCTCTGCTGTCATTAAAATCTGAATCTAAATGAAACCTCCAGGCTCAACTTAGTGAAAAGCCACAATCAGACTAATGCCTTTGTATTTCAAGACTCCACTGTAAAACAAAAGGCATTAGAATGATTTTTTTTTTTTTTAACATTACTGTTTTAGTGTCAGAGTAAATTCTAATAAGGCTGGATTTTGGTGTTTAATTTCATCCTGCATTACTTGACATTAGCTGTTTTTTTAGGGTTGCCATTTTTCTTTACTCTGACAACCAATCTAGGAAGACAGTAGGCGGTGAACACCAGCACCGGAGTTTTTTGTCAGCATTTTGAATAAAAACACTGGGTTTAAGTGAAAATCTGTGCATAAAGATGAAGCAAATACCTTTACTTATCCAATCAGAGCCCACGTGCTTATTCACCCTGTGTTTTCCCCTTTCCCCCTCACAGGCTTGTTTGTCTGGTCTCATCCAGTGGCTCTATGCTTCTCACGTAACACCAGTCTATTCTTGCTCCTCACTAAACCCTGCTTGTGCCTTTCTCTCCTCTCCTTCCCCGTGGGAGAGTTTGCGGTGAGCTGCCGGAGAGTGAGGATGATTGAGATGGATGTCCTCGTGGTTAACTGAAGGACAGAGACAGAGATATACCCTGTTGGGGTCTCCAGTGATAGCAAGCGCCAAGTCAGTGCTCCGTTAGCCAGCCTATTGTTAAATCACCCACTGATTGATGCTATTTGACAAATGCGTGAAAAGGTTTGGAAACAGCAGGCAGGTTTGTTGTCCGACAGCCCGAAGTGCGGTGCAGCAAACAAAGACAGCTGCCGGATTATTGTTGTTTGGATTCATGAATGTATTATAAAAGCTCCGGGAGAAAATGTCACTTTGTGTAAAGTCGAGGAAAATCAAAAAATGTATTGCGAAAAATACATTTCAAGAGACAATTTAAGGTGTTCAATTAACCATATGTCTCATTTAAATAGGGACTGACCCACTTGAAACTCAATATCCCCAAGTCTCAACAAAAATCTTATAAAAACACAAATATTCTGGTTTTGAACATCCCCTTTCCCCAGTGTTCCCAGAACGAATGCCAAAATTGCAGCAAACAACAACATATTTGTCACAATAGCACAAGAGTTTAATCACCCAAATGAGTTAGCATGTCACGATTTCAACAGTTTCTATAATAATCCTATAATGTTCCTTTATTACCATTGAAAAAAGTCATGGTTTTCCGCAGCTTTGTTATTAGTTTAATTGCAGACACTTAGACTTGACTTTTTTAATCCACAAGAGAAATATACAATAAGAGCGAATATGTGATTCACATATGTACAGATGTGATGTGGAATACCATGGACTAGCCTATGAATTATATACATAAAGTGAATATGTAATAAAGTGCATGAAAGAGACAAGTGTGACAAGTGTGAATTGGGGAACTATCTATGGCACAAAGGTGAGTTATTGTAGGTAAATTAAGAACGGTATGAGTGAAGTCTTATAGCATTCAGTGTAGCAGCGGAGTTGAGCTCTGCTGCTACACTGTAGTCTAGTGAAGACCCTCTGTAGTCTGGTCAAAACCCTTTGTAGTCTGGTCAAAACCCTTTGTAGTCCGGTGAAGACCCTCTATAGTCCAGTGAAGACCCTCTATAGTCTAGTGAAGACCCTCTATAGTCTGGTCAAAACCCTTTGTAGTCCGGTGAAGACCCTCTGTAGACGGTGAAGACCCTCTATAGTCTAGTGAAGACCCTCTATAGTCTAGTGAAGACCCTCTATAGTCCAGTGAAGTCCCTCTATAGTCTAGTGAAGACCCTCTATAGTCCAGTGAAGACCTTCTATAGTCTAGTGAAGACCCTCTATAGTCCAGTGAAGTCCCTCTATAGTCCAGTGAAGTCCCTCTATAGTCTAGTGAAGACCCTCTATAGTCCAGTGAAGTCCCTCTATAGTCTAGTGAAGTCCCTCTATAGTCCAGTGAAGTCCCTCTATAGTCTAGTGAAGACCCTCTATAGTCCAGTGAAGTCCCTCTATAGTCCAGTGAAGACCCTCTATAGTCCAGTGAAGTCCCTCTATAGTCCAGTGAAGTCCCTCTATAGTCCAGTGAAGACCCTCTATAGTCCAGTGAAGACCCTCTATAGTCCAGTGAAGACCCTCTATAGTTCAGTGAAGTCACTCTATAGTCTAGTGAAGTCCCTCTATAGTCCAGTGAAGTCCCTCTATAGTCTAGTGAAGACCCTCTATAGTCCAGTGAAGACCCTCTATAGTTCAGTGAAGTCACTCTATAGTCCAGTGAAGACCCTCTATAGTCTAGTGAAGACCCTCTATAGTAGTGTTAAGACCCTCTATAGTAGTGTGAAGACCCTCTATAGTCCAGTGAAGACCCTCTATAGTCCAGTTGAGACCCTCTATAATCCAGTGAAGACCCTCTATAGTCCAGTGAAGACCCTCTATAGTCCAGTGAAGATGAATTGTCCATGATGGAGAACAGTTTGCTCAGTGTCCTCTTGTCCCTCCCTGACTCAAACACTTCCGTACTGCAGCCCATGACATAGGCCTGAAAATGACCCTATGAATTCCTCCATCAGTTTCTACACAACAGTGCAATGATGGCATTATTGCAAAACTTTAGGCTCAAACCAAAGTTTTGTGCTGTTGCTCCAACCAGAAGCATTTCCCATTACCTCACACTCGTCCATGTTGTGTCAGATGTCAGTAATTGCAGAGCAGTGCTGAGGCTGAACAGATCTCGTGTTGATGGAGGCGATGCAGCTGGTGCTAATGCGTTGCTGACATACTGCTTTTGCTGTGTCGACAAGGTCCTGTGATTTTGCCCTCTTGCCCTATATGCCTCTTGTTCTTGCTGATAAAATGTTTTCCTGCCCTCCATCTTAAGTAACCTGGAGCTGTTAGAGCCAATCGACATCGTCAGATCAGCAGCTTTTATGTTGACCATTAGACCATTTATGTGCTTCCACTCCCCATCTCCTCCTAATGCAGAGACCTTCTGTTGACACATCACTGTAATGTGTTGGATTTACAGTCTGCAATAACACAAGATTTGGTGTGGCAGTATACACAACTGAGCCTTTGTCAAGCTCCACCTTTGCTCCTCGATGTTACTACTAGGTGGAACAAGCTCAGCCTATTGCCATTGAAAAAATGTTTGCCTTTTTAAAAAGAAACAAATGTCGGTTCTTTACAGTAAGCGTACACCAAAAAACATGTTAAAATTAACAATATTCTCATGTGGGCCATACTTCTCCACACATTGTTTTTGCTTTAATTTTTAGCCCTTATTATTGACTAGGATTCTCTTTAAGTGTGTAGTGTGTTTTGTCTGATCTACAGCACACCACTCTAATCTAAAATCATAAATCATGTTCAAATTTTCTTCTCTCTATAAAAAGCTGGATCAACTTTGAGTAAGTTTGATCACAAGAGATTTGGGGTGCTCTCCAGAGTTAAAAGTCAGGCCTGGAGGTTGACAAGTTTGTGTGAGGTGTCTCATCACTGCACACTGCACGACCCAAACTATTGAATCCAAAAGGTCTTTGGCTCTGTTTGCATTTCAATCCAGACAGAGTGATTGGATCTCATGTGGCCAGCATTAATGCAAGGTGTCAATGCCCTAAACCTATCCTGGAGGCACCCCTCTAATACATCCTGAGAGATCAGATATGTTGACCTGGGTTGTATGTATGAAGATTTCCCTGCAGGTATCAGTAGGTATGTGTCTTAAGAGTCCCCCTACATCAGTGAAATTGTGATTTTCAGCCAAAGATCTGCTCATGGGGGCATTGTGCTGTTGTATAAAAGCTGTTAAATGTACAGAATATGATTTGACGAAAACTGTCCTATGTCAAACCGTAATGGGAAGTCAATCAAAATGGATTTATATGGCACTTTTCATACAGCTTAATGCAACTCAAGGTGCTTCACAACATAAAATCATTAAACACAATACAGTGGTCCCTCGCTATAACGCAGTTCACCTTTCGCAGCCTCGCTGTTTGCAGATTTTTTAGTGCAATTTTGCATGCTTTTTTTTTTTTTTTACAGCGTATGAACGCGCATTATGTTCTGCATCCTGATTGGCTAAGGGAGAACTCACGCATTGTGTTCTGCGTCCTGATTGGCTAAGGGAGAACTCACGCATTGTGTTCTGCGTCCTGATTGGCTAAGGGAGAATTCGCGCATTGTGTTCTGCGTCGTGATTGGCTAAGGGAGAACTCGCGCATTATGTTCTGCGTCCTGACTGGCTAAGGGACTGTAGACCATTGTCAATCAGTCTCCTCCGTGCCGTGTCTCCTGTACAGTACAGACTCTGAAGTGACTCTGAAGTGGTGTATGTTTGCAAGTTTTCTCCCCGACAAAACCCACAATGTCGACGAAACGTTCTGCACCGACAAAGGCACCAGCGGTCGCCCCCAAAAGACAGAGGAAGATGCTAAGGTTTGAACTTTGAGAGTGTTTAAACAAGAGAGAAATGTGAGAAAATGTTAATGCCTGCCTGAGAAAAGTGTATAAAGTGTGTGGTGAGGGGTTTTACAGCCTTAAAACATATATAATAATTGTAAAAAATAAAGCTGACTACTTCACGGATTTCGCCTACTGCGGGTTATTTTTGGAACGTAACCCACACGATAAACGAGGGACCACTGTATTCACAACAGTTTAAAAAAAATTGTTTCAATGTATTTCACTCAGTAAAAAAGCATAGAGTCAAATAGAGTAAAAAAAATGTCTAAAATAAATAAATAAATAAATAAATGAGAGGTAAAAAGGGACATAAAACCAACCGTTAATTAAACACTACATAAACGCCAGACTAATATATAAGTCTGTGGTTTTCATTTAAGACAACATTTGGACTTTATTATCAAGGATTTCAATAGATGAGATTGAATGTGAGTATTTGATTGGCAAGCTTTGGCCTGCTCTCAAATAAGGGCAGGTTGGTCTTACAATGGCATACACACAGTTTTATGTTCTGAAAGGAGAAAAATGGTTGAGATTTTTAAATGCTACATGCAAGGTGTTGCTATAGGCATATAACCCATTGATGAATTGGTCAGTAACCAAAGAGAAAGCCAATACAGAGCCAACTGATGATTTTCCAATGATGCATACACATATTCAGAAAGTATATCTTTATGTCCAACAATTGTTCTCTATAATAGCTACCAGACACCTCTTTATGGCCAGTCAAACTCAGTGACTCTGCTGTAACTTCAGATCCAGTTAACACCTGTTCAACATGAAAGGTATATATCGTACAAAAGGCGTAAGCTCATCTTTTTTTTAGCTCAAGGACACAAGCATTTGTCGTAATAACCCCAAGAAGACAAATGATGTGATCCGTGCGGGAGAAAAATTCTTTGCTGTGCATCGCATTACAAATGTCCCGAGGCAGAGATATTGTTCCTAAAGTGGCATAAAATTAGCTTCTGTGATGGAGAGTCAGAACGTGTCTTTTGATGCGACCGCTGCAGGTAAACTGTGTCCTTACCACTAACCCAGATTACACACAGCCTATTGTCTGTCAGTGCAAACATGTAATTCACTGTTTAATGACTCATCAGAAAAGCCCTTGGATATGGGTGAGTCATTATTGTGGAGAGAGCGGAGAGCAATGAAACAGAAGAGAATGGCTTTAGGGAAAAGAAGAAACCTATTTTAGTAAGAACACAAACATGAGTGAAATATAGTTTAAAATGAAGTTCTTTTGTGGTTCCTACGCTTTAATATTTATCATTTTTAATCGCAAAACTTATGTCTGAAATTGTAGCTTCTTATTCTCTTTAAATCCTAACCTTTATTTGACATTCATCTGCAAATATTTTCTAAATCATGCAAGCATTTACAGCGCAACATCAATGGGACTGGCCTGGGATCATGCAAAGTGACATAAACAAACACTGTTGGTCACTATTTTTCAGAAAGCAAGGTAAGAAATGGACTGAAATATTGTAACTACTGCACAACAACACACTAGTTTAAAGTCCTGCGGTACTTTAAGAGTGAACACACTTGAGGAGTTGTATTGGATTTTGATTTTGAGAAAAAAAAACAAAAAACGAACAAAAAAAAATGTTTATGTGAAATTTATCTCACAAAGTTGGAACCAGAATGAGTTAGCACTTCTTTTCTGGATTCTTCCCACATTCCAAACACATTGCATGAGGTGAATTGACAACTTGAAATTGAAAAGACTGGAGGAAGAGCTGGAGGAAGCAGAGCTGAAGATGCTGAGGTTGTCTTTGGGGAAAATGAGGACACTAAACCAGACAAATCAACAAACAGAACATTTTAAAACCACACATCAGATGAGACTAATTGACTTGACGTGATGTTAATTTTATGAAGAAACCTAAATAATGTCTAACATGTTGTCACATTCTTCTTGTTTTTGATCCATTTCGATGTCTGTGGTTTGTGTGGCGTTTACATTTGAGTTAAATCGTACTAGAGCTCATTTGGAAGTGGACAGAGACGTGTACGGAGGCAGAATTCACACTGACTTGCTTTTCTTTTACCCATGTATTCCTTGTGATGAACTGACAGATCAGTCTTGCACTGTTAATGTGGAACTGTGCTGTTCTATAATGCATTAATCTCCTTTGATAAAAATATCCACACTACACTTCCTTATCCTTTCACAAAACATTGTGTGGGCACCGAGCAACAGATGCAGACTATTTCACTCCTCGCTGGCTTTAAGATGTCTGCTGTTTCTAGGACGGGCCTCCCTTATAATTAGTTTTTAATGAATGTTAGTGCCACAGCCATGAGGCCAAGTTAAGGGCGAGGGATATTAAACACCTGCACTTTGTCCGTTTGGGAAATCGATAGATACAAGTGAAGCGTTCGCAAAGTTTTAATAGTGTTGATGTTTACCCATCTTCACTTCTGTTACTGATTAAAAACAACATTGTAATCATAACTAATAAGAAAACAACCTCTGTGAACAATTATTATCCTTTATTTCATTATTTTCTACCTACCTGCTGCTCCTCTGACTGTTTGAGCTGATTGCCTTCAGTGTCATATGTTATTGTCCATTTATTCTCCTCAGAGATGAAGGTAAACTTAAGGCCATCTATTAAACTGCTACAACTTTAGAGGCTGAGATTAGTTTTGGAAATCTGTGTGGAGAGTCTTGGTGCTTACCAAAAACATATTACAAAATCTTTCCATCTTATTATATGATGATTAACACAGCTCATGCGCACTTAATTTGCATTTGGGACTTACATGATAATAGATTCGACATAAATGCCTAGTCTCCTCATTTTTACTCTGTGTGTGCTCGTCCAGGCGTCTTACATAATCAGAGGACATTAAAGTTGACCCAAAAGGCTTAAGAACAGGGAAAAGTTGGCGGTGAACTGTCTTGACAACGAGCTGCTTAGTCTGGAAGTGCTGACTGTGCCCAAACTTTAATTATTGTGAGGTCAGATGAGCAAGCAGGATTCACATGAAATGCTGCTAGGTCAGCACTCTCACGATGTCTCAATATAAGCTCATGAGTCAACTTATGCAACTAACCAGACAACATCATTCTTTTCCAGACAAAAATGTATTCTGGTCCATGTGGAAGCATGTTAGAGTTCCAGGGGCAGTACTAACCGTCCCTGAACACAACTGCAGAGGCATATAATCAATTAGTGAAATAAAACAGTGCATAAAACCCAGCTAATTTTACACAGAAGGTAACAACTGGCCCAAAAGGGTTTCTACTTACTTCTAAAGTTCCCAGCGGACAACAGACCAGGCCAGGAAAAAAACGCCTTAAGTGTCACGTTTGGCATAAGGTGGTTATGATTTGGATGGATGCCTAGAATGCTACTTCAGAAAAAAAAAAGTCAGTTGTCAGTTTTACAAATTTTGCGTAAATCTTTCTTGAACAACATATGTTCTCTGACCATAGACGAGCGAGTTTGTCTTGGCTCAACTAAAGAAAGACTTTAAAGAAAATTTCTAAATGTCCATTAATTCTGATAGCAGTACCTTCATGTTAGAGGAGGTAAACTGTCAATGGTTTTCTAAGGATAATTAATACTTAAGGTAAATCAATTGTAAAATCAACAAGATTCTGACTCAATCAAAAGTGTTTGCTTGATGCCACTGGCCCTTATTCTTAATTATTTCCACATTAACAACATTATACTCTTCAATAGTTTTGGAAGTTAAATATTTAAAGCTTATAATAATCAATTGCAGGGGCAGAGTCATTACAAATAACTGGAAATAGTGGGGAAAATGTAGGTAGCAGTCGTTTTAAAATGTATTTAACAAGTAGAATTGATTTAAGAGCTTTCTTTGTAATATCTATAATAATAAGTGGAAAAAGACTCTAAAGGTTAGTTTCAGTGCTGAGTGGTTAGTATGAGTGCTTTTACCTGCTCTTGGGATGTGTTCTTGCAGAAAAAACCCCCAATAAAAACAAAAACCTAAAATAAGAATAAAATGAAATCACAGAAATGATCACAAAAGGCACTTAAGAGAATGAAAATATATATATATTTTTAGAAATGTTTTTTAATCAAACCAAATGACTACAGATAATCCTTGACAATTCAGACTGACATACAGTGATTGGCCCATTTTGACCTGTACTGCGATTCTTTATTGATGCACAGAGTTAACACATAGCCTTTACAAATCCACCAATAATCATTTTAACCAATCAATCTCAGCAAAACGCCTTTAAATGATGCAGTATTATGATGTTTCTGATACAGACCATGATCGCACATTCACAGAGTGGACCATCACATTCTCGTCTCTTCAGGTCATGTGGCTTTAATGATCGATCCGCAGGTTGCCGACATTATTACAGCAGGATGAGTTTCTATATAGGAAATTGACTTTGATGTTGAAACAGCATGTCGGCTCAGTGGATAGCACTGCCGTCTCAGCAGGAAGGGACTGGGTTCAAACCTGTACATGTTCGACACAGCAGAGATGAGACACAGGGCACAGAGCACTTATTTATAATAAGACACAACATCACAGCTTCACAACCTCAATACTCATATCAGGAAACTGGTTAAGTCTGGGACCATGCTATTATTGATCCCTCTGTTTACTACTGGCATGGTCGAGCCTTAATAAGATCATCACATCTCCACATAGTGTGTAGATGGACAGGTCCCCATTGCCCCCTACAATTCATTTAGCTGGAGGCTATTTTCCCACAAATTTGTAGTTATGATATCATACAGAAAATGGCTCTTTTCAGTAGACTCAGAAATATAATATAAAACTCAATGGGATGCTTGGCTGCTGTCTGATTTGTTACCATTAGGGAAGGGGTATGTATGTACTACAGCCACACAAGAGGGCCATGGGGTGGAGGGAAAGAAAAAACAGTTGATATTGTGTTTTATTTTATTCTGTGGAGTCTAGTACTCTGAGGTTTTAAAATATGTCACACAAGAAGAAAGTATAGACATGTTTCCTCTGAGTGGTACGCTACAGGTCTCGTCAGTGTGGCAGTTTGGTACAGGTAACCCCTGAAGAGGCTTGCATTTCAGGTTGGTGAGCTCTGGAGTGTGGAGTATATCAGAGCCACAGAGGCTTTCTATATGAGATATAAATCGTTTTTAAGCAAACTTTCAAAACTTGGAGCTCAAATCAGTGTGAGAGGCTGGATGGGTAGAGCTACAGTTTGGTTCATCTAAGTGAAAAGGGCAGCCTCAGGTTGTGATGACAGCTAGCCTTTTGGCCATGTGATATTATTGTGTTTGTTTGACCAAACCCCTCAAATCTTTGAAGTTTACCTCCTGTTTATACTCATGATTTACTGCTGATAACACTTTACCTGCTCTTGAGTAAAAAAGCTGTGTTAAAGAGTCTTCACTATCATCCTGTGCTGACTCTACTGTAAGAATAGACTCTGTGAGTCCATTTGCAAATGCATTAAACCCTTAAAAGACAGTTTTCTGAGGGCTTCTGGTTGTTTAAGGAAAAGATTCCAGAACATAGCCATACACTGCTTCAGTAAAGAGCAGGAGAAGAGGACTGTTTATTCACTGATTTTTTAATTTTAAATTCAGAAGAATCTACCAGTTTAGAACATGTGAAGGAGTCTCTAATCAATGCCATGTGTTATGCTAATATTAAATACAATGTATAGGACCAAGACTATGTTTTGAATTTATCAAGCAAGAGCTGTACAACTGGAAACAGCTGTTAATGATAAATGCCTTGTTTTTGGAAAAAAAAAAAAAAAGAACAGCTTGTAGCATTTTTTTCTCATTGGATATTATTGTCACAAAAAACAAAAACATTGTCATTTTGTTTGTCCTAATTGTATTGTATTGCTGCACCCTTTAGAAAGTTCACACTGATGTAACTGATGGCAAAGAGTTATCAAAGTAGCATGGTATGGTACATTTATTTGGTACACTTTGTGGCTTTTTTGGAAATTGAAACTAATTCATCCTGAGCCGACCCATATGGTACTGCTTCATGGTCTTCTGTATGCTTTGTTGGTATGAACTTGACCTGATTTAGATTATGCATTGGCTACAGGACACCTGACACTCACATGAAAGGACTGACTCTCACATTTACCAGTCTCATGCCCTTTGTCTCTGCTCTACCCTGACTCAGTGTGATCACATGACCAATAAAGGAGCTTCAGATTGCACCTGTGAAAACAGACGCACATTCACAGAAAATCAGCCTTTGACAAAATCCTCAAAAGCCATAATCCGCTCTTCTGCCCGACTGTGTATCACAAAGCAGTGTGAATCTATTTCATCCATCACACTGCAGGCTTTCACAGATAACGTGACACACTTACCGCCCAATGACTTACATGTAATTGTGGGTTTTACTAATAGAGTATGAAGAGAATAAGTCACTGGGAAGCACAGATAAGGTGTGGATGAGATAAACTCCAGGAAGCGAGGTGCCTCAGTGAATCTGTTTATCAGATTGGAGAAATGGGGAAATGAATTGTTAAAGGTTTCCCATTCGGCTTCTCTGAGTTTTTTGGTTTGTTTCTTTTCTTCATCAATTCAGATTCTTTGAGCCTCAGCTGCGCTTACATAATGGGAACAAGACAAGTAACTAATTAGATCAGCTTAGTTGTTAGAACAAGCTACATTCACTGAAATCTTCTTATTTAAGTCAAAGCCTACCTCCCTTAAAGTGACTTTGAGAAGTTTATTCCTTCTTTTTTCTTGACCAGACTTCTGCTCCTCCTGTCGTCACCTCTAGGGCAGCGGAAAGCAGCAGACGTCTTGTTAACAGGAACAAAACAGTGGGAGCACATCACTTTATTTCTTACCACTGTTCACACACTGGCTTCTTGACAATTTTAGAGTTCATTTTAAAATGGTATTACTTGTTATTAAAAGTTTAACAGTCTGCCCATCCAGGGGACTGAGGTCTGCTCCTGTCTGTCCCACTGTCAACAGAGTGTTTTTGGTGACTGCACCTAAATTGTGGAACAGCTTCACATTTGAGCTGCGCAGTCACTAAGCACTTTAAAACAATGTTGGAGACTTTCTTTGGAGTTTAACATAAAAAAGCAGAGACCTTGGCGGCTTTTGTACTTTTTATCATAGCTTTTATTGAATATTTGAATTTATTTATTTGCCTTTTTGTTAATTGTCTTTTTTTATGCCTACTGATGGGTAATGTGTGTATTTATGTGGCTTACAGAGGTCAGCTTAGGTTATTTTAAATGTGCCATAGAAAAACAGAATGGGCTGGGCTACTTAAGACAGAGCAGAGCAGACCAATAAGAAGCACAGGTCTCATGGCTTGCTGTAATAGGACAGTGTACTGTACGACCAATCAGAGGTGAGTGGCCACAAAGGGAGGGGCTTAAAGACTCTAGTTTCTAAGCCCTCAATCACTAAATGGTGTTATGCATAGTTAACTGAGCAGTTTTGGACACTGTTTCTCACATTTATTTATATAAGCACCCTGTCTCTTTCTCTTCAAAAAAAAAACTACAAAAAAACTACATTATATATCTGTGTAAGCAAGATTAAGCTAACCTTAAGCAACCATAACTACACTGGATATTTTTAAGCGGCGAACATCTGTATTATAGGCCATGGCTGAGGATCAACACATCCATACACGATACGTGCTGTGGCTTATCAGTGTGAACCCTGACGGGGAGGATCTGAGGATATCTGTGGTGCAGTTGACTTGAGCCGTGCTTTGACACCATCCAGCTGGAGCTCTGGGCTGAGTGCTGCCGGCTGATTGCGTCTGACCCGATCTGCAGGTGGATCACTGACTTCCTGACAGGCACAAAGCAGCCCGGGTGGCTCACTGAAGCCACACAGAAACAACACTTCACATAGGCTCAGTGCAGAGGAAACAACAGGTTCAGACCACTCGCTTGTTCCCTGTTCATCGTGTACTGGCACAACACTGATTAGAATATCCAAACTGGGGCTGCAGGGGATCACATATACTGCACAGTGCTTCTAACCATGTCTGAGAAGTGTTCTGTGGTAATAGGACATACAGTGGTGGAAAAAAAGTTTTTGGACACCCTTAAGATTTTACACAATCTCAAATATTATCATGAAATTTTTGTGGAAAATCTTTTTTGTGTTTCAAAAAGTGTGGCTGCATTAGACAGACACAAACACAAACAAATACAAATCATTTTTTAAATTATTTTTTACAAGACAAACTAACAAAACTAAATTCTTGACAGTTTCAATATGTCACTTCTCAACATTGTCAGTATCAAAGTCAACACATAACAGTGAATGTGTTTCAAAATTGAAAAAAATGCACTTGAAAACCTAAGAGTGAAACCTAAGAGTGATTCTTAATGCAATATTTCACAAATCCATGGGTTGTCCAAAGATTTTTTTCCACCATTGTACTTTTCTGGAGTGACAGCTCACTGTTAGAGTTTATAAAAAACAGGGAGTTGGTTCTCGTCAGATAGCAACTTGCAACATCATAATAAAAACTGTGCTGTTGTTTTATTTTTAAGTGTCAAAAGCACGTTTTGACAGAGTATCACGGGTCAGGTTTGTGTGGCATGGTTTGATACAGAAGAAGCTGGCATTACCAAGGTCCTGTGTCCAGAGAGGAATGTCAATGCTGTCATACAAATGCCACACAAGATGTGATTTAATCTGAGATATACAGTCATTTGTATTTCTTTCCACCGTTTATCTCAAGAACAGGACTTTATTTGAGAAACACTGATGCTTTGGAAAACGTACCACACAAATTGAACCAAAGACTGTGAGGTTAAAAATTTGCTGTGGCACTTGTTATTATATTCCTTAGACCCTTTTGGCAATAGAACCCATACAGCTCCAACAGAAAAAAAAACCTCACCTCTAGCAAAAAAATATTTCTAGTTGTTTTTTTTAATCCTGATTGCATAATTAAACCCTTCTGTTGTTTTGCGCCCAATGACTAAGAACATGTTTTAATTAATTTCAGATGGCATTGTTATGAAAACAGAATCTATTCAGTTATTAAAGTGTTATTGACGTGTTATCAAAGATTGCCTACCTTTATGCCTCATACAGTGTAGCTTCTTCTGTGATATTTCTTATTTACAGCCTTTTACTTTTATACAAACATCAGCGTACACTCACGGCAACAGCAGCTGCAAAGCAAATCTGTGTCAAATTAGAGACGCAACACCTTCTCAGCCATGAAATTGTGTCTGAATTAAATCTTCAGGAGACAATCAGGGCAAGAACCCCTTTAGGTAATCACGAGGCTGCTAATTACCATAAACAGGATGAAATTATCTATAGTCTGTAAATTAAACTGGTCTAAATGGTCACTGAGGCAGATCCTTTAAATTGTTTAGAGACTCATCATCATCATGGTTTTTATGGACTCTGGTGCTCTTTAAATACAGCCACGTTCTCTAAAAGCAAATACAATGGGACTGACAGCAGGTTGCAAAGTGATATATGTCCATCTCATTAAGCCAGACAGAAGAAGACAGCTCAACCTCAGGAGCAGCACATCATTCTTGGTTATTGTGTGTTTAACTAATGGGAGAATAAGTAGTCAGATGCAGTCAATGCTGTTTTGCGTCTGAAATGAAAGGATTTAGAAATAATGACGAGACAGAACTAACCCCGATCTCACTTTACGCATTTGTATTTATGGATAGGCCATTGTCTATGAACAACCCCAGTGGAAATAGATACACTATTGGAAACATGGAGTGATGTATTCCATTTTGTTTTAATTAAATGGTAAAAGTGAGTTAAGCTTCACAAAATCATAAAAGGTTAAAGGTCAAACCATCTCTGTACAGTCTTTACTACATAAATCAACATTCCTGACATGTGAATATCAACAAAAATCACACAGTATAAACCTTAACCTGGGAACAAAGTTAATTATAGCTTTTAAATGACCTCCTCCTACAGCCTCTTGTAATATTTATCTCCCTGTTTTGTAAACAAATCAGAAAAATTGTTTTAGAGAGACACAGGTGTGAAATAAAATGGATTTCTGTTGTCTTGGGATTCATTTAACGTTTAATGAAAAGTAGCAGCTGCCTTTAAAATAATACATGATTTACTGTGGGCTGTTTGGTGTTTTATATCTGGCTTCACTTTGTCACTTTTTCAAGCATCAATCTTCTTGTTTTAATTGAAGATACAACAGCTTTAAGTAATGCAATAGTGTTTTCATAGTCTTTCGTGCCTATAGCTTTAAACAGAACCCGAAAGTCTTTGTATTCGTCTAGTTCAATCCCTTCCTATGCACCATTTGCCCTTATAAAAGCCCGGATAAAACAGAACTATCATTTAAACCCTGTCTTCTTCTTATGACCCCCGTGTCAATTCGCGTTAACCCACGGCCAACACACCTCCTCCTCCTCGTTGTACGTACTTCCAACTCTGAACTTATTAAGAGTATATTTTTGCTTGATTTGAACTTTAATGTCTTTGTATAATGCCCCGTGCGCAGTTATCCAGCTGGGAATACACGCTCGCTTGTCAAGGCCCTATTTTGTAGTCTGAACATGGGGATGCAGGAGATCAAAGCCTGGACCGAAATACATCAGCTGCTGTCCCCCGTACAGCTGCTCAGTGTGGTGCCTTATCTGGGCTTGCCAGGGAAAACTTGTTTCCACCTCATGAACTGCAGACTGGTTTGTGCAAGAAAAATGCCAAAAATATTTATCGATACACGGCTGGCAGTTGTGTCATGAATGTTGAGCGGAGAGGCAGCTGGTGCACCGCAGTGGTCCAGCGTGAAACTTATGCAAACTGTCGCTGTCGGGATGCACCGCGACTCTGTAATTAGGTGAGCTTCTATAAACTGCACGCAAACAAGACTCACTCGAACAGCAAATTATGTAGTAACAATAGAGCAGTCCATTAGCTCTTGAGGTTAAGTAATCAAATGTGTGCAGACAATTACAGGAGTTGAATAATTTGGTATTTTTGTTGAATCAAATATAAGAAAGCCATATCTTTGTGAAGATAGTGATTGATTTTGATTTTGTGAACTGCAGTATTCCTCACAATATACATGAGCAATCACTGCAGCTGTTTATGCCTGCATTAAAACCGACTGATTTACAAGATAACACACAAGGACACTAAAATAACACTTTTTATATGTGCTGTATGGTGTGGTGTTTTATGTCTCTTAATGTGAACCTATGTGTATTATTATACTTTACTGCTGCTATTATTGCTTCTGCTTATCATTGTACTTAAACAAATAGTCTTATGTTTGTGCTGAACTGTCCACGTTCTGTGTTTGTGCAGTCTTCTTAATTATGTTTATTTTAACGCCCTTTTAACACCAAGCCCAGGGGTGTACAGATGAAAAATAGACTTTTTTGGCTTTTTATGAAATTGTGTTGGCCCTTTTCATATTAACTAATCTAATCTAAAACTGTCTCCGATGGTCAGCTTGGAATAAATCAATTCTTATTTTGAATTTGTATCTTTATGACTTAAATAACTTAGTAATCTGTCAATTTCTATCGTTAGTGTCCAGCTTGCTTCAGCCTCCTCATAAAGTACAGACGTTGGTGGGCCTTTTTTTCATATAGGTGGCTGTTTTGACAGTCCATAATGCAGAAAAACTAGGATTTTAATGTGCTGCTTCAATAATTCTCGCAGCAATGTCTATCTCAGTCAGCTTTTTGGCTCATTCTTACTACATTCTGGTATTTCTTGTATACATTTTTTGCATGTATAAGCACAAAGGTAGTGTATTGTTTTTTTGGGCATATACAACTCATACATCATCAATTTCCAATTTCATTTGATTTAAGACACTTTTCCCAAGTTACAGAAAGCAAAAGTTGAAAGTGGGGGCAATGTGCACATATTTTACGCCACATTTGACTTAACCTTAACTACATATCCCCTCTATTTGGTGATAACAACTGTTAAAAAAAAAGTCCAAAGCTTCCAGCCAAACCAGGTTGTTCCGTAATGTTATTCTTTTGCCCCGTAAATCCCCTTAAATGCAGCCGAGAGAAATCCCAGCCCATCCAAAAGCTCTGAGCAAATGTGTTATCAAACTTCTGAGGCTTTCAGGCCATCTGTTACCTGAAAGCTCCGTGGTAGCAGCCGTCTCTCTGCCTCTCTGTTCCTCACTGATATATGTGCACTTATTTCCTCACACACACACACACACTTAGCTTTGGGAAGTCTGCGGCACAGCCAAATCTCCCGGGTTTTGTTTTTCTAAAAGCGAGATAAGTCATCAGTCTGCTTGGGTTGTTGAATCCCAGAATGTCATCTTTTACAGGGAGTCTCAATGGCAGAATTTATCTCTGCGCGGCTGAGGCGATACAATCTGAGAGGGCGACTAAAAAGGAGCGAGTGATAGCTGACACAGAAGAATACAGGGGATGGTTAGATGCATGGTTGGATGGATGAGTGGCTACGGGGATGAGGGGATGGCGGAAGGGTGGCAGATGAAAAATGAAGCGTATATAGGGGGAAATGTAATTATATAAAGGAGGGAAAAAAAGTGGCGTGAGAAAGATGATGAAGGGGCTTTCGAGGGGAGATGACAGTAAAGACGTAAATAATGGAAGCTTAGAGGAAAATACAAATGTTAGGCTGTGCATTATGAAAGTGTGAGTCTTTTTGTAAGGTTTTAATGTTGGAATAGACTGGCGACTCTTTTGCAGGAACAGGAAACAAACGTGTGACTTGGCACTTCCTGTTTTAGGTTGTGAATGACATGACGTCTGGAAAATAGAGATGGGATAAGATTGGTGTAAAAGTTGTAAGATACTGAAAGATATTGTCAGCTAAGATATGAGGCCAGAGAAAAGTATCCAAGGCAAAAAATGAAACGCCTTTATTCCATTTATCATCAGCTGCTTGTTATTGATTTTGCATTGGGAGATGGTGTTGTTGGTTTCATTTTGGTCTTCTTGATCTGCTGAATTGCAAAGAAGATAAAGAGTGTACACCCAAGGTTTTATAAGTATCTGCTTCATAAAACAAAGTCAAAAGAGAAAAGCTAAAGACACAGGAATCAAGACAAGATAAATGGGTGTATTATTAACCTTATTAAAATCACAATGTTCTTCATACATATTTGTATATAATATTATGCATGATATGTGCCTGTGCCAGTCTACAACAGACACTTTTCTTTCTCTATGGTAGAGTTTTCACTACTTAAACGTCTGGAAGATCCATCATATCAAAGAACCAGCTTTTAGTGGTCCTATTTTCACTAGTTCTGTCTGTAGTATAAACATTGTGTATGGGTCACACTGTACTACTTGGTATCCATTGGTTATTTTGACCAATTACAGGAACAGGAACCTATAAGGCAGTTGGTAGGCGGGAGTCATGTGACTTGTTTCTATTTTTGGCTCCAAATGATATCACATCCAAGATACGGCGTGAGGAAATGGGATGAAATTTCAAAGGTTAAGGTTGGTACAGACTCCGCAAGAACAGAGAAATTTGTTCTTTTTCTTGAGGCAAGAACAAGAACAAAGTTAGTTCTGTCCGGGACATTTCATACTTCACCAACTTCGGATCAGAACTCATTCACACATTAGTTCTTGGACACTCACAAGAAAAATGTCCTGCCCTGATGATGTGTCAAGAACAAGCTGCAAGAACTCTCAAACTTGGGCTTGCTGGAACAGAACAAATTTTTCTGTGGACTCTGCGGAGTATGTACTCTTTGCTTTTATTGCACCATATTTATCATGTATTGTTATGCAACAGTTTGTTGAAGCAGTTAATTTGACTGGATAAAGGCCATTGTCAGTTTGTTAACGTCAAACATAAGCAGCTTCACAACATGACACTCCACTGTGCTTGTATTCTCTATTAATGTCTAATGTTTGTTGAAGGATGGGCCGCAGTAATTGTAGTAATAATAGTAGCAGCAGTGACTGATACAGAGGTAAGTTAGACAAGGCATTTTTATATTACAGTGGTCAAATGTAGGAGGTGATTGTAATTCCCCAGAAACAATTTAAAACATCAAAACAAGAGGAATGTTGTGGTCAATATTCTCTTTTTCACTTCCCATTAGTACATACTTCTTATTATCCTGTGTGTATAGTATGCTTTGAGAAAATGCAATAACAATATGTGATTTCCTCTCCAAATATATTCCATACATAATTAAGAAGAATGTTTACATGCATTGACAATGACACAATTTACATCTGTGCACACTTACAGCTGTTAGCAGACGGGCTTCTATACATACAACTCTAAACAAAAACACACTTTCTTTCGTTTTTGTCTTCAGCGGGGTAATTGAAGTGATTGTTGAACCGAACATCACTTGACCTTCCCCAGGAACAATAAACCTAAGGCTAATATACAGTAATGTTTCACTGTCTTTTGTTAGACTAAAACACAGCAAAACATACCCACACAAAAGCCCCGTCACAAATCATTTCTCCACAATAATAAATGAGGTATGGACGCATCCATCAGTGCCATACAAAGAACAATATGTGACTTGTGAGTGAGGCTTTAATAGTCATTTAAATGAGATAAAATACAGCACAGTTAAGAGCTAAAAATGTTCTATTAGCTGTCAGTCTTTGCAGCTGTTTATTAATAAAATGATCTGTCACCATTAACATTGTCTGGAGTGTTGTTCTAATTCTGATTATGTGGAAGGAAAGTGGAAATAATGGTGGCATGTTGTTTGGTTGTGAATGGATGGTTTTAGTAACACATGGTGTGTCAATCTGTATTAGGCTTTTTGATGAAGAATATTTCTTCCTTTTTTTAATTTGTTCATTTGTTGTGACAAGTAGAATGTGAACTTCAAAACACAGTTAGTTGAATTGACTGACAATTGAATTACATGACAAATAGGCTTTCAATATGAGTAACTAGTAGCTGAATGGTTTTTTTTTTTTGTATTTTGAAATGTATTGCAGATGTAATGATGATAATACTGCATCATAAATCATCAGAGGTGCTAGAGCAATGCAAGGCAGTCAGGTGGAATGCCCATGCAGCTCTTCTGGACAACATCAGGTTCCAAATGGTGTCATGAAGGCAACAGTGCACAGCCAGTAATGACTGTAGTCTGACCCAGCATCACTTTCTCTGTACACAGATGATGGAGCAGAATGTGTTTATCAATACGTAGAGAAAAAAAAAATAAAAAATTGTAGGCTTGGTTTTTAAAAATATAAAATAAAATACTGCAAAGAAAAATGCCCAAAAGACACATACAGTAATTTTTCTTACTGTTCTCCATTTTTAACTTGAGGAGCGAGGTCGGTTTACGAATGAGTAAACTAATCAAAAGTTAGCAAAAAGCAATTCAAAACTTCCTCGATTCCTTACAGCAACTTGTTTTATCTTGTCAAGTTACTTGTAAATTGTGTTTGGCTTTTGGGTTTATTGATTGTAAAGCACTCTGCTGTTTTAAATGTGTTATGTAAATGAGATGATTTGGCTAAACATTAGAATTGTTGACAAGCTATTTCACTTTTCTGCTCCTAATGCTTTCTGTAGACTTCTGGAATAAATGATAAGATGATTACATTTACCAATCCATTAAAACAGCTTCACTAACATCTGGATGCATTTTTGTAAAATATGTCATATAGTAAACCAAGGCAGATCTAGCCACCAGGTGTTAGGTGCATGCTTACAGATCTCCAACCAACATGGCTGGGGTACAAATGGACTCAAGATGGCAACAGGGCACATCTAGTATTGCAGGTAACCCCAGCCCCTGGGGTACAAAGAAAAATCCATATTTTAATAGGTTTTCATTTTATAGACGATTATTATTTTGTTGTTTTATTTTGAAATAATAGTCTGCGCACTTCCTCTAGAAGCTCTTTCCTACACTTGACTCCACTTGACTATCGTATTTTCCGGACTATAGAGCGCACCTAAATATAAGCCGCACCCACTAAAATGTAAAAGAAATATATATTTTGTCACATATAAGCTGCACCGGACTATAAGCCACTGATATCCAGGCTGAGAAAAAAGTGCCGCCTCCAACGTCTCACCATAGATTCATTAACGCCAAGCTTACGTGCAGCTGCTCTATTTCCTTCACGGATAGCCAGATCGATGGCCTTCAACTTAAAAGCTGCATCATAGGAATTTCTTCGTGTGTTTTCCATTATGAGGGGGTGAGGGTATAAAAATATTACCGTATTTTGCTGTTGTGCGTCTTGGGTTGCATACGCTAAGAATAAAAACTGGCGCTTTCTTGTTTGTACCGACTACCGCTGCCTCGTTTGTCTCGTTTTTGCACTTCCTGCTAGAGCGCCCCCCTGAGGGCTGAAGAAAAATTAATAGAAAAGCCGCATCTGTGTATAAGCCGCATGGTTCAAAGCGTGGGAAAAAAGTAGCGGCTTATAGTCCGGAAAATACGGTAATTCACTCATAGTACTTCCGCTACGTGGTTGCTTCTCTGCTACATTACTCTGTGAATAAAATGACATGCAGGTGTTTGCACTAATGATCCAACAGTATAGTCTCTTAATTGAAAAATATACTCTTTTTGGCTTGTTGTTAAAAACTGCCAGTATATTGGCAGTAAAAATGCCCCAAAGGTAACTCATTTTTAACTTGATCGACGAGTGTTGGTTCACAAATGAGTTTATATGTATAAGAATTGGTAGTTCTTTTATCAATCCAATAACAAACATCTTCATGCATTTCTGATAAAATACTCCACATAGCAAGATGCATGTCTGCCAACCTGTCCGTGTCCTGTCAAATGCATGCTTCTATAGTTCTTTCTTTCTATTTATATCATGTATGATGGACAGTGGTTACATATAGGCTAGATTGACAGCATGGGGCAGGCTGTGGTGCTCCCAGTGGAGAAGGATTTTATCAAGCAACTGAGATCCATCTGAATTCCGGCTGAAGTCAGTGTAGTTGTTCTGTCACTTACACAGACTTGTTCCTCCCTGTGGGATCGTAATGTGTCTGTCAAGCCATTTAGCCAGGCTTGTACACAAACACTCACCCCCAGATAAGCAATACCAATCACAGAAGTTCAGGAGAAGCCAAAAAGTAAACTCACTTACATCTACTGAACTTTTTTGAATTCCAACATCCGATAACATTTCTTCTAAATTGCGACACTTCATCCTGTCTCACTGTTTTGAATGTACGGATGTCAGCAGCTGAACCTGATAGGACAGCATGGTTTTGTATTCAGTTCTATCACTTCCAGTTCTCTTCCCTTTGTAATGATTCGAGTCGACTTTGCCCTTTTCTTGCTTGAGTAATACTGTTGCAGAATGCCACCACCTCAACTTTTCCCCTTCAAAATGTTCACGTTTCATTACTATTCGGCTCTATCAGTATTAAACATCACACCTGAGGTTGGCAGGAAAAGTGACAAAGTGAAAAACGTGGGTGTTTTTTAAGTCAGTTCAAAAGGTTTGTGCGGGGAAAAAGGTAAAGGTAAAGGAAAATATATAAACTCATAATTATGGTATATGTTATAGTGTTAAAGACAATAAATGTGTCCTTAACTTGACGCTAAAAAAAGAACAAACAACAACGTTATCAAGCCTCAGCAATTCATCAGTGTCACTTTGTGTCACTACAACGCCAGGAGTCAAAATCTCCCTAATCATTTAATAATACCACAGTAATACCCCTGAGCCTGTGTGAGTCATAAGCCGGTAACCAGCAAACAGCCCAAAACCTGAAACAACCCCTGCCTCAGTCAGCCTCACACTCATGTAAACATAGATTTGAAAAATTAACCACTTAGGTTCAATAAAACATCAAAGTGTTGTGTTGCACGCACAGAAAATAAACAAACTACAGTGAAAGAGTCACTTTGCTGCTGTGATTTAGATTTAGAGCTCGGCAGCTGTAATGAAAAAGGATTCATCCCAGTCAAAATGCCTTGATGTGGAGTTTGATGTAGAAGTTTATCATTTAATACATCACTCTTGTCTGGTTCAAGAGAGTCTCCTCCCATGAGTCATTTTGATAAAGTTGGTGCAATACTTTTGGCGGTAATTCACTGCTTCTCTTGCTCCAACAACATTCATTTTCAATACATTCTTCATCCAGGCCTGAGATGCATCTTCATATTTTCACAGCCAGGGATAATTATTCATATTTGTACTTATTTTGCCGCTTTGTTGTGGTTGTGACTGGGATTAATAGGTTTGTATTCAGACAATATGGCCCAGAAGTTGCCGCCGAGCAGTGTGTTGCCTGACATTTCATATAAACCTGTAAGTCCTTAACACTATTAAATGGAACAGGTAATGGATATTTCCCTTAATGCATCTGACACATGAAGACGACATGCTGTGTTAACCCATAAAGCGAGAGACACATCAATCTGTGCATCGCAATTAATTATAAAGCAGTGACAACAGCACTCGGCAGCTCAGCGTGATGTAAAGTATTTAATGTAATGGTATTAGACTGTAATTGTTTTGAGATTTTATTAAGTGAAGTATATGTTATTATGTTATATGTTATGTTCTTTTAAGAGTAATGTTTGCAGCAGGTAAAAGAACAACACTGCGTTATTACGGGGAAGAAATGGGGTCAAAATATGACTCGAATTGTGATTCAAACCAAAGCCTTCAAACGAAACGTATCTTGAAGGCTTTTATTTTAAATATTTCAATGCACTCTGAGTTAATGTAATGTCTAAACCTCTGCGGAAGTTTTGCAATGCACTAAGGACACAGACTTTCGGTTCTGTCTAATCCTGATCCTTGAGCTGAAAACTAATGATATATTTACAATCATATGCCCCAACACAAAACATTATGATGGAATGGATTTATGGTTAAGCTAAGGCTGAAAGATTAAGAATTAAGGCAATATTTGGAGAGACTTTTGTTGTGTTGAAATGAAAGTAACTAATTATATACTGTGGGCAATTACAACAGCTTCAAACATTTACTGTTGTCCTTTTTTTTTTTTAAACACATCAACATAGTATAGTTTTATAGCTATCTGGACATATTTTTAGACAGACAAACCTAATCACAACCCATAAACAATCAAGGTTTTATTTTAAAGAATTGCATTAAATCACACACTCTTTTATTGTCACATCCGGCATAAATCTCAACTCGATGAAGTGTATGAGAAAGTCCTATGGCACTGAGCCAACTCGCCGTATAGTCCAACTTGAGTTGTCATGGTAACTGCACTTCCTTAGAAGGCAGAATCCTCTGGAAATTGAAGAAGAGAAGCTGCCGAGTTACTGACCTATGAATTTTTACATGAACATGAGCTCTGGGTACTTGACTTTGAAAACAATGTCTTCGGGGCTCGCTGGCAGAAAAACAGCAATCACTTCAGAATGTACGACCGCACGGCAACGCACCCAAATTCCGAATGTGCCGCGGTTTGGCTCGGGAGTTGTTGTAGTGTCACTTCGAACTTCCAAATTGAGCTGGAAGGCTAGGAATATCCTCCCTCACCGACCACTTTTTAAAATTCATACCACTTTGCATTGCATTAACGCCGTTCACAGTGATCTTTCCACTTAAAAGCGGAAAGTAATGACTGTCAATTGGTCTTGCCCCGTCATCACCTATTGGAAGAAACCAACTCTCTGTTCCGTGTGCGGTCCCCATCCATCACCAGCAGCCGGTGGGTGCCTGGGCGACATTGTGTTTATGCAACTTAAAGAGCTTTTCTCTGGCCGCCACAGTGATGTATCGCCCAAGAGCCCAAAACAGATGATGTGTGCACTGGGAGGATAGGAGAATGGATGAGGGGGCCATGGCCGCCGGCGAGCTGGATGCACCTCGCTGGGAGAATCTGTCGATATTCATGTTAATAACAACAAAAAATGGAGTGTTTAGGAGGGAATGGGGTTGGCTGATGCTGTGGTTTTGTTTCGTTGTAAGTTTTAAAGGCTTTCGTGGGCAGTTTCGCTTCATGTGGCACAGTTGGAAAACCCGTCAATATTAATGTTCGTAATAAAAGACTGGGGTGTTTGGGAATGAAATTGGTTTGTTTGGCGCTAAATGCAATGTTTTGAGTCATTTAAGGTGGTTGAAGGCAATGAGGCTGACGGGGCTGACTGCTGAAGCGCTTAATGAAGGATGGCTCATTTTGGTGCAAAGTGGGAAGATTGATTATGTTCTAAATACTCTTTGTTTGGCTCTGTGTGCACGGTCTTATCTGGAAATGCTCGTGGACATTTCACTTATTCAGTCGTTCCATCTAAAGTACACACTAGATGCTTTTAAAGGCCATACTCTGCTTTCTTTGCTTTGGATCGTGGTTAGAACAAATTCATCAATCTGAACAAGCACACAGTCTGCAAAAAATACACCGAGGTCTCTTCCAGTGACTGCAACATTGTGTATCTTCCCCAGTCTGTTCCTCTATAAAGGATACCATCTGTGCAGAAGTCATTAGCTCATTACTGGGACTCCTCATTCACTTTAACCAGCTGATAGACCCTATTTTACAATGAAGGGCCCGGGGCTGCCAAAGACAATGATAAGGCTTCTTACTTAAACTATGTTCTAAGTCAGAAGCCATTTATTTAAGTTTTAACTCAATTTGTATGCATTCTTTTGTCATTAGCACCAGAATTCTACGACCTGTAAAAGTAATACACTGGACCATTTAGCATACACGGTGTTAGAATGATTTATTCTACAGTGCTGCAAAAATTCTAAATTCTATATATAAAGGTTTGTAGCTTTACCGGTCAAAGTAATAATGAATGATGTTTCTTGAATAACTCAATAGTCAGTGGTGCACGGCATGATAGAGATCCCAAGGTGACCACTCTTGGAACTGAACTTTAGCATAGCACTATACCATGATTTTACTCTAAACGTGAACCGTCTGCAGCTGAAGTAGCAAAAAGAGAGTGAAAGGAGGGAAAAGCTGATCTTTGTATCCTTGTGAATCGCTATTTAGTTCAAATTTCAATTCAGTTTTATGAATATAGCCCAGGATCAGAACAACAATTGCCTCAAAGGGCTGAACATAAATAAGACAGTAAAATCTAAAAGTTTGAATGATTTTGAAACTTTAAAAATTTTGTGAAAAATTTGTGATTCTCTATTGCAGTCAATTTTGCAAATGCTCATGCAAAGTAAAATATGCAAGAAAATACATTTGACATTATATATACTTTTTTTTTTTTTTTTTTTTTACAGTGTGCCTAGGTCACCTGATTCTACAATATGCCGACATCTCAATATGAATCAGATCAACACAACTTTCCACACAGTGACAAAAACAAATATAAATCAGATTCTAACTCTCCCTTATTTAAATGTTATCACATACATAGACGCAAAACCCATTTATGGGCATGTCCAAATCTATTTTTTCCTCTTTTGAGAGCACAAATGCAAGTCTAAAAATGCTAAACTTATGGCACAAGTCTAAAGTGGTTGGACTTACCGCTGAAAGTGTCTCAGTTACTCATGGATGTGTTCTGGCTTTCTCCATTTCCCTGCAGAGTCCATTTTGCAACAGTGAAGTTATAGGCAGAAGAAAAGTTACATGCTGCTTTAATGTTATTTTAATGTTTTCAGTTGATCAAAAGGGTCCAGTTAGCTCCAAAACATTGCTAGAGAAACGGGGTTTTTTTTTTTTGGTTTTTTTTTTCAGATCTGGCTCTGAATCTCTTCTTTTTGCAACTATACATATCTCACAAGCACTGAAAAAAGTGTAAATGTCAAGTGACTAATTCTCAAATGGCTAAATGGACTTTTTCCCCTGTCTGTCTGTTCTATCCTTTTTCTACACTCTGTTGCTTGTTGCACCCCCAGCCGGTACAAAAAGGAGGAAGAGAAAGCAGGCAGACACCATTCTTTGGCAGGAGGGTTAATAACTTGCTTTACTGTGGACACCTTAAATTGCTTTCCATTGACACCTGCTATCTCTCGGCAGATAGCGCGAGGACCTCATCAAATGTAAAGACGCTGTTGGTGGGGAGCCTAATAACCCCACTGTATGGCAATGAGTCCCTTTCCACGCAGACCCCGCTTTTACCGCCGGTGTGTCCGAGCCGTCATTTTTTCGCTCTTCCTGCGCTGATGATGTTGCCTTTCAATCCCATCTCTTTGTCACTTCTCACTTCGCCCTGATGCCTCGCAGAGATAAACCATTCATTTTCAGTCACTCGTTTTAATTGCCTTGCCACGAGGTTTGGACTTATCTCAAAATGACACGTTCAAATATTGAAATATTTGTCATTACCCGGCTTCTTCTTTTTGTCAGGAAAGACAGATAATCTTGCTCAGGACAGTCAAAAAAACAATGAAAGTCTGCTAAGGACTAATCTGTTCCCACCTCGAGGCACAGCTCACCAGCATTCAGTCCACTTGTCTTAAACATGTCTGTGGAGGTTCTCAGTCATCCAGGACACATTCAAGAAAATGGTAAAGGCACATTTTACTATCCTCCGTGGTTGCACTGGGTTTTCCCATTAATGCAAACTCATTGAAGAGGAATTGATTAAATTTAAGTCATGTCATTCTAGCTACATTTTTTCCATTAAACATTAATTCATTAAACTCAATATGGCTGCACAATTTTAAGCCACCTATGGGTTTGTGCAGCAGATATTTTTCTATTCTTTCCATCTATGTACTTTTTTCTATTTGCTCAGAAAAAAAAAAAAAAAAAAAACTTTGAGCAAATTCTTGCCGTTTTGATGAGAGTCACATGTCCTTCTAGCATGTGAGTGCATTGTCAGCCATTTGTAGACAGGCAGTGTAACAATGCAACAAGTGCAATGCCCATCAATACATTACGAATCAGTTTTGGCTTAAGATTAGCTGTGTGTCGATGGGATCTTCCTGAACACGGCATCAGGTTTTTGGATGCTGTTGTTTAGTGTTTGGAAGTGAAACTAAAACTTTTTTACTCTAACCTTAAGATACTAATAAGACAAGCTGAGGAGAAAAATAATGTGTTGTCATTATTGTCATCATGCTCCTGCTCTTGTCTTACCTTACACAGCAGCTAGATTCCATTCTGTACTGCTCTGACCAGCTGCATTTTGGGACCAATGGTGTCTCAGTATTCTGTTTTAGGTCTGGTCATAGGTAGACTGCCATTACAACCTGTAAACAACAAGATAAAACTGCAGCTACTGACAGGTGTTTGATCCAACCACTGACCAGGTATTCATCCAAACCTGTACCTGTCCTTATCACATGGTCTCAGGTTAACTCTTGTCTGCTGATTGGCATTAGTGAATTAGTAGAAGTGTTATAATCTATAAACACTATGATACATACACTGGATTGTCTCATCTATGTGTTCTGTATCTATCCCTTCTAAATAAACTATAAATAATCATAAAAATTCTCTGGTGGTACACCCTTCTCTGTTCCCATCCCATTTGTCTAGACCCACCTGAACTCTATCTACAATCAAGCAGCAGATCGCCAGCCACTCTTCCCCAGATTGTTCCATCACTTGACTGTGATTTTCAGTCGGCTGCTTAGTGACTATCTTCTGAACCTTTACCTGTCAAAACTCACCCTTGTCCCGTGTGTTTTCAGCTCCAGATCCCACCAGCTACTCACCACTCAGCTCAGCTCTGACCATTGAATGATAATTATAACAATAACAATAAAACACTTAGTCCCAGTCTTGTGCCCACTTTTTGGGTCCTTGTCTTATTGAGCTGTCAAATAGTCAACAGTAATCTGGATGTGAGTTTGCATCTTCGACAGAAAAGTGTACTCGATGAACCATCTCTTATGTCAACATGCATAAATTTCTAAGACAAATACTGCAATGTTTTAACCATCCAATACAATGTTATATGCAATTTTAAGACAGGCAACCAGCTGTCTCAATATAGAGCACCCTGAACTCTTTGAGTGGAAGAATGTGCAGCGATAAGGCTATGACAGTCCCATCATGGAATCATGGCACGGCAACAGGTCGATGTTAAAAATGTTGTGTCACCACGGGGAGCTAATGGTTTCCACTAGTAAAGACATGGACTTGTGAATTAGAACAAAGAGTAATGAAGAGGGCGTGAGAAAAAGCTGCCCAGAGAAAGTGAATTTAAGCCAGTGTGAGTCAGAGAATGAAGCCAATGGAAAAGGAAGGAGCAGAGTGGTGCAATTTGCCACATAAGCAGTACCTCGAGTCAATGGAGTGAGGAGTCCTCAGCGCTTCTTTGCCCCGAGTGCCCCCCACCTCTATCCACTCTCACTGTATCCCCTCGGCCGTGTTTCTTACAGAGAGATACAATCCAATCAGTCTCTGACAGATCGGAGAGTGTAGACCAAGCGAGCGGGACACAGAGTGACTGAGCGAATGGGTTTGTCTGCGAAAGTTCCCATCATTCACAGCACATACCAAGTGCCAAAGAGACAGAGAGAAAGTAGTGGAGAGGCCAGTGGCTCAATAACAGCGACGAGACCAGCAAGTAATCCAGAGCATGGCCTTTATTGTGTCCAGCTTGTCTCTTCTCGTGTGTTTGGGTCCGGCAGGAGGTAATGTTTTGCCGCTGTGCTTACCTCTGAAGTTTAGCTCGCACTTGGAAAACTAATTAATGAGGCACTGGTGTTGGCACAATCCATACACAACACACATACAATAAAAAAACAAGTTAACAAGGTCAGGTTCCCTGGTCTAAGTTGTTGGGAAAAAGACTGTTATTATTGTAAACCACAATAACACTTATATGTCATATAATGAGTATGGTTTCACAGATATTGATGGCAACTGTTTTCAAGACTGGTCCACCACAAAGTCCAAGAACAGATAAAAAAAAAAAAAGTATTATTTTATTTTTATTGCTGACAGGGTTAGTTTAAATGTGTTGCAGTGTCATGTTTGTGAAAGATGACACACAACTAATAAAGGTAGGTCATTTAGTCAGTTAAATACAGCACTTCACATCTTAGGAGGACACAACAGACAAGTTCTATATTAAAGAAAAGAAAATCAAACTGAATAGAATTAACCGTGCAACCTTGTTATTTTCAAGTCTAAGGTTTACTCTGAAGGACTCTATAGCTATGCAGCATGGGATTGATTGAATGAGTTCAAACTTTTTTTTTTTTTTTTTTTTACTATATTACATTGTCTTACTGTCATTTCTCTTTGCAACTTGGGAACATTGTCTGCTCCTATGTATCTTATCTTGCACAGGAGCTGGATTCTCACACTTTGTCCTGCTTAGATGAGATGTCATTTCAAGTCGACCTGCTGCCGGTTTGGTCCAATGTTCTGGCAGTACTCACAGTTCTAGGAGTGTTTCAGGTTTGACGTCAAAGTGTCTGCTTCACTTCTACTATTGTGTAGTAAAATTACCTTGTGATGGGCTGTTTCCTGCATGTGGATCATCCAGTCAACTCCAGGTATTCATGAGAAAGTATCTGCCCTTTTCCAAATCTTTCTGTGAAAGCCCTCCCATGGTGTAACAGACCATCTGACTGCATTTCAGCCTCACACTCCATTCTCCAGAAATATCCAGCAGGATTGTCCTCCTCCTCTCTCTCTAAGCCTCTTTCTGTGAAATAGATAAGAGAGGTTTTCTGTGCGGATTCACATAGCTAACCTTCAGTATCCAATTAGATTAGTCGCCGCCAAACCAATTAGTGTTTCTGCTGGGAAGGATGAGATGCCAGTAGTCATATTAGGACTCTGATATCCTAGCAGCAGGGCAACATGCTGACAGAGCACTCCAGTGGCTACTGCAGTGGAAAATGCAGTTGTCCTCCGCTGGGATGTGATAGAAAAAGTTTTGTTAAATTTTGTTTGGAACAAAACCATTTGGTTTGGTTGGGGAAAGGATTAATGAAGTGATTGCCTCTTGGCATCCACAGGAAATAATGGTTGTAATTTATTTAAGCTCAAAACTGCATGAAAATATCCTCTATTTCAGTCATCCGTCAAAATAGTTAAAAAATGTTAAAAATAGTTGGAATAGATTTAGAGGCATTATGCTACTGATACTGACCAAATAGTAAAAGAAAAGAGGCAAGGCCAAGATACCAAGATAAGCTGCATTATATTACTAAAAACTCTTAAAAGTCCATAATCTATTTTTTTTTACTATTGCATTTAGTTTGACTGTTTCATCTAAAGCTTGTTGTAACAGGGATCTGTAAAAAGGAGACCTTAAGATGTGATCTATAGGCTTTTAATTTTTAATTAAGGATTTTTAAAAATGAGAATAATCATCCCACAGATTTTGGCCAATCACAGCTGATTCCGGTAAAAAGGAGCGCTCCCATTGGTCGACACTGATGTCAACAACAAAGGACCAAGGAAATAAACCAACAGAATGGGTTATTTTGTCTCAAAATATGACTTATTTTACAGTGAAACAGCTCAAAAAAGATAAAAATAGAGAAAAGGGCAGAAAATTAAACATGGATAAATGTTGGCAATGCTTTGACGCAATGTTTAAGAGCCAGAGATAATTACAGGATCACTACAGTCTACAATAGCACACTGCAATGCTAAAAGTTTCAGGTAAGCTCTAAACTTTGATTTAATGTAACATTTTAGTGTTTTGTTGTGAAAAAATTGGTCCGTTTCACTGTTTTTTTTTTTTTTTTAAATAAAAGAAACAGGAAAGGTTACTACACAGACATGTCCAAAATAAAATGTCTCCTTGTACAGTTTCCATGATGGTGAATATGTTTCTATGCGTCATATTAATTATTTTCTTGTGTGTTTGAACGGTTTCTGGTGTGGTGACAAATTCGACATCCATGACTTTTGCACTCCAGTAAACAACCAAACCTGTTTTCAAACTACTGATAGGTTTAAAGCATATGATGCAGGATTTCAAACAAACCTGTTCATCTCCCTTCCTCTCTTTGAGTGCCAAATCCATATTTTCTTTCCTTCTGTGAGCTGTAATAAGCAGAGAATCAGCTGCTCAAAAACTCCCCCCTTGTGGAAACAAAGGAAGAAAATGATAAAATACAAGAAGAAATTTCCACTGTTTGAGGATTAATTTAATTTTTCATAAAAATTCTGAATATTTTACTTTCACTTTAACCACCTGCTGCTTCCAGTCACCTGATGCAAACTTAATGGGGAAAATCCAGATTTGGGGATGTGGCAATCACCATCCCAACCTTCTTCCTCCTCGCTTTCCTTCAAATCCTCTGAGATTTGTTTGAATTGAAAATGGTAGCAGTAACAGGTAAATGTAATTCAAACCACAAATAAACCATTAGCATTTCATTCACATTTTGGGTTTTGTGCCTTTTTTGCTGCACTGGACTTACGCTAATTATTTATCAAATAGTGTGGCAGGCTTAATTAGACGATGGGCTCTAACAATCTCAGAGGGTTAATATGGTTTATTCATGCCATGTCAATATGATGTTTTATCTGCCAGTGCACTCCCTATGTTAATAATGTGAAACCAGCAAGCAGTGATTATGCAAACGAATACAGCAGGATAATGCAGTATGAATATGAAATTGTCTATCTGCAAGACTGCAGTCACTCATTAATGACACTTCGTTAGACAGTCGTCACTGAAAATATAAAGAATAAGCTTAATGAGAGCCTTTAAATCCATCTTTGTAATGGTTAAGTGACCTTGGGTTGTGCAAAGATTACACATTTGGTTCATCCATTTGAAGAAACCAATTACCGACCAGCTCCTGATATCTGCAAAACAGTTGGGGCTTGCATGAAAAATTATGTTTTGTGATTATCTGGACAGTTTCATGCTTATTAGCAAAGGTGAAACAGTAATTAGTTCACGCGCAAGGTCACTGTAAAACCTTATTTAGACAGATTTGGAGCCAAAACCTTGACCCATACAGTGATAAAAAGAGGAATCGCCGCTGAAGGGGTTGAATCTGTCATCTCCCCATCACAAGACATTCCCTCAAGCATCTATCTGACACGTTCCCTCCTTCCCATTTCATTTTGTCCACCTAGCAACTTTAGACAAATGCCTCCAAGTCTCTGGGGTATGATTAATTACCCTTCACACTTCCCGATGCATCACTGAGAAGTTGGCAAATGATCATTGGACGAAGAGGACAAGCATCATATCAGCAACAAGGTGAAACTGGGAGAGGGCTGATTAATTCCTGCTATCTGAGAGCAGTCTTCGCAGGGCATCCTTCTCAGCAAGTTTAGCATTGGGGAAAAGCTACTTCTCTCTCAGAATGCCTCTAAGTCAGTACAGTTGGCAGATCGCCAGAGTGAGGGCACAGCGAAGGGCAGAACAGATACGCTCCTTTTACAGACCTCTCTCCCTGTCTCCACATTTAATCTACTCATGAAATGGCAACTTATCTCAATGCCCGAGATAACGACTCCTATAATGTTGCAAGGGCCAAAATGGAATGGCACTGGCACTGTACTGCACTGTGTTTTGCAATACAGACTTTTATTTCTGATGTTCCAAAAGTAGGCTGATTTATAGCATTGCTTTTTCAACAAATAAAATGGTAGCCTTTTCTTATTTTTATCTTTAGAAAAAAATGCATTTACAGCCCAAAAATGACCTTATTGAAAATGTCAAAATGAACTGCGCATATGAACATATTAAATGTTTTCTTTTCTTCTCAATTGTTAACTTGAGATTCTATAATAAACATCTTGAAATAACTCAGTTGTGAATTGGTGCTATAGTTGAATTGTAAGATTTTCTAAGAATCCAAGAATCTCTCAAGCTAATGATGTAAACATCCATTAAAGATGGAAAAAATACAGAAATGATGAGAAATTGGAACTTTTTCAACAAAAAATAATTTCTATTACCTGCCACTGCAAAGCATTTTCAGGGAATTTGTGTTTCGTAAGATTTTGCTGTTTCCATAAACCAGTTCTAATGCATTACTTTAAAATGTTTAAAAAACTGTTGTCATGTTTATTTATACAAGTCAGATTTATGATGCGTTTTTTAAAAATGTAGCTACACAACAAACAAAACTCCTCAAATATTTGTCAGGCTTTTGCAAGATTCATTTAAATCAAGAGTCTCTAAGTTCCACAAAATGTGAGTCCTGTTATTTATTTGAAAGCGCACTTTAAATTCAATTTATTCTTTATGGACCCAGATCTACTGTCAAATTGTCCTTTGTCTCTCTTGTGAATGTGCGGCCCTCAATGCTCTCCTTATCTGAATAAAATAACAAATGTACCTGTATGATATAACCCAAATTGAAACCCCACATAGGAGGCTGATCTCTCTGAGGAATAACGAAGACAAACTGAAGATATCACAGATACCAAACTTTTTCGAGGGAATGCGTAAAAAAAATAACCAAATAATTTTTTTTTATTTCATGTTGATACATTCTTAGACAACACCACAGAATAGTTGCATGAGTGGCCAAATGTAAATCTCTCCAACAACATTGGCACATAAGCAGCAAGGGCAACATGAATATACCTAGTACAAACAGTAGAAAACATACATGCTTTCTTTTTTTTTTTTAGAAGTATTTTGTTTTTAAATATATACTCATCTTTTTTTCTCAATTTCCCATTGTTTCCAGGAAAACAAGAAACCAATCAAAGCCATATTCCGCTGTGTGAGAGAGAGGAATCAGTTACATAAAAGTAAAGGAACAGACCAAAAATTAAAAAGGAAAACAGTACAATTCAGAGCAGACAGGTGGAATCAACTGTGTTGTGACAATTGTCAATAATATCTTTTTTTTCAGATTCTGTTTCAACACCAAACATATCAGGCATGCATTGACAACCTTGACATCAACACCTTTTGTTGTATCAGCATCCAAACAAGTCACCAGACGTGAAGCACAAGTCTAGTGAGGCCTGGGCCGAGGGTCTCTTAAAGTTGGCTACAACAAATTAAGGGTCATCATCATCATACACCTACAAAATACTGGATGGATTTGCAGGTGGAGGAGAACACAGATGTTAGGATGGGAATGCTTTCATCATGGGACCACAGACAACAGCTGAAATGAAAAAGGCCTTTGAAAAAAACAAAAACACACTTGTTTTTGGCTTTGCATTCACGGCCAAGTATATAATCTTATCATATACTTTTAATATCCTAATTGTGCTTGGCCAAGAGCATTTGTGGCCCCACTTCTTTCTAGACATAAGTTCCAGTGTATACAACCCTGTCTACACTGTATGTGATGTTTCTGCAAACCACAGATACATGGAATGTTTTTAGAGAGGCAACATTTTAGGTAACATTAGCTAAAGCTTGTGTTAACAATATAAAATGAGCAACAATGCCAAACCCATTTACTTTATTAAGTGAAACAGGTCTGGTATTTGTTTCATGGGAAACCTTTTCCCTCAGCAGAAATCTTGTTGGACCAACTGAAATCGTTTAGTCGAAATGGGAGGGTTTTATGTAATTATTCATTTCTCTGATGGGTTATGTGTTTTTCGAATTGCTTCAGTCAGGGCTGAGGGAGTTTATTGGGCATGTGTTGGAATTGCCCTCTGTTTTCTGATTCTAAACATATACAATTGCATTCAGAGGCAGTTTTAATCTGCACCCATTGGTTCTGCCCTCTGGAAATCCAACTCACACCACAGAGACTTTATAGAAAAAAAAATACGATTAGGGAAATGTCTTGGAATATGACTGGAAAAATAAATACTTGTAATCTTTACTTTTGTTTTTGAAAACTTGTTCTAAACCACTCTGCTAAACTTATCATTGAAGCGTGGGTAGGTTTGATGTCCCATCCACAGCCCCAACTCGCCTCATGTCTATTGACTGAAAGCTCATCGCCGGAGACAAAAGATTGTATGTGGAAATTAACAATAAAAATTCTGATGGTTTTGCAGAAACATCATTAGCATTAATTTTTTTGGATTGTGCTAACATCTTTGTGCCATAAAACTATTAAGTGTAGGATCAGATTTCACATTAGAGCATGAACAAAGCCCTATAAATCTCAAAGAGAAGAATATGGCTTTAATAAAAAACACTGTGCATTCAAGAAGCAAGATCAAAACAGATTAATCATCAACGCCATAGTCATCAGTGATTTAAAACAAAAGCCCAACTACAACTGAAGGAGGCCAACATATAAGCCATAAAGAACTACACACGGTGAAGAGGAAGGTCTGAAAACTTGCAGTTTGAAAGTACATTAAGAGACGAGAGGCGGGCTCTGTAGAAAGATCACGCAGTGCATGTCAGTGGCAGGCTGAGGCCATCGCTCTAAATGACATCATCAGCAGAGTGACGCTCCTGTCACCATAGCAACAACCACAAGCCCCACCATCCAACCCCGGGGCTGCGACATGTCCACGAAAGCATTCATCATCAACATCTTCAGTATCGTCATCTCACAGACACAGGATTCTTGATTACATATTTATATTTTATACGCCTTATGCTGTATTTTCAAATCCATCACTTTTTTTAAAGATCAGCGTGCCCAAGAATGTCCCATCAGACTGTGTTTTACTTTCAACGTCCCACAAGGCTTTGCTTTGGCAGGCTGCTGCTGCTGCTGCTGCTACGCTCAAAAAATCAGTGGTGGGTCATGAAGCCAACACAAAACAAACAAATGAACTGAAATTCCAAGAAAGAAAGAAAGAAAGATCCACTTGGTCCATTCTCTTGTCTGTTCTTGGACAAGGAGACTCGTCAACCATTGCTTCCTTTTGCCTTTTATGGTCTGTGCCTGTCGTTTTCTGATGAGGAATGCTTAGATCACAATGTCGTTGTAGCTCACGTATTTCTTCTTTGCAGCTGGACCTGAAGGAACAGTGACAAACACGACAAAAGTCAGATCTGCTCCTAGTGCAAGTTGATTGTTAAGTTATGCAAAATAAGAGTGAAATGAGGGTTAGTGATGAATGCAAATTGAACAGGTGCTTTTAAAGTTCAGTGTTGATTTGAATGGGGTTTTGAAGTATTTGATAAGCATCCGTAGCAGATTGCAATCGTCTCTAACACCATCTACTGTTGCTCACCCTGTAATTATGTAGAAGTACCTCATACAACCCCACTTCAAACAATCTGAACTCGCCCTTTGATGTACTGAAGGCTTGAATTATGAACTCTCAAGCACAAGCTGAGGGTTGTTAAGTCTTATCGCAATGCGTTTCCCTCCGATGAATGACAATAAAGCTTTATTAAATGGATAATCATCTTGTTATCTGTTAGTTGTATGGAAATACGAGGTGGTCTTGTTATCGAGAGGTCATAACTCAAACGGTAAAAGCGTATGCAGGGGAGGAACCAAACATGTCGAGCGTCGGCCAGCTTTTGCGTTGAGGAATGTTCAATGGTAAAGTGAAAATCCCCATTAATCTGCACTCAGTGTGATCTGTGGTCATCGCGTTAGTTATGACCACTGTCCTATCTCCCCTTTGCAGCCCTGCCCTCACATCCCTGCTACTGGCCACTACTTGCCCTCTTTAAGTTCACCCAGTGACAAGTGCTTTCAAGCCAAGAGCCCATCATTATTCATGCCAAGAAGATAAAAGACAAAATGGCATAATATGAGCCCCAAGGTCTCACAGAACCTAAAACAGACTTTTTATTCAGAACATTATCAATTAGAGCCTTTGACAATGTATATTTTTACCAAATAACCTCCCTAGACTTTTATTGCAGAGTTATTGTGCCATTTTCATCCAAAAGATTAAGCGTATCCTCGGGTGAGGATTTGTAGAGTTTTACTTGAGGTATTTGGAATCAATATAGAATATGTAAAAGACAAATTACTTTGGGGACTATTTTAATCCCTACACCCAAATCAAACAAAAAAAATCATTCAATTCTTTCCCCGTTTTCCTCAAAATCGTTATCCTACATATGCAAAAGTTTCAAAAGGCTATTCCCCCAAGTTATAACTTTAGCGCTTTACTTTCACACTTTTGCAATCACCTGGGGCAAAGCAGAAAAAAAATGGTCGGCAGATATGGAAGTACCACTTGTAAGGATTCATCCTGAGAGCAGCCGAAGCCATGTGAGTTTTAAGAGATGTTGGAGCCTTTGTTGTATAAGAAATGGGCTTCTGGAGGGAGGCAGAGGGGCCATATAACAGGCGAATCAGGGAGATTTGGCCTTTGAAGAGGGGCCAAATCCAGAATAACAGTGCGAGATAGAAGTCTTTGTTGCGACGAGAGGGGTGAGGAAAGAGGAGTGCGGCGAGCGAGAGATGAAGCCATCTTAATTGACTGGCCTGGTGGAATAGGGGCAGGTGTGTGTGGAGGAGAGTGGAGAAGGTATGAGAGCGAGATTGAAAAAAGAGAGGATTTAAAAATCGAAACCCCCCCCCAAAAAAACAGTAAACCTGAACGGCTGAAAGGACAGAAGAAGGAAAGCGTGAAAAACGACTGGTAGAGCACCGTGACTGGGAGGCCGCGTTTGGCCCAGTCCGACAGATGGCTCTAGAGGTCTTCGGGGAGTCATGACGGAGCTGCTGTCGACCAACACGGCTACACTACTGCTGTGTCCATTCTAACATGAACCCACTTTGAATGGCAAAACAGGCCTGGGTCCAGAGTCCCTGCGATGTTAAACACACTAGCAAAGCTCCCCCTCTGCGCAATAAAAAGCGGGCTGATTGATGAGGGATGATTTTGAATGTCCACAGAGAAATAGCTCAAGAATCACGGTCTCATTCCCAAGGCATAATATAAAAACATTCGGTCCCGGGCCCATCTGTCCTAAGACACTCATGGAGCCCTCTGGAACTGGGTTTGTCATATATGTATACACGTTTAGATGTGTATTAAGGTCCATGGTGTGGTATTTAAGCGTCCATTTCTTTTTTCTTTTGGCAGGTTGGACATAAAACTGAGGATTGTTTCATAGAGACTGAGGCTTGTGAGCACTCATGTTACTTTTTTCCCTTTAATAATGGACCAAAATCATATAGACATTGGCCTCTAAAACAACACAAATGGCAATGTCAATGAAGGTGTTCTTGCAGTATCCTTGGAACACTAACTTTTTGTGGGGTCTCAATGTAAGAGCAACACAACTGGCGTCGGTTTTAAGTTTGAATGAATTGCAGATGTTGATATATTACGCCTTTGGATCATGGATGATTTGCAGTATCACTTGGATTTTTTGGAATGCTCCTTTGTTGAATTCAAAGAAAGTCTCGAGGGTGAAATATACTGCACTAGAGGCGCCCCCCAAAAAAAACAAAACACAAGGGAAGAGTGTAAATGTGCCATTCAGGTAAAACTCGCTCAAATCGCTCTCCTCATGGAAAAGTTATGAGTCAATTGAAAGATGGCGATAAAGAGCTATAGAAAAACCTTATCTCCACACACTGTCAGACTAAAATGTATTCCACATAAATCTCTCTTTCTCTATGGACTGGCTCTCTCCTCATCTCCTCAAACCTCCAGAAGAAAAAATATATGGATCAAGGTCAGTAAAGTAGAAGATTAATTTGCTCTTACCTCTGATAAATTATGAAATTAGCCTGTCGGGGGGAGAAAAACATTATTTGGTAAGTTGCCCCAAAGGGAATCCCCTTTCCCAAGAGATGGCAATTTGATAACAGCCATGCAATTTCAATTTGCACACTTTAGATTTCTGGGAGCATTTGGGTTGGAAGTTTTTTTTTTTTTTTTACAACATTTTCGTATTGAAACTGATAATCTTTGCTGGAAAATAGTTCTAAACATGCTTCTTAGGAAAACGCTATCATCATATTTTATAATTATCATTCACACATGCATCTATAATGACAAATTATATGTTTGGATGATTTTTCTCATGCTGTTTGTATTACACAAGCATACAAGTAACCCATAAACGCATGACACATCGCCTAAACACAAGGAAAAGAAGTTAATGAGGATTGCTGTAATAATAGTAAAAACACTGCATATTTTCACACATTGTCTGAAATTTTTAATTTTAATTTTTTTTTCATATTATACTTTTGTTTTGTAAGATTTGATACATATTAAGCCCGAATATGTATGATTATTTTTATTTTCATTTAACATGTGCATAGTTATGTGTGTTTTGTGGTCCACTGAAGAATGATACCTCAATTTGCATAGATCACACAACACATGCTAACTAGTTGGATTTCCACTGTGCAACCAAGCACGTAATAAATGAAAATGATGATAATCATACATATTTATTTGTACATTTTTACAGAACAGAGATCGCACGTGACATTGCAGTTATATTAGTATTTGGTGTAGAAATGCCTCTGCAAATGCGGATACGATTACTCACAATAAAAATGTTTTGATTGGAAAAAAAACAGCAGCTCACTTCAAAATAGCTTGGGTATTGGTATGAGAGTTTGTAAGGCTATAATCTTGTAACACTCAAGAGAGGAAAAACAAACAAATCTGCAAAGTGGAAAACATTTGGTGGGACAACATTAAAACCAGCTAGTTTTCTTTGTTTCATTGTTCTGCTTTTACAGGGCAGACCATTGTAATACATGTCTTCAGGTCACTCACCTTAAGTTACGGAGGCTGACCCGGAACTGACTCTGAGAGGGGCTATTGACTCTTTTTTTTATGTCATGGAACTAAGTAGAAGTAATTTTAATTTTTTTGTTGCTTTAACATAAAATGTAGCCTGACTGGAGAATGGTTGTATGATATATAATACACAACAATGTCTGAATGAGACACTACTTTTAATGGAGATACTGGGTGGTTGCTTTGGTACTTACTGTTGGGTTCAACATTCTCACACAGCTCTGTCTTGGCCTCTCCGTTGGGCCTGTCGCTGGCCTTGTGGGAAAGTCGTGTGGACATGGTGGCGGCCGTGACCACAGCTTTGAAAGAGCGTTTCCTCTTTTGGACGTTGAGCTCTGGGTGAAAGATGATGACGTAGACTTTGGGCATGTAGAGCATTCCCAGAGCCACGGACGCGCTCAGGTTCATGGAGATGGTCAGGGTGGTGGTCTGAATGTACAGCTGTGGACGAGAAAGCGCAAGCCGGTTAAAGGCAATTGAAGCAAGGAATTTTAATTAACACGATCAATTTTATTCTAATTGCCGAGCAAGATAAAAAGCCTGACTAACCCGACAAAAAAACCTGTAATAAGCTCCAACCAAGATTTGTTGAAGTACCAAACTCTTTTTATGGGCTCGTGAAGGATTTTTTTTATTATCCTGTGTGTTTTCAGCCCACACCTACAGCCAAGAACAGTGGCAGACAGCTGGGGCACGGCATAAATGTTTTATGTGCTGTGTATATTGCGCTTGCATCTGAAGCCATGGCCCTGTGAACCCAATAGCAGGCTAATATCAGCCAGAATGAATGCATAAAGAGGCTCAGGCCATGCTGTAATGGGCTTCTCAGAGTAGCTTTCATAGAGTTCTGCCCCACTGTCTTTATGTGTTATGGCCCTGCTGTCACACTGTGATATATGCCATTTACAGTGAGAAGTCAGGGGCTGGCTCACGAGAGGCTGAGATGGAGAGAAGCCAGGATGAGTGCAGCTACAGCGCAGATGAAAAAAAAAAGAGAGATATAAAGAGATAAGGAATGCGGTCATGGTTTCTCTAATTCTCCTTTGGTATTTATGCATAATTTAATCTATTGCTTAAATTAAGACCAAATAGAAATTGCTCTCTGAAGAAAACTATGCAGTAACTAGAGTTGGAAAAGGTCAATTGGTTTCTATGTTTCACATGTGTCGAAAACCGGCCTACTGTGGACAATTTGTTTTTATCTTTATGGGAAAGGGCTTAGAGTGGAGCCTGTTCAGCATTTACGTCTGTTTGTGGGCTCCAACTCCAAACCATAGCCAAGGCATTATTGCTAAATCTGTAGTTAAATCTGTCTGTAGATATACAGATGTTGATGTAAGATGTAAGTGCTTCTATACATTCATTGGCGTTTCGATGAATCCCCTGATCCAGTTGTTCATTCATTTCTATCATCTATACATCAACATCAATCCATCTGTGTGATCAACAAACCAACAAAGCAAGGATGCAACCAACCAACCATCCAATTAACCAACCATCAATTTCCTTACATGTTTGTCCATCCATGCATTTATCCGATCATGCGGCAATCGATCCGTCCATGTGAGCATCTAAACATCCACCATATCACAAATCTCTGCTTAGTATCTTCAAAATGATCTTGCCAGGCATACTATTCACCCTTCTGTTCTCACAATCACATTCCCATTCATACTCTAGTGTCCCAATCTTAAAGGAGAAGGGAAGGGAACCATTCTTTGAGCTAATGCAGAGCCCACTCTACCATCTGCTGCTAACCATCGAATCAAATGTACATCTGCTCGTTGATTTCTCTGATCCTGAGTCAACCGGTCTCTACATTTGAACATCTGAACTACAACAGCAAAATTAGAGCACCAACCCCAAAATGCATGGTCCATCAGCCAACCAACCAACCATCAATCCCTTCATAAGAGCATTAGAACATTCCACCAAATGTTAACGGAATATATTTATAAAGTGAATCAGCCCGGCACCCTCCCATTCATACAATAACTCCACAACCACGTGAATGAGAGAAACAAGGAACCACTACTACTGCCAAACAATTAGCAGGCCAACAATCCAACCAACTCATTTGCTCAACCATCTATCCATGTCTGGGTCCATCAGTCCTGCCATGTGAACATCAAAACATTCCACCAATTGGAAAACAGTCTGTAAAGCAATCTTCTAACTAGTGGCAATCCGCACTATCCCATTTCCGGACTTACTTTGAAAAACACATTACCATTCATAGAAAAGTGCAACCATTGAAATGAGAGGAACTTGTGCCAACCAAACCATCTCATTTGCTTAACCGTCTATCCGATTCTAGGTCTATCGGTCTCGCCATATGAACATAGTGACACCATCTGACAAATATATTCACGTACATACAATAGTCCCACTGCCATAAGAATGAAAGGAAACAACAACCCAATAATGCATTACCCACCAGCCAACGAACCAATTAAACAACCTGAACTAAAGAAATCACATCGTCCAAACGCTTATACTTTTGAATGTCTAGTTTCTGATGGATTTTAAAACTTCTTCAGCCAATAAACACCAATTAAAGGAAAAATCAGGTAGAATGACAACAAGAGGATGCATTTCGATTACAAAAATATATCTATAGTAATCATCAGTCATGGAAATTGTGTTGACTATGCAGTTTGTCAATATAAGATTTAAAAAACAAAAGTTTGAATCCAATTAAAGGTGACCTAAACTCAACTAAGCATCATATACTTGGAGTACCAGGGAAGTATTGATCCAGGCGTGAGAGAAAGTGAACAAATTCAATATTCTTCTGAAAATGTCAAGCTGTTTATGTCCTTGTTGTCAGTGATCAGCTCAGACAAAACAATACCTCCTCACTGATGCGCAGAGATCCGCTACAATGAGCTAGATGTCAGACTGAGTAATGAAGTAGAAACAAAATGGAAATTCGGTCTGATTATCTCGCAGTAGATCCACACTGCTCTTCACACTGGTGTTTTGTATCGGTGATTGGTTCGCAGCCACATAATAAAAGGTGAACAGTTGTTTACTACTGCCTCGTAGAAGTCAGCGTGATAGGATATGATAAGACAGCTCTGCCGTGATAAGATGACACGTCAGATACTGCGGCAGCATTTTACTATCAGGGATTAGTCTCATCAAGTTGGATTCTTTCCAGCAGTGCCAACGTGGACAAATGTGTGGGCCTTTAGAATATTAACGTCTATTATGTAGAAACATGAGTGTCAGGGCATGACTGTGAACAATAGTATGTCATATTTACTGTGGAAAACCAGTGTGTAAGGTTGGAGAGAAGTCAAATAAAACACTCATAAAGTTACTGAATGTTACCAATATAAAGTTGCGTACATACAAACCATAAAATACTCAAATGAAAGGGATGGTTCAGTTTTTTGTAAATGTGGTTCATGAGCTACCAGTGAACAGTGAATGTTCTCTGTCTGCTACCAGTTTAGAGACAGCAACCAGTTTCATTTTTTGTTATTTCATCATATGGCTGAATTGACTACATACTAACAAGCACGGGGCCTAATGGTCACATGCACAAGGTCGTGGGTTGAATCTTCAGGCCGGCAAACACTCGGGCACTCCGGCTTCCTCCCATCGTCCAAAGACACGCATGTATAGGTGAAATGAACAGTGTTAATTGCCCCTAGTGAATGAATGTGACACTGAATGGTTGTCTGTCGATGTCTGTGTCTAAATATCAGTCCTGTGACCAACTGGGCACTGTTCAGGGTGTACCCCACCTCAGGCCCAAAGCAGCTGGGATATGCTCCAGCCATCTGTGACCCCCCACGGGACCAAGAGGTAAAATGAGCGAGAGATAAATGAATATTTAACAATAGGGAGTCGCTTAACAGACATATTGTGCAAATATCCTCTATGTATTACATGAACATCAGATATGTAGTATTTGAAATCCATAGTCCGCTGATCTCTGTGGCAAAGCTCCTGTCTACTTCTCTAACCTGGAAGTGTGTTGACAGCTATCTTATGTTGGGAATGTATTAACTCTTCATATGTACCTCATAGGACACCATGTACAAAATAATGAACTATTTATTTAAACTTATGACAGACCTATGGAGATGCACAAATAAAAAAAAACATACTTATAGATGCTGAAGTTGAAGAAACCAGAGTCTATGTAGCTAATTCTAACAACCAGTAAAGAAGGGCAAACAGTGTACTTTGCAAAGCATTACTGGATCAAACACAAACAAAAGATGATAATGTATAGACATTTCACATCCACAATATTTACAGTGCACACATTATTATCATTCATCGGTATGTATTGCTTTTTTACAAGCAAATAAGAATAAGAGTAAAAAAACAACACCTGTTCCATTTACTTTGAAAATGTTCCCAAAGTTCTGTGAGCTGAATACGTCTTTGATCTGATTTCAAAAAACATATTTTTTTATGTTTGTGTTTTTTAAGGCAGCATTTGTACATTTTACATTGTGAGAGATTCCATATCGTTTCACATCTTTTGTGTTTGAAGAATTTGTGTGTCAAATTGCCTCAGCAGGGAGCCGGGGCGTGGGCGTAAACAAAGTCCATTAATTAGACTTCCCTGGGCCGCCTAAACAGGGGGGAGGGTTATTATTACCCTGTTTTGGAGCAGTGACAGATTAGATGCAGCGTGGGAGGAGAAGTCCGTGCCACTCACTTTGTTTGCAGCGTACTGTGAAAGTGGGCCAAACCATAAAAAGTTATTGTTTACTATAACTCCTCACTTACACAAGGCGGATGCAGACAACTTATGTTTCCTTCAGCTGAACTCTGCTTTAAACTTAAATGCGTTTTCATTACCATGCTGTCCATAACAACTAAATCTATTCACAGGATGAAAGTGTTTCATATTAGAAAAGCAACAGTAGGAAAAAACATTTGGACCCATATGGAGCCGCAGTGACTACAATAACAGCAGCAGTTGTGTAACAAAACAATCTTATCACAGCAGGAAGCATAATGATGTGTATGCTCAGCTGGATCTGTGATATTCACCAAATATATAGACAAAAATGAGCCCAACTATATAGCTCTCTGTGCCTTTGAGCCTTGGAAGCTCCTTTTGTTTGATTTAGCTTCTGGGAAAATTACACTTTATACAAAATCTGACTCCAGAACATTACCCTGTCTGAATTAAACATACAGGATAAATGTAGAACTACGTAAATGTAAACTTTTACATAGATTCTCACCAGTCTATTGTTTTTGAGGGTTATTTGTTGGCGTCTTCAGCCTTTATTACACAGGGTCAGTGCAGTTAGATGGGAAACAGTGTGAGAGAGAGGGGAATAACACTGAGCCTGAATTGAACCTGGGTCGCTTGAGTATGCCGTATACTTTCTACCAGGTCACCCACACCAATTTCTGCGACAGATAATTGTACAACCATTTTCTTTTTGTCTGTTCTTGTTCTCATTTATATCAAATACACTGTGAGCATTTATAAACGGTAAAGAACACTTGCATTACAAAACAAAGGCATCTATTGGAACATACAATATAACATTTCATAATAATATATGCCTTATACTGGTTTTAGTTATGGGGCAACCAAATAGCATGTGCTCCGTGAAATCAATAACTAAAAACACATGGCTGTCTTGCATAAATAAACTAAAACTTTCAATCTACCATAGCCTCACCTGTCGGACTCTTTACAAAGTCTGCTATTTGACCACAATTTTCCTTTGTAGAAAACCTGTCAGACCATTTGCAAACTTGTATCTAAACTGGCTCAGGTTTTATGTCATGCTTCCTTTTTCTGATTGGTTTTAGAAATTGTGTCCAGATCTAATAATAATAGTGATGGAATAGATTTTATATAGCGCTTCACAGTTAGGTCCATTATTCTTCACTCCACAGTCACACACTGGTGGTAAACTACCCCTGTAGCCACAGCTGACCTGGGGCAGACTGACAGAGGCAGTATTCTGTGCCTATGGCCCCTCTGACCACCACCAAACACACTCATTCACCATTCACATTCATACACCAGTGCCAGAGACACAACGACAGTCCCCGTTCACTGATTGGTTGCTCGTCCATGCAACTGCAAGTATCCAGGCTTATGGAAAAGTTACATAGGTCTACATGGTTTGGGAGATTGAATTGTGAATTTGATTGTTTTTTATTGTGAATAGATCCAAAAAGTCTTCATTATCAAAGTAGCCCTTTCTTCATTTATAGAACTGAAACAGATATCTATTTCACACTCACTAATTTCCTTGCACCTTCTGTGGTATTAACTTGTTAGCTTTATTTTAATCTGCTCCATCTCATGTGCTATACAAAGTAACTCTAAATATAACGGCTGAGCCTTGGGTATTTCCAGTAAAGCCACATTACAATATGAAGCTCCACTGGCGGTTTGCATGAGACTGTGGAGGATTTGCTTTTCTACCCCTTTTATTCCCTATAGCTCAGTGAGTTTAACTGCTCCTCTGACTTTCCACCAGTGTGACAAGCTATGCATGCTTTATGAATGTTGGAATAGATTTACATAAAAGAACCTGTGTTCACTGACCTAAATACAAAGGGCTCTATCCCATAGACGGCATGACTAATGGAATTTCCTTGTATAAATATGTATGTGCGGGTCATGCATAGATCAAGGTCTTTGTGTAATGTTATAATACAGACCAGAAATGCAATAAAATAAAATTACGAACAATGGTATAAAGGGAGAGGGTATGAAATATGCAAATACATATAGTAGGATTCATGTTACACTTGTCTGTCTTCATATGCAGTAAAAAAGATCTGGGGCTCACATAGTAACATTTACATAATCTACACCTTGTAAATTTACTGGATTAACATTGGATTCACCCAACAGTCTTTACATATCTATGTCTTGTTCATGTTTTGAATAAAAATGATTTTTAGTCAGAGAACAGAAACCACAAAGCACCCTGGGAAGGCAAATATTGTAAAAAATGATGTAGTATAGTACAGCCGAACAAAATGGAAGTTTAAATCATGTCGTGTTGAATGACTTCAACATTAAACTCTTTGCATTAGTCTGTCTTGGAAAAATAGGAATTTATATAGAAACCAGTGGAAGTTCCATTACATTGTGTTCTTCAGCCGCTAACAGCAGACAAACTGAGAACCAATGGAGCAGAAGCACAGTCATGTTTCATAAGGATGTCTAGGGCACTAATAAAATATGATTTTTTTTTTTTTTTTCAAATCATCATCAGACCTATTTCCACTATGTTTGCTCATGTCCCTACAGGGCACCATAGCTGTTCACAAACTAAAAATGAGAATTGCAAAGTGTAGAACTGCAGTCTGCACCATGTTCCCATTTCAATGATTGAACACAGATCAGATTAGTTCTACTTAATGTGGATAAACAACATGAAATCTGATACTGACTATAATCACTTTGGTTTAATCCAGAAAAAAAAAAAAGAAAAAAAGAAATGTCTGATGTGGGCCAAATAAAATGCATATATGATAGATAGTGATGATACAGACACTGGGAAGCTGCAGTGTCTTTGAGGTGTAAAGGTAAATGAGTGAATGTTAATGGCTAAATATTTTTGGAGGCAAAATGAAAGGGCCAAAGTAAACCAAATGATGTTTAGTAATATAGCATGAAAGATATACAAGTGTGGTACAGGACACTGAGTTGCACTTGGCGGTAAAAATAGACTCTGAAAAAGCCCATTATTTCATAGACAAATTTTACTGTGCATGTTACCGTGTACTTCGTTGAAGCCTGCGACTTTAAAATGAAGCCCCTCATTTGCTGAACTAATCTCCTGAAAGATACAGTCTTATGATAATAAAGTGGCCTACAAGAGACAGGGTTAGAGGACAAAATGGACACCCCTTCCCTTTTAATTGGAATATGAATGTTGTCCCTGAGGGGTAATAAGCGCAGAGACGACGCTGTCCCTCCTGGGTTTGCACTGACATAAAATGAGTATGGCTGCCGTTGCACAGGTCAATCAGCCAGTCCCTGCGGTGTAGGTAGGTTGTATAGTTTCTCCCTGAGGGCTTTCATCTGACATATAATGGCTGTCTTTGCGAAGTGCTTATTGTTCCTCTAAAGTCCTCGTGGGTTAAGGCGGTCATCCCCAAAGATATGTCTAGCCTCGAGCCGATTAATCATTATTCAGGCCTTGTGCCAAGAGGCATTCCCTGAGATCCGGCCTGGAATTGTCGGCGAAGCAGCCACAGTGAATTCATGTGGATAGTAATGTTCTAAGATTGATTGCTTGCATTTAAAATATCATATATTCTTGTAATTACTCCACTTTTCATCTCCTCTCATATATTGCTTTTAACCATCCTTAATAAGACTCAAGTTGAGTTTTTAAATATTTTTTTAAATCTATTGCAGCAACTGGACTCATTCAGCCATAAGATTAAGGGAAACCATGATTATCATCGAGTTCTTATTAAAGCTATGAGATGATGTTGATGTAAAGACGACAAAAAGACGCAGCCGAAAAGTCAGCTCAGGATAAGAGACACAGGATGCTGCGTCTGGGTCAAGGGCTGAGTTGTAGATTAAAGCAGCTGTATGCACAGACACACACAGCTGAGGTCAAAGATGCCTGCTGCAGAATGTATGGATTTTTCTGAAGTCAGGGAGACTGTGACAAAAGAAATACTGAAGGAGATGCAGAGCTTTGACTCCTCTTGGCATTGTATACATTTTTTGCAGTGATACTTGGAAACAACAAGGCTGCCTAGAGAGTAGTGTTGCAAGTTTTCAGAATAAGTCTGGTTAGTGTTAGTTCATACGGAATTAGAGGAAGAAGTTGGAAATGTTGCAGATTTATGATTAGTTAGTGAGAACGAGAAACGCTCAGTTTGCCTCAAAACAATCCCAATGTTTTATACCGTGATTATTTATGGTTTCATCAATGGCTGCAGTTCCAAAGCTGATTCTCTGACTTTACTGTCTGTTTTAATTGCCACATTGGTCAAAACAAAACAAAACAACGTGGTTTGTGCTGTAATGCCAATAATCCCAAGTGAACCAATGATACATGAATACATGGGTATACAGTCCGATAAATGCCCCCTTCCTAATTTCTTATTTTTTTGTATATTTGTCCCACTTCACTGTGTCAGATCATCAAACAAATTTAAATATTAGACAAAAACATCTCAAGTAAACACAAAATGCAGTTCTGAAGTCATGATTTTATTTATTAAGGGACAAAAGCTACACAAACCCACCTAGCCCTACATGACAAGGTAATTGCCCCCTTGTGAAATCATAAATTAACAGATGAGCATCTATCAGTCTGGAAAGTGAGAGCCATTTTCCACAAATGGAGTAAATGGTGAACCTTCCCTGGAGTGGCTGAAGAGTGGGCCAGAGTAGGTTTGGATAGCATTTTCCCCCCTCAATAAATAATATCATCACTTAAAAACTACATTTTGTTTAGTTATCTTTGTCTAATATTTACATTTGTTTGATAATCTGTAACATGTAAGTGTGACAAATAACCAAAAAAAAAGGAAGGGGGCAAACATTTTTTCATGGCACTGCACTTACCATATAGCAATATCACATCGTGTCATGGCTAAGAAAAGATGGACAAATGAGGGGAAAAGTTGGTGTCTGAGTAAATTTAGTAGAAAAGATGTGAGATGAGCAGGACAGTACTCGGTTCTAAAAGGTTAAGTGCAATTCATGAGATGGCTTAGTGCAAAAACAGGTATGGGGGAAAAAGAAAGCTGTAAATGATGAATGAGTGAGCTGGCAGAGTGAAAGAGCTGCAGATGGCAGGAGGTTGGGAACTTTTTTTAGACACTTAGGACAGCTATGGAATATTGATTACAGTCAAATCCAAGAAGCTGAGACAGAGGCTGAGAGGAAGAGTACAGTTGACTTGAAGAAGAGGAGGAGTTGTGAAGGTTGGACGTGGGTAAAGTGCAACTGTCAAACGCTTCAAATCCCGTTTCGAATGTGAATGAAAAAGTAGCATTTTTGACCTCATCCCCAACAGATACAAAACGGGCTCCTTAGTATAAACAACTTCGATTATGAACACATTATTACATACGTTCATTAAAAGTTATGCATAGTATCCATAGTTCTGTGCCATACATTGATTACATCCTTTAATTTTTAGTGACCGTTTCTGCTTCTTCATTTAAAAAAAAAAAACGGACCAATTTTTCACCACAAAATACAATGACGTTTACTTTTAAAGTTTGGAGTTTTACTGAAACTTTTAACTTTGGAGTGTACCGTTCAACTCTAGCGATCCCATAATTATCTCTGCCTCATTAAACATTGCATCAAATCACTGCCAACATTTATCCATGTTTAATTTGCTGCCCATTTCTCTATTTGAATCTTTTTTTTTTTAGCTGTTTCGCTGTAAAATAAGATGTATTTTGCAACGGAATATTTCCAATCTATTTCATTTGTTTATTTTCTTGGTCCTTCATTGCTCATCATCATTCATCAGTGTCAACCAATGGGAGCGCGCCTTTTTACCAGAGGCGAGCTGTGATTGGCTAAACTCCTGCTGTGGGCTGATCCTTCTCATCTATTAAAATCCTTAATTATAAAGCCTAGATCACATCTTAAGGCCTCATTTTTTCACAGATTCCTGACAGATATGACTGTCAAACTAAATCCAACAGTAAAAAAAAAAAAAAAATTGTAATTGCCTTTTAAATAATAAATGTAAAAAGATCAGAGTTACCTTCATGATAAGCTATACATCCTGAATTTTTAAGTATTCCCAAATAAGTCACCTCCTACTTAAAGGTGCATTGTGTGAAATTTGTAGTACTCACTTAAACAGAATGGAACACATTGATTAGATTCATGTTTATGAAAGTTTTGGACATACATCAAATACACTGATTTTTGTTTTTCTATACATTGAAACTGTACTCATCATCTGCCCTTTTTTCTCTATTTTTTATTATTTTTTTGACGATGGCATGTCCCTGCAGGGCTACCGTAGGTGCTCAGAGGCTCTAGAAAGCGTTACGCAATCCGTAATGCCACTCAAAAAAATTATATTCACTTTTTTTCCACACATCAGTGGAATTACGGTAATGATTTTCCATGTTATATGTGAAATAACTACATCAAAATCTGAAAGCAGCAAACTTAGTAGACTTTACTTCTAAACAAAACAATTCCAGCAAAAATATTGGGCCAAATGACCGTGGCCTGGCTCGTATTTACAGTATATTGAGTGCCTGCCGGGTAACAAAGTGGATGAGATTTTTATCGCTTACAGAGGAAATGTAAATGCAATGAGAGCGGATGGAGAAGCACGCTGGGAGAGCAGATGCAATGATATCAGCATCTTGCACTGATATGAGATGAAGATTATTTCTGATGCAACGGCGTGAAGGGTAGAAAAACACAAAGCGGTGGACTGAGTAAAGGGGAAGACGGGGAAACTACAAGAAAAGAAGCGCAGACAGTGAAGTGTACACAGAGAGATACTTTGGGCCCTTTTGCACCGGGTCCTGTCAAGACGCAGCACTTTCACTCACTTCCAAAGTCAAGTTCTAAAGCCGTCGATCTTCCGCTGCACACAAACAAAGATGCTGACTCAAAAAAAAGGCATCAGCATCTGGCATTCTCCGGCGCAAGTTTTCTTCACTGCCATGTATTTGGAAATGTTTCTCATTTATTCAGTTTGAGTTAAAGAGTATTTGAAAGCCTCAGAAACGTAAGCCAGGATTCACAGAAAACATTTTTAATTTCCTCCCCACATTAATAGCGTGTCAGGTAAGGAAATAGGGCTTTGGATTGTTTTCGCAGCGTAATTAATATCACAGCTGTGTGTTTGTGAGACTCGGTGGCTGAGAATGCATCATCGGCGTCAAGTGAACTGAGAGTTGAATCTTCAGCTCAAGTACACACTAGAGTTACAAGCAATTTTCCACGGTGACAGCTGAGTAATAGTCAATTGGGGTGAAAATGTAAGGGGCACAGAATGGTTTGATACATGAGTCGGAAAGCTCGGGGTGGCCATGTTTGTTTTCCAGGTTTTGCTACAATCAAGCGTCTGATGAAGTGTTTCTAGAGCTTGACTGGGATCAGCAAGTTGAGGATGTAGGCTGCTAAATACAAAGCCTCCCAACAGTATTATGGTCAGTTACTTATTTGACTTACAGAGTGAAGCTGGTTAATGTAAGCCTAATAGGTGTTTCTCCAACTACGCTGATATTTGCAGAGTAACATTTTGAAAAGCTAACATATTTATAATGTAAATTGTATTGACATGCTTTGTATAGAAAGATTTTTTGATTGTCTTAATTTACTCATTACTGCATTACTGCATTTTTTTTTCTTCATTTCATCTCATTTCTATCACACCTCAATAACAATTATTATATTTTTTTTTTTTTTAGTTGGGTTTTAATTTTTTTTTTCAGTTACATAAAAAATATTGACAAAACCTGCAGAATTTTCAAAACTATATAGTATATATAGTACTATGTCATGCTATTATTACTGATTTTAACCTTTAGATAAAATTAGCTATGTGATGAAAATGACACAAAATATTGATTATAAGTAAAAAAAACCCAACAAAAAACCAACAAAAAACTAAATTAAGTGATTCTAATAAAGCTAAATAACATAAAGGCAAAATAAAATCAATGAATGCAAATCACAACACACCATTTCCATTACCTTCTATTGTGTTAATCCTGTATTTGCATGCTAATGATACTTTTTATCATAAGCATTGGTTATACACAAAATAAACTACATAAATTGCTGAAAATGTCTGCCTTATTTGTACTTTTTCAGTAAATGCAATTATTAGATTAATGAGAAAAGGAATTATAAAGTTAATATCACTTTTTTAATTATAATGCCAAATTGAGTGGGGTTGAATGTTGAAAATCTTACCTGGGGACAAGCAGTGTACAATGTAAACAACACATTTAAGGACACTTTACAATAAAATATTGTAAAGTGTGTATTTTTTCAAAAGTTAATTTTGATGCATACTAGTTGTTGCACAAAACCCCAAATAAATATGTTATTTTGTTTTTCATTGGACATATATATCACTGTAGTTGGAGATTCACCCTTATATTTTTTATTACCTTTATTCAAAATGATCCATAAAAATCTCTACATACAAATTCTTGCACTCAGTAAAGGACTTGTAAGGCAATATCTAAGTATCTCTATCTGAACCTTTCTACTAAAAAAACGTATATCATGTGCTGTATTAAAGTGTCATCCCAAATGTGAAATGGTTGCTAAGTACAATACAGTGTAAGAGAATGAACAAAGCATGAGCCGCGTTGTCTCATTAAGGGGAATGATAGTTTGACAGGCTGTATTTGTCAGAACCACAGGACTTCAAAAGGAGCTGATAAAAGTCTTGGGAGTGTTTCTTGTACCTTGTTATCAAGCTATTGTATCCTGTCTGTTAGCTGCACGGCTCGTCTGCTGCTGTTTCTTTTAATTTTTTTTTTTTTCTTGTATTACACTCATGGCTATATTACCTCAAAAAAAGATCAGCCAGTTATTTTAGATGCAAATGCGAGGGTGCTGCATCGGTTATTTTCAGCAAACAAAGGCTAATGCCGGCCCTTTAACTTGACATCGAATTGCCCCCCTGCTGTAACGCACAAATTAACACGAGCGGGGGTCTGCTGATGCCAAATCGACCTGTGACCCGGCACCATGTAATCTGGCTAAACGAATCCCATCAACATCATCCCCTTGACTTTCTCTAACTAAGGTATATTGATTAAATGCCGCGCTGTGTGTCCTTGTGTGTGCGTGTAATGGGTCTGTGGAGCTTTTTGTGTCAGTTAGAGACATGTGGATTGTGTGTTAAATAGTGAAGACACATAATAACCCAGGCTGAGAAGTACTCTAACACAAAGGGCTGCAATTGTGACTGGCTAAAGCAAGAAAAATTCAAGGCTATGGCTGGAGAAAAAGGAGGGTGTGTAATGGAAAAGACAAAATATAACAAATACTCACTTCATTGTAAAAAACATTATTAGGATTCTGTTATGCAATGTTTTCTACTAACTTGTTCACATTATATAGCTAATCTGTTTGCACGTTTGACAGTGCATTCACGTGAAACCCAACAAATGCTAGCTGGAAAAGTGGAAGTCATCTTAATGAGAGAAGGATGGTAAAAACTGAGTCAAAATACCATTGATGGCAATGATAAACAGTAACGCTAGCCCATTATTTTTATCAAGACATACCACTACAATAAATCATAGCAACTGTAAGTGTCCATTTAATCAACGTGCATTGTCTGTCTTACCATGATATAAATGTGCATCTCCATTTTTAAGCTGCATTTCTGTGTGTATTAGCTTGTCAACAATTGGCAAAGTCACTATGTAAGTAGCTAAATAGAAATGTACACAATGGCGGTGTATGCTCAGCTGTATATTCTTTTTGCAAAATCTGGTTGGTTTTGTAGATTTCATTCTCCACAAACCCCGAAACCATTCTCTTGTAGCATTCTCTATTACAAAAAAAGATGCTTACTGTAGATTACAATACGGGATTCTTAAAGTAGCACCACTAGATTAGGAACAACATTGTTTTAAACGCTGCACATACTCTCAGGAGTTGCTGTTTTTATTACTGTTTGACTGTTTTACACAGATAAGTTCAGATGTTGAAAACAATGTAGTACAGTGGTGCCTTCAAGGGCCGACAATCTTATATTCCACAAACAGGTTTTTAGATAGATTTAAACAGGTTTTCGTTAGATTTCAATAGGTTTTAACAGAAACTGTAATTTGAACTTGCTGCTGGGGCCATAAACAATACATTTTATCATTGAAGCTAAGGGCTGCATAAAACCTAACCTTGTGCCATGATTGGCCTCCGGACCTGACTTTGGACATGCCTGATGTAATATGTTGCCAAGGTCAGCATTGTAAACAGCCTCTTGATGTGCACATCTATTTTCATTGTAAGACAGTCTTTGAGAGTGAAGGTCTCTCTTTGGATACGCAAAGGTTTTAAGAATGAGTTAGTTTATCTTATTAAGGGAATACTCATAATTTGAAATGAATAGGTCTTCAAGGACAACACTGAGATGTCCTCCAGTGATGGTCATGTGATCGGGGCAAGGCATCACAAGAGAAAACCAGCGTACTATCAAAGTCATCATCGTTAAAAAAATGATAAAAATGTACTCTCTGTGTCGATCCACAACAACAACAATCACAAGTCTACAGAGCTTAATGGACTAGTGTGGACACAGGTGAAAACACTGTATTATGTGTTGTGCTGTCTGTAGGAAAAATATACTGACATTAAACAACCCCAATTCGAAAACTGCCCTTTACATTTAAATAAGCTACAGTTTAAGAGACACATAAAACATGTAAACCCGTGTGACACATTTACAATAAACCTAGATACGGCAAAACGTGCTGCATCAAAATGGTCATAAAGTCATACAATAGATGGACCGAAGATAGGACGCAACACACAGCAGCTGTATTTGAGCATGTCATTAGGCCCGAGCCAGGCGATGGCCGGGAGGGCCTATTGTTTTCGCTATGATTATTAGGCCCGAGCCAGGCATTCGCCGGGAGGGCCTATTGTTTTCGCTGTGATTATTATTATTAGGCCCGAGCCAGGCATTCGCCGGGAGGGCCTATTGTTTTCGCTGTGATTATTATTATTATTATTATTATTATTTTTTTTTGTCTGACACTTTCAGCCCTAATTTGACCCCCTGAACGTGCTCAAAAACTCACCAAACTTTGCCCAAAATTCAGGATCGGCGAAAAATAATTTATTTTGGGGGTCGCATTAAAATCCATAAAAAGGTGGCTCGACAGCGCACCCTGGAAAATTGAAATACATTAGGCCAATGGGAAGTGAAAGTACTTTTTTTTTGCCGTAAAGCCACCAACTTTGGTACATACATTCCTTACCGCGAGTCAAACAAAAAATATTATTATGGCTTTGCCCGCTGACAAACAGGAAGTCCACCATTTTGGGTGAAACATGCGACGCCCAAAATCGCACCCCTCATTCAAAACACTACTTGTCCTAGGGTTTTCATCCAAAAGGCTCCAAATTTGGTCAGAATCATCTAGACACCAGTGCCGACAAAAATTATCAAGTGGTTTTTTTATATCTTAATGGGTGTGGTCGTAACGAGCCCCTAACGAGGAGGCCATTTTTGAAAAATAAAATCTCCTGTAACTTTCACAAACATTGTTGGATCTTTTTGGACCCAATGAAGCGTTTGTGCACATTCATGACCTGAACACAATGATATGCAAATTATAGGGCTAGCTTCAAAACTGGCTCTCCAGCGCCCCCTCTAAATTTATAATGGGGACCAAAAATTTAGTTTGGTCTAGAGACATGAAATTTGGTACACACATCCCTTATGTCATGCCGATCAAAAAGCCAATCACAATGACCCCTATCTACAACTGTGTTGCCATGGGAACGCTCGAAACATGTCATTTAAATGAATGGGAGGATAAATTCAACGCTAAATTTAGGTCTTAAATGTAAATGAAACTGCACCAAACTTTACCCAAAATTCAAGACCTTTGAGCAATAATATTTTTTGCCACTAACATACAAATCCATAAAAAGGGGGCTCGACAGCGCACCCTGGAAAAATGGAAATACATTACGCCAATGGGAAGTGAAAGTACATTTTTTTGGCCGTAAAGTCACCAACTTTGGTACACACATTCCTTTCCCCGAGGCAAACAAAAAATATTATTATGGCTTTGCTCCATGACAAACAGGAAGTCCGCCATTTTGGGTGAAACATGCAACGCCCAAAATCGGACCCCTCATTCAAAACACTACTTGTCCTAGGGTTTTCATCCAAAAGACTCCAAATTTGGTCAGAATCATCTAGACACATGAGCCGACAAAAATTATCAATTTATTTTTTGATATCTTAATGGGTGTGGCTGTAAATAGCCCCTAACGAGGAGGCCATTTTTGGAAAAAGAAAATCTCCTGTAACTTTCACATACATTGTCAGATTTGGTTGGACCCAATGAAGCGTTTGTGCACATTAATGACCTGAACACAGTGATATGCAAATGATAGGACTGTCTTCAAAACTGGCTCTCCAGCGCCCTCTAAATTTATAATGGGGGCCCAAAATTTAGTTTGGTCTAGAGACATGAAATTTGGTACACACATCTCTTATGTCATGCCGAACAAAAACCAATCACAATGAACCCCTATCTACAACCATGTTGCCATGGAAATGCTCCAAATATGCAATGTAAATGAATGGGAGGATAAATTCAACGCTAAATTGAGTGCCTAAACGTAACTTAAACCGCACCAAACTTTACCCAAAATTCAAGACCACTGAGTAATAATTTTTTTGCCACTAACATACAAATCCATAAAAAGGGGGCTCAACAGCGCACCCTGGAAAAATGGAAATACATTACGCCAATGGGAAGTGAAAGTACATTTTTTTGCCCTAAAGTCACCAACTTTGGTACACACATTCCTTACCCGAGGCAAACAAAAATATTATTATGGCTTTGCTCCATGACAAACAGGAAGTCCGCCATTTTGGGTGGAACATGCGACGCCCAAAATCACACCCCTCATTCAAAATACTACTTGTCCTAGGGTTTTCATCCAAAAGACTCCAAATTTGGTCAGAATCATCTAGACACATGTGCAAACAAAAATTATCAATTTATTTTTGATATCTTAATGGGTGTGGCGTAACAAGCCCCTAACGAGGAGGCCATTTTTGGAAAAAGAAAATCTCTTCTAACTTTCACATACACTGTCAGATTTGGTTGGACCCAATGAAGCGTTTGTGCACATTAATGACCTGAACACAGTGATATTCAAATAATGGGACTGTCTTTATAACTGGCTCTCCTTCACAGTAAAAAATGCAGTCTTGCCCAGGACATTTCTCCCCGATGTTGCAAAGGGAGGCGAAATGAAGTCCTTTCGAGAACATTTACTCTCGCGGTTGCAAGGGGAGTCGACGTGCGGTCTTCCCGAGGAAACGTGCCTCCCCGCGGTCGCAAGGGATGCGAGGGCCTTTGACGCCGCTTGCGGCTTTAATTATTATTATTATTATTATTTTTTTTGTCTGACACTTTCAGCCCTAATTTGACCCCTGAACGTTCTCAAAACTCACCAAACTTTGCCCAAAATTCAGGATCGGCGAAAAATAATTTATTTTGGGGTTCCATAAAATCCATAAAAAGGTGGCTCGACAGCGCACCCTGGAAAATGGAAATACATTAGGCCAATGGGAAGTGAAAGTACTTTTTTTTGACGTAAAGCCACCAACTTTGGTACACACATTCCTTACCCCGAGGCAAACAAAAATATTATTATGGCTTTGCCCGCTGACAAACAGGAAGTCCGCCATTTTGGGTGAAACATGCGACGCCCAAAATCGCACCCCTCATTCAAAACACTACTTGTCCTAGGGTTTTCATCCAAAAGGCTCCAAATTTGGTCAGAATCATCTAGACACAGGAGCCGACAAAAATTATCAAGTGGTTTTTTGATATCTTAATGGGTGTGGTCGTAACGAGCCCCTAACGAGGAGGCCATTTTTGGAAAAATAAAATCTCCTGTAACTTTCACAAACATTGTTGGATCTTTTTGGACCCAATGAAGCGTTTGTGCACATTAATGACCTGAACACAATGATATGCAAATTATAGGGCTAGCTTCAAAACTGGCTCTCCAGCGCCCCTCTAAATTTATAATGGGGGCCAAAAATTTAGTTTGGTCTAGAGACATGAAATTTGGTACACACATCCCTTATGTCATGCCGAACAAAAAAGCCAATCACAATGACCCCTATCTACAACCGTGTTGCCATGGGAACGCTCAAAACATGTAATTTAAATGAATGGGAGGATAAATTCAACGCTAAATTGAGCACCTAAACGTAACTTGAAACCGCACCAAACTTCACCCAAAATTCAAGATCTTTGAGCAATAATATTTTTTGCCACTGCCATACAAATCCATAAAAAGGGGGCTCGACAGCGCACCCTGGAAAAATGGAAATACACTACGCCAATGGCAAGTGAAAGTACTTTTTTTTTGCCGTAGAGTCACCAACGTTGGTACACACATTCCTTACACCGAGGCAAACAAAAAATATTATTATGGCTTTGCTGCTTAAAAAACAGGAAGCCCGCCATTTTGGGTGGAACATGCGATGCCCAAAATCGCACCACTCATTCAAAACACTACTTGTCCTAGGGTTTTCATCCAAAAGGCTCCAAATTTGGTCAGAATCATCTAGACACAGGAGCCGACAAAAATTATCAATTTATTTTTTGATATCTTAATGGGTGTGGCTGTAACGAGCCCCTAACGAGGAGGCCATTTTTGGAAAAAGAAAATCTCCTCTAACTTTTACAAACATTGTTGGATCTGGTTGGACCCAATGAAGCGTTTGTGCACATTAATGACCTGAACACAATGATATGCAAATTATAGGGCTATCTTCAAAACTGGCTCTCCAGCGCCCCCTATAAATTTATAATGGGGGCCCAAAATTTAGTTTGGTCTAGAGACATGAAATTTGGTACACACATCCCTTATGTCATGCCGAACAAAAAAGCCAATGACAATGACCCCCTATCTACAACCATGTTGCCATGGAAATGCTCCAAATATGCAATGTAAATGAATGGGAGGATAAATTCAACGCTAAATTGAGCGCCTAAACGTAACTTAAACCGCACCAAACTTTACCCAAAATTCAAGACCATTGAGTAATAATAAAATTTTGCCACTGCCATTCAAACCCATAAAAAGGGGGCTCGACAGCACACCCTGGAAAAGTGGAAATACATTACGCCATAGGGAAGTGGAAGTAATTTTTTTGCCGTAAAGTCACCAACTTTGGTACACACATTCCTTACACCGAGTCAAACAAAAATATTATTATGGCTTTGCTCCATGACAAACAGGAAGTCCGCCATTTTGGGTGGAACATGCGACGCCCAAAATCACACCCCTCATTCAAAACACTACTTGTCCTAGGGTTTTCATCCAAAAGACTCCAAATTTGGTCAGAATCATCTAGACACATGTGCAAACAAAAATTATCAATTTATTTTTTGATATCTTAATGGGTGTGGCCGTATCGAGCCCCTAACGAGGAGGCCATTTTTGCAAAAAGAAAATCTCCTGTAACTTTCACATACACTGTCAGATTTGGTTGGACCCAATGAAGCGTTTGTGCACATTAATGACCTGAACACAATGATATTCAAATAATGGGACTGTCTTTATAACTGCCTCTCCTTCACAGTAAAAAATGTAGTCTTGCCCAGGACATGTCTCCCCAATGTTGCAAAGGGAGGCAAAATTAAAGTCCTTTTGAGAACATTTACTCTCGCGGTTGCAAGGGGAGTCGATGTGCGGTCTTCCCGAGGAAACGTGCCCCCTGCGGTCGCAAGGGATGCGAGGGCCTTTGACGCCGCTTGCGGCTTTAATTATTATTATTTTTTTTTGTCTGACACTTTCAGCGTTAATTTGACCCCCTGAACGTGCTCAAAAACTCACCAAACTTTGCCCAAAATTCAGGATCGGCGAAAAATAATTTATTTTGGGGGTCGCATAAAAATCCATAAAAAGGTGGCTCGACAGCGCACCCTGGAAAATGGAAATACATTAGCCCAATGGGAAGTGAAAGTGCTTTTTTTTTGCCGTAAAGCCACCAACTTTGGTACACACATTCCTTATCCCGAGGCAAACAAAAAATATTATTATAGCTTTGCCCGCTGACAAACAGGAAGTCCGCCATTTTGGGTGAAACATGCGACGCCCAAAATCGCACCCTCATTCAAAACACTACTTGTCCTAGGGTTTTCATCCAAAAGGCTCCAAATTTGGTCAGAATCATCTAGACACCAGTGCCGACAAAAATTATCAAGTGGTTTTTTTATATCTTAATGGGTGTGGTCGTAACGAGCCCCTAACGAGGAGGCCATTTTTGGAAAAATAAAATCTCCTGTAACTTTCACAAACATTGTTGGATCTTTTTGGACCCAATGAAGCGTTTGTGCACATTAATGACCTGAACACAATGATATGCAAATTATAGGGCTAGCTTCAAAACTGGCTCTCCAGCGCCCCCTCTAAATTTATAGGGGCCAAAAATTTAGTTTGGTCTAGAGACATGAAATTTGGTACACACATCCCTTATGTCATGCCGATCAAAAAAGCCAATCACAATGACCCCTATCTACAACTGTGTTGCCATGGGAACGCTCGAAACATGTCATTTAAATGAATGGGAGGATAAATTCAACGCTAAATTTAGGTCTTAAATGTAAATGAAACTGCACCAAACTTCACCCAAAATTCAAGACCTTTGAGCAATAATATTTTTTGCCACTGCCATACAAATCCATAAAAAGGGGGCTCGACAGCGCACCCTAGGAAAATGGAAATACATTACGCCAATGGGAAGTGAAAGTACATTTTTTTGGCCGTAAAGTCACCAACTTTGGTACACACATTCCTTTCCCGAGGCAAACAAAAATATTATTATGGCTTTGCCCGCTGACAAACAGGAAGTCCGCCATTTTGGGTGAAACATGCAACGCCCAAAATCGGACCCTCATTTAAAAACACTACTTGTCCTAGGGTTTTCATCCAAAAGACTCCAAATTTGGTCAGAATCATCTAGACACATGTGCAAACAAAAATTATCAATTTATTTTTTGATATCTTAATGGGTGTGGCTGTAAATAGCCCCTAACGAGGAGGCCATTTTTGGAAAAAGAAAATCTCCTGTAACTTTCACATACACTGTCAGATTTGGTGGGACCCAATGAAGCGTTTGTGCACATTAATGACCTGAACACAGTGATATGCAAATGATAGGACTGTCTTCAAAACTGGCTCTCCAGCGCCCCCTCTAAATTTATAATGGGGGCCAAAAATTTAGTTTGGTCTAGAGACATGAAATTTGGTACACACATCTCTGATGTCATGCCAAACAAAAAACCCAATCACAATGACCCCCTATCTACAACCATGTTGCCATGGAAATGCTCCAAATATGCAATGTAAATGAATGGGAGGATAAATTCAACGCTAAATTGAGTGCCTAAACGTCACTTAAACCGCACCAAACTTTACCCAAAATTCAAGACCACTGAGTAATAATTTTTTTTGCCACTAACATACAAGTCCATAAAAAGGGGGCTCAACAGCGCACCCCAGAAAAATGGGTATACATTACGCCAATGGAAAGTGAAAGTACATTTTTTTTGCCCTAAAGTCACCAACTTTGGTACACACATTCCTTACACCGAGTCAAACAAAAAATATTATTATGGCTTTGCTCCAAGACAAACAGGAAGTCCGCCATTTTGGGTGGAACATGCGACGCCCAAAATCACACTCCTCATTCAAAATACTACTTGTCCTAGGGTTTTCATCCAAAAGACTCCAAATTTGGTCAGAATCATCTAGACACATATGCAAAAAAAAAAAATTATCAATTTATGTTTTGATATCTTAATGGGTGTGGCCGTAACAAGCCCCTAACGAGGAGGCCATTTTTGGAAAAAGAAAATCTCTTCTAACTTTCACATACACTGTCAGATTTGGTTGGCCCCAATGAAGCGTTTGTGCACATTAATGACCTGAACACAGTGATATTCAAATAATGGGACTGTCTTTATAACTGGCTCTCCTTCACAGTAAAAAATGCAGTCTTGCCCAGGACACTTCTCCCCGATGTTGCAAAGGGAGGCGAAATGAAGTCCTTTCGAGAACATTTACTCTCGCGGTTGCAAGGGGAGTCGACGTGCGGTCTTCCCGAGGAAACGTGCCTCCCCGCGGTCGCAAGGGATGCGAGGGCCTTTGACGCCGCTTGCGGCTTTAATTAATCTTGCCGCTGCCTGACGTCACACATTGTGTGTTGAGCCCTGCGTGTGATTGTTGTTGTGTGCATTCTCCGGAAACAGAGACGGGGTGAAGGGTGTGGAGCTAGTGGGAGGAAAACAGGAGTAGATTCTCAACCTGCAATTTTAACTGTCTCCCTTCACAAACCTGAGCTGTTGGATGCAGTGGGGTTGGACTGAGGTGGAGGAGGTCAGCGGGAAACACATCACTGTAGGAAATTATATACATTGCTTGATTTTGGCAAAAGAACTAGAGGAAGACTGCAATTTTGAAGGCCGTCTTTAGTGAGCTATCAGGTGACAAAACATAAAATGATAGACATGACACAAAGATTCTGATCTCGACGCTACACCTCAAATCACAGAGGCTGTTCGGATGAGGCGAAAAAACCCTGAGATCACAATGGCAGATGTGCACAACAGTCCAGACTGTGCTTTCAGAGATGAATAAGTTGGTGATTTATGTGAGGCTGCTCCACAGCTGGGGCCTCACCGAGAGGTCATGTTCCTTACACTGGCAATAATATTAAATACAAGCCCAGACTTCAGGCAGCAGCTGCACCCTCCAAATGTGGGAGGCATGGTCCGATTTTACCGCCTACTAAAAATGAGCCTTCAAGACAAACCAAATAACTGCTGTATTTATGAGCCAGGACTGAGTAAAAGGCTGAAGAATTGCTGCTTGTGTGAAGGCAACACATTTGAGTGTTAAAAACCTAAGAACAGACATATTCTCAATGTTCAGAGTAAATTTTTTTTTTTTTTTAAATAATTTGGCTATCACAAAATAAAAAGTGATGCTGCAACTTCTGCTCTAAAATGGCTGCATAAACCAGATACGGTTAGCTTTCTGAATGATAAAGCTACGCTCCACTGATCAGCCATAACATTATGACTTCTGACAGGTAAAGATTGATTATCTTGTTACCATGGCACGTTTCACTGGGTGTCCTTGGCGTTGAGTTGCTGGGAGCAGGAAAAATGCAGGAGTAAAGGCTTCAGCGACAGTGATGGTCTGGACTGACAAGTGTGATGCGTGGGGGATTCTAGTTCAGGACTTAAATGATCTGCTACAGCATTGTGAATTACTATTGAGTTGCGTTTATGTTTCTTCAGCTCGGTTTGTCCTTAAATGAGCAACTAGGTCTGAGCACTGTAGGAGCTCGTGACTCCATCTAGTGGTATAAAGTGATAGAGCAAGCCACCAAAGACTTTATTCTTCCTCTTGAGCATATTGTTGGGACTTTTAGTTCTAACTGTTGTAAAGCCACAAAAGTAACTGAATATTTACTGCTCTTCAAATGGAAAACTCACCTTTTGACACCAATAACTCATTTTAGATTATGCCCTGTGATGAAGGAATGTACTTTTTATTCCCCTCTTTGAACTAGCAACTCAAGCTGAGCAGTGCAGAAGCTCGTGACTCCATCTAGTGGTACAAAGTGACATGACAGGTTGCCTAAGAAACAGTGACACATGTCTACTGTAGCAGACTGAACATTATAACTGTTTATTTTTGGACAATACTCAATATAAAAAGTGAACTACTGCATTTGTCGTGTTTTTCTGACTTTCAGATTTTCACAGTGACACAGCTGCAGAATTGAATGTAAAATTTAAACCTTGGTTGACAACTCAAGGCTAATGCTAGAGTTGGAAAAAAAAGAAGTGGGCAGCAAAGGAGGAAGAGAGTAGATTTAAGAAAACTGTGGAGCAGGGTGTGTCACTTGAACACAAGGGCACTAAAATAAGAATAGGTGACAAGAGGGGAGTATGAAGGTGGACAGCTGGAAACACAACATTAATAGACGCTATAAAATGCACTCTCCATGAAGGAATGATATAAGCATTGCAAATGTTGTCCTCCCCCCCGGCCTCCATCCATTCTTTTTAATCTTCGGCGACACGGCATACTTCCACGTCTCGAACGTAACAGTGAGTTCACCTGAAAAACATACAGCTAAATCAAATTGGACGGTGGCAGTTTAAGGCCTAATGACAAGAACAAGAAAACCATTGTGACCTTGGCATTTTGCATAAGGAGATGTATGACTCTCCAGGGAAATGAGCTGTTCTGTCGCCCGAAGAAAACACTTTCCTGCTCTGATTTATTCATGAAGTGCTAACATGCCAAAGTAGATACGCTCTTTACATCCCCATACATGAAACGCCATGATACCGACACCGAAACGCCATTTAGAACATCACAGTATTCAAAAACGCTGCATTAAAAGCCAGTTCCTACATTAGCGACCTGCCTTGTTGAGGTAAACCTGTGCTGAAATACTCAAAGTGGCACCGTATAGCTCAATTTAAACGATGTGCTACATGACAGCCACTTCTTTAAAAGCAGGATTTGATGGCTACAATTTTGCGGCAATCTAAAATATTAAGCATGCCCTGCGTTCACATAGAAGCCTTGAGCGCTGTCAAGTAAAGCCTGTGACATTCTTTTGACCTTTCCCTTCCTTCCTCCAAATTGAAAAATGGCCGGACGCGTTTGGCAGAAACCACAAAAGGTTTTAAGAATAGAAAATGGCTTCAATCCATGGTGTTAAAAGGACTTGAAAGAGCCTATTTTGCCAATTTTTTACAGGGGGTTACACGGGGTTATATGAGGTGGTCAGTGTTTTAGTTATTGTGGTCGAAATTGCTCAGACCAAATGCTTATTACCAATGTTCTGTGGAATTTCTCATTCCACTGTGCAAAAATGGTAGTGAGAGTAGGAAATGAGAGTATTCAAAACACATTTATCACTCACAGAATGGGCAAATAGCACCAAAATGTATGACCATATTGGAATTGCTTCAAAGATGGTGTGATTAATGTCCATATTACTAGTAGCATGTGAGCAAAATTTGGGGTTGGTATCTTCTTTATGGCATGTCAAGCCCATTTCGGTGCTTCTGCAAAATAACAAAATTCCACAAGCCATAACTCTCGAACTATTTGTACTAGAATACAAAATAATTCAGACAATTTTCATTTAACTAACTAAAACATGTGGCCCTGACTTTTATATTTTCCGAGCTATGGTCTGCCAAAAATACAACAAATGTAAAAAAATAATTTCCTACTTTGAGGCTTCATATCTTCACAATAAACCAAATAGTCAAATAATACATTCATGTGATAATACTAAGCCTTCATCTAAAAGAATTTAAGGCATGGTGTTTTTCTAAAATATTATGAATGTTACCAGATTTTTTAAACCAAAAAAGATGATCAGAATTGATGCAATACAATTTCATTTTCTATACTCAACTCAACCAATCTTAATAAATCCAAAAGATGTTGGATGCATACTTTGCTTACTGATAGCAAAGTTCCTATTTTATGTTCTATCAACCACCACTTGCTGCACCGGTGTAACAAAAGACTATGTATTTAGTATTTGGAAGATTATATTTGGATTCACTTAAATAGCAACCTGCCTTAAAACTTGATTGGAAAAATGTTTTATACAAGAACTGCTAAGACACAACATTTCTCTAGTTCTGCAGGGCTATACTTATGACAAATATCAACTAAATGAGCTACAATAAAACATATGATAACTTTGATATTGAGGACAAAGGATTAAAATAACAATAGGTTTCGAAAGTTTCCAAAATGGCATATCAAACAAACATAGTCATTGTTCCTACAGTGTAAGGCAGACTTACGGCTAATTCCCCCTGTGCTAAATCCTAAATGAGTTTACAGCTGCATTGGCATCAGACAATATCCACAGTATACCCCTGTTACATTTAGATACAGCAAATCCCTTTTCAGGACACAGCAAACAGCTTTTATCAACGTGAGAAGCGGCCTCTGTTAAGCACACGGGCTAATCCCTCAGCAGTATTTGATATTACAAAGCTGCACTGAGGCGGGGCTGTTTTTATATGGGCGAGTGTACGCATCTGCTCCAAGTAGACCTACAAAAGGTTGGTATGGAGTAAAAGTTTGTGGAGGCTTTACAATATGTTAAAAGTAAAGCAGAAGTGTGCGGCTTTACACCCACCTTTTGCATGTATGCTTTATTTATTATCATTTAACAGATATGATTGCTTGTGTAAATGGTTTGCACTTGTCCAATATGTCCCATTGTTAGGACAGGTCAAAAGAACTGATAATTAGTTTTCCAGGCGGCATTGTTAAACTCAATGAGATCAAATATTTAATCAAAACGAATCTAATACAGTTTAATGGACGTGCGGGACTTGGAAATACGCTCCCGTAATTGCATTAAACTGCTTTTTATCAAGGAGGCAAGCAATGGTGGAGAATGGGACATAAAAACACGTTACCTTGAGCTGTAGAGGGGACAAGAGGAAGGATATTGCTATGTTTAGGGAAGGGTTGGATGTTCAGTTTGTTGATTATTGCGATTAGTGCAAAAGCTATCAATTGGCGACCAGCTGTGCTACGTTTATCTGAACAGGTGGGTCTGGGTGTGTTGTTAAATGGACTCTGAAGTGAGTTGTTTGTGGTTTGAAGCCAAGCCAAGTGACTAATTTGCAAAATAGTACACAAACACACAAAATGAATATGAAAAAGACAGCGTTACAGCAGAGAACTTAGTAGGTTTAGATCCCCTACACTCATCGCACTGTAAGTTTTACGTAACTCTTAAAAACCTCTCATGTTGTTTACAGTAGCACAGCTCATATTGTGCAATTTGCTGGGTATAGCTTTCAGGGGACCTATAAGTGCTCACGCAAATATAATTGGAGATATACTGCAGAAATATAGCAATTACCACTACATTCAAACGCTGCTTTGACTGAATCCCGTGATTGGCTTAACCACCATTATAACTTATGCAGAAAGGCTGTTTGCTTGTCTAATCTTGCTTCCTGTTTCCATGCCAAACATAGGCTACTGTATGTTTGCTCACACGGTATGGCTGCATGTTTGCGTGGGCTCCCTCGCTCCATGTGCTCATTCATTAGTGTCAGGTAAAGTGTTGCCTTTGTATTGCGTGGAAGGGTATTTATGTCTTGCTTCCCATCCCTTCTGTTTGCATTTGCTTTTCTTCAAACTAGCCCTTTTGAACGCAACAAAAGCCCCCTTCCCCTCCTGCTTTATCCGCCGCAAACATCCTTGTTTTTCCCCTTAAACCTTCATTGCATCACTCCAACCCTTTCTTCCATGTCTTCTCCACATGCCTGCTTGGGCGCCCTGCCTCTCTGTGCCTCCTTGTCTGCCGGAGTGTATGATGTATGCTAAAAGTGTATGCGTAAGTTATGCAGTTCGGTGTGTCCGTGCGTGTTTTTTTCCTTTCTGCCAAAGTCTGCGTGCGATTCTCGCTGTGTATATCACTGCAGGCTGAGTGGCTCGCTCCTATCTCCTCATTTGTATTCCGCTCATCTTCAGGCCAGGTAGGTAATGACAAGCAGCAAAGGCCAGGATGTCACACGGCTCCACTCAGTTGCCGGCTGTGAGCTGACGTCAAAGCTATGCACATGCAAACACAGACACACAAAGGTAAATAAGCAGATATTGCTTTGCATGGTAAGTTGCTAAAATACAGTACAGGTGACAAATGTATTCTGCCAATTCAGATTTCCATATCCTTCTTTTCTCAAAATGAAACCTTCCTCATAATCATGCAGTCTCACTTGAATTCTCTGTATGGGGAAACTCCACGTGGCTGAAAGCAATAGCCTCCAAGCCATCCAAAGTGCAATCCCAGATCTCTGGATACACGTCTCCATCCTTTCAATCTCTCATTCTGTGATACTTTTTTGTCCCGATGCCATTGCTTCCTCTTCCATCTCCGTCCCAATTTTTATCCCCAGCCCCACGCTGCAGATCACACTGTCCTTTCTGTGTTTCTCTCCCAAGTCTCCAATCTACCACACTGCAGATCACTCTGTACTTTCCTGCTTCATCTCCAGCCCTCAAATCTTTTATTTCGCCTGCTTTCCATCTCCACAGCTGCACGTTATTTCAGAATGCTACTCGGAGAGATGAAGTTTCCTTATAGTATTGACAAGACTAGTTACTGTCATTTTGGATGTACTGTTGTAATGAGAAAAGGTAAAAAGGCATTATGTTACACAATTTGTAAATAGAGAATTATGATGATTCAATAAAATCATAGAAAATGAAGGGTCAATTTTCATTTTATTTTTGATTGCTGATTAAATATTGACATTTACACATTTTGAAAAAAAAAATCAATACCTTAATAATGAACCAGTGCTGATCCAAATAGTAGCAGGGGCATTTCTAAAACTTCTGGGGGCATTGAGCAGGAGGTACCAGTGGCCCCCCAACACTTAGTTAACTTGGAGCAAATAAGGCATATTAACCCAAGTAACTTCAAGTACTCTAATAAGTAATTTCTTTAAATTAATATTAGTATTTCAAGTATATAAATATGTTAGTTATAGAAAAAAGTTAGACAAAGAATGTAAACATAAAAATACTATAATAAATGGATTACTATATCAACAAGTGATTACTATTGAACAGTAATTGTTAAAGACAGATAAATGTGACTATATAAAATCAAGTTATCTAAAACATATATGTATGGGGGGGATTTTGGGGGAGGGGGCCCTGTCAACTTGACTTGATTTAATGGTATGCCTACCCACTTGCAACTTTCCTGTATATTGGCAAAATAAGGCAGCACATAAATGAATACATATTTGTTTGTATTTTTGTTCTAGAGTCTCCTAATTAGCGGTGATGCAGTGTCTTACCATTAGCAGCATCTATGGCTAACTTTTTGACACCTCTTGAGGCCTCACTGTTCTGCTGTAACAAGTCCAATTTTGGCTCTAAAAACCAGTGTCTTTTATACTGTTTAAGTTTCGAATCACGCTGCGCCTGTAGACAGTAACTTCCCTGCAGAGCTTCACCGTTGCTCCACTTTACACCTCTGGCTTTTTGATCTGGTCACCAGTGTTATTATCAGGTGTGTTCGAGATCCCGGAGCCGTTTCGATTTTTTCTTACCCTAAACTCCACCTGAACTTTGTCAACTTCACCTCACTCACTTCTCTTGACTATTTTCCACCATGCTCCTGTGACTCATCAATATAAATGCAGCTGTTCACAGTTTTTTTTTAACTTGGCTTAACTGCCAGTTCTCATACAGCTGCCTTCTGTCTCCAGCACAGTCGGTCGATACTTATTTACTGTTATGTGATTAGCGTATGAGAATACCAAAGAGATCACCTGCGTGGTTGTGACCCTTATAAAGTCAGATGGATAACATTGTGCCTGAGTAACTTCTGATCAGTACATTTTGTACACACACTAACGCATCTCAGCCACCTTCTGTGTATTAGAGCGTGTTTTAAATGAGTCAAACACTGCATGTACTTGTCTATGTCTATGTACATACACAAGCTGTTCTCATCCACAAATGTAACATGCTGACGGTTAAGTGCCCTATTCTGACACTTATGCTCTGTCTGTGGCTTGGTGGGTTTACTACTGAAGGGGTAGGCTATTATTTTGTGAAGGATAGCTAAATTATAGGTATATACTGTATATATGTATAACTAATATCCCTCTGGGATTAATAAAGTTTATCTATATATAGGTTATTAGTTGAGAAGCTGACAGGAGCACAACAAGGAGCTCAAACCATGTACTCCACTGAAAATGAGGCTAGTGAAAATTAGATTATAAACACTAAGCTACAGTAATTTTAAATGTGTGGTTCATAGAGGATATTTCTACATGTTGCAAAGAAATGGCTCAAATATTAGTTAAGCTGGACAAATTAATTTGCTTTTATTTCAGCTTTATAAATGAGGAACATAATAAACAATCACGTGATGAAATAAATGCATGTAAATACTAAAGACACAAAGCATGTGCATTTGCTCCTGTTTGTTTCTTTAAACTACAAGTATGTGCTGTAGGCAATAAGCCATACCAAACTAGTATGATGCAATGGAAAAAGGCCATACTTGGGTCAATAATAAAATGCTTTTTCAGCTGTGCACAATCAGTTTGTCGCAGGTAGCAGAGTTCCCCCCACTGTGCTGTGACAGGCCTGTTAGGCAGCTCAGAGGCCAGGGGCTTATCAGCTGCTGCTGTGGCCCCGAGCAGTTTAGGTGGACAAGTGTATGCCTCTGGAGAGGACACAAGTCCATCAGAGGGGGTTTACCCCAATCCATCTCTTTAATGCTGAGTGCCAAGCAGAGAAGCTTAGTCTTTAGAATGACTCTGGCAAAGATCAAACCCCAAAGCTCAAAGTGTCAAGCCGGACACCGACTACCTGGGCTGCCGATAAGAGACAATATCCTCCTCTGGGATGTGGGAGCAGTATAACCCTCTTAATCTCTGCCTCCAGCTAGCCTTACAGCTCTATTCTAAAACTTCAATCATAACCAGTTAGGTCACTGAGGGGTATCAAAATATAATTCGAAGTCGCTCAGTTATTCAGAAGCAATGCTTGAAGTTACAGTCTTAAAATGGCACTATATTTCTTTTGTTATATGTTGTATATTAAATGACACAAAAATAAATTGTAATATATAACCCCTTGGGATAATTTCAGTGTTGTGTTTAAATGCATACTACATGTGAACTAACCATACAAAAAAGTAATGACACACCTTGAGCAAGTCAGAACAACAACCCAGAAGGTTTTGGGTCGAGTCATTTAAAACAAGTTACTGCCATTAAATATTGTCCACATATGGTGACGTATTTTAAGATAGAAAATGTTATTTACTTTGTATAACACTCAATAACAACTCAACTGCACAAGCTGAATAAATCAACAAGGCTCCATTAAAAAGAGGCAGCTTGTCAGCTTGTGATTAGCAACGTTAACATTTTTAAATTAAAAACAAATGAACAGAGAAGTACTAAACTGAGCCCATCCATGGAGTCTATGCAACATAAACCTTGATGCTATAAATGGGACCAATGAAAAAAACATACTCTAAAGAATTAAAAAGTTGGAGCTGTTATTTGAATGTCTAGTTCACTTAGCACATAACATTTTGACTACCAACTATTAACAAACTTTAATGTCATAATGTCTTGTTCCCACAATTATAGTAAAAGACTCACAGAAAACACTTATTCTAACTTTTCTCCAAGCATGACAAAATTCATTTTTAGCTGTGGGGAAAATTAACAGATCCTGTCAGCTTCTGGGGGCTTTTATAACCTCTTCTAACCACAAAGAACAAAGATGAAACAACTCGGCTCTCTGAGGAGCTTGACTCCATGCACACATTCATCCCAACACCTGGGGACTGCAGATGTTGTCTTTTATTAGATTTTGACGCGGCAATTGCTTCATCCAGGCCCATGTCACTGATGAGTACAAACAACGCCTGAGGTCCTGACAAACTGATAAGAAGAAAGGTGTTGCATAACTTACCAATGATGTGGGATGTTGATGGAGAAACTTAACACGAACTCTATGTCATTTTTTTCTTGTTTGAAACTGTAAACACAATTAATCTCATTTTAAGTGTTCAACTCTGCATTTCCAGGACAGCTCTGACATGTCTGGGACCATTCAGGGGTATTAAAAAGGACTTATGTAAAGCTTTTTGATGTAACGTTAGGTAAAGACACTCACACATTAAAGACATAATGATATGTGCCTTATTTAGACATCAATAAAAACACAAATGAGCCATTACATTATGACCACTGAAAGGTGAAGTGGGTCAGCAAAAAGACTTTTCTGATTGTTGTCATAGACTACCTTGTCTAATACTTGATGGGTTAGGGCAAAAAATAACCTCAGTATAATGTTGTCATAAATGTATTGCCAATCAATGCTGTAGAAATGAAAAAAAGCAACTTTAATGAGGAAATTAAAGTAGTAGGATTCTTGTTAATTTGAGATATAAACACTTAGGCTTGTGTTCCTTTTATGTTCTGTAAAATGGAAAAGTCAATTCTTGTTATCGAGAACATTGCCCTGACCTTTTTCTTGAATTCAAAACAGTAAATCAATTTCCACATCATTTTCATGACAGGGATGCTATTCCCTGATGTTACAACTCATTGTAAATGTGTGGTTCATTACAATGAACACTTTTCTCTAGAGATATGGGACCCTGTGCCTTTTACAAGCTGCTAAGCCAACTAAATCTCTTCCTTCCATATGGCTTAAAGAATTCATCTATCTTAGTCGTAGCTTTCTTGGCAATTCCTCTGGAGTTCATGACACAGCCTCATTGTTTCCACTCAGACATCACATCCATTGCCACACTTTTCTTTCCTTACCTTTTCTGCAGACTGTGCTGTGCCAAAGAAGATAGGTATAAAGGCCAGCCATACGATGCAGGTTGTGTACATGGTGAACCCAATGGGCTTGGCCTCATTAAAGTTTTCTGGGACTCCTCTGGTTTTTATCGCATAAACAGTACACGTGACCATCAATAAAATACTGTATCCCAATGAACAGATAATCTGAAGATCTGTGATGTCACATTTCAACACCCCTCGCGCTAGATCTGGATTGATGGTCCTCTGCTCGTCGTAGTCTATGATTGAGTTGGGAGGATCCACTCCGAACCAGATCAGCACCCCTAGTAGCTGCACGGAGATGAGGCTTGAGGTGATAGCCAGCTGTGAAGTGGGGCTGATGAGCCTTGGCGCTGTCACCGACTTCTTCCCTTGCTCGAAGATGCGATAAATACGATTGGTTTTGGTAAGCAATGCGGCGTAGCTGATACACATCCCCAAACCTAGGAAAATCCTTCTAAATGAGCATACGCCGACATCAGGCTTGGCAATCATTAGGAATGTAATGATATAGCACAGAAAAATCCCAGTAAGAAGAACATAACTCAGCTCTCTTCCAGATGCCCTGACAATTGGTGTGTCATTGTACTTTATAAATGTGGCCATGACAAAAATTGTAGCGATGATCCCAAGCATTGCCAAGAAAACGGGAATCACAGCCCAAGGTGAGTGCCATTCCAGTTTGACTATGGGAATAGGCTGACAGGCTGTGCGGTTGGCGTTGGGCCTCATGTCATACGGGCAGAGCTTGCAGTTGAACTCATCGGTCTTATACTGGTAGCCGTCGCAGGCCTCGCAGTGCCAGCAGCAGGGCATACCCTTCACCACTTTCTTTCGCTCGTGGATCTTACAGGGGAGGCTGCACACAGAGATGGGGATCTCCAGCTCTCCTCTGGGCCACTGCATGTCCTCAATCTGGGGATGGAGACAAATAGTTAGATGTTAATATGAGCATTGAATATTACAACAGAAAAACATGCTACTGCAATCTGATAAATCATCAAATTGCCTGAAATGACCTTAAAGCCCAGCCACTGTTTTGTTTTTTTTTTTAGTTTTTTTTTTACATAAGTCGGTGTGGTTTCTTTGTTATTGCGGTAAGAATGAATGATGAATTGCACCAAAGATGCAACAAGGTTAGATTTTCTACTTTGGTCTAAATTCTGGAACAGTTCAGTTGAAATGTGACCACCATACAGAGCACATCTATTTAATTGGATCCGGAGAAAGCATGAGAAGATACAACTTTTAAATAACATGACTTGATAGCTTCCAAAAAAGAAAATGAGCAGAGGCAAAATGTGGAACAATGAAAAGATTAAAAAAGGCTTGTTTGTGTTTGGGGCAAGCACATAATGAGTTTACAATAAAAACAAAGAGCACATTCAGAGCTTCTTGCATCATTCTTTTGGTTTTGTTACAGGTTGAACTCTTATATCCGCATGTCGCTTTTTTGGTCTGCAGTTGAAAATGCAATTGTGATGCTAACTAAAAAGTTTTCAACAGCAATCAAAGCTGAATGCTGTAAGGGGAAACAAAAGATTCACCCAAGAAATTTTCAAATGGACAAAATTATACAAAAATGTACAAAACTACACTCAAACAGGAAAAGACAAAAAAAAACAACAGTCAATGGAACCCTAAAGGCACCGAAAATGAGCAGTATGAGGACAAAAAACATCTTATACTAAGAAAGGACAAGACAAATATTTAAATAACTGTTTTAAAAAAATCAAAACAACAAAAACATGTTCTTTTGGGCAATGGAAAGAACTGAGAATATTGGCTGAAATGAAAGCAATAAAAGGGTTATAGAATGTAGATAAAGAAGAACTCAAATGTTATATTGTGTGTATCTACAACTCCGTCATTGTAAAACTTCTATTTCAACCCCAGTAAAACACACTCTTCGACATGACATTGTATAACCCCAACTACGAGGGATATGGTCCCCTCAGCCACAGATTTATTGCCCAGATTTTATCTTTTATGTCTAGCCGTGGCATTAAACAAGGGATTTAGCTCGGCCTTGTTACCAGAGCAAAGGTCTCATCGATTTGACGGGCGGACTGCTGCTAATGAGTAATGAATACTCCATTAGTGAAACATCAATATGTATAAATTCCACCTGGATCATAGCGGTGCATTGAGCGGTCATCTTGATCGTCAATAATTAAGTCAGCATACAGTAAGTCACAGAACCAGCTGCTGGCTACACTCAGCTACGACTGCACAAGAGTTCAGCTGTTCCCAACGTGATGCAAATCCAGCCCTTTGGCAGTCTTTGTTGACGCACCTTGTTTGCCATAGACCCCAGTGTTAACCCTCCTGAGTCATTGGGTTGGAGCAACTCTCTTTATGAGCTTTTTCTTGACAGATAGATAGAAGATAGAGGCTGGATGAGAAATGCAGGCGTTTTCTGTTCTCTGATGTCTACAAACACTAAAAGAAGTTTTGTTTGAGGTTGGTTATCTGTTAAAAAAATAAAACGAGTTGACCGATTGTATTTTGCTGGTGTTTGTCCTTCATCATGATCGATTAAGTCATTTTATATTTTTGTATTGTTGTGTTGTGACATTTCTTTGGGCTTTTTTTTCTGAGAATTCTGACTTCACCTTAAAATTCTGGCTTTTTTTTTCTTTCTTTCTCAGAATTCTGGCTTTAATCACTGACCCTTGGCTTTTTTTTCTAGAACTCTGACTTTGATCTCAGATGTTTTTTGTTCATCGTGAACCATTAACACATTTTTGTAGTGTAATGCCATTTCTTCAGATTTTTTTTCTAAGAATTCTGACTTTCATCTCAGAATGTTCCATTGTGAGTAAGTTAATAAGTCATTTAATTTTATTTGTGTAAAACTTTAAGCTCTTGAAGACTGCGTGTATCTTTCTGAACCAGTACATTAATAATAAGCTGATAGGAAAGGAGAGGATGAGGTGTTCTGTCTATTGGAAAACGAGGTCTATAAGATACTTTGAGACACATCAGTGCCAAATATACAGTTTGGAGAAAGAGACAGAAGCAACAACATTAATTTGCACTACAGAAGACTAATATGGTCAGATAATATATACATCTTTTACAGACAGCTTCCACGAGTTACTTCTTTTATAAAGAGACAAATATCAGTGTAAACTTTCTGTTGTCTTCCTCCTTTTCAGAATTTTTGACTTAAATCTCAGAATTTTCCACTCAGTTCTACATTTTTTTTCTTTTGATGTCTATCTATTTTTCTTCAGAATTCTGTCCTCTAGAGTCCTCTTAGATTTTTTTTTTCTTCTGACAGGAGTCAAAACATTCTGACTTGAGTGTAAAATTCTGTCTTTTTTCAACATTCTGACTTTGCTCACAGACTTTTTTTTTTAATTTTTTTTTTATTCTGACTTTCTTCCCCAGACTTCTGACTTATTCCTCTCAATTCTTTCAGAGATTTAAAAGCACCACATTTACACAACACTGAACTTTCCCTGTTTAGTTCTTGTGCATTGCCAGAACGATAAATGGTTCATTCATTTAAAAAGGTTTATATACCCTGGATACTGTTTTGTGTTCAGTGTTCAGTCCGATAATATGTGAAATGAGAAATTAACTAAACAGCAAAGAGACAGGTTGTAACAACACTTCCAAGTCCTTCTTGAATCTCTGCCCAGACCTTGGAAATAGTCTTGGTGATTGATAGCAGCTGAAAGCCTTTTATGGCGTATTAATGTTGTTTGGGGTTATTTTGTCAGATAGTTGGCAGACATAGTTTTGAATGATTTCAAATGACTTGGAAGGATTTCAAAGTCTCCTCTGACCTGAAACTGATCAATTACACTTAGGACATCCTCCAGTGGACTGTCAATAAAGAGCAATCTGAATCACTCTGTGGTTGTAGATGCCAGAGGGTACGCTGTAGAAAGAACGAGGAAAAAAGTTGATATTGGATGCTATCACCGCCCACTTTCAGACAGATTCTCCCTTGGCTCTGTGTACACCACCAAACAAGCCAAGCTAAAAAACCTGGCGTGGTACCCTGAGTCAGCCCAAAGCTTGTATTGGACTACGGTGAGAATTCAGAGCACAACAGAAACACAAACTCCAAACAGCCCACTAATCTTGCTATAACCCAGAGGACAGCAGCCAACACTCTAAAGAAGAGAAAGAAATATTTTTATCCCACACTTATTTGGCTTCGTTAACATTCCCCACCGCATCACTTTATTTGATTATATTCATTAGCCTTTGCATAGCCATCACTCCCACATTTTGTCGATTCCATCTACTTTGTTCATCTGCATGCGCAACAGCACACGGAGCTTAAAAAATTGCTTGACAGTTTGACACGAACCCCTCACTGCTTCTCCTCGGTAAAAACTCACAGCCAGGTGAACGCGCTGCTCCATTTAGCATATGAAATGTATTAAAATCTGACTTGTCACGGAAGAAACAAGCTTTGCTATATAGAACTGATGAGCAGGCATGAGTCGGGGCCCGGGTTTTTAAATGAGTCACAGCTTAACAAATCCAAACAGATTTCCGACTGCAGATTCAGATTTAAGAACCAAAATGCCAGGAGCAACTTCAGGTCAATCATTTAAATAGAAACGCCATCTGTCTTGTGCACTTCATTGCGGTCAAAAGAGCTGCCAGCCAGTGTAGCACATTCAATAATTCACTCAGGTCTTTGATGGGGTGTCGCAGCCGGTAGACAAATCCAGACAAGAGGTCCCTTTAGATGGGAAAGGAAAATGAAAGTGGTGCAAAAAAGTAGAGAGGACATTTATGACTGTGATAATGTGTCCCTGAGTAATTACCTAACACCACCTTAAACTTTGGTCTCATCTTTAGCAGGGCTGACAACTTTTCAACAAACCTCGGAGTGAGATTTGGTGGGGCTGAGGGCTCCATGCTTTTTCCCCATTGAGTATCATACCGTAAAAAAACATTTTAATACCATTTATCATATCATTGTTTCTCAAAGTAGGGTCCAGGGTCTTTGAGTAACTACAATTTGGTAACTCTACATTCGGTCATTTGGGTCAGTTCCAGTACCAGAGGCGATTCTAGCATGAGAGAGTCTAGCATTTTCATAGATTCATAGTCAGATATAAGTATCTGATACAATTCATTTTAGATGATATTTTAGCTGGCTATAGTGAGAGTAACATATGTGTGACATTATGGAGTTTACTTTTAACATCTTGATTTAAGGTAAAATATTTAAAACCAGTTGTATATGAAGAGAAGAAGGAACATAAAGTGTAGTATAACACCTAATTGAAATATTTAATGATAGGGTAAGGTAGGGCACAGATATGCAAAGTGCTTTTTAATTTAAAGAGAAGTATTTCGAGAAAAAATAAACAGTTAAATGCCTAAAATCAAATGTTTTCGGTAGTTTTGTGAATATTTGTGAATGAAAGAAACTAGCATAAATTCAATGTGTGGACAATGATACAAACTGCACATTGGAAAAATAACACAGGATACAACCAAGACTGAGTAATTAAACATTTCCTTAAGCTAAAAGGGAAGGTGGTCAGATTTGCCAGTGTACAAAACCTCCACATTTCCCTCTCGGGGTCTCTTTTGTTCACCTCTGCTTTCCTCTCTCCACCTTTATTCCGCCGTCGTTCTTATCAGCGGCGGGCAGACCTTTGCTCCTCCGCCTGCCTGCGCTCTGCTGTCAGACGCCGCTGTCGATAAAGCGCCTGCCCACCTTGATGTCATTGTAGGCTGCGGGTCAGGAGAGCAATTTAAAGCGGCCTGACATTAGGGTCATCGGAATAAATATGCTGTAAACTATCCAGACAAACCACCTGTGTGCTGGTAAAAGAGGCGAGCCTGTGCTGCTTCTGAAGATACCAGAGGTTTGGCCGCTTTGATTTTTTCATCAGTAAAGTACATTTTACAGCTTCATCGAATTCTACCTGCCTCTTTCTGTATACTACTCCCTAGTTAGCTCAGAAATTATCTAGAGACCACACACATCTGCTGACATAGGCACCTAAAACTCAATAACAAATCTAACATGAACTAAAATCTTCCCATAGGGTTTCTGGGATTAAAAATACCCATTAGAGGTTGTCTTTTGCAAATGTGGGTGGGTTATTTCTATTTTTTCATGGTTCACTGGGAGCGGTCAATCCATGTCCTCATTAGTTCCCCGTCCTCAGTGGTTTGCACAACAGTTTCTCTTCAGCACCATATGTTGTAATTGATTAACCAGCCTTCAGGGGGTCTCAGTAACTCAACTTCTTAAACAGTCTTGGAAATAAAGTCCATAGGGTCTATACACACACTTATGGAGACCGAGCTAAAGCCATTTAAATGTGTTTTTATTGCGCTTCAATGAACAATTTTTTGTGCTTCCTCTGCAGAAGTGTTCAGTTTGTCCTCTCTGGGCACCTGTAGCAACTGTATACAGGAACTATACACAAAATTTTAAGTGGTGCAACTTTAAGGTCGCCATTTTTTGATGGGGTATGGTAAAGCAAAAAATGTTGTTTGTGGAAAAATTGCTATGCGTGAAAATGATCTGTCGTGCGAGAAAGTCTGGGAACAGCGGATATAGGTTATAAAAAATTGCTTTAAGGGTATTGCATAGTTAGAAAAACCTGGTGTGATTCTTTTTGTAAGATTTTGTGTTAAATATTAGATATATCCGTGATTCTGGAAATATTGTATGGATTAAAAAAAAACAAAAAACAGTAAATATGTTTGATCTCTACGTTAATACCATGAATTTCTGCCTTAAAAATTCTGGTCAGAGGGATTTTCTATTTTACGATATGGTCCCATTGAGGAATGATGAGAGACACTGACACTCAGAGTGCATTCCTTATATGCCCAAACTACTCCATCATCCCATTTTAGTAGCTGTCATGGCAAAAAACACACTTAACAAAAATTAGATGCTAGAACTGGAAGCAGAGTTTTAGTGCTTTTGTAGCAATCTCAGGAAACTCTGCCACATATTACACAAAGTGGGCTTGGGGCTTGTGTATTACCTGTTGCAATGAACCCATAATTTCTGCAGGACTCGTGGTATTTTTTTTATTTTTTATTTTTATTGCAACTTCCTTTTTGTTGGTCTCTTGTCTTCTGCTGTCTCATCACTGGGTCTTTCCCTAAAAAAAACAAACTCTCCAGCGTTTTTGTTTTTTGTTGCTAATTTTACCTTGGTTCCTTGTCTGGCACATGGAAGAACTGTGAGAGGCTCCGGCGGAAGTACATCATTTTTTCCAAATAAAACACCCGGAAGACTGTGATTATCTATAAAATGAAATGAAATTACTGATAAATGTTTATTTTTAAATTATTTTTCTGTGCAGCCTGGTAGCAAATGACCCACGGACCAAACCGGCCAAGCTTAGATGTTCTATGCAAGACGTTAACATGCAAATCAGCCTGGTTTTCCTCTCATTGTGTCAGACAGTCACACACTGTATAAAATGGCTCCCTTCGCTTGTGACTAAAAGCCTCTGTTAATTATAAAAGTCGTCAAAACTCAAGCAGCTCTCCACTGAGTCAATCGAGAGCTCCCCAACACATCTGCACTAAACCACACACACGAGCCATGGGTGCACATCCTCTCCATTAATGTATGCAACAGTCATTAACTTGGTGACTGTGGATCATGATTAAATTGATTAATTGAATGGAAGGGGAAATAGCTCCACCAGATTCCTGTGAGGCCAAGTGGATGTACACAGTTAGCAGATTAGCTGTAGGCCTGTGTGACAGCTACAAAATGAAAAAAAATATGAGGATGGCAGCCTAATCAGACAAGTAGCGCTGCTACAACAGGATCTCAGTGACAAATGTAGTACTTACAATACATTTTTAACACCATCAGTGCACCATGTTTCTTGTAGTTTCTTAGTGGTTAAGGTCTTTCTTTACCGGTTGCTATTACATTATATTGTTCTGGGACCAAAAATTTGAATATGCCTTGTATTTCATCCTTTATTCAGCTAAATGAAGTAGTAGAAAAGCAATCAAGTTGAGATTAGTTGATTTATTTCTGCAATGTAGTAAAGTTCTTCTCAAATTCTCAGATTAAAAATAAAAAATAGGCATCTTCATCATAAACTGCCTTTTCTTTTGATGGTTTAATATTGAGAATACATGGTCTGATGTAAAAGTCTAAAGTATTTAATATATAATATGGAAACAGTTGGCAGTGTAACATAAAAGTACTTTGTCACACATATAATTATTACATATAACAAATCAGCTATGTTTGGCAGTCTGCTGCAATCAAGAAAAGAATGAGTCAACTATGTGCAACAACAACATTAGGGGTGGTGTTCATGAGCATGAAAAAAAAGATAGAAAATTGATAAAAGTCTGGACATATATGTGGTATAAGAAAAGGAGCAAGTGAGTCTCGGAGAGACTGAGGCAAGTTGTTAACCTAGGCCAACCACTACGAAAAGCAGTGGCGGGCCGTGCATTTCACGCTTAGGCCTTCAATGACGTCCCACTCATAGTTGCTTGTCTGGAAATGATGGACAAACCCTTTTCCTGCTGGGACAGGCTAGCTAGCACAGGGGTTGACCGACCTCTTCTCACAATATCCAGCTTTTCGTGAAAGGCCCGTCGTGAAAATGGCGTGGAAAGTATATCTGCAACCAGATCAAGCTCTTCTCCTCCTTCAGCCATTATGGGTTAAAAATACAGCAGTAGCTGTTGGATCTCCGGGTTTAGTTTGATATTCTGCAAATTGCCGCCTTTCAGGCTCTAGCAAGTGCTTATCCAATCACAGGACGCGTACATGTCCAGTTTAACGTAAGACCTTCTAGCTGGCCTTGGTCTGCAGAATCGAGATCTGATTGGCTATTGTAACTGACTGTGTCCGTTCACTTACAGTGCACAGGGGCCTGCTCTGTTGATTCTGATGGTCTCAGGCAATTTTTTTCAAGCTAGCTGAAATATAAGTGGATAAAAACTCTACCATAATAAACAACATTGGAAGCCACTCAACTAAGTGGATTTAATATAACATAAAGAGAACAGAGAATAGAGAATAATTTTGTTTACATATTTATAAAAATAAAATAAATTTACTTTTCTGGGCATGTTTAGGCCAGCCTTTGGTAATTGAATAAAGGTTGTATCATTTTTTTATAGAATTTGTAAATTTATGACAGAAACCAAAAAAAAAAAATCTAATTTATGAGTTTGTGTGTTTCTGTGTTTTAAATAGGCAAAAAAAAAAATGTTTTTTTAATCCTGTTTCCTCAGTGAAGCTTAACAGCACAACAATATGAGTTCATATTTCATTCGTATCAGAAGAGCTGTTTGAGAACTTTCAGCTTGAATACACAAAGGCTTTAAAACTGTAAAAATGCTTATAACAGGAGATAACCAGTGGCACAGTGCTCTTATAAAAGCCAGACAGAATTCTAAACAAAGGCATGGATTAAGTGTGATTTACAACTGAAGGCTAAGAATCTCGCATTGAGTTAAGCCTTTATCATAACCCATAGGGTTACATGCAGTGTAAAGTTTACTTCATAAAAGCTTTGAGATGCAACTTTCCAAAGTCTTGGGTGACCTGCTGTGACTCAGAATTCCTTAAAAGAAAATAATGAAAGATTGTGTATGTTTACCAGGAGGAGGGAGGCTAGTGATTTCCGACCACATGTGAGAAATTGACTTCCTTTGTTCTTTCATTCGGGTCGTGAATAAATCTGAATAAAACACACTCCTAACCCCTCTTCAAAGCAAAGGTACAGTCGAGGGGAAAAAACAGTAACATTTGAATAATTATATTCCTTTAGGCTGCATTCCCTAGACACAAGACTGTAATAATACAGCCCTTGGTAACAGCAGGACCCTATTAGCTAGTTGGAAAGTGCCACAGTATATATCACAGTGAGTTGACGCTGGCAAGAGTAAACACTTCCCGTTCAATTTATCTTTGAAACAAATGCTTCCTTTGCTGTTCATAGGCAGCAAATGGAGATACATTTATATTTACAGAGCCAGTCGCATTGTTAGCCAACTGGTCTTAGGCCAACAACCACAACATGAAGACTTTAGCTATATCTTATAATTCATTTTTACACAATGGAAGTCAATAATTTATAGAGAAAGTCCAGCTTCGAATATAGTTCCCTCGAGTTGAATTTACCAATCTGTTCGAGCATATCTCAAGCTTTGTTTACTTTCACACTGGCTTCTAATCAGTGTAAGAATTGAAAAGCAGCAACACGTCGCTTTTAAATTGGCTTCATTAACCCCATGGCTACACCCAGCCCCTTTTCACGAGTGATGGGCAGTGCTTATAAGCTGCTTGTGTGTGCTAAAGGGCCATCTCTGCCTGCTCTAAATCTCTCTCCATGACTCATAATACGGCTGGAAGGCCTGCGAGGGATTGCTCTCCCAGAGATCAAGGTCAAATTTCATTACTCCTAATGAGGCTTAGCACCCATCAGGATCTCTTGTCTCCATCTCTCGCTAGCTTTACAGACATGAAAGACAAGTAGCAGCAGATTCACAGTTGAGCGCAGAGAGATTTTGGAGCCATTATAGATAACACCACTGAGGGAAAGAAATGCCAGTATCTTTTCCCTCGCCGCTGGGTCAGAATCACCTTTAATTGTCAAGTGCATTTCACTCGAGACTCTCTTTCAAAACTGATGCTTGTGTTTTGATCTGCGTGCTTCTCAAAAGACCAAGTGAAAAAGCCACAGCTGTGTCATCCCTTTTCAAAAGTATCTTAGACGGAGTATTGTAATCACACAAACGGTGGTTGTGTGATTTCAAGAATAATGAAATGTGCTTCCAGCTCAAAGATGAGATATTCACTTATGTGTGGCTAAATAAAATGTGTCCTCTTTATATCAAATCCCAGATAATGGCATAATCATTGCCTAAATGGAGTCATCCTTGCAATTGCTAGTGTATTGTCAGGCCCAGGGGTGTTTGCTGTGTACCTGGCTGAAAAGCATTCATGCATATATTTGTGCATGTGTGTGGGGTTGTGTTTGCCTCTCCCGGTTCCTCTTTGATAGATGTTACAGCTATAGGTGTCTACATAAGATATGTGCTGTAATCATGCTGTCAGATCACAGAGCTGTTTCATGTATTTTTGAAGAGTGTGGAGAATGTGGTTTTCACTCTTCACAGGACATTATAGAGCTGCACGACGTGCTTACAACACTTCACACACACACATCACAATGTCTGTTTTGCTTCTTTTTTATTGCACTTTCAACTGTAAAATCAGGGAATCAACTCCTCTAGAATACTGAACTGGTTTCAAACAATTGGTATTTACTTGCGTTTACAACATTTTGCTACTACGAACATTAGGTATGTAACTTTATGATGCCAATGTCTTGCTTCCATAGATGCAACTTTACACCAAGGATATGGCTGGAAGCGGGTGGAGTCCAAACCACAGCCTTCCTTCAGGCGTTGTGCTACTAAATCATCCTCTTTCTGCCATAGTTAATCAGCAGATGTGGTGACTTACCTTATGATTTCAATGGTAGAATCATAACTTCATTTCACTAGGCTTATATTTGCACATACTGTTATAGATGGCCCTTCAATGAGATCTGCTTGTGATTATTTATTATGTTGTTATTATGTTGTAGAAGTAAGGACTTTTCTATTTCATTTCTTGTTCAGTATGCATGATGCAATCACAGGTTGTAGCCTACTGCTGTCTATTGCTTATTGTCTTTTGTTGAGAGTTGAATTTTCCTTTTCAAACTGCATCTAATATGCTCAAATACATGGCTGTGGATGGGTGGCTGGTTTGGATTTATAGGGTCATGGAAAGGCACGACTCAAGAGTGTCTTCAGTGAAATAAATGGAAGTGACTGTTCCATCCATTTGGTTTTCTGTCTTACACACTAAAATATACAGACAGCCATGGCCATTTTGGGGAATGGGATTACTGTTTTCCCTTTCAATCTGAATCTCCACTCCTCTCACTTCTAAATTGTCTGTTTGTCTGCCTTTACTGCTTTTTACTTCTCCTTTTCCTCTTCTCTTAAAGCAATACTGCCATCAATTTAAAGACAAATTTATGGAAAGGCACAAAGTATGCAATGCCTCTGGTTTAGTAGGCAATGCAAGGCTTGCCTTCTCTGATAGGTTTCCTATGTTGTCGTAAAAAAAGTTTTCTTGCTTACCAACTGAGACACAATTCTCAAGTTTAATTTATATTCTCATAAGACTGTTAAGCTATGTGATAATCATTGTGTGTGCTTGGTCTTCAGGGTTAAAAATCATTTTGACTCTAAAGAGACCAACTACCAAGTTCTTACTCTGGGGAAAAAGCTTATTACTAGTGATAAACAGAATTAATGAAATGAAAGGGGGAGACTGCCTAAAGGATTAGCTGCAGATATCAATAGAGACAGAAGGAAATGAATATAAGGAGAAAAATGGTCTCTGGCCTCAATATTTGTGCATGTTTGTTTGTTTGTTTGTTTGTCAATAACAAAGCAGCACAGTGGCTTTAGCTTCACAGTAAGTGGGCCTCCTCTGGAAGAGAAGTTCCCCACAATTAAAAAACACGTTCACTAATCATCCCTGAACGAGGCACTGGCCCAAGATCTGGAGGAAGTCCTAGGTGCTCGTTGGTTTGCTACTGAACCTAACAGATTACCTCAGCAGAGCAAATTAAATGATGGAAGGTCTAGTGTAGCAACATTCCATAAAGCTTGGAAGCTTTTTCCTTTTGACTACAGTGTAAAACAAGACACAATCTACTTTGAGAATGGTTGAATAATATTCTATCAGCTGATAGAAATTCACAGAAAAACACTACTGGTACAATAGTGTTTGTAACATGATTAATTTAAACAGAAACACTCACATGGGGCTTAGTTTTAGGTCACTATCTTTGGAACCATCATGTTGTTGGGATTTTGTTTTGTTAATATTATAGTGTCATGGACCTGAGCACCCATTTTCTAAATGAAATTGGTAATCCCATATCATAGATATGAATCATGTCACCCAGGGTCATGAACTGAACAGTAAGTGAGATTAGATTGTGTGGACTATTCCAATGAATATGACAATCCAGTTTTTCCTGCAAAAAAATAAGATCAGTGGACACACTGAGGCCGGACGCTACTACTCTTTTTAAAGCCATTTATAATGAATAAGACCATGCTTCCAAAGTGTCACCATGGTTCATAATAGGACTCCAGTACAGTACGTCTTCTTTATTTACAACAATCTGAACAGCCCATGGCCTCATGGACTGTATAGAATGAGGGGCGACAGAACATTTGTTCCACTGTGAGACACAGACCTTGAACAGCGTCCAGATATATCTCACAGGTAGAGGCTGATTAATGGGCAGCCTGTCACCCAACATACCATGTACAAATCTCCACGGACGTTCCATTAAACAAGGTTGTCAATATTGACGAAGGAGATCACAACGGCTCAGGATCAACTCATCTCTCTATTCCCCGTGTCAGAAGCTCAACCATTTTAGCGATGCATGATAAAGTGATCCACGTGCACCTTAGATTGCCTGCTTTAACTGTGAGGGATAATCCTGGGCCAAAATGTCAAGCTCTGTGCCAGTAATGTAAATGTGTGGGCGTGTTTGGCTATGTACAACTATTATTTATAAAAGGGGATGTTCATATCTGTTACAGCAGCCATGGTTGAATAGAACTGCATGTTCCTGCATATTTTATTCCATGCAAATATAAATATCTAAGCTTGTTTACTGAATATTTAACCACAGCTTGGCATAGTCAAAATGTAGACGTTTAAAGCCCTATTGAAGCCAATAGAAGTTTCATTACTTCCTGTTTCTGATTCTACAGCTGTCCAGAGCAGACAAATTGAGCGCTCTAATATTTCTTTTTGAACTTTAGGTAAATGGGTGGGCAATCATAAAGTATACTGAATTTGTTTTTTTTAATATATATTATTTTTTGAAGTGAACTCATCAAGTGACCTATATTTACATATTCCCTGACCTGTTTTAGTGTCATTTAGATCTTTAGTTTAGTTTTTCTTTGTTTGCTTTCTTTAATTCCTTTTAATTCTTTTGGTTTGGTTGATTTAGGCTTTTTGGCTTTTATTTGGTGCCCTTTTGATTATTCTTGGCATTGTCCTTTTAACTGTTTAACACCCCTGACAGTTACCAATATCCAAAGGCTAAGTTTTTTTCATTAAATGCTGCATGACTATCACTGAATTTTACTCTGGATTTTTAAAACAGACAAACAAAACAACAACAACAACAACAACAAACAAAAAACAAATGCATCCCTCCATGTGTTTCAAAATGTGCAATTATTCATCTTTTGCTGTAGTTAAGTTTCAGAAGTGATGTATTATGAGGTGTTTGGCTGTTTTGAGTGAAAGCTGGTAGAATAAGGGTGTCGTTCAGTCTGGCTTTCAAAACTCATATTTATATATACCCTGAGACAGATACACTGTAGATGTAGTGCAGTTGTTTCACTAACAAGACAAATGTCAAAGATGCTATCACTCAGAGTTTGTGATATGGCTGTAACGTAGTGACATAAGTTAATATTAGCATCAGTGTATTGAATGACAGGGCCTGTCTGTAGACTGCTGCAGCTAGACTGAGTAGACTAAATGAGGAACCAGACTGTCAGAGCTTCTGCAAATGGAAAGAGATACACAGCTCTGCTCATTGGATTGTTAAGCTAATGCTATCATAAACATTAATGCATTATGTTTAACAGCTGCTTATAGCAATTAATTTCAGGGCTTGGACGTGGGCAATTTAGAGTCGATTTACACAACAATGCACTTTGCTTGAAAGGTAAGGATTCTGTTGTGGGTTGACATGTCATTTTTACACATTTTTATGCCAAAAAAATGGATGAGATTCTTTTCTGAGTTGTGAAATTAATGACATGATGACATTTCAGCCAGGTCACAGAAAGATATTGGCTGGATGGACAAATCCATCCTGTGGCATTCTAAACAAATAAATGTATTTTTTTCAACACAGATTAAGCTAGTCATGTAAATGGCCCCTTAGACTCAACATATGAACTTTACAGACAGAGAGAAGCCAAAGTGCTTGAAGAGGATTCACAGCACTACAACTAATAAAAGGGAACAAAAGCCCATACAAGCATGTCAGGGAAAGATTGAATTACATACTTTCCCTACTTATTATTTATAGATTAAATATTGACCTCATAATAATAAATGTCCTGCTTGTCTTTTAACTGCACTTTGTGACAGAATGGTCCTGTGTGGATTTAAGCAGAAAAGTGAGAGTTGTTCTGGGCAGTGAACGACCACATAAACCCTGACAGAGAGCTATCAGACTGTAACACAGTCTGATTGACCCATTAAGCTGTTCCAAAGCCCTTTACCGGCAACGAACTAAAGGCAGAGAGAGTGGAAACTCATGCGAAATACACTTTCAAAATTCAGTCTCTTCTTTAATTATATCCAGGTTCATGGCTGTACTTTTCGAATGAATCCACTTTATTTTCTTAATTTAAATCCCAGCTGCTTCATAATAGAACATGGAGGGCAGATCCTGTATGCCAGTGTAGCACATTAGGGTAATTGATCCATACATAACACTCCAGACAACCCCCGAGGACTTACATTTCCTCTGTTTTACACATTCTGCTCAGACAATGCCTCTAATTTTGAGCTGGTGTTTAATGGGGAGCTTCTCTGTCAGTGTTTAAATGCATGCACTTTGCACATGTGAGCTAAATCCTATTAGGCTTGTCTGTCATGCTCAAACATATAGTTATACCTGTAGTGTAATGGGAAAGTGACCCACTAGAAAAAAGAAAAAACACAGTGGAATTATGAGATTCAAAGGAAAGAAGCAATAATGGGAGGCCTAATAGTAACAGCCATGCCACATCTGGCTTACCACAGGCTATTGAGGTGAATAATTTAGTGTTGTGAGAAAGCCGAGACGTGGTCTAGAATGCAGAAGCACAAGAATGTGCATCAAATCAGTGCTTTAGTAGGGTTAGCTTGCAGACTTGCTGTTTACTGTACTGTACAAGGACAGGTAACATTGTTCTGTTTGCTAGCCATGTCTACTATGAATGATACATTTCTCCAAGGGATTTTTTTTTTTTACCTTTGCATATTTGCTTGTTACATACTAGTAAAGTGATAGAGGCTGCTCTTGTTTCCATGGTGCATGGCATGTAAGAATACAGGCCCAAAGCAGGTGGGAATGACTCCAGCTCCCAATAACCAGGATAACAACAGGATAGGTGGTACACAAAAATGAAAGAATTATTGATATTCTCCATTCTTCAAAATTCCCAAATACCCCAAAAAGATTAATAGTTAAAGGTAAAGGAAAATTAACCATTTTCAATTAAAAGTCTCATCACCTGCACTATTTCCAGTTACTATGGCTCCCAGTTGGCGAAGAAACCAACAAACCATGATGAAATGTCATTAGCAACAGATGACATTGTTGTTGTCATGGCCTCAAGTCAAATAAAAACTGCTTCGACAAACTGCTTCGACTTATTTTTGACTTCAAATGATCTCTAATTTACTCTTCTTCTAATACATAATGGTAATAATAACCCTCTAAAAACTGTTTGCCAGTAGGAATAGGTCTGAAGGTTTCATACCAAATACAAACTATGAGGCTACATACAATGGACAACCTTCCACTATTGAATGTGATGTGAATTGAATTTTTCTTAATATGCAGTACACTTGCAAATCTGCAGCACACTCCTCCTGGAAGTTCCTGACTCCTCTCATGAATGATGCTTAAAAATGTTACTCTCAAGAGCACTACCAGCAGTAATATGGTGACTTATCCCAACTTTGCAGAAAGCTCTGGCTGTTACTGAGGGATAAGGTTGGTACATAATTCATCATAACTTTGCTTTGGAGCAGACAGGATCTAACTCAGGAAACCGTACTCTTAATAAAATATAACCACTTCACCTGCAATAAGCATATGGAAAATTACATTCACAGTGTAGGTGACCAAACAAGAGTCTCTAGCAGCATATTGCTTTTATGAATTACTCTGAAATGATACTTTTGAAAGACAATGAAATCAATTTGGTAACCTCGGACGTCAAGTATATGAAAGTCTAGTAAAGCTTTTTTAAATGTCATTATAATTGCATGTATGTTCAATAGGCCAAATTATTCATATTTTTCCTTCAGATAAGCACAATGTTGGCCTTCAGAGCTCAATGCCATGATTCAAGAGGTGTTAGAAATGGAAAGATAAACATTCATACACTTCTGGGCTGTTTTCTGTTTCACTATTTATTAAATGTTTCTCAACATATCGACTGACCTTCATTCACGTTTCCTTCATGTTTTATACAACTGATGGTGTCCACACATTCAAACATATCCACTCACCTTGGTTTAAGATGAAAATTAGATTGCATACATTAGGAAAGAAAGTGTTTGGAAAGGACAGGCACTTTCAAATGAATACTTGAGGTGAACCAACTTCAAGGAACTGCCTCTGTTACAAGGTCATTTTATTCATCAGAGCAATGATACATATATAATAACTACGACTAAACTGCACTGCCACTTTCTGTTCCTCTTTTAGTCACGCAACACCCCAAACTAATAAGAAAATTGTTAATTATGGTGCAGTTTTTTTTTTTTTTTGTAAATAGAAAATTACTGACTTTACTACTGATTTACTGAAAAAAATCTTTAAAAAAGTTAACATTTTGACTAAACAAGATAAATACCAACATATCAATATAATTATTTTGTTGGCACAAGATGCTAAATTTAGAGGCCCTGTATTGATTTCCTATTATTTTTTCTTGAAATGTAAGGGATTTTTCATATCACAAATAAAATGTACACAAATGTTATCAAATCAGTTAAGTTTTGCTTCAAGTCCCAGAAAAGACTGCTCAGGCATAACCCATGCACTAGCACCCTGATGGGAGTGAGTGCATTGTTGTGCACATGCCTGATCCAACGTTTTGAAAAAGTTAAGTACAATAAATGTATGTGGCTAAAAGAATTTATATATTGATACCATAGTCATAGTAAATACAGTAGATGCCTGTGACTTGATGCTAAAGGCACTTACATTGAGCTGCAGTGATTCCGTCCATTGTCCAATCATCTTGTATCCGTGTCCGGTGGTGTTGTTCCACTGATACTGAAACAGGTCATAGCGTCCTGGGGCATCACCATTTTTGTTGAATGTCACTGAAGTGCCGGCGCTTCCTGTCAAACAAAGTGTCAATGAGTAGGTCAAATGATGATAACGAAGCCAATCTTTGGACAACGGAAAGCACCACCTGAACAACAGAGGCTACATTAGCAATGGGAATCTTGGAGTATTTTGAGACCTCAAGTGCAAGTCTCTCATACTGAACAGAAATGATTATAACTTCACTTCAGAGAGAACTAGTCCTTGAATTAAGACACAAAAGTTTGCATATCTGTCTTCATGATTGATTTCCATGCTTCCAAAAAATGACATAGATGTACTTAATATAGTCTGGAACAGTCAGACCTGACAACGCCTGGGATTCTACAAAATCTCACCGAGATTTTCTGACACGTGTCACAGCTGAGCAGCAACCTCAGTGAGAATGAGCCGTCTCCCTGACCTGGCTGTCCTCTCAGCTCGTGTATAGTGTCTGCACCTTGAACCCGCATCCCTCTTATTATTTCTCTGTTCCCTTCACTGTGCAGTGCTAGGAGGTCTCCTCAAAGACATTGGGTTTATTTACTGTGGCTCGTTTTGCTTTGGTGCAGGCCAGGAGTTTCTTTCAAGTTTGTATTTAATTTAGAGTGAAAGCGAAGGCGCGAGACACAGAGGATGACAAAGGCAAATAGAAATGTGGCAAGAAGAAATGGGAGAAAGGGGTTGACAGAATGAGGAGAAGGCACTGATAGTCTTTAGACGAGAGAGATATTCTCGGGTCAGTTTTGCAAGAGATTCTACAAATGATTACGGCTTTATTATGCTTTATTTGATTTTTCCTTCATTACATACGACATAGTAGACATATTAAATGATAGACTGTAATTGTATTGATATATTTGTGTATGTGTCATTTCTGAAGATGCATCAATTTATTCATGTCCACAAATCAGGGCTTGTACTTTTGATAATTGGCATCTATCTCATTGTCCAGCTCAACAATATAAACAAATCCAACTAGAGTGACATAAATTTACATAGAAAAAAAGGGTTTGTCAGTCTTGTACAAAGCCGTTATGCAGGTAAGGATTGTATGAGGTTTACCATCTTAGTCTTATTCATATAAAGGCCGTTTAGAGCTGTTTTAAGGCATCAGTAGATTTTGATCTCCAAACCCAATGTTTCTTATCTTTCAGAAAGCGGCCATTCTTCTCTACACAACCATAAACTGATGATTTTTTGCATATAAACATGGTAGCGTTAGCAGCAGTGACGTTCACAGCTCCCCCTACAGGCCTGGCAGTTATTCCGCAGCGTTTTCATCTGCTGATTGTGTCCATGCAAAGAGTGGCTAATACTTTCGCCTTTAACAAATGAGACTTGCAGCTGGAATGATAAATTGGAGGTCAGTCTGAAAGATATGCTCAGGGACAGTGTCTGAAGTGCTCTATGCCGATAGCGGTTTGTCTTTCGTCTATTTGGTGTCAGGGAGCTCAATCAGTCATTCCTTCCACCAGACAACTGCTTTGGATCGATAGTTGGGTTAAATGCAACCACCGGCAACAGAGGCCCATGTGAAATGGAATTTTGGGTTATATACAAAGGGATAATAGATACAATGGATAAAAATGTCAAGTCTGTTTTTTCTACCTGGTTTTAGTGGCGTAATGATATGTTGTATAACTTATTCAGACTAAAGGATTTGAGTTTAAATGGTTTTACTTTCTTTCTTGTTTTTAACAAACGAACCAGAATGTAAAGATTGGAGTTTTAAAGTGATGAATACTATGATTGTAATTTTGAGCCAAGCAATATACACACATTATAAACAGACATTTGTCTCATTAAACTTTAACGCCACTCTTCTACTTTTCATTAAACCACATAAAGAACCACGGTGTCCTAATGATCAGGATACTCATTAACTCATTGATTAGCAGAACACAATAGAGAGACTTGGAGTATAACATGTATTATTCAGAGCACACACCACGAGCTCTGCTGGAAGCATTCATACCTTGGCTTGATCATGTTTTTAGGTAATTATTAAGACTCTCGTTTTCTGTCACCAGTTCAAGTGACACTTTTGTTTGAAATGAGCTCTTTGCAGGTTTTAATAATTACATGATAAAACCTTTTTTTTCAGGGCTTGCTTCAAGAGGTCTTCTCTCATGCAGATTATTACAAAGCGTGCAAAAAGAGTATGAATACGACATTATTGCAAAATGATAGCTTGTAAATGAAATGTTGAAATACCGTATCATATGCAAGAAAAAACAGTTTGGGGCTATTATTGCATGTGCTAATATAATGTAATCAAATCTCCATTATTCACTAAAAACTCCAAATCATAGATCTTTCTCAAAACAAACCACTTTTTACTTTTTATCTGCACAGTTAGCTAGGAATTACTTCTACTGGAGATATCAGAGGAGAATTATGAAATGGAAGCAGGTTTTGTTTTATATCATTACATTGTATGGGAAGGGTATTTTCGAAAGCATGATGCATACCATCTGGAAGTGCAAAAAAAAGTTACAGACTTAATGACTTAGATTAAGACAGCAGTTCCTTATTATGATGCTATAAAAGTCTTAATTACTGGCTCTTTAAGACCAGGACAATATTTCATCTCATTACAACACCTGTTCACCAATAAACTTGCTGCTTTAGAACATTCAGTTTGTTTAATGCCAAGATTGTTTCCTGTATCCAAATGACATATTGAATGAATGCACCACTAACCACTTAATAAAATGAAACTTTGCTGTGAGGCTACTTATTCCCTGCAGCGAATGTTATACTATATCCTCCTGAGAAAACATTTGCGCAGTTGTGCAGACTATTTTATGCATTTCTTACTTGTATTTCTGAAGGTGCATCTTATCTTTCTACTCTCAAACCTCATTCCCCTGCATATCGAGACAGTTATTGGCTGCTATACTCTGGTGCTGAAAGTGGTTATTCCAATCATTTTAATACACCGACTGCAGCACACCAGCTCTGTACGGGAGGATATGGAGCTTGTTTTAGTCTCCCTATTGTATAGTATAAGCCTAAGTCACACAAAACTGGAAAAGTAATATTTATTATATTTTTGATGGAGGTTTTGGTCTCAGGACTTCTACCAAGTGACATTAAATAGGAGTTGGCACAGTTTGGATTCCCATGCAAACATGAGGGTCAGCTTCTTAAAGTCTTGCTGTGATTGACTCCCAGACAACTGCCAATTGTTAATACTATTTCATTTAACCAGGCCAAGTACCGGCCATGTTACCATTCATAAAGGAACACTGACTGTGATTGGCAGCTTGCTTCCTGCTGCTAGTACAGTCACCCTCTATAAAGATACAGATGCTCAAGATAACCTTTCACTCCAGATGAGTCAGGGCTGAGTGGCAAAAGGACGGGACTTGGTGGGCTAAGCTGCCTTATGGTCAGCCACTCATTTTAGTTCTGGGGCCACATACAGTCTGATTTGTACCAGTAAAATGATTGAATAATAACCTTGAAATAACCACAACTCTAGTGTTCTTATCAACCGCAACCAAAAAAGGCTTATGTTGGCAAAAGCCTTCAAGTTGTATGTTTTCATAAACTCAACCAACAATATGTCTTTGATGCTAATGCTATTTTTATGATGGTGCAACATGGGGTTATTTTGACAGGAAAATAGTCATTGCATTGCTGCTATCTACTGTTCAGCTCTGGGTCTCAGTGTTGTGTTATATCCCCTCTTACTAAAACAGTGTGACTCCCAATGGACAAATTAGCAATAGCAATTACTTTAATCTAAAAATTGCAGTTAATGTCTTCAATGAAATTTTCACACTTTCCAAATTCATTCCATGGGCCGGACTGTCACCTCTGGCAGGCCGGTTTTGGCCCCTGGGCCGCATGTTTGACACCTGTGCCGCAGAGAATGTAGCACATTAAACAGAAGTAGCTGTGATTAACCAGAACCTTTATAATGCATTATGAACTTCTGTGGCAACCATTAACATCAGCTGGCCCCATGATTTGTGTTCCACTAATTGGAACTTTATTCCAAATGTGTTGCGGCTGATGAAAATGAATAAGGTATTAAAATATTCTAAAAGTGTTGTTAAATGAATGCAGTCTTTTCCACTTAGATGTAATTAAATCTTACTCCTGCCATCTTTGTGTCAGTTTAACTGTGAAACCAAAGTGGCATAGTGATATTTCATGAGAAGAAGAAGAGATTTTTGTCATTGAGTAGGACTTATGCACATTAGGAGTGTATACAATAAGAAGCCTTGGTGTTGCATGGAATCACTTGAGCGTCTCAGCCTTGAGGCGGTGCAAGTATACTTTATTGTCCGCAGATTGACAGTGCCATCAGTCTACTCACCATTAAAGCTGACACTGCGGATGTACTTGAGTAATTTTTTTCCTCCAGCCAGGTCCATCTCGGGGCAGATGCCGGAGTTCTCTGGACACAGGTCCCTCTGCATGTTGTGGAGGGCATGGGCCATGGCATATACCGCATCGATCACAAACTGGACCTTTCCTTCTTGCTCGTACTTGGAATCAATTCCGATGCGCTCCTGACCTGAGAGACACAGAGAGAGACAAAGATAACGGTGACTTCAATAAACCTGACCCCGGGTAAACACAGCACAATTGATTTTGTTTGTCACCATGTTTGTTTTTACAATGTTGTGGTCTTGGTATTGGATCGTGTTGTCTAAACAGGCCATATCCAAAACTCCCTTAAATTGTTCATTTTCTCTTCACTTCCTGTGCACAGTAGTGTGATCCAGTAGCATAATCAGATTCTATAGAGTAAATAAGATTGGCCTTGAAGATTTGAGAGTATTTTGCAGTGATTCAGCCAGTAATTGTCCAAAAGTTGAATGGACACAACAAACAGGGTGTCTAACCTGCATACTCTCTAGTTTAGATCATGTCAGCCTGTTTACATGCACACTAAAAGTTCCATTATTATCAGATTTCTGGAGTTATTAAATTATACAAGTGATCACTGAGTCATCTTTATGATATTAAAGCATAAGCACAAAAATAGGTAGATTGCTTTCGGGTAGGTAAGTTTGTTCTATGTTCTTCTTTACTGTTTGAATGTCTCCTTGTTGTATTGTTTCCTTGTTTGTTTGTTTTTTGTACATCTTTGGAAATTAGCATTGTGCTAAACCCGGTATATTTACGACAATATGCATTGTAAATTCATTAATATGCACTGGCATAAATCAATAAATAAATAAATAACATCTGATGTCCTTTGTGTAATAATGGCAGTTATCTGATTATGAGAAAAGGATTAACACACCTAGATTTCTCCCCATTACTCCGATATCTTCGTGCATCTATACACGTTAATCTGATTTATTTCATGCATTTACATCTGCGCAAGTGTACAAAAGTAAACGGAAGTGACTTTTTTTTTTAGTCACAACGTTAGTGGAGGCCAAAACACAACAAACATGGCATATAAACAAAGGACAGCAGCAGCGTGTAGCCTATTTTGCAGACCTATAACCTCCCATATGAAAATAACGGAAAAAAAGTTTGAGCCTTTCATCACTTTGTGCGTAAACTGCAAGGAATCTGATAATGGACTGGAATGGACTTCCCAGTTATCGGATTAGTATGGTCATGTAAACGGGCTCATTAACATGAACCTTAATTAGCTGCAGTTGATAACATCTCAGTGGAAAAGAAAAACACACCCTGCTTTATATCTTATCAAACATCTCACAAAAAAATTGATTTGTGTTAGAACAAAGTTTGACATTTGCTTGTTTTCACTCGAGAAACTGAATCAATGTAATACTTTTTCATAATGTTTTAACAGCCTTCGGGGAAATATCGCTGAGCAGATTTGAACTGAAGCCTAACGAGAAGTGCTAAGCATCCTGGTGATACAATAGGCCGTACCTCCCATTAGTGCTCTGATATCTGCTCCTACAGTTGGTGGTGAAGCCTGAGGGAGCAGAAAAAAAAAAAATAAAAAAATAAAAACACGTTTCCCTAATGCTATGCTCTCCCAAAACAGAAACAGCTGGCGTTCATTTCTAATATGATGGGATTATGATGACTGCTGGATCAGTTCACTAATAGGACTGCAGAAATTAGCCTTTTAATAACAATTATAGACATATGCTCCATTGAGATAATGTTTTCGCAGAACTTAGCTGTTTGATTCTGTATTCTGGGCACATTTTCTGATTGGAATTCGAGTAATTATCTCCAGGTGCAAATAAAATCCTGCATTAGACACTGGGTAGGGTTTTGTTTGGAGACGTGTCGGGAATACTGTATCTTAGTGATGCACAATAATCGAGAACTCTTCTTGTGTTTATGAGTCTGGGTGGAAAAAAAACATACATCAAAATGCTAAATTATGTTAAATGTCACCAGCTGCTGGAAAGTTGTTTACAACCATTGCCTGTATTATAGAAAGAGAAAAACACAAACACACTCGAGTAGTGTTTATTTCTCAATAGCCATTAATTTATTCATTTATTTCTCTTACAGTTCCTAGATTTCACTAAAATTAAAGCAAAATTAGGGTAAATATTGCTAAAAAATGTTAAGCAATCTTTTGAATACCTTGAAATACCTTTGGGTAATACTAAGTAAACAAACACATTATAATTTGTAGATTTGTAGCAGTAGTTTTTTGGGTTTAGCCAGTAAAAACATTTTTGGACATGTGTATTTTGGGCTGGATGTATACCCCTTGACCGATGAGTATACAGAGGGTGGGCAACATAGTCTTAGGGTAATATCAGAATATGTCAAGAAAATAATGACATAAATGACAATACACTATTAGATCTTTTCAGGTCAGGGAGCTGCACTATTAAATTTGCATTCATTACAAACAAAAGTGAGGTCAGTATTCCACTATACAACCATTGACAGTCTAATTGAAAAATGCAGATCTATTGCCACATGGGGGCAGCACTTTTTCTCTCTCGCAGATGAAATTTTTGGTTATAGTCAAACTTGTGTTGTAAAATAATAATAGCAACTTTCATAGAGTTAAGCTGCTACTAAAACAACCATGTACTGACAGCCTCTCTGTTTGTATTAGTGCACACTCACACCAGGGCCATTTAAACTGCCCAGAGCTGAGCTGCACTCACACATGCAACAAGAATCCATGCTTGGGCCCAGTAATGTCATGACAGCACTTCTCTTCTCATCACCATTTGTTTACAAGAGGCACTGAATTGCTCAACGGACGGTTGCATAAATGGACGGTCTTGGTTTTAATGGAGAACGTCAACCGAGTGATATTCACTTTGAGTCTGATTTGGAGTCATATTAGGTCCATCAGACCACTCTGAACCTTTTGCCGCCATTGTTTAAATGGACTGTGAGACGAATTATCGCACATATCACGTCAGGACAACAGCTTGTAGAAGCGCTAGTGCACAACTGTTCCGTGCCGTATCACACCTCTTTCAACCGAGCTGAAACCTGGAAGCATTCTGTTCTTAAGCACGAATGGGAGCACTCAAATCAGCCAAACGAACCAGACTTTAGGGGCGTTTCAGGCCTGGGCACAGCACGGTTTGCCTGGTGTCAATACACTCTTACCATAGCAAACGTTTTCTAAGGCAACAAGAGTCTACAGTTTAGAGGGTACAATGTTTCTTTTGAATCTACTGAAACTGTGACATGGATAGCTGTATTAAGAAGATAAGTGTTACCCTGCTACTCAGTGTTACATAGTGTTACATAGTGGAGTGTGGTGAGCAGGTGACTTGTCGGTCCTTTTTCATCAAGGCAACATCAAAAAGACTTTCTGGGAAAATGTTTTAATGACTCTGAGGTATTTTCTGGTAAACGGTTTCATGGTGTTGCTTAATTTTTTATCATTACAATGAATAACTTGTCTTACCTATTCATACTGCATCAGAGCCTGTTCTATTACAGGCTTGTACTTCTTTTTAAAAAGGTATGAAGTGACAATGCTTGAAATCACAAGTGGCAAATTCACTGGCTCGGAGAACAGTGAATATAATATGGCAGCCCTTTCCCATTAAAAGACATTCTGAATGATGTCTTCAACATAACAGTTAGACACCAAATGAATTCATGTATCAGAGCAGCAGAAGTTAATGCCTGTGGATACACCTCGGTGCTACCACTCTTCGCTCCAACCCGTGAAGCCATGTGCACCGCCACGGAATGCTCCACTCGCGTCTCCATGGCGATGCCTTTGCTTCTGCTTCCCTCTTGATCTTCTGGATACCCAACAGGCCTTTCAGAGTTAATTAGTAAGCATAGTTCATATTACACAGCCAGAGAGCAAGGAAGACAAAGGAATGAGCAGTAGAGCGTTTTGAACATTGCCTCTGTGTCGGACTAAATGTTCGTTTGTGCTCGGGTGCGTGCAGGAAGCCGGCAGCAACGGGGCAAATATACGGCTTCATTACAATCATGTGTGAAAGAGAGGGTGGAGATGAGACTGGTGGGGTTTTGGATTCACCCCATTAACTTCATAGTATGCCTCCTTCACTCTTCCATTTTTCATTTGCCTTATTGCTTTGGTATCATCCTCTCATATCTAATCTTTTTCAATTCTCTCTTTCCTTTTACTTGTAAATTCCAACATTTCTTACAATAAGGTGCACCAAAAAGCCAGAAGAAACACGTCGTCATCTATTATAATGCACTGACTCCTGAATTATTTACATAAAAGCATGCAAGGACAATAATTGCACCAGAGTCTGGCCACGACGAAGCATGCAGACAAATAGGAAGTGCGGTTCAGAGTTCAGCCTCACCTGGGATCTCATTAACTGACACAGGATCTGCGAATGAACTGTGGACACTTCTTGAATAATCACATATGAACTGAATTATGGATGCAACCCCGGTTCCAACAAAACAACAGATCTCATTTTAACCAAGGCTTATAGACATGGAGAGCTGAGATCCTCGAGGGATCGCACGAGGGAAATGCACTTGTGGGAAAGTTGACAGAGAGAATAGTCACAACTTTGCTGATTTAAAGATTTGGACTCATGTAGGATAAGTTTTTAAAAAATGTTGAAAGTTTCTGCGAATCCTACTAGATCCTCATAAATGCAGGGCTTAGAAAATCCACAAGGAAAGCTTAAGTTAGTGGGGTAAGTTTGCTTATTTATTATCTTTAACATCTTTCCAGAAACTGCAGTCTATAATACATTTGTGAAGTTGTGTTGTATGTTTTAATTGCACATATAATAAATTGGCTGGTCTTGATTAATGTCTGTGTGGAAGCAATGTGGAGAAATGGCCAGGTTTTGTTTAAAATGTGCCTTTTCTCTAGCACTATAGACTATTTTTTGCTTCTCTGGCCAGTCCTCCACACAGACAACAATCTACTGCAAGCATTACACTAACTAAACACAACATAATCACGTTCAACTCCAGCTTAATTGTATTGCAAGCTAATATTCTTCATAAATGTGTATTTCTAGCACAAATAAATGTAAGGAATAATGGAAAATAGCTTAACTTCTGTGTTTTTTCCTTTCACCATTCCTTACATGCATTGAATCCCACAAGAAACAACCACATGTATTTTTGAACCGAGTCACTTTGCATCAGTTACTGTATAATGTTTTTATTTTTTTTTTTAAAACTTTACATTAAAAAGTAACTCGCTGCAAAGTATCTTTTTTTTTTTTTTTTTTTTTTTACTGGAGGAATTTGTAAAGAAAGATGTGCTCTTTATCTGCAGCAAAAAAAGTGCTTTGAGTCTCTCTGGTTTTAAGTGAGTGATGTGCATTTTGTGTTGAAGAAATCTACCTGACCTGCATTGAATATATTCTCTCTCGCGTTCCAGAGCTTTAAAGGCTAAGGTCTGTGTACCTGCTGTGACTCACGTTGCTCAGCCAACAATGGCCGCTTTGAGATAGGGAGCAGCATGTATTTGACCGAGAAGATATATACATTGCAGACTGCTATAGAGACTGACGTGTAAGAGCAAAGCAGAAATCCATGGAGTGACTGCTTCTTTTTCATGTGCAACAGCCTCAGCACCATTTATGTGTACTTTAAGAAGCCTTTGACAAAGTTGAATGCATTCAGCACAGACTGAATAATGGCTCAGAAGTGTTCTCTTTGTTTGAAGCTGCAACATGAAACGAGAGATGGTGCGATGCACGGCACGTCCTAAAGAATAGCTCTATAAGGTGTTCACTAAATCCAGGCATGACAAAGAAGGAGAAACCAGAGACAAAAAGGTACAACATATAGGGTAGCTTTACATGAAAATGCAAAGACATTACAGCAAACACAAGATAATCCAACAGAAGCTTAAAACTCTATCCACATGCCTGGTTTCAAAACCAAAATAAAGGGAACCCTTGTGAAAATAGTAAAGCTTCATGTCATAATAGCATTCCTTTGTAAAAGCTACTGAGAAGAGATCGACCTTTTCTTCTACAACACTTAATATTTCATTCATTTATGTAATATTGAGTGTGCAGCAGGAAAATCAGTGAGGCCTTGTTAAAAGAAATGGTGAAAAGCATTGAACAGACACTTGTTCAAGGCTGAGCAGTGAAGCTGTTTTGAATGTTAATCTTAGCATTAGATTGTGTGGCTAAAGTTTGACTTGATTTGATTTTGTGAGATGTTATTTCTGGAAGCATTCTGATGGCAATTCCATGTTGGGCTTTAGTCATTTTATGAAGAAAAAGATCAATAAGGAAACAGAGGTATAAACTCACATTCAAAAATATCTACAAAAAAAGAGACAATTTAACCACCAATGGGTAATTTTTTTCCCCATGGCATAATATCACCAGATTTGGACATATTTATAGTATGGGACAGCTGAGTCTGCTAATAAGCTTAAAATACTTGCTCTAAAACACTGAGGACGTTATATACAGTTATAAACATATAATTTCTTCCTCTGTTTATTTATTTTGAACATTCAGCCCAAATATATACATATTCTGAAAATCATTTTGATCTCATTCACTGACACAGTACCCTCAGCTGGACAGAAACTTTAATATAACTTTCCTGTCCCGGGATGGTAGCATAATGTGAGAGATACCACACTATACAAATAATAAAGAAAATAGGCCAATACTCTGGACCCTAGCAGAGTCGTATTTGTACAAAACATGCTAAAATGACACTACTAAATCAGAAGAACTGTTCCAAACTTCCAAAATCTTTGCACAAACATGGCTTCCGCTGACTATGGGGTTGCACAGAGAGGGATCTGCGCCCTCTGCTGGTTAGAAGTTACTCAGGGTTGCTTTACAAATGTTAGAAATTCAGCTATGGTTGTGGGGTGGTTAGTACCCCTGCCTCACAGCCAGACAATAGTCCCCTTGCCCCAAGACTTGCTGCAAAAGAGACTTGCTGGATAAATAAAGGTAAAAAAAAAATTTTAAAATTTAAAAAATACAAACGATGCAAATGTAGGATAAGTGCTTGTAAAGTATATGGATAGTAACTCATAAATAAAAGTTGCATAAAAAGAATGCATTTAAAGTTATTGAAGTTACCATTTCAAGTTATAGTACTATAAATTTTAATCAATCAGGACAACTTTAATAAAACTTTCTATTCATGCTTTAAGCTTTTGGTTTCCATGGTGACTCTGCCCTGTTGAACTCCCTGGCTGCCTCATTGCAGTTTTCAGACGTATTTACATACTGTGGTGGGCTGAGATGTCAAAAGAAGCAGCTGCAGAAAAAATTATACATTCATGACTATATTTGACTTGACTTAACTCTTTCACCCTAATCAGAAGCTTTATAAATGCACCAGCCAACAAAACACTGCAGAACTGTGTACAGATGCCTATGTTCCTTTTTGGAGTGGAATGCTATAAATAAATGTGAAATGTCAAAAGGCAGTTCAGCTGAGGATGAGTGAAACATGGTATCAATATGGCTCTCAAATGATCTCATTAGAGGAGAGCAGCCAAACCAGTGAGGCTAACTACCATGGCTCCAGAAGGCTGTTTGCTTTAAGTCATGCTCCAACACAAACCACTGCTCCCAATTCTGGATGTTATTGTTCCTTAATCGCATTTATACATTTAGTTGTAGAAGTAGATACTACGCAAGTATTATGTGGTAATTATGGGAAATGGATCCATTGCTACGTGTTTTCTGAAAATGTTTGTTTTGCTGTATTGGGTAGTTAAAAACGTGAAGGAAAAGGCAGAAAGCTATTGACTAAAAAAGGACAGCCCAGTGATGCTTTGGAGAAATTAGTTTTAAATGCATTGCTTTTAATAAACAAACCCAATCTGAAGGTGCAAGTTCATAAAGTTTAGAAAGATCTAAAGTGCTGTTAAGGAAAACAAAATTGTATTGCCTCTTCCAGTTTATGAACCAAACAAAACACCATTATGTTGAACCACTGGGGTTACACATTGCAGCAACATAGATTAGATTTACACAAGACTAACTATAGCCTGTTTAGTTGCTGTTAGTATTCTGACATATTGTTGGTATTGTATTTTTAGCACTCATGTTAAACAATTCAAAATCCTGTTTTTCCCATGATGTCAACAGCTCCCTTTGCTCTTACCATGAAAAGCTATCCTAACTAACAGCCATGCCATTGTGACTTGCCATTGTTAGATGCTGTTTTAGTAAAGAGAGGGAGGCAGACTGTTCTCCATTTAGCTATCAACAGGCTACGTGCACTGACAGCAACAATTATTACCCTGGTATCTGCTACGCAGTCGCAGCTCTAAGCAGACATTGATCGGAGTCGTCCTATCTCTTTTTAGAAAGCCTCTGGAGGCTGCTACTATAGTCTCCATACCCCTCTCTATTTTCTCGCCTGGGGCGAAGGGACTTGCAGCCTAATGTTATCTCATAAACAGGATTCCCTAAGTCCTCCTCTCTTCACTATGACCTGCTCATATCTGCTTTTAGTGCTCCATAACATACACAAACACATGAACACACACAAAATGACACACCCGCTGGACCCCACTGGCATCATTTTATCTCAACTCTAGCCTTCTAAGGCACTATAATGATATCCTAACAGTGGAGCCACTGCTTATCTCGGCCCCCAGCTACTGTACTGTGAAAAATGGTTCTCACCTTCTCACTGCTAGCTAAAACCATCACTTAGGTAACTATATATTAACAACACACAAGCAATTATTGTTCATTTTGAAAAGAAAACGCATTTGGTTTTGCAACAAATTCTTTAATATTTACTTTGAGCCAGAAGGATTTGAAGAACTGTCTAGTCCCTAAATACAGTTCTTCTTAATTACCACTGTAACAATTTTTTTTTTTTTTCTAAACTTAATAACATTCTTCCTCTAAATATAACCAGCACTTTTAATGCTTGGCCTTAACCACCACTGGAGCCAAACATGAACCCATACTGCAACCCAGGCCCTGGTTGGCATTGGCAAAATCATGCACTTCACCACCTGGCTACTGACTATTTACAAATTCCTTACAAATCAAAGACTGGGGTGTAGCTGAAAGACAGATGCAAGCGTGTGCACTACAGTGTCGGAAACTTCAATATGTGCAAACCTGGAGCACTAGCTCCATTAGCTTCAGTAGGTAAAGATGACCCACCTTGGGAAAGCGAATGCAGCAGATGTTGTTATAGTCTGCAGTTATGGCCAAAATTAAATATTAAAAATAATTGCCATGGCAACCGGCCACTAAATTTAGTCAACCTGCACAGTGCTGTTTAATTTAATCAAGCATCTGTTTTAAGTTATATTCCTAATGTAGTCTGCAAGTAAATAAAAATGAAAGCACAAATCACTGCTCCAGTTGTTCGAGTGATTTGGAAAGAAATTGAAATTGTAGCTACCCATGTTACATGTTTTTGTTTTTTTTTTATTAAGGAAGACAGAAAATGTGCAAGCCATATTAAACTGATTTGACAATCTTTCACTTTTAGCAATATAAGATGTTATCAAATGGGTAAAAACTCCCAGGATATATACATATATATTATTATGTGATATGTTGATATATACTGTTTTTCTCTTATATATTTGCATATGCTTAAATTTGTTAAATACCATATGACTTTTTGATCAATGAAAGTAACCAGGAAGAAGTGCTGCTGGTAAAGGTAACCACGCTGCTCTAACCAAACATAAAACCATATCTACTGTAGATATACTGCATCACGTGGCAGCTTTATTACGGCAATAACACTTGATAGACTGTTCTTTTCAGACATTATGGGCAAGCCATGTTCACCACAGGATCGGCATCATGAGACAAATAAAACAGCCCTGGTGTGGCTGTTGTTTTAATATTATCCATCACCTGTGATACCATGTGGAATATTTAAAATGAAGGATACATGTGTCCTATCAGATGGTTTCCAAAGGGGTTAGAGCTCATTTTGGCACACACTGGCAACAATACATGGCCACGTCAATATTAAATATAGCATGCCATATCTTTGCTGCATATGAACTACAGAAAACAATTATTTATTTGTATTAAAGCATTCATGCAATAAAAGCCACTTACAAGAAATCATTATTGGTTTGAAGATTTATGTCTAGATGTTAAACCTATTTGTAGAGGTGGGGCAAGGGGAAGGATATGTTCAGGGCTCATGGTCGCCACACAATGCAAGTCTCTACAGTAGCCCACAACCTAATCTGTGCAACCTCCTGCTGCTTGAAAAGTGAGGTTTATTACCACATGGGGCCACTAGCAGATTTCAACAATACCATCAACACCATACATCTCAGGCTCTTTGGACAACACTATACATTGCCAGTCCTCCATGGGCCCCAGCTTGAGTCCTGCTTATTCAAAAATAATCAATCGCCTTAAGTGCATGTTAGCTGAGCCCTGAAGTGAACCCTCCCAACCATGTGACACAGGTTTCAAGAATACTCCACAAACTAATTTGGAATGCTCGACACCTGGGTCCTCCCAACATTCGTTTTTTTTTTTTTTTTATCACATCATGACCTTATCAGTCCATTACCTGATTTTTTTTTAAATGTTGCATTTAGTTTGACAGTTTAATCGCTTATTATAACACGAATCATCTGTGAAAGAATGAAACCTTAAGACGTGATCTAGCCTTTATATTTAAGGATTTTAATAGATGTGCACGATCAGCCCACAGTGGGATTTTGGCCAATCACAGCCAACTTCCGGCGCTCCCATTGGTCGACATTGTCAACAACGAAGGACAAAGTGAAACAAACCAAGGACATGGGTTATTCTGTTGCAAAATATGTCTTATTTTCCAGCAAAACAGCTCAAAAATGTTAACAATAGAGAATCAGGCAGCAAATTAAACATGTAAAAATGTTTGCAATGTTGGTTTTACCTTTCTTTAAATAAAAGAAGCAGGAAAGGTTATTACGCTGCTGTTGGGGGAGAGTGGTGAGGCTGAGACAGAGATGGAAAAAACAAAACAAAATCAGGTACTTCAGCTTTCTGGCTAGCCTGCTATAGGACCATTTGTAAAACTAAAGCCCATATGAGAGTCTGGGGAGACGTCCAATCCTATGGGAATTACCTAAACCCACATTTGACCCAAACATTGCCGCTCACGTTTCAAGAGATTTGCACTACCACTCCATCTTGCAAGGTTATACCCTGATCTACTGAGGTAATACCAAGATCTATTCACACATAAAACAGACGGAACATTGACATCAAGAGAGATCAATGCAAAGAAATGTCTATGTCCCTTGTGCACCTCTGGCTTCCAATGAACGCAGATTAAACCATCTCTGGATGAAGCAATTATCCATCAAACCAGTACAAACATATTCCTCTGTACTTAAAAACAAACCAACCAATCAAAGAAATACATCCATCACATTATGTCCGCCCCATTTGAGATAAACTGACAAGAAACTGTCGTAAAGACGTGGCAATGCTAGTCATTCCTATTTTTACCTTCATATCCTGTTATTCCATATCCTTTATGTTATTGTGATTTTGCAATAATTACCACACTAGTAACCATCGCATGTCATAAAATGAAGTATGATATTAATTTGTATTTCTGCCTGAAACACGTATCTATTCTCCGTAACAGAATGTTCCGCAACTGTTTAATAACATTTAATCCTTGCCCAAATAAGCTTATGTAAAATATGATCATTGTCTGGTACAGTTATGAAACATCAGCCATCTATGTAAACTGTAATTATGTAATGTGCTCGAATGTGTTCATCCGCGGTGTATGTAAACTTGTGATTTCAGCAGATCGTTTCCACTCTTCGCCTGCTGCTCCGAGGAAACACAGGAAGTCAATCTTTCTGAAATGGCACAGAAGGCATGTTCATTATGTAATTGAAGGTTTCGTTCTAGGGGGCACAGAAGATCCCAGCCGTCTATGTGGCGAGAATTATAATGCGCAAAGAGAGGGAAGTCAGCGATGAGGAGAGAACTCGGAATTATGGTGCGCTGGGAACTGTGACAATCAATTAAGCGCTGCAATTGGAAGAGAGTATGGATGTGGGTGAAAGCCATACATCTATACATCAATCATATTATGGCGCATTTATCACAGAAGGAAATAACAGAGGCGGGTAGGGTTCAAGGCAAAGTATACGCAGTCAAACAAATCTAAAGGAAACTGGAAAGACAAGATAATATGTTCTTATGCGCGCCCAATCAATACAGCAATAGAACAGGTTCATTAGTGTTCAAGGTCTGTTCACACCGTAATATCGGGTCACTAATTGCTATGCATTATTGATTGGGAACCGCAGCCTTATGAGCATTGCAAACAGCAACACAATCCCATCACCAACAAGAGCAGAGTGACACGGTACGGAAAGATATTTTGTGGTTTTGTTATGAGGAAAACTTTCCACTGATTTAAAATGAACAAATCTAAAAAGTCGTTTTACCTTAACTTTTAGTGATTTAATTGAAATTGATTTTTTGTAAGTAATAGCTACGCAGTTATTATTTTTGTGTCCTTCTAACTCCGCATTATATCAGTTCCCACTTTTCTCCTCTTAGCTTTTAACTACACTGGCTTTTGATTGCTTCTACTACCTTATAATCGGTGTTATAAAGATGCAAAGCAAGCACTTGAATTAATGTTATGTGGTAAACTGTCGAACCTTCAACAAAGTCAACGATATGACTTTCTCTCAGATGGCTTTCAAATGTAAAATGCTTCATGCTTCACTGACGTGCCCTTATTAAGAAATACCACCTAAACAGAGGCCCTTAATACAAAGCTTTGTGATTTCGACAAGCAGTACACAGTGTGACTGATGTACAAAGCGATGCAGACCTATTTGCATCATACACGCGAGCCAGACCACCTCTAAATGCAGAAGGCACATTCAAGACATATTCAAGATGCATTCACTGTGCATTAAGGCAGCCCACATCTGATCAGACCACTCTTTCCTGATTTTAATGCCAGGAGTGAAGGCAGCCTAGATTCTACAAAACATTTACACACAAATCCGCCTACCTGTGCACTTCCTGCTGCTTTCATCCTTTTTGGAGGAGCTCATCAGTTTGCAGTTGAAGTTCTCCTCCCAGTATTCGGCGAACCACACGTTCCTCCTGTTGTTTTCCAGAGTCCGTGAAGTGAAGTAGGCGTCGAACCCTGAAAGACAATGATAACAATGTTAAGTAATTGAACAGAGCCACTTGACAAATGCGGAGTCAATCAAAAGATGCAGTGCAAACTTAAGGTACATTATGTAAAATGTCACAGAGTAGAGTTGAACACTGTCCTAAAAATAACACTATTTGATTGTGTCAGTTTTGCAAACATAGATGTTTAGCTCCTTAGTTCATGTTCCTGCAATTGCCCAGACAAACTGAGCCCTGTTTTTTTATTGAACACACAACCATGCGGGAAGGTTTTGTACATTTTTGTAAATATCATAAAGGAATGGATTTAGTTTTTTTAATTGAACTTTTTGACTTAAATAATTCAGCTGGGTTTGTTCATAGACAACAGTATGGCGCTGCAGGGCTACTAGGTACTTAAGTTGAAGTACAGATACCTGTGTTAAAGATGACTCTAGAAAAAGTAGAAATACTGATTCAACTTCTTTATCTTTAACATTCTATGAAATGTACTTAAGTGAAAGTTAGGTTTTAGACAGAATAATCAAGACTGAACCAGTATTGCAATTGCGCCTTCTCTTATTTTCAAGCTCGACTCTCCCTCTCTCGTTAGTTACGTCTTTTACATCGTGTCATCATCTGGAGGTTGTAAAAGTAACAAGGTTGTTTGACAATGTAAGGAGTAGAAAGTACAGATATGTGTGTATAATAGGGAGTAAAAGTAAAAAGTTGCCAGATAAATACATACTCCAGTAAAGTAGACAGGGTCTAGAAAGAAGCTGGGAGGTGTCTGATTGCAATCTTCAATTTCACCATTAGACAAACCACCAAAAATACACACTTACCTTTAACACAGATTTCCCTTTCACACTTGTTTTTATGCACACACCTGGAGTGTTGGAGGATAAACTCAACACTTTAAATTCTAGGTATTCCTGAAAATTTGCGTTTATCAAATTATTTCATTCAAATTTTTAACTTATCCTCTCTACTTTTTAAGAAAAAAAATCCTTTTTATATAACCACCCCGAGTTTGCACCTACATGGGTCAAAAATGACTTGTATTCATTTCCAATAGGAAATCTTAACAACTGAATCTTTATCAACTGTAGCCTTTATACACATTTTAACAGTGATGATGACAACTATATCTATAAATGACATCCCTCAGGATAATTCGTGTACATTATAAGGTGGGATACAATTTTGTATAAATTTCCTGAATCAAATGTTATTGAACTGGGTTATTTTGGAGTAATCTATGACAATCTTTTCAACTATACAACCCCATTTTACTGTGTGTATGTATCTGTGTGTGAGCCCTTTGTGTGTCATACCTTCATAGTTTAAATAAAGTGTATTCATAAACTGGACATTTCCAGGGTTCACCAACATTATCCAACTAAACTAAACCCTAATGTAATCTGTGCATGTAGTGTGTATATGTGCGTGTCAGTGGGCACATGAGTGTATGCAACCACTTTTGTATCTCTATATGCCGAATTTAAGCTGACAGGTTAACAAGTGTGTCTGCTGAAACGTGTTGATTTGATCTCCTTAGGGCTGTTTTTTGTTGGTGTTTTTGTTGATGTTTTTTCTGTGTTGCTGGAGTCTCTCCTGATCCAGCAGCTTCCTCACACAGATCGAGCTTATGAAAAGGGACCAGATGAACTCCTGACTGTAAATTGGCCGCAGGAGTGACTATCACAGTGGATAAAGATTCTCTCAGTTTTGCGATTAAATGTAAGTTGTGTGCGTTGTTCTGTTTTAGCCATTTAACACGTAAAGCGTGAAGAATAATAAGTTCTGGTATTGTTATTGTAAATTCAAATCATCTGACGTGGACCAAAATAAAATACCAAATCGAATTCTGGCAACATTGTTTGCCAAAATGACATATTGGTTCTACTACAGGTCATTTTTGATCCATGTTGTGCATTAGTGTAGGAACCAGGCACAAAGGGTTAACAAAACTGCATAAATAAGAAATGCAGTGTAGGTGCACCATATGCTGTACATAGTCAGTGACAAACATTATGTAAGCCCAGTCCCATTGTGAGTATTGAAAACCATGTTCTAGCAATGGAGGCTCTTGCCAGTGAACAACACTGATGTATCACAGGCTAAACATATGCAGAGGCAACAATAAACCCTTGCATATGGTAATAAAAAGCCTTGGCTTGAAAAGAGAATTCCAAAGGAGTAAATAGAAAAAGAGCTGTGAGTCACAGCATTCAGCTCAAAATATTTTAAATATGCACAAATCACAATAAGCTCACGAATGCAGAGGGAGGAGTGTAGGTTTTAATCACATAAGTCCATTAAGAGATTATCATTGCCAATGAAGAAAAGCAGATGTTAAAAGAAAAAACAAACGGGAGTAAGAAAAAAATACCTGGATTTATAACATTTATAGATTTTTTTATTTGGATTCCCGATGCAGAAAATAGTGGCGTCTTGTGAGGTTTGAACAAGATGTCAAAGAAAACTGATGGATAATAATGAGGGTTAAATGTTGCTGTATTGTATTGTTTGTTAGAGTTAGTTGGTGATATTCTTATGTTATAACTGCTGCATGTAAATATTCAAAACTGAGGAGAATATAACAGTAGTATATCACATTTTAAGAAATAATGAATAGTGTTAACCTGTAAATTTAACAATTCAAATTGAAAAAAAAAATGCAACCTTTGTGTATAAATGCCAGTTTTTGGTGCTAGCTTCTTTTTTTCCAACCTGCACACTGCCTATCCAAGAATAATGCTTATAAATCACACAAACATGGCACTGTGCACATTTTCAAAAAGCAGACTCTCTTTTTATTTTGTGGAGTTTGTTGTTGGAGTTACCAATGCAAGTATATGAATAAGTTACTGTAGATTAAATTGATAAATGTGACGCTGTCTGTGTTTTAAGGCTCTTTTATAACAAATCTCAACATGCCACTAAAGCTTTGACTGCGTTTGAACTCCAGTTCCTAGATCTTATGTCCCGTCAAAAAATTAAATATCCTCTATATTCGTGTTTTGCAGATACCAAAAAGAGTACTCGCTACTCGCAGATTCCGCCATATAAGTACTTTTCTCCTTTTCTAGTGAGTAGTATTACCCTTTTATGCATTTTTTTACCTTGAGGAAGGAAAAAATGTCTATGGTCCACAGTTATAAGGTAAATGTATCTGTACTTTTTTAAATTTGTACTTGTATGAAAACAGTGGTTTGAGAACATCCCTATAATTTTTGAGCTGCAAATAAATAATATATATATATATATATATATAATAAAAGAGTATTGAGTATTGAGAGGGAAATGGAATTGGTTTTGGTTTGAATTAATTTGTAAAGTGTAACCAAAGCATTTGAAAAAAAAAAAAAAAAAAGTCCAAAACAAAATATGTAAATATGAATAAAAGATATTCCATGCCTGATTTTCAAAATTTTTAATATGCCTGCATTAAACTAATCTTTAGCAAATCTCTCAAGTGTGCAAAAGGAGTAATATTTTAGAAGGCATCAATGAGGATGTCATATTTTTCCCCGATGTTGACAGATTGGTCTTATCTACTCTATCATTCCAATCCTCATCCGAGTCAGGAAATGCAGTAATAAAGAGAGTGGAGCTTTATCTTAAGAACTGCACTTAATCATCTTCCTATGAGTGTGTCTTCAAAGTGATAGGCAGCCAGGCTTTCTCACTTTGTCACGGATACTCATAAGATGTCCTTGACTCCCGCGATGAAGTCACTGACTCTCATACATATGAATAATTTCTGACTGAGTTAAATTAGAATCTCGACCCCTATAAGTTCCTCGGTGTGAAGTCGGTGGAGAGAAAGTGGTCTTAAGAGGGACGAGGAAGCACTGGGGTTAAAGATGGACATTGAAGAGCTGGAGAAAAAGAGAATAGATGACAAGTATGAGAGTTAAAAGACACCATTACTGTAAGAGATTTAATTCATAATTTACTCGCCGAGGTGATCCCTGTGTAAGGCGGCGCTGATTGCCTTTTGCCCAGGATAACTCTGAGGGAGGATCCTGAGCTGCTTGAGGCTAAAGATGTTGGCCTCCCCCCACCAGGAGGACATATTTCATCTGAGGTGGTCTCAGACAGGTCACAGCGTATTATCAAGTGAGTTATTATAATGTGAGGTTCATTTGCATAGGAAGCCCTGTGTTTAAAAACCTATCAGAGTTTGAAAGATTGTGGTAGAGGCACATTCTTTTTCCTCTGGCAGCCGAAGTGCAGCTAGGGACTAAAGTAAAAGATGATTGTAGTTGTGTACAAAAACAACTTTGGGAAGGTTAACAAATGGCAGCCTTAAGGTTATAGATTAGGGAAGTTAAAGTAAATAAAGCTTGTTTATTACTGAAGTGTTATGCTTATCTTCACTGATGGATGAGAAAACGTGTTCTCCTCACTGATCCGAGGAGGTGCAGGAGAAGCTGTTGGATCTGGACAGTCTAGAAAATAAATACATACAATTGACTTTTTCTTATTTTATTTGATTTATCAGATAATATCTTGTTTTTTTTCTTGACTAAAACATTTCATAGGTTATTTGAAGTTGAAAAAAAAACCCCTAAAACAACAGTGCTTGATGTTTGAAGATGATTTGTCACGTAAAAAAAATAAAACAGAAGAGAATTTGGGCTAAATGAGCTCAAGTTCAGTTGTTTTTGACTCATTTAAATAGCTATAATTATATTTCAAGTCTACTTTTTTTCCCTTCATGTATGAGTATTTTGGTAGTGTGCTGGGGGCCGGATGGAAAGCTTTGGGGGGCCTGATGTGGAAGAGGATCAGTGCATTCTAGACAATCCCAACCACCCACTGTACAATAGAGAGTGACAAATGGGAAGCTTTAAGAGAGATTTTATGGCCTTATACTTTTATTTAACATAGAGACAGTTGGGTTTAGAGACAGCGGTCTGGGCATGGATAAAACAGGCCCAATCTGGGAGTCAAACCAGGGTCCCTCTGTTTATGTCGTACAGGCTCTAACAGGTCAGCCATAGAGGTGCCCCAAATAGGAAGTTTTAAACAGAACACTCTTTGAGGCTAAAACAAACCCTGAGCAGTTACACGTTAACAGTCAAAATGTATTTATCGGACAAAATGTTGCAATGTCCAAGATTTGAAACAACACAGAATCTGGACAATTAAAATGAGTTTATGAATCTCCTAATACTTTAAGAGGCAACTGGCCCAAGTTGAGAAGATACAGCATGATGCTACAAACAGCTCATGACCAAAAAGAAGCTGTAAAGGAAGAAACCCAACATTTTCCCCTGAGAAAACTAAGAGAGAACGCTAAAACTGATAGTTACTCTGTTGGCTCTGATTTCTTCCATTTTGGTTTTAGAGTTTGCAGAAGAGACGAATAAGAAATGATAGTTTTATAGTACTGGCACAATTGACTATGCTTCAACAAAAAGGGATACGCTTTACATTTCTGTACCTCACTTCACTCTCCCGCGGTGATTTGAAGATACAGAGAACAAATGAGCCAGCATTGATGTGTCTCAGACTGTGGGGCACATTATTCCCGCGGTCTCTGCTAGCAGCGTAGCGGGAAGCCGAATTAAAAATGCCCTTGTAATTACTATTTGGAATGGGGTATTAAGGCAACAGCATGCAGTGCACACATGAGAGACATAGAGAAATAAAGGGAATTCAACAATAATTGCGTCCGGATCTAACCTCTAGGGCGAGCATAGTGTTTGATCTTAATTTATCGGAATCCCTGATGGAACGCAGCCTACTTTGCGGAGAGTGTGATGTCAGATCTGCGTATGTCTTCAGGTCCCAATGAGACACATGGTTTTGGTTTGCAAAGTTAAAGTTATTTTGAATTTTTTTATTTATTTATTTTTTCAAACTGGTTCCGAACAAACGCTCATTTCTTGAAGTTGCAGGATGTTTCCCGATTACACATTGAGTTAAGAAGGGAACACAACTGGTCTCTAAGCAGGTCAGTGGGACAAAAGCTTTATATGGCAGTTACAATTAAGTGGGTCGTCTGATGCACAACAGCAAACCTTTAAGGGGTTCATCACATCATTTATTTAGCATTCTGTCAGAATACAGAGAAAATGGTACTGGTATTTACAGCACTGATTTTTTTTTTTTTTTTTTTTTTCATTACTAATACTTAATCAATGTTGCAAACACATTCCCAAAATTTCCAACCCAGATCCTGGAAAATAATTTATAATTGTAGTACCGCAGGGAAATCATTTTGACATGAGTGAGGCCCATTAAGTGTCCACACATGTTTTGCTAGCATCATCCTGTTGGTGGGTTTTGACTCTCCTAATTACTGTGCAGCGTGTTCTTAAGCTTCGGGTGATTAACATAGCACGTTCTGCTAATTATATCCACGAGTATCAGGCTAGAAAATCATTCAATTGTACCTTGTATCACCATGAATGTGATGATTCATTCAATGCGAGAATTAAAAGTTGGTGTGAACACAGCCTGCTCAGACTGGGTCCAGCAGCAAAAGCTAGCAGCACAGTCTACAGCTACGAGCACAACAACTGCTACATATTGTACATGGGCACGAGGTTAAGCAAAAAGGCTTCTTCTGCTACTCGCACGGTTGTTTTTGATATTCAGTTTGACTTATTTGTTCTACAGGCTTGTTATTACAGTGTATGTTAAAGTTTCCATGTGATTTAGGGATTTTCGTGACTTCGTAGTATTGTCATGTCAAAAGAGTTTGGGAGTTAAACCACCCTTGCATTCACACATTGTATAAATAACTCATTCTCTCCTGTCTTGTAATAAATGTAAAGTCGACATAGGTGTGCATTTGAGCTTGGGTTTCTTACTGAATACAGCGATATGATGGCATGACCTGCTGCCTTGTCTCTTCTGTAATACAAACTGCAGAGAAATCTCAGACAAAATGTGACAGGGTTAGGTTATTACAACTGTCAATCATCCATTTCTCCACTTTCATTTTCAAGGATTTTGCCGCTATCGCAAGGAAGACGGATGAAAGACAATGTGATGATTAAAATATGTAAGAGCGACGCAAGATTTCGCATTTCATTCGTGTTGTGATATATAATTAATTAAAAAAAGCAAATTATGAAAATGTTGCAGCGGTAAAGAACAATAGGGAAGGACACGAGGAAGGTTGAAATTGGAGGTAGCATGCAAAAGTATGTTCTATGGCAACATCCTTTCTCTTTTTTTTTGAATAGAATTTAATTATCTGGAAGCCAACCATTGCTGCTTTGCTTTGCTTTTTACTTTTTATTATTAGCCTTTTATTATCCCTGTGGGGCAATGAATTTTCTGCCGCTGCTTAAGTGGTGCCCAGGTATCACCGGTCATTTTTATAATGGTGGGAGAAACTTGCAAACCCACCCAAGCACAGTAAGAGTATGCAAACTCCAACAACCTGCATTTAACATCAACTTGAGAAGCATTCAAAAGACCAATTGAGTTTGTGAGATGTGTCATGTGCTTTTTAAAAAAAATGATAATCAAGTCATTGCAAGATTTGTTACAATTGTCCTAAATCTATGACACTGTCAGATACTTTTTGTGTTAAAAATTGTTGTGCACAAGTGTGAAATTACTCGTCTTTAATCCTGTGCAAACTATGAATATATTTAAAGCCACAACATACAGTTTTGCCCCGACAAACGGCTTGCTCGGCCACGGGCAGCCAAAGTCACACAGTGTGACATGGCATTTTGGTTGGAGTTCATAGTAGAATTAGGCGCCTTTATCCATGATGGCCTGTGCTTCCTACAAATTAAAAAAAATAAAATAAAAGATATTTGGAGCCTGAAAGCAGCTCTGGAGAAAAAGTCAATCCTTACTAGAGACTCCTGAGCCGTGTCTTATTGATTCACTTTTCAGATATCAGCTTGATTGCAGGTTTTGACACATCACTGCCCGACATACTTAGGAGAAGTTGGGAGATTAGAAGAACAGACAAAATAATTACTAGCACAAAGTAGTGGCCTGAAACGGTGCGAGAAAGCAATATGAGACGGCCATAAAGCTGCAATAATGACGGCGTAACTATTGATAGAAACTATTCTGTTTTATTGCTGTTGTGCCTGTGAAGTTGAGGCCCTTGCACTAAACCTAAATAGTGTTATTAAAACCTTCACTGTTGATGCATTTGAAAGCCTTACTTTAGCAAAATAAAGTTAGGCTTTTCGAACTATATAACACAAAACCTAAGCAATATAACATAAACAACATAGCCAGTCTATTTAAAATATGATCCCAGGCTGAAACTGCCCTTTCAACTGAATTTTGGATAAGACTAGTGTGGAAGATTAAGTGATTGATTATTTTATGAAGAATTACATCTTTCATTAAAAAAGTGGCAGCATTTCAGCAAAATGTGTACAAAAATTGAATAAGGAGGAGCAAGGATGAGGACAAAATGAGAAGGTAGATTCTGAGATTGCAGTAATTAATCACATAGTAATTTGGCTCAGTGCATTTCCCTGCAGATATCAAGTAACTGCACATACATAATGAAGAAGCCTTTGTACTCTCCTCTGTACACTTGAGCTGAGCTATGAAATGAACGACTGTGCTTAAATCTTGTTCTACTCCACCTACATCCTTTTATTTTCTTCGCCAAACAAATATCGTATAAGTAATATTAATATAATTAGTGTGTCTAATCACATAGCACAAATTGGCGTGCCTGCATAATTTGGTTCTCGTATGCAGTGTAGGGATCTTAAATATTCCACACTTTCTTTTAGGTTATATTCAGACTGGAAGCTCTATATTTATTTTCTTGCTCAGAAGCAGTGTTTTTGTTAACCATAGCGTGGTTTATGGATTCTCATAAACTGGTTTAGAATAATTTCTTGTTAGGTTTTAGAGCTTTGGAAGCTGGTAAGTGAGAATGCAGATTGTTTTTTTGTCAATGGAAAATCACTTGTCAAGAAAGAGTGCCTTTGAATGTTTTTTTTTTTTTTTTTTTGGAAAATCAGTCAATGTTGTGCTTAGAACAGGATTGCAGTTTCTCACGGATGAAAAGCTCTTGTGAGCGTGGGTCAAAGCTGGGCAGCAGTGGGCTAGCCAGGCGTGAGACGGTCATCCTACAATAGCCCAAGACATGTAAGCAGTCATCACTGGTGTGTAGCAAGCTGCTCTGTCAACCCCCTCCCCTCAGGACACATAGCAGTGTTAAAGCATGGCTAAATCATAGCAGCTTCCTCATGTGTATCGCCTTGTATGAGTACAAGACTCTGGGCTGGCATCAAATCCCTACTAGATCATGATAACTCGCTCTGGACGAGTGGCCATCTGGATGTCAGGACGCCTGAAGTCAGCCTGTTTCACTTACAACTGTTCAACTTCATGCACTTAAAGCCAAAACTAGCATGTGTTTGCTATTATACTCTAACACCCATTAGACACATGATGCATGTGAGATGTAGCCTGTATTGCTCACAGTAGTAACAATGCATTAAATTTCACATCTGAATCCTGAACAGTTTCATCACCTGTTACTTTTGAGCGTTATCTTGCAAAACAGTCACAAACTCACTGAAATCTATCTTTCCTTGAAGAAGTCCATGCAATGTCACTAGACTCACTGCATGTTCAGACCAATGCTGTGACTGTTACTAATGTAAACAATATGGCATTGCTCTGATTGATTATAATGACCTTGTGACAGGCAGTTACTGAAGTTGTTCATCCAGTCATGGACCAGGTATTTGTCTCAAGATACATGCCTCTTGCAAACTGTCTGTGGAACAGACCATCTGGCCAGGTTGTTTTAAGCACATTTAAAATCAAGATCTTTTCTAATTGCTACATATGCCACATTTGCTGATTTTCGTCACTACATCGCTCTTAAAAACTCAACTTCTTATTGATGTGCACGCTGCCATTTAGGATATCAAGAATGTGAACGTCATATTGAATCTCAGAAAATCTGTGCTAAAGGTACTTTTTGCTCACTGAAGTGTGAAGCCAGCACTTTCTTCAAATGCTCCCAGAAGCAGAGGCTATAAAAATCACTAAAGACCAGCATGCTTCAAGATGCCTGGCCTGTGCATAAGGATAAATTCAAAGCTGTGTAAGTTTAGTCAGCATTGCGTGTTTGTGTGAGAGGGTTACATTTAACAACAGAATGTGACAAATATGCTTGGTGCAACCAAGGCCAGCTATTTGCTCAAACCCAATCATATCAATATATTAATGTTTTTTTCTAGATTTCCTCCAAATAAATTTCAACTTGTAGACTTTAAATAAACATAGAGCCAAATCAGTTCCCTGTGGTATTCCATTATTTCTCAAAGCTTTTCAAAGTCACCTGCCTAACTGGTCATGTTTAAATTAATCTACAGCCCACAATGCTATGCATTCTTTTCAGTTAACGTGTTCATCTAAATATGGAGGGTTGGTGCACACTTAAAAAATAAAAAATATAGCCTCCTGGTGAGAGTGAGCGCATCATTGTATTCAGGCCTTTTATGTGAGTGAACTGCAGGGAGCCTCTCCAAAGCCTGAATTGAGATGTGAGGTGCATGCGCGCCTTTACTAAGCTAACTCAAAAACTCTCAAACATTCATGTCAGGCATACTCTTTTCAATTGCAATCAACTGTTGGACTTTTAAAGGGAAGCTTTCAGATGTGTATGCAGATCTAGCTCTGCTGAAACACCCTGATACCATCTTCCAGAGCCTGACTATTTTAAGTGTCTTGTTAGGTACAAAATACACAACAACATAAAATAAAAACACCAAAAATAACAAGATGTAAAGCAACATTGGGTAATTTTTTGGACATGACTTTAGAAAGGCACATATCAAACAAACTGTTAGAGAACTCTGGATCTATTGTAAGGTTGTGATGCCCTGAGCCTTGGTCTCTGTCAACAGATAGACTCAGACACCTGCAGGATAACATGTCTCCAACCTCTGGCCCTATCAGCTGAATAACAACTGAATAACACTTTTGATATGTCATTGTTTGCACACTGACCTATTATGAGGTTTTATAATCTCAGTCCTATGAAAGCATAGCCAGACTTGAATGTTTAATACTACGCTGTGTTGACTGTTCAACTGTCTCTGGGCCTGTATGTGATGGTAATAAACTTCTCCTGCTTAAGACATCCAGACTCTCTTCAGTCCGTCTATATGCTCCAATACTTATACAGCTCTAAGGCAGTAACCCAATTCTCTTACACTAACAAGCAGAGTGCTTCTGTTTACAACACTGGCAAAGAGTGAATATAACTGCACGTAGACTGATAATAGTAATGCTAGATGCATATTTCCACACAATGAGCATGCCCAGCACTGATCTGAGTTTAGCAGTTCAAACACCAATGTACTGAGACAGGACTGGTGCCAGGATCTAAATGTTGCATAGAGGATTGTAAAGTGCTTGGTGCATTGTGCGAGAAGCTGCATATTTCTGTTCACAGTTTGGTTCTGCAGAGTAAGTGATTTATCTTTCACGGTGTGTAGTGCATGCTGGAGGGAAACACTGGATTTGTGGAGCAGCACGGGAACGTACACAAAGGTGCACAAAACACAGGGATCAGAGCTCATGCCAGCGCAAGTGATGTATTGCTGTTCTAATCCCCCCCCAAAAAACTGTTATACTATTTTACAAGTGTGTCTTTGAAGTGGCAATAGACCTGACTTTAAGACAGTCAGACCACTGTATTTCTTACATAAACACTGGATCCAAATATGGAAGCTGTAAGTAGAGGCTGGAAAACCTTTTCTGAGGTGCCAGTGAGACCTACTGTGACCATACGTGATGGAAATGAAATCTTCAACTCCCTGGGGAGATCTTTGTCTTCAGGCTCCCCTAACACCCACTCCATGTCACAAAGGTCATGTGAATGCACCAGAAAACACAGTCTATTCTTCATGTATGATGTGTCACGCCTGTGCTCCTCAGTATGTTTGCCTGTGAATGTGATGTTTACTGTGGGCTTGGCCACAGGGTCAATAGTTGACCTTATATCACAAACATCTCATGCGATTTCTTTGCAGGTTCACTGAAGACTCACATGTAAGGACATCTTTACAGAAAGCACATACATTCATAGTTAGTCTTTAATAGGATAGTTTATCAGGATACAGCTAATGGGTTTTCATTTTACATAATGTAACTTCAGTGATCCATACTATGGTTATTGTGCACAGCAGCTGGACACTGGCAACATTTGAGATGTGATTCCGTCCAAAAGCTGACTGTTTGTATGAATGGTGTGGCTGTCCTGGCATTTTTGTAAAAAAAAAAAAAAAAACTGTTACTATGTAAACAGCATGCTGTTGCATTAGATAAATGTGGCTTTAGAAACGCTAAAACACAGATTGAAAATATTTGAAAATGGGGGCTCTAGTGTTTGAAAACCACTAAGTATGCTTAATGACCTGTTAATCTTAGATAAAAATATGACTTGGACTTTAGTCTTAGACTGTGTTCTAAAATGAAAACTCAACGTACTCCATTATATTAATCCCTGTTCACTCCATTTTTTTAAATGTAACCTTTATTTAACCAGGATAAAATATCACTGAGATTAAAAATCTCCTTTGCCAGAGGGTTACCTGGTCAAGAGGCAGCAGCACAACAATATGTCTCCAACCACACAGCACCTCTATAAGTTCCAAACTTCTCAGGACTCAGTGTCAACAACTCAGTGTTTAATGTTATATTGTAAACTTTTTAAGCTTATAAAATTTCTATCTGAAAACCTGGAACCACAGCCTTCATTCCTGTTTATGTATGAGCTAAAAACTCAAACATGCCCAAACACAAAAAATGTATTTATAAAAAATATCTGTGTACATGCAGCCGGGGCCTAGAGTGCTTTTCCATGTTCACGAGGGAGACATTTTTTGAGGAACCACCTTGACAACACAAGTACCCAAACAAACAGAAGGCATTAGGGGTCAGAGCTAAAAGTGGAGCCAAGCTCTCACTCTAATGGCCAAAATGAAAAACCAATGGTTCCACCAAAACTGCTGCTGAGGTTTGGAGCCAGTAAACTGAACAAAGTCAATTACTTACCATTTTTAGCTCAAACACATGTGGCGTAAACGAATATTCAGTGGCATTATTTGAATTAACTTTCTGTAAATAATTACTACAATTTGAAGCAGACAAATGAGCACAGCATATATTCACAATTGTTTTTAACAATGAAATGAGCCGAAAGTTACAATCACAACCAATAATGATCAGTGATGTGCATATATATCCAGTTGTAATAAATTGTGTACAATGATGTTTAATGGCCAAGAATGAATGCTGATGAAAAATCATTACATGTGGAATGCACAATATTCTCTTGGTGGACCCTGCTATAATCTTTTTAACATTAATACATTAATAGTGAAGTAGAAAAAAGGACTGTATTAGACCAAACTATCTCTGAACACTGCTCTATAATATATAAGCAAATTGAATTTAGATAAAAGGAGACAATAATGAATTAACTGCTGTAGCTACACAGACAGACAGTGTATGAGTAATGTAACAGGAAGCACGCCAACAAGTGGAAGTTGAATAGAATACAAAATAAAACGAGACAAGAAGAAATCACAACAATAGCACAAAGACAAAAAAACACAAAAAAGGCTTTGGTGTGAAGTGGAAGAGGGATGCTTTGCGTGATCAGTGTCAGCGGCTAAGCATCTCCTCCTCCCGTCTCTTTGTTGTTTGTCAGATTAGTGTTTAGTCTGACACCAAAACCAAAAGAATCCATTGTGACAGGCCGCCATCGAGCTTTCCTGCTGCATTAGTTGAGAGCCCTGGGAAAAAAAAACTACAGCACGGCACTGCAATGCATCCAAGCACTACTCAACCTGTGCACAACTAAACATAAACACAGAGAGAATGGAGGAGATTTAGGCTGCATTTAGGCTTCTGATCAACTTCACGATCAAAGCTTTCTCCTTCCTACTCCTCCTAAGGGTTTAATGCCAAAAAAATCAAGTACTACACCAAGCATGCCTCTTTAAACCACAGTAGGGGTTAGGTTATGGCCACTGTTATCAACGTGTATGTCTTGTTAATGCCTGTTTATCCCGACTCCTCATGCACTGCTAATACCAAATTACAGACTGACTACAACAACATCTGGCCACAGTCAGGTACTTAACAATAAGAGATGTTGACTGCAAACCCAATGGTGCATGATAGCTAATCTCTTCTTAATTTGCAGCGTGTAGTCCCTTCACACTAATTATCCCAATTTGTAGGATAAGCTGCTGTGCTGTCTCAAATAACAACAGAACACTATATATATTATCTTAATTTAGAATCATTAAATATGGGTTGGGGGTCCCTCGAGGGCGATTTATATGCAAGAATTATGCCTCTTCCTTTTTTCCTCTTGTGTTTCTATACGTGTTGTATTTTTACTGTAACTGTATGTCGCTGTTTGCTACAATCTAAATTGAAACCACTTTGCAACCGAAGCAGAAAGTTGGACACCTGGCTGACGATGCATGAAGAAAATGGGCTAAACATTCTCTTTTAAAATAAACATCTTTCTCCAAACTACTAGAGTTTCCCACCTTTCATACATTATATAAAAGTGTTCTCAGTTTGGTTTTCTGAGTGAGATTAAAGTGAGCACTTCTACTGAGAGCACACTTAGGGCCTGTTTTCTCACATAAATTTGTGCATGAGAACATCCATCTTGGACCAATCATGTTTTAAACATGCAGCCAGATTAAAATCCACATCCCACTATCTGCCTCATACACATGGGTACGCTGAACATTCAAGCTCGAAAGAGGAGTGTGTGGAGGTCACATGTGAAGGCAAACATACTAGTATATTTGTTTTCTTATTCAGGAACCGGACATAATGCTTCCTGTATGAGATGCATGTTTGAGGTTTTAGAGTTTATGCATTTCCTGTTTGTGAAAGGGATCTTGAAGGAACTTGCTCAGGGTTAGTGGTTTTAGTACAGTGTCATCCTTTGAGACGTATGAACACATCATTTCAGTTTTTTAATATACAGCCGTGGGTTCATGCACCTTTCTACAATCTTTTATTGGTTTTAAAAGATAAAATAGCACCTTACTCTTTATACATATGCAGTAGGGGTGCAGCGAGTTAGAGTGGTTAGCGTGCCTACCTTGCAACAAGAAGGGCACACATCCCTCATAAGCCATGGGTTCTTTCCAAAAGTCCAAAGACATGCATGTGTAGGTGAGATGGGGAATCTAAATTGCTCCCAGTGAATGAATATGAAAGTGAGTGTCTGTCTGTCAGTGTACGACTAAGTTTTAGCCCTGTGATTGAGAGGTCATTATCCAGAGTGTATCCGCCTCAGGCCCAAAGCAGCTGGGACAGGCTGAAGTCACCTGTGACACGTAACAGGATAAGTGTAGACAATGAATTAATGTAGTAGTAATCACACTTAACATATGACCAAAATTAATGTATGCAATAATGCAAACAACGTGAGGTTCAGGGATTGTTTTTTTTTAAGTTGTAGGTATTTCATTTCTCTCCTTAAACAGTTGCTTTAGTCATTAGGTCTGATTTTGTCACATATTTATTCATTTGTTTTCTACCACGTATCCTTTTGTGAGGAGCTGGAGTCTACCTGATAAGAGTGTGAAAACCATTTAATCGCAGTACTGTCACTTTATAATAATAAAGACCATTATGTGTGTGCCTCCAAAAGAGAATATACATTTTCCTTCTTTTTATGCTTTATGTGTTTATATTCTAAATGTTAATAGACTTGACCTTACTTTATTTTATATTCTTCTTGCTCTTGTGTCTGACTTTATAATTCCACAGCAGTATAGACTGTAGATGCAGATATTAATGCAAATATGATGATTTTAGTCCAGGCAGCCCCCCCATAGTTCTGTATCAAAAGGCAGCTGTCTTTCATTATAGTATTGTATGTATTACATTGATTGTATATTCCTCTCAAATCCTACGTTAAATGCCTGAGATATGTACATTGGAAAATGTAATTGCCTGTGGGAAGTGATTTCCTCTCAGTTGGGTGCCACAGACACAGCGGGTGTCCTCTGCCACAGGGAGAACATCCCACAACCCGCAGCCAACAGTCTGACGCTATTTAGTCCCTATGTTTCTTTCACATTCTGTTTTCTTTGTCCTTTTTATCTTCCTTTTTCATCTTTGGCTCATTATATTTTTGGTATGCATACAAATAATCATTCTGCAGACATTTACTGGCCAAAAAAGAGATTGGAATGATATGATTTGTGGTTTAAAAAGTCAGAAATCTTTGCAGCAATTAGATCACAACCCCTCAGCCCTCGGGATATTTGAGTGCTATTTAGACTGGATTCACTCAGAATTACATGCAGTGTGGTTTTTCATAGTTGCTAATTCTCTTGTTGACATGTAGATTTGTGACAAGAAATGCCAAGAGCAACAAACTGAGAAACAGAAGAAAAATGAGCAAGGTTTCCTCTCAATGAAAAGATTGCTGTGTTATTTTGGTAAAGCTGGGTTGAAAAGGGAACAGAGCAATATGAATCAGCACATGTTTTTATTATTTGAGTTCTAATTCCAATGGTATAACTCTTTTACCCCTGGTGCCAGTCTTTACTTCAGCACTGACGTCAAGCTTGTGGCTTTGCTACAAAATATATTGTTATATAAATGGTTCTCTTGTTTATTATTATCCACAGTAGATGCTTGCCTTACTTGTTTTCACATAAAATAAAACTGAATCTGAAGCAAACTTTTGAATTATCACTCAGAGAAAAAATGCAAATAGGTTGTGTTTCCATTTACTGTTGTGTGATTAAACTTTGTTGGACATCAGAGACTAAAAGTTTATAGGATACTTGCTCTTTCTTTTGGCTTGTGTTTGACTTTTTTAATGGTACTGCAGGGTGGACAGTAGCTGAAGATATGTGCTGATTTTAATCCAGGTAGAAACAACAGCAAATCCCTCACAGTGATGTATCTACAAGGCTGTTTCCACTCGAGCGGTCAGTATTGGTTGTGTTAATATGGGACGACAAAAAGGATCCAAACCATCCCGTAAAAGTCTACTGTACTTCTTTAGTTCCCTCAGAGCTGATTCAACACAGAGCACCCAAGGGCTATGTCTCAGGAACCAAACTGAGCAAAAGGCATAATCAGTACAGAGTCTAAAAGGAATAGTTTACTACCCTTCCATTTTCAAAATGTATTCCAATTATTAGTATGTTGAAAACACCCACAGATAGTAAATGTCTGATCATTAATATCTACTGCCAAATTGACATTTTTTTTCCTTGTATTTAAGTCTTATTTGGCCCATTTTTTATTGTAGTAGATGTGTGTCTTGGGAAAAAAAAAAGAAAATGTATTTGCTGTCAAAATTGTCACGTTAACAGAACAAACTCACTTTAGTCACTACTTTTGTTTGAAATGACATTCACATTCAAGTCGCCTTTGGTAACAAAGCTGCTCTGTGATACCGGCGCATCTTAATCGTAAGGCTGTCATGAACATGAAAAGGGCAGTCAGCACCATGCTGCTCTGACTCAGTGATAAACCTTTGATTTTGGGGCAGACTCGCAGGGATTTCAAAAGGCCTGTGTGAGGTTTTGCATAAGCCTTGCCTCACTATTCTTTGACAAACAGAATATCACAACGATGATTGAATCAGGTTTGTGCACATTCACTGACTGATGTGGAGCCAGTGTTTGCATGACTTGCCTCAGTGTAACTCCAGGAAAAGAATGCAGTGGGCACAGACCGAGGGAAACTTTTTCATTATCCTTTGACATGAAATTAAAGTTTAATAAAATCCCTAAGTTTAAATAAGATATTGAATTTCTGCAGATACAGTATTGCTGATGGTAGCTCTCTGGCAGAATGATGACAACGATGATGATGTATAATCATCATCAAACGAGTCCTGTGCAATTTTGTGTCTTCACAGGAAACTGCAAAATGAAAAAGAGCGAATGTTCTCCCTGAAGATTGTGTTTTTCACGCGTTCTTCTCCATCAAAAAAGATATATTAAGCAGTCTGTTCCCGAGAGAAAGATATCAAAGTATGCAAAGATGAAGGAATAGGAATAACATGCTAAGTCTGGTATTGAGCGATCACCATTAGAGGTAATGAACTCACCGCTGATGGTGGCTCTCTTCGGCAGAATAGTGACGGCTCCCACCGCAGTGTCCTCCAACTGGTGAATGGGACTGTTCTTCGCTCCCCAACTGTCGGAGCCAATCCACAGAAAATGGCCGACCTGTTCTGCTCTTTTAGAGGCGTTCAGGACACCCCTGCATTCAACACACAAGGATTAAATTGAACACAAAAGGTTAACAACAAAGGACTGAATTATGAGGACAAACTGCTGCCTTTCAACACTAGACCTTGGTAATAAATACTGTCTCGCTGCTATTTATCATCTACATTTATATAGAATCAAGCAAGTTATGCAGAATCCTAATATATGAGACATTGCATCATATTAATCTACAATGTCCAGCTTGGTTTGTACATAACTTAAACATTAAGTATGGTTTTGGAATAGAGTCAATAATAAATATGTAATATTATTTTGTCATATGTGGGTGTCTGATTCTTTGGGACCATATTCAGATAACAACATATTGATGCTTTTCATTTCTAATCATAAATGCAAAATCAACTTCTTGCCAGTGGCCACATTTTTTTGTATGTCTGCTCATACATTGATGGAGTCAGAATAATATGGACAAATACATGCATATACAGTTGAGACAGTAGTGATGTCAATTGATTGGACAGTTTACCTGATGTCTTCATCGGATGCAAACAGGATGACAGCCCTGGCGTAACGAGTCTCCAGTAGCAGACGTATGATTTTATCAAAGTCTGAAGGTTTGTGGTCATGTGGTATCTTCAGAGACTGGGCTATACAAATTCCACCTGAAAAAAACAAGCGCACAAAGCAAAGGGAATTAAAAAGTGTGAATTCTTGAAAGTTTGCCGATAGGAGTTAAAAGGTCTGAAAATAAAGAAATGGGAAAAATAGAAAAATGTGGCATACTTTCAAAGTACAAATAAACCATCTGCAGAATGTTCTTGGCTCAACTATTTCTTCTGCCATTTTTAAAGTCACACATTGTCTGCAGAAAGTACCTTCAAAATGTGAGGCAAGTAGAAGAGAAAAGTTCTGTCGAGGCAATCATTAAGGATATAGCTCTTGCCTTGTGGCCTCACTGTAATATACCGACAGTGGCAATACAAAAAAGAATGACAAAACACTCAAAATAAATGTGGACTATTTTTAGAGATGCATAAATGATGATGGTTTAGTGTATGGCATGATTTCTGCATTAGCTACAATATGAATGCAGCAGCTACCAGTTATCTCAAGCACTATATCCCTGTATCCCTGTAGGGTGATAAAATAATTAAAATAAAATAAAATAAAATAAAATAAAATAAAATAAAATAAAATAAAATAAAATAAAAAAATAAAATAAAATAAAATAAAATAAAATAAAATAAAATAAAATAAAATAAAATAAAATAAAATAAATAAAATAAAATAAAATAAAATAAAATAAAATAAAATAAAATAAAATAAAATAATGGACTGGAATGGAACTATCTCGAAAATTCCTTTGTTTAAGAATGGATCACTGCATTTCCTCTTAATCTTAAACAGTCTTGTAATACTTTTCCATTGTTTAATTGAGACTCATTACCTTCCAACTGACATCATAGGAGATTAAGGAGATAAAGCTAGCAGCAGCTGACTCCAAGCTGAACTTAATTGTGCAAGAGAGAGCTGGTGCTAGTTTGACGTTAATGATGTTTGATGAAAATATTGGCTTCGGGCACTGACTCAGCAGAAATTCCAGTTCCCATGCACTTCTCTCACTTGGACTCACGACAGACACGAGAGACACTGACAAAGAGTGGGCACCATGTTTCTTTTGCGATTGGGACTAGCTGCTGAGTGCATGAGAGGGCTGTTATTTGTAACTTATGAATGGACACATATTATGAACTCTTAACCTCTTTATGAAACCACTCCAGACAAAGGCCAGACTGAAAAAGGAGCGTTTAAGAGTGTCTGTTGTTGATGTAAATTCTAAAAAAAAAGCTATGTCCACACCACATACATTTTTTAAAGGTGCATTCTGTAGTTTTTCATTCTGTAGGAAAATACAAATCTTCTCTGGGCAGTGTTAGAAACAGAAATGGGAAGTAATGCAGCTTAAAATGGTTAAAGTTGCAGCCAAACTACTTTCCTGTTGCCTCATAATTTTGAAGTTGTTGCAGAATGATTTATAAACCCTGACATTGCATTGCAACATCAAAAGCAATTACCTTTGAGAAAGTGCTTGGTTGTCTTTTTTGATTTTCAAGGCTGGGGTAGAACAGGCACAGCTTTCCCAATTCTTCTTTTCTATTGTTTCGAAAAAATAAATATATATCTAGTTTCTGTTGAGTGAGAACTGGATTTCTAAGGGTCACAACTAACAGAATAAAACTCCCACTCAATGCGAATGGATAGATATACAACTGAACACAGAAACAAAGCACTGCATAAAGCTAGCCCCATTATGGATGAACATTTGCAATTGGAAGGAAGTGGATATCAGAACCATTTAACTTCAAAGCAAAAGCTGGAGGACAGTGGTATTTTTGGCAATTTCCAAAAGAGGCCATACTTAAAATGTACTGTCACCATTTCTAAACTCACATAAGCAGAGAATAACAACCAAGACTGTTTTCATTCAACAAAACTGTGTTGAAAATGCATAGGAGTCGAGAGAGTGAAATTTTCAATCTTTGAAAATGGCAAAGACTGGTATGTACTAAGCCCAGAATGACAAATACAGGTACATATCCTTCTTGTAACGTTTAAAAAGAAGTTGTACAACATAAGGAAACAACAGAAGCGTCCTTTTCGATCGGGGTACAGGTAAAATGAAACATCTTCCCCGTGACAAATCTCACAGCGAACAAGTTATTTTCAGAAGTTTACAAGAACAATATATTTCACCGACCTTTTGACCTAACCGCGCTGTTGCAGCACTTATTCCTCTCAGTGGATTGCAATAAGCCACCAGCTGGGAGCTAGATTTCAGTGCTCAGAGGTTAATATAATCTTGACAGGGAACCTCGCTTTTTATGACACCAAATCCGACAGTGTGAAACAAACAACATCTTTTAATAAGCTGTCCTTGCTTTTTTTCTGGCTGCCTTTCAGATATTCGTCATTAGGGTTGTCACAGTTGTTCTGATAAGCGGCGATATTAGGTTACATCCATAAATGACATGCCGCATACATTTGGACCAATATAATCAGCTTAGAATGGATGTAACTGCAACTGGAAAACAGGCCTCAACAGATATAAATATGCATGCGTCGTTTTTAATTTACACTCCTTTATAGTATATGATGAACCTAAAAAGACAGAATAAGCTGAGGAAAATGAAGCCACATTTTCATCGTTTTTGAAGTTGCAGTTCTAGAGTCGTTAGAGATATCCCCAATAACGTTTTGCTGTGTTAATTAGAGCTGTCAGTCATCTCAAACCAGAAAACAGAACCTCCAATGCAATCCACCTATTCTTTGCTGTTTTTTCAGTTCCAGATCGCAGTCTAGGCAAGAAAACCCACACGTCTTTCTCCTCAGACGCTTCCTCCATCCCTTGGTCGACATTAAGGCCTTTTTCAGTTGGGACATGTCTGGAACAGATGTTTAATTCACCTCAGTGTCTCTACCCAGAGTCCCTCAACATACCTCCAAGAGTCTGCCCAGGCCCACCTAATTTCAGACACATATATCCCATCTTTTTGATCATGACCTGCAGCTTGTAAACATAAATAAATGTTCTAAAACAGATTGATCACTAAATCAAAAGTTTTTTCTTTTGGTTGCCTTCCTTCTTTTACATTGCAAGAAATAGTTCTGTTGATATTTACTATTCCCCTTTATTCCTTTCTTGTCTTTTTATAGGAGAAGCTCGTTAGTTTTGGTGGCTTCCTGTGGCACACAAATAGAAAGCTCCCTCTGGCGTCCCTCCTCCTCCGTCTGGCTCCACCTGCCAGACCAGGACAGCTGGGCATTCTTGAGTTAGCCTTTAGCTTTTTGTTTAACCTGGTGGGACTGGCTGTTCTGTTTTCACTTGTTTCTTTCATTAGGGCTTAGACCTGGGGTTGTCTGTTAGGGGCAGCGGTGTGTCAGCAGCTTCTACAGCGCTGTACAGGGTTGGCCTGTCTGATTAACCGTCCTTCTGTTCTGTTTGGCCGGCTCACCACGGTTCTTTTGTTTTGTTACTTTGGCCACGGGAGGGCTTGACTAAACAAAAAAATTAAGAAAAGTTCAGCTATATGTTTTTGCCTCCTGTGTCCTTCCTAAATATGTTTCACCCTTGGGTCATAACAAGAAAGTATACACATAACATGGTGTGAAAAGTTCAAGCACCACTTTTCGAGCCCAACAGAGAGAAGAAAGCAAAACTGTGACACTAATGTGTTTATAAAGCTTTAATTGATATTCTATTCACTGTCCACGAGTACTCAATCCCCACCGGAATCATTAAGTCTAATTTAATTCAATGTAATCTCATTTGAATTCACATGTTAAGGGGTAAGGACAGGTTCAGAGCTGTAATAAAGATGAATAGCTGCCATTACACCTAGCGCCTTGTAAAATGTGACCCCCCCCCCATGAATGACATGAACTCAAGTATCATGTCACAATAATGTCATCAATAATTGAGGGCTCAGAGGCGTAGGAGTGACAGGAAGTGAGACATGCCCTGGTTTCCTTTTGCGATAATGTGATTTATCAAACGTAATTAGATATGTAATTAGAAGTATCCCAAAGGCAGTCACAGAGAAAGAGCAGAAATATTCATTGATACTCACTGCAGTGGGTTTGCATTAGGCAGGCAAAAATCACAATTAGGATTTGATTGGTAAATTGGAAGGTTTTGTGAAATAAATCAAGGTCTCAGTTATATTGATGTCACTTCCACTCCTGAACGTCTTTCTCTGGTGAATAGTAGCCCTAAAAACACCCAAAAATATAAGTCTTTTGTAAATCCAAGAAAAATTGAGAGACAAACATTAATTTGACGGACAACCATCTCTAATTGAGCTCTTTTTCAGTGACTGGTGATGCATTATTTAATCACTGCTCTTGGTGTATAGTTCTGTGAAAATACATTTCTGTGTCTTAAAATACTCTCTTTCACTGCTCTCCGCCCACACAGACTTGAAAAAGTCAGCCATAATCTGCATTTCAACTAAAATGCAAATATAACCATCTAAAAATATATGTAATCAGCTGTCTTTGAGGGGCCCCTTCACACTCGGGGCCCAACGCGATTGATCTCGAACGCCAACAGCCAATCACAATCCATGCGGCTACTCAATACATTTGCACAATCTGAGCTTAGAACTCCATCATAAAGCATTAGAAATAAGCACTTTTCTGCAGCTTTATTAGAATGTATACGGTTTTTACTTGTAAACCTGACGGAAAGACATAGTTCACTCATTCAAAATACAGTTGACACAGCCTTATCTTTATATTAAACTGATCTGAGGCAAAAAATATGCTCTTTTCATTTCCATCTGTGGGACAGAGGTTGAATAAAAGCGGATTTCACTATATATATATGAATATGACGGCATTGTGCTCTAGTAACAGTACCTCACCAACAGGTTTAATTAAACCAGTATTATAACAAGTTTTACAGTGGGCATTAACATTGGTGTACAGGCCCAGGATCAGAGAGCCCTTAACCTTGATACAGACAGACACTAGCTTATGCAGGTTATGTGTTAAGGCTATGAGTGTCTGAATGGGACTGATGGCACTGAGAGTTCACAAATCACTGCAGTATATGACTATTACCATCTGCCTCAGTGTTATCTGCATACACCTTTTATAGTCATGGTGCATAATAAAGCTTAAATTTCTGTAGAACTTTCAGCTTTCACCGTGACCGATCCAGCTGTAGTTAAGTAGTCATTTCAATATTTGCCCAAATGAACTAGTTCTTACCACCTATTTAATCATAGTTTCTCATTTTGCGTTTATGATCAATTCTTTTTTAATTCACATTCTAATACGAGTCTTTGGAACGAGAGTAAACCGTTCTTCTCGCTGTAAGACAAGATTTCTAACAGCTGTATCCACAAGAGTGCAGCTGGGAAACCATTTAAATGGGGCTATTTTGTATTAATGGTGACACTTAAACATCCAGTCATGGCCAACAGGAGGAGTTTACAAATCGGAGCAAAAGAAACCACCTCAAGGCTATTACTCAGTTTTCTACTAAATCTTTCTTATGGGATCATTCTTTGCTTTATTCAACAGTAGATAGGATTTTTTTGTGGTTTGGGGAAATTGAACAGATGGCAAAGTGAGTGGCGGATGACTACAGAGCTAACCAAGGCTAATCGCTATCACCTCAGGAAACACCATTGAAAACCACACGGTCATCCACTCTGTCGCTGCATTTGCTACGGAAAACTGCCACAGTAAAGCTGAACATTGCTTGCCAGACTGAGCAGCAAAGATGCTCACCCTTCAAGGAATAAACAGTATTAAAGGCTGTATACTATCTTAACCATCTGTGGATACGTCAGTACAATACAATAATGTTCTTGCATACAGTCATTACTACACTATTGTTACATACGTGTGCATAGTGTTTCTTTAAGGACACAACCATATTTTCAATCTTCCAAAAAGTCCCAGAAAGGGCTTCAGGATAAATTTTGTAGTTTTAAGTTCTAGTTTGTAAAAGTGAAGGATTGATATAGCATTAGATATCTATGAATCAACAGATACACATTGACCTTTCCATTGGATGTGATTGAAAACACTTACAGAGCACGCCAAATGTAAGAAGCTGTAATTTTGCTGCATATAGCCATTGCCTTGTGCTTAAGTGTCACTTTAAACAATTCATGTTGATTTATTCACCTGCAAAGCATAGTTTTCCAGTTGTTCTAAAATGCCATAGCCATGATTGACATCTGTGGACAGTCTACAGACAAATGAACAGCAAGAACAATGCATTGGTATGAATACTGGTTAAAAGCAGGACTCTTGGGTCAGGTGATATTGAAAACATTTGGGATACAACAGGGTTTTTCTATGTAGCCATGATGTCCTTAAAATGCTTCAAGGACAGCAACATTTCCATAACTTGTTAGAGTGCTATGTATTATTTAATCACTCTGTCTGCATTCTACATTAAGTTGTTTGTCCCTACTATCTTTTACACAAACCAGGCCAGCTTGGAGAAAAGAAAAAAAAATGGTACGCTCAGCTCTAATAAACAAAGCTAGCCTTTCTGCTTTTACACATAATACTTATGTTATTATACATTTCACAAAGTACAAGGTCACATAGATTGGATGTTTATTCCAATATGTTAAAACTCCATTTGAGCCTTTTCAATATATTGCTATTTCTTCTCATCTCACATTTAATTGGAAAAACTGCACAGCGCTAGATCAAATATATGAACAAAGAAAATGGTCTGGGCCTCATTTTATTCAACAAATGAATAAAACATTTTGCATTAAAATGCAGTGGTCAACATCACAATAATACGACTCAAACTAACAGTATATTTATACAGCATCCCTCAGTGTCAGGACTAAATTACTTTACAAATAATATGAAAGTGTTTGAGGGTAGATCAAACATCAAACTTGGAAGAGAAGACTGTTTCAAGAATTAATGAAAACATCAACCATTGCAGACATCGGCAGATAATAAAACAGGAAGTTTTTAAAATGATGAAACTGAATTCAGATTTAGTGCCACTATAGTTCTATAAATGTCTTCCACCGGGGCTGCTTCCTTGACATTATGTAAGTAACAGTTACTTTGTCCTCCATTAATATTGCATGTATAGATTAATTACATTCATAAAGGCTGAAGGCGTGCTAACATTTTCTCATTCCTACGCAGCGGGCGAGGTACAAGACAGGGCTGTCAAGTGAGCCGCGCTCTCCGTGAGCTATCGATCAGCCTGTAATCCCTCTCTTGAACATGAAGAATCTATCGGAGTGATCAGCGCTGTGAGAGATGTGTAAGCGCCACTGTCATGTACGTTTAAACTGTATATCTGAAGGACCTTATGCCCCGACTCCTTATAATATATGTCTACCATCCATCTATCCACTGATGCTATCGGAGTTGCGCCATAAATCACAAGGCAGCCAATAAATGTGTCAGTCTGATAGGTGTGGCCGTTCTGGGCGAGTATTGAGGTCCACATGAAGTATGTACGAACATATGCAGAGGGAATACGAGATCCGATATGACTTCGGTACTTTCAAGCAACGGCACATTGAAATTGATTTATGTGAAACTAATTTTGGTGGGTTGATCCAAACCAAGAGTATAGTAATAATAGATTTTGAAATCCCCAAAATCTTTGTTAATCTCTGCCATATTAAACATAGTAATCAAGTTTATCACTTTTAAAGGTAACATAAAAAATTTAAAAGTTACATAAACAAAAATTAACTTTTTTTTTTCTTATTAGCTTTTCTTGACTCAGTAAAACATTGTATTTCCTTTTTGCCGTTTTGTTTCAACAGCCCCGACAGCTCTCACTGCAGCAATAATGTGAAATAGTATTTTTTGAACTATATTTGATAGTGATGATGGGCCATAACTAATACATTACTGAATGCACCCCGCAGGCAGTAAAATTAATTTCCCTGGACTCTTCTTTGCCCCTAAGCCACACTTTTCATTGACAGTCAAGTACAGTGCACATCGTCTCGGGGCTTTAACACCTACACTGTTTGGTTAGAACTTGCAGACTTTCCTGTTTGGTCCAAACAGCTGCCCTTTGGTCTGAGAAAAAAAGGTTTGAGTGCTATGAATTAATGTATAAAAATGAGATGGCACTAGTTTGAACTTTTATAGCAAATGCAGGAAGTCACAGCGAATTTTAACACATGAAGAGGAAGGAAGCAAAGAAAAGGTGGCAGGTGCTTCCCGGGTTTCTTAAATAGGGTATTTGAAGTGCATTTAATTCTGTATCGATAATGTCCCTTTGCCAGTCTGATTTCTCCAGTTCAAATGTAAAATGAACCGCAGAAGAAACAACACATTTAACTCCATGTACAGGAGGCACGCTCTCGTTTTCTTGGCGACAGGGAAAGTCCGTGCAGATTTAAATATTGCAGTGTGAGACCAACAGTTGGCGAAATAAACAGATGTGACTCGACTAACAATTCGTGAGTTCTTGCTGTGGACCTTAATGTGGACTTTCTAGTGTAAAAAAGTCACTTAGTCATCACACACTCAGCTGCATACTGCTTTTGTAGCCAGTAATATATGGTCAAAGCAGCCTTTTCCTTGACTTTTTTACTCACCATCTTCAAGGCAGCAGCTGACTACAACTACTTTTCTACAGTCTCGTCCCTGTGCCAGACAATGCTCATAAAGACCTACGACTCATGCCTCGTGTGCAGCTTGCAGAGTAACCACAGTTCCCTCTGAGCCAATCTTCAGAATTTATCTGTATTACCCTTGACAAAATATTGATTGAGGAGATCATTCTTTACTCAAAGTATATCCGTATCTTTGTATGAACCTGAGTTTGTGTGCATAGGCTTGAGTTATGGCCTCATTCCCCTGGAACCAACCGACTGTTGGAATTATGGCAGCGGGTGTCAAAACTTGCAAGGTCGAAGTGTGAAGCACTGCTAGGGCCGTGTCAAGGTTGAATGGTCAGAACGACTGTTGGGAGTGAGTATCATGTTGTTATCCAAAGGAGATTATCACATCCTGACACTGACTGGTACTTTTTGGATAAAATCCATCACACAAACATTACAGCCTGGAAACAGTGTGAAAAATGATGATAATAAGTATCAGTGAAATGCTCCCAGCTATTAAATAAATAGTTTCTGGACCATCCCTTTCTGCTGATATGAATTATCTTGTAATGTATCCTCAGTTACTTCACTCAGCACTACTTCTCATTCTGGCTAGCACTCACATAACAGCTTGGTCCCATCCGAAGGAACAATTTGTGGTTTAAATGATTTCATAACATCAGGTAAATCAACTCAGGAGGAGTCCCTTTTAGAAACTACTTCCAAAAGCACCATCACTAAGTGCAAAAAATGTTTAACTCTTTCTTCCAAATAAACCTGCATTATGGGAACCATTTGTTCTCTTCCATTTGGTCCATAGCCTTGCTGTTGTTAGTCTCATTGCTGTTAGCTCTGCGGCCCTTAACCTTGCTCTCATTAGCCTTAATTCAGTTTTTTAAACTCAATTTCACTTATATAACCCATTTCAAGCACGCTGCAGTTACCTCAAATAGCTTTACAGGCTGTACAAGACACCACTCTCTGTCTGTAGAGACTCCGTCAGGGAAAGGAAAACTTCAGCACCTTCTGTTAATAATGTACAGCAGTGAAATCTTCTTAAACTGGCGTCACATAAGCCATGAGTTCCCAGTCTCCGGAAATGGACCAAAGCCAGGCTAAATATGACTGTATGCACAAAGGCTGTTTTACAGGCCACTTCTTTTCACACGAACCATTGTAATCTCATTGAAAATCAATGGCAGCCATGACTGACTTAGGATCAAACTCTTATAATGCCATTCAGCACATTTGTCACAACAGTACACTTATCAATAGTGGCAAAATATGAATTTAGCTCTTACAGAAGCACAATTCAACTCTCTTCTAACTTTTGTTTAGTTTTTTTAGTTTGTTAGCTCTACAGCAGTTAATCCCCTTTATTTTTGGGTAAGAAGGCCACATATATTGTGTTATTCTTCTATATGTCTGGTGTCATTATGTCAATATTTCTGCATATTTCATAACCAAAATATTACATGTAGTAGTTCCTTTAACAGTTGAGATAGTAACTTTTGTGTCATGAAGTATTAAAGTCCTAGAGCAGGTCAAAAGACAGTCTAAATGCCAGCTTGAACCTAAGCACCACATATAGACAGCTACCTCTGAAGGAAAAGGAGGGAGTACTTGCTGGTTCCCAAGTGAGCTCTTTTCAAAGAATGATCCTTTGACCTCAAATCTCTACCTTATATCTTTCATCTGAGAGGCAGGAAGGTATTTTTGTTGGTGTGGAGAAAAAACAAAAAACAAACTAAAGATTTCAGCCAAATACAAAGTGAAGGTGTCAGTCGTGTTTTTGTTCCTTTTGCCCTCTAAAGCAGCCTCTGTCACGTATAGGCTACACAACCTCATAAAGAGACAGGTCTAAAGACATTCTGATTCTCAAAGTTTCCATCTGATGTCTGGGCTGCTGTGAATGTGAGAGAATACAAAAGTGCTGAGGGCTTGTTGTCCATTTGGAGCCATTGTGAAAGAGACTATGATCTATTGTGTGTTTTGTATGCTTAGAGGCTACTCTAAAAATCTGCAGTTTATGATAGTTAAAGGCAGAATTAAACACATGCATTTCTAGATTGCCCCGACTGCACAGCTCCAATCTGTGTGTATGTCTATCTGTATGGCTCGCTTCTACTAATTTTACGACTTATACAAAAGTTGAATTTAGTTTTTGGAAAATCTGCCTTTTTGTTAGCATTAATCTTGCCTCATAATGACAAAAAGTACACCTAACAAATAAATATTCCTACGTACTCTCCTAGATATACTTGGGTGTTTAGAATAGCCATTAAGGAAATAAGTCCCCAATAGGAAATAAGTGACTGAAAATGAATTTGCTTACTATTTCTGACTTGTGTTCATACTTTAATTGAATAGTCATTGCCAAGATTTACATTTATTTATTTATTTTTATTTTTTTTACAAATGACTCAGATTAATCAAACAGCATTGCATTGAAGTGATACCAAACCAAAAGTGACTGTGCTGCCACTTATATCTAAATTTTTACACATTAAATGGTTCCAACAAATGGAAAAGAACTGTTTGTAATTCTTTTCTTATTTACAATTACACATAACACTCTAACCCTTTTTGTTATAAGCCTACTGATATTTTTAGGGGGGAAAAAAGCCCCAGACATTACATTACTATTTCCATTTAGGCTAATTTAATAACAGGAACATATTAGTCTCAGATTTAAAATTACCCCACACTAAAAGGCTTATTAAAGTGAGCTAAAACAGGTTTTAGCTCAGAATATCAGAATGATCCCCATAACCAAAGTGTGTAGCACCATCTCAAAAAGGTAGCAATGTGTAGAAACATCATGAATATTTTAGAGTGTTTGATCAAATAAGTTATAAATGGTTTGCTTTTTAAAGTGGATGAATCAGGGAGAAGGGGAGAGGCTTTCATCATCAGAGCCATTTTTCACTGGGACCATCAGCAGAATATCAAAGAGCTGCATTTGTATTCACACTTCTAGAGATTCCATAACAGACCGACTGCTTGTTAGTGATACACAGGCACCCGCGCTGGTCAACCCCGGGTCAGATATATTTGCATACGGCGACAACTGTAGCAACACTCATATTGTGAGGTGTAAAACAATGAATGAGAGTCAAATATGTTATTGTCAGCTCAGACACAGAATGACTGATTCTCAGGTGCAGAAATGTTTCAAGGATTAACTCAGAATAAATAAATGACACACTTCAGTGGTTTAACTTGACTGATAGTTAAGGCTCCAGTATAATTTGGCTTCAAAATGAGAGTTAGATGGCAAGATTTCAGTGTTCTGTATTTAAAGTAGAAGTCCTCATCAGGATCCGTAATATAAAAAGAACCATGCAACCTCATTTTTACTGAATTTTGCCTCTTTTTCCTTTACATCCCCAGCAAAAAAGAAAAAAAAAAGTCAATTTTGATGTTTTATAAATGCTGAAAACACTTCAGACTAGTTGACATTATGTAAATCCTGCAATTTTAATGCAAATGTTGCTACAGATATGATTTTGTTGTTTCATTTTTTTTCATTTTCTCCCTCTTTGTCCCATTGGGGGTCACAGATGACTGCAGCCTATCCCAGCAGCTTTGGGCCTGAGGTGGGGAAAATCACCAGTGGGTCGCAGGGCTGACACAGACAGTGACAGACATTCAGTCACAATTTAGATTCAAATTCACCTACACATGCATGTCTTTGGACGGTGGGAGGTATCGGCCATCTCGGGGACTGAACCCACAGACTGCTTGCTGTGAGGCAGAAATGCTAACCTGCGAACCAACATACCAACCAACCACCTCCGACTTTTTCATTTGTTTTATTTTTCAAAACACAATAGTAAAATGTATCAATGTACGTGCAGTTTTTAATTAATGAACTTGGTGATAGACTATGAAACCGGAACTTACTATTATTCTGCATAATTCTCTCACATTAGATGCATTCAGAGAGGTTTTAATGTTCAGCAAATGGCATTCTGTTTAATGTTCTCAAGGCGTGGTTATGTTTTATGTAAGACTAGTTACAAAGCTATAGCTCATTTGCCTTAAAAATGATGCATTATATCTCACTCATTCCTTAACCCTGGCTATAACCCTGAAACCAAAGCTTTTTTTGTGTGTTGGAACAATAATGTATAGACTTTTTTCAGTTTTGTCTCATATGTTTGCCATCATCTGGGAGTTGTGTACATTGTGACCACTTAAATGACATTGGTTCCACTTTCTGCTGTATAAATTACCATTAGCAGCCATAATATATCAGGAGCAAGTGTTCTAGGTTTGCAGTCATTTTCATTTGCCGTGGCACCATGCATTAAATGAATTTCACTGTGAAGGCATCCTCTATTCCACTAAATGAAAACCCTGTATTCAGTTGAAAGACAAACTAAAACGATGTATATGGAACAAGCACAAATTGAAAAAGAAAGTTTTACTGAGGACAATTTAGCTCAAAACATTGAGCTGAGTTAGTCTGCTTGAGATGAACAACAGGCAATAATATACAAGGAAAAGAAAACAGGCAATTGAGAGAATAAATTAGGGAAGAGTGACAGTAAATCACAGGTATTGGATAGAGTCACTTTTAGTTTCAAAATGCTGCTGAGAGAGCAGGCAAAAAGAAAATTGGTATTGGAAAACAAGCCCGAAATAAAATATAGAAGGATAATTGCTACAGAGACATTGCAATACCCAACAATGGCCCATCTCTTAGAGCTGTTGAGAGACTTTGTTGCTTGTTCCTCTACAAGTTTGTACTGTTGTTCCAGGCTGGAGCGAACACAGAGGAAGATGAAAGTAAAAACTGGTAGACGACATCACAGTGAAGTCCGGACTTGAGGAATTTGTTAGTCCAAACGCTCTGGAGGCCGCAGCTTTGTTCTCTCGTCCAAGCCTCCAAAGAAACCCTGGCAGCGTGCAGCAGTGACATCCTCATGACAAATCACATGTCCCCAATGCAGTAAGTAAGCCAAAATTTCTATCCCTACATGACCGCCAACCTCCAGGTGGGGCATGAATGATTGTCTTGTTTGAACAGCTCTTATTTTCTTCTTTCACAAGTTCTCAGGCATTATTCTACTGGAGTCACAATTCAATTCAAAGGGCATTTAGAAGCGAGCAGGACTGGGGTCTGGGACACATGCACAATTCATAGAAATGATGTTGCAAATGATGTCCTAGATATTGATATGAAAACAAAAACAGTGAAACTAAGCCTCTATGTAAAACTAAACTTGTCATATGGATACAAAGCACTCTATAAATCAGGATAGTAGATACAAAAGTCTCCTAAAAATCAAGAACCTTAAAAACTGTATCTTTCCAAACACATCAATGATAAAACATTTGAAAAATAACCATGGCACTGAAATAATATGTGTATGGTTTATGAATATCAGATACTCATAACTGTACATGTATTGACTAGAACTAAATAGTTAAAGTCAACCGAAACAATTTTGATTGCCAGGTCTACTCTGTTCATTCATGATGTTTCTAGCCTGGTCCACCATCCTGATTCTTTTTCTCTTGTGTACAAAATCATGCACTGGTCTCTGTGGATTTAAGTTGGATTTCTTGTTGGCAGTATCAACAAACACAGAATAACCTGCCTCTGGACAAAGTTAGACACAACTACTCAGACACAAACAGGCACAAAGCTCCCCCTGTTTCAGATAAATAGCTCCAAATAGTGCAACAGCTTTTCCATCAAGGGGAAATACATGTGAAGTGAAGGGATTTCAGATGCATTTCATTTCGCAAAATAAACAGGTATGGCTGGTCATTTTACAAGCTTTCTTTTCTGAGGATAATTTGGTAAGACTTTAGAATAACTCACACTGCTAAGCATCATTTTACATATAAATGATATTTCAGTGTCTGTAAATAGTTTATTGATTAATCACTTGTTAATTACGTATCTATTAATGCTTAATTACTGTTTAATTTTGTAAGTAAAGTGTTACCGCTAATTTTAGTTTCGAGTCAAGTCGTCCAAGTTGGTGTCCAAGAAAAAAAAAAAAGTATATGAATATCTATTGCCACAGTGCACTTTTCTAACTACAACAAACTGAACACTCATAACAATATGCTACATCCTTCTGAACCTAGTTTTAATATTTCACAAAACAAATAAACACTTGAATGGGGAGACTGGTTTGGAAGCATCCTCACATCAGCCATGTTCAGCACTATTTATCTCTTGCAGCTTGTCCGCTTGTAGTCTCGGAAATGTCATGTTACCTTTTGAAGTCAGACATCTTTTGTGAATGTGCTCCCCTTTGCTAAGCCATTACAACTACGCCTAAGACGGAGCGGTGAAATATTAATGTCCCTGTGCCAGAAACTGCAGTAAGAACATTTCCCACAGGAGTGCAATTTTTCCCTTGCACTCCAGCATGCATTGTTCAAATAATTAAAACATGCACACTGTGTCACTTCCAACTTTTGTTCCTCCTTTTGTTTCTACTTCTGGGTTAGTGTTGTAGGCTCTAAACAAATCCCTCTATACTTGGTCAATTATATCAGCTTGGACGGATTGGGAATGACATTCTTAAGCAGTTTCTTCGTCCGTGCAGAGCTTGTGGAGGCAATATGGCCTGGGCTCATTCTACTCAACATCCAACGTGAGATTGAATCCACTGGTAACTGCATAGTGTATATCATATGCGGCGATAAATAATGTAACAAGTCCAAATGGACCCGCTAATGGTGCCATGTGACATAAAATGAAATGTCACTCACTTTCCGTGCGCTAGACTTGACCAGTGGAAAATGTTTCAGGGGCCATTGCTTGTCTTCTTACCCTGGTGTGTTTCGTAGCTCTAATTATGTGGCCTCTGATGTGAAAATGAATAGATATAAGAAACGCTACAGCCACGAGCCAATACATAATTAAAGATTCATTAAGACTGAGAAATAGGTTTAATTCTGCTCTACTAAAATCAGGACAAAAACACACAAAGCAACAAAACTAGATGCGTTCAATCTTTCCGTTGAGCAAACCTAAACAGAGCTCTTTTAAAGCTGAAGTACCCATTTTTGTTTTTGTTGTTTATTATATTGTTAATTTATCTTGATCTAATTGCACCTTTTAAAGTTTCTTTATATTTTTAAAATTTCTTCTGAAGTCTGCATATATATTTTTATTGCATGCAACACTACTTTTGCACTTTCCTGTATGTGAACTGCTGTCACACGTGAATTTCCCCATTGTGGGATCAATAAAGTCTTATCTTAAAACAATCAGGTAATGGGCTTTTAGGGTTTGGCACGTTGTTCAGGAATCAAAAAGGTTTTATACAACTTTTTTTTTAATATAGTTGCTGGTGTTGTGCAAATGTAAGCATCCCAGATCTATCACTGATCAAATGTCTAAAATGCAGAGCCCATGAAATGGTATTAAACCTGCAAAAAAAATGCTTCAATTCAAAAACAGGAAGGCCTAAACTTTTAGTGCACCCCTTTCAGTCTTAGATGCACCCTTCGTCATTAAAATCAAGCCTGGATGTATTTGTTAGACTGAACTAGACAAAACTGGAGATATCTAGTCAAAGGGAAATTGCTACATTCACCAGCCACTTTTAAGACGTTCCTCTAGGGGAGAATAAACCAGGGCAACAGCAGCGGAAGAGGAAGACAGAGGAAGGAACTTCTTTGGGAGGTTTTTTTAACTACGTCTTCATCACCGGTTACAGGCTATTCACTGAAGGTTGTCCTTTTACATCAACTCGCTCGCAAACATGCCCCTTGCTTTTATAACTCCCGTAACGTCCCTGCGTCTGGAAGTGGCCAGCAATGATCCGAATGGTCAAGTGTCAGTCACGTTGTGTTTTGCTGTAATTTGAAGTCGAGGCTTGTGGCAGTCATGATGCATCACTGCGATCAAAAAAGCCCCGCGCAATCATTAATGAGAAGTGACAGGGCACCAGTTGAAACAGAGGTCAATGCGTGGTGCGTGTTTGCCTATAGAGGTGCTGATTAGGCTCACTCACTGCACATTATGCTTATCACGGCACTTACATGTCAAGACCTCTGACAACTATGTGGAGACCATGACTCTGCTCCTGATCAAGCAAATAGATGCTAGTGGTTTTTCATATGTAATTGGACACAGGAGGTTTCCTTGTAAGGTTTGAAGAAATAGATAATGTGTAGTAGTTTGTGTGGACTAGATTCCTTGATTAATGTGTGTATGTCCCAGCAACTCTGGCTTTAATGGAGACCAGAAAAGTCCCGGTCAAGATCAAGACCTTTTCTCCTCTCTCCCACTGTGAGAAATCTGGAAGGGAGCCGGCCAAAGTGACTTTCATCCTCCTCTCTCTATGCATTCGTCCTAATGCCAGTCTCGTTGTCCCGCTTCAAGCTCTCTGGACATGAGCCTGAGAGAGGAACTTTTTTTGTTGTTCAATCAATCTTTTATTTTGGTTAGATTCTATCTTTACTTATGCTGACAATTCTGACATTATTACAAATTTAATTTCATTTATTCATTACTAGTCTATTGCAGCTGGACAATTCCCAGTTAATGGAAGGAGAGATACACTGACAGACAATGGGCAATTTAGAGCCACCTACCACCATTTATGCATGCTTGTGGATGGTGAGAGGGAGTGCCCAGAGACCCTACAGTAACACAGGAAGGACATGCAGACTCCAAACAGAATGCATGTTCATAGAGATTACTCCCATGACCTTCTTGCCATGAGGCATGAGAGCTAACTCTATAACACCACTGCCGAGGTCTCCTAGTGTCAGTGTTATTTATTTATATTTAAATACGCATTCAGAATGCATTTGCAATCAAAAGTAAATGATTATAGCTAAAATTATAAATTATAATTTACCTGCATGATATTAACTGATGACTAGAGCCATAACTGGTTTACATGGAGGACTTTTTTGTTTGTTTGTTTTGACAGAATAGGAAAGAAAAGATAAAACAAAATGGTCTTCTACTTTCCACTTTTTGGTCTGTATATCCCTCCACTTTCACCAAGGTTGGTGTCTTCCCTCAAACTCATGAAGGGTCTAAGGTTATGGGATATCTGTGAAGATTGTAAGACCACTTGGTTTGTATTATTCTAGGATATATAGGTATTGGTGAAAAATTATAAGTCAGCAACATGTTGTTAGCAGCATTTCCCTTCTGGTGTGAACCCACCCTTATTCATAGTCACCTAGGTAACAACCATTATTAATAATGAGGAATACAGACTCTTTGATGTTGAGTTTATCAACTGACACTGCGTTTGCACTCCAAACATGGTTACTGCATAAGGTTGACAATTATGTCATGTAATTATGATGATATGAGTTCTTTGCACTATTCACAGGCCTGATTAATATTTATTAGTTTGTAAAAAAAATAGAGAAAAAGGTTTATTCCTGATATTTATGGAGCATCACTAGATGTGCTGCTATTTTCAGTTAAAATCAAAGAGATTCCAACCTGAGACTTCACATGGGAGTGCAAACCACTGGAGACGTGGCTGTGCACAGAATCCCAGCTCTCAAACATCGTAATGAACTACTGTTACACTGGAGCTGCTTGCACATAATGAATGTCACAAAATGCATTTCAGATTTTTTTTCTTCATTCCCAGCTGCCAGCAAAACCAACAAACAACACAGAAAAACAGTCAAATGCAGCTATACTATTACTCAGTGACATGCTATTGTACCGCCATAACATGTAAATATAAAGTGAACGTTCTAGTGACTGCTGACATGGATGGTTTTAAAAATAAATCTTACAATGGCAGGTGTTGATTTAACAGTGTCATTAATCATTGGCCACTAGGGGCAGGAGTCACCTACAACCTTGGCACGTCTTGTCCATAATTGGCTTTTGAGAATATGAATAATTGTCTCCTCACTTTCACATGCAGTGCTCACATGATTCTCCCATTGACTGTATGCATGAAAATACGTCAATCTACGTTATTCCAAGCACCACAGGGCAGTGGCTGTCTGGGCTGAGGGAGATATTTCTGCTTGGCCTCGTCTCGCCGGGGGCTGTGCCTCATTTGCCATGATGAATGGGGAGAAGCCATAGAGCACTAGGAGGCAGACGTCCAGTCACACCACTGTAGCTCCAACTACTCTATTCTGCAGCACAACAGGGCCACACACAACGTCCCTGCCTCTCAGCACACGACTGCGACAATATCAGACAGTGATGTTCATGGAAGACATGTATGGCTGTGATATGTTGTGACGTGTCAACAAAACTTGTACTATGTAGCTGAACCTTATGGAACACATCAGTCAAAAGTATACCTGCTATTTGTCTATCGTGGAAAAAAGACATGTTAAGCTTCACAGAACCAAGTGGAAGGAGATGTTTTTATCTCCTGTTCCCTGCACCTGTGTATCTTCCTTTGCACATTTTTTTAAGGTTTGGGGCATTAATGAAATAAATTGGCCTGTCTGTCCTGGGAGTGGATCCCTCCTTCTGAGGTTTGTCTTTTTCCCCACAGCTGGGTTTTTTTTTTAGTTTTTCCTCTCCCTGATGGAGGGTCTAACAACAGGGGATGTTGTCTTGAACAGCCTTTTTATTTATTTGTTGCCTTTTGTTTTGTGTTCAGCCCTTTTGAGGCAATAGTTATTGTGATACTGGGCTTTATAAATAAAATTGAACTTAATTGAACATGTTTGACTAAGATAGCATGGCAACAAGGCAGTTTACCCAGAAGTGTTAAAAGGCTTTCCAGATGTGTCTGTGTAGAAACCATCTGGCCAGTCAGGTTACTACTCACTCCCACTAAACCTAACTAACTGTCACCACACAGTCTGATTCCTGAAGCTAATCTGATTACCTGAACTATTCAAATGCTGCAGGCTCCTGTCTGTCTGCTATGAGAGCAAAACAAATCACTTCACCAGAACAGCAGAGCAGAACTTTTTTTTTTTTTTATCCCTTTTAAAGCCTGTCTGTGATTTCAGATTTACCATTGATATACAGAACTCTGTTTTCAAATTTCACAGGACATACTTTTAATGCCCAGAACAAAGAAAATAAAGTTTTGCTCTGAGTTAAAACAAAAGTTTTGTGTGCTGCAATTGATAAACTCCATGTTTCCATTAGCACCATAGCTGTAAGCCACTGCATCAACACAAGCAAATGTTGATGCTGAAAAGTGCCTTGACCATGACAAAAAGATGAAGGCCCTGTGACCTAATGTCAGAGAATGGAAACGCATTAATTATACACTGGCTTCTATTACAATTCCATCTTATTTTTATGTTTTGGAGTTGTTTTTGTATGTTGTACGTGCACAGAATGTTGTTGTCTGCTGCTGTAATATGAGGCCATAACATTGCTTTCATCTGTGACATAAAAGCTATCGAAATTCTTTTTTTTTTTCCTCCTACCCTGCCTATAACTGTAGTATTTCCGTGGCTTTGTTCTCCCGCCTCCTCTTTCCTCTCCTTTATTACATTCTCTCTGTGCTTCTGCTGACGAGTGGGTCGGGGAGGGGGTGTAAACAGCTCTGGGGGCCAAGAGCCAAGTCAACCCCACCACCGAGCCATTTACCCCAGGGAGCTCATCAACTGACACTGCAATAACTGCCAGAGAGAAGAATGATTACCATAGTTTGGAGACACTAAGACAAACACACAGAATAGATGTGGCTACGGTGCCAGTTTTTAAATACAGTTTTCACATTTGTATTTGTACATGAGCCCCTTTTACAATGTCTTTTCATTCATATTTTGTCTTTTCAACCTCTGCCAAAAGGGTAGCTTTCGGAAATGATAGGAAGCTTTGGCAAAGGTGTGCCACAAAGGAGACAGTATCTTTGTTTGGTGCATTGAAGGAGACAGTCGTATTATAGAAAACCAGGGATGAAAGAGAACATACGTGTGACTAATAAGCCACGTTGATTGAGCAAATGAACCATATGCTGTTCATTGCCACAAACCACTGTTCTGCATGATTTATTCACTTTATTTACCTTTATTCCCGGAGTTATGTGAAGGCCATGTGTATAGAATTTAACATAAAAAGAAGATATGGTCCATGTTAGCAGTTGGATATTGATTTGAGAAGATTTTCATAAAGCCTGAAGTTAACGAGACATAACTTGCAGTTTAATTATTATCACGGATTCTGTCTCACTAAAGCTGAGGACAAGATTTTTTGCCAGATTTTACCCACAATTCCGAGTTGGGCAAAGTTTGCACCAGTCTGTAATAGTTGGGGACAGTCGGCATGGCTATTTTTTGAGCCGAATCTGGACATAGTTGGGTAGTGTGAACTGATTAGAGATCCTACTGCAAACATGTGGTTCCAACAGCCAATGAAATCGAGAGGGTGGGACACACTAGGAAATAGTGTCAGAAAATGACAGGAAGTAGCGGGAATATCAAAACAACGATGGCGAACAGCGAGAGAGGGAGAGTGGCCCTCGTAAAAGTTTAATGGTTGGCTTTGGTTTGTTTGACCAATCATGTAGTCTGCGATCCCTGCAGTTGTTCAGTCTGTGATCCCTAGTTTTTCACACAAAAATCTGCTGAACCAGTCTTAGTGTGTACTCCAAAATCTGTATGACTGACTGTGAAAGCTGTGTAGTGTGTCCCCAGCTCAAACCATGACCAATAACTTCACACACATTTGCATTGCTGCTATAATCAAAATGTCAGTGTCAAAGCAGTATTGATATGTGACATGCAGACTAAGAAACAATTGAGTCAAAAGCATCTGAGCTAACTGTAACACAGACTGTTTGAGTAATGTGACTAGTGCAATAACTGTGAGAGGAGAGTGCTGTCAGATACACTTGGGCACCTGTATGGCCTAGCAGAGTTTCATACCATTAACATATAGCATTAGTGGCTATATCCTCAGTTTATTGACATCTGCTCTAACACAAACTATGCCCCACACATGAAAATCTATAGCGTTTTAACCTCAGATCTGTGTCATATAATAAAAATGCTGGATTACTGCTAAAAAAGATCTTGCACATTCTGATAGTCAAAAGCTCATTTTAGATTGCCTTTCTTATGTGATCTCTGCAGACAGAAATAGCGTAACGGTGGCCCAAATGACTAAATATATTGCAAATAAATTGAAGCATGCATCCTAGCTCTTCATAAAACTTTAACATCCGTGCCATGCTAATACATACACAGCTTGGCACAGTGGAAACATTACTAGCTCATAGATCCATCTTCAAATGAGTTACCTGACAGTCTAATCAATTCTACAGCTACTGGCTTTTACTGGCTCTGTCCAAGAGAAAGTCTGGTAATGACCTGCAGACATTTGATGAAGTGAAACTTTACAGACTGCGGAGAGTCACACAGTGAAGCTGGTGTATTTATGTGTTTGCCCGAGCACTGATTTTGGGATTGTCGGTAATGGATGTTCCTTAACTTCCTTAACAGCTAGTGCCTGGAGTTGTGTGATTGGAGTCTGGATAGAAGACTAGGAAGTAACAGAGCAGAAACTTGGACAGGACCACTTTTTCAATGCTGCACATAGGCATTTCTTCATAAAACTTGAGGTGTTCCAAAGCATCTCGAGTTCCTTATGGTTGGAATGACACATTAATCAAACATTAAAAGTTCTTAATAATCAAATGATTCTTTGGATAAAAGCACATCACAGGGACAACTTTATAAAAATGCCTAATTTATAAAATATATTCATCAAACATGTCCAGATGGCGACTTCAAACTATTAAAATGACTCATAAATATGACATTAATGGTAATGGTCGGATGCCAAAAATGGGTAAATAAGCCAAAAATACAAGTTGCCAAACAAATGTCAAACAAAGCACACACAGCTTCTGCGACATTGATTGTGACAATTTTCAAATTAGTGACATGGTTTTCAAAGTTTCATTCTTCTGTGCAGGTTTAAATGGAAAATAGATTGCATCTGTAGCCTTAAATAGCTTCAAAAATGTAAATTGCTGCAGTTTAAGAAATTACTTTTTTGATAAATGTCTGGAATGTCTTTTGAAAACTGCACTACACAACAGACAAGGAATCTGATTTCATTTGGTCTAGACCTTGTTTAAACGAGTTCTTTCAGAAATTAACAGCACGACAGCTGCGAGCCGAGACAACAAGGACAGAACAGCTTTGATTGTTGTCTTCATTTTGACAGCTGGGGAAAGCCTTGATCTCATGGTCATGAGGTTGAAAAACATGATTTGGGAAAAGTTGTTCAAATTGCCTTAATTATCCAAACTTTAATTAGGCTATTGTTTTGTAGACTTTGCACCCTACACATTACATACCGTTTTGTTCACATAAAATAACATATGCATGACTCAGTAATGCAGAACTGAGGTGATAGTCTCTGCAGAGATTGATTTCATTATACAGAAAGCTAATTGCAGGAGTTTAGGAAGTTGTGTTTTTAAAAGGTGTCTCAGTGACATAATATGGGCTTTTGAAAAAGTACTTTAATGCTAGAATATAACAATACTTAAAGAGCTGTACACATGACTTTTCCAAGAATATGTGGACAACCATGGCTTTTTTTCAGGTTTTAAAAGAGCAATCTTACTTTGAGATGCTAATGCTAACTCAAATCTGTAAACTGCACCATTCAGTCTAATCCCCCAATGTTTCTTTTACAGTGGCTCCATTTCCCTTTTGTACTTAAAGGTCTTGCAAAATTAAATGTGAAAAAAGTAATGCTTATACCAATTCATAGCCTTGGCCCATATCCAGAATTTGTTATCTCCTTGTTGCACGATTATGCGACTCTACAGTGAAGACTATGCTATGCACAATTAATGACGTTTTCTTAAGCAGTTTGAAGGGAAAGGGGGGGAAATGTGTTGCAAAAGCCCCATGATCCCAGGTGGCACTGAAACTTCTTTGAAAGATGCTGACATGGATCGAGTTTGCCCCAGAGAGATGTTGATACTCACCGAGGCACATCCCTTTAAAGTGCATTCATCAGTCCGAGCTCTGCGGTGGATAACTCAGTTCACCTGTCCTTTCCCTTTAGGCAGCCACAAACACACTGGAGGAGATCGGCTGCAAAACTACATCAGCTCTGTTCCCTTTTCCACATCCTATGGGATCTCAATGGGGTGCCAAATAAAGAAATTGGGTCAATGGTAAACCAATTGCTGATACCAGACAAAAACATCTGTGGCGCGCAGTAGGTGGTTTATTTTTACTGGCATCACAAATGGGATTGGATTTTACATTTGGCCACACTGTGTTTAGTTTTACTTCAGTTATGAAAAATTATAAAGTATAGCAACAGGCTCAAGGGACAATGTTATACTAAAAAAAAAACAAAAAAAAAACATGTAAGTAGTGCTAAGGATTGATTTAAAAGTTAAAATTTTCAAATTGCAGCATAAAAGACAGAAAAGTAATGTTTTTCTTCATGGCCTCATTCGTTTTGCATATTTTAGTGATCCAAACTGCAGCTTCCGAATGATCTATTTAAAATGCTAATTTTAGTCTTGATTTCCCAGGTTAGGTTAACAGCTCTGAGCAGTTTGCAGCCTGAATGTAGTGTGTGGAGTAACTTAGTGCGGAGTACAAAGTAGAAGACACCTTTTTATGTGATGCACAAGGGTTTTAACAAATCTTAATTTACAGGTGGAAAAACAAGATAACTAATGCTAAATGGATGACTCAAACAAATCTTCCTGATAAAATGTGTAAGTTTACAGAAAATATAATGTCTTGATGAATAGCTTACCCAAATCAGACATGATATTTTATGCTACATAGCGGTTGGTTTAAATGTGTGACAATCAAAGCAAATTCAAGCAATAGTGCAAGAAGCAGTAAGTACAGTTTGAACTGAGGCACCACACTCTTATCACTATGTTGTGTTTTTTGTCGCAACAATACAAAAAAATGTAACAAAAAAACATAGACTCATAAAAATATGAAGCATCAAGGTTGGATGGTTGTCTGACATGAAAACAAAGAATAATCTTTAACGGATGCAATGAACCAAGTAATGCAACCATCTTGTAAGAACTCATCTCTCCAACTCAAAACAAATTTCTGCTTTTTCATTGTTGCTTGCAGCAGTACAGTTGCATGTGAGTCTGTTTGTAGGTGCACTTCCTGAAAAGTTGTGTAGTGTCGCTTTAAAGCACCACTAACCTTTACAAGAAGATACATAACCTCAAAATCATTACAATATGTAGCTTCAGACTCACTTCATCATTGAGCCATAATGCCATATAGGACATTTTTTAGTGTCTAGACTTAATATATACATAAAAATATAGCTGTAAAACGAAAATAAATCACTCTTGAGAATAATTTTGTAAAATGTGAATTTAAAAAGCTGAGCGGAAGTTTTAAGCTACTGTCGGATTGTTGAGTTTTTACGTTGAGCTTAACAGCAGGTATATTTGTAATACTAGATTAAAAAAAAAAAAGTGTCTTAAGTTTGATGGAGAATTGATTCCACGCTGACATTTTCTGCAGCTGTACTATTCTGAAAAGGTACAATCAATTCAGAACCGCTTATTCACAAGAAAATCGCATCCTCTTTACAGCAAATTGGCCCGTGGTTGCTCTTGTATAGCTAAAGGCTTGATATTGTGCTATGAAGTCGAGAGCTTGCCTTCAGCGCTGATAGCTGAGGGAATTATAGGTGTATGTCACACATGCTGTAAAACGGGATGGGTTTACGGAAATTGCTGTGTGTTGTCATCGAGTTCTGCCTGCTCGCTGTAACTACTCCAGGAAACTGACAGAGAGGACAGCTCGCAGAGAAATAGTGGGCTGCATTGAGCTTGTATAAAAAGACTGCATATACATTTTATAGTAAATGTACTGGTGGGGATAATAGACCTGAGCCGGTAATCCCTGCAGGCATAGCTTTCACTAATGCATCATTAGAAGATAAAAAAGGAACTTTGGGACTTTAAGGAAAGGTAAGGAAACTTATTTAAGAAATTAGTGTTTTCAGAGGAGTCTCTTAGATTCAATGTCTCTGGAGGTTCTCAGTCATTCAGGACATGTCCAAGAAAAGGTTTCAACAAGACATCTGGACGCGAAGCTACTGTGATTGGACAAGGCTGGTCTGCTTTGAGTGATTGATATCTCAGCTCTTTTTCCAGTTTAACTCCGAATTGACAAAGTCCCTTGGATGAGGGATGAACCTTGAAACCTACATCCAGATGCCTTGTTGAAACCTGTTATTGGTTCAATATGAAAAATCAATTTTAGTAATGATACTAATGCTGTGGTCACAACTAGCCTGGTGCTATTTACCATGGGTGTTGTTAATCTTATTGTAGGGAGGGTTAAGCTCAACCTTATGTTATTAGCGGCGTTGAATGTCACCTTCTCCTAGAAAAAAAAGCTGAAGCGGGGGAGAAATCTGTCATGGCCTCACTATCAAATCAATCCAGGTTACTGAATGAAAGCAAGCCCATGTTAAAGCAAATCCATGTCCGTATTTTCACATGTATTTTTAGACCTGGTTTAGTCCTACTTTATGTCTAAGTTAAACCTAATTCAGTCCCGATTAGGTCCATTCAGGCTGTTTCAGTGGAGAAAGTGTCCACTCTTATAAACAGTATTTGCTGACATTCTTTACCAGATTCCACAAACATGTCTCCAGTATTCTAAGGAAGCCTGCTCTACACACAATACTCAGATTGAGTCTACTATACAGTTAAATCTTTTCAACATACAGTAGATTAAATAAGAATAAAGCGCATCCCTTAGACTGATTACTCATTGAATAAAGAGAGGGATTTGATGTGTTTTATTCTCATCCAAACTGAGCCACAATCTTTCAACATTTAAATACTAGTGACATCCCCGCCACTCACTCTGGCTTTTTTAGACTTTAGTAAATTGATAATTGTCAAGTTTAAGTGCACTGCAGAGATTTTTGGAGCAGCTGCACTCATCCTCATTATACTGCAACATTTGGTCCCATATTTTATTATCTTCTGAAACAAAAGATACCCCCAGAGTCCTGTGTTACTGCCAACTGAACTCCCCAGCGGCAAAATTCTGTATTTATCGTCCCATCCAGCCCCATAATTTGCAAAAGCATCGTCATACATATATCCATATATATCAATATTCAAATATTTATATCAAAATTGGTTTGTATTTGCTTGAAATGGAACAAATTAGTCATTCTGATTGCACTGAAGTTGCAATAGCAGCAGCCTAACTTGATGGCTGGGAACGGGAGAGTTCTTGGCCTTACCCGGTGAAATATGATTATTACCGACTTCCCCATGATTGCAGTTTGTGTATGCTGGAACTGTTATGGAAGAAACTGATTGACTGGGAATTTACTTCACATTACCAATGGCTCTGTTGGCGACTGAGTAATATCCACGGCTCATCCAAACCAAACAGATGTGAACTCTCACGTGTGGAGACACAATCAACCCTGGCAATGACCCCCGGCGCACAAAGCAACCCACAGATTTGTAATCAATCCAGAGCTGTTCCCCATCTCGGCTAATGAAAGAGAAGATGCTCAAGAGCAGATCCCTTCTCTAATCTTTCTGCTAACAGAAGGCTAATAAAGGGGCCAGAGTCAATTATTGACCAAAGAAATGAACATTTGATGAGATGGACGAGGGAGGCAGCAACCAGCACATTTTATTTTCTCCTGGGGAAGAAAGAGAGAGAGAAAGAAAGTGGTCCAACCCAGGTCTCATCACTCACTCCTCAAATCCACATGTTTCAAGCACATGCATGGAGGAAAATAGGCCTTTTTGAGCAATTTCCCCACATGTGATAGGCCTCTTACTGGTACTGCTAGAATAGTGTGAGGATTTAAGCTTGTTTGATTTGTACAATAGAAGTCTGTTACTTTATTACAAAGGTTTTAAAGAAGATAAGACATTTTAAATCTAGCTACTCAGATACCAGTTACTTTAAATCAATGACATTTCATATTTATTCTTTGATATGGATAGGTCATTTGTTTGACAGTTAACTCACAGTTTGGAATAGCAGCGAGCAACGCCCAGAGGCTAAATGTATTGTATAACATTTACAATATGTAATATACTGCTGAAATATTGCCCACTATTTGGTTCACACTGAAGGGCTTGTACAAATGATTAGGTGCTCAGGTTGTATAAATGAGTATGAAAAGAGTCAAATGTCAAAATAAATGTTATTTGTGATTCTGCTAATTTCCATAGACAGGTGTGAAGAAATGCAGTAAAGTAAGAATGCTGTCAACTATTTTTTTTTTTTTTTTTGGAAGTGAAGAGACAAAAACCTCCAGTTTTAGAAGAGGATTCCTGACATGATGGTGTAACTCTGATCCCAACATCATGGAGTCTGGCCTGGTCCTGTCTGGGATTACATGGCTCAGTTTAACCTAAGTTCCTTCTGAGATTTGATGGTCTGGTTTAGTCCAGTTTGGCCTGGTTTTGTCTTGGATTCTTCAAATGTTTGAACAGAACCTGCCCAGTTCCTTCAAAATCTGAGACAGTGTTGTTATGAGGGAAAGTCACGCCGTTTTGAGAATTGTCTTCTGTTATTTTACTTTGCATTTTTTAAACTAATAAAAATCCCCATACTTTATAGTTAACTTGACTTTTTATATCCACACCTGCAAAAAAACTTGCACAGTACTGTAGATTTAAACTAACCATGACATTATTCACCATATCCATACAGTCTGTTTCCTTCCCATACACATCTTAAAGAAACTATACTTACCTCATTAGTCATCCTTGACAACTTGATTAGGCGTATGACATTTGTGCTTCAGGATTCTTTTGGAAATCTTTCAGGGGCTGCATGCAACTTCACCTTTTGTTATTTCAACCAAGTGTCTGCGATAGATTTTCTTTAGCCCATAGCCTCTCTGACTTTAAATGTATCTCCGAGCAGGTAATGAAAGACTAGACTAGAGCTTTTTTTCCCTTTTGTGTTTGGGAAGTTATGTTGTTTCCAAGCGACCAGCGCTGTCACAAAGGCCAATAAACCCAGATACAAAAACACTATTGTGGAGCCCTCAGCTGACGTCAATTAAGTCTGTGAAGGTGCAGTCATTAGGCGTCGGGGCGGAGACTTGGACTGGAACAACGAGACAGATATTGGCACTTTGTGAGCCTGGACACACAATGACCGTCATCCCATTAGGTTCAATAAAGATCCATGAAAAAAACAACATGGCAATTGGACAAGCTTGGTTACCATTTAGACTGGGAAAATAAAAATACTTCACTTGACATATGTGCCGTATTATATATTGTGCATGCATTCATTAATATGTGTTTTGGCATACACATGTTATAGTCCACTAAAACTAGGCACAACAGCATGACATAAAGAAGAAAAAAGCCATAAAGCCATGAAATAATAAATTGGCTATTCAATTAGCTGAAAATGGTATGGTGACATTTAAAGAAAAGGATAATATTTGGAGCTATTCTCTGTTTGTCTTTGTAGATAATGCTGACTTTATTGAGAGTAATACTAAAATAATTTTGACAGGACTGTGAGTAGGAAGGCAAGACTGAAGCGGCAGTCACGAACCCAGTCACGAACTGGAACTGAAACTTTTAAAGCACGCTTCAACAAAGTGTGGGATAATATGAAAGTCTCTCAAGTTTATAGTCTTTGTCCTACACAAATGCTACCAGAAAGCAAGCTCAGTTGTATGATTAATCGAGAATGCACTAGTATGTCCTCTTTTAAAACTAAAATCGCCCACGTTAAATGAGAGGAGTCAGCTCGCTGCAAACAATCAATCCTTTGGGGAATTACAGTATTTAGAGCTGATAAATCCTACCAAACACTTGAAGTTTACTGAGGTCACTTGAATGAGTTGATTTTCTCTGTATATTACTAACAGTGGAAATGGGTTTGGGATAAAAGCAGTATGCAAGCAAAACAGCGCCACGGGTGACAGGGTGATGGATAGACTAATATGGGATGTTATGACTGCATAGTCAGTGTGGAATATGAGCTGAAAAATGACTTTAAAGTGAACTTGTGTCATTGGGATTCACTAGGTTTTAATGCAACAAAATGATGGAAATGCAACTTATTGACACTAGAAGACAATAAAGAAGTTGAGCAACTTAAGTAATGTAATAAATGACTTGCACTATTGCATAAGTCATAGCGTCAAACTAAATTTACCATGTGAGCATTCTTTCCTAAAGCAAAACAGACACTTCTAATTGTACTGTCCTTGTTTGGCTGGGTCCTTTTAAAGACAGAGCAAATGTGACAAAGTTTATATTTTATTACAGTTTGCGTACAAGGAAAAGTAGATTAATACAATGTGATGTCAGCAATTACATCAGCAACATTTGTTGTCTCTGGTCTGCTGCTGCAATCTACTAATGGAAGCAGGCATCACAGAACACTTTAGTTGAACATGTTGTAAAAAAGATAAAAAATGCTCTTCAAAGCTGGTCAGGTATCTCATCTCAAACTCCCATGAGGCAAAGCTATATTCTTAAGTTGATGTTCTTTACCTGGTGATCACCAAGTGCCTGGCTTCACAAAACAGACCCATTTTTTCGTTCATAGGACTACTAACCAGCCATAGGTAATTTAGTCAATTTTTCTGTTGACATTCACTCTTCATTCCTTCACTCTCATTTGGTGCTTATCAGCAGCTAACAGACAAAACTTGCTTTTGAATGAATTGGAGCAAGCTTTTTTATGTAGATTTGTATCAAAGGTTCATGTTTAGATTTCTGCCTGGTTCTTTTATCACACTGACAGGACATATTTTAATTTTGGAAAAAAAACTCAAGCACACACCTGATTATATGTGTGAAAAGCAAACAAACCATTGGACATTCTGCATGGACACTGGATAATAAAGTCATCTAAAATGTGGATTTCTTTTAAGAATACCATGTGCTGCATTTGAATGTGTTGCTATAAGACTTGCTGCTAACAAGTATGCAGCAAAGTTTTAATTAACAGACTCCAAATTGTGAACGAAAAGTTCTCAAAGTTGTGCTGGTTAAAAGATGAGAGCCAGATTCGTACAGCGGCTTACCCAAATCCAAAGGAGTCACGAATCGCAGAAGCTGGTGATGACTCATTGTGTGAGTCATTATCCACTGTCTATACCCCTTCCTCCTAATGATCTCAACTTCATTGAATGCTCTGTGGACAGTGTGGCGGTCCACTGCTCCCAGGTACACACTGAAGGCCAGCCACATTCATATAATCTGTATCGTGTAGGTTCAGCTGTGACGACTGTACGGGTTTTCATAATGAGGGTCTTCTTATGTTGCCTGGTGTGACTCATGGAAAGAAAAAACACTTTATTGAGTGTGGTATGTTTGTTAGGTGGAAAATACATCCAAATTCATTTTGTAGGGCAAAATTTTTAACTCATTTGAAAGATGACATCCACTTTAGAGTAGTTTCACCTGTACTGGAGTATCCTGGTTAGTGACTATATTTAGAATATGCTGTTTACTTGCAGTCTGAGGAAAATTTTTACTCATCACCCTGTTTACATGACAAATTCTATCACCCTGGATTCATTCTTATTAGCAAATTAACTCGACACACACCAGTAAGATTAACAGTAAGAGCATAGCACTGTTAAAGGAGATTATAGGACAGCAAAAAGCCACGGGTGGAAAAAAAAATATAAAAAACTACTTTGGGAAGAATATGTCACCCTACAGCAGCTGTAGTGGCGTGACAAGTCCGAGACAGTGTCACAATAATCAGCTGTGAAGCATGAAAGTGGCTAAAGGATCGCTTCGTTAACAACAGTTTGGAAAGCACACTTCTAAGTTACTTGAACTGCTGCAGGAAAGTCCACAGTCAAGCTTTATGTCACGTTTTGCTGTGTGTCACTTGACCAAGAACACACAAACCAGTATTTCAGTTCATGGTTCTCCAGGTAGGGCATGTTTTTCAAAGGCCGAGACACCCGCTTATCCCTGTTTCTAAAATCAGAAAATGGTTTACAGCAAAAAGACAAAAACAGGATACTTGCAATCAGCAATCAGTGTTGGCTGATTGTAAATGCAAGCTGCAAATGGAATAAGTGTTGCCTGAGAGAGATCCTGGTCAATTTGTCCAAGAATAATCTAGGCCATGTATAGTGTGAAATAAGCATCCTTCATTCTGTGTAGCATTGCCAGACATACATATTGATCCAATAAGCTCCTTTCATTTGACACTATAAGACTAGAATTTGATCCCAACCGCTGTTTAATCATTCAATTAGAATTACATCTTTTGAGTTAAAATTACAGACACATGGCTCAAAAAATGGCAATGCACATAATGTACAAAGGATATACAAAATATAAAAGACGTTTCAGAGCACAGTTACACAAGTTACACTGAACAACACTATTTCTGTGCTGCAAAAAGAAGGATTCAGAGCACCTCAGTAATATATACATTGCTGTGTTGCTCAACCCATGGCATATTCTGACCATTCAAATTTAACAGAGATATCAAACTGTTACGAGTTTTCCAAAATTATGATACATTTCCAACCAATTTAAAACGATTCAGTTTCTGAGACTTAGCACTTTTCAGAAAATGAGCTAATGATGGACATGGATGATGGATGGATTGACATCGATGTGTGCCAATATTGCAACTTGTAAAAAGTAAAAGGAAATGGATGTGTTTTCAAAGCTCAATGTTGCTGGGTGAGTAGACCATGATTTTGATTAATGGTAGTGTTGATCTATTGAGATGGGCTGAGAAAACACCATAGCTGGGGCAATGTTGATGTTTATTGCTCAACATGAACACCATATGTTTTGTCTAGTTGACTGATCTCTTCCTGAATTGCTTCCGACTGGTTATCATTCCCAGAGCAACATACCGTGGTTTGATGAAGTAAAACGAAACTACCACTTCTTTTTTTTTAAACTTTCCTTTTTTTTTTTTTTGATGGCATTCCCATCTAGAGTGATGAGCATGGTGTCACCGCTGGGGTTTTTATGGGAGCAAAAGAGACTAATAAAGAGCTGATGGATGCCATTCTGAGTTCCTGGGTAATCAAACAGCCACATTAAGCTTGGCATTAAGTGGTGTGTTGTTTCTAATATCTCTCCAGCTTAATGAATTTACACATAAACACACCAAGGGGATAGCTGTTTAAACAGGCATTGACAGAGAAGAGGCGAACAGCTGCAGATGCAAAGTACAGAGGTACTATAGGGACAAACTATGAGACAGAAGGTTCTTGGAAATAGCGCCAAACAAGCAGTACTTTAATGTTAGTAAGAAAACTCTTGGGTTTTAATGTTAATAACCTAATTTAACTGTATTTAAAGTGTATACCGTATTTTCCGCACTATAAGGCACACCTAAAAGCCTTCAATTTTCTCAAAAGCCGACAGTGCGCCTTAAAATTTCCAATGCGCCTTATATATGGATCAATATTGGTTAATCATGGCTACCGTAGTCAGGGGGCGTCTTTTACGTGTTTACTGAATCGAGGTAAAGTTCCCCTCCACTACGTGATAAAAAAGTTGCACTACCTGTTATACCTTGCTGTTGTTAAAAGATAAACTGTGTCGCGAAAATACTACGTCACTGACAGTACCTCGGGGAAAACAATAAAACAGCTGTTTGTTCATTTTGGGAGTGAACGGAGTTGTCAGAACGCTGGTTTGTATTCTATTAATAAAGTTTGACTGCTGACTTATCTGACTATTTTGTTGACATTCCCTTTAGCGCAGCTCCATCTAGTAGATGCATAACGCAACCCCAGCCACTACTGTAGCTTCTATTCTATGCGCCTTATAATGCGGTGCGCTCTATATATATGAAAACAGTTTTAAAATAGGCCATTCATTGAAGGTGCGCCTTATAATCCGATGCGCCTTATAGTGCAGAAAATACGGTAATTCTTACTTTAATTCCAAGCAACCATATCTCATATATTAAAATGATATAATATTTTGATGTTATGCTCAGAGAAATATAGTGTAACCATGCTAAAAGTAATAATAAAAGCAAAAGAAGCCACCACAATGCTTTTTAAATAACTTAACAATTCAGATGATTAATAATAATAATTTTAAAGTCTATATTATTTATTTTAATTCCAAACAACCATGTCTTATATATTAAAATTATATATTATTTTGAGGTTTTACTCAGAGAAATATAGGGTAACTTTTTGTCGTCGGCTATAGTCTGCTAAAAAGAATAATATTCAAAAGCAAATGGAGTTATTTTGAAAATACCCTTAATGCCAAGTACATAGTAAATATATATATATATATATATATATATATATATATAATACAATGTTATAGGATGCTTGTGGGGGAGCAGAAATTCACCAACTGAATCTCTTGTCTGAACAAATTCTGATTAAATACATTCACTCTATTGTCTACAAAAATCCATCAATTACAACATGAGAAGATGAGACAAAAGGACTTATTCCAAATGTTTGCTCCACATACCAGAGATTTCCAAAGCTGCAATTTCTCTGAGACTGAATTAGAAAGAATAATTTTTCAACAACATTATAACAACCATCCAAAAGATATATAGGCAATTATATGAATACAAGAGATATGAAACTTGCAGCCTTTTCCAAAGCTACACTTCTATTTTATAACAAACAAACACAATATTATGTTATCAAAAATGCCCTTAATCACTGCCATTAGGTCCTGATTTTATGTTCCATCCACCAACAAAATAGAGACTGCATTTCTCAGAGATGGATATGTTTCACTTCCAATATACATATACACATATAAGATCCATTTGGAAGTTGGCAATTATATGGTATATTAGACTTAGAGCCTTAAACGGCCACTTTGACTTTATCACACTTTTCTAACATTGAAAAATGGTCACCTTTGGAGTCAGCATGAAATGACCTGACAGCGTGAAAACACAGAGCTATAGCTTTCAAGGCATGGGGCTTTAGTGTTTGAAGCCCGAAAGATTCTCCGTGGTGTATCACTTTATCACCTCTCAAGCCCCAAAGTGCCTTTTAAAGCAGCTCCTTCAAATAACGCCTAAATTGTTTGTTTGCTGCCTCAGATGCTGTAGCCCCCGAGGGTGGTAAGCCATATTATGGGAGACAGGGCTTTCATCAAACTGGGGCAGTAAGAAAAGTGGAAAAATAGGATAAGAAAACATAAGAGAGGAATTTAGACAATTTGTTTAGTGAGATAGTTTGCAGGCACCATCTCACAGCGAGAGGTTTGTGGGGTTTATTCCCCAGACTGGCTGGGAATTGCCCATACTGATAGAGTAAGAGTGTGAGTGGTTGTTGGTCAGTCTCTGTCTGTAAGTGTTAGCCCTTGTGCTATTAACTGGCTATTGTCCAGGGTGTATCCCCGCCTCGCGCTCAAAGCAGCTGGAATAAGCTCCAGCTCTTGTGATAAGCAGTAAAAAAGGTTTAGTTCAACAGATTTTTAAAGGTCATTATTTACAGTCAGTAAGTTTAAACACACAGCTTTGCCAGACTACAGTCATAGCTCCATTATGCTGTCTAAGTATACTTCTATCGAGTCCACATCCCTGCGATACCTTGCCGCGTAATCATCCGTTCTTTTGTGAATCGCAACGTTAACACCACAACTCTCCAAATGAATGCACATGAATAAAAAGCCACAGCAGACAGCACTTTTTTTCGCTTAAAATCAGATCAGAACAAACGACAATCTTAATCCAGCTGGAGTAAAAATGGAGTAAAAATGTGACGGTCAAACATTTATTTAAAAAGCGCGATTATATCCAGACTAAGGCAGGGAGACGGAAATGCTAACGTCAGAGGTTAAACACTAAACGATGAAAGTGACACAATTGTGATTTTGATTTGAATGTCAGGGTCCTGGAATTTGTTATAGTGTCAAAAAATCGACAAAGTTTTATTAGAAGCAAGGTGAAACTAATCTAACTCATTTGTATTCACTCCTCTTGTCAGACAGAGATTTGCGAGGTTTGTATATATTTTATGAATAAGCAGCTTAGGTGGAACTTGCAACAAAAAGCCGTCTATAACTCCCATGACCTTCACATCTGGAACACAAATCAAAACGCAGTTAAGCCTTCACTGTAACAAATTTCTGTAGATTTCAACATAAAAACCTGTTGAAAAGCACAGTGTAGCAGCTAATTATGTGCAGTTAATGTTTTTATTTTGGTTAAATTACACCTTAATTGCCTATTTTTTACTGCAGCTGTAATGTATTTATATAAAAACAATTACATATCATAAATTCGGGATATAATAATCTTTACTAACATTTTCATACAATATATTCTTATCTAACCAAAGAAATTGTCTGATGAAAATGGATGACATAAAGAGACAGTCTTCACATGTGCTTTGCTGGTAAAGAAAAGAAAATATTAATACATATATTGACATTTAGTCTTTTAGGGGTGCTTGCACATTCTCTTTATAAATTCAAAGCCTATAGCCCTATATCTAACACAGAAACATGTAACGTTAAAGGGGGAGTCTATTACAAATGCAAAAATTGTCAATAGAGAGAGATTAATTACAAGTACAGTGCAATAGAGTTAGAAAAAGAAACTTGTAATCCCTGTTTCTCCATTTATTACTAATATGTTACTTTTTCTAGGCTACTTCCCAAACACAAATTGCATTAGATTTTGTTCAGTCCAAATTGTATAGTGAAGTTTACATATTCTAGTTATTAGGACTTAGTCATTTTTATTTAGGCTACATTTATGGTACACATCACTAAAAGTGTTTTCTCTGAAAGGTTTGCTGGGTTTGATGATAAACTGGGTGCATTCATTTCTTTGGTGGCATTTTTATTTATTTATTTATTTATTTATCTATCTTTGTCTTTACATATCTTTCCAGATTCTTTAACTGCTTTATATTAGTAAGTAGGCCTACATCTTGACTGTTTTCATACAGTCCTATTCGAACCAAGGGTCTCCACTCTGCTCAGAAGACTTTTGGATTTTGAGTGGGATTTTGTAGCTATTTTTCTGTTTTATTTGGACCATTTTGACCAAGTACTTCATGGTTAGTAAGTTCTACAATTATACAAAGTGGCTGATTTATTCACAATTGAAATTCAGTTTTACATGGTGTAAAAGCTGTTGATTTTGTTTTTATTTGATTTTTAGACCAGACAGTCCAATCAGAAGCTCAAATTAGGGTTGCCAGATCAGATTTGTTGCTACTTGTGTTTTCTCCTGTAATGTAGGTTAGTGTGGGTGAGTATCCCACTGTTATTTGTACCATTTGTTTAGTCAAAGGCTAATTTGTTAATAAACATTAACACTTCTAAAAAAAAAAAAAAAAAAGCTGTATTTTTTATTTTTTTTAGGTAACAATCATATAAGTTGTATTTAATTTAAAATGTTGTTGGCTATATATAGAGTAAATACAATTAACATGCTGTTATATATGGATCTAATTTAACATACAAATACCATTTTATCATTAAAATTACAAAGATCTTATGTGATTTGATGAACAGCAGTTTAAGTAGCAACAGTAATGCCTGGTTGTAGTTAGTGTAACATAATGGGCTGTCAGTTGTTTACTGTTTTTGTGCATGAATATTTCTAACAGTGAATGTTTTACTGAGGGCAGCAGTGAGACATTGCGGCTCCGTTGGAAATTATATTTTGAATAACGCATTTATCTGTCACAGTTGCTCATGAAAGAAACATAGCAAACGTTACATGTTTATGGCGAACAGAGGCTGCGGGTCATTTTGTCTCGCCTGGTGTGATTTTCTACTCTTCACTCAAGTGCTTCACATGGCAAATAGCTCGGAGACATTATTCCCACTTGCTATATTCTGCCAATACTAAGTGCACATGGTAAGAGGGTCCAGTTACGCAGTCAGCAGTCTCCACCTCTCAAAGTAAAGAAAGCAAATATCTCACAGCGCCGTTCTTTGTGATCCTGCTGATTCAGAGATAATGAGGGCAGACTCCTGAGGCTCTGTGTTCAAGAAGCAGCGCCTTTATCACAAAAAAACCTTTGAGACTCTGCACTTCAAGTTTTGTTTCAAGCCAAAGCACACAACGACTGGGGTATTTCTATAATGGATTTACACCGCAGGTTAACTCTGCCTATGTTGTTGCCATGTTGGACTAAGCACTAAGCATTTGACTTGATATTTGGGGACATTTAGACAACAACTCAATAGCGATTAAACACAAGAAGTAGTAATGGCTGAGGTCCACTCCAAAGCACACACACTTTGAACCCTGTTGTTTTCTGGTCCAGCGCTGATACATTAAAATAAAAGAATGAACCGTATCTATCTAAGATGAAAAGATTTTTAGGAATCTGTTATGCCTTATTTTACAGCAAACAGATAAAAATAGAGAAACAGGAAGCAAATTAAGCATGGATAGATGTTGGTAATGCTTCAATGCAGTGTTTAACAAGGCGGATATAATTACAGGATCTCTACAGTCTAACAGTAAACTCCAAAGCTAAAACTTCCAGGTAAGCTCTAAACTTTGATTTAATTGTATTATTTAAATGTATTAGTATTTGTGGTGAAAAATTGGTCGGGTTTTATCTTTAAAAAAAAAAAAAAGAAGCTGGGAAGGATACTAAGCTGGTGTTGGGACTGAGACTGGGATGGCAAAAATAAAATTGGGTACTGGAGCTTTAAATAATTATTTTGGAGAGTGTATTGTGGATTGCATTGTATTGTAAGGCACTGCATGATTCCTAGCTTTATTATGCAAATGAGTTTTCTGACCTTATCATTATCATGACCTTATTCATATTGTTTTATCTCTAAAAATCAAGCTCAACAGGTGCTGGCTGATAAAAGCCAAGGTGAGACAGGTTACCAGTGGCAATTACTGAACACAAATATGGGGTAAATCTATTGAAATGGTCAAGATGAACAGATGAAATGGAACAGGTGGATGGATCATGAACCCAGAGCACCAACAAGAGACTGGAGCGGACAAGTTTGTTGGATCTTTTTGGATTGAAGTTAAACACGCAATCCACTCAAAATCCACTGCCAGCCTCCAGGAGATTACTTCAAACTCTGGTGATAACACAAGCTTTACTGTGAGGACAAATCTTTTCTTACTCTGCCAACAGAAACGTGCAGAAAGCATATGTGGCATAGCTTATTTATTCCCTGTATACAACAGAAGCACCCCAGTATGTTAGTAATAAGCTTGCTTTTTGCTGTTTGTCATCACAATAAATGTGCTGCGGGACTTTGTGTTTTCCTTTTATTTATTTTTTTTCTGTTGTCGCATAGATTTAGTAGGCTTATGAGACTGTGTCGAATGTCTGGGGAGAGACAAAGAAGCAGTGAGAAGAACCCTGGGAAAACTTTAGATGAGAGAGAAGTCTTTCTGTACTAATCAGTCCCCTACCTCCTCACAAATCATTTCGGATGTGTCCTCCCTTCAATACAGACAGTGTGTGTGTATTGTCTAGCTATCACAAACACTCCACTGGAAACAACTGCCATCTAATTATATTAGCGAGACTGAGTGAGCAGATCTATATTTGGATGCGAGTGTGTGAACAGATAGAAGGAAGTTCCAAGATCAATACATGGTGGATTACTTCGAACTCTGCAGATGACCCAGAAAAACTAGAGGGCTGTTGCTAAATATTTTAGCAGATCCTTTTACAAAGTGGGATAAAGAGGGTGTGCATGGTTTAAGGTGCTGTTTAGACAGACCGCTGAGAAACTCACTTGATCAAAAACAGGCACACATCCATGATCAAGGGGCTTAGGGTGTGGAAATACCACACGACTGTTTGTGTTCACACAGTTAAAAGATTTCTCTGCCTCCCCTGTGCACCCTGGCAGTGCAGTGTCCTTTAATAATCCTCTGAAAAGTTGAGCACATAAATGTCAGGACACATCCTAACTGCTGAGTTGTAAAGAGGCATCAGATTGCTCTAAATGTCAGCGAGATTATTCAGAGACCAATCAACAACACATTTTATCCTAATTAATTCCTTTCTAGCACGTTTCATTCAGCAGTTTATATTGAATTGTTTAGAAGCTCAATATTCAATTGGGCGTTCTCTGTTCTCTGCTCTACAAGTGTCTTAAGGACCATGTAATTCCATCAAGAAGAATAGTTGTTGGGTGCTACAGTCGGTTCATGGCTGCATATATTCAAAGAACCATTTTGCTGACTTACTAGCACTTGAAAACAAAAACAATAGGCACACATTGTCCCTTTGCTTCTTCTTTGTTTCTCGCTTTCTTTTATTTAGTGTTTTAATATGAAAAAAGAGGGTTAATGCATTTGTAAAAGGACTCACAGCCCATGGTGACAGTTGGCATGAGTTCCGATTTAAGTCACACACTTAAAACTAAAAAACATTAATAAATCAGATACCTGAGTGTCATTCAATTAGCATTAAGGTGGAAAAAAACAAACAAAAAACAATAAATCATCACACACATACATCTAGTTGTTCTATGTTTTTGTGCAGAGATAGGACTCTATGTGGGAATCTTTTGAAGCCAGCTGGTTCAAAATTAGACATTTTCTTTAAACAATCCTGCAGTTTTCCTAGACTTAAACAAGGCTTTAATCACCACTACTAAACTCACCTGCTTCTCTGGACAGCTGCATGAAAGCATCCACTCCTTTCTCCCCATAACTGCCCTCTGAGGCCACAGTGGAGACGTAGTTCCAGCCCATGGCCTTGACGATGTCCACCATGGCCTGAGCCTGGAAGCTGTCTGGAGGAACCACTCGGGAGAAGAAGTCATAACGCCGGTCGTCACTCAGTTCAGGGGCAGTGGAGGCGTAGCTGATCTGAGGGATCTGTGTAGAGCAAGGACAATAAGATTGTCGTTTCATTAATGTCCTAAAGAATTGTTTATGATTCAACTATATAATTATAATAATTATTATTATAATATATATGACCCTATATTAGTTTAGGGAGGGATGCCAGATGTTGCATGTCCACAAAGCTGTTGTACCTAAGTACATCTTTTCACTTGATCTTTTTTTTTTTCTCTAAATCTTTAAGGAGCCGTTTACATAATGCCAGTAGCATATTCAAAACAAATGTTCACATGAATACACTCAGTTGTGGAAAACGCTGTAGTGAGTCTGACATGCCAGTAGGGGGGCTGTGAACCCTACTGGGGCTAATGCTACAGGCATTACACTCTACTATAGGAAATTATAGAGGAAGTCTGCTCAAAAACATTCCACTTTTTAAACCTGGCCTTTCCTGGAGCAGAACTCTGAAGACTCAGTATGGATTCATACAAATAATGCATTATAATATATTTTCAGAACTTGAGTTTTTGGACAGTATTTTGCCATTGTTGTGTTAATTACTGTGTGTTACCAGCAGTCAATAGTTCTGGTGTCTGGCTGTTACGTTACAATGCCATTGTCAGCAATTGCAGACACCATTTGTTTTATTTACTTATTTTAAGTTAATACGGCTACTTTTGTTAGTCATGTAGAGTGTGTACTCATTTGTTTTGATTTTGTTTATTGAAAAAACACACATGCATTGTAGTCTAATCTCACAAGCTTTGCCAACGACGAAGGCACTTGCTGAAGATCTGGAGATGTTCCCAGGGCATTGATCATCAGCTGATTGGTTTATAGCTTGCCCTGGATGATTGGTTGAATGCAAAGAATTAACTATTTCCCTATAAGTAAAATACATTTTTCAACCTTAATAATATCTCTTGCTCACGGAGGGATGATATTCTCTATATGTTGTGTCACAGTGTAACAAAGAACATTAGAAAAGTATAACTATTATGTGGTATAGCAGATAAAAAGTGTGGATACATGTGCAGTAGGTTTGGGAAGCCCAAATCATGAAAATTAATGAATTAGTTATGAGCAAAAGACAGATGAGCATAAAACTATTCCAAATGCAGCATGGCTGACCTCCTTTTAAATACATTTTCAAACTAGCTTTAAACCAGAAAAAGACACTCAAAGAGAGATTAACTGAGGTCCTTAAGTTATACAAGGTGTTTTTGTAAACTGTGAAAGCTTTCCAATATCTGACATAATAAAAGCAGCTGGAGATGAAATGAACTGATTTGAAAGAACAAATTAATAATGAATGACTTAGTATGCAGTTTTTGACTCTTATCTTACATAAAGATAATTCAAAATGTCAAGCTGCAGCTTTAATATTCAGCTGGAAATTGTGTTTCCTTAAGGTAAACAGTACCAGTGCTAATCTATATTGCAAGAATACTAAACCCTGATTCTGAAAATGAGTTTGACACAGCAAAGAGCAGAGGTGGTGGTGGTAATTACCTAAAATATGTGTGAGGTCAGGGATTATTTGATCTCTGTCCATCATCGTCTTCCCTAATGGGTGGAGCAAATAACGTACCATCCTCACAATCTCTTAGAAACACTTCAATTTGGCTTCAACACCTCAAGAGTAGATGTTCACACATTTTGTAATGTGGTTATATTGGGTATAGATGGAAAAACTTTATGTTCTGTATGAGTTCATTCCTTCAAAGTTCAATTAACTTAAACTTTCAATCTGTCTAATTTCGCAACTGTACAATTCACCACCCATCCTTTATAAAGACCAACAACCCTATTCATTCATGCTTAGAGAAGCAAATGAAAAGGCAGCTAAGGCAAAGCCTCTGAGCTTGAGGTCAAACTATGTTGATTCAATGGCCGTATCCTTGACATATAGTAAATGTGTCGGATGTTTTATTGACTTCTGACTCAAGATGTCACAAAGGCTACGTCATATGACCTGCAGGGTTCAATGTTGCAAGTGCCTTGAAGGACAAACTCAAAAGCTTAAATACACACTGGTTATTATTAGAAACAAAACAGATGCTTATTGAAAAACAGAGAGTACAGTATATGACGACATGCACAAAGCACTGGCTACTTCTCTGTCTAAATCTAGGGTGAAAGCCTCAAGGCACAAAAACACAGTAACCTCACAGAAGTGGAAATAACTTGCAGTTCCTTCTGAATTCTGCACAATTCTCACCTCTCCTCACCTCTGCAGTGGACAGCCTCTGACGCTCTCACACTAACACACTCTAAGTAATTCAGGAATGGCTGCAGGTGCAGTGAAAGTTCCTCGAAGTCTACTCTTGATGTGACTGGTACATTGCTATAGGGAGATTGGGTTTCATTAACATATCAATTTAAATATTTGTATCTACAGGTATTTTTAATCAAAGTGGTCTATAAATGAATTTGGATGGTGCAAGATAAGTTGACCTCTGGTATCTCAAGGTCTTCATATAGTTAGTTACTTTTAAGGTGCACATTTCTTCTCAATCATTTGATTAATCAACCAGCCACACCATTTGGCTCCATAATCCTACTTCTAATCTAAAAATCTATATTATATGATACAACATTATCCACTGGTTACAATTATGGTGGTGTAAACACAAATTCATATAAGAAAAATGTAAAAAAGTATGTTTTAAATGAGGTTTGGTGCACACTAGAAACCTGGAAAGCTTTAAGACCTTGATGGAAGCTCGTTTTTGTTAAGACTTTGTTAAAGTGTCGACTGGACCAGGTGGTCTACCTTAACAGAGGCTGCCTCCAGTGCAGAAATGATCAGACTAGCAGATGTTGCACACATGACCCCGATAAGGCAGCAGTGCTTCATAAAGCTATATTTGCGTTGACACACTGGCAACCCAACTGGCCTTTAGAGCAGGCGATACCTTTGAAACTATATATAAAATGGCATCAGGCCAACCGTGTCCACCTCTTTGGGCTTTTGCAGACAGCTGCTTGTCATAACGGAGGCTGCCAGAGCTTCTCAAAAATAACCGAGCAACATCCAGGCTGTACAATTCTTTTCCCCTCTGACGCTCACATGCTGTTCCAGATACGCACATGACATGCTTTCTGGGCTTCTTATTATTGTGGTGACATCTTGACACGGTACATACACACAGACTTGTGCATAGATGGAAAGATGAAATGGGATTCAATTCAGGTGAATCAAAGCTAAACCGAATGAGTGACAGCAAAAACAACGGATCATTAGCATTAGCCTGCTCTGGAACAGGAAGAGCTTATGCCTCCTGTGTGGTGTGAAAGTGTTGAAATAAGCTCAAATCACAGGGGGCAGTGACAGTAATGAGTCAAGACTGACAGGAAGGAGAAAAAAAAAAAGAACGGCTTTCACTGCCTGGTAGGAAGATGTCAGCAGGTGTTGTCTGGCAAGTCACAGATGCTTTCTCAATGATTAGTCCAAATCTGTACCTTTACTTTTTTAGCTACACAGACAAACCATTGGCCCAAGCTCAAGCCCACCACAATCTCTAAAAGAATAAAGCAATCAGAGATAAATAAAGGATTAAAAGGTGCTAACCGGTAGTGTTCATATAGCACATTAATCACTTTAACCTATTTAATAAAACTTGGATCCGGTTGATTGTTGATTGTTGTCTTTTCGCCAATGTTTTAATGCATTTTACATGATCTCCCAAAACACTTTACACAGGGTTTCATTGGATTTACTGTTACTGATTTACTGGGTTCACTCTAAGGAAACTCATGTTCAAACTCAGAAGAGATTTATTACATTTCAGTGTAGGTGTTTAGGTGAGACAAAATAAAGCAATAGAAGGACTTAGTGGCAGCTGCTTCAAGGTGAGGGCAATCCTTCCATTCACTCCCCTGTCTTTTCTACACTCTATTAATTTATTATTGGGGAACACCAGACTGACACAGCCACAGAAAAGCCCTCCGCAGCCAACACAGCACTCAGCTATCAGTGTTGAGAGGTTTCAGTGGGACTTGGTGGATATTGTACAAGCTCACATGGGGAGTGCACAACGGGGAGTGCTCTCTGGATTGTATTATAGCACCAGTGTCAGCAAAAACTATTTTTCATAATTCCAGAGAAAAAAAGGGAACCCAAAGACAGCTTATTGCTATTTGTAAGCCATTTAGATGTGACCATTTTTCTACTGAAAAGCACCATTGTCGTCAGTTTTGTTAAGTGTTTCAATTCAGCCATTCAACCATGAATGAATGATGTAACCATGCAACCATTTAAAAAAGATGATTTAAACAGCATTCTGGAATCATTCAGTTCTTAGATAGTTTTATGGTTGATTATAACAGTTTAAACCTTAAATCATTTCAAAAGTGAAGAAAAAAGATTCTGTTACTTGGGTAGGTATTTATAATATGTTGTAGAAATGTATATTACTCTGCAATATTGTGTCCGTTCAATGCAAATTTCTCCACATTCTTTGTTAAAGGGTCACATGGCGATGTAAGTAACAAGAGTATTGCATTTAGAAATGTTAACATTTTTGCTTACTGTCTGTTTTCTGAAGCCCTTTGAGGCAATTGTTGTTGTGATACAAATACAAATAAAATTGAATTGAATAGAATAGACAGTTTGAAGTATGTTATGAAGAAAAAGAAGAAGCTGGTTGTTGATATTGCATTTGTTGTACATCAACCTTATTCAGTTGCTCTTTTTTGATAAACACACAAATACACATTACAACTGCTCAAAGATATTTAAAGTTACATCAAAACTTAGCCAAAACATAGCCTTAGTGTGATTAAGCCATGTATGTCTAGATGTTTACATTTACATTAAAAGTTTTAGTTTGACAAAGGCAATACTTCAGATTTCTGTGTTATGCAAATGCAGTAGGTCTTTCCATATTAAATGACACAACATAACTTAAACACGTAAAGTGAAGCTAATAAAATCAACTAAAAAATAACACCTTTATGCCTAGTTAAAGCTTTTGGGTGATATGAAAGAATCAAGGTTCTGTTGCAAACTGTTTGGAGTCCAGTTTTGGGATGTCAACATATTTATTTTCCTGTTTTCCAGACATAATGAAGGGATTAACATTTTGATTGTACCTATTGCATTATATATTTTTTAAGAATAGTCAACTTTGCCTTCAATCAGCAACATTATTTCTAAAAATAAAGAACCAAATCTATCCAGTATGCAAGAATTTCTTTGAAGTCAGATTTGCCGCTTGATATGAAAGAGAATTAAAAAAGCGTACAGCAGTGACTTGAGGGGTAAATGTATAAATAAATGTGCTGCTGGTTTTAACCCCAAACTTTGGCAGCAGCCCAATACGTTCCACTCTCTATCCTTTTGACAGATTAGACTCATAAGAGGCTTGGTCATCTCTCTCTCCTCCTATCATACTTGCTGGCATTCTTCTTTCTTCCCCTGGACATGGAAAGGTCAGCACCTTGACAGCTTCAATAAAACACAACCTGCACCACGATGTGACAATGGCTAAACCCTACATTGATCCGAGACACAGTGATAGAACGATCGGGGGAAGGGATTTGAGAATGAAAGAAAGGAGAGGGCCAAACGTGACCCGAGCTGCAGGTGACAACGGCTACGGCAGCATTGATCCAAAACAGATTGCAAAAGAAACAAAGACGGGACAGAGAAAGACACCGAGACAAGAAAGTGTGAGGACGGAGGAGAAGGTGTGGACAGAATTTGAGAGGGACGATTTGACAGAGAGGGATCCAATTGATTCAGTGACCCGAAATCTGCTCTGAACCTGAACTGAAGAAGAGACAAAACAGTCAGGGAGAAAGAAATAGTGGAGGTGGCCAGCGATACACCGAACACAGATATTGACATTTCCATCTGACATTTCTGTGCCTCACCAATGGCACAGGACTTGAAGTTATTGACCTTCTGCTGAGGGCTGATGTCTATTAAATGAGTGTGTTTGTCTAGGAAGAGCTCTGGATGACATGTGACAGCTGGTATTGCTAGTGCCCTGCGGCCTTTGGCTTACATGTATGGGCTGGAGCCACTGTGCATAACGATTTACTGAGCAGTGTTAGTGCATGGCTGGGTACGTGACCAGGGAGCTCTAGACTCGACTTTAGACTTCACATCATATAAATCCAAGGTGCAAAATGTGCTCTCATTGGTGTCCAGTAAAAGAAAATCATTCTGTAGAAGCAAAAGCCCCTGTTACACAGTTTAAATCGCTTTAAGATTGTCAGGACATTAACCAAAGGAGCTCTAATTGGGCACAGAAATTACTTACATTTAGAGGGGGCATTAAAAAGCCAATGCAATTTCATCCAAAGTTTGTGTAACATCCAGTGTTTCCTATATTTGTCTTTACAATCACAGCAGAATGAATACACTTCAAGCGACTCAGAATGCAGTCTCTTATCTGTGATGAATGAATTAAAGTAGTTAAAGCATCAACTTTTGAAGAATCTGCAAGGTGGACTGTGTGTACGGTGGCCCAGATGGCTCACAACAACACAACCACTCACCATTGTGAACGCATTTCCATTGTATTGTGGTTTTGTTTGTTATGGTATTTGTGTTGTGACTCATCTGTTCGTGTTGCAGTTATATTGTTTTTTGACTGATGTGTTGCATTCGGTTCAACTACAATTTTGAACATAATGCACCTTACAGAGTCCAGAATTACAGACGATTTTTTTCTGTATTATATTTTTCTTGTTTTATCAGATTAGAACCATTGAAATAGTGACATAGGTTGGACTGCGATGTAAAGATGTTAAGATAAATGTGTCTGCCAGCCGTCATGCAGAAGAAGATCCAAAAAGTTACTTTCCAAACAAAATATGAGGATTTAAAGTAAAATAAATGTGAAGCTTTGACAGCTTATCTCAAAGCTCGGTCAGTCACACCAATCAATTTTCCACTAATTCAACTGAAAATGTTGATAAGAATTATATCAATGAGATAATTATAAAAATATAACTATAAAAAAAAAAAAATGTCTCAGCCCCAACACTCCAAAAACAGCAGAGTAGTATCCTTTCCTGCTTCTTTTATTAAAATAAATAAACGTAAAACTGGACCAATTTTTCACCACAAAATACTAATACATTACATTAAATGGAAGTTTAGACCTTACCTAAAATTTTTTGCTTTGCAGACTGTGGTAGACTGTAGCAATCCTGCAATTATCTCAACCTTATTCAACATTGTGTCGAAGCATTGCTCTATTTTTATGTTTTTTTGAGCTATTTCGCTGTATAATAAGACAAATTTTGTAAAGAAATGACCCATTTCCTTGGTTTGTTTTCTTGGATCATTTGTTGTTGACATCAGTGTCAACCAATGGGAGCACTCCTTTTCACCTGAAGCAGACTGTGATGGACCAAAAATGATCATTCTTATCTATTAAAATCCTTAAAAGCCAAGATCACGTCTTAAGGTATTGTTTTTTTCTTTTACAGGTGATTCATGTTACAATAAGCTGAAAGTTGATTAAAATGCAACAGTGTGGTAATTGCCTTTTAATATTTTGAATTTGAGTATTCTTGGAGCCAGCCCCACTTCCACATATCCTTCCAACATGCAACTCCAGAAACCAGACTTCAGGCTTTCGAAGGCTGCAGCATCTACTGTATATGTCAGTGTAGGTCAGTGTGTACAGTATATCATCAGATACAGAACAGAGTGTACTGCTCACCCGTGTGTGCTGACGCTCACTCGATTGGACTAGTGCTCTTGAACTGGATAATTATTTCTAGCCTTGATTTCTCTCTCATCACTGTACTTCTGTGTCTCTGACAGCCCTTTGTGTTCTCCATTAATTAGCCAGCGGGCCACATCTGCTACAGTGGTTGAATCTGAACTAAATCAAGATGACAGGGCCTACACTGCACATATGGCACACAGCACCAGTTTTGGTGATGGTGCACTGACTGGACGTCACTTATCACTAATGTGGGCATGTGAGAGTCATGTGGGAATGATGGGGAGCAAGTGTACTCATCAGTCACAGCGTGGCAACGATTGAAGGCTACAGATGCACAGCAAACAATGACAATATAGACTGCTGAAAATATATTTTGGTCATGCAGTGATTTCATTAAGATGAAGAGATGTGTTAAAGTAATCTAGGGTCAATGTCAAAATTTGCAGTTTGACCTTATGGTAGTAGTAAAAAAGATATGTTTTAAAGGTAGATTAATAGCACCAGTAAATGGATGATAAACAGAAACTGAGATAAAGTGATAGTTTAACTTGCTTAACCCTCACATCATAAAGACAGTCTTGGAATAAATACATTATAAAGTGGAAATACGTCCTTACTCAACTGCTATCTTTATTGTTTGTCAGTTTGTTTGGGATAAAGTCGTGATTTCTAAACAGATCTTTGACCATTGAAGACAATCAGTCATACACTAATGAGCAACATTTATAAATGACAATTACCATCCTTTTTTCTGTATGCCACTTGTTTCAGATATCCATGAGTTAGACTGATAATGCCAAATATCCAGTCAGAACGTTCATTCATGCTTTGAAGACGGAATCAGCGATGATTAAGGACAAATATCAAAGAGAGAAAAGAAACCATCCTCATGAATCAAAAACAAATCAAGTAAAAAGACCCAAATCAGTAGCAGATTGGTCATGTCACCTCTTAACATGTTCCTGTTCATATGCGTAGGTGCATTTGTGCCAGCTAGTTGTCATTAGGATAGATTTTGCCCATGTCCTTTTCAACCACAGAATCTATTTTCGCTTCCATCCACGGTGTCTAAATCTAAATAGGTGTAATTCGCATGCCTGCGTGCACACTGTGAAAAGAAAGAGCGTGTTCATGGGTTTGGCATGTCATGAAGCCCGCCTGTGTGTTTGTGGCTGACACAAAGGAGACAAGGGGAAGCATTGTGTCCTAATCACACTTAATTACAGTGACCCTGACAGTTGTGGGGAGAGCAATCAGTAGTTTCATTACAACCGCTCATTTTCTACAAATCGGGCTTCTCCCACTATAAAACACACACATAGAGAAGGGATGTGCATTTTTACAGGATAGTGTTATTTTCATTCTAAAGACAAATGGCTAAATGGAGCAGAAGGCATGGTTTTGTCTGGCAACTGTGGATGTCATTGTTACTCTTGGAATCCTAAACACTTTTGTCATAAAACACTTCAATAAACTACTTTTGTTTGGGTGCACATTTTCAATAATGATGAGTTAAAATAAACGTACTCCTCAATGCAGTGGTGGAATGTTACAAAGCAAAAGTACTGTATTCAAGTACATTTTTCAAATATCTGTACTTTACTTTGGTAGATTTAAAAGAGGGTAATTTGCCTTTTGCTCCACTACATTTTAGAGCAAATATCTGTACTTTCTGCTCCACTATATTTTTGCATTGGCTTTACAAATACAAGTAAGTTTGCATTGTCAACTGTGATAAAGTGATAAACCTTAAATCAAATAACTATTTACCTAAACCTATAGCAACCTTAAATGCAGCATCTCTCTTTGACCTGTCAAACTATTAAACAGACACATACAGGCAAGTTTCACCCTAATTAGAAGCATAATGATTACATAATATTAATAGTATATAATAATAATATAATAATAGTCATAAAGGATGCTCTGAACATGTCAAAGCCTGGTCCACGCCTCCCTGTGTGGCTCCATGTGGAGGATACACACAGCTTTTTCTTATAACATGCATCATTACACACTGCAATGGAAGCATTATTAAACACTGCAGCTGAGGATCTTATGAAAAACTGTCTGTTTGTCTTTTGCACAAGTTCTTGGACATACATGGATCAGACTGATTAAACAACAATACTTTCACTCATGTTCTGTTACAAGGAGACGCTCCTCATGTGAGTCTGATTTTAATGAGTTCTTAATTCTTCTTAATTATTATCCAACCTACTTTTTTAATAAAATAAATCAATTTCATGTAGATTACTTGTCAAAGCAGAGTCAAATACTTGTGCATTTAAAAGCAAGTACTTCAATACTTTCACGTAAGTAATAATATTAATGTGTTACTTTTACTTGAGAGTAAAAGTTCTATCTTTTTATCTTTTCTTTTACTCAAGTAGATGAATTGAGTACTTCCTCCACCAAGTCCTCAACGTGACTCTTCCTTCACTATTCAGTATTACACCATGTTGGTCATTATTAGCATACAGTCAGTTAGCATCACTAGCTACTGGAAAGTAACGGCAGAAGTCTATTTTAAGTCTCCAAGTAAACAAGTGGTTAAGTTCCTGGGTCCTCTATTTTTTGTGTGTCCATTTTATAACTGCAGTGTAGAAGTGTGCATCAGCAGCCAGCCTGTGATTTGTGCAAGAAAAATGGTGTGACAAAAGCTGAACCCTCCCCTGCCAAGACATTCACTTTCTTTATCCTTTTATCCTCCCGCCTCTCTCCGCTCATCTCTTCTCCACACACTGCACTTCTTTATCTCCCCCTGCTAATCGGCCTCTTCTGTTTCAGTTTCATGCTGCTTCCCCTCCTTTTGCTTTTTTTTTTTTAAGTCCTCATCAGCAAGATGCTAATTTGGAGGAAAAATGTGGATAAAAGTAGAGCAGGGTGAGATTTCTTTCTGTGTGTTTCTATGTGTTTTATAGATATGCTTTATTTATCTACAGTAGTTCTATGATCATTTCAATCTGTAGGTGCCTAAGACTGTCTCATGTCTCATATGGTCCTGTGATTGTCTGGGAAACATAATTCATATTGACACTGTCCTGAAACTGATGCTTCCTGAACCACTTTGAACCAAACTGTGTGCCTTGTAAGCCTTATAATATTTTATGATAAATAAATAAATAAATAAATAAATAAACTCCTACTAGAACAAAGTAGAGGTGATTAGCCGCCTGGTTTTTACTGTTTCCAAAAAAAACAAAAAAAACAAACAAAAAAAACAAAAAAAAAACCCAACTAATACAACTATTATTTATTTATTTATTTATTTATTTATTATAAAATCAATTTACAATAAAATTATTATCATTATTCCAACTTATTTACAAACATGATACTGTACACGAATATTAATCTACAATATAAATGTTTGTTTTTTGCACTCACACTGCAAAGACAGCGCCACATTTTTCAGTATAAGACCATGATGAGATTATCCATTGACTGTTGCTTTCTCATGCAATCCTCCTCCATCCAATCAAAAACACTGATGCCTGAAAAAATGTAAAACAAAATCGAAGAAGCTAAATGTACATCTGAAATGACACTAATTAGTTCCACTTGTAGGCTTTCATATTGATATTTTACGATGACTCTATTAAGCATCATTGTCATGTATTATTAGTGCATTCTTTTAACCATTGATTGAGGAGAAACTCAAACTCAGCATAAATGTAATGGTTATTAATGCACTTTAAAGCAATTTCAGTTACATTTATATATATATCTGTTAGCCAGGTCATTAACTGGCAATTGTCCAGGGTGTACCCCGCCTTAGGCCCTGATTTGGTGGATTTATATGCAGTAGTAAATGGATATATGAATAAATACTTTTATATACATTAGCTACCTATCCATTCATACTAATACCGCTTCAAAATCAATCACGCACAACGAGCACAGGAGGTCTAATCATCATATTTGGCAAAGCCCATGTCAGACCCGCTACCTGACACAACAGACACCTGCAGACTCGCACACAGAGACTTATCCTAGCGTAGCGGCAGCCCAGTGGTGTGCCATTAAATCTGCTCAGGACTCTTTTGTGCTTACATAATTCATTAGGAACACCAAGCCCCTCTCACTGTCACTGAGTGGAGTAATCCTATTTAATCTGATGCTGTTAATTCATTTGTCCTACATTGCCCTCGCTTCGCACTTTGCTGTCGCCCGAAACGGAGACGAGCAGAAGGGGAACGGGAAACGGGAGCCAGATGGGAAAGAGAGGGAGGAGATGAGGAGGAAGTACATGAGAAAGAAAGGTGAGCATTGGAAGATGAACAGGTCATTAGCGGAGGAGTATTGAAGGAGAAACACCATGTACGGGCGCCCAAACCCATCAGATTTGAAGTAATGACCTATAGCAGCCTATTAAATTTTAAATGACCTGAATTAATTGGATGACACACTCCTAATCACAATGAATATTTTAAATTAACCCATTTGGACGACCGAGATGATTGAGTAACTATTTTTGTTTCAAATGACTTCAAAAAATATCGAGACTAAACCTTAAGGACCACTAGCTGCTGAATGAAAGCCTTTCTAATCCAATCTACATCAATTGCCTGCACAAATAGTATTATAAGCCCATATGATGAAGAGTGTGTTTATTTCGTGCCCTCACCCAGCTGTTGTTGATAAATACTTTGATGAACAGTGCTCGAGAACAATTGAGCCAAATGAAGGCATTTCATAGCAACTCTCATCCCCTTGACGTAATTCTTTCCCGGACTTAAAGAGCACATCTCGTTGAATGATTTACTGGCGGACCTGCGGAGCACGTGGGTGAGATGGAGGGTAAGATGGTGCACCCCGATGATTGTCTGAGCCGGAGGGGACAAGGCTGATCGATGGATGAGCCTCAATCAGTAAAGGGTGTTAGCGTTTCCCTCTGATTGAAGAGACAGGTAATGCCACTGGACCCATTTTTGAGTATGACTGTATAAAATACTAGTAAACTTGATACAACCAGTCCAGATTTTGCCTTTGTACAAAACTCAATTGTATGTTTAAGATGTTAGAAAAGAATCCAACCTGCCACAGTAATGGCCTTTTTACCATTGTCTTATCTGTCTGGGAAATGTTGAGTAAAAAGGTCAGCTCTCTAGGTGAGAAAAAAGTAATTCCCACATTCCACTTGGTCACTGATTAAAACATACCATAAAGCTGCTGATTTGTTGAAATCCCTTTATTTGTTGTTCTCATTTAGGAACACAGGAGTTTAACAAGTCTCCACTAAACACTGACCAATGAGAGGAGGTCAGTGATTGACTGGTCTCATCTAATTGATTTATGGCACCAACTGGATGTCACCTATTGGATGTGAACAATAACTCCCACCTTTAGTGAGAACCACAGATTTGTTCCACAGAAAAAAGCAGGGTTATTATTTTAAAAAGAAAGGACAGGTTATGGACAAAGTGTATAACTGCAATATTTCGCTAAGTTTAATGAATAATACCTCAGAAACCCAAATGATTTCTGCCCAATAAATTCCTTTGACATTGTAAAGGTTTGTGGTTTGATTTGGAAATGTGCAAATGTCGGCGCCAAAACCTAATCATTATAAAAATGTCATTTCAGAGAAGAACTCCTGATCTTCGCTGTGAGCCATGACAAATCTAAACTTTATACTGTCAAGAAATGTTGACATCAAACATATATTTGCCAGACAAATGCTGAAATAAACACAAGGCTATGAAATCTACCCTGATGACTGGCTGGAGGTTTTTTATGGGGTATATGTATTCATTTTTGTAGTCATACAGGATATTGCAGCTTTATTGTAATGAAACCTGCCTTGAAGCCTGCTCATATTGTGGAGTCAATAAAAAGGATGGTGAATATATTATGCTGTGGCCATATTGTGTCTCCAGCCTTGGTTTAGTCTTTCCCAAAGTGCATCTCTGGTACCCTTTGACATCCACTTGCTTCTGTTTTATTCTGCTCCTTGTGGATTCTCTCTGCAGTTCTGTCTCACTGCCAAAGCCTTGAATCCAACACTCTGCGGTTTGCCCAGAACCCATTAAGCAATCATCAACCAAATTGCCGCTCATTCATTCATCTTGTTTCAGAAGTCCCTGTAAACAGTGCATTGACAGCCACACACTCACATACATATTGATCCTGTGGTTTCATCGTGTGAATACACTCCATTCAATCGCCAAGAGCCAGTACGAGCAGAGTAATTCTGCTAAAAGCACCAATGAAACACTTGACTGTTGAGTGGATATGCTCCAGGCTCTCAGTATCATCCTCTCGCATAAACACTCTCTACTCTGCAGCATCCAGCTCTCTGTGGGCTTTTTAAATGTTGTCGAGCAGCGCGCCAGGCATGTTTCAGTGAGATAGTTCCTTTACACAACATCACTGACAATGGATCTCCCCTCAGTGATTTGCTCTAGTGATGCTGGTCCATCCACAACACAAAGTGAGCTTACTAACCATCACACACCAGATTAGGCCTAGGCCCATCTGCAGCAAGTACACACAGAGAGGCAGATTATAGTTGCAGACCAGTGCTGGTTTACACTGGGAGGCACAATAACATTAAATGCTAAGGTGCTTTGTTTTGGGATACCACTGACACATTTTTAGAAACTTCTCTGTGCTGTTTTGCATGTGTTGGGTGAGAGGTTAGCACTCCTGCCTCACAGCAAGAAGGTCATGTGCACAGTCAGCCTTTCTATGAGGAGTCAGCATGTCCTTCTTGTGTTACCATGGGATCTATCCGGGGACTCCGGCTTCTCTCACTGTCCAGACATGCATGTAAGGGTGAAATCAACAATCTAAATGGTCCCTAGTGGATGAATGTGAGAGTGAAAGGTTGTTTGTCATTGTCTCTGTCTAAGTGTCAGCCCTTAGACTAGCTGGCCATTGTCCAGAGTGTGCCTCATGCCCAAAGCTCCAGTCACCGGCGACCCCTGACAAGACTAAGCAAAAGAAAAAGATCAGAGAATGAATGAATGAGTCAGCAACAAGACTGCTGAGACCTTGTGCCCTTCTACTGTACATTACTGTTATTACATTAGACCAGTGTGAGTTCATCCCCAAGCAGGCTTTTAAACTAAACATTTAAAAACATTACAAGATTAAAAGTAATGTGATGCACCAAAGCATTTGTCCAGTGAGAAGGTCATCAAATTGAGTATAACTTTGGTTTCTATTGGGTTTGTGCTTTCTGATTGGTCAATAAATCCAACAAAGATCCAGTTGTGTAGTTGTAGGGTAAGACCTTTATAAAGACTGAAATTGAGCAATAACAATTTGACCTTATTACTACAATAACTGAGTTTCAATCCCACCATCTCCCATGTGATGGCACAATCCAGTATTGACACTGCAGATATAGTCTATAATGCCAACAAACAATGATGAATAAACTAATTAATAAGATGGCTTCACAATAAACATACCAACAATGCTGCAAATGCTTTCCTATTTTTTCTGTAGTTATATAAGACGTTGCAAAAGAACAGCTCCTGTCACAGCACTAGGCTTTCTACCTTTGTCCTATTTGTCTGTGAAAAATAAAGTAAAAAGGTCAGCTCCCCAAGTGAGAAAAAAGTTATTCCCACTTTCCTCTTGGGCACTATGTAAAATATGCCATAAAGGTGCTTCTTTATTGGATTTCCTTTATTTATCGTTCTCATTTAGGAACAGGAGCTTAACATGCACTAAACACTATATACAGTATGTACCCCATAGGAGGATGGTTTCACATACTTATGTATTATGTTAACTTATGTAAACCCCCTGTGAATCATTGATCGACTAGTCTCGTTTAATTCTTTTATGAACCCAAGTGGATGTTCATAATAAACCCCCACTAAGTACATAATGTATTAGCCAAGACAAATATGCTAATTTAGGTTGCAATTTGCCTCATTAATTGCCTCATTAGAATAAGTTAAATATGTTTAATATATCATTCTGATTACCGTATAAACAAGAGGGTACCAATGAAAACTGTTCATGTGTTCATCCATTAGTAAGAGTTTGTATTTCTAATGGTAAAAAAACCTTTTGCTTTTCATGTACACATCTCTTAGTTTCAATGAATTACAGAAATTTACAGAGTTTCGGACACTCTCAGTTCACTACTGAACAACTAAATCATGGGGTTACCACCAGAAGGGCATAAATATTGCATAAGGGCAATACATGCACACACAAATGGCAGATCTATAATATAACTGTCTTTTCGCAATGACTCAAACAAATATTTTATGCATATTTTGATATGGGGAAAAACTCATCTTGATTTTCGTGTCAGTGAAAGACACAAAATGCACTCAGTCACTCAACATGCTTAATATTCCTTCTCCCTTTGCAATTTGATGGCTCTGATTACTGTTATATGAAGCGTATTACAAGAATGGGATGGATAGAAACTTTGACCGACATGCTCCTGCTGAACACATACTAGAGTCTACTATATTGTTGCACAGGTTTTGTGACTGAACTCTTTGCAAACTACCACTGATCACCATTATTGGATAAACCCAAAATATAAGGTCAGGTTGGGACATACTGTATGGTTTTTATGTCAGTATATTAGAATGCAGTAATGAAATGGACATTTGTTCCATGACAGAGCCAAACACACGCAAGATACTACATTAATGACATTATATCAAAGTCAAGTTTAGAGCTTAGCTTGTGGACAGAGATGTAGACCAACAGCCAACTGGGGGGTCCGTACTATGAGACCCCCTTCTATAGGAACATGTGATTGGCCAAAGCTTCCAGGTATTTACTGAACATCATCATTGAACATAAACATTAAATTGTTCATAATAAAGCCATAACATCTTAAGGGCTTGCATTAAACATACAGATGTCACGCTGCTGTGCTTCACGTGTTTTAAATGGATTCCACATGAACATGATCATACATGACATACACTACATATGCAAAATTAATCGTAAAAAAAAAAAAAAAAATTCAATGTTTTAAAATGAATCATCTCCCTTGCTTTGCAGTATACATGAATATTAAAGCTGGTGATATAAACCAATAGAAACTACCATGTGGCCCACACTGTATAGCATACTAGACTACACATTAGTTAGTAAAACACGTACACACTGTGCAGCATGTAGCATCTGTGGCATTTGCATGATTTTATGAAGAGCAAGCATTCCTATCCAGCGCTCCCCCGCACACAGATGCATGACAGCAGGTAGGGACATTTGATTATGAGAGTGTTATCCCGACCATATGTAGCGTGTTTACACAGTGGTGAGCGCCGAAGTCTAATCTGCAGTCTTTACAACATGGCAACATAAACCTTGATTTATTGGCGTCTAGTAAAAACATGTATTCTCCTGTGGTGGTGTGGTAGATATGTAAAGTTTACATAAGTCTAATGAAAACATTATTACTGTAGCTGTTGCACAAACATGAAAGCACTTCCAAGGTTTATTGAGGGCCTTTAAAGTCTAATGAAATACATATATACTGTTCCTGCTTTGTAAAAAATAGGTCAAGTTAAGCGCATGATGCCCTGTTTGCCTTTGAATTCGAGCCAAAGGTACTGGCAGCAAAAGGTAATACACTATTTACCACCACAAACAACCCTTCTTAAAAAAAATCCAAATCATTTTAAGTGGAAAATCTTCATGAAATGTTTGAAAATGCTGGCCTACTTCTAGCTGAGAGTTGTACCTGTTGTTTAACCCTTTACAGAGCAGTCATATATTCTTGCCATGGCCATTTCTCAATTCCAAGAAGTGTTTTAAAGGTTGAATGCTGTGAAAACACAGACCAGCGTCTTGGAAATGGAAGCTTTAATGTGCTAACAACATGACATGGTTTCACATCGTCATTTGTAGAACATCCTGCCACCTTCCAATCATCTTCACACTTCTTAGAAAACTACTCTATGTATAGATAGACTTAGAAGTTAGAGAACACAACAAAGACCGTTAAGTGGAGTATGTGATAGAATATAACATGTTTTCAAAGTGTCCTTTCATGTAGCATTCTTTTTTTCAGGGAAACAAAACCATGGATCAAAATATGGAAGTGCAAAAAAATCCAACTTGATGATTTATGTAACTGTAAGCCTTTCATTTAATGACATTATTACATTATGTGCTGTGTGTTAAAAAGATGTTTACATGGCATAAAGTTATTCAACTAAAAAGCATTCAGAGTAAATGTAATAACCTTAACCTAGTTATAGTATGTTCTTGAGGGTTAGGTAAATGTTGCACCGTTTCATGGTCATGTTTGCAATCATTTTAATGAGGTTTTAAAGGACTGTTTTGTACACTTTAGGTTCAGGAGGTTCATCTAAACCACCAACTAAAAAAAAAGTACAGAAGTAACAGTGTGCCTCTAAAAATCAAGGGTTTCACTCTTTCTTTCTTTTTTTTTTTTTTTTTTGCTTCGACCAGTCAAAGTCAGATGTGTAGATGTGTAGGATAAGAATTTTAATGGAAGTTCTGACTGAAATTCTTGCTGAGTCTATGAAAAATGGACAAAGTCAGTTTCAATCAAAATTATGATTCTGATGCTCTTAACAACTGTAGCTTAAATAACAAAGAAATAAAGCACCACGTAGAGATTTACTATTCATCGAGATTACACTAACATACCAACTTCTATTTATCTATTAAAATTATTTAGCAAAAATACTGATAATACTTGTCCTCATCACTGACTCTTCTTGTGTTCAGATTCAGATGATAGCAAATTACAAACTCCTGAAGGTCTGACTTTGGCAATGAGACTGACACTTAAAAGTTATGTTGAAAACATTTCCCTCACTTTGACATTCACCTTCACATTCCTCTGTAGTCTGAAGAGAAAGGGGATGTTGAGAAAGAAAACGCCTGAAGGCCCACCAGTCATGGCTTTAAAACACCACTCTCTGGGATCTTCTTTTCTTTCTTGTTTGACCCTTGTCTTACAACAAGTAAGGCATAAAGGTCATTGTCATGTTGCGCTGTAACACTACGTGAGGAGCAAGATGTCCCGTCGACGTGCCACATTCTGTTGGAGTGAAAAACAGAAATAGTGGTCCCTTTATGGCATTGCCCTTCTTTTTGTTCCCTTTTGCGATGAAGGCCGTGGCAGAGGGCCCGCACTGCAGAGAGACACAACGGTGGCAGCTCTGCCAAAGTTTGAGTCAGACAGATTAAATATTAAATGGCCAATCATCCACTGAGAGCCTATGGGGAAGCAGCACCACAGCACAGAGCGGGCCGAGGTGAGACAAAGACAAATATAACTAAGAGACAGACAGAGCTGGGACTGAGAGAAAGGACAGAATTTTTGATACAGACTTTGAAAGACACAAGAAGATGAAGAGAAAGCTCTCTAGATGTTTTTGTAATCTACACTTAGTTCAGAGACAAGGCTTGAGCTGAACAAGCCAAGCACAAAGCCTGTGTGAACTTAAAGATCCGACCTTAGCTTTCCGACTGGCGCGACACAATTGTTAGCACCAGACGATAACTCTCACATCTGTTCTTTCATTGCATCAGCAGATTTGGCTCTGAATTCAGTCTAAAGCAAGAAGAACTTGCACAACCACTGCATGAAAGTCAAAGCCTTAACTGACCCAATGTTCAACACAAGTCACAAAGACAAGGGGAAGACAAAATACAAAGTTTAGTTGAATGTTTCTGCATTAGCCTGAAATTTCCTTTTGTCCTGGCCCTGTCCACTTCCCAACAATATGATGGTGACCATTTTTGTTTGTCTTTTAGCTTAAGACCATGTCCTCCTGCAGTTATTTCTGTCTTGTTAAACACTTTGTGAATGGATTGCCAATATCTATCTGTGTTTTTGATTTTACTTCACTTTTGTACATTTATGTTTTTCTTTTTTGCACTATTTCTCTCTTTAAGCGGATGTATCGAGCTGTAACCATGTTCATGTTTTAATGGCAGCCATTAATTCAATGTTGACAAGCTGTGAAGACCAACCAAGCAATCCAAGTGTTACTGCCTCAAGGTCAAGCCCACTGGCTAAAGATTCTCATCTTCTGAAAGTCTAAAAATGACATATATCCTCTGTTTAAGACCTACAAAAATGTACTTGATTTGAATGTCTGGTGGAAAGCCTTCATTATCTTTTCATTTCTATGGTACACAAATGAACCAATTTAAATCTCTCTATCCAAACACTGTCTAGTCACCAATCGAAACTGTACAAGCAGCTGGTCTGGAGTGGATGCAATGCATATAGTACTAGTTTAAATAAAGATTTTACTAATAGCCTACTTAAATACACTTAATGGCCAACAGAATTCAAATGCAAATTCAACTTTGATAACATTAATGCACAGCAGCAACATAAATCGGTCATATTCTTTTTAATACTTAACCAACCCTGGGTCATTATTCCCTCATTACTTGATCTTGGGATATAATGTATTTCTATAAAGCGATAATACAGGCCAATGGGTTTGTCACACACATTAAAATGCTTATTGATCAGGAATTCTGGCAGACTTGTTCATAATAGGCCTTTGAAGGCAATGAATATTATTCTGTTTCAGAGTGACAAGCTGTGAACAGAAAAGCTATTGAAGTTGAAACATGTTTTCTCTGATTCACAACGCAAAGCCAAGCCAAGTTTGAGGGATGTAACTTGAATGAATTATGAATTTCCTCCCTTTAATAGTCGGTCAAATTAATGAAAATATTGTACTACCATATATCCAGATGGAGTTAAAAATGAACAAGTCACACACTAATGGCATTTCTTCTCTCTGAACTCATCGAACACTGTGGACAAACTGCAAGTCTAATCAGCAACGCTGCACTAATGTATTCTAATGTTATGTTTCATTCACAGAGGGAAACTCCTTGCATTGACACTGCAAGCTCATTACAGCAAAAGGAAAAGGCTGACGGTTCAAGTACAAGCATTCTGTACGTGTGTGTCTGTCTTGGGCGAAGATCGAAAGACATCAGACTCTCTGATCTTGTTTCTCTCCCTCTCGTTTTTTTTCTTTTGCTGTATTTTTGTCTCTTGTGTCTCTCCCTGTGCCTTCTTGGCTCAGTACACTGGCACAACTCCTGTGGAATAAGGACAAGACTTGGCATGAGGAGATTTCTGGGATTGGCACTAAAGTGGCACTAATATGCTAATTCCTGTCTGTTAAATGAGGAATGTCCCTGGTGGCACCTGCAGCATGGGAGAATGCAACCAAGTAATCTGCTTATTAAAGCATGGCGGACAAGGTGGAGGCATCCATCAACAAGCCCAAGGGTACAGGAAGTGTGTGGTTAATATCAATCATGATAGAGAGCTGTTATTTGAGCCTCTTATGGAGATGTTGTTGGAAATACTGCTAAGCACCTGTGTGTGTTGTGTTTAGGATGTACAGCTTTAGCTTTATGTAACTGAATCGTTGCACATCACAGGCAGAAACCAAACTCCCACAGTCACACACGTTACATAAATGCACGCATTAGTGAGCTGTGTGCAACCTACATCACATGCTTTAAAATTAGCATAAAAACACACTACAAAAGTGTTATCTGAGTTACCATTACTGTCAAGAAAAGGGCAAATTAAACATTTGAAAATGTAATAACATTCTTCCAGCTAATGATTCCACCTTCAGTATTCTCATAATTGCAAATTAGTGTCCATTGCGAGTAAAGAGTGACATTCATTTTGCCCTTTTACCCTGCAGTTTTATCTAAGACAATATAGAACTAAGTAATGTCTGGAGATTTGCAGTCATCCAGAAATGAGATGAAGATGATATTTTTGCCATATAGCACTCTGGCAATCTTATAATGTTAATGCAATTTCTACATAATTAAAACGAAAATAAAGATGCTGTATGTGTTATCAATGATCACTTACCAATCTACTTTGCACCATGCCATACCACCCCATATCATTATAACTTATGATGCACTCTGGTAACTGTCATCAGCTTCAACACATCAACTTCTTGTGCTCATTATGCTTTGGCTCACTGACCATAATATCTGATATACACTAAGATGTACAATGATATGTAAGAAAGTAAAGTCATTGCAGTATTGACCTCATAATTACCTTCTAATATTCATATAAAAGTACTGTACATACAGCCATTTGGATGGATCTTGAAAGACAGAAACAAGGAGTTAGGTTGCAAAAATATTAAATTATTTCTTTTATAAGGCAAATCATATGACTCTCAGTCCTGCAGCTAACCAATAATGGACTGAAATGAAGTAAATTTAGTTGCTGATGTGTTCGATGACAATGAGGTTATCCTATAGTGGGAGAACTTATGAAAAAGATTTGAATAAATAGACTACTACTAATCTGAAAGCAATATAATGTACAATCACAAACTTGTAGTTAGGATGTTCCGTTACATAAAAACATGACTGTCCACTACCCATCATCCCTAGCAGAAAATAATATAGCGTGTTTATAAATACAAACTTAAATATCCCTGCACCGTTGACTCACTGCTGCCAGACCACATGGAGATTCCCGTGTGTGGGCGCTGTACTGTGAGTGTGCCACTGTGTTCTATATTAGCTCTGCTGTCAGATCCCCCCAGTGAGCCGACGGGAACAGAGGGTGACCTGCGGGGTGAGACCACCATCTGCACCTGACTGATTGTGCTCATAAACCATGCCAGCAGTGGAGTGCGACACACGCGGGCCCTGTGCGGCGCTAACAAGGACACTTGTACCGAAGCTGATGATGACGGTTTGCTCCTGCACTAAAATATTGGGACCACCTGCTTTCTTAGGAGCATCCAACTGTGACGCAGCTCTGCATTTGAAGTGTGCTTCAGACCATGAGCAAGTATTTCCCTATTAATAATTACGTTTTAGAGTAGTCATACTGTAGACTCCAGAAAACAACCCCTACGATGAACAAATCTTTTTCATGAAGCATTGTTGCCAGCTATTTATTTCTGGACTCCTATCTTCACAGTAAATATTAAAAAAATTACATATTGCTCTTTAAAAGCAGGAATAACGCCAGTTTCTTCTTATTACATCAAAAACACAGTCCATTATGACATGTAATCATACACACTGTTAAGCATCAGTTCTTGGCTTTGTGTACTTCTTATTGTTACTGTTCTTATTACACTGTTATTGTTTATGAACTCAGAAGACAATTGAGCTTATTTGTCTGCTCCAAAATGTCTTATTGTTGTACAGAGATGATTAAAAACACAGAGTGGAGTTTGGGTCCCATGGTTTTTGTTGAAAGCTGAAGGGAACATCAGTTTTTAAACTAAAGAAACATGAACAGTGGGTTTTTTAGGATGATTTTGTTGCTAGCGTTAATCCTTCAATAGGATTTGTTGAGAAGAAAATAGCTTAGGTTTAGCCTTTTAACTGTATCAGCATGTTCAAGGTGCATACCTCCTGTCTGCTTTAGTTTAGAATGTAAATTACATGTGCTGTGGTGAGGAATTAACATTTCTTCCACTATATTATGTATGTGATAGAAGCACAATGCCACACTGTCTTTCTAACTAGCGGCATGTTTTGTATGCTTGATTTTCTGGAATTGATGTTAAAAGATGTGGTATGAATTTTAAAATATTGTTTAATGAGCAGTGAAAACACTTTCTGCTTGTGGCGACGTTTGACTCTGGAATTGAAAACTTTGCAATCCATTTCATTAATAGGAAATCAAGCATTAGTTTTTCTAACTACAGTAGATCAAAGAGTCTGAAATGGTTTCCTTGACTAACAGAGCCAGGTTCTGAACACAGAGCAGGTGTCTCCAAGACCCTTTGCATAAATTCCCTCTACAATTCTGCTGGTGGCTTGAAAAGCAGTGCTGGAGGCCAGAATATCAGAGTGAGGTGACAGTACTAACAAGTTATCGGTAAATAAAGCAAAATATGTCATGCCTCGGTCTCTGGCAGCATTTATTAGGCATTAGGTTGGTCCAAAATGGGCCATAGACTTGTTTGTGATGGGCCCTGGCTTGACAAGGCTACCTGCATGTTTTAATGAGCCCTGGTCTCTAGCTGGGAATACATTATCATAATTAGACCCAGAACTGAAAAAGTCTGGTCAATGGTGCAGCTGTGTATTGGGATTCTCTGTGTTACTTTACATGAATGAGTTTTTTATTCAAAAAAGAACGTGGCACAGAATATGGAAGTATCCTATTAACATTGGTTGCATGCACATTTTAGCAAAAGAAGCAGGATACAATACATTTTTACTGGACAGGTTATTAGCCACCAATAGACACAGATTCTGCCTAAACACAATGCAACCCACTGAGACAAAGGCTAAGAGCAACAAGTCACTGGGTGCTTAGGACCATGTTTTGTTGAACTAGTACAGAATGCCTGATAACACCATTAACAACACAGAAGCCAACATACTCAAGTAAAACAATGCTCGATTGGTAGAGTATTGTTTTGTGCCACCTCTAAATGGTCTAATGTGCTTGTTTTTCAGCTACAATGACCAACTTTAACCAATTTGTAAAATGTATTAAAGGGCTAAATACATTTTTCAAAGGGCCAGATTTGTGTCATTAACTGAGTTGGAAGCTCATTAAAATGCTAGAAATCACAAAACATGAGAGAAGTTGACAACATAACTTGAGCTCAACGAAACATTTCTTTTAACAGGCCTAAACTTCGTTCTGTGGAGAACTTTGTAAGATGACCTAGATTCTGGTGTCAGACTGAGGTCAGCTTAACATAAATGCAAATGTAAAAGCATACTCTTTCAGTTCAGTCCATTATCTAAATGTGAAGTGAAAAGCTTAAAGTGTGCACTAAGCTGAGCTCATTTGATGCCATACCGCATCACACATCACCACCTCTGGCTTGCGTATAGTTTTTCCACAACAAGAATACATACAGTAGAAGAGAAGATTAAGACATTAAGTTGATGACGGTCGATGCAGTGAAATCCCTCTCTTCTTTAACCTTAATCCCATGCCCCAAATATTTGTATTTGGGCATATGTTAAGGTATTAGGATCATTTTTTATTGAATTTTGCCCAATCAATGAGCCTTCAAATACAAAGCATGGCTATAGAATGAGGAATATACCGTCTTTTCTTGACTTCAGCGGACACTGCTTCAGGATATTGTACAAGCATAGCTCGTACGCCTGCCTTTTTACTCCAAAAACAACAATTTCCCTCTCTTTTACTCTTGAGATGCTGTGAAGATTTTCAACTGCTTCTTTGACAGGTGTTAGGAAGAGAAGATAAATGTCCCACTGGCCTAGTATATACTGTATATAAAAATACTCGTGTTGATTGAGAAAACAGGGAAATAACCTGAGATGGAAGCAGGAAGACATCTTTTTAGCACATGGGGTCATCAATATGCTCAGTTGTGAAGAGATGCATAAAATTTCTTTGATCTCGGTTTATTTTTATCCTGCAGTCGTGTGTTGGTATGATCCATGCAGATGATCCGCTGCTGCTATTGTTTACGCCTGTATATTCAAGTGTTTTCAAGTGCCACTGTCTGCAAGGTATGTGCGAGTGTGTGCAACGCGTTTGTGCATGGCTAAGTGTGTCTGAATCTCTCTGTGCCCAACAAAGACCGGGGCAAGCGTGCAGCATGGATTTGATCTCAACGGCCAACAAGCAATAAATTTTATATCAGGCTGGAAATGGAAATCCTGCTGGGCTGCCGCTAAAGGAGCTGATCAGAATACAAAAGGCTGTAAAGAAACTGGAGGGAAGAGAGGGGAGAGACACTGAGATAGCGAGAGAAAGACAAAAGACATGATGAATGACAAGACAGATGGACAGACAGATACTAGCTTTGGATTCATGTAATCGTCAAGGGAATCTGAAGCGCACTTTTTAGATGTAAAGGGGAAAAAAAGAATATGCAAATGAGCCCTGTTTAACTGCACTGATTTGCAGCGAATGATGTGTTTCCCTGTTCATATTTATGGCTGTAATAAAGAGAAGACCTGTTTATAGTTGTTTAAATATAACAGCCTACTGATGCCATCCATCACATTGTGGAGTGTTTTGCAGAGCATACAGAAGGCCATTTCAGAGACAGAGCTGAGAAAACCTTGGTGTCTCTGGCTGTTGACATAATGAAAACAGTGACCAAGTTTTTTTAAACATTTAGTACATTTTAAGATATAAGCTTTAAATTGATTTGGGCAGTTTCTTGACTTTACATGGTGTCTTTAACAAAACATAGAATCGTATAGTATAATATACAGTAGTATGGCATAGGATTTAGCAGCAGCATCTTAAATTTATGAAAGTAACCCAGGTTCACAGGTATACCTTGAACCATGAAAACATTGTAACTATCCAACTGTGTTTGCTACACTCTGGAATAATCCAAACAAATAACAGAGCTTATCATAATTAAGGTGTTTCCATCTGCCATTAAGCATTTTAATGGAAGCAAAGGAACTACCTCTTGTGACCATAAAAAAGTTTTCAAAGAATACTTTCCCCCAAACCTCTTCCCACTGCAATATTCAGAACGCACATAGGAATGGTAGATGCATGGACCCACAGCTACACATGAGCCCCACAGAGAAGAGAACTTTTCATTTGCAGCCAGAAGAAGCTGCATGTAAATGTGTTTTAAGGTGCTGTTTAACTGCCCTGGTGCTGCTCAGAGAGCCGGGAAGAATTAATGAGTCCCAGCATGGGTCTGTTAGAAGATCGCATTGAGGAAGAAAAAGGAGGTACGTTGGGAGGTGATGGACAGTTGCAATGAATATAGTGATGTGGAAATGACTCTCGCCTCTGTTGGTATGCACCACTTGGCTTAATCGCCCTTCTAGGTTGCACTCCCCTATCCCCTACAACATCACCTTTGGGAATACCTCAGGAGGAGTAGTAATATATGTTAGGAATTGCTGGTCTTCTCTGTGGCACATTTCCTTGGGCTGAGTACTAGTTTTGCACTGACTCTCTCACTTCCCTCAAGCTCAAATATCTCCCCTGCTTTGTTTTTCCTTCTGTTCTGGGAGTCTTTCCACAAATGTGCTGGTGCAGGCTGTCTACAGCTCTGACTAGGTGTTGCCTGGGGGCTTTCTCACTCTGTTTCCATGTGGCAGCTGCCTCTGTTCAGGTCTATCCATCCTTTACTGGGCACCATTCCTCCTTTAATAGTTGATGCAGCCATAACACATGGTGCTGACTTGCCTCAGGTGGCAATGTTTTTGCTGCTGTTTCTGTTACTTTTACTGTGAAGCCATGTATGTATGTGTACATGTATAATAAACAATTTAATAGTGCTGGAGGTCAGAACACACTAACAAAAACTACATCATGAACAAGAGCAGAGTAAAGTGAGATCAAGTCAAGCATTTTTAGGGACTGAGATCTTGTCAAGACCAAGTCCTTGGAGAGATGAGGTTTGATCAAGACCAAGACAAGGTTATGACACATGGCAAGGGATAACAGAGAACAGTTTTTGTCCAGTCTTATGCCAAGTCCATTTTTCCGAGGGGTAAGGTAGATATTTTGGAAAAGACCTCAAAAGTGGCCTCAATACTAGGACCAGTAAAGGACGTACAGGATAAACACAGACCACAATGTTATCATTACTATTGAATAATTTGGTCAAGAATTTGTCAATGGTGCTTGGATCATGGGAAATGGGACATGCAACATATAGGAAAGTTCTTTCACACTGGGGACCAAAGTTTGCATCTGACAATAAAGTTACATTTTCCTCACAAAGTGGTGTAAATTAGACATTTAGGGTGGTTTCAGTTAGGATTAAATATATGATTCTGTTATGGTCTTGATGCTACAATTGTGTTACTAGGAGTGTTATTAGTGAGTAATGAGTCAGTATAGGTAGGGTGAAGACAATGTTATTTAGAAACAAAAAAGTCATATACTATAAAAACGACTGGAGTATTTTCTCTTATTCACCATAACGGAAAAATAGATATCATTATTGAGTTGAGCATCTTCAACTTCCAATTTCTTTATGATCTTCATTATTGTGGCCCTGCGACTAACTGCCCATTGTCCAGGGTGTACCCCGCCTGAGGCCCAAAGCTGCTTGGGATAGGCTCCAGCCAATACCAATAAGCAACTTTCCATTACAACCATGTCTGAGCTATGTCCTTGTTCTATAATGTATGTCCCACCATAATTACTTTCATTCTCACTTTTCCCCAAGACCTCTGATTAACATCTGTCAAAAAAGTTGAAACACGTACAGGCCGTGGCCCTGTTTGGCTTCACAGTGACACTCATTAGTGCATTTCTAAAGCATGCACTTTCGGTCAGTGGTTAATAAGATAGTTCTCACTCTGTCATGTTTTCTACGAGACTCAATTTTCCCCATTTACGTGCAAGACATTTTCGGAAGCTAGAAAAATCACTGCAACATTGTTTTACAGCATCAAGTCCTCTGTCAGAGTATTCAATGGATGCCCCTGTCATACGCACAAACACAAGTACACACCACACTATCCCAGGACAGATCCATCAGCTCACCAATGATCCGTGCTGCGCTCCACATCTTTCTCCGTTCCTGCATTTCTCTCTTTTGAAGGCTTTATTCTTTCTTTCTTTGTACTCCACTCTGTTTCTTCCTCACTTTTCAGTCAGTGAGCATAATCGACAGTGGGGTCTGGAGGATTGGGGCGCAGCAGGAGTCATTAGCCGGAGCTGGCAGGCCCACTTGGCGACTCATTTTGTTTGAGTGTGTGCAGATGTGTGTGTGTGTGTGTGTGTGTGTGTGGCTGTGAAAGGGAACCACTGGAAAAGTGTTGCCTTAAAATTCAAAATTAGAAGTGTCACATTGAGGCCTGTAGAAATCTTGAATGTAAATCACTCTCAGAGGATTTGGGTAATGGTCACTTTAAATTACCTGGGACGTGGGAAGTTAACAGGTCTAGCATATTATTCCCAAGGGCGATGTCATCTGACATTTTTCTTGCAGTTTTGTACGATTTGAGACAGGGAATATCTGGCCGTCCACTTTTGCTGATATGAGATTTCAATGGTATTATCAGTGTGTTATATACAATCAGGACCCAGTTTTCCAAATGAAATGTGACATTTATCTAAATGATTTGAGTCACAGAACAAGCTTCTGAGAAAAAAATGCTCCAAATGGACCAAAGGACCAGTAAGGTATGGTTGGAAACATAGACAAGCAAAGTGTTCACATATTTTCAGGATTTCCTTAAAAATAAGTTAATAAATACTCACAAAATGGTCACCCCTCTTATTCCATACCTATGGCTGTCAGCCTTTTATTATATTTCACTGTTTACATCCCATTCAGACATGTTTGGGACATCGCTAGCGGCTCTCTTTCGCATGAGCATGGAGCAAGAAAGAACAGTTAGTCTGAAGTCATTAAAGCTTGTTCATTAACCTGAGTAAAACAGGCACTAAAGGAAATGAAAATAGCTTTCTTGTCCTGGAGAACAAATAAATAGTTAATATGTATTTAACTCTGTATCTATCTCTAACCCTACCTGTACACTTAACCATGCTACAAAAAAACAAAAAACATCTTATTTAAAGTCTGGAGGAAAGTCTGCCAAAGTTTTATATTGCGTTAAACATCAGCAACTTCTCTTCTGCAACTACAAAGCCAATAAAAACCCTTATCACTCAAAAAGATAAAACTTGTGGATGACTTATTATTGACTGGACATAGTTTAAATAAGCACTGAGTACTTTATATTCTGCGCTTGAGTTGCCCATAAACAGGGATCATTGTGTACTTCTCTGGAGATCACTGTGTACTTCCCTGTGGGTCGGCTTGTACCACTGACCTTCGAGTCACTCTTACTTCAGGCCAAGTCCATGCTGCCTACCTTCGGAGTGCACCAGTGAACCCTTCTAACAAGCCTGGGAACACAGAGTGGGATATTGATGAATATCAATATCCCACTCTGTGCAAAAACCAATGCCAAGGCACAAGAGGCATCACGGGATGGACTTGCTTACTCCGGGAAAATCCATATCCACTTTTTGATGGTATTAAGTGGATCTAACTTGTCAATCTTGGCACAGCTGTAGGCCCACTATGTGAAGTAAATACTGTGTTTGGGTTACAATTCATGAAGCACACTTGAGCATTATTAGAGAAAATGCTGGTTGATTGTATTGAGGGGAAAAAAAAAAAAAAGTCTGGCATGTTTTGGTTCTTGGACAAGTCAAGTTAATTTTTGATATTAAGAAACACAGCCAAACATAAAACTGGGTTCAGGCTTTAACAATAGGAAAACAAGTTAATAACTATCCACAGTTTGGTGCAATGTCCCTGAGCTCTAATCACAGCTCTGCACTGTTTCTTCACAGTCCTATTTATGGACGTAAAATCGTCTCCTTGGAATTATTATTTTAAGTCAATTTTGTCAACATTGAGTTATTGAAATATACTTATATAACCTATAAACATTACAAAATGTGTATTTCAAGCTTTTATCCATTTTTCGACATTTATCCAAATAGTACTTGCATTGTTACTAATTAAAACATCACAACTTTAAACGTCTACATTTCAAATCTGTTCAGCAAGCACATAGGACCTGATGATTCTAAATATGATCAAATACCAACAAATATTTTCTGGGAGTGGGTTGTAATACTGCTAATCATAATCATTAATATATTATGATGCACGGGGAAAGGGACAATATTTGCAGAGTGAACAAAATACATAAACTAGATCAAATTTCTGGTAACATAACATGATAAGATTGCAATGGTAAGGAGTAAAATCACAATAATCGCATAATATCACATAATCACATAATAATAATAACAACACAGCAGCCATAGCTTTTTGACTGAGTGAGTCATATCCTTGCTGATTTTGACCTTTTGATCTTCTTTTGGAATAACAGAAACAGAGACTTGAAATAATGACTTTTAAGCAGCATTAATCATGAATTTGATAAAAAAAAAGGAGTGAAAAAGATCACATTTTCTCTAAATTTTATCAGATCTTTTTCCCATTACAGGAAAAAGTGATATTTTTTTATAGAGCACATAATTGACTCAAGTCTCTTTGTCCAATAATGATTGCTTTTTGTATTCATACTTAACCATTCAGTGTGCCTCAAGTACTACCATTTTGTCAATGTTCATGTGAGGTAAAAAAAACATAAAAGAGCCCAAAAGGAGGCAGACTCTTCCATTGCTTGGGGGTGCAACACTTGGTGCTTTTAAGATAAAACCCTATCCAATTTTCTCACCATTTATGCACAGTTCCATCTCCTCACTTACTGATGCCTACAGATCAGCTGCGGTGGTCAACTGGGGACAACTTAAAATTTAAAATGTATGCAGACTTTCATAATCAAAACACACGACAAACCCACAAAACTACATATTTGTTTATTTACTACAGAGCCTAAACTGCAAAGCTGCCATTGCATTGAGGTGTAAGGTTTGGGTGTCTCTTTCCTGGCCACACAGTCCACCACAGCTAAATTATTCATCCCCTTCCGACTGCATCCCTGCCTTTGATTGTTGCAGACAGTGTGGAGATTATTGGCAGCAGAAAAAGCATGGTCCGTGTGCAGCGGCTACAGCGAACAGCCCACACAGAAACAAAAGCAGCACAGACCAAAGGAGATCAAGTGGAAGAGGACATCGTGTGAAGAAATGTCAACAGCCGGAGACAGCTGTGGCCGTGAGACAGGTGCAGGGCAGGGACCACAGACAGTCCTCCGTCCTTTGTAATCTGTATCAATCAACTGGCAGGTGGTCGGGGGTGTTTCAACACTGTAGGCTCCATTGCTTTGTCTGCTAAGATGGAACTACTACACATAATGAGTCCTATTATTATACTTTAAGTTCTTTCAATCTCCAAATGACAGCTGCAGTGTATTTGTTTGTTTAATCAAAAATGATGAATTATGATAACTAGGTATGGGATTACTTTGCTAGCTGTATTACCAATACTATAAGAACGACAATGGCTGCATCTTGTTTTCTGTCAGTTTTCATAACATTTTTTTTTACAGGTAATTCATTTAATCATGAAACTAACCACCTGACTAACCAAATGAATGAATAAATAAAGTGAGAGTGAGAGTGTGCTTTTTACAAAAATGGGACAAAGTGAAGACAAAAAGCATGTGAACTGACACCACAGATAAATATTACTTTTTGATAATAATAATAATAATAATAATACAAATTTTACCTTTATTATCCCTGTGGGAAAATTCTTGCATGTTTTGATGTTGGTGTAGGAAACCAGAGTACCCGGAGAAAACCCACCCCAGCACAGGGAGAACATGCTAACTCCAAACAGAAAAAGTAAAAACTTACTTGAAAAAGTGTACCACTGTGCTAGCGCGCAGGTGGTGCAGATACAGTATAGTGTCTAGTGTCTAGTGTCTGAACTATTAGTCCATTGTTTGCAGCCTTATATGTTAGAGCAGATGATTAATGTTGTTTGCACCAAAAACAGTAGCTCACTTTAAAATGGTGGGCATTGATTACATGGTAAAGTTAGTTGAGTGTAATCTAAACATGAAGAGAAGGAAAATTAACAACTTATGTAACAATTTCTCAGCGGCCAACTGAGCACTTACTGTAAAAGTCCTTGTTTCATGTCAGTGAACCATGAGTGTATTTTAAAGTAAAAAGTTATGTGGTGTATAAAAAGGAAATGCATTCATGATAACGTTTACATTTTTAGTTTTGGTTTCTGTTACAAATCATTCTCATAAAGTAGCATAATCACCAAAAACCAACAAGAGAAGAGGGTGTGATCAATTCTAACAGACTGGTTTAATGTTGACAGTATCTAAAAACATCAACAGCTCTTGTATACACCAAATCAAAAATACTCCTCTTAGAAAAAGCATGAAAGGGGGTCCTATAAGGGTTAAATTACCTCTGATTAAACAGTTAAACACATACACAGGGCTCTGACTCCTGTACACATCTCATTAATGCAAAATACAAAAGTGTGACATTTAAAGGAAGCCTCATCTGAATATTCCCTAAAATAAATGTCAATGTCAAAGGAATTCCTACATCTCTTTCCTTATGGCAGCATTATTTTAATCAATCCCCCTCCCTCCCCACTGAGTTTGATTCATGTCTTATCGGCACGCCAGATGGTAGTGTGGAATATTTCATCGCCATTAATTTCAGCAATACAGCAAGAACATTAATGAGGACTCCTACTCATTGCATCTGAAGCCAGGTGCCATGTTTACAGAGAATCTTCAATTAATCTTCATTCAGACGTGTCATTTCAGTGTTGAGATAAAGACAGTGGGGCCAATAAAACAAAAGATGTGTGCACAGCAATTGTAAAAGCAATCAGATAAGTTATTTTGTAGTCATCTTATCGGATCTGTATGATAAAAAGATAATAAAAGTCTGAATAGAGATATCGAATGAATGTATGGCAGTGAATGAAGGGATTGTAAACTATGTCAAGGACTCAAGTAAACAGGCGCGTGTTTTCGAAAAGAAATGCCCTTGAAAGCATCAAAGCTGAGTTGAAGTGAAATGTGTTTTCTCAACACCACCTTCCTCATAGATTCACGGGGAATCCTACTTGACCTAAAACGCTAAGTGTTCCTAATTAGCAGAACAACATCCAGTATTTACATAAGACGAGTAACTATTTTAATGAATTGCTTCTTATAGAGAGCTCCTGAGGGCTGAAGTGCGACTTAACTATGGCAGCTGTCAAAAAGTGGGCCACAGAGGCTCAGAGAGTGCAGCAGTTGTTTTGGTCAGAGACAGATATTTTGGATGAACTGAGAATTGTTACACTTATATTAGTTTTATTTGTTATGTTATAGTTCTTTTTACATCACATGGATATTATGACATTTATGGTATGTCTCGCAGGCTAAAACAATGCCAGCTGCTGTGCTTCCGTTTGTTGATTGGCTGTAAATAATGTTCTGAATTATGGAACATCTGTCTGTGGATTTGCTTGACTTGCTCTAATTAGTTTAAAGACATTAACTGGTTTGATAAAGCTAATAGACAACACTCCTCCTTATTGATCAAAGGACTATTGATAGTCGATTGATGCGTATTATAGATGTTATAATGGGAAGAGGGCCTTCTGAAGAAAATAATTAGAAGTGACTCACATGGTACAGTTTTATAACTTTTTGGTGCAGATATTGCTCTGTCATTGTCCAGCCTTATTGTCTGCTCTTTGCAAACTTTTCATACTTTTTTATGATAAACCCAGACTGTCAACACACAGAGAATGCCAAGGGGTTCTATTTGCTATTAGTTTAGTTAATGTGCTTTTTTGAGGGCATTTAAACAAACTCTGTTGTGGTCATGTGGATAATTGTGCATAGTTATGAATATAATCACGCAAACCTCATTTCAAACTGAGATCGCTTAAAAAGGTGGGTCACGGTTCCCTTGCAATTGAGCTCTGGTCCTGGTTGATTGAAATGTGAGCAGCACGTGGACCACAGATGACTGATAAACAAGTCCATTCAGTGCTGCTTGTTTTGGTTCCGTCACAAAGATAATGCCATGTCCAATCAGATTAAATCCTGAGCCACGGACCCTTCTGTCATCTTTTGTGCCTCACAAGAAAAGCTGTGTCTGTTGTGTCATGAGATCCAGTGCTGAAAATCCCACTGGGAACACAGAGCAATCTAGGAGCTAACTGAGCTAGATGGATCATTTTGTTGTGGTCGGAATTAAAAGAAGCAGATTAGAAGAGGTTGTAATGTGCCAGTAGACAGATATTATATTTCACCTCGGGATATCAACTAATTATTAATATAAAAAGGCACTCTTGTTTTCCATAGTTACTATTCATGAATTTTAAATATGAATGTATCTTTTGAATAAAGTCTAGCTCTGTGCTTGCACATTTATTTGGTTGTGACAAACAGAGCCTTATTCATAAATAATAAAAGCTGTTGTGGATGGTGGACTTTTACCACATTAGCCGTGCAATCTACATTCAAAAACATATATAGGTGAGTGTCTTTATATAAGCCAACAGCTGCTGCAATGAGACATCCTGAAGAAAGGCTAACATCCACCGGAGTACATGTCACAGCGGGTCGACTGTTACTTTCCACACTCTCAGGAGGCATCTCAGTGAGAAGTGGGCACTGGCCTCCTGCTCTCGCTAAATTACCCACAAAGCACTGCAGTTAGCGAGATCTCATTACCACCTTCTATCTGCTGCTCAAGGATAAACCCCGTCGTCATGCTTTTCCTTATCATCAAAACAAGAGCCTTTTCAATGACTCTGTGGTAAACAGTGAGAAAAAAATAGGAAGCGACAAAATGGGGGTAGAGACAAAACATAATTGAGTGAGATACAAAAACATGTTCTTTTGGCTTTTGTTATGTTTCTCGAAGGAGTGCTGTGTGCTAAAAGAAACAATAGAACCATTTCCAGACAAAGGATCCATGCATTTACACAAGCAAATATAAAGCAGCATATCCCTCTGAGCTGTGTCTTTTGAATACATATTCATGTGCACTTATTGCCTTGCATACCTATGTAAAATCTGTATTGTCCCCAGTCAGAAATGGGATGAAATCATCAGAGAATACATTCTACAAAGTGGCTGTCTTTGTAGCGAGTCAAGTGAGCGTTCCCCTGATTCCATATAAAAACATTTTATGCACAATGTGAGATGTTGAGGATGCTTGAGGAAATCAAAAGATCCCTTCGCTTCTCTTTGTGCACCAACATGGTGACACGTTGTGAGGAGAAAATGATGTGTCCACTCGGCACTTTGATGCTCAGATCAAGGACTAAACCAGGAATGTCCACAGCTGTTTACTTGTATGAGTCTGTCGCAACTAACTTCATTTCCTCGGAGTCAAGGAGGCCTGACTCTTTTCTTGCAAATGTTAACTAGGACACTTTTTACCGACTGTATAGACAACATTATACTGCTACCAACAGGTACTACAGTAAAAAAAAAAATTAAAATTAAAATACAGTATAATTTAACCAGGTAACTTGTGTTAAGTCAAAAATCCTTCAGTGAATAAATCGTTACAGTGTTAAATAATATTTTGCAACTACCATAATGATTAAAGTTGTAGGTGATATGGGTTGGCCACCAAAATGCTTTTTTTTAATTATATGATGAATATAGTAAATTATAAACTGAATGCCAAGGACCCACGGTGAAAAAAACATTTTAAGAGAATGGAGAGCCAAGCTTTTCTTAAAACTGCTTCAGACTCTAATGAGTATTCTACTCAATGGTTTTAAAAGGGAACAACTTGCACCAAATTGTTGCCGGTTTCATGTGAAGCGATGTACTACAGCCCTCTGCAACAATTTATTCAAACATTTTATCTTCTGATTAAATAAAAGCTAGTCAATTATCAATATTGTTGGCCTTTGACATGATTCTCATTTACCAGTGCGGCTGCTGGTGAAATTGACTTTGACACAGCGGGGCCAGAGAATGGCTTGAATACAGATAAATGATTTCCCACTGTGGACTATAAGATTAACCCCACAAAGACTTCTGCTGGTGACTGAACATTTAGCAGTTGGGTTGGAATGGCAGGGATTGATTGTGTGCAGGATATTTACGACAAAGACTTTTATTTCTGGTTTTAAAGCTACACCATTTTAAACACTTAGTATTTCGAGTTACAAGTCATGCATAATGCAGTGCAAACTGGTGGACAGGAAACTCAGGTTGAGAGTTAGGGGATGGCATGGAGGAAAATGAGCCCAAGCCAGGAGTTACACCCGACAGTCCAACAATCTGGAATAAGCTTTACCAGGTGATCACATGAAGGCAATGTTTTATTCTTTCTTCTTGAAATACGGTGCTTTGTTTAGTGTTTCACTTTAAATTCTCTATTGTTCAATCAACAGGCTGCTGTGTCTGGTTCCACTTTTTAGTAACTGTACCTTATTGTTGAAATTAAAGCTGATGGGTTTGGAAAATGCATACGTCATTTTAAATAAAATCATAGTCATGCACTGTTGCACTTTGTCTATTCCCCATTGCTGTGCCGTTATTGTATCCGATTGTGCTGTCCTGTTCAGTTCCGTTCAGTCAAACTGTAAAAAATCATACAATGAAGCTTATGTGAGATGATGGCGTCCGGGCCCGTGTCCAGTCATGGAAAGTCACGGCCCACAAGCCTCGAGGGCGGGTGGTCCACGGCGTGACAGTCCAATTAAAAAAGTGAGGAAATATGATGTGTCAGAGGATGTCTAATCCCGGGCAGCTGTGACACAACATCGCACAACAGCGCTAATAACCAGTCAAAAACGTCGGCTTCTCGTCGACACCTCTTTCTCCTCATCCCCTTGCCGCTTTTTGTGACTTTGCCCCAACTTTCAATTCATTTAAGGCCCTCGTTTCCCTTCCTTCGTCCTTGTTTCAAAAATCTCACAGCAAACAAAACTATTCATCTCCGGGGCTGGTATCATGTTGTGATCTTTTCTCCTCCCGAGCCCTCTCTTGCTGTTTCATCTCACACAGTGCTGTTGCTCTCATCGCAACCCCTTAATTTTCTCCTTGTCGCCTTTTCATGGTGTCACTATCTCTGGGTGGACAACTATGACAGCAAAAACAACACTGATAACAGGTTTGGTCGTTGGCACCCTATTACTTAATTGTCATGTCGCTAAAAAGTTATCAGACACGTTGTGCAATGAACAGTCAGGGCTGCTTCCCTCCTGTCAATAAAACTGATTTTTCTATCGGGAAATGCGTACAAAATATAACTAGAACTATGAAACACTATTGCTAACAGGTGAATGGGGACATTTGCACTGACAAATCTCTCTAGAGGCTTAGATTAAGTACATTTGATGCCTAGAAATGTTGTATTTATTCCCAATAGCAAAGTTGCTTTTGTTCAAAGACTTGCAAAATAAAAGAGACAATTGCTGGTACAAAAGATCCCCTCTGCAAATGACTATCCTTTTAGACTTGCGAGTACTTTTTGAAATGGTCCACAGATGTAGGCGGTGATGTCAAAGTCGGGCTGACAGAATGACAGAATCCTTTCACTTTGAGTCGCAACGCTGCATAATTGAGCTCCTGATACCGTGTGCCAACATTCATCTGCTGCCAACTTCATTGACAGCACAATTTTGCTATTATGCTTCCCGACACACTAAGGAGACTAGGTGAAGTGGCCAGCAAAACGCAACATGTTTACCACGCATATTATTTGTTTCAAGTTGAGTGTTATTCCTAATAAGACTTTGAATGCAAGGTCCAATTTTATATATATATTTTTTTTATAAATGTCAATGTTTTTTGTTTGTCTTGTAGAATTTGCTCGTATCAAATTGTTTTGATCTTTTTGCAGTTCAAAATAGGTTGTAATTTGCGATTTGAAGTTTCTGTAATAGTAATAAAGTAAAAAATATGTATTTGTTTTCCAAAATGTTATTTGAAATAACACCACTACTATTCATTCATTCATGCTACATTTTAGACACAAAGAAAAAAACTGTTAAAACAATAAAACAACTTTTGGCATATTTGTTTCAAAGCTTAAATGTCTGCATCTTTTCAAATGTCTCATGGCAAAAGGAGGAGCACTTCACACTTGGAATTGGAAAAAAATGGTGTACTTCCGCTGGAGCCTCTTTCCCAGACTTTACTCTCCCATGTGCCGCTAAATTAAGCCCAGACACTGAACCGAGCTAAAATGAGCAAAAAACAATTATCACTGGAGAGCTTTTTGATAAGAGGCAGAGACCTAATGATGAGACAGCAGAAGACAAGAGGCCAACAAAAAGAACACATCATTTAAAAGAAAATAACACAAGTCCTACTGAAATTATGGGTTCATCACAACAGGTGATACAGAAGCCCCGAGCCCGCTGTGTGTAGCCATCTAACCTGCATCGAAACCACAGAAAACAACACGGACATGACAGACAGAGGAAATGAAGTTCTTTGAGTTAAATCTCACAACATTCTGGATTAAAGTCAAGGCAGAATATCCCAAGTTTGCTATAAAAGCACCGCTTCCTTTTCCAACATCATATCTATGTGAAGAAGGGCTTTCTGTCACACATTGTAGACTTGGTAAGGCCACTGAACTCTACTACAGCTTGTCACAATGGCACATTCAAATCAAAAGTGCCTGACTTTAACTTTCATGGTTTGAATCGAAGAGGTTGAAAAGACAATTTAAAAACCCTTGAAGCTTTCTACAATTGCTTTGGCAGCTGGCTGTCTGCAGAGAATAGTTTAGTCATTTACAAAGACTGGAGACATCGTCCTTCTATATTGATGCTTTCATTGTAGCCAGCAACTATTTGTTTTATTTTTACTGTAATTTCCCTGCAGAAACTTATGTCGCTAATGTCTTGCCTATTGGGACATGTTGTAAATGAAAGTTTCTGATAGCCAAAAATGACGAAACAAATCTTGCATTAGATTTTCTCAAATATATACTAGTGTTATCAAAAAATGTATGTATTTGTATTAACTGACCTTGGTGCCCTTTTACTATACAATATGTATTATGTATGAAACAGTTAACCACTTCCAATATTAATCTCAAAATCTAATCTGCTGGACACACTGTAAAATCCTGTCTAATTCTGACTTGTGGCTCCCATAACTGTCCTCACAGTAGTTTTAATCATTGCTAGTCCATTTCCTACTTCCTTTCTCACATGATCGCAGCAAGTGTAAGAGTCAAAGGCAGGCGTAATGTCTGAAACAACACATGACTAAAAGGCAATTTAGCATAACTGGATCCTCTTAGTGCGATACAACCCATCTGCTTAACCACTCATCTTCTGCCTCATCCCAGGTGTGTTGCCTTAGTGGTTAATAATGAATCCAGCCAGTGCATGAATACATCAAGAGGAATCACTTATCCCATTACAAACATTGTTATAAATTACATTTAATCTCTGCCGTGTATGATGTAATTTAAAATGTTATTCCTTTAAATAGAATTGGATTATTATGCTCATGAATTTTAAATTACCAGTATATATTAATCTAAGTGCCTTAATGTGTAAAGTGTATGTTGGAATAGAGTGCAAATGCAGGTCAAACTATAAAAAAGGTGAAGTAATGAATTGTCTTGGGTCCTTATCCCACCAATGACTCCATATTTTGAGCAAAAAAAAAAAGTCCAAAATAGTATATACATCAAACAAGCATACACAATACAATCTGTCACTGTCAACAAACCTAATAGGCTAAGAAACATTTTGGATGGTCAATTACACCTCTTCTGTTTGTTAGTTTCTGTCTGCACTGCTTTTTTGAACCCTGCGAAATGGAAAAACCTAACCTATTTGTCCATGCTTCTGATTGGAGAAATGGAGAACGGGATACCAGAAAATGCATTATCCATTTGTTGCAAAAGAGAATGACAGGGGGACCCATGTTACTTGCTGAACAATCTGTATCACTTTGCATATAGAGATATTTAAATGTGTTTCTTGGAGTACACTACTTCAAAACCAATGCATGACTGAGTTAAATATTTACCATTCAAAGCACATTATGTCATTGAAATGTTAAAACTATGAGTACCTCCCTGGATTAAGATGGATAGACCAACATGGTATTTGCATTCAACCGGACGCCAATCTAAACTTCTTTTAGTGAGTTGTAGAATCTTTAACTAAGTGCAACAATCAAATTTAAGGAGTAAAATTAACTGAGTAGAGTATACAATTGCCTTGGGGAAATATATTTTTGTAGCGGCTAAAAGCAAGGGCTGTTGTTTCTTTCACAAATGAAGGCAGTTTATGCAAAACACAAACCTCTCTGCAAGTCCCATCACATTTACACATAATTTGCTGCCTTCACATTAACTTACAAAGAAGACGTTCGTGAAGTTCAGGTGGTGACAGCATTACTTTACTGTTATTTCCGTTGTTGACTTTGGCCCAACAGCGAAGTCATGCATCCAACTGTCATTAAACGTCATTATGTTTCGGAAAGAGGAGCGCCTGGTTTCTGTGTCCGTGCTTTAGTGCACCTAAAGCTATTACTGAGGCATAAATTCAGAGGCAATGGGATGTCAGCATAATTACCTTTTTATGCTAGGCTGGGTAAGCACCACTCTCTTCAGTACTTCCTGCCACATTAGGGAAACTAACGATTTGTCAGTATAGCCACAGGGCCAGATAAGTCACACTTATATTGACTTCTGTTTGTTAAATGCGTATGGACACAATGGGAATGTTGGTTTTCATTGTGATGAAGAACAGACTAATGCAATTTGGAGGACATCAAACAAATTCACTTTGTCCAGATTCACTGAAGCGTTGCACCTGTTGGCGCAGAAAAGTGTTATTGGAATTTATTAAAGGCGCTGAGTTGAATGGATGATGTGGAATTTGTAGACTCACTGTAAATTAGAAACACTGCAGAAAAGAACACCTTAAAAGAACGAAAATGTTTTAGTCCGATGTTTTTGGCTTGGAGGACTTGATTGTGAGCAGTTTGAGTTGTATAATCTGGATCAAGATACTTCAACATACGCTTTAAGGATGTGTTTTACATGTTGACTCAGCCTTTATTAGTTATTGAGATGAACATGCTGTCATCTTAGTCTAAAACTGTGCTTTCTTAGTGAATTTGTTGATAAATAGGTCTTGCCTGGCCCTTTATCTTTGTCTTAATATGGACCAACTAGAAATTACTCCGTTAAACAGATTTTTGCATAAATAAATAAATGTAAAGTACATAGTAAAAAATTGTAACGAGATACAAATCCCAGGGTTCATGAGAATGAGACGAGGCAAGACGTGGCTTATTGAAAGCTGTGGTTGTTCTGTGTCTTTCCATTGTGCTCGTGCTAGCTGCAGTGCACAGCATTGTTTTCTTACAATGTTTGCATACTGTTTGTGTCTTGTAAATCACTCTTTCACTGAAAACCAAATGATGCCTCACAGACTATTTAAAAGCGGCGGGGGCATCTTGAATACTAATTTTACCCTCATGCTCCATCGTGCTGATATCACCAGAAAGCCCTTCACGCTGACGAGAAATCTTGTCCTTTACTAAATAGTGAAGGCTTTTTAATAATATAATCGCTCCTGTGTATCACTGAATATAATTTCATTTCTTTACATATTTACTTCACATTTCATTAATGCCAGATGCAAGCCAAGAACTTCATTTTCCCAACATGAATAAGAATAAATGTATCAACATAATTCCATATGTATGTACTGTGTATATGGAAATGACAAAAGGACATGACCCGTTTCAATTCTTACACTTTAGATGCTGTGTAATGATTAAAATTCATTTACGGTTCTGTGTGTGTAAATTGCGCTGGAATACTGAGAATCCTGCTTCCTTGACGTTATACATTGGGACTTGATTTTCTCTGTTTCCACTACAGGGAGGTATACACTGAAGAAATGCCCACCATCTTCACGGGCCATAGCCATGTGACGGCTCTGATCTATAATTAATTTGCAACTGTAGAAATGTAATACAGAAGATAAATCACTTTAATACCGTCGAAATATATAAATAAAAGAGTGAAGAAGATGGTGCTGCAGGAAGGAGAGGTTGCAAATGAAGGAGAGGAGCGAAATGGAGGGAACGTGGAGACGAAAAACACTGGAAGCGGGCTGTGGAGGCATTGACAGATTAAATTGATGGCATAATAAAATCACTAGGGCAGCATTCCTGGAGTGGACAATTTTGTGAGGCTTTAAGTCTTAACAATGAATCGGATTCTGTCCCAGCCTTTTCTTCTGACATTTGCATGGAAGTTAAATAGTTAGAGGGGGAACAAAAATCCTTAATACACTCCCTTTTTTGTTTCATTAGACCGCTCCGGACACAATGACAATCTACCTGGATGCTGCCCCGGCTGAAACCTATTCCATTATGGACTAAATGCTAGAAAAGTAACCAGCCATAACATTATGAATATTGAAGTGAATACAAGTGCAATTTTATAGAAACATAACTTGAATTTGAAATAAGGTCAGGAGAAGAAAAGCAAAGACAAAGTAAAGCAAAAGCAGCATGATATAAATGTTCGTAGAGTTTGGGTAAATACATTATAGAACACATTGTGGTTGCAATAAAGTTAACCACAGGCGCTAACTCTAGACGCAGTAGAGCACCTTTATTATAATGAGTGTCATTTATCCACCTCTAAAAGCACACATTTGGTCTAGATTAAACTGGGTGAAAGGAGAAAATAAGTGCAGGTAACATTTTTAATAATGAAACAGTATTAAGCAGCGTTAGAGCATTAATAAATGTGTAATTAACAATGCATTATTAATATATAGTTACACATGAGCTTACGGTCTAAAATTCAAGTGTTATCTTGATACATATTACTGGATTTGCAATCTTTAAAATAGACTCCAGCACCTGTTCAAGCAATTATATGCACAAGTTGTGTGTAAGGATTGTATTATTAGAAGTACAGTGTATTTATTGCCAGTTTCCTACCTACAAACCCTTCACTACATTTGTATTTTGTTCTGCTACATATTGATTCCTTTTCCCTCTGTTTTGTGTTTGCTCTTCTTTGCCCGCTCTGTCCTGTCCTATGCCTTTTGTTTACTTGCCTGCATCATTATCAGGAGTAATATTAGTATGCATGCTTGAGGCCTTAGGCTAGCAGTCGAAAAAACAACAGATGCTGAATCACAAACACGCGCAGACAGTAGCTGTATCATTCCCTCCACATTGGACTAAACACAGAAAATCCAGCGTTTTTTACGAGTGGCTGGATTCAACCAGCGGAAAAAAACACGATGCACAAATTTGAGCAGTGTCTGGTTCAAGCAAAAAATGATTCTTGCCAATCACTCTGGCCTCCCCAAAGATTTTTTCTTCCTCATTCTGTTTCCATCAAGAATTCTCCCTCCAATCCTTATCTGTGTTCCCCTTCATCATCGCTTCTCACTTCAGCAGTCTCGCTGACCTACTTGCATACGCTCATCATCTCAGACGCCGCTAAAACTTTTAATCATACAACTCTTCATTTGTACTAACAGCATAGCTAACACGGAACACACATAATACTGACCTCAGCACATGGGATTGGCCTATAGCGTGTTAGCATGTGTAACCAAATACATTTAAACGTAACATTAAATAAACCTTCGAGATCATATCCAAACTAGATAAAAACAGACAAACCTGCTGAATGAATACTTCACGTCTACTTTAGGGGAACAGCAATGGCAGATACGGACTTAAAGGAGCATGTTATTCAATTACCTTTCCCTCCTAATCCGTGCGATTCCCCTTGTGTGGTTCCACTATTGCATGCCTAAGCTAAAACAATATTCCTCCCCGGTGTTTATGTGCTCATTATCGGGCCGCGAGAAGCACTGGATGGAAAAGTTGTTGCACAATCTGACGTCTTGGATAAACTCACTCCTTGGGGATAAATTACCATCTTTCATCCAAATTAGAAGTTCAGTTTTGATTTGGCTCTGCTAGCAACACTGAGGGAAAGACTGAAGCTGGCAAAAAAGTGAAGTGTAACAAGGCTTCCATGCTGTGGATAGATCATGTTTTTTGCATTTTGCATCAGTAGCAGATTTAGGAGCATGTTCGCCAAAGCCTTGTTTCCAACAACAGTTTCCAGCAGTTCGTATTCAGCCCACTGTGGCTTGGTTTGAAACAGCAAACCATGATCTGGCTTATGTTTACGCCACATGATGCTTTGGCCGATAGCCGCTTCAAAAGACTCACTGAAATCTCATGAACCAAGAGGGGTGCATTGTGTTTTTGTTTTTTTCTATTCCTTTTACCTTTAAGCATGAATGATGGTTGTCTGTTCAGCAATAAAGGAGCTGCAGTATTTTTAGCACAACCTTTTGTTACATTTCCTTTACAAAAACCCAGACAAACCAATTATAACCGCTTATCTAAAATGAGTCACGTTGTATGAGATGGTTCATTGTTTATTTGTGGTTCTTGTCTTCACTGCTAGATTGTATTATTATTAACTGGATTTTATTACAAACTCAATTTAACATTTTTAATTCCGGGAACTTTTATTTGTTGAGAACTCCAACTACAAACCAATTTTATCTCCATATAAAGTAACCCAAACCTGACTTTTTCATTTCAGTAGGCATTTATGAATTTATTAGCAAACATGTATGTACAGAACATGATATTGATGGTATGTCCTGCTACATGTAATCTTAATTGGTCATGCAGAGAACACTTCTATGTGATATAATTCTCTGGCAGATGTTAAGCTGCAAATCTTCTTTCATGCTCGGGGTTATGGGAATAGAAACTCTCCATTGTAACTGTACTTCAACTGCTGCAGCTTTAGACTTGATATTTTCCTCTGAAATCTGACAGCTGCCAGTCAAGGCCTGCTGTCTCCTTTCATTGTTGACCGCACTGCATCAAGTTAGCCTAATGAATCTGGATGATTGATGAAACCAGAGGCTGCTGTGGGACATTTTCAAATAAGTCGGATAAAGAAGCATTTGCCACTGAGGAAAGAGTGTAATTTATCAGCCTGTAAGAAACATTTATACCCTCACAACAATGATACCAGTAGGCAACATCTTATATCATTCAATTTAATGAATTGCTCGTAATTAAACAGATAAGACTTCTTGTGACCTCAATGAAGGCAAGTATTTTGTGTTTATTGGCAGTTATCAATTGAATTTTTTTTTTTGTTTAGATTGAGAGACAGCTTTCAAAGTGAAAAGTGAACAGAATAAGTGGAAAAAAAGTAACACAATCTAACCCAGATCACTCTCTGTAATGGTTTTCTTGCAATTATACAACCATATGAAATCACTGTTGTTAAAACATATTTAGTTTATGGATTTTATGAAGATCTCTGGGTCAGGAACTAAAAAGCATTTAAATCAGCACTTTTTACTTTACTTTGTGACTTTTTACCTTCATTTTTACCTTTATTCCTTACTCTTTGTGATTAAAAAAATTTTGGTTCCACAGATATTTTACAATGTAACTATGATTTAGATATTTTTGGAGAGTCCTGTGATGGGTTCCAGCAGCATTTGCCTCCTTTAGTTCATTAGCGGGTCTACATCCTGAAAACTTGCCTAGTATTGCTCAGAAAAACCCCCCACAAAATATTCCAGACTATAAGATGCTATTTTAGGGCAAAATAAGAGCTAAGGTAGCAACTCGAAGTCTGCCTTTGCTGCAGCTGGGAGAGACATTAGAAAATAGCTTATAAATGTCTTGACTTGACTAAAAATCCAGTGAGTTTTTTTGTTTCCCTGACTTTTTCACTTTGACTTCATCAGTTTGAATCAGTTTGTTGCTTGTAGTACAAAATGAAGTGTTGTGTCTTGGTTGTTCACGTGGAAAACATACTACATAATAGCTTTGGGCTATTTGTGTATTTTTGTTTCATGTCACACCCCTTTACTCTTCAATTTTCCTGTCTGTAAACTGTTTGTTAAAGGCAACCATGCCTAGAATATCTCTCAAGATTACACAGCAATAAAAGCCCATTCAGATTTGATGTGAATGTTATAGTTCCTCCAGACAGTGATGGAGGACATGGAGCATGAATATTTTCTGTTGCCAGTCCAAGTCACTGTCAGCTGTGGTAGCTGTGTGACTAAGCCGATATTACACAAGCACACAGGTGTATGACTTAGCCAGTTCTGCGTTCACACAGCAGCAAATATAGACCTGCAAACAACGATTACAGCAATTTTAGAGTGTACGCGATAACACTGCTGGTTCAACAGGCGAGATAAGGACAATTCAGCAGAAATACAGTCGCTGGAAATCTGTTCCGTTCCAATGTACGAGATTCAGATGTGTGTTTGTGTGTGTCAAGACTGTGTGCTGTTGTTCATCCACGGCTGGCTCCTCCCTAAGGGGGGTCAGCAGGGCTAATGTGCAATGGCAGACCAGTCAACTGATGAATTTCACTCTGAATCAGCGGAGAAAAACATAGAGAGCAGAGGAAGCCAGAGACAAGGAAAGCAGAGAGCATTTAGTGACTGACGGAAGGCCACATAATCTCCCTGATTGATCTAAAGACAAAGTGCTTCATTGACTACAGGAAGTGTATGAAGCTGCTCCAGTTGATCCTGCATATATTCACATCGAAACGTGTGGCTGGGTCTAAACATATCAGCAGGTCTTTAACAGGGAGATGTCAGTGGAGTAATAAGGCGATCACAAGATTGTGGTAATGATAGGTCAATTATGGTTTATCACTCTAATTTAAATGACACTGCACATGCCATGTATAAACATTCATGTAATAACCATCTAATGGACCATACAGGTATTAGTCATCCTCCCTACAATAAGGTGCTTTTCTGCAAGGCACTGTTATTTAATTCTGTGAATGATCTGACTTTTTTTTAGCTGGGAGTCGGCTAGGTGGTCTTAGGGGTAAGATGAGTCAGGATTAAGAATCTTTGACTAAAATCTTTTCCTTTATTCTTACGCTCAGTTCCACCTCATAACAACAACAGCAAAGTGGCAGCAGAAATGTGCATTATCTTATAAAAAGCAGTTTACGTTGAATGTCTCTTAGTTTTAGTTCTCTTTGTCGCCATAGACTTTACATGCCACACAGTCTTATTAAAAAGACTCACAAAGCACTCAGTTTAGTCAAAGTACATGGCTAATTTACACAAATCAACGAGGACCTTATGCTACGTTATTGGTGTTTATATCGATTTTTCTGTCACTTTGCAAAACTAAGACATTAGAAAGGTACTCTTGTCTGGTGTTTATGAGTTGTCTTTAGCATCCGTCAAGCCACCACAATAGCCTTCACGCAGTTTTGGGGCAGCTGTTAGAGGAAATGATTCTATTATGTTGGATTGTTGGATGTGAAGAATCTTTGACATTGTTCATAATCAAAAATGACCACGGAATAATTACATTTTACCAACATTTTAGCTCTATTCAAGACTGAAAAAAGTGATGCTAGTTTACCACCTGGAAATATCACATCGAGTAGATAGTAAATATACATCCTGATATGTATTAGTATTGATCTACCACCCTATTCCCTTGTATATTCAAAGGCAAGGCTTTATCAGCTGACGTGTCCAGCAAATGGTAAATTATGAAGACCAACTGATGTATAATAGAAAATGTATCACAGTTTTTTACAGATACACGGGGGGAAATTCATGATAGATTATACTAAAGAAGAAGATTTTGCATTTAACATCCATCATATTCTCCTAACAGTTTAGCCAGACACTGCAGGAAAGAAAGATTTGAGTCCCTTTATGAACGGAGCAGCTGCTGCTGTTAAATTATTTTACATCACAATTCCCTCTGTTTCTACATGACAGACATCTTTTGTACCGTGGCCAGGGTGACCTTGTTCTACGGTAATTCTAAATGGGCTTTTAGCCATTGTTGAACAAAAACTGCACAAATGTAACACATGGAATAAAATCAGAGACATCTTGTTAAACGGTGTGTGGTGTGCACTGGCAGGTTCATTCATATTCATGTGATTTAATCTTGAATAAATGTGCTAATGGTCTATTGACGTACGTACTCTGAGACACTTAGGTATGACTTAATGTAATGAAACAATCACACAATGGTGGCTTTTTGAAAGAGTGGGTGTAGTGGGTGTATGTTTGTGGATTTTTGAACAAAGTAAGCCAGATCTAAGGTCAGTATAGTGAACTAAAACCGTGGAAATGCAGGTAGGTAAATGGGTGACTTTAATTTAGCTTTCTGTCATGCTAAGTTTGAAATCAGTTATAAAAAGAGTGAATCGTGTGAACATTTCAACTACAATGGAGGAACATTTAAAGGCAATACTTTTTTTTCCTCAGTCGTGGACGTTAAAGTATCCAGCAAAATAATTACTATAAGCAACAATGTGATAATGTAACAATACCTTTGGTACTGCATTGCAAAATCTACCAGTAATATGACCGCTGTACCAGAGAAGAGGATCAAATTCAGGACCTACTGGTTGTGGTCAGTGGCGGGCTTAGCAAATTTGGGGCCCTAGGCAAACTTTTAAGGGGGCCCTTCCTCATATCTGTCTTAATGTACCAGAAGGCCTTGAGGTTGAGAGATTGTGTAGCCACTCCACAATTGTCATAAAGCAATATTTCACAATAACAAAAACACATATTCGGCTTCTTTTCTGGTTTGATCTCACTCAGATCAACTTCAGAATCAAGTTGGGGTTTTTTTCTTAATACAGTAGTGAGTAAATTTAGTAATACTATTAAATTAACTTCAATATTTGACATTGTGGGAACATTATTGTTCTTTTCAGTTACTGTTTTTCAACTGTAAAATAAATTGCAGGAACCTCTACATTAATCTAAAGGAGTAACGCTGGCTGAAGCGGCCAATTTAGACACTTGATTCCCATCAGAGAACCGGAAGACTGGAGATAGACTTAAGAATGTTTAATGGATCGAGAGTGTGTGTGGTCTGAAAGGAACATGGTTCTCCATACATTTACCTTTAGTAATTTTACACACATGAATATTAAGGTTCTCTAACAATGTAACATGTAACCTTGCTCTGGTGGAGTCAGAATAACATGGGACAATGTTACATAGATATCATCCACTATTTATGTCCGCTAGCCACAAACTTTCATTTACCCTGCACTCACATGGACTCTTTTATCTGCAGAAGGCGCAAACCTTCACTAAGTCTCCCATCCCATTGTTCCTATCTGCTCTTTAACAAGGCCACCTGGTGTTGAGCCAATAGACTTAATGAAAACACTAGATAACAAGATAAGTCCACGTTCAAATTTAATTGTCCCTTAAGGGAAATTCTCACATAGTAGCCGGCCAGTAAACAGTGCGGTATACAGAGCTGGCACACTGAAAAACACTCGCAACATACAAGCTTCAGGGGGCTTAAATTTTTCATATGAGAACACAGCATGCAGTGGGCAGTCTACCAGTTTCCACAGTATACATACCAGGCCAGACATCAAGCTGGAAATCTATTGTGACACTTGGAGTAAACAGTCAAGGCTTTGTGATGAATGTTACATAATACATATAAATAGGAAAGAAAGAAAAAAAAAAAAAAAGTGTTTTGGGGTAAATATTTCAATGCTCTCAATGTTAATAATAGACTTTCAAAGGTAAAACCACCATCGTGTGCCGCCGTCTCTGCCCCCGAGCTTTTTCCAATAAATACATAATTTCTATTCTGTAAGAAGATCCCACAGAATCGCTGAGTCTGTAATCCAAGTGGCTTCAGTAGTGAGACGTCTGAAGTTGCGAGAGTGGTGTGAAAAATGCCTTAATGGCACAAAACAGTTGTCTTTTCTTGTGTGAAATTAGGTAAACGTCATGTAATCCCTCAAACTGCAGTTCACACCCCGGTGGCAACGGGGAAAGCCTCATCTTACAGTGTCGACTTTAATCCACTTTGAAAAAGATGGAGCATGCTAACACAGACATGAGATATAAGGCATGGGATGGGAAAACATGGGCTGTACTGTTCTGAAATACAGTTTATGAGATCAAATTGTCTATTTAATAAAGGAACAGAGCTTTAGTCACATTATAAAATAAACTGTTTTCATTTTGGAGTGTTGCTTTTGACATACAAGGAGGTCTGTTCCCACTTGAATAAGGGACACCCTGATGGGCTGCTAACTAGGCTTAAAAACACTGAATCAACATTGAATGACAGCTCTGTGTGGTAAAAAGTGGTCCTATTCCCTTTTTCGGCAACAAACAAGTGATTTTAATACTTTCACTTGAGAATGTTCAGTAACTTAAACAATAGCAAATCGGATATACTAGGGAAGGAAAACTGAAAAATGAATTACGATTTAGAAAATAAAATAAAAATCTTCTGTAAACACAGCCATACAAGTCACTAAATTTTCTTCCTAATATAGAATTATACTATTCTCTATTGAAACACAGGTATGGAATCCTAGATAACATTCAGAATTAAATTACATTACTCTGTTACGGTGTTGCTTGCAGTTGTATGCAGCAGATGAGAAAAAAAACACTGCATTCTTGTAGTTTATTCTCACAGGTACATGTTTAAGACTGTTGTGTGTATTTGCACCTTTCATGAAATAACAGCCTGCAGTTATTGCAAACGGCATCATTTTTGTCTCGTTCAATAAAATAAAGCCAAGGTTTAGATCATTTCTTCCCCTCCATGATTCCCTCCTGTGCTCGAATCGCTTTAACGTCATAACGCACAAATGCGAAGGTGCTGTGCTACAGTGCCCGATAAAGGGAAAAAGGGACAGTTGTGAGTTCTTGGACTGTATATATGTCAGGAGCATCAATAAGAGGAATCGTTAATGTCAAGGGCACCCCTAGTGCACAATTACATAGTTCTAACACTGAACTCAAAACAAGAAGTTTAAGGTAAGCTCTAAACTTGGCTTTGATTTAATGGAGTGGCAGGTCGTTGATGTTAATGATATTTACACATTTTATTTTCAACTAGATGACAGGATTTCAGTTGTTTCTGAAAAATGCATACTTGTTGTACACTGACTGCAGTTTCAGTGGTAGTCTCTATGTCTTCCCTTGTTGGATTCTTCAAAAGCAGTGGGGGACTTGGCTGATTCCTGTTCCTTCACAGTGTAAAATATCACAGAGTTGTCAAAAAAGGAGGATAAAGGGTGCAGACTTTACAATGTCAAACATATTGTATTATTCAAGCTCAGCCGTATAAAACTTTCCTGTCTCAAGGCATATTATGGAAATGTGCATCCAAAAAAAACAATAATTTTCTTTCTCTTTCATTCTTTCTCTCCCACACTCTGCTCCTCACCCTCCTCCAGTCCATTTCCCTCTCAGTCTATCTCTCTGTCTCTCTTTGGCAGTCTAGTTCGTGTCAACAGCAGGGTTTCCTCACTGTCCAGATTGAGAGAACTCTCACCAAAATGATCCATGCATCGCTGCGAGGGAGTGTGTGTAGTCAGTGTGCAGAGTTTGGAAGGAAACAGAATGGTGAGACACATTGATAGAACTCTTTTTGTGTTTCACAGCAAAGTCTTGGTCTGTTCGGCCTTGATTTTTAATGGATTTATGCATTTTAGCAGCACCAAGAATTTATCAAATTCCAAGAATAGGATTTGTCTTGTGGAAGTTCGAGGAGTTAAATGAGTTTTAACAAAATCGGTTTTGACCTTATTTAACAGTGCAATTACTAAAAGCTAAAAAAAAAATATTTCATGACAAAGGATGGAATGAATGTATGGCAGGCTGCTTTGCGTGAATGAAACTGGCAACTATTACAAGAGTCTGCTTCATGTAATCATAATTCTGTTATAACTTCCGTGATGCTTTCCTTCTAATTCAAGCCAAAATAATTTGGTCTAGAATGAGATGTCCACTTTTAGAAATGTCACATCTGCTCAAAGACAGTACAGTGACCTGTGCAGGTCATTTATTGGCTGTCCTCAGCTCAGATAATCAACTGAGTGATTCATTGGTAAAAGTCAAGTAAAAAAGAAAGAAAAAAAAAGACTTTTAGACAGTGAATGGCAGTGCCTTTTAAATGTTATTAGCTGATTGATGGAATAGTCAGTTCTGGGCATGTTTTAGGTTGCAGTTAACATTGCTGTTATACTCACAGCTGTTAGAGGCAGTTGGTTCACTCAATCACTGACCAGGGATTCATCATCTGCACCTGCCCTATGCAAAAGCTCTTTGTGGAAGTCTCCCACCTGGTTCTGTGTAACAGACCACCTGGCCTGTCAGGTTATGGTAGTGCCACCAGTATGTTATGTTGCAGATTATTTTTAGGCTTTATGCTTCAGTTGAAAATGTATTTATTTTTGCACAATACTAATTAAAGTTATGGCAGACAAGTGTTACGTCACACATCATTTTTTTCAGCCATGCAACAAAGGGATTGAATAACAGAACCGGTGGATACTATCAGAAGTATAAATGAAACAGAGGAAAATATGCTGTCTTGCTCGGCACATACTTTCAATGTCATATTGGGTTCACTAAAACTATAGGAGCACTGTAATTAAGTTCAGCTATATAATCTAGTTTTATAAGCAGCTAAATCCATGTCATTTTACCTGAGGAACATCAACATCAACTCAACAACAGCTGGTTAATTAAATTCTGCAGTGTTTTTAAAGCAACAGTATGGATATGTAATTACTTAACACTTATAGGTCAGGAATGTTTTCTTTTAGTACAGTGAGGCCACTTTCTCTCTAAAGCCACTTATTTTGCCGAGCCTGCCTCCAACACACATAATTAAGTTGGAAAAGCAGCGTCATTACTGATGTTGTTGAACTCTTGTTTTCAGCTTGCATTCAGACGCTGATGGGACTTGGTTATGTGAGAATAGAAAGCTCACAGTAGCTAAGAAACTACACAGAGCAGCCGAGAGCTCAGCTGTTGTCACAGAGAACACATTTGCAACGTTTGTCGTGGGAGACTATTTTGTCACAGATATTTCTCCTGGAATGACACAGCTGGTTTTCTATTAAAACAAACATTTATTTTATTTATTTGTGATCTGTTATACCCCATGCCAGTGATGGGCACAGAAATAAGGGCATACTGTTTTCTATGGATGGAGTAGAGCTCAAAATCATCTGCTGCCTTTAAAAAAAAAAAAAAAAAAGCTTGAATCACAGTGACACATGTTGAAAATTAATGTCCAATTAGAGCCTCACATTTATTTGGAGTATTTTGGTACTGCCCTTGTTTTCTGGTTGGTTGACTGTACATAATTATTCAGCATTTCTAAAGGAAACAACACCAATACTTCTCTGAGAATGGTTGCTTCCATAATACATAACCTTACAAAAGAGTCAAAACTTCTTCCCCTAGTCTTCCCGACTTGTGTCATGTTTACACAGTCACTTTCTTTTGCTCCAGTGCTCCTCTTCGCCGCTCATTTCCCTGAGAGCCAATTCGTGTTTGAGTGTGTACATGTGGAAACTCATCCTCAACATACGAGAACACACACCGGCCCCATCACGCATGAAGAAACACACCCACACATACATAATCATACGATCATAACACTGGTGTTAAACAGTTGCAAATGAGCCTTGAATTTGAATCAGCGTTCCAGCGAAAACCTACAACACGGTCTGACTCATTTAGACGCGCTATTTTTCCTTCTTTTCTTATTCATTGAGGAAACATTAAAAGCCAGAGCTGCTTTGTGCCCACTGGAAAGTTGAACAATTGTTATGCCACTCAACTTGTAGGTGAGTGGGACGCAAAGGTGGGCCCTTGTGAGGCTGTGGGAGAATAAACAGAAAATCAATGTTAAACAAATTGATTACACTTACTTCATTACAATCTGAATTAATGAGTTTATAACCAAAACATTTTCCTGGAGGTTAATTCAATTGGGCCACATGTAGACATTGCCTGCACTTTAAACATGGGACTATGGAAAATTTTGCATCCCCTTTACAGCGGTATTTAGCTAAAGAGTATAGTACTTTAGAGCTACAGATTGATTTAGAAGATGTATATTTTCTGGCGAGAGAGAAGTGGTTGAAAGACTATAAATGTATAGGCTTGAATAATTTACTTTCCAGGATTTTCTCTTTGAAGCTGCTGATGCCGTTCAATTATTAAAGATGGGTGTTTTTGCTAACTTGTAGATGTACTTATGATATTTACCATGACGGATGTACTTAGGTTGACTCAGTGTCACGCCTCTGTCATATTGTGAAGCTATTTGCAGAAGCATCACACAGATATCCCTGAGAGAGCGATCGCAGAACACACAAAGTCGCGGACAGTAATGAGAGTCGTGGATCGAATAAATAATGTTGAGGCATTTGAAGCGAACTGAATAGAGATCAGTTGAAGTCGGAATGAAGAAAAAACAATGCCTGCATATAAATATGGACAGAGAATCAGGTCTTGACTGTGAGGCAATTTGTTCACAATCCCAGAGTGGTATAAACGTCATCCCAACTATTTACTTGCTCTTTGCCGAGGCTTAGATTTAAGGCAGAGTTGAGTCAAATTAAGGCAAAATATCAATTTAAAAAAGACAGTAGAGTAAATCGTTTTTACAATGAGATGACATCTAAAAGCTCCGGTGAATGGGGCAAGAGTGGCATATAACTGCACCCAATTAGACTTCAGTTCAGGTTGATATGAGCAGAGCTGGACGTTACATGACTTCATTTAATGACAGCTTGCAATAGGCATGTAAAAGATGTAAGATACTTCCATGAAATGAAGACAATAACTATGGCAGCAACTATGTCAGACAAAAGCCAAGGTCCTTAACTTAGTGCTGTCTTCTCCTTGCTTTTCATTCATTTTATGCTCTCTTTAATGCATTTTAAAACGTGCCATTTCCAAAAGATCTTCAATTTTCCTATTTGGCAAAATTCAGATGTCCACACACCAGCTGTTATATGGTACAGTCACTCATATATTTTAACCACTGTTGAGCAAAAGAATATTGCATTTGAGTGACTTATGGTTCCTGCTTGTTTAAGCAAAGTGACTAAAAGGAAACTTGATTTTATATGAGACGGCGCGAACATAAAAATTTATGTAATGTAAAAAGGGAAACTTCAATAACCACTATAACATTCAATACCTGCATAATACTCTAATGCACTCTCACTATAATTTAACATCATCAGACGATCCAATGCACAAAATGTACCATTTGACTCTGGCATACAGTATGTAATTTCTGCCGCCAGGGAGCTGTCAATCAGAACAACGATAAATGGATTAGAATAGGAACATAGAATGAGAGTAGAGTGTATCAAATAGTACTTTGTTATTGTAAGAATAGAAATGTTCCAGCTTACATTACACAACCTGAAATATTCTGGGTTGTTCTGATGAATTTTTCATTTTGAAGTTTTAAGTGTCAATCCAAGCACCTCAATTTATCTTCTTTTTTGCAAAAATTAATCAAAGAGAGGTCAAGCATTAGTGTAGGGGAAAAGTGAAACTTATCACTGTCAAAGGAAGGATTCTCTGACAGGAAATCTCAATTACTGAGGCTTTTCAAACAAATGACCTTTTGAGCAAACTGGAAGAAAATGATTTGACATGTAATAATGTTCTATTCAAGTAGGCCATCACTGTGAGACATTAGATATGACATGTGGCATTCATGCTCCCTGGCACATGAACGTGTTTTGTCTGATTACATTACATACATACATGTTGAAACTGTAAAATTGCTTTGACATGAGCTTGGCAAATATCGGCGAGAATGGAATGGGCGTACAGGCTTGGCACCATTCATCACAATCCAAATGGACGTTGGTAAACATATATACACGTGTGAAATACTTGTGGTCTAAAAGGCTCCAGCTCCCCCCATTGCAACCATGGTACTTACAGCAGCTACTGGAGAGACAAAGCCAACGACAGCCTGACAAGTGGTCCCAGTGCCCCAGTTTCTGACATTAATGAGGTGAAGCAAGACACAAGACAAAGAAAGGTTATGCGTTCCTTTGAAAAAAAAAAGGCAAGACAAAGCAATAGAAAAAGAGGGTTGGTGTTGTACAGGAGATAATGAGGAAAAGAAGATTGTTAGTGGAAGAGTGATGCAGACTAGAGTATAACATCAGTGTTTATGTTATGGTGCAAGAAAGAAAGATTAAAATTGCAAGTAAACAAGTGAAAAAAGTAACATACGGTCTTCACTTTCCTTTTTCATGTTCACTAGTTCACAAAGAAGCATCCCGAAAGACTATGAGCCAAATCTACTAAGACGTGTTCATTTGAGATGCTAATTTGCGATTGTACGGCAAGAAGTAGGTTATTTGCCGGCATATTTATTAAAACTGTGCAATGTGAAAGCCTGCTCATTTAAATAACTACTGTTAAGTCACGCTTTACGCTTTTGTGCTTGATTGGAAGGTGTTTACAAAGAAATCTTGCATATTGTGTGTTTTTGCTATGTGGAAGGTTGGTTATATACCCAGCAGCGGTACAAGCGCCACTAGAGACATACCGCAATAGAGACTAATAATAAAGGGGTGCAGTTATAATGACATCATGCTATAATGAGAGAACATAACAAAAAAGAATCACAGGCTTCAAACAAGGATGTTCCAACTGCTAAAAATAATGAATTCATTAATTAGGCCATGCAGCCAGGGTTCCATCCCAGATGATTATTTTGCATATCTGAGACTACAAGACAATAGCTTCTGCAATGCCTTTTTTACACTTTGCTTCTGTTTATTAACCATGCAGATTCATCCACTGCGGTAGACCAAACATTCTTACTTTCAACAGAAGGGAAAAGTTAGCAAATTTCAAGAATGCTTATCAACCCTTAGAAGACCACAGAAACCACTTTGACTCAGCAGTCCCAGTTCAGCTTTCTTTTATTGATTGGATGAGCCTAAAAGAGACTACTTTGGCTTGGCTATGGGTTTGATAAGAGGTCCCGAGGTTTCTTTGAGGTCAGCATTGAAGGAAGTCAACATACCATACCGGAGTCAAAAGTAGAGCATCTAGAGACCTTGGGCAAAAGAGCTTGAGTGAATCAGTCAAGCACTCTGAGCAACACTGACAGTGGGCTGAGGACAGAGATACTGGCTGCTATTCTTCCTCCATGTGTGAAACCAAGCACTTTCTTTTCTGTTTACTTCATCCGAACCATTAAATATAGATGTGCATTTCTTTTAGGGTTCTAAATCTTTAAGGATCTTAGTTTTGAGATCACACATCAAATCACCGAGGGCTTTTTGAAACCATCAAGTCTGAACCAACCCAGACCAACAAAATTTCTTCCATTCTATAAAGTTGATCTGATGCCTTTCGGGTTCACCACTGTCATAGTCTATTATTAATAGCGTCCAACTGTTGCTGTACACACACATCACAAAGATGTGCGAAAAATTTGAATCTATATCTCTCAATTGGGGTTAATGTCTTTAAGTATTCCATTTATCTGCAATTGGTGGCACCCATTCAAAAAAAAAAGTTCAGCTTTAATCAAATTGAAGGGTTTTTATGTCACTAGATAATTTAGGAGATGGGCGCCATGTTTTCAAACCTTCAAACTGGACACTTAAAAACCTATTGACATAAAATGATGGCTCACAAATCAACCAATAAACAATTTGCAAGACTGTAAATAACTGAAAACAGTAAATACATTGCAAAAATGGTATTTTAACCTGAAAAATGAGACCTTTAGACCTTGTCAAGCTTCATCCTGAAGAAATTAGAATTTTCAACATGACGACAAGCTTTGGCCAATCACACCTCCTTTGGCTGATTAGTCTACACAGCTTGTCAACCTTGAATCAGTGCTGGTGGAAAATAATTCTAGGAAAAGAAGTTAGCTAAAATTGCACAGAGAAAAATAGAGAATCAGATACAAACAAAGAATATGTCTAAATATTGGCGATGCATTCAGGTGTTGGAGATAAATGCAGGAATATAAGGGTCTAACACTGAACTCAGGTCCAGAAGTTTAAGGTTTGGATTGATGTAATTTATCAGTATTTTGATGTGGCTGAGTTGGTTTGTTTTTTACTTTTTTAAAGATAAAATTAAAAGCTAGCAGGTGAGTATGTTGTGGGAAGAGTTTGGGGAAGGAGTGATGAGAGTTTCTGTATTGAGTCACAAAATTCTGTGGATAAATGAGCTGGAGTTTGCAACATTTTTAGTGATTGATTAAGATCGGGAAACCACATTTGTTTTAGAATTTTACTGCTGTTTGTAGCGACACGGAACAAAATCTTGGGCACAAATTGTCACCTCAGCTACGAGTCATTCCTTCTCATATATGACTTGTATTTTTCTAGCTTACCACAAAGTCAGGTGTGAAATCTCCCAACACAGGAATAAAATGTTACACTATGTCGAAAACAATGAGTTCCCTCTTGGCCATATGTCTTTCCTCTGAACCTGCTTTACAACAACCTCCTGTTTCATCCATCTTTACATTCACGTGACAACACAGACAGAGTCGAGTGTGGCACTTCCAAAGGCACTGCGCTCCTTCGGGAGGAGTTTGCGTCGGATGGCTGGCTTGACAAGCATTAGATGTTAACACAGGAGACTGCTGCTGTTCTCCCCTTTTGCACAGGAAGTTATTTTTAACCAAGACTCCTCCATAATTGTAGCATGCTCACAACTGTGACCAAACCTTCCTCTCCAAAAGTGTATCTGCATCTCACAGATTTGCCTGGTACACTTATTTCAGCCATATTGGTCTTAAATCTAAACCTGACGACGCTGCAGTATGTTAATCTGTTTTATGGGTTTATTTCTCATGATTAAGAGTCAGCACACCGATATTTATTTTAAGCTAAACATTGTAAACTGTACATCTGGTGTACACTGCATCTTTTCATTGCTGTCTGCTGTTAATAGAGCTGCAGCTGCTTGGTATTCCTTCACTTTGCTTGCCTCTGGGAAAATGGCATAAATAGACAAAGCAAATGTATTTAGAGACTATATTATTTCAGTGGTAATGCATGTTAATTACATGCTGCATGAGGCCACAACAATAACACGGGAGGTTTTTTATATGCCCATGTTAGGCTGATTACAATTTCCCCACATCGTTTCATGCATAACTCTAGCCAGTGTGATATGCAGAATGAGATTTTACATTTAATTTGGCATTTTGGTGAATTGTGTGGTGAAAACATCTTGCGTTTGGAGCAGTGATACCATGAGACAGCAAAGGTGAAATTGAACAGATGGAGAGTGGGAACAGGAATACTACTGCACGTGTCGTAGAATAATGCTATTGTTTGTGAATATTAGGTAATGGCTTTGTTCACGGTTTGTGAGTTTATTATGTGATTATTTAAAACAAAATTTTAAACTTTGTAGCAAATCATAACATTATTAGAAACTGGGTTTAATATGAGCAATAGGAATATCCACACTGCAAAAGAACAGCTTGTATCACAAACAATAATAAATAATGGTATGGTAAGGTTTGCTGGTTTACTCCTACATTTAATCCTTGTTCAGAGTTGGTTTAGTCCGGGTTTAGACAGTGTCGTCATTGGTTTAGTCCGGCTCCGGTCCTAAATTTTGTCCTTATGTAATCCTGGGTTTAATACTTGGTTTAGTCCTGGTTTACTCTTGGTTTAGTCCTGGTTCAGCCACATTGTTGTCATTGGTTTAACCCTTGTCTGGTCCTAAATTTTGTCTTTATATAGTCCTGGGTTTAATACTTTGTCTAGTTCTGGATTACTCTTGGTTTAGTCCTGGTTCAGTCTTTGTTTAGTTTAGATTTTTGACTAGAGGAAGTCCAGAGAGTTGGAGGTTCATTTATTTGCATTCAACTGGAGCATTTATGTACAACAGGTCATAACAGTATTTAACACACACTATGTTTTCCTGATTCTGTGCAGCACTAGTGTTGACATCTATACTGTGCAATTGCACCATGTGATGAATAGATGTTAACTTTTCCAACTTTCAGAGGCCTGAGAATCTCAATTTGCATCATTATTTTGCAACTATTCCTTGTAATCGGTGCGCGTTTATACACTAAAGTGTCTTCTTCTACTGGCACTCAAAGGTCTAGCCCTGCAGACACGACACTGACCATATTTTTTATCATTTTCAAACCCTCTTAAGAAGGACTAACACTGAAAGACAAACTGACAGTGAGCCTGCTAAGTTCCAAAAGTGTTTCCGCCAATCACAGCCATGAACAGTACATCCGGTCAGACATGCAGAGAACACACCATGACACGCTGGACATCTTCCCAGACGGCATCACAATGAATGTCTCTCTCACATGCCCTTGACTTCTTGACTGGCCAAGCTGGCAACACATAAATCCTGTTTTCTTTCAAACATGTCTGTGGGAGAGATGACTGGCCCCATTTCATACAGTATGTCCTGAAAATCTTGACACTAAGGGGGACATTTGTCCTGCTCTCTGGCAGAACAACTGTGCTGTCACAAGAAATGTTAACATCAAATATCACAGCTCCTAGCACAGGTTAAACACAGAGAACAACTGTATCCTGAGGCGTGCGTGTAATACTTCTTTACAGATTGTAAGGAGTAAAGGTTTGGGCCTGTGCAATATGTAAATCAGCAGAACCTATCTAAAGCTATGCCTGCACTAGATAAGATTATACCCAGAACCAGAACACATGCTATTATTACATAACCCTTTCCAATGAATAGAAATGCTTAGAGATGGTGGCCTCATTGAGCAGTCATATATTGGATTGTAATTAACTGGTGGAGGATGAAATAGCATTGAATGGTCTCCATAGCAACAAGCATCATTCCTTTGCCGAGAAAAAGAGACAGGCAGCAAACCAGAGCTAGGAGACTTTTGCCTATCTATACTTTACTTCATTGGAAATGCTCCATAAATACTTCTGTCCTTGTTTGCAGCAGTGGATTAGCAGCGGGTTTACATGCAACAGAATCAGGCCTGCACACATCAGACAGATCTGCACCCAGGAGCTCAAATGAGTGTGTGCTTCTCTGAATGAGGACTGCTTATTGGGCTTGTCCTAGTGCAGCGGTTGTTAAAGATAATGCAGTATTTCATAGGACACAAGACTGGCATGGAGTAATACACCTGCTGTGGGTTCCAGATTTGAATATGTTTAGTGTCTCTTTACAGAGTTGGATGGAAGTAGAGGCAAATGATTTTATACTTGATGCATGTGCCATTAATACTTTCACTCCTGCAGGCAACAGTGTAGGTCCTGCTTAAGAAACAGCAAATCTTTGTTTTTTCCACAAAGGGTTACACTGATGGCAGCAGAAATAAGGTTATTATGATTAGTTTAACATATTTTTGAGTATTATACCAACATCTACTATTGCATTACACATATTTTGATGCTGTGATTTTAAAATTTCACTGTGAAGTCTAAACACAAGCCCACTATAGTCTGGGGGAGTTTGCCAGAGCATGATAAAACGGAGAGTTATTTTAGGAAAGCATGGTTGTCATCACATTCACGCACGGTAGTACAGGATTAAACACAAAAAAGGCTTTATCGCACACAGCCACAGGAAGCTAATTGTTCTATTCACCATGGTAGTTTCTTTATTTTTGTAGTGGCTAAACTATCCTATACAGGTTAACACACAACTGCTTATGCTTTAGATCAGGGGTATCCACATTAGATGAGACGAAAAGTTACAAGGGCCGACTCTCTTCTGATTTTACAATTATTCCACAGGTACAGGTTTTAAACAAATCTGAACATGTTTTAAATGGATTTAAACAGGTATTTGGTAGATTTAGACATGTTTCAGTTGGATTTATATAGGTTTTAGTTAGATCTGAACAGGTTTTAGATGGATTTCAGCATGTTTTAGTTAGATTTGAACAGGTTTTAGTTGGATTAAAACGGGTTTAGTTGGATCTGAACAGGTTTTAGATGGATTTTAGCATGTTTTAGTTGGATTTTAACAGGTTTAGTTGGATCTGAACAGGTTTTAGATGGATTTAAACCTGTATATTAAAGCTGTGTGACACTGCTGCTGCTCTTGGGGACATTAACAATCATTTTTATCAATGAAGCTAAGGGCTGCATAAAATTTCACCTTGTTCCATATTTGGACATGTCTGCTTTAGATAATTCCATATAAGAAGCTGTCTATACTGTTTTGAGTTTCTTTTGAGCCATGCCATTTGCAAATACCCAAACACATTAAGGAAACTGCTTACCTCAAAGTTGTAGCACATGTAGCTGCTTTCTTTGCACTTACATAGTGGCAATGATGTAATAGTTGCAATTGAATAGCGCCACATGGTGGTGGGAGGTACAAAATGTATTCTGGCTTCCACACAAAATAACATGTGTTTGTGTCTTATGTTACACTGTACGCATAAACTCAGGAGAAATCAGGAAATCCTGTAACCGAGTTGTTGAAATCTCCATTAACAGGAGCATTTCAGAAATAATGACAGTAAATTCGACAAAGGCTGAGAATAATATTGTATGATTTCACGTTAATGGGCCGTCAAGGGTACTTAATTGTTTTCCTCTGGTGGAATAAATTAAACTGACAAGGAAGTGGACACAGGTGCAAGCATCAGGTCATGCAATAGCGGCATAATTCAGAAATTCACAACGCTCTCTAAAAACGTTTAAAACATTATCCTCAGAGCTTGATTTATGTGTTGCTTTTTTCTTCCCAGCTACCTCCACACTCAGAAGCCAGCCTCTAGCGGGAACGTGGATGAATAACACTGACAACAACAAGCCTTTCTAGCCATTACAGATGAACCTGCGTGACTCCACATGGCCCGAGGGGATCAGGGAGTCTTCTTTGGTAGTGTCTTCTGAATACTCTAACGCAGTGCTTCGGAAACTGCGGGTGGTAACCGGAATCGAATGTGCGACTGCGAGTTTGAAATCTGATCGAATGGATTTGAGCAACGCGATAGATGAAACTGTCAGGAATCCAATGGAACAGTTTAGGGATGGAAATGCTGCATGAGTATGTGTGAAGATGAGGATTTTGATTTGAGGCAGTGTTTGGCTTTGATGGTATACTCTTCAGAGGGTTATAGGGCATTTTTGGAAGTGATATAGCAATCCCTGTGTTAAGGAAGTTGTCTTGCGTTGTGGTGTGGGAAGAATTGTGTGGCTGTTAATGACACACAAGATCAAATCTGATTTTACAAGAACCATTGAGTCTGAATAGATTTGCTCCACCCTTTATTGTACTTTATACTTTCAAAGATTATAAGTGGTACTGTTTTTCGGTTCCATATTTGACAAATTTGCCACTCTGCATGTCCTATATAATGTGTGACTATGTTGTTTATACAGGATACAGGATATCCCTGGCAGCACTGATACAGTATTAGTGAACATTTTATTTATCCAGTAACAGGTCAATAGTAGCAAAAAAACTGTGTTGTGGTTTTAGCCTGGTTTAATCTAAAGGTTGAAACACAGAAACTTAATCAAAGTAAATATTTAATTGTGGCAATCTGATAGAAGAATATGACTGATGACCATTACATCTAAATTAATCACAAGTAGGCCTTTGTAGTGGGAATAGAAGAATGCAAGAGATTCACAGGGTCTTTGTGTGAACAGGTTTGTAGCCTTAGTGGACAGTATTTTTTTGTCATAAGTGTCCTTCTGAATGCTTCAATTTGACAGATTTTCAAAAATGTTTCAGTTTGAAATAAAGTCCGTGAAAATGGGGTGCCTCACAGCAAGAAAGCTGTTGAATGGACCCTTGCACTGATTGGCAACAGCCTGTCTGCGTGGAGTCTGCATGTCCTGCCCATGCTACTGGGCATTCGAGCTTCTTTCTATTGTCCAAAGACATGCAAACAGTGATTTTCCAAATTGATTGGGAGTCTGAATGCCTGTCAGTGTATGTAAGTGGGTATACAGTCTGTAAGGTTTATGTGCATGTAAAGGTGTACACGACCTCAACTACAATCAGCGCCAGCCTGCTACAACCAATAAAATTAAAAGTGCTAGAAAATGGCCCGAGACATGACCAAAATATAGAGATATTTTGCTTTGTCCACCTAAAAAAAAATAAAAAATCTTAAAATGAACATCTTCAATACTTCTTGCTGTATGGCAAAGCCTTCTCATTGAATAAGCTATTATTTTGGCATAGTAAGAATCCTCATCCATGCTATAGGGCCTCACTTTCGGCACTAATGATCATTTTGAATATGGATAATATTATATAAATATGCATGTACCACAGCTGCCAGGCACTGGAAAAGTGGTTGCATTTGACCTTACAACCAACAACCCTAATTATACCGAGTGAATTACCCAGTTTAGTCAGTAGACAATTTCCTGAAGGCAAACAAAACAGAACACTAGAATGTTGTAGTTTCTGCTGTTCTCAAAAGTTGCATGAGTCACATGAGCTGATGACCAACAGTAGTGTCTGCATGTCTCATATGAGGATCAAACTAACCTACTTGACCTGAATCAAAAAACAGACTGAGAATGATTAATGGGAAATCTGTGTTAACTTCAAATATCACTTCATCAGTTTTAATCTAACGCTTATGAAGCAAACATAAGAAACCAAGTGCTGCCACCAGAGAGTTGCTTAGTAATAGATGGGTCTGTGTGGTTGTGTACGTCTCAAAGGGCTGACTAAGTCTACCACAGCGGTTCTTTTATACTTAGCAAAGACAGCGAGGAGGCTTCCCAAGCAGCTGTGACAGGCAAGGGAAGCAACACAAAGACGCCCCAAAACAAGGAGAGAAGCAGCTGAAAGTGGATCCGGCCTCTCCAGGGTCTTGGATTAACGAAATGCGAGGGTTGCAGCGTTGTAAGTTGGCCGCTTGAGGATTGCAGTTCAGAAGCGGAAACAAGGAGGTAGAGAAGGAGGAGATGAAAACCTGAGAGGAGGGTGTTTGACTGTGGTGGTTATGGCATCAGGGTTTTCTCATACGTTCAGCTCATGTTGTTTCTCCAGGGTGGCTATAATTAGAAGCACAGGCTATGGAATACAGTTCAGCATTAAAAGAATAGTCGAGATTTCTGGGGAGAAGGGTTGTACATTGTCTAATTTGACATCATATTATCTCATGGTGAAACTTCCTATATTTTTGCCTTAGTATTGTTTCATCAGAAGCGCTGGAAGGAAGCAGCAATATTCCCCCGAATCAGAAAGATATTAAAAAAAAGAAAAAGCAAAAACCAGTTTTGTACATTTTGCAAATACTACTTCAAAGTTTGTGTAAATAATATTTTTCTGTTTGAGGAAACAATCCTAATCACATGATCATGGCTTAATAGTTGAAGATTTTAATGATGAATGAATGATGAATGATCAACCCACAGCGGGATTATGGCCAATCACAGCTCGCTTTCGATAAAAAGTAATGCTCCCATTGGTCGACTTATTTTACAGCGAAACAGCTAAAATAAGATAGAAAAAGGGCCAAGTAAACAGGATAAATGTTGACTGTTGTAAAGCATACATCTTCAGATCTTTACAGTCTAAACAGCTAAAAAGCTTAAGATACGTAAGCTCTAAACTATTTTGTGGTGAAAAATTGGTCCAGTTTTACCTTCTTTTTTTTTTTTTTTTTAAAATAAAAGAAGCAAAAAAGGTTACTACGCTGCTGTTGGTAAAGAGTGGTGGGGCTGAGAGAGTGACAGCAAAAACAAAATCGGGTAGTGGAGCTTTAATTGTCATTTTCTAGTCATGTTTGGTGGTAATTTCACAGTTTGCCCACCAAGACTTTCAGGCGCTACCATGACTTCCTCCAATTGGCCACACATGCAGGGGAATTGGTGAATCTAAAAACAAATACATTTAAGAAGGGTCTTCTTTCGAACTTTTGTCTGTGTAGGCAAGTATTAGGCCATCGATTAAGTTGTGATTGTCCAGGGTCACATCCAAAGCAGCTGTAGGTTCCAGCATCTTGTGAGCCATAGATGCAAAACAATAGAAGATGATGAATGATGAATCTTGACGTGGAATGTTCATTACTTGAATGTCTTCAAGTTTTCTGGGTTTTTAAACAAAGATTAAATGATCAAGTTTCTACAAGTTGTTACCTTACAATCTTACAATCTAACACTGCACCAGAACTGAAAAGTGTTATTTACCACTACATTTTTTGATTTGCTGCATGTTTAAAATCACATTGTCAGTCTGTGAAGGGGGAATTCCTCCAGCAACAGGCAACAATGAAAAGTAGATCAAAGATAATTTTATGTTTAGGAAACAGGATCTTCCTGCTGAGAAAGTTGCCAACCACAGTTGCCCAGTTTCTTTGAAAATGCCACATCACCTCGAAAACCCAACTGATTGCATCTCTTCAGGGTGCACAAAAATGTTACCACAGCTTCCGCAAAAAAACTCTCTGATAGGAAGGTAAAGGATGTGCAAATAACAGAGGCCCAAGGTGCGGCCATCTCCAAGAAACTCTTTAGTCGCTTTAATGAAGAGCATCTTGCTGTGTTTCTTCTTTAAATGTAGGTCAGCACGGCCTTTCCAGTACTTTCATGAATTAAAAAAAAGTGTACCTACGTGGGATGCAAAAATGCAATTCAATGTAGCAGAAAAAGGAAAAGCTCGTGGGAGCAGCACACTCCATTGGTCTAGACAAATAAACAAGCCCAAATCTTTCAAAGAGTTGGACATGTCCCAGCTAATCAACCATCAATAGGTGCTCAGCATAGGTCAAGGAAACATGTCAGCAGTATATCACAGGATGAGAGTGGAGCAGACCGACACTGGCAGACCGAATGGGTTTGTCAATCAGTCTGTCTCCTCTCATTCACATAGGCTACTTAATGGCCACTCTGTCTGACCTAATGTGGGAGGATACAGGCACAAGAGCACTAAAGGGAACAGCACCCACACAACCTTCACCAACATTGTTCAAGTGTCTCAACCTGGAACATTTCTCTTGCAGACAGTTCACCTGCCGAAGCCTTTACATCATCACAATAGTTTTTACAAAGCACTGTGTGTAAGGTATACAATATTTATATAGCTTTTCATGGGAGTTAATGAGATGTGAGATTAAACCAAGGAATACATGTCCAATTTCAGCCTGCATTTTCTTTTATGTTTTTTTTTTTGGAAGGTTTTAATTTTATTCCAAGGTACGTAGAGGCTTATTCATAAGGTATGTGAATAAGCTGTACATTCATTCTCACTCAGTATCATCCACCTGATCATAGTATATGGTAAATCCAGTAAAGTGTTAGTTGTAAGGCCACAAAGCCAAGGCCATCTCACTACAAAGTACAATCATGTCACAGCCGGCTGTTGATCCATTGAACTATATTTAAAGTTGCATTGTGTAGATTGTTCCTCTAGATTTTGAACAAAACGGAAGTCATTAGTCTAAATTATGCTTGCAATATTGAATAATCACAATAACACCAGATCCATAAAAGTTTCATAATGTATTGTTCCTGAAAGGACAAACTGAACCCTTCTGGAGGACAGGTACCTACAGTATTTGAGTAAACAATCTTACACAAAGTTAGAGGATTTATGGACAGGATTATTATTATTATTACTATTATTAATGTTGGTCATAAATGTCTTTTTCCACTTGTGTTCATGGTAGTAGTAAGTATTCATTAGAGGGATTAGAGAGATCTGGGGTTGTCCAACACAAATTATATAGCTACAACCTTTTCAAAATGGAAACAGAAGTTCATGTGTGTGTTTCCACATAAGTCATCAAAATCATTTGGCCTGCCTTTTCCAATCTTAGGAATTGACTATAGAAGTGCAGTAAATAATTGCATGCCTCATTATGGGCATTCACACTGTCACATACAAAACCCCACACCCCATATGGCTAATGATCTGTAGCTCACTTCCCATTAACTGGCATGATCACAACAGCTTATACAAACGGTGGCCATCATTTATCTTCTTACAGCAACCACCTATCTGTCAATTATTACCATAATATACACACAAGTTCCTGCAAATGCTGCTGTTTTGATTTCACTGGAAAAGCTGTACGATAAATACAGTTGTATGTTACTTTTAAATGGTGCGTGCGTTTTATTTAGCTCTGAGGCTTGTAGAGCTAAATGACGAACAAAAGGGGCATTTTCAACAGTGTGCTGTGACAAAGATGGCGATTTAATGGCTCTGAATCTTCAATCTGGGTTGAGTCAACTAGTGTCATGGCCTAATGAAGCACATCAAGGAAGAGAGGCAGTTAAAGACTGGAAGTAGAAATGACACTGAGAGATAGAAACAAAGGAGCCACTGAGGATGGCTTGGTAAAAGACAAATTGAGACAATGTGACAAGATAGATTTCACTTCTTTTTGTCTTCATGATGCGGTATAAGCCCATTTATGCCACAGCCGTGCCCTACATGTCCTGTGAAATTGTTTCTGGGTCTGATCTGACCCATGATGCACTGTGAGTACGGCGGTACAGAGAGTGAAGGCTTGATGTGTTTGTGGTGTGACTCTGGTGCCAACTAGGCCATTTAGGAACATCATGGGTGTAATGAACTGAAAGCAGCTGTGGAACAGATGACTTTTCTATCACAGGGGAAAATAATGAGCCTCCCATTTCATTCCGCTGAGCGCCGCGTTCCAGGGGATGCACGGGCCAGCTTCCCTTTGCTGGCAGCCAATGGACCCCCCTTCAATTTACTTCAAAAGCTGACCTGTTTAGCTTTAGCTGTTGATGAATAGCCCATGCTTCTTATTAGTTTTCTTTGACAGTAATACTAAAAAAAATGGAGCTATGAAATAATTCAAAACTATTATTGAGGAAAGCAGAAATAAATAGGCCAACGTGATGGCAAACAATGTCAACATATATAGCTGGGAGCATTCAGCATCTGGTGGGGTAATATAACTCTGGGTAAAAGGCACGCAACAATAATGGGTTCATCTCTGTCTTACGTGCTTCACATGAAAAACTTCAACAAATAGCCACAGCAATACAGTATGAGTTGGATGAGTACAGGTCACTGCCCAGTACAAAGCCACTCCTTCAGTGTGGTCCATTTTCAAAAGGGTAAAACAAACCACTGCATTTTGTTGATGTGACAATAGAGAATCCTTGAAGCAAAAGGGTAAACGCCAAATGACAATATTTTTTCAAATGTCACGTCCTGTTCTTTGGATAAACAGTCATATTCCGAGGCTAATACAGGCCACTCCATTTTTATTTTAAGTTTAAAGAGTTTGTGAATCAACAAAAAGGCGTCTAGTTGTATTTTAACCTAAACCCTTTTCATTTTACAAACAGATCAGTGTTACCCAATCATGATATCATCCTGAGAGGAGCAGTTTGCAAAGTAAAGCATACGCAGCAGAGTCGCCATTCTCCCTGTCCCATCCTCTTCGAGAATCTTATTTCTTATTCATTTTCCGGTGGGTCTTTGGGCATCTCACACATCAAGAGCATCAAGCCACTATTGCCTTCAGCAGTGCAGGCCTGAAACAGCTCCTTACAGCAGAGCACAACAAAATGATCTAATAAAACCTTGCCCACTCCTGAAATCAAACCCGTCTTGCCCTCTCAAATTGGACAATCATCGCTCCAACTGTTGCGGAAAGATGTGAGTTTCAATTTCGTCTGCACTACTACGGGATTCTTCAAATGACTGCACCTGCTGACCCACACTAGACAAAACCGAAAGTCACAATGTTATAGAATGAACAACGGCAGAGCTGGGAGAAGCTTTTGTTGTGAGTGAATCTATTGCTAATTAGTTCTGGCTAGAGGATGAATCAGACCTGCAACATCTGATGCTATGTAACTAATTTTGGCTGAAGCGAGTTCATTGCAAGTGAAATGAGGAGTTACATAAGCACACGTGAAGCCATGTGGCGGGCATTAATGATAGCACTGGTAAATAAATCATTAGACTGGAATGTGTACTGTACAGAGGTTCTGACTGCTGAGAAAGATGAGATGAGAAATGTATCAAAACAAGGCGGTGTTTGTCATGTGAACGTGTTGGAAAAAAATGACAAAAATAATCTTCCGCTAAACAAGCAGAGAAATGTGTATTGTCACTGAGCATCTGGGTGAAAGTTCAGCTTATCCTGATCTGAAAGATGTTAGTTACTAAAATGTCTTGCTTTTAAAACTTGTTGAATACTAAGTAATAGCTTGACAAATGTGTTTTCACTATAATAAAAACACATTAAAGCATATGAGAATATTTGTGGCAAGAGTGTACAGGCTTGGTTAAAAAGACATGAACAGAGTTTTGGTTTTTTTGGGCAAGTCATGTTTACATCATGCTACCAACATGTTCCAGATGTCATAGGCCAGTGGTTCTCAAACTATGGGTACCACTGTCTGTCATGGTGCCTGAGAATCTCTCATAACGACAAAATGTAAAGCTACTGATTTCTGCTACAGCTTTTCTATAATAAACTTTATTATACCATTAAATGTTTGGACTCTTAGAAAGCTGTGGGATCCTAAATGAGATTTCAAAGAAGCAGCACAGCAAACAAAATTAATTTCATAACATTCATTTACAGCAGGTAGATAGGTATGTTTTCATATAAAACTTGGCATAAATGTAGTACTTGGAGAGGTACTTGATGTAAATTGTTAAGCACAATAACTTAACGGATGGTTGAGAATACCAAAGCATGAGAAAAGGCTACAGAAAATGTTTGTATAAAGCAATCAGTACTGAACAAATATTTAAACTATTTTATTCTATTAAAAAAGTTAATTATTTACTGGTTATACTGGTAATACTTCAGTCTAGTAGGCTAAAATGTAAAATGTATAAACCTATAGCTGCTAAGGGGGCGATACATTCTCCATATTTAACTATGCATTTGGTTCTATACAACTTTTGCAAGAAGGGGGTTGAATGATGTATGTGTGGTGTTTTGTTTTTTTGTTTTTTTTAAACATGAAGACCCACATAAAACCTCCAGGGACCAGCTTTTGGCCCACGTACCAGCGGTTGGAAGTAGAAGCACTAACTTTCCCACATTCCTCTGGACACTGACCTGAAAAAGGCGCAGTATATTGGCCACCATGATTGACACGGAGCTGGCAGAGGCTCCTATGACCCCCACAACTTTCTCGGGCTTCACGAAGACCGGCGGCTCCCCGTTGGTACACCTCACATCCGACGTGTCCTTTTGAATCAGCGCCTGGACAAATGTCAATGACTGCTCCAGCGCGTACGTGTCTCGCGAGCAGGTGTCCAGAATCCGCGCGCCCAGAGTCACGTTGGGCAACAGCTCATCGTCGCCGTTGATTTGATCCAGTGCGTACATCATCGCTTCCAGTCTGTGAATCCCGTTCTCCTTCTTGATATCTCCGCATGGCATCCCGGGGACCCCCCTGGCGTGGACCGGGAAGAGCCCACCAAGCGTCACATCGCCTTCCACGCGGATAGAGTGCGGTGCGTAAATCTCCTGGGAACCCGCCACGTCCATGAACGCGTAAAGCATCCACAAGACCCTGACTGTGTAACCAGCTTTGAGTTGAGGTGTGCTCGTAACGCAGTGCCTGGCCATGCTTCTCGAAATATTTCCCTCTTTAAGCAGAGTTAGAGCAGCTCAAATCTCAAGGCACTTCTCAGGACAGTTTCCCTAATCCAGCACCTGAGACCATTCTTGTTCCCTAACACAGAAAAGCACGCTTTGATTTTCAAACAGTGACAAGTTTAGAAGGAGCCTGCTGTAATTCCTAAACCAAGATTTTAGGAAACCAACGCGTCCTCCTTTGAGTGCGACGGACAGCGCTGCACACAGCCACGGTCGCTTGTTGCTTGAGCTTCCATTCTTTCAGAAAATAATACAAAAACGAGAAAAAAAAATGCCCCGCTCTCACTGAGTCGTGATCATAAAGACGAAGAGAAACCAGGATCGCGAAGCAGCGTAATAACTCCAGTGGGTTTCATAGGAATTAATCCATCTTTTGAGATGTGAGTAACACAGTCCACGTTCGGTTCCGACCTCATGCTTTCACTGAATAGTTATGACTGCTGGGAAATCACAGGTTGGGTCTATACTTTGTAGAAGGCAAAGAAGAGAGAGGAAAAAAATCAGCGCGCTAAAGAAGCCGTGTAGTACGCATGGATAAGTGAACGGAATAACTGCGCTCTGTTTAAAGCCAAGGCGTCTATGACATGCTCCCCATCCTCTCCTCTCTCTCTGGAAATCTCTTCAGTCCGGATCTACAGCAGTCACCTTTGTGGAGTCTGATAAAGCATGTGGGAAACAGCGGGAAAGTGCAGTGGAAAGTAGGATTGGCGTAATTCGCTCCAAGTGTCCGTGTTTCTCGTCACAGAGCTGCATCCATCCCCTCTCTCATTCACTCTCGCGCCTTCGTTCACTCCCTTCCCTTCATTCTCACTCACTCTCTCACTCTCTCTCGCTCTCTTGCGCGCGCGCTCACAGAGAGAGACACACGATCACGAACACACTCCACCCACACTCGTGTAATTGTCAGTCTAAGAGACCCACTGCCAAAACAGTGCGCGCAATGAAAAGCAAACCATCTTTTTTAGAATCATGGGAAAGTGCTTTTATTATAGATCCCAATACACACTAATAGAATGACTATAGGATAAAAGATGGGGATATACAGCAGCCCACGTGCTTTATGTATAAAATGACAATGTGTATGTTCAACTTTTTAATAGGTTTTAGGTCTTAGCACATGCAATAAGAGGAGATTATGTGTTAAACCTCTGGATTCTGGGTCTGGTGCAACGCATGGGTGAATTCATGCTTCTTGAGGTCAAACTGAAGAAGGGAAGGATTGTCTGCAGAGAGTAGTATGACAAAGTAAAAGCTCGGTGATACTGCATGGTGTTAAACTTGCATTTGGTCATTACATAAGAGCCCGAAATGTGAAACTTGAAACGGCATTTCATCGAAGTGAACTCATGCAAGGGACTACACTATGACGATATATTTTTTCCTTTTCTCTGTTTGGCAAAACTTCCTCCTGTTGAAGCCAAGTGAGGGGCATGACTCCATCTAGTGTTGTATAAAGTGATACTGCTCATGATACACATTCAGGAGTGTTTATAGAGGCCCCATTAAAAAACAAAAAAATTCTACACTAGTTGGCACTACATTATACAGGCTACACCTTTAATCTTGTCAGTGAAAAAGTTGGCGTAATTTTACTCCAGATTGTTATTTCTTATGACAGAATGTGTGTCGTTATCTCCGGTCTTTTTGACTCTGAAGTACAACAGTGCGTGTGTCTCAGCTCATCTCACAATAAAGTCAAAGTGCGTGTTACAAAGCCTTTATAACGTGCCAACAGAGCACACAACTGTGGCTACAGACGGTGCGACTGCTGCCTTCTTATCAGCTCGGCACCCCACAACCAAAACTCCAGCCGACACATTTCTGATGTATTGTGTTTACCGCTCTTACTCCTCGTGCATACAGACCAGCCATCAGGAATCACCGCGCTGATGGAGGCCAACAGATTGCTGCTACAGCGGGTCCTGACCCTGAGAGCTCCACAACACACAGCCCTCTTGTTACTTTATGTCCCAGCATGCTTTAATATGTAACACATTGCACGGGCTCACTGCGAAAAGCAAAGCACCTCTAGCAAATCAGATGCAACTACAGGACTTCCACTTACTATTAAGATTCAGCGGTTCATGGAAGGTGAGTAAATAAATGACGTTACAGGACTATAAAGTGACTCATGTTTTTGGTAAGAGTAACAGGTTCAAGGAACAATAACAAGGCCATTTGTTAGAGAAAAGAAAAAAAAGTCTTCTATAATTAGAATCATTACATTTTTATATCATTGCAGGATTTTAGAAATGAGAAAAAACAAGAATGCAAAACTAATAAACTAATACATTTCTTACCTTTGGGTTCAAATGAGAATGCAAACTATGGTCTTTATAGTTAATACAAGTGGTGGAGAAAGTAATTCCTCTACTTAAGTAAAAGTACAGATAAGGAGGTAGAAAAGTATTCAAGTATCACATTAAAATTGTGAAAGTATTAAAGTACTTGCTTTTAAATCTACAGAAAGTATAAAAGTATTTGACTCAGCTCCAACAGCTAATCAATATCAAAATTATTTATTTAATAATAATAAAAACTTCCCTCTGTTTGTAATGTAATGTTTTAACTGTAAGAGACACATACTGCAGCTGGGATCTGAATAATTCAAATAAACTGATGATGGATGATTTTAAACTAGCAATGCATTAAGATCTAGTTTAACTGCACAAAGAGGGACCGGACTGTGACTTTTTTTTAAATTTGGCACAAAGTCCACATGCACCTGGTGAGGAGCAATCATCTGGAGTATTGTCCATTTTTACGCTCTTCCTCTTGTGCCTCATGTGTTGACAGTGTGCACTAATAAAAGGGCTTCTGCAGAAGCCAAACACAGACAGTTTTTCATGAGAACCTCAGCTGCAGTGCTTAATAATGCTTCTATTTGCAGATGTAAATTCACAAGTAAAGCCAATGTAAAAATGTAGTGGAGTAGAAAGTCAAAGTACCCGCTTTTAAATCTACCTAAGTAAAGAACAGTACTGGAGTATTTTTTATTTGTTAATACATCCTGTCCACCACGTCAAACCTATCTGACGTCATTTCGAAAATGTGGATCATTAACATCATTCTGTGCTGGAAATATACTAGAAAATTTGCAGAAAAAACGAGGGCTGGGTTAGAAGGCACATTTATTTATCTGTTGCACTGTGTGGCAATCCCTTCCTCGTGAATCCCACTCCATCTGATCACACTACGAGAGGTAAAGAGGTAAAAATGACCTTCGAGAAAATGACAAATGATCCTCGGCAGCATTACCAAAACAAGACAGGCTATTCTTTTATTTTGATATTTTTTGGCGTTTGGCTGATGGGCTCACCTGGAGTTACTCAGACTACGAGTCCAGTGCTCAAGGACACTTGCTGAGCCCCGGCGCGTTTGATAAATGATACATATTTGCCAAGTGTTCTGTCAAACAGCAGACAAAATGTTTCTTTGTCCCTACAGAAAAACAAAACAAAACATGCAGTTCCATTTTTACATTTTACCCATCCAAGGTTGCTTTATATTCTGGCCATAAGTCACAGTTAGGTGTTATAGAGAATCTAATGAAGCTCTCACTTTGCCCATTACTGCTGGCAGATGCTTCCAGCTCCGATGAAAAGAGCTGCTATGTTCTCTGCTCACACGCTCCAGTAATTACAGGGCCAGTTCGAAAAATGCCAGGTCACTTTTTGATAACAACAAGCACAACAACCCACGTATCACTGTCTTGTCTGTTCAAATTACAGGACTAACCTTTGCACCTTGTTTAATCTTTAAAGGTGAGATATAAAGTTCAAGTTTGCTTTAAGTCTAAAAGTCAAACACACAGCAGCTATTGTGTTTGATGAAAGTTTTATCATCCGGAGCATTTTTTCTTTCATTTTCGCATTAGGAGATAGCTGACTCACTAAACGCATGGGCCCTCTCATATCATTCCGTCTGTGCTTCTGACAGAAAACGCACTGGTGAACTTCAAATGTTTGTTTTTGAACTCCAAAAGAACTTTTTTTTTTTTTTTTTGCTGGGTAAACAAGGCATGAAAGCTAAGTGAATAAGTACGTTTGAATTGGAGTCTTCAGTCAGGGCATGAATCAGCACCACAGACAGCGCCACCAAACTCTGTCTCAGCACAGAACTGACACTACTCACACAACCACTACAAAAAGTCCCCATCTGGATATCACTGAGCCAAAAAGTGAAGTCTTTAATTGAATAACTGCTGCAGTGTGTAATATTTTCCAGCAGCAAAAAAAAATAATCTCAAACCCTCATTTATTTAGCATTCTATTTCAGAGGGTTTAGATTTAAGGCCTTGATTAAGCAAAGAAAAGAGATGGACATTTGCTGTAATAACCCAAACAGGTAAACTTTTGTGACTATCTGTGGAACCATTGCATTTAAGGAAAAAGTGGGGTCATCAAAAATCAAACAAAAAAATCAAAATAAATGAATAAAAATGTATGAAGATTCTCATCAAGATCATTATATAATCCAAAGAACTTTAAGCCTTACTGAAAGGGCTCCCTATTCCCTTGTTTCTAGTGTGAGTGGCCTTAGTAGTAAGCCTCCACTGATACACTTCATCTGGTCACTCATTACGTGTAGCATCCACTTCTACTTAAATGTTCTGTGTACTTCTTGGAACATGCAGTTTTCATTCTAGTCATTGGAAATAATCATGCTGACATTTATTACTTAAAAAGTCCATAATTTAAGACCAAACATTAATTTTAGATGTGCAAGATTACATTGTTTTAAAGATGAATTTATTGTGAAGTTTGCATTTTAATGTAGAATGTGAAATGCTGTGAGCAATAATGTTTTCCAAAAAACTTCAGATAATGGCAATAGCTGTTTTTGAGCTTGGAAAGCGACAATCGTTATGAAGAGTTTCTGTTGCCAATGGAAGGGAGTCCATGAGGCAGAGACCCTACAAAGGGATCAAGGGAACCACATTCAACTACAGGCTGGAGTAGAAGGGTCTGCCTTAATTCCTGCCCAGTCCAGATGCCTTCTTCTAAACCCACTTAACCCTTCTCTTTTTTATTCCCAGATATAAATCTAGAATGGATGTTATTGGAAAATCAGCTTGTTTAGTAAAATCCTACCAAAAAAAACCCCTTGTGTATATGTTGTGATTAAAGTAAAAAAAGTAGATACAAATAAACCCAATACCTTCCGTGTGGCCTTCTACAACTTTGTATTCATTACATATGTCAGCCCAAGATTTTTTTTGCTGTATTGTCAGTATTTTTTTTTTTTTTTTAACTATAGATTTACACAATCTGCTATGAAATTCTATCTACTTTTTTGCAAAGACAGCAAGCAGCAGTGTAGCTTGTCCAAAACCCAAGGGATGGGTTTTGCAAAGCTGCATTGTCCCTCGATACACAGGAGGTAGAAACAGATGAAGAAAAAAAAAAAAATCGAGGTGACAACAAGGCGCCACGAGTCTTGTTTGGATCACTCTCAAAACATGCTGCTAACAGGAATCTGCCCAAGATGTGTCATCCGTCTTACATTGTCCTTTGGATAATTGGAGAAACAGATACACACATACAGTATCTGTAACAAACAAAATCCAAAACCTGTGTGGCACTTTTTTATGAAACAGAAACTCCAAATACATAGATATGGTAGTCACGCTAAGCCACAGCCTCACAATGAACACAATAAACAAAGTTATTACATAAAAGCCTAAAAATGAAGTGTATTTGTAAGAGGATGATACTTATGGATAAATCACCTGTTACCAACAATAGATAATGACAAAGGTTTTGTTTTATATTATTTATATTTAACATCACAAGGCTTTTCAAAAACTACTATTACCTCAAGTGATCACTACACAGAAATTTTTTTTTTTTTTTTTTGTCATTTAACTATTTATGGCATTTCTCAATTACATAACCCCACAACTAACTAACAAACTATTCATATGTGTAAATAGTTCAGTGCAGTCATCTGAACTAAACTATGGTCAGTGTTTCAGCAACTTATATCGGAAATATATTAAAAGGACCACATATTTAAATGGGCTTTGAAGAGTGTTTTTATTTCACTTGTGATGGATTCTCGCAAGATTTGTGATTTCACCAACTCACAAAAATCCATCTTGTACTGCTCTAAGCAAAGCGTCTGCCATCAACCTGCTGTGATTCAATCAATGATGTGGCAGCACTGACAGGTATGGGCGTGCTTTATGATTGACAATGTAGTAACTTTTTACTATTACCATATATATAGCGCTGCTCTGATTGGACAAAACTGTGGTTAGTCACAGATGATAAATCAAATTACCGAGCAGGTGTTCACTTAAAGTACCTGTTATTTGCAAACACTTTCTATGGAAGCCCTTCGAGATGATAGTGTTGAACAGACACGAGCGAAGGATGTGTTACGGTACATATCCTTGTGCTAACTATCTGCTAACAATATAAAGAATAAATCACACAAATGTATCTAATAGAACCACATTTACAACACCAAACTATCCTGTTAAGGGTCACATTACTAAGTGAACTCTGGGCTTTGTAATCTATGTGTAGAGACATGCAAGTTTCTATTCTGTACATCTGAAATCAGTCACTGGCAGCTGTGCCCATTAGCTTTGTATAGACTTTGGAGATCTGCTGCAAAATTATGCACTCCCCACAAAAGTTTGTGATTGCAACTGTTGTGAAAGATTGTAAAGATGACGAACACTGGCCCAAAATACTCCATTCCCTTCCACATAAATATTCATATTGCGAACAACAAAGTGGCCAATGAATACTTTTGATTTCTCTCTAAACTTCAAGATGTAAATTGTACAGGGTTATGTTCACGTTGTAGTTATAAAGACAAACAACAGGTGAGGTATGTACTATTCTGTAAAAACAAGCATCATAGATATATCTTTCCTTATTACATTTATGCTCACACACTCCAAATGATGAATGGGTTTTGTGTTCGGTTTAAACCCTTCTTTCACGATCATAACACCCACAGAAAATAACGTTAATTACATTTAACTTCTCCTAACTGCGAGGCACAATTTTGCTTGCCCGTATTTTGTGCACTCAATCTCAACATAGTGGGACTTTGCTCTGAATAAAAGGTCATAAAAGCTCTGGGAGCTGGTGGCGTCTCGCTGAGTACACTAATTTAATGCATAACTTAAAGAGCCCTCAAAATGTGATTAGGTAACTGTTACTTGATAAGTTGGCTGACATTTCCTAGTGTAACATGAAAAATAACCATAATTAATCACCAGAACACATTTGAAAGCAGCTCCCTACAGGCAGACGTCGGGCAGACTGCTGAAGGAGCAACCGTTGTGCTCCACTTCTTATCTTATCTTCTGGAGGTAAATGCTCCGAACAGTTATCAAACAAGCTGAATCATTTCTATGTTTAAGACTTTATTTTATAGTGTTTTTGTGACTGAGGGTCTGGGAAATTGTCCAAGATCTGTTCTGGGAGATAAACAGAGCAACTAACGTCAATCTGGGCAACGGATATAATACAAGTTTGTTTTATTGAAAAGGGAAAGAAGAAAGAGAGGTGAGACGGTAAGTCATGTCCGTATAAAAGGGTCACGTTAGCATCACACAGGATCCATAAAGTATTGTGCAGGTGGGATTACAGGGGCAAGAACACAAATGGCATCAGTGCCAGTGGCAGCTGATATTGGGTGGGTTGGGCTAACAAATCATTAATATGGATCAAGAATTCACGCTGAAGTACCGTCACATTTTGACATAAAGTTAAAGCACCACTGATTTGTAAAACGTACATGTGCTTAACACGATGAAGAACGACTAGAATAATGCAAAACAAACTCTTTTTTTGTTACACAAACACACTTGCTACATGACAAATAACACAAATTGAATTATATGATAACATCACTTCTCCTTAACTCTCTCAAAACTACATTGAAGACTACTTTTACTCTGAGTCTCTGTGTTTAGACCAAATTTACGTCTCTGGGCTGGATAAACTTAGCCCCAAAAGTAGGTAATACGAGGGGGCGGGCCTTCACACCTGTCAATCACCAAATTAGGAAATGATTGGTACTTTGGTGTTTGGGCTGTTTGAGATATTGGTGCCATACAAATTTTAAAAACTGATCTTCCACAAGAAATAAAAATAAAGATATGCATGTAACAAAACTTTTAACAAAAAAAAAATTTTAATGGAAAAACAGTCCATAAAACACACTGTTACTTCATTTTGCATAAATGGGATCCAATTCTCCTGCCTAAAAGCGGCAATGTATGAAAGGATTTATTTATTTATTTTTAATCCAAACATATTAGAAGATTGAAAAGGAGGTGCCTTTGTTTGTAGCTTTACAAGGCTGAAGACCCACTAAACCAAAGTAACATGAACACAAACCAGATTAAGTAAGGCAAAAAAAAAAAAAAAAAAAAGATAATTTATTAATTTAACCAAGGATTAGGGACAACAAAAGCCATTCTTTAACTATAAATTTCTATAAATATAGACCAATATGAAATAAAAAGTCAGAGTTGGTTCCCCTGAATTAAGAAAAACATGGGAAACAGGACAGGCCAGCCCAGACCTGACTTCTCCCATGGTCCTTCCTGATGAAAAACTAACTCTAAGAGAAAATAACAAACCAAGAAAACAGGACCCCAAATCCATCACTTGAAGAAACCTAACAAAAGAAAAACAGGAGCTTAAAAGATATAGACACTACCTGTGCAGCAGAATGGCAGCAGCAGACAGAGACACGATGTAGAGCAGGGCAAGGGCTGAGCAAGTTTGTTACTGAGAAATGGCCCAGCTTTGATTCAGACAGCCACAGTGATGGGTTTGTAGTAGGAAGACCAAGCTGTGTAAAGAGGATCAGAACAACAAACAGCCATACCATTAAAGGCTTTAGTCGCAGTTTTATAAAATAGCAGAGTATAAACCCAAAAGTACAATCAACAGCATTTTTTAATTTGTTACTTTTGCATTATCATCTGAAAACCAATGTAATGCAACTAAAAAATAAGGACCAATTCTGCAGCAGTTAACATTCAACTGTTTGGTGATGTTTACCCAAGTCCCCACAGTAAAAATCAGGATGTGATTTTCCCAGAGTGAAACATTAAGTGTGGTGTTTTTGTGCCTTCCCTCTGTTTGCCATTAAAATCTGCAGAAATGTCAGAGCTCAAGGAAATCAATAGAGCAACTTCACTGAAGCACTTACTAAATGCCTACATGAGGATCACTGTCATGGTTAGTTAGAGCTATTAAAGAAATGTCAGATTGCTCCAGGTTCCTATTTACCACATTTACATTCCTGTTAGCCTCAAGAAAAATCCAATAAAACACCCCAAATATACCTTTGAGCTGCTGTAAGGATCATGTGGCTGTGGTTTGACATATTTTGAGAAATCCCTTTGTACTTTAGTGGCAAAAAGTCTGCAGAGAATAAAATCTAATAAAGATCCAGGTGCTCATTGTCACCAAGGAGACAGATACACTACTATTGAACTTGAGACTTGAGACAAAGTTTATTACATTGGAATAAACTTACTTTTGCTCTCCAAGGATGCTTGCTATTGCATTTCCATTTTTTTTTCAAAGTATTGTGTTTATTCTTCTTCCAGTTTCTAACTGATTGTGTCAGGGTCTCGACACACCCAGCCAACCTCAAACACGTTGTGCTGACAAAGACTGACTGATCAAAAGCTGTGAGTCACCTCACATCACCTCGCACCAAACTTGTATTTTACGATTTCTGACAGCCAGCCGTCTACAACGCTGCGTGATGAGTCAGTGTTGTCGTTTATATTCGGAGGAGTTCATAAGTCGACGTGGAACAAGAATCATGAGAAAACTGCTGGTTCTAATTGCGTTCTCATTTTGACACGACTGTTTCGTGGCGGAGATGATGGAATGTGGATAATTACAACAGAAGAAGAGTTTAGAGATTTGAAACAATGGTCAGCCAATCAAATAGGACTGGAAGGACATATAATATACATAATAGTACATAAATATATATTAATTACACCATGCTTTCATTTGTAATTGAATAAGTCACATGCTTTTCCCACAGTATAATTAAATTGCATATTTTGCACAGTGTACTTGACTTTACTTGACTCTAAAATGTATATGTGTAAGATGATTACTGATGAATGATTGTGTCATGAGTAAAAAAGACATTTTGAGTTTTTATACATAATTCTAATGGTCATCTTGGTTGTTTGTTGTTTTTGTTTTCTTTCTGTTTTCTTCTATAACTAACTGATATATTTGGCAAGAAGGTACCAGTTTGTATTTCATTTTGTCGATGTGTGAAAACTAAGGCCTAGTCCACACGGAGCCAGGTATCTGGAAAAACTAATATATTTTTATGTGTTTGGGCCTTTCATCCACACGTAAACGCAGTATTGCGTCACTAAAAACGATCATTTCTGAAAACTCCGACCAAAGTGAAGATTTTGGAAATCTTCATTTTTGCGTGGTTTTAGATTCCCGAATGTCACAGCCTGCAACAAGTCATGCATCAACGTCACATGTGCGACCCTTGTTGAGGGCAGTCAGGGGTGAACAGAATGGATGCAATCAGAGGTCTGCTGTTTACTTTCATGCAAATGCTTTTTGTTTGCCTGTTTTAGAATATGTTCCCAGCCTTTCATTATTCACAAAATGACTTTGGTCTCACAACTCCAGAAGGATATTAATTGTTTAGGTAAGACTTAAGACAGTAAACCCATCTCCTCCTTAGCAGCTCTGTAGTCCTCAACACTAACAATCATTTACTATCACTAAGCCACCGTCTATTTACAACTACCACATACCATTTTATGTCTAAAAACCTACACTTTGATACATTTATTTTTCTACTCTTGATACTCTTACATTTATTTTTCTGCTCATTTTCTCAGTGCAACAATCATGTCATGAAATCTTAGATAAATAGAAGAAATCAATGCCTTGTCACGCCTGAACTCAACTGCAAAATCTATTGATCGAGCCGGGGAGATTCCTCGTCTGGACCGCAACCATGCACACAAATGCAAACACCCTGTTAAAGCAGAGGAGTGTGTAGGCAGAGGATACATCCATGAGTTCACACACATACAGTCTCTAACCAAAACAGCCAATGGGACTCTTTGCCCTTTACTTTTTTAGCACAGAATGGAAACTAAGGTAATAACACAGCCTTGCAATTACTGAAACAAACATGATGTGGCTTTTATTTTGCCCCTTGAAACTCAATTCTGCTTGCTTTAAAAGATAAGCAACATAAAAAGCTTGACTCCTTTCATGAGGTGTTCGTGGGAAAAAACAAGGCCAGGGCTGTTTATTATCAGTCATTAATTAGTGCTTTCAAAATTTACTTAACAAGGTCACATAAAAGACCATTACAGAGCTCTGCTGAACATGTAAAATCAATTCAACTTTATCCATGAACTTTTGACCAAAACCTTGAACGGATGAAGTTGAATGTTGCCTTGAGTAAATGTTAGGTTTGTGGAAGCTATTTTAACACTGTGGATAATATTCTATTTGCAACTGGAATTTTAATCTGCAAAAAATAAGCTGTAAACCTGAAATGTTGAGCTATCAGTCTGTCTATGATGTAGTAGTGACTATGCACTGCACATATTATATCACTGAACATAAGCAAATGAAACAATCAGTGATAATTTACTGTGATTCTAGCAGGCGAAGCAAAAGTGCTAACCACTCTTACCATGCACTGTAGCTTACACACCATTGTCTGCATAGCTGGTCACATGACACTCTTGCTAGTCGTGTATAGTAAAATTGATTGTTCAGATTTGATTTGTTCAAAACAAAAAAAAGGCCAGTAGAGGGACTACACACAAGAAACATACCACTTTTAACTCGTTTTTTCTGAAGCCTCGCTGAGAATCTATACATTTAATACTAACAATATATCATCAAAGGCTTATTTTGCTATTGTTTTTCTACTCACTGTGTGTCTCCAGGAGCCAATATCTGTCTGGAACCATGCATTTATGTCATTGTTGTCACTGAAGGAGCTGTCGTTACAGTTTACACAGCGACACAGCGGGGGCCTGCAATGAAAACACCTCCTCATCCGGATTCAGAAAATGAATAAATAAATGAATATAACACCTAGCACATCATGTAGCATTCAATGCACAGTCTGTATAGTGTGCCCAGAGTGGTGTTTCATATTACGTGGCTTCCACAAACAGTCAACATGTCCTTTGAAATTTTGAAAAATTCCACACAGCATCACATCTACTTTGGTGTTTTATCAGCACAAAAATAGACTTTAAAATACCAAACCACTTTATCAGATGTTGTGTTTCAGAGGAAAAAATTTTTTTTTTACCATATCTGTCAAGCATCTTGATGTCATTTACTAAAATTGCACTGAACATTTCCAATCTGATCCAGTCTTACCATTAGACATCTACGGAATCTCTGAAAAGAGGCCCATTTAAAAAGGAAAAAAACAAACAAACAAACCCAAAAAACAAGAACAAGGGCATGTCGTCTCATCTATGATCCTTTGAAGCACTTTTAAATACAACAACAAACCATCTTCTTTGGATTTTCTCATCAAAATAAACAATCACTGTCTGCACAAGTAAACATCCCTGTCACCTAACTTGTTCCCTATACTCTCACTTTACGCTCACAACAATATTTTCTCTTCTTTTTTCCCTTTTGAACAAACAAAGCAAACATTTTAAACAACAAACAAAATACATTATTAAAGAACATGAATTTTTAAAAAGTAGTTCTACTGTGTGTGTAGATACCACCCAGGGCGACGAGAGAGACCATGCAGTTATACATAAGAAAGTTTTGTTTACAGTATTTCAGTGTGAAGTTTCTCTGTCCGATATTCATCAGAGTGCACCAAAGAAATACTCTTCTGTCTAAAGCTTCAAGACATTTGAACTTTTGTCCAAAGTACTTTCTCTGTTTACCCAGAGGATGCATGGAGAGGTAGTGGTTTTCATTGATTTACACTAATCAACAACTCTCAGGTGAAAATCAAAGTGTTGTCCATTGGCATAACTGTAATGACTACTTTTCTTCATACTTCATAGTCCAGCTCATAACTACACTGCATGGGCACATTTAATGACCACTGACTTTGTGATTAAAGCTGTTGTAACTGCAAACACCTTCTCTCAAGGATAATTCCTCCTGTTAACACCACTCACTACTTTTCATTTGTGGGAAATTTTAAGACAAAAAACAAAACTTACTTGACCATAAGCATAATTAAAATTGTTACACCCAGCCTTTTTCTTTTTATGTTTTCCTCTTCCAGAAAATGCTAAAAAAAAACCTGCTAAGTTTTAATGCCAGATGCATTTCCTGGAACAACCCTCTACATTTATTAGGGCTTGGTACCAGCGCAAAGTAAACTGTCTGCATTAACTATGCATGTATCTTTATTAGAAATCTTTGTATATTGTCATTTTCTGGAAATCCACACAGGGTTGTTGTTTCCAGAAATCATATGACATAAAAGGGGAATCTGACTTTGCCACTGTCTTTCCAGCATATATCAGTCATTTTTTTCAACAAGTCCCATTCAAATCCAAAGCTAAACAGACAAAAATAGTCCACTTGGCAACATCTCCACACTTGTCCTCTTCTATGTTCCTCTGAAGGTTATCCTATTGTATACATCTATGAATATTTCAAAGCGGTATCAATGTTTGAAGCCATGAACAACACCCTGAATAATGCAGACATGTGGTTTGAAGAAGCCACTAAACTCCTGTGGTTTGAACGCGATACAGAGCCTTGTGTATTGGGCTTGTCGAGACAATGTCTACGGATAAAGACGAGTAGGAGCATAACCACTGGCCTCGCTAGCGTTGGATGACATTGTCCTGCTCGAGCGAGTATTCTTTATTAAAACCTAAAATATACACGAGATGAATGTCAAAAGCGCTAGCGATCAGTTCATGGTGGAATTGAATGGATCAATCATTTGGGAGCAGAGGGTCATTGCCTGCTTTTTCCACTTCACCACGATCTCACGGGAGAGGTTTTCCTGTAATGCGTCCTTGTAATGACTGCTGTTCTACTAGAAGCTCTCTCGTGTCTGCTGTACTATACCACAGACAAAAAGGGCTCCATTGTTGCTGTTAGAGACTAATTTTGATGGCTTTCATGATAATTGAAAGTGAGAACATCATTGCGACTGAGTGGGCGATCGATGCCGGCTTCTCACTCGCATCAAACCACAGTGATTTCTCGGGGAAAAACATGGATAGAGTGATGGGGGCGTGCGGTGCGGCGGTGTCAAGGAACACTAAACACCGCTATAACTCACTGCAAATGGAGGTTAGGAAGGGAGGGTTCCAAGATGGCCTCATTCTAGAAAGCATAACTGTTGTCGTGTCCAGGATGTGCACAGTGTGGCAGACTATAGTAAATGTTGAGGTCTGAAGAAGGTAGGTTAGCACTAGAAATAGAAGAAAACAAACAACAACAAAAAAACAAGATTACACCGAATGGATTACTGTTTTCAGAATGGATTTAACCGTCTTCAAAATGTGCACATGCTTCAAAGAAAGAACCAATTTGTTAAACAACAGTGTTGTTCAAGTTTCTGTTGGTGATTCTGATCCTTTATCTTGATCACTGATTACAGCAGTCATCTGTACTCACTCCCAATGTACAAAAACAGTGATTCTCAAACTTTACTCACAAAGTACCATCTCATAATTTATTTGTTTCTCCAAGTATCACCTACATCACATACACAGTAATGATTATGGACATGAAAGAGGTCTAAAGTGTGTCGAGTTCAATTTAAATACAGTTTAAGTGCTTCTTGTTGGACTTGAATGGGTCAAGGGCAGTTTAGATTGATTTAAATAAGCTTTATGTTGTTTAAGTTGGTCTTTTTCATTGATTTTAGTTGGACTTTGGCAGGTTCTAAATGGTTTCAGTTAGACATGCAGAGATTTTTATCGATTTTAACTGGACTCAAGTAGTTGTAGTTGTTTTTTATTTGGACAAAATAAAATGGATTGTGATCAGAATGGGCTCTAGTACTAGTGCCACAGTTTGAGAACCAATGTAAAAAAAATATGCAATTCCAGCTCAAAATATGCGCTGACTTTAAAGCTTTCAGGTTCAAGTGAGAAAAGGCACTGATCTTTGTTTTGAAGTTTTTGTATCATCTGAATCTTTTATGTTGTCCTTCCCACTAAGGTGTTTTGACATGTTTTTCCAGTACGTCCCGCAGGTGGGTGCAGATCCCCACAGAGCAGCGAGAAAGAACTGCAGTTTTGTGAATTCTCTCATTTAGTGGCTTTTGCAATCAATTTTCGAATTTATAAACCTGCCCATTTTTTCCAACACATCATTATCAAGTGCAAATTGGCCGCAAATGACTTCCAAAACATGTTCCAACCTTTGACAGGTGACATGGTAATGTGATGATCTGAATACTTCACTGCCAGTGGTAAAGTGTGAAAGCTTCATGGTTAATGATGTCTTTTTTATTGTTAGCTAAATCCAAAATTTCCAAAATTCTCTCAGTTAATTGAGAGAGGGCCCAGTAAGAAAAACATTTCTAAATACAATAAATCACAGTTACAAAGTAAAAGCACTGAGTTTGTTTAGTAGATTGGTAAATATGTTAAACCTTGGAGGCACAGTTTTTAAAATGTATAAACAATCTAAAATGTTTCATTAAATAAAAAATTGAAGGTACTTGAAGTGAAAAAGAGCTAAAAAGTGCACTGAGGATTTTGTGTCCATCAGTGTGCCTAGATGTGTCACTTTCTTCCATACCGTTCAGACGCTCGTTCCTTTCAGCTGGAAACGTGTGCCTCTGAGTGTGTCCTCCTGTCAAGATTATTCAAATGAAGCACTGTTCGAAGAGAATTTCAGGTGCCAATTACTGCTGTTCCGTGTCTTTTTGCTCCTAATTATACACAGATTATTCCGACTCCTATGTCTGAATGAAAACCATTATCAGACTCAAACTCCCGTCTGGAAGAGGCAGGGAAGTTGTTTGTGTGGACTGTTGGAAACCTGGTATTATTTTGCCCTTTCAGACAAACAAGATACGCAGACGTACGGCTTGAAATGACAGACGAAAGCAAGTGATTGTGGACAAAGCCTTATACACTGTTGATGCATGTTAATACCATTACTACCATTGTGGGTTTCCTTGAAGGTGTCTTTAGCTATGTTTACACTGGGTCAGTTCAACCTGAGGTGTTCCCATTGTTGACAGAGTCATGAAGGGCCCTATAGTTACAAGAAAGAGGAAACAAAGAAACGCCCAAAGAGGACGTAAGGAAAGAAATATTCTAGCTGTAAAACACAGAACCAGTGGTAAGAGAGACTATGATCTTTTTGTCAAAAACAGAAGGGATGAGTTCTTTTTGTCAAGTCCTCCTTACTTCTCTATCCTAGAAAAAGGGAGAAACCCACCTTTCAAAAACCAGCAATATAAGTGTGCCATTTTCTTCTACTTTTTTTACATTTGGGATGAAAACTCAGAATCAGTATTCACAGAGTTTGTAATACTGTTATTACATTATAATTTGTAATGCAGTACAAAATGCATACTCCATACGGGACTATGCTAAATTTTTCTGCGTTTGGTTAGGTGTGTTAGGTTTGTGCACCAAAGGAAGTTGACTCAGGTTGGATAAGGAGTAAAGCTGTTATCTCATACTGGGTATTTACTGTAAGAGTATTCTGTTATTTACACTAAAGGAGGGAGTGGTAAGAAATGCAACAAACTGGTGCAAGGTGCAGTATAAGCATTGGGGAAAAGAGAATCATAACATACAAAAACTAGACCCTAAGAACTTGTCTAAGCTCAGTGTATAGTTGTGTAACAATTTGTTTTATGGTTATTTTATTAAAAATAAATGAATAAAATGTTTTCCTGATCCAAAGAAAATTACACAGATTTAAAAAAATATCTATAATTATCTAACAGTACGTCCACATTACAAGAAGAAGAAGTGCGTAAACAGTCCTCTTTTTCAGTCAGTTCCACTATTCTTTGTCGATTTTATCAGTCTTATATTAAGAGCCTCCTGTGTTTCTCCTTTATCTGTTGGTTTAACAATCTTACTCTCAAAGACAAGAACAGTCTCAATAACATAGTTAAAATCTGCTCTAAAATCACAGGAGTGCAGCAGAGGGACTTGACTTCTTTCTGTAACAAACAGATTCTGCAGAAGGCCAATGCAATCGTGGTTTATCTGGACATGTTCTAAAATGTGAATTTTCTTTGTTGCCTTCAGGACATCGTTATGTTTTACCATATTGTAAAACAAAGTCCTTTATCCTAATAGCTCTTTGTCTTTTAAATTCTCTTTAGTCTTTTATTAATTTAATTTTATTCATCTTTTATAAGATATTTAAGACTATTATATTTTATATGTATTTATTCTGTTACATCAGTGGTTTCTTCACCTTGTGTGTTTGATGTTGTATGCCTATTAGTTGTCATGTCTGTTTGTTGTCTTATTTGCTGCTCAATTAATTGCCCCTGGTGGAATTAATAAAGTCATCTGAATCTGAATCTGTCATGTGTTTTTGTGGAAAAAAAACATACTGAGAGACTGTTGCTGTAAACATTTTCTTCTCTTAAACCATTGTAAGATTCATACTGTACTGTATGTACTTTTGTTTTTTAAAATATATTTTTTCTTCAGTTGTTCCACTGTTGCACTTTAATGTAGAAAGAAAACATTTAGTGGAGGAGTGTGATCTTTTCCACCACAGTAACTTCTTAGTGTGTCAGCTGCTTGCCACTCTCTGGAGTGATACGAACAAGTCCAAGACCCAATCTCATTGTGGAGTCTCAGCCCCGAGCGCTGAACCAGAACACACTTTAACTGATGTTACCTGCACGGTCGGCAAAAAACGGCCAAGGGTGAGATGGTGTAAAGGCTCCAAATGCTCAGTGAAGAATGGGACATCAATAATATAACCTGAGGCTGGAGGTGTTGAACTGGCAAAGTGAGACTCATATTTCATACATAGTTGGGTTTAATTGGAGATTTTCCTGTCCAGTATTGATTTACAAGACAAATAGAAACGTAGGCACGCTATTTATTGGAATGGACTCATGGCCGACAGTTGATAAAGTACTGGGATGACTATGTAGTGTACATGTAAACATATCCTCAGTAGCTGCATCCATTATTTATTCATCTCTTGATTTATTTATCTGAAGGATGCCTGTGAGTTTCCCGTCATGAGCCTGTTTTAATGTTGCAGGATAATCCCTAAGGCAAAGTCTGCAAACGTCACAGAACGTTCAAAGTAGGAATGGCTGTTGCTAACTTCTCACTAGGCCAGCCTGAGGACACAGGACTTAACCTTATTAGTATGTATACAGTAGACTGCTCTTGAATAAATCTGTACATCAGCAAAGCATTCAAGCAGTAAAAGAAAACGGTAACTGTATCTGTCGGCCTGTTTGGAGTAACGCCACCGTTTCACAACAGACCTCGACTAAAATTGCCATCAGGATACATTTTAAAACTCTGCATAGGCAATCAACACTTTAACAATTTGTGACTCTCTTAATACATCCACAAATATTGCCTCTCAGGATACAGCAAGAAAACATGCTCCATATTCAGACCTGGAGTAAACATAGTAGTGTAGATTATAATACCTCGAAAAGTTTGCAGTGAATAGAGCATTTTGGATGGATTTTCGATGGTGAACAAAAATACCTAATAAAATTGCAATGAGGGAGCAACATGCAAAATGCAAAAAAATAAAAACAAAAAACATTTAATCAGTCAGGCTTCAGTCCATTTGATAGAAAAGATAGCTCTTGTGCCCCATATTTACATATAATACCACCACCCTGCATAACTTTTAGCCTAAAAATATATATTATCTACCTTATCACGATGCCACACTACACATGTAAGAAAACAGGCCAATACACTGGACCCTAACGGAGTCTCATTTGTACAAAATAAGCAAAAATGACCCCACAGTTTCAGAAGACATGCTGTTTCTTCCAAACTTGCCATCCTAAGTGTCTCTACTTGTAAACAAAGATGGCAACCACTATCCAAGGAGTGCAGAGAAAGGGATCGGCGCCCTCTGGTGGTTAAAAGTTACGAAGGGTGGCTTTAATTTTCCACTGCTTATGCTGTTCACGGTCAGAAGGAGTCTACCCCAGCTGCTTTGGACAGTTGATCGCAGGGCTAAGTCTGGATAAAACAATAATACAAGGCTGGTGATAAACTTCATGTGAAATTCTGGCACTAATCAAAATGGATATGGGCACTGCATAACACATCTTTTACTATTAATATGTAGAGACCGATTGAAACAACAACCACCATATTTCAACTGCACTTCCTTCTTTATGAATGCTTTTTTATGGATTCTGATATAGTCTGAGCCTTTTAAACAACCATGAACAATAATACATAATGCATCCCTGTCATACCTTTAGTACATTACAGCTGCACAGTATGAAGCGCAAACTAGCTTTTAAAACCAACCAATACATTCATTCTCGATCACACTTGGAGGCCAAAATACAATATGGCCACTAACCTTATTAAACCTTAACTTCTGTCACCTGTGATGAATCTCACAATACGACTGATTACACTAGCTCTTACAAAGTCAACAAAGCAACTGGCCGACCATTCAGACCCAGAGAAGTAATGCTGTGGAGAAAAAAGCCCAGCTCTGATTGTGTTTGCTGATTGAAACGGCCTCTTGATGAAGAAATGGTAAATCATGTCCCGCCGTCCTCAATTATGAAAACACTGGAACCCGATTGACTCCAGTGACTTTGTTGATGTGCGACTGTGTCCACAAACACAAAACCTATGAACAAATCATGACGTTGTTTTCTGTTGAAGCTGAGTTGGATTTTATCTTGTATTTGTGCAACAGTTTTGAATGTTTGTCTGGCAATATTGTGGTCCTTTCAAGTGTTCCCAGAATAATTAGAACTCTATTTACTTGCATGGGTTTTTTAATGAAACTGGATGTGGCATTGCTCCCTTAGCCTTGTTGTCAGAATGCATTATCCTAAAGAAACCCTGCTGAAAAAAGAGGTATAGCTTCCAAAATACTTTATAGTATCCAAGATTGCATTATACAAAGGAAAAGAAATGTTTTTAATTGACAAAGTGAGAACTGTGTGATGTTAACTCTTTCAAAAACTGGAAACTATCACAAGAATTCAATATAACTATCACAAGAATCAGATATCGTTGATTTGAGAAAATAATGTTTAGTATTTTTCATTTTACCTTAATTTTTGTGGGCCCGGGTAGCACAATGATGTCACAGTGATGACAAGCCCTTGTGTTTGCATACTCAACAGCAAGTATATCTACGGCCTTGTGACACATGGGCCTCTTCAACCAAACTAAACTCATGACCGGTTCAGTGACCATCACTCAGAATGGGAAAACATATGTAGTCACCTATTTATTGCAAATTTGTCTAACACTGACACTGACTTATTCCCATGTATTCAAGGCATTAGCAGAAGCACGCGTCCTTTGAACTGCAGATTTATGTTACTCCTGGTTAAATAAAGGTCACATAAATGAACATCCAAGTTTCATGTATTCACCAATGATCTACTTTTGGTTAATAAATGTATCCATAGTTGATTGTGTACATTACAACAACATCTACTTACATCCATATGCCAATTAAAGATGGGTTCTGGTGATGATTAAACAACAGAAACTTAAAAATGATGCCAAACACTTCACAGTGTTTGATGTAGCATAAAAATATTTTAGTAGAAAGGAGTGAAATGTTCTATGACAGAAGTCATGATAAAATCCTCATGACAGGGCAGGTTATTTAGCTGTAAATCAGCTGTTGCTGGCTCTTTTCCTGCCGACAGAGTTGACCTTTAATTACAACCCGGCATGACGCCTGATGGTCCTTTGATTAAGAGGAACAAGCCAAAGAGAATTAATTAGCCACCCATTGAGGTAAGTGAGAAAGCGACGGTGCGACGGCAGCTGTGATAATGCAGGAAGCAGTATTGACAGAAGCAAGTAAACAAAGGAATAAAAGTCAAAGGAGCTGATCAATGCATCCAGGGTTAGCAGTTACAGAGTTAGTTACAGAGGGCTGTGAAAACATCAATGTCCCCTCGACATGTTCCTACAGCAGGAGAATTTAAATGACAGACTGCCTTGTCTCTGCTCAGAGAAGTAAGCTAATGGAAAGTACACTGCATAATCCATTCATAATTCAGTGGATTTCTCGACTCTGCAGGAAGCTTCACATCTTCTAAATTGGTGCAAAACAAAGTAGTTAAATATCCTGTGACCAACATCCATCATACATCATAGAAGAAATGATTGGACTATTTTATAATCCTTAATAATCCATGTGTCTTTGACAAAGGGGCAATTTAAGTTGTTGACTCTACAATAGTTAGGAGTTTATGTTACATGTCCATGTCAAATCCCTAAGCCCCAGCAGTAATTAGTGATACACTCTCATCTACAAGTTTAATTCCACAGCATGCCTCAGCCAGCTTTGTGGATTTGTATTGCAAAATTTGACACAATACACTTCTTTTAGTAAAGCTTTAGTCTTTTCATGAATTTGAATTTCCTATTTACCAAGCCTTGTCATGTCTCTTCTATATGCCAACATTTGAATGCACCAAATCCTGTTTTAAACTTTTACAGAAGTGCTTTTCAGCTTCACATTTTGTGTGGCTCACATACATTGTTGTATATTATTACATACATACATAAGTTTTTTAGGAATTTTAGGGAATGATTCCAGATCACGTAAGAAATAACAATAACATATGAAATAAAAGAGCATAGTTTCTAAAGTTCTTAGTCCTAGCTCACTAGAGATGATACTCAAGGCCAATTTCTTGTGCTTTGTGAAGGAGGCCAGAAGGGATTATCATAAAAATCTACAATAGGATGTTCTAGGTAGAGTTTCCAAAAATTGTCATAAAAGAGTTGCAACCTTGGCTGACAAAACTATACTGCATGTAAGACCAAGTGGAAATCCTTTGTGTTTGACTAGGCTAATCTTAAAAAATACCATCTGTGTAAACATATGAGATATTAGATTATATATTAACACTGTTGATTTGCTGCAGGTTATTACAATGTAAAAGAATAAGATAAGAATAAAAGTGAATTCCCAACAATTTACCTGCAGGCATATTCCTCTGCTTGTGCACTAATGCACTGCAACCAGCAACAAATGCCAGCTATTGATTTCTGTTCATAAATACTTAAAACGTACCACCATAAAAGGTCAATTTTGCTGTAAAATCATGACCTAGCAGAAAAGGTTAGGAAATAATGTCTGTTAAATTATTGACGTAATGTGGTCACTGCTATCACATTCTCACTGAGATTATATTAATAAATATACATAACCACTTGGGAATCCTCTGCGGCTCCTGTGGTCAGGCTGTTATTGAGTATCTTACTTTCATGCAATAGTCTCTACTGCTTAGAGCTGTTTGTAAAGGCTTGGACACAAATGGTTCTAATATAGAGTCTATGCGAGTTTTAAAGTGTGCAATCAAACGTGAATAGCTGTGGCGAGCCTTAGTAACATCATGTGAGCAATTCCTTTTTTTTTTTTTTTTAAACAACTCTTTAATTTAATATGAACTCTCAGCAGCCAAAGTGGGAAATTACAAACATGACTTAACATGAAGCATTACTGAAATAAAGCAGGTTTACGCAGTGCATGAACTAAAAACCCAACAAGTGATGTCAGTGTACAGCCAATTATCAAAGCAGAAGAGAACGTACACAATCCACTGGGGTATGAGTGTACAGCACAAATGCTTTAAATACATAATTAAAACTAAAAGGCTTCACTGCTGTCTCCCCTTTCCTCCCGGTGACACTGGATGCATTAGTGCTACATTGCTCTTAAAATGTATTCACCATTTAAATGCTCATCTGGGAAGGTTTTAGCCAGGCCGAGCTTAGCATGCAAAGCACGGTGAGCACCACAGCGACTCCGAGGTAGGCTGCAGGTGGGTTTCATAACTCCAGCGTAAAGTGGAATATTCTTTGTGCAGTGGTTTTGGCAGTAATAATGTACAGTTGGACATCAGTTCCTGGGAAATGAAAGGGAACCTGCGTCTAATCAAAATATTACTCTCCCGAAAACAACAAAGTTCTCCACAGTGTTAGATGTGGATTTTGTAGTGCTTCAGACAGTTTAATCAGAGCCTGTCTTCACTGCGCTTGCTCAAGGGCACCCTACAGTCATGTTGGAAATTGCAGATAGGATATCCAGCAGCTATTTCCTCTCCACTCTCCGCTATCCGTTATCTCACTCAGTACATGCACATGACACTGTGGAAAAAAAATAACGTGTCAGACTTTTAGAAAAGGTGCAAACATCTTACGTCAAGTGAAGCTGGACTAAAACTGTTTTCGAACAGCTGGAATAAAAGTCACGTTTCTACCAAGTCTAGAGCCTGGTTTACAGTAGAGTTTGCTAGTTTGTTAATAGCTTATTGAATATCTTGTCATTAGCAAACCTACCAGAGACTTCTGAGAGTCTTGCTTTGTGGCCGAAGTTATTAAATTAAATGTGCACTTGCATTTTTCATGGATTTAACATTAAAAACCAAATAGAACTCAGTGGAGGGATCCATTACTCCTTTTTCTTATTTCAAATTTTTTTATTTAACCTTTATTTATCCGGGAAAAGATCCACTGAGAACATCAATCTCTTTTTAAGGATGTCCTGGCCAAGATGAGCAGCAGTGCAGACTATATGCAGGGAACATTAAACAAATATACACCATAATCACTATTATGTACAATCACAGGAATAGATTAAGCAGTCAAACATTAGAAAGTGAGCACTGCTGAAGACTGACAGTTTGTATGAATAGTCTGTCTCTGTACATGCTCGAAAAAGTTGGAGGTTGTGTGTGGCGAGCTATGCCAAGGAGTTGAGGTTAAAAAAAAAATATCTCAGTTAACAAGATTTATTTTTACTCGTGGGCAGATGCCAGAACATGAAAAGAAAAATCCCCAAAAATGTAATTACCTGTGAAGACGGTGCCCTGCATTGACTGTAAAGGTTTCAGAAGGAGACAGGCAAACAGCACAGCAGAGCTCCATCATCCATCGTGTGGCGGTGACACTAAGCCAGATGGTGCTGGTCTCTAAAGCTGCGCTGCTGCCATGCACCGGCTAATGGAACATCATAGCGCACCTGAAAGGCCAGCGCTTCCTGGAACACTCTCAATTCACGTCAGTCTCAGGAGGAAGGAATGAACTAACACGACTGCATATTTTAGTTTCAATTATAATGAGAAAAGATAGGGGAAAAGAATATTAATCTACATTATATTTCCCAAAAGAAAGGTCTCAGGTCTGGAGGCATATACAAGATGTGATGCAAAGTGGTTGAAAAGTGTTGAAAAGTGAATTTACGACGTTTCTGAAGGTACCACATCAAACATGTAATTTAAGTGTACGTTTATGCCCCTAGGACATTAGTTATAATAATTATGATAACTTCTAACTTTTCTCACGACGTCATTCATTCAAGTCATTATACCATTCTATAACTTCATTTTGTGTGTTTACATGCAGGTAGACAAATTTAAATGATTGCCTTTGTGCCTTTATTATTGCCTTTAATCTGCATGTAAACACAAGTCATTTTTATTTCTCAAAATCAGAGTAACACACCGGGATAATGTGGTTCAATGTTGGATTACTGCTACATGTTCACGGCTTTCTCCGATTAAGGTCAGACAGCGCACTGAGCACGCTCCAGAGTCACACAACTGCACAGAGTAACACTCATAAACAGAGAAAAAACAGTAGGAGCAGTATTTAGAGCGATAGATCAGGGACAACATAAATTTGGTTATGTCGTAAAAAGTTTAGAAGAACAAGCTAGCCTCCCGTAGTTTATGATGTGTTCGAAGAAGGCACAGTTGCCGAAAAAGGAACACGTTGTTCTTAAATATGTTGTGTTCAGGTGTTTTTAACTCGTAAAGTTGTTGGGTTATAATCTCGATGATCACTGAGCAAAGCAGCTGGGTAAATGACAATTTAACTCTATAAGTGAGTCAAGTTTAACTTAAGCTTTTTTTAAACAAAGGCTAAATGCTGTTAAATACAAAGACCATTTGAATGCATCATCGATCTGAGTGAAGTACTGTTGCTCGATTCTCTTTCGTGCAAGTAACAGTTCTAAATCCTGCTGAGAGGGTTTAATTGAGCTATGAGCATAGTCAGTGTAAGCTCTGCATGTAAACATATTCAACATAAACCCACTTTAACCACAGTGAACTGATACAATACAATCATAAGACATTATTCTGCTATTCACTGTTTTTTGTTTTTTGTTTTTAAACTGGCCAATTTTGCTGTGTGCCATTTGTAAACTATGCCAAAGAGCAACAATCTGAACTGTCAACTTTTATTATTTAACACAGCTTAAACTTGATAAAAAGTAACACTGATCTACTAACCTATACTATATTCATATTTCAAAACACATGCAGCTCAATAAATAAATAAATAAAAGATTTAACCGTGTACAGTATCATTCTTTTTTTCTTTTTTTATATATATATATAAGAGGGACAATTTATGTTCATGCTTTCCGATTTGACAGCCAAACAAGATAAAAAAATAAAAAAAATCTCTGCAATCTTGTGCACTTTTTTTCAGTTGGCATGGCCCGTTTTAATAAAGAAAATATTTGAGAATAAAGGGTTGGCACAATGTGTTCTTAGCTTTCATTTTAAAACGTGTATAATATTTAAAAAAAATCAACTCCCAGACGTGGCAGACTGAGGACTAATGCTTTGAACAGCAGTTTGGGGAGATGAAACACAAAACCCAGTGGCATGTCCCTATTATTCACAAAAAGAATCACTGAACTTATTCAAATAAACCTACGCCATTGTAATTGTAGACTTTTAATTGGACTTGTTCCAACATTAGACTGATAATAATTTTATTCCAATCGCACAAGCACAATGGATGATTATGGCTTGTGTTGCAAATGTGGCACTGTGGGGGAAGAATAGCAGTGGGTAAATGAAGTGCAGTTTTCTTCTTCTTCACAGCGGAAAGAAAAAGTATTTTATTCACAGAAAGAAATGAGTGTTTGGCTCTCAGGTGCATTGTGGAATTGAGGTCATGGCGGTCTTATCTCAAGTCGACACTAAAGACAAAATAACCCACAGCGCACTCTCTAATGCTTCAAAGTCTGTTAGAAATGTGACAGCCGACAATTTGAATTCTGGAAGGCCGTTTATTATAGTAATCTACATATTGTTTTGTGAATATCATAATTTTGGTGCGATGGCAGTAGCCCGTCATTTCTTTTGACATGACCAATTGACAAATTATACACGATACAAGCTGTGGAGACAAAGACTTCATGAATAGAAACTTGCTTGCATGAACTAAGCAGCGGTGAGTACAAGCACGACATCAGCGATACGCCTGAACTGAGTCCATGCTTCATTTACCTGGGTTATGATTTTGAATTTAAACACATTCATAATTCAAAGCAACCCAGGCATGGAATCTTGTGTGTCTGCTCTGTCTGATCCGTGTGTCATGCATGTTAAGTTACACATCACTTCATATGAAATCATCCTCTGCCACAGGGCGCTTTCTGTCAAAACAAAAAAGATGGCCATATCATTAATAAGAAAGTATAAAAGGAGAGGTTTGAATGGTTTCTTCTGATAATTACACATAACATGGCCTGCTGGAAGCTAATTTGGGAAGAAGAAAAGCAAGTGTCTACTGTAAGATTATTAATTAACACAGCAAAGTTAGCATTATGATCCAGACCAGAAATTATAAACATTAGCAATGAGTTTAAAGTGACAAAACGTGTCAAATCTCAATGGGGGAGCTGCAAGTAACTATATGTACTTGAGGTTGGTGTGTTGACGGTTCCAAAATTGGACAAGCATGAGGATTTGAGTGGATTTTGTGATGGCTGGATGATCCGGATAGTGCCTCTCTCACAGGCGGCCCCCAATCTGCTGTGGTCTGTTACGTACTGAAGAGGGGGCATCGAAGGAAAAGCAGTTTACGGACAAGAGGGCATCTGTAGAATGTGCCGGACAAACAAGTCTGATCCGTGGGCTTCATGGACTTAACGGATCTGCTGCTAGCATCTCGGTGCTTCAAGCCACTGCGCAACTTAAGACTGGCGGGGGTCTGGCCTCGATGCACATGACTGTTTTGGCGTCTGAAATTATGACCCGATGGATGGAATATTTTGACAGTGTGGTGGACAATAGACGTGCATTGGCATAAATTGTTTTTATGATTAGAGCCATACTATGTAACTTCACCTCAAAACACAGAAAAGTCATTAAAATCATTACAATAGTACATTGATATAAGGTTTAGGCTTTCTTGACATGAAACAGCCAGAATATCCCACTAGACAAGTATACATGGTTTGTCAGATATGCAACTATGCAACTCACAGCAACAAAAACACACATGGCAACTGAAATACATTGGACAGCTTCTCCTTTAGTGGGTATACATTCATAAAGTTGTTTGTCTTGTTTAAAGAACCATCATATGTAAAAAGTGTCAAAAGGTGGACATACATCAATCAGCCTTAACATTATGACCACTGACAGGTAAAGCAAATAAGTCCGATTATCACCTCATCATTTAGCGAGAGGGATATACTAAAGTGGCAGGTGAACATTTTGTCCTCAAAGTTGATGTTTTAGAAGCAGAAGAAATGGATTTGGGAACGTAAGGATTTGAGTGAGTTTGACAAAGGCCAAACTGTGATGGCTACACAACTGGGTCAGAACATCTCAAAAACTAAAGCTCTCGGTGGGTGTTCCCGGTCTGCAGTGGTCAGTATCTATCAAAAGTGATCCAAGGAAGGAACAGTGGTGAACTGATTTACAAATTTACAGATCTCAATACAATCGAGCATTTGTAGGCAACAAGTCCGACCCATGGAGGCCCCACCTTGCAACTTACAGAAAGCATGGATCTGCTGTTAACATCTTGGTGCCAGGTACCACCTTCAGGGGTCAGGGCTGTTTTGGTATGTGGTCATAATATTGCCTGCTAAACTGTATTTCCATGCAGTGATTTTATCCCATTTCTCAAACTGTATCACTGTCTAGGGCCAGGCTAATCAGTCAGCTATGAAAGGTACAGGCTCTTTATAAACAGGCCTTCAAAGTGATGGACCAAAAGCCTATGAGCTATCACTATTGTCAAAGTCAAGGAAAGCACAACTTATTAAGCTATAAAAATTGAATAAAGTACTCTTTTCTAAAACTAATTTTAAAATGTATTCATTATCTAGCTCCAGAGATTGTGAGCTGCATCATTCTGAAATATCACATCCACGGTGTCGCCACAAGGGGCAACTGTAGACCAGCTAAATGTAAGAGCACCTTGGTCAGAGCTCATTCACAGTAAAAGAGTCACGGATCTGGAACACCAGACCTGCTGAATTGAAAGCACTTACAGATCTGAGACTGTTTAATCTGAAAGTGAAACAATGGCTTCAATCCAATCAAGTCTGAACACTAGAGCTTGAATAGGGTTTTAATGTAAATATTCTGTATTGTATATACTGTATCTTTTAATGTGTTGTAAGATTGTTTCACTGTCACTGTCTGTTGTGTGTCAGGGACCAGGTCTGCAAATTAGCTCTAAGCTAGATGGCCTATGGATGTGGCATCAGTTACACTTGATGCTGTAACAATGTTTTTGTTCCTTTCCTATTTAATAAACGTATAAATAAATCAAATATTATGCCTGAGTTGTGTATTTTTCTTCATGTAACTGAAGACATTGCATTTTCAATATCTTAAAGCCTACTTCAGGTAAAGGGTGGTGGCAGAGACTGAAAATGGAGTATTGTGCCTTTGTCATTTTGTTTTGTAAGATCAATGAACTCGTGAGACTTAAGTCACACAGTACAAAGCAACAACAACAGGAACAATTAAGTGTTGAGAGGAAACAGGGGGCAGGAAACATCTCTGATCATTATGAAGATAACACTTGTGTCTTTCACTGAGCGTCTGTACAAGATTTACCCCGATGGCTTCTTTCTTCTGAACATTGCACCTCCAGGTGATGCTCCTCTCTTTCTATTGTGTGAATGTGAACTGTTACTTACTGTTACTTGTATGATCTACAGGATTCAGAGGCACACGGCAACATTCCCTCCTAACACGCCTCGCTGTGTAACCATGTGGGAGTCAGACTCAGATCCGGGAGCCTGGGTGACATGAAGGTGATGTGGTCACAGATCAGATATAAGTTTTAAAGCCACTGATGGCCTGAGCAAATTGAACATGAAGGTTTTGCTGACCTTGAAGAAGTCAGTTAACCTGCAGTCAGTCAGAGTGGGATCTGGAGACGGTCGGCGCTGCTCGATAAACACTGCCAGCAAAAGATGGAGTAGGGAATTTTACGTGAAACAGAGTGAGTTTTAGAAGGAATTATCATAATGATGAAAGCTTCCTATATAGTAATCTGGATACAGCCTTGAAGCCTTTAATTGAAATGTTAGAATAACAGTCATTTACTCTGAATGAATAATGTACAAACAACATATTTTGCTATTCTGTGTTGGTAGAATGACAATAATCACACTCGATAGATTCAAAAGGCATTACAGAAATTGCAGATCCCTGTTATATTTCAGGTAGACGTGATACTTGTGATTATACATGCAAGAGAAGAATGTTCGCATACATTCAGGAGACTGTCTGGATGCTTTTACTCAAAGGTAGGTTGAGTACAATATGTGATGCACTCTGGATGCAGTGCTAATGTCATATATATGCAGTCTCTCAAAAAGTCAGATGATAGTATGGAGGATAAAATGAGCTTCTGTCAAAAATAAATAAATAAATAAATAAAAATAAAGCCTTGTACCATTTCTTTATTTACTTCTAAAAAATGTCAGGGAAACTTTCATCACAGAGCAAAGCTAGACAATCACAGTTTTTAGCAGGTCAATGCTAATGGTGTTCCTGTTAAGATTCTGGAAGTTATCAGAAAGCCAAAAAGTTAAAGTGAAACTTGTTTTCAGCCTTAAGTTCACCACATGTATCTGTGCACTTAAATCTCACATTTTAAGATTAACTCTTCCATCTTTAAGCAGCGAGAGGGAAAGAGTAAGAATATAAAACAGCACAGTGCTGACACATTTATTAATATGATGAATTGCTTTTAGACGAGACATCTTGTACTGCCTCGAAGAATAAAAGTATGATTTATGATTGCCTCTGAGTTCACTGTCAAAAAACAATAGTGGGGAATTATTAGCATTTGAGAATCAGTGTAATGCGAATTAATGATCACATCACACACTGAGCCCAATCACACTGCACTGAATTATGGTTTTTAACAGCCTATTTTGAAACGTTAATCAACTTATGACAAAGCCATAAGTCAGTGCAGAGGCTGGAACTAAATCTGCAGGTGTCCTATTTTTGTGCCATAATCTTTCAATAAAGAAGAAATCACAGAAGATAAGCTTTATTTTCATATTAAAAAAGAACTGGACGGCCAGCCTGAACTCCATTTCTACGATTTATGTCAGGATTTAGAAGTGACTGGATGAGTTGCTTTGTAGAATGTTGTTTTTAAACTTAAACTCTTTTTATTGAGATTTTATATTTATTGTATTGCAAGCAAGAAAAGAAAGGTAGTATTAACCACATTATAATTATGTCCCAATTAGCCATTTCTAAATCAGAATGGTAAAGAAATATGCACCAAGATTGTTCACCTATTTTCACAGGGTTGAGGGATTATGTGAAAATATATATTTGCAAAGCTTTAGTGCAGAAAAAAGCTATTACCATCAACTCTGGAGTCTACAAGTCCTCAAAGAGAAAAGACAACTGGTCACTTCACACTATTGACAAGACATTCTTAGGCATAGGAACTTCATGTTTGAAGTGGACTAAAAATGAATGAGGGATAAAATAGCTCACAAGTCCATCTAGTGGTCACGTGACATAAAACAGAACACCTAGGAAGGGCTTTTTAATGTGTTTATAATTCATCTCTACCTGCATGTCTTTTGAAATGTATGAGTATCAAAAATTGATAAAGTGTTAAAAACTAGATAAATTCATTAATAAGTACGATAAAACTAAAAAGAATATATGTGTACAGTTTATAATGCTGTTAAAAAAGAGCATTTTTTGTTGTCTAAAGTCAACAAAGCCCCTAAAATTATTGTATATATGACAAAACCTGAGGAAGAAATCGAGATAATTCTGCGTATAATCTCTCCACGCTTGGAGCAAAATGTTCAGCTTCATCTTTGGTGAGAGGAAGCCGAATGACATTACACCCGCACTGTTACAGCAGTTCCCATCGCACCTTGTGGGCTCCTAGTCCGTCACCATAGCAACTCAGCCGATATACGTGTTGTTATTTGCAGGCGTTGACTTCACAGTCCCACCACTGCCATTATGTATCAATTCTCACCAAGGCAGAGAGGCCGGGGGAGGAGGAGGTGCAAAGTGTGAAATGAGGAAAGAGACACGGAACAACATGAATTGGGCAATGCTGATCGTCACTGCATGGCTTTAATTAAGGCTTTTCATTATCGTGGTCCAGTATTATGTGCATATCTTGTTTTCTTTGTGACTGACAAATTAAAATCGATGTATGAGATAAGATTTTCCCCCTCTTATCCTCAAGAAAATCAACTTTTTAATCACAAAAACAAATATCACTACAAAAAAAGTTTGTTCATGTTTATTTTTACAAATTGCTTCTGATTTTACACACTGTCTGTGCTGTGTATATCTTACATCTGCAGAATGCCAGGACGCACAATAAAAAAGTGAGTGCTTGCCATTGTACAGCAGTGTTCCAAAAATTTAGCATGGTTGTAATAGGTGGGTCTAAATACACCACAAGTGCGTCCATTAGCACAAGCATGTATCTGTGGTTTGCAAGGACAAAGCCAGGTCAACTAGAAGTGGTTATTGGGCTTAGGTCCCAGTCTGCTTGTGTGCGAGTGAGTAAAGGCCAGTAGGGAAAGGGGGGAGGGGGTTGTTGTGCCTGGGAACTGCACCGATCAACTTGCCCTAGCGTAGACGTGTCCTGAGAGAGGTTAAGGAAGATTTCGGGATAAGAAAAATGTGACATAACACACGAGATCTGGTGATGATTATAACAGATGTTTTACTTTAAATACTTTAATTATTGGACGGCGATTGGCATAAGCACATCAGTCCTATCTGATAATGTGCCAGATTTTAGATACAAACAAGAATTTCTATCTGCTGCCCAGATCAGATTAAAAACATTAGCAAAGACATGTAAAAAGCATGGAGAAACGTTCAACAGAAGTACCTAGGTAGACAATAAAACAATTATGACTGTTATGCATACATATAAAGTCCATTCTGACTAAATCCGATGCATTAACATATAGACAGTCTGTATGTTAAACACTTGATTCTCCAGCACTTTCAACGAATGCAAAGTCATTGGTTGATTTTTTTTTTTTTTTTTTTTCCTTTTCTTTCCATGGACCACTTTTAGAATTCGTTCACATGCCTTATCACAGACCGTTTGTTCCACATCAAGGACTGAATGATTCAATAAAAAGTGGTTTAGCACAAAGCTGATGAACTGGTTCCTAATATATTTTATTAGGAACACTTCATCGCTTACACAGTGTACCTCTTTCTTCACGTTTTTAGGAGTATTAACTATTATTTATCACATGCAGAGACAGGGATTTAATTCACTCTAGGGCCAAACAAAAATTTAGCACCTTGAACGTGACATGTGTACTCTTCAGTTTGAGTAGCGCTCGCAGTGTGCTCTCATAACTTACAGTGTGTTAGCTTGTTAGTTTACAACTTCGCAGCTTCCCATTGGAGCCGTAAAACTCTTCCCTCCAGATACTTATAGGCCACGACGGAGACAGATCGATCATGCTCTTTTGATTTATTATGGGTGAGAAAAGACAACACGGCGGCACTTCGTGAGATTTAACCGGTGTTTATGTGGTCAAATCACTCTGTAAGACGGGTTGTCATCTTAAAGGGTGGGCTGAGAAGTGCATAAGTTTTATTTTGTTCAGCAAGGTGGATTTTCGTTTCAAAAATGATGTGCTATTTTTTGTGATTTCCTGATTCAACTGCTTTTTTATGGAATGGTTCTTAATACTGAAGTGCATCTGCTCTTGCTGATTATTGGCATATTTGAGCTGTAACATGACGTAACCTGCCACAATGGGATCCACCGAATCCAGGGGTAAGCATCACTAATCCAGTAAACCCTTTGTCAATTCAGCTTTTTCTTATGGTCTGTGACTCCGAAAAGCTCGTACCCCTGCTGTAACTAATAATGGACTAAACTGGACTAAAAAAAAAAACAAAAAACAACTTGAAATGTTTTCCAAGACCTGCCTGCCTTGACATTAGCAAGGTAACAATCACTGTCCATTATGCAAGCACACATTAATATGGACAAATGAGACTCAAGAAAATCAAACAACGAAAACAATGCCAAAACATTGCAAGAATGACAAAAAAATAAATAAAAAATCCTTGAGCACAACCATTCTCTGACAAGGGAAAAAAAACAGATCATTCCACTCCATCTCATGTTCAAATAATAGAGCGTACTTCTAAATAAATATTCATTTGTTCATAAAAGATGTTGTCTTTCGTTTTACAAGCTATTTTTATATTGACATAGAGCTGTACAATGCGTCTGAGCCTGACCAGGGTCCTGTACTTCAAAGTTAGTTGATCCTATCCCTGATATGCCTCTCTTGGCCACTTAGACAAACCCACACAATCACAGTCTAGATTAGTGCTATGCAGAGGCAGTTTATTGTCTACTTCAGATTACCTTGTGTTTTTCTGTGGTGCGTTCATGTAAAATAGGCAAAATGAACCGTACCAAGGACAAAAAAGACAGAAGTTCCTGCCACAGTGACAAAGTGGCTACTACTGTCGCCTCAAGCAAGAATGTTTGGAGTTTGATCCACGGTCGAGACTAGCCCTTTCAGTGTTCAGTGTTCTCCCCGTGCCTGACTGGTTTTCTCGGGGTGTGCTGGTTCATCCCATCATCCTTGAAAACATGTGCAATATAGGTGAAACTTCCAGTCAGTGCACATGACCAAGTGGCTCAAGATCTGGAGAGAGTCCCCAGGCCCTGCTCAGTGTTGCCCACTGCTCCTGACAGGTTGCCCCAGTGGCTCTGGATGATGGATGGGTTAAATGCAGTGTGGTGACTATACTTGTTAAAAAGTTAGGTTACAATTATTACCATGGAGGCTGAGAGGATTTCAAAAATAATTAAAGCCTGTCTGCAAAAATGCCATTTAGAGTAAACGTGCAGGCTATAACTCTATAAGGTGTGACCTGATAACACTAAATAACATTGCTGGTCAAAGTTGAGGCTTGCATGACTTCGCTCCACTCAGCTGTGCCACCAGGGCTGAGACTTTTTTCCCTCTCCACATAGCATTTTATATTCCCTCTTCCTCCTCAATGGCAGCTCATTTGTTGTTTCTGATTGGTCAGTGGGTTGTGGTTCTGTCCTTTATCTGGAACTGCTCCGGAACAGGGGCCAATCAGCACATTTTTACATGGAGATCTTCCTTGATAGAAAGTGTACCTTGTGATACAGAAAATCCAAGGTTGACCTCAAAGTTATCTTACTAACGCCATAATACAGCTTTGTTGTCCAGGTCCTTGATCTCCTGACTGCTTGTACACAGACGTAATTCAATTATTCTACTGTTTCTTTGTGGTTTAGTGGAGGCCTTGACCTGTCCCTTGGGTATGCATCATATTAAGATCACACAAGGGTTAAATCCACTTTTGGACTCTCTTGTGACTAATGCTAGTCCATGTAAACACAGCTCTGTAAAGGCTCATAAATGTATAACAAAGAGATAACAAATAAAAATTGCAGTTCTTTGTGAATAATATTCAGTAATTTCTTAATTCTAGATATAATATATATGAATGATGTTAGAGCCCTGGAAAAATGCCAAGTTCAGGTAATTATACGGTCTGAGTCACACTTTTCCGTGTCCCCAGGCAATCTAAATGGCCAGTGCTTTTGTGGACTTGATCATGATTTGTGCCTGACTCATCTGAACTAGTTATTAAAACATACTGTGTTTTAATAACATAACAACATGTACTTGGTTTGGATATGCTATTCAGTAGAGCTGGAACAGGAAATGTGAGTTAAATGCAAGGGACCCTGCAGGTCAACAATGACCAAATTATATTAAATCATTTCATTGCATGCTTCTGACAAAGACCCAAACATATTTCTAAAATATTAATTTCATTCATCAGTAAATTGCATGCTCTCTTAGTTTAGCCTGAATAAACAACTGCTTGCAATCATCACTTCAAATGTAAAGTGACGCACCAAGCCTTTGTAAAGGGATTGAAATTAAGTCATTGAATTGTGATTTCATTTCTGGAAATGACATTCCAATCTGAGTCGGTACTCTGCAGAAAATAGAAGATAGATTACAAACATTATCCGAGAGAATGGCTCAGGTTTACAAAACACTGTGTGTAATGATTGCATTAGTTTTGTTAAAATGTCTTGGAGAAATGTTTTACCTTCATATTACTAGAGAAATAGTCAGGGTAAAACAATGTTCAGGATAATGTCAATAATGTCCCAGGCCTGGATCAAATGCATTCTAATTTGACAGCAAAATATGACAAAGTTATTCCAATGGCCCAACTGTTCAACAGGTGAGCCGATTGGAGCTGTTCAAACTTTAAAATGTGGGCCAAAATTAGTCTTGGGATTTTGCCCATTTAATTCTAATGGGAGTTTATAGAATGTCTTTAAATTCAAGCTTATATTGACATTATTCTGCAACTCATCACTTCAGTACATAAAAATATTTCAGCATCAGACTTTCAAAGTTTACATGACTTTTCTTTTTTTTATTATTTTCTTTTTTTTATTTATACTTTTTCACATCTTCAACTGGTTTAGTTTAAAGGACAATTTAATACAATATATATTATATAACTGTTTATTTAAAATGGGAACGTTAAGAGTTTCTCAAATTTCATTGGTCCCTACAGATTTTGGTACTGCCCCCTGAATTCTTTTATGTCTATTTGCTCCACCTCCTGGAAATCAATGTAAAACCGAGAGACCTAGCTGGCCAGGCTAGGTTGTTATGGTTACTGAGCTTCATATGTTCAACACTGCTTCAAATTTTAGCCCTTTTCGCTAACACTAAATTTACAAAAGATATATTGAAATATAGAGAAAGTCTCCGTTCTGAAAATGTAATTAAAATGTCAGTTTATCACAAAATTCAAGATCCATCCCAGTTCCCCGTAGTCTCCCATATTGTTACATACATACATAGCTGTTTAAGCTTGTTTTACTAAACACAAGAAACTTTTTTGACATACTTTTTCTACATAATGTATTCAGAATCCAGTGTTTAAGTTGGGTCATTGCCCAAACTTACAAGACACCTAGAGAAAGAGAACTGGCTCCAATGTCATTTATCATCTTAAAATACATTTTGTTGGTTTACTGCAAGAGAAAAAGTAGCTTGATTTGTGCATGCAGGAGGGATGTTACTTTTGTTATTTAGTTTTTTTTCCCCCTCCATACTGATATAGTGATTGTAGCTGGAATAAAATGCTATGAACGGAGAAAGGGAGAAATAAATTGATGTACTATTTAAAGGATCAAATATAGCCACTGTATTGAATGCAAGTAATCAATGTTGCTGACAATTCTCCACAGTCTAACTTTAAAAAGAAAAGAAAACTCTGTGAAGCCAATGATTATCTGGAGGCTTGACCTCTAGTCAGATATAGTTCATGGGCAGCCGCCACAGTCTGACTACTCTGCTGTGGCACACATTCCCATAGACAGACTGTTACACATTATACATGTGCTAACAAAAACAATTATCTCCACAACAGCAACACATATGGACAGCTAAAGGCCATTTGGTCAGATGAGGTTGCGCCGAAATACTCAGGAGGCTTAGGAAAGGCCAGCGATGCCAATTAGGAAAGTCCCTAGGGTGTTATGCATCTTATCTGCACTTCCTCATGAACCTCTAGCCTGTGAGCAGATACAGGACTGCTCCCAGGCATCGTAAGGTGCAGGGCGAATGAGATAAGGAATTAGAGCCACAATCAGGGCCAAGCAGAGGACTGATTCATGTAATAACGCAGCCAAAAGATCAGGGTGCATCACTGCTTAACATCATCTGTCATTAGTTAGCTTGTGGAATCACAGTGTCTTAAAAATCCTTAAGCATTTTTAGTGATGTGCATAGAAAGTATATATGTTATATGTAGCTTACAAATTTGTAATGTGTTAGAGATTCTGACAATGTAAGCTTGTGAAAAAACATAATTCTTTGATAGTATGAAAGTTTTTAAGTCCAGACTTTTTTAATTTCTTGGTGTGTCCAGACTCAAATATAAATAGATTTATATTGTTACACTGAATTAAATGAAAGCAATCCCTTAAAACTGCCTAACAAATCCCCTAACAAACTTCATCCAAAGTCCTCAAAACACTCAATATGAAATTTGATTCAATATATGGACAGTGGGAGGGTTATGTTAAGTATGGAACATGTTTTGTAAATGTGTTTCTGGTCTTATCTTATCAACTCATATTAAAAACATTTAAGAACATTATGTCACGGTATTTGTGTTTTTAATGTCATGGTTATCAACATGTTTTTGCATCGCATTATACCTCGAAACTGGTTATTGCCCAAAGCCTACTGAAATGTGATGTAATTCTAAACCATTGGCTTTGTGCCATATCTGCACAGACAAATTGACTGGTTTATCATTACAAATGAGTGATATTGATCCTGTAAAAAAATCAATAAGGTGTGTATGCATCATCAGTTCTAATCACATATTCTATGCATTTCTGGAGAGACTCACACAAGTCCAGTCCTGTCAGAACAGTTGTTTCCCTCTTTTTCCCCACAAAGTCCTAAACAGCCCACTGCCAGACACTTAGACGGTGGAATCATACTGATGCAGTCGTTAAAAGCAAAAACTGAGTAAATAGGCAGGAAAATGGATTGGCGATGTATTATATGCTCCGTGATTTGAGTTGAACTTTCAGCAAACTGTCTAATTTCCAAGACCAGAGTGTGCCAAGATCAAGACAAGAAAATATCTCCAATAATTTGTCACAGATGAGCAGTGCACTGATCTGTCTTTTCAAAGACATGTTGTAATGTATATATTGTGTCAGTCATGTCTCAAAATATGAAGCATCATCACTTGATTTCAAAGCCAGATAAGTGACTTGCTAAAATAACACCCCCGAGATAACACAGCTAGTGAGAAAAGCATGAGGATCGACTGGGTTAAGGATAAGAAACAAGTGTATAACAGGAGATACAAGTACAAGAAAGTGCAAAGAGGGTGACGGAAAATGCCCTGCAATTTCGACAACACTTTTCTCATGAAGCGCTCCCTTTCCCCTCATAAGACATCTCTGTTCCTCAAGCCTGTTACTTTGCTCTGGGCTGCGTGACAGTCCTCAGCGGGGTGTTTGCTGCGATGAGAAAAAGACCGGGGGTGGGAGCCCAGAAAGCGAGTGCGAGAAAGTGACGGAGGACTGGAGCACGGCATATGGAAGGAGGTGCATGAACTGTTGAAAAGTCAGGGAAAAAGAAAAGATGAAACACATGCAACGAGAGAGTGGGCTAAGCAAAAACGCTCGAGTAATATCACTAGTACTTAATCCACTTAATGTTTCCACAAACACGGGCGTAATTATTACTGATTAAACGCATGCAGATTAAAAGCGTATTTACCTTTCTTTTCAAGCACATTCTGGTATTTTTAGAAAAACAACCTAGTAAATGAAGTAAAAAAAATAAATATCTATATGTTATAGTTATGTTTAAGCATGAGCCACACCCAGTTAAATGTGAGGAAAGACTGAAAGGCTGGAAGCAGTAACAAATTGTAATAGATACTAAGAGACTGGGTTTAATAAGGAGTAGGAGCAGACGGTGGAGTCGTGAATTGAGGCGTGAAGAAGATAAGAGTGGGAAGGGAGGAAAACATGAATGGAAGAAGAGAAATCTACCAAACAATGACCCAAAAAACAACTAAGAATAGTGAGAGAAAAAGTGGGAAAGAATGAATGAAAAATGGTAAGAATAAGGATGTGTGAAGTGCAAGAGAAGAGTGGGCACAGAGAGGTGGGAGCTGACAACGCAGGGAATGGAAGAGTTTGTGCTAACTCGCTAATTCAGAGATGTCTAGGTGTGAAGGAGAAGTGAAAAGTGAAAAAAGCTGAAGTGAAGGATCTGGGGGAGGTGGTAGAGGAGGAGGAGAATCACAGTTCGCTGATGGTGACGCATGAGAGAATCCCAACGAGAACTCCAGCCAGAGCTCCGCTGATGCTGGGTGGATTCCTTTCAACAGCACAATGACACGGCAAAGACACACGAACATGGTCTACGAGTCCAGCATGAGTCAGCTGTATATTATTATTGGGAATTTCAATAAAAATATTAGACCGGCTAAGGTTTACATAACTCTTCACCAGCACAGAGGTAATCTAACTTTCTGCAAACTAGAGACGTGTCAATGGAAAGAACTTTGAGTGAAATATATTTAAATATATGGTATCTTCTGTTGATAATTCAAAATTATTGTAGAGGAAAGGATGTAATTCATTGTGATTTTCTACAAACATGGAATAACCACATTCTTCTGCCTTACCAGGACTCAGGAGGACTCTTTTGACCAGTTAATGACTGTGCTTCAAGAGAAAACGAAAACAAGCCAGTAGGTCTTACTGTTTATGATAGAGTAAGGATTTTATGATTTAAGTTTGAGTGCAAAGGGTTAAATCGCCATAGAAACCAGCAGGAGTTTAATCACCAGTTTCTCCAGCTGCCCACAGCAAAAAGAAACTCAACACAGCTGCAGAAGAGTTCCGCTTGTTTTTTTTTTAGCTCACGCTCTTATGAACTGATTTAATTTTAAAATATTCCGACGTGTTTTCCCTGGCTTTGTTTATAGATGACAGCATGTCCCTGCAGGGTTACCATAGCTGTTCACACACTTTAAAAATGGGTGCAGGGTGTGAAATTGCAATTTGCACTTAAAAACTATGCACACCCACCTTTGATTCAAAGTTCAAAAGTCAAAGGTAAGAGAGTTTGATCTTTGCCTTCTGGTAGCAAGGTGCCCTTACTCAACCTGGGCCTGTCAGAAAACGCTCATGACTCACTAAATCACACAAAACAAGTCAATATCCCCATTTCCATTTTATAAAAAACAGTACAGAGGACATTCTGTATATAGATGAGCTACTAGTCCTTGTTAGGTGCTCACTTTCCACTCAAATGGCATTGGACACAGCACAAAAGCCCTGAGGCCCCCCGCCACACTGACTGGCCATGGCTTAGATCTGTTCTCTATCATTAGAAAAAACAATTCAGGGGATCAATAATGTATCATGTTATTGATCATTGTTACATGGCATTATCCTTAGCTTCCGGTTTCCTCAGCAAGAAGCTCTAAAACAGTGGCTTTTTTTATCTGTAGTTTGAGTAATAGTACCTGAGAGTGAAGAGTAAGGTTCATGGCAATAAAAAAAAAAAAAAAAGTTCATCAAATGTTTAAATTAGAACTGCAAGCCCATGTTCATTTGGTCCAAAACACTGCCTACAAGCCTACAATGTTTGCTCTTCCACCAGTAGCAACATGGTAGAGATTGGCCACCATTTTAACATTAGAATGATACTAGAACTGCTACTGCTCTCCAAGAACAATGTCAGCTTTAGCTTGAAAGAGAATTAACCAAAACGACACACTTCACTTCAAGGTGTACTATGAAACATCTTAGAAAATAATATGTTGTTACTTACCCTACTTCTGATGAGAAAGCTGCAACTGTGCAACCTCATCTTCTTCTTCTGTGGTGTTTTACGGCAGCTTGCATCCATGGAGTTGCATTACTGCCCCCTGCTGGTCCCACATCCTAAAAGAAGTCCTGTTTGTTTTAAAAGGTGCAAAAGTTGACGGACCTTTGAGCGTTCCTGCTGACTCCACATTACAATACATATTTAAGTCAGGTTCTTCTTTGCTCATGTATGGCCATCGTGTCCATCAGTCTTTCTGATACATACTTAATACAATTCACAATATGCTCCACTGTCATACACACTCAGGTGTCACAAAGTACCGTTGCAAGTTTCTCTATTCTTTGAAGAGTGCTATGAAGATTGGTATGTCCTCTTGGTAGTCTTCTTATAATGACTTTCTCCCTCCTGTTCCCTCCCCCTGTACCTCAGATATATATATATATATTTATATATTTTCTTTTGAAGTGCATAAAGATGTCTTCCCCTTGTCTCTTGATCCTATTGCTGCTGCCACATTTGATGAATATTTTTCCAAACAATGTCTTTTCCCTCTGAATGAATATGATAAATAATCTGAATAATAGCGTCTAATCTTGTGATGCAGAAACTTGAATACGGAGATCAAGTGAAGTAAAAATACACATGTAAAAATGAAAACAACCACAAATGGTTGGCCCTTTGTGAAACAAATCCCTCACTTCCACTCTGGTGCCCTCGGTCTGTAGTGCCACTTGCGGCTGAATGGAGTTGCCTTGATCACAGGGTAGGGTCTAACTCGGCACTCCCCTTTCAGACACACTCCCCTCTGTCTGACAGGAGCAGGTCCTCTCTGTCACCACGGTTACGCACCAAGCTTAAGTGGCAAATAATCTTTCATTCTGTGTGAATGAATGAATGAATGCAGAACTTGTGTCTGTCATGAGGAGCAGAAGCCAGTGATACACACAGTGAGTGACTCTAGCGGTGCAGACTTGGAGGGTCTAATAAGCCACATGCCCTCAACACTCACCGGTTTCAGACGGCCCTTAGTATGGCTGATCTTTCGTGTGAACGCCCAAATCGAGGTAAAGTGAGCAGGACGAGGGTGCAGGGACCAGATTTGCACGCAGAGATTCAGAAGCTGGATTATGTGATAAATGATTGGATAAATGAATAAAAGAATGAATCATTTTTAAAGCAGTAATCCTCTGAGATCTAAAGTGGTTTTAGGTTGATTTTTTGTGTCTATTTTATATTTTATTTTATATTTTATTTTTTTATACAATAGATTTTCAAACCATATTTCGTAAATTCATTAAGGGCATAAGGAGCAGCATAATACCCAAATGCTGAACTGCATTAGCTCATATTGTTTTATTTTATTTGAGAAAAAAATGTTGCATTCAGTGTCTAAAAACTCACTGGTTGTAAATAATAAAAAATGTAAAATAATATGACTTTGATTTTTTACCCAGGTGCAATATAAAGATCAAATCATGCTATGACCCATACTATGCTCCAGAGCCTATGTATATGTTGCTGCATGTGAAGCAAAATAAAACAAAAATTAAAAAAAAAAGAAGAGAAGATGTGCCTTCCCTTCATAAAAGTCTTTTAACTGCCTTTTACTCTCCCATTTCCTCCCACCAAATCTTCAGAGTCCTTTCCTTCCCTTAAACCTCACCAAGGATGAGCTCCACTGCTCGAGCAAAACAATCACTGGCTTTATTCTCAGCCGTAAACAATTTTGTCAGGATTACAGACCAGACTACATGTCACGTCCCAGTAGTTCACTTGTAAAAGCTTATTTGTTGCACACGAGAAAAAAAATATATTATGAATTTAAAAATCCCTGACACGGTTGGTAAATACACAGAGGTAATTAGGAGTTGCTAAGCAGTTTAGCGAAGATGCAGACACAAAGACGCTAAATTACAACTTCAGTCGCTGTGACGGGGATTGAAAGACAGGGTCGACTGGGGAGGTAATGACTTGAGACAGAAGTTGGATCCAAAGTACAGACATGCTGTTTGCTTGTGAGTTTGTTCCTCATTTTCCGACTGACTCATTGTTGTTTACCTACCTCCTGACAAGACAAATCATGGCCTGTCTGTATCTTCCATCTGCTCCCCAAACATCTTTAATAAGGCCCTTTCTCCAGTGTCGTGAGCTGGTGTGATTATCCGCAATGGTTAATGAATTCTGTCTTGCTCCTTGCTCGTGGGAGTACTGAGGGGCTTCCAGCAAATGATCAATTGACGATAGAGTTATTTTCTCACATCTTTAAATAAGACAGATAGATAATATAAAGTTTGGCCAGAGGCACTGGGACTATTTATTCCACTTTGGAATGCATTCGGAGCTTACCATTTTCCGTCAACACGCACTCACAGAAACCACGGCTCCGGGGGTCAAACCAAATCAAGTCTAATGGACCAAGTTTTTGTGTTGTTTACACACTCTTTTTTCTCCCAAATGTCTGAGCTTTAAAGCCAAAGTCATATTACACAGTTTCTCGGAGCCTGTTCTTAATCCCATGCGTTCTAACTTTAAAGGTGGAGTCTGTAGTTTTGGTGTGATTACAATTTCAATTTTAGTAGTGTTTTAGTTTAGAAATTTAGTTCATTAATGTCTTAAACAGAAGATTGTGTTCAATTAAAAAGCTGTGCTCAGGAGCTTTCATTTGTTCATTGGAGCTTTGAATGTTTTCCAGATGCAAGGAGTGTTACTTTGAGACAGTTAATCACTACCAAAGTCAAAGTTTTGATTTATTTATTTTTTTTCCAAAAGTCCATTTTGTCTTACCCTAGTGCAGTGTCTCGTTTCACTAGGGAGACTTCAGTAATAATCAGCGGGGGGAAAGTGCCACTAGTAGCTAGAAAGGTTTGACTAAAAAAAAAAATGTTTTAATTTTTAATTTTTTTTTTTTTTGCAACAAAATAAGCGGTGTGACAAAATGTCCAAGTAGCGCTGACATCTGATATCAATAAATACGGACCGTAGCATTGGACACAGTGACCCCTGATACTGTTCACCAATAATTGTAATATGATCTACCTAGTGAGTGATATGTAGAAATGTGTATTGGCCATAACTGAGTGAGAGAGAAGAGAGAGTGGGCGCACCAATAGCAGGCCTCTTTATAGGCAGCAGTAAACATGGCCCATGTGATTCCTGTCATTTTCTTCCGTGGGACCGTGCCTCACAGAAAAAGGCCAACCATTAATAGGTAACCAACAGTATCCCCACTTGGGGCTGTTAGGGGGCCGTTCCAGTTGGGTTAGCACCCCTTACAGACAGCAGGGCAAATGCACATCATACACATCTTACATTCTATATGTTCTGTGCAGTTATCTGAAACTCTGGGTTATTCTAAATCGTCCAACATGTTTACAGACAAACAGGCTAGTCACATGATTTATAAATTATACTTTGCAGCAAGGTATGTTTAATCAAGATAGATGCTTTAAATTTTAAACAATAGTATAAAAGACTCATCTACTTGGAGAAAATGTGCATTTGCCAGAAAATGAGCATTTGCCAGAAGATTTGCCAGTGTGAGAAGCTCTCTGGCTCCAAAAACAGGGCAGAAGCTGTACATTATACATTATGCACTTGGATGCATGCAAACCCACACATACTTTTATGAGTCACATTCAGGTATATAAGCAACACTCATCTATACAGCCTCTCTAACATACGTTATACACACAAGAACAGACAGGCTGCAGGCATGTTCTGAAGAACGTTTGAACATTTTTGATGCAATCAGGTTAACGATCGTAATCCTATGTTTCAGTCAATTACTCAAATGGCTCTAGAAGACTGCAGGCACCGTTTTAAATAAGGTTCAATAGATCTGCCCTTAGTGTGGAGTGTTATGAAGTAATGATACCATTTCTGGAGCAGCCCACTATTTTTTTTTTTTTTCTCAGACTGTATAGCAGAAAGATGAACAGACCTAGACTATAGGCATGTTTTCATGAAATATAAAGCAAAAATGAAGCAAACGTTGTGCTGCAAAAAGAAAAAAAATGCTTAATTGGTGCATTAAGGGGTGAATAAATTGTGTGTGATGTGAGACTTTCCACAAGCTTTTTTTTTGTGAGTCTTTCTTTTTTCTTGTGACTGTCTTTTTAATGTTAGACAAAGACAGCTGTATGTTTCCTATTAATAGCGCTATTATAAATGTCTTAAAATCATCAGTATTAGTTTTATTAAGAGTAATAGTTTTGTCTTCAATCATCCTGTATATAAATTGAAATATGAGTTATATGTTTTTGAAAACTGGAAACAGCTGTCAAAGTGAGTTGGACATTTGAAGAGTTTATTTGATAAGGGGGGAAAAAAATCCACTTTTTTTAAACTCTTTTTAAAATCTTATTTTCCCAAAATGCAAATTTAATGTGTTCATGGAATCACTACTTTTACAACTTACTCAATATTCCTGTACTAACTACTTCTCTCTGGTGCTTTTCAGTGCAGCACTCCCACTAAGCATCCCATGATGTTGACCCCATCAGACGTGTTCCTCTTTACACATGCTACAATAGTACAAATTAGTCAATGCAGGTTTCAATCCTCTCATTCTAAAGTTAGGAAGGATGTTTGCTAAGTTTTAGAAAAAAAAGTATAATAATTCACATTGCATCTGCTACTGTATGTCTAAAGTAGTTCAGACCTTGTCCTGGTAGTTTTTAGATTACCAAATGTGTAGTAATTACCTTGGCTAAGTGTCCTCTCAGTGACAGTGGTGTTTTCTTTTGCTACATTGTTCAGAGTAATGCATGCATCTTGCTGCAAAACATATTGCTTTCCCAATAGAGTATGTGTCATGTGTTCCAAAGTATCATGTTATCTCTGGACTGTGCACACCAAAATGGCTTTCAGGCTTCGCAAATATTTAGTGTACAATCTCTCTGCATCGTGGAGTGAAAGGATTGTGCTGGGGCTCATGGGCAGTAATGCAGCCAAAATCTAGAAAAGGATGTCCTTCAGATTTTTTTCTTATACTTGTCTTGCCATCTTTAAATCTTCTTTGTAGTGTTTTGGTGCTCTGCCCCGCTCTGAGAGGAAGCATACTCTGTGCCTCTGACAGTGTTATTTGTCTGTTCTTTTCAGCTGCCTCCAAGAACACGATTTTTCAAAGGAGAATTTGGTTTCACAGGTTTGAATGGCAACAAAGGACACAGGGAAAACAAGACAGCTCCCAGACAGAAAGCAAACAGACTGAAGCTGGCCAGCAGATTTTTGCAGTGGAAGCAGTTTGTCCACAGACAAAAAGGAGAAGTGAGGAGATGAATCACTGTGAGCAAGATTAGAGTTTAGAGTTGCTTTTGTCTGTGAACATTGCACAAAACAAGAGTGAAGACTGCAGAATAAGAAAAAAAAAGTGACATGAAATACGCTCACTGAAGTTTAAACATCATTATTTTTCATTATTATTGTGGCTTTCTTATACAATCCTCCTCTGATTCTCACGAACAAGTTAATTATTTCACTGAAGAAAAAAACAACTTTTTTTGACCAAAAGGCATAACAGGGATGACTGGAGTTTCTTCACACATTACAATAAGATGTTTTGCTCAATGTTAAATTGTAATATATTGTGCAATGTGAGCCAATGCAATGTAATATTTTAGTATTCATACATATACTTAGCACTGCACTGGTTTAATTTGTAATGGAATTCTCTCCAAAGTTTTCTGAATCTCAAACAACGTCCCACGTCCCTTATGACGCCATTCTAACATACAAAGCTGTAATATTTTAATGACTATGAATATTCTTTACGCAGAGCAGGAAAGTAAAGACATATAAAATTCATTTCAGGCCTGGGTGAATTTGCCTTGACTTCTCTAACGGGGATTCTGTGTGTCTGCATTGTACTTTGCAGCTGCTGCACTAGAGAGTATGTGTATTAGAGAATTCTACCAGATCTGAGCTCATCGTCAGGGTCGTTACTTTAATCATGAACAGAAAAGGTTCCCTAGGTGAAGCTGTCATATGCTGTAAAAAGTCATTTATCACACAGAGGTTGTTAAGGCATACTTTTGGTGAGAACAAAATAAAAGGATTCTGTTTTTTATCATAGATTTTGTTGTTTAAAGGAGACAAGGGGCTGTTAAGCTAACTGTAGTTGCATCCAGTATGTGTTTTCATGAGATTGAGTAAATATTCAACATAAATTGAATGGCAAGGCTGTATAAAAGGTTCATTCTTTCTAGATTGCTGTTGATAGGCTATTTCATCTTAATGAAAACCATGAAGCAAATGTTTCTGAAATTATCTTTGTGCATTCACCTGAAACAGTTAACATATGAACATTTGATGCGTGATGTGTGCATGGTTTTCATATTAACTGCAGCAAATCAACTGCAACTTGGACATGTATGGAGTCAGGGGCTAATTTTACAATACCGCCTTAGAAAACGCATTTGTGGTAGGGCAGTCTTTGTCTCTACTGACAAAACTGACACCTTTCCCTCAATTTGTCAGGTGCTTCTTCTCAAATAAAACGTGTAAAAACACACAGTTGGTAAATTATCATTATTGTGTGCAGAGCCAGGAGTGGAGACTGGAGACAGATGTAGCAGCACCAAAATGTAATGACACATGAAGCTTAAAAGACATTCTAATATCACTTTTTTGTCTACATTGCAGACCTCAGTACAACACATGTGGGGTGACAATTCATCTCAGGCTTGCTCTGATGCAAATGTGCATTATTCAGATATTTCTAAAAATAAATGTGCTTCTGCAAAATGCTCTGGCTACCACATTTGATTTAGTAAAAAAAATCCAGAGGGAGATGATTCCAATTGTAGGATCAGTGAACAGTGAAGGCAAAGACAGTCACCTGAGAAAGAGATAAAGGTCTTTAAAGGGGATGGTAACAGGATGATACATGTCTGGTTCTGGACTTCTAATGGAGCAGACTAAATACCTCTGTACCCATGGGTCACTGTTCTATCTTGCTGTATGACAAGTCAGGAGCCACGAGAAGAGCGACAAAAGAAATAAAAAATCAGAGGGTAAACTGGCGAGGAACAAGTCAGAGAAAGATGGTGAGATGCAGAGGAATAGGTCATGTGGAACATTGATTTGCCCACATTACCTTCCAGAGCAATGGTTAGACTCCACACATAAAGGGTCTGCTGGCAGCTCTGTGTCTGATAACATGTGTGACCTTTGCACCACAATGCAATGAGGGAAAGGGGGGTGAGAAAAGGACTGTTAGACATGGGGCATGATTGCCACATAGCTAAGAATGTGGAGGCAAAAGGGTTGTGATAGCTATCTCATAAATCCTCCAGTCTAAGAAGGGAAAGGAAAAAGAATGCCATAGGAACACACACACACAACCTTATAAATCCTATGGAAACAGAGGCTATCTGAAATGATATTGGTGACCACTGACCTTACTATCCAGATGCAGACAATGTACGTGTTGGAGCCATCTCACCTCCAGTCACTGTGTAATGCTCTACTGTTTGTATATGGATATTGCTGTACAAAGAAAAGATCCCCATTGCTTCATGTAGAGGCTATGAGGGTTTTGACCATCACGTCCTTCATGTCAACAGTTGTTGTACAAACTGGTGCACCGATGACTTACATTCAGCACAAAGTCGGAGTGCTATTATTTTTTAACACATAATCTGTAAAGGCTTCCACAGAAAAGGGCAGATACTCTAGGTGAAAACTTGGTGACTGGGGTAAACCATCTGCGAGTAACCACCTACCACAGTGGAATTTTATTAGAGCAACACTGTGTAACAGAAACGAGTGCTCCCTTCTTTTTCAAACCAAAAACATGCCCATGACTGCCAGTCCTGCAGCAGCAAACAAGCCAGTCATTTGGTTGAAATCAGCTTTGAGAGGAACATGATGGATATCCTGGCCGGCCAGACCAGCCAAGTAATTCAAACCTATTTCCACAGAGATCTTTCCTACCTGACCAATCATTTATAAAGCATTTTATAAAAATGGAGTAGGCTGTATGTATTGCTTTAAATCTCTAATTGGTTGTATATTTTTCACTTTTCTGTATGTTTAATGAAATTCATGATCATTCCTAAGGGTCAGAGAACATTTTAAGAAGGGACAACTGAAGCACTGCTCTCACAGCTTCAAATAGTACACAGTAGATAGAGACTGTGGATGACTTTTTGCTATTAGCACAATAAATACTTGTATACTTTGACAGTTATGTTATTTACAGTGCAGCTAACTAACTAACTAACTAACTAACTAACTAACTAACTAGTGTAATCTGTCATCTTATCACTGCCAATTTAAGTCCAGTCCAAAGTATTGATTACCTTTTGTGCACAGCTCTGAACAAACCTGATGATACTAAATGCTCATTTTCATACTTCTTGACAATGTCACTGCTGGCAACACACGTTTCCTCCATCCCTGCCTCTGATCCAGTGTCTGGATGTCAGGTATCCTCTATCACTGTATTGTATGCTGCATGGTCATGGGCTTCTTCACTTAATGTGCATTTACATAATGTGCGAACAACCACACAAAACCAAACACTGTACAAATATTGAACATGTTGTGTGGGTAATTTTGAACTCATATAAAATCATCAGCTATGACTTAAATGACTGTAAAAGCAGTGAGTTTAATGTCTTTACAATATACAGTAACATTTATTGATCTGATGCACTGACCCAGTCCCCGTTTCATTGGCAACACTGGCACTTTTGTAACAAGCTGTTAAATGCCAAAGCCAATTAAGGTGTTTATAGGCAAATCACAGTGATTTGAAAAAGGAACAGGCTGCATAGTGTTGTGGAGAAAGCCTTGCTCTAATTACATTCAATGTAATTAAATTTCCTCTTGTCTTGTTCAGTGATTAGCAAAAAATTAGTCTAGTTAATTTGTCCGAATTAATGATGAACTTTTTTTCATCCCTTCTTTTGCAGAACATAAATTAATGTTTCTATGGATGGCATTCATTGTCTTCTGCCACCTTACCTAAAATAATAATTAGAAAACATAAAAAGGTCATTTAATGAGGGAGAAAGGGAGGTGTGTAAATTGCCTTGAAGGTGAAAGCTTACTAAAGGCCAGCAGCAAAAGCAGGTTAACTGCATGGTTAAAGTTGCATTGTGTAAAACGTTGTAACATATAGTATAAATAGTATACAAATAGTATACTTCAGTCATAGACGTATTTAATAAAATCAAAATGACACAATTTGCATTTGTCAATTTTGGAAAAATAGACATGCAATGCCCCAGAGGACCGTATGCAATTGTAGTTTGCACTTTCACCACCATGTTTCCACAAAAAAGGTGTGGAAAATAAATTAAATAAAAAATTAAAAATAGCCAACGGACTCAGAGCATTAAATGGAAAGAGAGAGAGTGCATCCTCCATGACTGCGGTTCATCTAGCTCCAATCAAACTGTGGTTCAAAGACATGTTGCCTGTCAATAAAAGTTACGTCAAAGAAGATTGTGAACAAAGGAAATAATTAAACATAGTTCCTCCTGCCGTTGTGCTAACATCGACCAAGTATGTGGATTTACCTCACAGTTAACACACTTAACATGCAAAATCAATGTATTTTCACTTGACGTTTGTTGTTGGACTAATGGCTTTTTTCTGACAGCCTTGGACTCAGATGGTTTATTGACCTGAACACAGAGAATTGTCTGCTCTGTGCTCACGTCAATGCGATTTCTCAGCGTTCATGTGAGCCAACGTATTGATATAAACTAAGACCCCTGGGAGTGGTGTCTTTGGAGACAAGATTGAAGACATGATCTGAAGGTCATTGGTTGAGACCACTCTCTAGCTGCAGCCATTGCTCAAGTAATCTGGTACTTCAGTTGGATTTTCAAGACTGGCATAATTAGTATATAAAGACAGAATTTTGGTTTTTAACATTGAGAAATCTAATTCCTCAGAGGGATAAAATACAGATTAAACTGCATGCTGAAGGCATTAGTGTAGTAGTACACATAGTAATTCCAAGTGGTACCTCTAGATGGAGTGTCAGCTACTTAAAGGAAACTCTTAGAACTAATTGACCTTGTGTAATAAACATTTGCTTCAGTTATAAAAACGTGTTCTCAAAAATACTTTAGAGTGTTTAGTTTTTATAAATTTTGAAAAAGTAATTTCCATCGTATGCCGCCGTTGTTGTTGACGTTGCAATGCATTCTAGTCAGAAACGGTAGTAAACATATACGATTTTTAAAGTAATTGGGGGTTTTCAAGTGCAACTAACAATGAATTTTAGTACAATAGGACACTAAGAACATATTAAGCCCAAAAAGTGCTAATAGTCCGGGTTCCTTTTAAGAGTGGCACAAACCATTCCAATCAAATTCAGTTGTGGAAATGGGAATTTAAATCATGTTCTTTACTGTAACCACTAACAGGAATGGAAAATGTGGATTTTTATTTTGTATTCATTCAAAAAAGACTAAAGCATTAACGCTCTGCTGTGTTTTCATGCTACTCTGACGTTTTATAATTGCAAAAATTGAGACTAATTTGCAATTTGTGTCGACTTTTGAAATTGGTGATGCAAACCCCTACATTAGCTGTCTTTTTGTCTCATTTACTGTCCCTTTACATGGGTTTCACTTGGTATTAGCTAACTTTGAGAGGCTCGGTATGCACTTGAAATTTCAAATATGTGTGGGTGGAAGTTATTGTTATTGCCGTTTCACATTAGCATGGAAAGAACCGAACACGGCTTTTGTGAAATGTGGATGTAATTTTAGCCTCCCTTCTCTCGTGTAGCATATTTCACTAAACCACTGGTGTCATATAAAGTTTGTTAAACTTTAATGATCTTGAATGAAGTGTTGACATTCATAACTTCACCCTAACCTACTGCTGTCAACTTCCTGACCCTATTTTTGTCATGCAGATGTACGTGGTGCTGCCGCTGCCCGCTGTGAAATGAGATTAGAAGGACTCCATTATGATGTGTTCTAAAAGGGTCATCAGAGGCTAAAGTCTGTCATGGCCAATCACATCAGCCATTGGCATAGAATTTAAAAACACCGACCTCTTAATCATGACATGCCATTTGATATATTAGGTTAAAAGTATAGGCTAACGGATTGATTATTAGGACCAAAGGTGAGCCAATATCCAGTCGGCTTGATTTTATCTTCTTTTCCTTTTCGTTGTCATATCATAATAATACAGCAAAATAAGAAATTATAATTACATTTGGCTCCAGTGGTGGTAAATAAAAAAAACAGCACTTAACTCACACTCTGCATTAATGGGAAATCAATTCCCTGTAGTAGTCTCAATGTGATATACATCCAGATAACTGTTAATGAATTATAAATAAACCAAACATGAAAATTGAGTGTATAAAATAAGAGGTCGCCCATGTGCATGATTCCGGTCCCTTGAGTCTCACATGCGACGCCTTCAATTAATCGAATTTACAAACATCTGAGCCTCATTATTTCTCTGTAACTGTGTCTGCTCCATTGACATGCTACACTGTCACTATTAAAACGAATAAAATGCATTGATTTTGTGGTTTTGCTACCACACCATGATTTTTCTGTAAATCTACTTTTAAGTGTGAATCTCTCTATTTACCTCAGCAGCAATCATATTAAGCACTTCAGTGGCACTTCTTCTGACTATGTGTCCCAAAAATACTCATTCTGTAAGAGGTTGTTTACACTTGAACTCAAGTTATTTGTAGAGTAACACACATTTACTAGGTCTCATAAATTAGAGCTGTTTGCCTCAAGATTATAAGTGTCCTCTTAAAGCGTGGAAGGAGCAGCGTCTGGCAGGAAAACAGATTGGAGCTGGGCCTCAATAATATGTAAGTAACATGGAGAGGAGGCCTTATTACTGCTCAGTTTGTGTTGGGTCAGTGTGTTTCTATACAGACAGCAGCAAGATGCAAATACTTACTGCTTTGAAGACTGACAATTTGGTTTAAAAACATTACTTGAAATTCACAATTTTTTCAAAGAATTGTGGTCATTTTTTCACTGCACGATTCATAAAAAGCTACGTTGCTCTGGCAAAAAGTGATAAAATTTAATTTTTTGAATGGCTAATTGATTCACACTCAAATGCTTTATGTCAGTTGGGTAATATTTAAAAAAGCTAGAGCAAGCATTAATTTGTGCTTTACAAAGGCCATCAGAATAACTGCACTGTTCAAACACACTTTTATGTCATCCCCTTTAAAAAACAGAGTGCTTTTGTTTACCACCCGGGAAAGAGTGAACACAAACAGCATGTGGACTGACTATGAGTATTAATCCTAATTTTTTGGTGCAGATATGTACTGTATGTGTTAGTGACTGTGTTGTTGCCTAATGTGTGCAAATATTTCAAGTGTAGTATGTGCAGAAGTTTACTCATGACAAAAAATAGGTGTGTCGCCAAAAACAATTGCCCACTTTTAATATCACAGCTATTACATGCTAAGTAAGTTATAATATCATATCGCCAGGTTGCTCCCCTCAACTTACATGGTGCAGTTTCTCAGCATCTGACCCAGAGAGCAGCTATAGGCCATGTTTTATTGAGGCTCAGTGTTTAAGGTAAAAAGTTACATATAGATGCTGAAGAATAACAGACCATGAATGAAGGATTTGTTTTTCAGCATAGAATTCACTGCACATTGCAAATAAAAGTCTTGTCTTGTTTGGTGTTTGCAGAAGGGCACACTATTCAACCGTGCAAATCTCTTTACAATGAGCACCTTGTTGCTTTAGTCAGTTTTTTTCAAGGTTGAACCATGGGGATATTACCTCGGAGTGCATTCAGATTTTGGCTAGAGCTCCCAATTGGTGTTGTTAGAGTAGCCCGCATAAGTACAGTTTTTATTAGAGCCATAAAACTGCTTTGGGGATGATTCACGGACACAGCTTCTCGTCTCACCAAGGACCACAAACAGATTTGCTTTTACTTCAGAGAGGCAGCATTGAATAAACCAGGCTATTCTGTGCGCTGGCAGCTGTGCTGGGATTCTGGCCACATGCCTATTCTCATCTGCATACATACACACATCAAAACAGATAGATACAAGCCCACTCGGAGAACAACGCCTACGCCAGTGGTGATTTATATAACAATGTTTCAAACAAGAACACACACAAAGTCTTTTGCATTTCTTTGTGTCTAGTTCTCTTTTCAAAATGCAAAAGGCATATGGCATTTGGCTACTGGACTATGTCATGCATCTGAAAAATATATATATGTCTGTCAATGCATGTCATACCAAGGTTGTTATTGACTATGGATACAAAATACAAACGAATTTAAAGATAATGATTACACATAGCTTCTTGTGGCCAGAGAGATGCAGTGATTAAACAATTTGGTTCTTCTGACTTACAAAAAAAAAAAAAAAAAAAATTGCATTTGGCAGTCCTGAAAAATAGACATTAATGCTCCTTAGAACACACTGGAAGTACCATTGTTTACTTTTCTAGAAAGGACAAACTGGCTGTCCCCATGCTTTACAAAGAGAGGAATGTGAGGTGCAAAATTGTAATCTGCACATGGAACATGGTGACATCTACAGACAAAGTTTTGGTCTACTCCATTTTCACTGTGACTTATTACATTTACAGATTTGTATTCAAGTTGAGGTAAAAAGTTTTGAAGTTTGGATAACAATAACATCAACAGCCAGGAAAAACTGTAGTGTTGTTTTTCCATCATGAGAGAAGAAGATGAGACAATATTACACGTTGGAAATAACCTAACCTCTTGTGGGCCTATACAAAATCTATTGAAAAAAAGTTACGGCACGAATTGGTTCTACCAACACTTGGCTATCTAGTCTGGTCAAACCACAGGTGGGCTCAGCTGGATGCCTCAAGAACTGATTAACACAACGCTCTCCCTCCGGTCCTGGCTACCCTGATGCTACACAGGATATAGCAGGTGTCTCATTTGTGTCTCTTCACATTTCTCTCTCTGTTGCACACAAACCGACTCACCACCTGTTGATGAGCAGCTACAGAAACAAAGAGAAAAAAAAGAACAGAACATGAGTCAGTGTTTTAAATTATGTCCTCATTACCTTAGTTGGCAATGACTTCAGTAAAATTCACCATTTGCTCAGGGCAAAGTCACACTGAATAGAAGGGCTACAAGTTCCACAAACCAAGGGGCTAGTCATTTTATCTAATTTGCGGGCATTCATTTTACACTTTTTTGGAATCTTCAGTATGGGTTTCTCAAGATACACTTTCAAAAACACAGCTAAGCCAAGAACCCCTGCCATGTAAAGCTCACAACTTCAGTGGATTTGCCTTTTGCATTGGCTCCAATAGACCTCCATGATATGTGGCCCAACAGTGTTAACACCTGATACTATGAATGACTGTCCATGATTGTCCAGCATGCTGATTGTAAGCCTTCTTCCTGCCTAATTATATACATTATAAATATATCCCACCAACAGATAGTGGGTTATAACCTGTAATCAGTGTTAATGTTGCCAAACTGTCACCTCAAAATAACATTATTCCCTTATCTTGGAAAACAAATGCCATTTTAAAGTTGGGTTGATTAGTTTTTGGCCATTTCTGAGGATAAAAGGGCAGATAGCTACACCATACCTTATTCCTTACCTTTTTTATTGCATGGCTAAATGCGATAAAAAGCAGAATAGCTAGATTGTGTGCTCAAACAAAAACATTAATCTCCATCCAGCATTGTTCAGTCTGCTCTAGATGGCTTTAGAAACAGGAACAAGAAGTGATGACACATCCTCTGGGTCCTACACAGCTTTAAAACTATTTTTCCAAGATATAATGCAATATAATGCAAAGGGTGTTAATATAAAGTTCAGAAATGTTGCTTTAAATGACATGTTCCACAGTGCAACTTTGAGGTCCATAGAACCCAATGGAAGAATCCATTATTTACACTTTTTTTAGTGTCCCTGTACCATTACTCACAGCAGACAAACAGAGCACTGCTGGGAGAGAAGCACATGAAGGCTTAGGGTTTCTAAATGGGTTGAAAAGAGAGGTGGCAACATGTCAGCACTAGATTACATAGAAAACTGTATACTGCATGCAAATTAAGGAAGATTATGATGTGATTCTTTGATGACTAACAGCAGGTTGTGTTCTGAGATTCATCTGGTACAGTTCCTTTGAGGTAAAGCTGTGAACAGCATTTGACTGCTTCCCCCGGCCATTGTTGAACGAAAACGAAGCATATTCTTGGGTGCGTTTGTGCTTCTGTTTTGTTAGGTAAGTCACTGTACAACTCCCGCCCACTTCTCAAATCCCATGCAGTGGGCGCAAGTGTGAAGTCACAGTTGAAATTAACCTTAAATTGAGCGTTGGTGTTGCTTGTTGTCTTTAACTCGATTTAAATATGATGAAAGCCTCTGTGTGAGTGTGTATGTCTACTGTTTCACCCACACTGAATGAATCACTCGAAGCTTGATAGACTAATAATTCATCTTACTCCCACTGCTACTGTTTTTTTTGTGTTATTATTATTTGCATAGCATTAGTGCTACTCAGTCTGCTCAGACAATGACAAATCAACACTTACTTAGGCTTTTAGAGAGTATCCTATTCTTTCAGGGTGGTGTCAGTCTTATGACAATAGAAATTAGTGTGAAGTAAATAAGATCAGCTCAATTGCTGAGAGTAGAGAAGTGACTGAGACTACCTAAATTAAATATTAAAGACACACAGCTCATTTCAGTTAATTGAAGAGCTCCAGGCAACATCTGGCGAGATGCTTCGAATGCCTTGGCCATTGTCACTGAAGACTCAAACAGTGTTTTATGATTTATCATTTCCATTTAGGCAACAGATATTTTCTCACTTAATCTACCATATCTATAGCCCAAAGCAGCCAAATGGAAAATCAGAGTTCATTTTTACCGCTGACAGTGTAAGTCTTTGTCATGAATGGACTGGCTGTCAGTGCGTTACAACTTATTGCCTGGATAGTGGGATAACATTAACTCAGAGAATGGATTATTACCACTGCTTTAAGCAATGTAACTGTATGTGTGAGCATATGAATTATGATACTGTTTCAACAACAGCAACTGCCTAGTTATTAAATAAATTGTATTTGAAAGGAACTAAAATGTTGATGTATTTCCATTGAGTACAAAGAAGTGAGTAAATCCTGCTGTGTAGTGGTTCTACAGTCTGGGGCCATACACTGCTGCAATAAACAGTAGAAGAAGGTTATTGTTTCTGGCATATTCACAGCTGTGGGAAGATTTTTTGTAAAACACAGTTTGGACTTTTCTCTTGGATTTTTTTTTTATCATCATGATATCTTTATGCTTCATTTGAGAATACATTGCTACAATGCTAATTTTGTGCTCTGAAACCATTTACATTTATCAACCATAACATGCTCTAGTGGTTATCTACCCTTTTTGCCTATGTGTCAGCCCAGACCCATCAAAGTCCACACTCCACTATAGACTTTTGAGTATATACGGTGGGATCTGGCAAAAAGCTGTTCGGATCAGCTCCTTTTAGTCCGGGGGGTTAAGTTGGGTTGCCACAGATTGGGACTTGTTTGTCCAGCATTTAACACAGATTTTCTGTCACAGGCTAACTTATTTTCTTTCTTTTGATCACTTTTGGTGATGGACCAGTGTTTTTTAGCACAGAAGAGCTGCAGTTTTGTAGAAATACTCACCCACTCATCCAGACATCACACATTGCTCCTAAAAACAATCATTCTTATTAAGCTGTGGAAAAGGTAGGTACACGGTACACAAGTAAAATTAATATGCAAGTTATGTAAATGTATGTATGCTATCAACATAAAGTACACAAACGCTTTAGAACACGAACAAACTCATTATACACAAAAACAAATAAAGGAAAAAAAAAAATCTTCTCAATCGAGGAGAAAATAAACAGTGATTATTCCAATGTATTCTATCGGCAGGACATCCACTTGATTTGCACTCCCATCTGTGACTATTTCATGTGCAACAATTTGCCTCCTTCCTCATTAACATTCTGCTGGGGTCGATCACGTTCCAGAGATGTCCCTCTAAAGCAGCGAGCAGATGGCTGTTGATACCACAGTTATTCTCTACTCTTGATACTACAGTGGACAATTAGGGATTAGGGATTTGTTTATGTATACATAAGGCTTTCAGTCAAAATGGAACTAACAGAGTAGTACGCAGTGTTGATTGCATTAAAAAAATCATTAGACATTTCTGGTTCTCTTCTTTCCATTCTAGAAAATACATTAATGATGTGAAACCAGCTTTTTCTTTCTTCAAAACAGAAATCATTGATAGATATGTGGGAGGAATATCCAAGACCTGTCTCTGTTGTGCACTAACATCTGATGAGTCAGTTTGTACAGATATAGATACGGTGAAGTAATTAGAATCATTACAGTTCACAAATTTTGGGCTCATTAAATGTTTAAAGGCTGATTCACGGAAAACACTGACATTAACCAATGAGCTTTGTCTGGCTTGAGTTGTTCATTCATTCTTTGGCGCAGACAACAAATCTGGTTCAAGTGAATGGTCTACATTAAGTGAGGGAAAAATTAGGCACAATAGCTTGAGTTCAGTGCTCAAGTTTGTATTGAATTGGAGTCCTTCTAGTTGTTAGGTGCTGATGGTGGTTGGATGTCAGATGTAGGGAAGAAAAAATTGCTGCACACTCACTCACACATTCATTTCTGTCCATCTGAACTGCATCAGGTGGAGTACACACCTGATGGTCCACTTTCCTCCTGAAAACAACATCCTCACTCCATAACTCCACAGCAAAGACCAAAATGACACCCACATAAGGGTACAGCCAATATTCAAAACAGGATAAAGTACCCCATTTGGATCTTCACCTTACAGCCTCATCAGTTTCAAATGTTGGAATTGTTTGTGCCATCAGTGTAACTTCTTTCACTTTTTTGTGTTGCGATGTGGGTTTGTGGTGTCAGGATGCTGTTTGCAGCTTTGGCACGATTATTTTTTTTAGGAAGAGCGTATGGACTGCTCTCATTCTTTCTGAAGGACAGTGAATAAAGTCTCTCCCACACACACGTCCCAATTTTAGGTGTGCAGAGCCTAAATCTTTTGTCCACTTTTTTCAAGCTTTTTTTTTTTTTGAGAAATTATAACAAGCAGCGGAAGATAAACTGTGAAATTGCATTTGCCCCCATTTTTAATGTGTGCTAGAAAACCAGGCCACATTTCCTCATATGTATTGCATGTTCTTATGCACTCACACTGAAATCTTTTAACACAGTGAGAGACTTTACATTGATCACTGTGTGTATACTGGGATATATTTAAATGCTTTGTCGACTCGAATCCCAATTGCACTAAGGTACTTACTAATTTATAAATTAGCATTTGGGTCTCGACAAATGTCCGGACATCGACCGTACTTCTCTTTTTTATCTGCTGAGAAAGCAATGTTTTTTTTGTTGCAGTCTTATCAACAGACTCAGAGGCAAAAGCTGGGATTTACTGGGTCTTACTGAAATAGAGACATCTCAGTGGCAATGTTTTTTTAACCCACTTCAGTGAAAAGTAATCTGATATCCCATCTTATTTGCTGCCTTTTAGGACAATGGGCTGAAACAGATATCATGTCTAGTGGAGATATTATCTGAGTCATTTCCCTTCAGATATTCTTTGCAGAGCGCCTTCTTTCCTCAGATGGCTTGTCTGCATTCGGACCACGACACTGGGGCTTGTTGGCCCGGCAACATCAGTCAATAATTTGGAAGCCACACACTTGAATGCACACAGATAATCTGTCGTGGAAACAAGCAATCATTCACACTTGGTGAGAAAGTATGCTTACTTTCTTTCCTTCAAGGGAACAAACATGATTGATTGTGTTGTCATTGGTGTAAATCAGTAGTTTTGTTAATGGCTGTATAACCAGTGTACAACTATTCTCAATGGGTGGCGCGCTACATCTTTACAACTGCTTGAATGAACACCCTGCAGGCAGCCTTTCATACACATAAATGTATTGTCCAGTAGCAGATATTGTGCATCACTAAAAGGGGAACATTGAGTTGACTTGCATGTCCACACACTCCAAAAGCAGTAATGTGACAAAACTTAGAGAAATGAGGAGAACAATATAACATAACCATGGTTAACTCATTTTTCCTCCAATTTTAAAATGCCAAAGTGTATTTGCAAGTCAGTGTCATCAACTGATACAAAGTCACAGGGCTAAGGTTGAGTAGTGGAGATCACACAGAAATATTACATCACAAAAAGCATTCTCTTACTATGTAGGGCATTCTCTGATGCTCATGCAGTTTTGTAGTGGTGACTAGTGAACGTAGTGCACTCAAAGTGTTCTGTAACACATGATCAAAAGTAGTTAACTGCTGTTGAATGAACCAAGCTAAAGTCACAGCTTTGACCAATAGAGTTCTCATGTGACTCAGTGCGTTCTATCTCCTATAATGGCAAAAAGCCAGCGTAGATCTCAGACTGTTGGACTTTATTAAGCATTTCCAATTCCACAGTTACTGAGCTTTATGCCACAAAACTTCAGTTGTTTTATACACCAGGCAAATGTTTATAAAAAAAATAAAGAAATAAAGAAGCTGCAGTGCATCTCCTATCGCTCTATTCTTTGGCTATGTAGCAAAAGTCACAACAATGAAAAATATGAGCTTACATTAGCTTATATCCATATAGTGACAGGACTCTAGAACAGAAGGGTGTTGCTGATTGTAAATCTAATGAAATAAAACAAACAAACAAAAAAAACAAAAACAAAACAAAAACAGCACACTGTCTTGCAAACTAACTCTGGTTTTAATTAAGTCTTCCAAGTCTAACACCCATTTTTGCTGAATTGTGCACAAATTGCAAGTCCAGCAAAGTACAATGGATGCTGTGCAATCAGCGGCTGATTTTGCTGTGGGCAATCAAAGTTTGTCCTTGAAGGATCTACTAATTTTCTTGCCCTCATTTGAAAAGACCAATGAAGTTGCATTCTAACTTGTTAAAGTTTGGCCAGTAAATACTGCTGTTGTGGAGTCATGTGGTTCTTTTTTATGGAAGTCCTTGACACACATTGCAAAAAAAAAAAAAAAAAAAGTGGTACTTGGTAGTTTTTTATTTTTTGTATTATTTTTTTCAACTTGAATGAATGTGTTGTTCCTTGATGATATGATGAATGATTTATACCACAAGTCTTTTGAAAGCTCCTAAATTATTAAAAATCCATTAATAATAACACCAGTAGAATGAGTTTTGTTGTAAATACTGTAATTATTTAAATCAGTGGGTGTTATTTTAAGGAGGATGATAATAATTAGTGTTTTGAACGATGATTAAAGAGATGTGCTTTTATTATTCCTTGTCTTGTGCGTGCTCCGGGGAGAACTGGCACCAGTTAGACTTTTGGTGCACAGCCATCCTTTGAACATCAGAGGTCACCAGCTGTTCTCTACCAGCTTCCTTCAGGCCTGATTAGACTCTTCCCAGTCCAGCACTCCTCATTTGCCAAAAATGTTGATTCTTTTTACTGTTTGTTTTCTTCAACTCCTGAAACTGTGTGTCACTGGTTCACATCATTTCAAAAGGAGGTGTTGTCTTGTGCAGCCTGTAAAGCCCTCTGGGGCAATTCATTGTAATATTGCAATAAATAAATAAACATAATATTGATATACTAGTGTGATCATTTTGTAGTGTTATAGTGTGAAGGCTTCTTTGCAAACCTGGTGCACATTAAAAAATTTTGCCAATACCTCTTGAAAATCCGGGTCTTGGTCTGTTTCCAATTCCTGTACGGTTTGATTGATGCACGTCTAAATGGACCAAAACAGGAAGAGTAACATTAAAATTACAGTTCACCGAGAGCGGAAAGAGGGAAGTCTGTTGGAATTAAACAAATTAAGCAGAGGGCAAACATAGAGCAACGAGAAGCTAAAATCCCTTAGAAGAGTTTGGTGCAGGCTCATGTTGAGTTCACAGGAAACATTTAATCATTTTGGTTCTTTTAACATCAGTCCAGTCAGACTGAGCCCTTATCCACACACTCTTCAGTCTAGTGTGTCTGTTATAAAAGTCCAGTCTGTTGTATCATTTGGTCCAGAGCTGAAATTGCTGCCGTGAACTCTAAGCAGACCAGCAGCTAACCAAATGAGTTGTTTTCTGTTTTGATCCAAACCTTAAGGAAGCTTAGTGATAAATGTTGTTGTGAATGCTTGGTCCGTGCATGTCTCAAAGGGTTTAGAGTGGCCTATGTTTGGACCACGGGCAGAAGTCATTGTGCCCAGCATAGCAAGGACAAGAAACCACAGATAGCCATTTGAAACAGTGCTGTGAGATGAAATGTATGTATAAACATGTTACTTATATTACATATTCTGTTACTTGAATTATTATTAGTATGATACATTCAGGGAAAGACTGTCCATTTGGATTCTATCACCAGAAATAGTCACATACTGCAGATTAATATAACTACACTGGTGTTATGCATAGTTTTGACATTGGCACCAGGTGGCCATACTGTTCCAAAGCGTATAGACCCAAAATAGTACTGAACTTTGAATTACCTTTTATAGTTGCATCTTTTTACATTCACAAATAATAGGCCTGGAGGTTTAGAAATAATATTTAAAGTTAAAAGTTAAAGTTAGTGGGTAAATTTTGGAAATGTTTGACATATTTGTAACTGTTTTGTTTGTTTGTTTTTCTTTGCACAAAGTGTTACAACCCAACTGCTTGGGGGAAGAAGGGAAATAACACAATAGTCAACTAAACAGTTAATTTATTTTAAAAAAGGGCTTGGGGCAAGTGAAATGTGCAGGGAGTAACCTAAAAAAGACAATAAAGATGAACAAGTGCCACACGAGTGCTACTTATAGAAAACAAAGAAAGTACTATAATAAAAGGAGGCTCTTTCTAGAGTTTTGAAAATCTCACCCACCTAAATCAATTCCAAAAGAACAACAACTACACTGTCTATCCAAACATAAGTACAACACAAGTAGCACCAGGGGTCTAACAATAGCACAGGCTGCTAATTTTTACACGGTGCACACTTCTTCCAGTTACCACAATACACAAACGAAAGTGGCTAGTGCCCGATTGTCAAGAAACAAAGTCACAGCAAATTTAAAGTATGGGTTGAGTTTATGAACAGACAGAAGGTGACGATTGGGAGAGCTGTAGCAATGGACCAACCAGAAAGCAGACTGTAGCACAAGGAGCCAACCATCAAGGAGAGTCAAACCCGGCCACCAATCACAGAAAAGGACTTGCACATCAGGAGTTGCATAAACAAATACACACAAGAAATCAGCAGAAGACACAGAAGGGACGGAAGAAGGACTCTTGGCCATAACAAAAGCATATTGTAGAAGTTTTCACAATATTTTAAAGTAAGTATAACTTCTTCTTCTTCTTTTTTTTTTTTAATCAACGGCAAACACTAGCAGCTATTGAGGCCTAAATACCACAGCACACTTTTACATTGACAGAATACCAGCAATACCAAAAGGCAGTACAACGCCCGTACAAGCTCATTCCAGGGACACATATAAACACTGGCCAGCAATACAAGCACGCATAAATCCCCACAGACTAAGGAGAAAGGTCATTCTTGTTTTTTTGAGAGAAAAGACAATGTTTTTTTCAAACAGCAGTAAGCTACAAGAACCAAGAGGATATGTGATGTTACTATAGCTACAGACAAAGATCACCAAACTTGACATTCAGGGTACAGATTCAATGTGGTTTTGGAGCTGGAGCTTTACTCAGACTATTAAACAGTTGGCCCGGTGGGAGGCTAAAGTCTACCTTGTGATTGTGCTGTAGTCTGTCACTGCGCATCTTGCACAAAATAACCACATGATTATATTATGTAAATTTCATATCTGTCTGTTGAAAGTGGCAGTGATTAATTACCATGTAAAGGCAAGGCAGAGACATGCAGATATTATTTTATGGTAATGACAGATGGAGCTTGTACCTTCATGATTCACAGTGATTTAAAAAAAAACAAAAAAACAGTTACTTATTTTTGTTTTTAGTCAAATGATTAGAACTTGCAGAGCACCACTTTTATTGTTCTCGTGCCCTTTTTTTCTGCAGCGTTGCTACAGACGTGAACAGAAGTGCAAATGAAAACAATGGATCTTTCAGCATCTGTTATCCGTAATAGCTGTTTATACAATGATTTATCAATATGAACAGAGAACTGCGGCAATTCTACAGTATGAGTGATCCAGTTCCACATCTGGTGGGAAACATGTTGGCCTATATAGCGTCGTATCCGTCCGTTGAGAGCAGGCCTGTACAGTACCGTTGCCTGAGAAATGACAAGACGACAGATGCACACATATCTCGCAGGCTTGGAGGCACATTTCACATGGCAAAGTGCCATAGAGGGAGATGGCTGCTTTCCGAACATGCAGGATGCACATAACGTTCGCCTGCACTCATCTAAATGCATGCATGCATTCAGAGTCGACAAAGTCACCATTTCATGTGTGTACACCTACAGACTTGGAGAGAAAGACGATGAATATGTTGATGCAGTCGAACTAAAGCTCCTATTTTGGTTCATCATTTAAATGCAAAGCAAGGCTAGAAAAGACACAGAAAAGACTGTGTTTACCCTAGAGCATCATTCATGTTGATTCATCATCACATTATAAACAGGAGAATAGTGGACTGCACAACTTTGATGTCACCCCATATATTACACTTACAATAGTCTTGGAAAACCATAAATCACACATGTCAAACTTAAGGCCTGGGGGGCAAAGTTTTATGTGGCCCTTTGATGCATTTATTTGGGTGTATTTTTGACACTGTTTTAATTAGATTTGAACAGGTATTAGATGGATTTTATTTTTGTTACAAAGATAAATAAAAATCTGTTCAAATCCAACCACAACCTGTTCAAATCCATCTAAAACCTGCTCAAATCTAGTTCAAATCTGATCAAATCCATCTAAAAACTGTTCAGATTCAACTAAAACCTGTTCAAATCCATCTAAAAACTGTTCAAATCAAATTAAAATCTGGTTAAATCCATCTAAAATCTGTTCAAATCCAGTTAAAACCTGGTGAAATCCATCTAAAACCTGTTCAAATCAAATTAAAATCTGGTTAAATCCATCTAAAATCTGTTCAAATCCAGTTAAAACCTGGTGAAATCCATCTAAAACCTGTTCAAATCAAGTTAAAATCTGGTTAAATCCATTTAAAATCTGTTCAAAGCCAGTTAAAACCTGGTTAAATCCTTTCTAAAATCTGTTCCAATCTGTCTTAAACCTGTTCAGGTCCAACTAAAACTAGTTCCAATCTATCTAAACACTGTTCAAATCCAACTAAAACCTCTTCAAATCTATCTAAAACCTGTTCAAATCCAACTTAAACCTGTTTCCATAAAATGAGGAAATTAACCTTAAAGATAACTTTAAATGAAGAGGAAATCTCACATTCAAAATTCAATAAAAGCCAATTGTCACCATCTTCAACCCCTGAAAGGATTCTACTATTGTGGCCTCTCACCACCTTGAGTTTGACACCATTGCCATAGCAGTTTGTAAGTGTATTCGGAAAAAGAGGAATTTAAGAGGCAGGATTAGATTTTGTTTTAGCTAGTAATGCTAATGGCTAGTCAAGCTAATACAAACAAAAAATGCATTTGTGAGACACATTTTAAAGAAAGACTGCTCAGAAAAGATGGGTCTAGCTTTATGCCACACTATACATGATTTTCAGGATTTGCGCCTGGCAACTCCACTGCTGCAAACTGTGTGGGGACTGTGTCAATATTTATTTTACAATATCAGATGTGTGGAAAATTGTTTGGAATTGGTGAGATGTGTTCTGGCAACGCGCCCCTGTCACAGAAAGGAGTGTCTGGTCAGCTGGGCACACTGTGTGGAAGATTGTTATTGCTTTTGGTATTATTCTTTTACATTTCAGAACCATCAAAGCAATGGGAATTTGTAGGAATTGTTTCTTTAATTGGGAAATAGTACATGGAAAAACCTTTAAAAGTGAAATCAAAAATGAGACCTGTATAAAAAGCAATGTTAAGCTAGTCTTAAGTATTCCATTCATCTCCATTTGCATCCATCAGCATGGGTTCCATAAAAATGGCTTGATTTTGTTCAAACAGTTAAAGTTTATGGCTCCTATACTAGACTTATTTAGGTTATTAAAGTTTATTATTGAAGCTGCTCTGTTATCCATGCTCAAAATTTGTAAATGAACTACTGTATGTTGCTAGATATTTTTGATTTTGATTTCAAGTAATGTTTATTTTCAGAAGATTGTGATTAGGGTGATTAGTCCAGAACATCATTAAGAAGGGTTTGTACTTTTAAGCACAACATATTTCTGGTTGTGCATTTTGTCTCACAGAGTTATGTGTTTGCTTGCCTTGGTGTTAAGAGTTCATTCTTAGTGTGTTGCACTAGCTATATTAGTGTACACATGTAGTATTGTCTAAATATCCACAGTCAATCACCATATTAAAGTCAGAGAGTGCTTGTGTGTTTCTGATGTGCACACGTACTGTCACAAACACACAGCCTCAGTGTAGTTTAAATGGAATAAAGTAAAATTGCTTTGATGTCATCCCCCTTTCCACATTTCAAGGAATTGTTTACAGGAAGCACAGAATATTGACCCGACAGGACTTTGAAGACTAAAATGAAACAAGGCTAAGATAGCTCAATGACCTTTAAATGGCTATACGTAGATATTTATATGACGATCTGTGCATCAAAGCATGTGATTTCATGTGAGATGGTTACTGTGAAATGGTTATTTATAATTTGCACATGAAACAGGTACTTTGTAAGATAACTGCGTCTTTAATCCCTGATATCTAGCATCCAAGCTCACTCCATCACATTTTTATTTTACAGTAAGAGGATCAGTTACAGAGAATTGGGTAGCTACAATCACCGAGTGTGTATGTGTATGAATGTTTATGTATACTGTTGAAATGCATTAAAGCGGTGCCTGGATAAATGGGTGATGAGATTTAGTCATTTGAAGTGTTCCACAAAAACATTTTTTTATTTTTTGCTTCTCTGTGTCACTATCACTGTCACTTTCACTTACAATTAAGATGTGCAGGAGATGAAAAGCCTCCTACAAATAGAAAAGAAAAATGGTTTAAGAGTACACCTTTACTTCCATCATTTTAAAGGAGAACTCATATACTGTTGCATGTTGGTTGCAGCAGTGCAGCCAAAAGCAAAGATTGTGAAACTATAGATTTTATTACTTTATAGCATTATATTATACATTATACATTGTCCACTATGTGAGGAGAGTCTGGATCTGAAGTCAAAGAGAGTACTTACCTTTACCTGCTACCTTACCATTACGAGGCGATGCAATTTTATCCAACCGTTTTACCAATACTAATGTAAGCAACATGGCATTGCTCTGATTGGATAAAGTACCTGGTGGCATGTGGTTCATCCAATCACAGATCAGGTATTCATCTGAAAGTACCTGCCCTTTTTCAAATGATTCTGTCCCAGATTGTACTGTTTTGCAGACCACCTCACCAGTCATGATACTCTTACCATACAACACTGAATAATAATAATCCTACTCTAACTGAGTAATGTAGCTTCAATGCTCATCACATTGTATAAGTGCACATTTCAACTCCTTGCAGTTTAAAAGCAAAAAACTCCTTAAAAAAGATTTTAAAACATTAAAATGGCCACATTTTTATCAACAAATTTGAATATCTCTATGAGTTAGCCCTCCACAGAAACAAAATTGAGAAAAAAATCATTACAGTTTCAAGTTTCTGGGGCTTACTAAGAATGTTGAAATGCAGTTGAGCCACAGTCCAGTCATATTTTAGACTATAACAAAAAAATGTGCGGTGTAAAAAAGCTGCCAGAACTTCATGGGAAAGTGTATTAAATGAATAGACGAGGTTTATTTATTCAATTTTTAGTCTTCTCCAGATTTTACTTTAAACTGAGACAAAGCTTTCCTGTATCCCAGATAACAAACACTTGAATATAGAGTATGATGTGGTATGCAGCCAAAGTAGAAATGAAAAGTCTTTTGTTCCACACTGTGTACAAGTCTAAAACATGATGTAAATGAGATGTTTTACACGACTAAAAATATGCTTCACAATGTCAGTAATAATGATATCAAAGTGATGGGTGTAGAAAGTTTAAGCAACAAAAACAAAGTCAGCCAAATGCGAGGGGAAACTTGGTGCAGCTGGCTCATTAACAGTCACAGCTCATTAGGATCAGCTTAATCAAAATTCAGAAACCATACCGGGCACATAACTAATTACAAATATTGCACACAGCACAATGAGAGCAAAAACAAGGTGTCTGTTAAGAAAGTATTAGAACAACAGCAGCCTTTCCCTGTAACAGACTTCCACTCGCAGCATCTTCTCTGTCAACGGGTCATTTGTTTGTCAGGGAATGTAGCCTGAAGCTTGGCTCTGAAGCTTGAGAAGAACACAGGGAAAGCAATCACTGGTGCAATTTTTTCAGCTGTTTTAATTGTGGCTCTGTGTGGCTTGTCATCATTGTGAACACTGGGGCTGTTTTAGAATAAATCAGATCTCTGTGCATTTTAAGAAGCCTATACATGTACACTGACTTCTAAGGGCTTAAAAAGAAAGGAGCTGGACACAGTTCTTTTTAACTCTTACTGATTGTGGAATAGGGATTTTGAAATGTAGGCTGTTTGGGTTGAATCAAATGCTTTTTAGATGAAAATAATGATGCGAAGGAAATCAAGCTGAGTATTTCAAGATCATTTTATGAGCCTGAAGTAAAAGCGTGTTGTTTTCATTGTTGCCTTTTAAAACACATAACTGTCAATACTGCCACACCGTTGGTCCAGCAATAGTTAGCAGGAAATTGCAGTGCCCTGAGCAGGACAAGATGGATTATCAAGCAGTTTGTGAACTCACAAATCCTGCAAGAATCCAGCAGCTGCACAAGGTAACTCACTCTCTCCGTTAATGTGAAGTGCATCTTTATTGATGTCCTCCTTCAGCTTGTTGTCCGGATGCATTCCCAGGTATTTACAAGTTATATTTATCAAGCTATAAATCCCACACCAACAGACAATAGTCAATACATGCTAATGACTCAAGCATATGAAAAAATCATTATTTCAGAAGAGGACGCATTGTTGTAGTGTCTTGTATTACATTGCTTTTTTTAATTGAGTGAAACTTGTCATACAACTGCCGTACTCACTGATACAAATGAGATAAGTCGTATTGTGTATGACATCTTTAAGGAAACTGGTACTTTACTGTGAATGTGCCTGTCAGGACAGGCTGACAATTTCAAAACCGTGGAGAAAAAATGATTTCTGTTTTATGTATTGTGCAAAAACAATGGTTAACATGAAGTCTTTACAGGTTTACTGATATTGGAAAAAAAAAAATAATATCCACACTTTTTGTCAAAACATTTTTTTTAATGATCCTTGTTAGTTTCATCACATTTCATTTTATTTTGCAATTCCATATTAATATTCTTGCTGGACTTTCACTCTGCAGTTAACAGTCCTGGCTGACTGAAAGAACTTCAATAATACCAGCTTACTGTGCCTCATTACACAGTCTGGCTCTTTGAAAGTAAATGAGCGGTGGGTTTATTGTGCAAGGTCTATTTCGAGAATCCAGTTCCTTTCTGATGACAGAGACAGTGTCGTTTACCTAAAGTCTAATAAGTCATAAAACAGACGGACGTGGAATAGGTCCAGCACTGCCAGCTCCGATCATTATTTATTACTGTGAACCGTTGTCTGCTTCTCTCCATAAAACATAAAGCACTGTTTAAAGACCAACCGCTATCACAACAACTTGAGCCTCAAGTTAAACTGCAGATTGCAAAACATTAGTAGTTAATGTCAGTGTAGTCACTGTCTTTCCACCATCTGGAAACACAGTGACTACACTGACCTTGGCAAGTACATGTGTGTACAACATGAACCAAAAGTGATAGTAAAGAAGCCTTTGCACAGTATATGAGTAAAGGGCAATCGAGGCAACAACAAACATTATCAATACAGATAAAAATGTGCCATTTTTAATCTAGCCATAGGAGGTTATAAGCCAGTGTACCTTTTGTCCCAGTCCCAATCCTGGATAAATAGAGATGGTTGTGTCAGAAAGTGCATCTGATGTAAAACCTTTGCCAGATTCCATATGAAAATCACTAACATATTAATATGTGCCATGTTAGTTGCATTTTTTTCCCTCATAGGTAGGATGTGTAGTTTTTGCTCATTTTGGGTGGCATCTGGCAACCTCACACTCAGCAAACAGCTATGGTAGCCCTGCAGGGACACTGTGTTGTCTATCCCAGTGGACATACTGTAGGTTCCATAGTAATTTCAAGACAAAAAAAGTTCATTTATTTCCTAAACTTTCAGGCAAAAATGTGGTCTCAAAAAGCCACATGAGTGTCCTTCACCTCCAGCAGGGCGCGTTTTGTCCTCTCTAGGTAGCTGTAGTAACAGGAAGTAACAGTTTTATTTGATTTACAAAGCTTTAAATATCTATTTTTCGAGGTAGGCAATTGAATAGTGTTATCTTGATGAGATTATGCACAAATCACAACATATTCCACTATTTAACATTTTACCAAATGCACCTTTAGGTCAGGCTCCAATATGAAGTAATGTAAATAAATGGATATTTAATTTAGTTGAGCTTTTTATGTCAAATGACATGAATTTGCTAATCATCTTTGTTCAAACTTATATGTGTTTTATTTTATGGATGGATAGATGTATGGATGGTGAGGTATATGGTTCCATTGTACCTTGTTACAGCGGGTGTCTTTGTTACTACTGTATTAAGCATCTGTTATGGATAAGCTAACATATCTTTGCCTCTAGATTTCTATTGAAAAGCTCTAGAGAAGCACTGGGGGAAAAAAGTGGAGAAGGGGGATAACAGACTAATGGTAGCCCCAGAAACAAGAAATATGGAAGCTCATCAAAGGGTTGCAGTGACAGTTTTATAGCATGACTCTAGCCCTTGGAGCCTCACATCAATATGATACTGGCTCTTTATCATTCCCTCTGTCCCTTCTACCTTCTTCTTCCACATCTCTTTTTATTCGACAATTCCCTTCATGCCTTTCCTCTCCTGCCTTCTCACCCTTTTGTTTTATTCTCCATTCCTCCTTATTTTTTTCCTCCTTTATTTCTGTTTCTTTTCTCAGCAGCAAGTTAAATAAATAAAAGATGAGGCTATGAAAAGAAATGTGTCCATCAAGGATTCTTACCAATTCAGTCTCCCGCCGTTTCCTCCTTTCTCTTCGGTGGAGTAATGCGCCTTTCACTGACTACGTCTTGATTACCCTCCATCATTTGTCCTGATTCCACTCAAAGTAAACAAATCACTAAAATGATGTTGATTCTTGAGAGGCTCTCTCTGCTCTGTGGCATTAGCAAAGCCATGTTTTCAACTAAGATAAAGGTCTACAGTTTCTACATCCAGGTTGCTCTAATAGGCTTCATGTTCTGCAAACCATGCTTATGAGTTTCATACGGACCAATGATGACACCAGTTGACCTTTTACATACATATATGAATGAATAAAGATGTGTAGAGTGATACAATGTAGTTGCTACATTTGGTTACCTTAAAACCATGTAATTTACACACTGCTTTTAGTTTCATAGACACATTTAGAACTTTGAGTATCTGACTCTGAGTACTCCTCGACAGTTAATGGACATGCACCTACTCTTCTTTACGTTCTTGTCATAAAGAGCTTGTAAAATAAATAAATAAGTATATATATATATATATATATATATATATATATATATATATATATATATATATATATATATATATATATATATATATATATATATATACACACATATACATACTTATTTATTTATTTTACAAGCTCTTTATGACAAGAACATTTATAGGGCTACAATAAATAATTTTATTTCTTTTTCTTTTTTTGATGTTAATTTTGGGAGCTTTTTGGGGTTAAGGGGGAATTATTATTATTGTTGTTGTTGTTATTATATGATTATTATAAATGTTTCTTCATTTGACAGTCAATGTAGACAGAAAGAAAACAGGGTTAGAGAGGGGAATAACAATGGGAAAATAACCTGAGTCGGAATTGAACCCAGGTCTCAAGTATGTGGTATGCACTCTACCAGGTGAGCTAGACATTATCTGAAACAGACAAGTTTTCTCAGTCTTGCTAGTGCTCATCTTGAAATAAAACCTCTAGCCTGTTGTATCCAGTTTTACTCATAATGTGCAACTGGTCTAACTTTGTCAAGCCCCTTCATTCTAATTACTGTTTACTGCTGTGTTCTAAGTACACTGTGTGGATCCAGTGTGTTTTATTTCCTGGCAGCCCTCGAACATTTAAAATGGTCTCACAGGCTTCATTGTTTGAAATTCCACACATGCTGCAAAACTGATTGCCTGTGTTTTGGAGTGCCTAAATGCTCCATTAAAATTTCGACTGTAACATTTTAGCCCGCTGATCCCATGATGCAGGCATAATGCGAGCGTTATTACCAGCGTGCACACATGAATGGATCCCAAACTCTCTGATGGGTGCACTGCACACATGACCCTCAAAGTCATTCAAATGATTACTGCATCAACAATAAAAAACACCTTAACCCAGGTTGCTATGGTTACAGAACTGCAGCAGAAATCTTTTAATTCTTTCTGAAGGGGTTTTTTTTTAGTTTTTTCCTGCATATTAACTTCAACATGTGTCCCAACGGTGAGCATATTTAAGTTAACAAAGACAAACGATACTGTGTAGGGATCATGAGAGGAGATGAAACAAAGTGCATGCACAAAAAGAAAATGTAAAGAAACCAATGCTGGCTACTATTTAAGTGCAATGCAAGAAAACTGCTTAAATAATAATAATAATAATAAGCAGCAGCCTCAAAGGCCCTGTCACCCATCGTCTTTAGCTTTGTCCTGGGAGCATGCAGACGGCTTTTAGGCTATACCAAGCAATGAAAACTGGATGCAGCTCACTATTGTTTGCTACTGTTTCCAACAATTTCTTATGGAATATTTCTAAATAAGTGGTGCACTGTGGTAGAGTGATTAGTGCCTCACAGCAGGAAGGTTGTGGGTTCAATCCCCGAGCCGGCTGACTCTCAGTCTTTCTGTGAGGAGTCTGCATGTCCTCCCCTTGTTACCCTGGGTTCTCTCTGGCTCCTCTAGTGGTCAACTGGTGACTCTAAAGTGCCCCTAGTGAATGCATGTTGTCTGTTAATGTCTGTGTCTAAATGTCAGCCCTGAGACAAACTGTCCATTGTCCAGGGTGGTGGTAGAAGATGAATGAATGAATATTCCAAAATGTGAGTGAAATCGGTTGCATGTAGTGGCTCATCTGGAACAGTGGTATGGAGTGTTAGATGGAAACTTGCGCAGACTGGCACACATTTAATTCCCTTTAACTTTGTCCATTAATATCAAAATGAACTAAAATAAAATAAAATGTACTATTGCTATTTCAAAAAAGAACTGTAAACAAAATTAGTCTACAAATGAAGGTAATGTTCTCTGTGTGTCCATGTTTTTTTTTGTTTTGTTTTGTTTTTTTACTGCAGGAGTCATTTAGAAATGCTCTATTCTTGTAGCATGGCCCTTCACTCTCCCCTCCCCTCCTGTTCAATATGATTCTCCCCTCTTCTATGTCCAATTGCAATTTTTGCCCTCAGTGAAGAACAATTAAATCATCATGGCTAAACTGAATGTTATACGTAGTTGTGTGTTGCACAGTGTGACAGGATCAAAGACAAGTGATCTCACAGTGATACAACCAAAATCCTGTTATGACCATTATACATTTTTTGAAAACATCTTTACAGAATCCTTACCTATATTACTAAGTCAGTAAACAACACTAACAACACATGCACACTTGCCTCATACTTTCTTTACAACACTGGAAGATGTTGCATGATGCTTTACCTTCACCACTAATTACTCTTGATCGAACCTTGAAACCTCACAATCAGTTATAATGCTACCTTGTTCAGTTTTTTTTATTTACTTGGCTTGTGTAGCTCAAGGTCTCTTTTTCCAATCATGACTGCAGTCGTCTCGTCTTAATGCATCCTTTTCTTGTGTCGTTTTCTTCTTGCCTTAAAGTCTGTCCACCTCAAGCTCTATATTTATGTAATCTTTCATCTTGCACTTTTATTGCACTGCTTTTACAGGGTTAAGCCTTTCTGCTGTCTCGCCCGTTCCGTTCTGCAGCCTCTGTGATTTGCATTAAAGGAAATAAGCAATAAACATATGATTTCTCAGGCAGGGGCTTTTATAAAATATTTCCCCTTTTAAGGGCCGGGTTTCCTCTCTCACTCATAAAACAAATACACTGCATGTTTATCACAGCACAGCCTCAACCTCCATTGTACTTTGAGAAGTATAAGTCAATAGGTAGTCACTCAAATGCATTTGTCTTTACTAGACACATGTAGGCATGTGTATGATTTTCACAACATTTAATGGCGACCAGTACATGCAAATACATCATCTACAACATCTGCTGTTTTGTCAGGCAACATGATAATACATACACGAGAAAAGGCCCACAACAAAACAGATAACAGGGAATCAGTAAATAAAAACTGAAATCAGAATTAAAAAAAACATGAATCCAACAGAAATGTACAACTGTAACATACAAATAAATTGAAAAAATATCAGATATCAGCAGATGTAGATAATCAAAACAGAAATTCATCATCATCATCATCATTATTCATTCTTTTTTTTTCTTTTTTCTACCGCTTAGTCCCGTTTTGGGGTCGCGGGTGGCTGGAGCCTATCCCAGCAGCTTTGTTCGTTGCAGGGCTGACACTTGTAGACTAACATTGACAGACAACCATTCACTCTCACATTCATTCACTAGGGATACTTTAGAGTTGCCAGTTGACCTATACATGCATGTCTTTGGACGGTGGGAGGAAGCCGGAGTACCTGGACAGAACCCACGGTGACACGGGGAGGACATGCAGACTCCTCACAGAAAGACCAGAGTTAGCCGACGATGTTTGAGTTGGTTACAATCAGCTAAGGATGTTTTGAGTTGGCCGGGATTTGAACTCACTAATAATAATAATAATAATAATGTGAAAGTATATCTATATAGACTGACATTGAGCTATCAATCACCCCTGGGCCTATGGAAAAGGAAAATGATTCTCATAAAAATAATATGTTCATAATATTTGGCAAAAATAACAAAAAAAAAACAAAACAAAACAAAAAATCTTTGTTAAAAAGGATGTCACAAGGTCTTCATGCTTTGAGAATGACATTACAATACAACACCAAATCTTTTCAACCTGACATAGTAGACAACAGACACTTAAGGACAAAGTCTGAATCTCAGGGGTAAACACGTTTTGTTGTGACAGGTTTAAAATCATCCCAGAAAAATAAAGTCTTTCGAGAAAATAGCACCTGCTAACTGAAAATAGCTGCACAAGCTGTAGTGTTGTTTTGTCATAACCTAAAACTAAGTTCCCTTAAGAGCAAACAGCCAGTCCAACTGCAGCAAACAAAATAATAAAGTTAGCAGGAGCTCACCTTCTGAAGGAATAACCCTTTGAGAAAATTAAAGTAACTGCTATTCCTAATTTGTCCCCTTGGTGTTGCACTCTTTCTAGTAAGAGAAGAACATAACACAACACTTAGACCAGAAGATGGCAGCAATGCAATTACTCTTTTTCAGTTACATTAACTCCCTGTGGCACCCTCATTGACCCAAATAGCATTAGCATCAAAGTCATATTGTAAGGGTGAGTTGGTGAAAACATACAGGCTGAAGGCTTTTGGCAACATTACATTATTACTTTTTTTTTAATGACTTTTATACTATTATTTTCCTGGTCTGGCCCACTTCAGATCAAATCAGACTGTATAAACTGAACTAAAATTTCACACACCCTCGTATTAAATTATGTTCTAAGGTGATTTACTGATTTCAGTACAATGCAGCATGGTGCAGTACATTCATTTAGAGCAGTGGTGTCAAAGTGGTGAGGAGTAGTTATTAGTTAATAGTAGTTAATAAGAATCCTTTCAGGGGCTGACAGATGGTGGTGATTGGCTTTAATTCAATTTTGAATGTGAGATTTCATTTTCATTTGAGTCTTACGAAAGTTATCTTTAACATTAATTTTCTCCTTTTATGGAAACAGGTTTAATACATTTCAACAGTTTTAAATGGATTGGAACAGGTTTTAGGTGGACTTGAGCAGGTTTTAGTTGAATTTGAACAGTTTTTCGATGGATTGGAACACGTTTTAGGCAAATTCAAACAGGTATCAGTTGGATCTGAACAGATTTTAGATGGATTTGACCAGGTTTTAATTGGATTTGAACAGGTTTTCGATGGATTTGACCAGGTTTTAAGTGGATTTGAACAGATTTTAGTAGGATTTGAACAGGTTTTAGTTGAAGTTGACCAGGTTTTAACTGGATTTAAACAGGTTTTAGATGGATTTTAAGTTTTAAGATGGATTTGAACAGGTTGGTGTTGTATTTGAACAGATTTGAACAAAAATTTAATCCATCTAAAACCTGTTAAAATCTAAATAAAACCTAGTGCCAAAAATACACCCAAATAAATGCATCAAAGGGCCACATAAAACTTTGTACCCCCGGGGCTTGTGTGATTTAAAGATTCTGTAAAGGTTTGGTTTGTAGTTTCTTGTAGTTTGTCGTCTCTAAACAAACCCTGTTAAAATGGGTTAAACGATGGGTTCATTTCCAAAATTTGTTCATTTATCAAATGTGTTCTAAGCCCCCATTAAAGGTCATCAGAAAACGAAAGAAACCAATGTGCTTGACCTCTACCAGAGCTGTGTTAGTCAGAAAGAACAGCATAGAAGTAATGGAAGTGCAAAGAATGTCATCTTAAAACAATTATACACTTCTGAAAACAGTTTTGACCGATTTTGATCCATTTTGCTGCCTTTTCATTATTTCATCCAAAATGATTAAGGACTTTCAAGCAACACTAAAGAAAATAAAGAGATAAAATTTTAAATCTCAAAAAACAAAACACAAAGAACAACCAGCCTTTTCCCATTCTCCCTTTATTATTGTGTCCGTCCATCTTACCCACCACCGAGCGTCATTCACAGCCTATAATAGCCAAAAGAACTTACTCTAAGAGTGAGAATGAGGGCAACGGGGAAGAGACAGAAAGACTGAATGAGGGTATTAACAGGCCAAAATGGCAATAATGGATTCTTTGACTGAGATGATAATTCAGTTATAATTATAGTATAGTGAATTGTCAGTGTGTGAGAGAATGAGGAAAAGAATTTGTAGAGGATAGACCAAAGAAAACAGAATGATTGTAAAATAATATTTCTAGCACGGATGGGATGTACTATTTTTTTCTTTCATGATGATTAACTATTTATTAGGGCTGATTATACGAGTCACAAAATAAGTGGAATTAAATAGTAGAGCAACCCAAAGGAGCATTCAGAAGTCTGCAGTGATACTTTCTAAAACTTTATTAGGCTTTATTTGAAAAGTTGTCCAAATGCCCTAGTTACCTTGTTATCTAAGCAGCAATGACACTTTCCCCAAATGTGGGCCCCATTTTCACCATTAACCAAGCTCAGTTGGTCCAATACCTCCCTCAACGTCGTGACTTCCTGACTTTTTGTGACTTCGTGACTTCCGTGGTTCAGATGTGTCTCCAACTCCCACACCTGCTCCACACTGAAATGTCCCTCTGCCTACCAACAAGATTTTACTGAGAACAGATCGAGTCATTGCTCTCTGTGATACATGTCATGAATTTCATGAGTCATAGTTATTATATCAAATTGTTAGTGTGTCATTTGATTCTTCACGATGCTCTTTCTAAAAATGAAAAAAACATCCATTTTTACCACAAGCATTTGACATTTCTGGGCACACATAAATAATCTCTCTTAACATGCTCTTTCATTCAAAGCATGAATCGTTTACAGTGACATGTTGGTTGTAATGGGGATTTTCTGTAATCCTTGTTACAAAAGGCTTTGTGGATTAGCGTCTGTCTTGACATACAGCATGTAGTAAAATATGACACAGAAAGGCTTGAATGCCTCATTGAGTTTAGGGGAATTATCTGCATTTTTTAAGACGTGAGGAAGTCTGAGATAAAGATGGGCTACATACTTTCTGGCCAGACTATTGACTGTCCAACATTTACCTATGCTTCTGTAGATTTATGTTTTACATTAATAGTATAAGTAATATAAACTTAAAGACAGTTACCTTTTGAGGCAATGCCTTCATAGAGATTATCCTCAAAGAGACTCTGACGTTGGATCATATGCTATTACCTATATACAAACTGAAACCTGCAAGCTGATCATACATAATTGTTTTACAATATGTCACTGGCATACTATAAGTCAAGTGTAAAAGTACTGTCATGTAGTCATTTATACTCCCAAGTTGAGTTCCTGTGTCCTAACTGTAGTACAGTTTCTGTAGCATACAGCCAACTTAAGTTTTCCCCGTCAACTAAGTTAAACTCCTTGGTTCTACGTTCATAGACCACCACATCTGTACACCTACCTCCTTCATGTGTAAGTTAAGTAGCAAGACTAACCCAAGGAAGCCAGGCCTGCACATTCCAGACCAGGGGTGGGCAAACTTTTTGTCTCAAGGGCCACACTGGGTTTTAAAATCTGACAGACGGGCCAGACCACTAAACTATAAACTAGTATTAATTACATTAGAAAACCTGTACCATTTCTTGCACAGACTATAGAGTATAATGTTTGGTGGAAAAGTGGTGGCTGATATCATGTTCTTTGAAAACAGCAACAGTTTCTTGGCAAATAAGACATATGGTACTGACTGGACTTCAGTCAATAATCTCTGTCTGTCTCTGTCCACTCCATATTAAAAACTTGTGTCAATGGAAGTTTTCTGTATCTAGATATGAAAGCACAAGGCATTTAAGGAAAATTGCCAAATATATGCTGTCTTACATTAAATTATAAATACTTTGTAAATGCTTGGCAGGCCGCATTACACAGCTCAAGGGGCCGCATGTGGCCCCCAGGCCTTAGTTTGCCCACCACTGTTCTAGACTGACAAGACATTTCCTTTTGTGCTTGCAAACTGGCAAAAGTTTAATAATGTAGCCTCAGATCAGTAGAGTCATGCCTATCTTACTGACACAGTACCCTTAGCCGGCCAACTGTAATGTTTCTGCCCCTGGGACGAGTTCTTATCGCACTAAGTTACATGAGTGACACGCTTTCAACACTCAAATAGAGGGTGCAGAAGTAGGCTAATACACTGGACTCAGTATGGTAAAATTACCCTGCAGTTTCTTCCAAACCTTCCAGCTTGGATAGTCTCCACTTGTAAACAAATGGCATCTGTAAATATGACACAACACAGAGAGTGTGTTGAAGGATCTGTGCCCTTCACCGGCTGAAAGTTTCATATACACACTGACTGTCTAAAACATCAAAGCATAGAGGTCCTGGGTTAGGGAATTTTCACAACAATACAGTGTTAGCATTAATAATGACCCTAACTGATAACTAATCACATGAGAGTAAACAGTAAACTATATGTTGTGGTGAGAATGACCTTTGTTTTAGTGAAAACCACATTAGCATATCTCATCCAACAGACATATTGTTCCCGTTTGAATAAAAAATACATCAGTCTACTTTTAGATGACAAATAACATACAGAATCAATTCCCTTTGGAAAAAGACATGTGCAAAATGTATTTCAGCTCACCAAAAACTGCTGGTGCTTTCATTGAACATTAAAGTCACCTCACACTCTGTTAGCTCCTGACTGTCAAAAACTCCCTACATTAATTTGTCTTTTGAAAGAGAAAATGGCTAAAAGGACTGTGCACACATCATCCATTGGAAGTCTCACTTTGGTATCCGTTGTCAAGCCTTTACAAATGGTGAGACATTCAAGTTCTGTTCGCTCAAAGTCTTGACCAGCTTTTAAATCACTCCACTGATGATCATCATTAACAAGCCACCAGATGGATCCAGCATTTGAAATTCATATAACCAGACTAAAAATATGTCCTCTTTGCATCACTGGTAAATCTCCAGGGCTCCAAAGCATCAGATCAGTGTCTGTGTACTGAGACGGGGCCAAGACGCATCGTATTTTCTGGTTTCCTGTGTTTGTCAGTGTCTTTAAATCACAGGAGAGAAATATGATCAGTTAACAAATCATTCAAATGGTACAGAGGAAAGGAAAACACAGCCAGGGAAAGCAGTCAGCACTGAAACATCAAATATTCATTGGCATCTTCCAGGAGATGTTAATCCCATGAGAATTTTGCCTTCAAAATAAGTGCTGTAAACAAAGATGGTAAATAGTATAAGATAAGGGCATGTGTATGTATAAAAGCATGTTTAACACAACCTGATCTCCTTGAACATGTGCAGCTATTTGCACAAAAGGGCATAAAAAAGCTAATAACCACAATTTTATAATTTTTCTATATGATTATTTTTTTATTTTTTTTTATAGAACATGAAAAATGCACTGGTGTCTAGAGTTCACATTACAACTCAAAATAACATTATTTAAAACATGATAACCCACAATGCAATTAAAAAAACAATTTAAACAGCATGAATTATGAATTTCCAACCAATCAACTTAAAAAAACTCTGGATGGAAAAATAAAGTCCCTTAATAGTTACAAAACAGTGAGTCAGTGAGTTAAATGTTAGCGCTTATCAGTCAAAGATAAAGAGGCAGATTTATTTTTTATTTCCTTATTCATAGCTTTGATGCTTTTATAAACCATCACATGCAGACATTGTGTAACCCATTATTTCAGTCTCAGCCTACTGTTTTGTTCCACAGTTTGTAAAAGTCCAAAGTCCTGCCTAAAATCCTTCATCTCTTCTTTAACACTACAGGTGTAAGGTTTAGTGTAAGCTGTGAAGTTTGTCCTAGATGCTGATGAAAGATTTTCTGTAAGCTTTGCACTGTACAACCCTCCCTTCTCCTGCTGCAGGTTCACAGAGGATCTTTGTCAGAATCACTTGAGTATTGCATCTGCTCTGTTTTTCCTCTCAAAAATGTTCATATCGCATCTTTTTCATTTGCAGAAAAATGAATTAGTTTGATTTGAAAGACCTGTAGGCCATACCATTCTAAGTTTTTTATCTAACGTGAACCATAAGTGAGTCATTTGTCACCACTTCCTTCACTGCCTCTCTTACCTTCCCACCCCGACCTTCACGACGTCACTCTCATTTGTACTTACCGTCACTCCCGTCTATTCATCCTGTAACAGAGGTCGACATAAGTATGCATCATCTTGACCACCTGTCACTTCACTGTTTGTCCACAGAGCTCCGCTTTGCATGTCGCCAATCAATGCACCAATTACAGCGCTCTGACCTGAATATCTGTCAAAGAATGGAACAGAGGAGAGCTGTAAGACTGCCCTTGTATAGAACATGCAGAATGCGCGTCGGGCAAGATGAAATGGAAAGTAGACTTGTTTAAATGTGTGGAAAATGTATACAACACAATCATAAATGGCAAAAGTCATTCTGTTGCGTCTGCCTTTTTATTGCTATGAATTGAATACAGCTGCTTTGCTTTTTCACTATACATGCATGCACACAGTGAATGGGAAGCTTTTGTTATTGTAAAGTAGGGATTTATGTTTCTTTAAATGTATTTTGCTTCTTCATTTGATTCTTTTTTTTTTTTTTTTTTCCCACACTATTAGCTCTTTCTGCTTTTAGATGGTAAGAACGGGTTTGTATGGGACGACAAGATGGAATTATTCTTCTGCTGAATACTGGATATAAATGTAATATTAATATTTGATGGACAACAAGATTGAAATGCAATGCAGTGTTGTAGAGACAGATGAGGTGGTCAGGTTCTGCAGCTGTTGTGTGTGTCAGAAACACTGGATGGCAAGTTCTGTCTTTTTTTTTTTTTTTCCTTTGGTTATTTCAAAACCCATGACAAAAGTGAGTTTCTAATGTCACAAAGATTTCCATCACTGCATGTGATGCCTCCATGTCACATCATGTTCTGTCTGTGATTGATTTGGAATGTGTGTGTACTGAGGCTTCTAGGTGTTTTTCATGGTCACGTATCTTTTTAAACCTCCACTCTTTTCAGAATGTTCTCTGGAGGCTTTCAGAAGAGTTAACTGTGCTCCCTAAGTTCCATCAGCATGTGAAATGTGCCACTAGAGGAGAAAAGACGCTGGACAAGGTCTACTCCAATACAGCTATACAGCTCCCACACCTGGGCCAGTCAGACCACATGGCCCTGCTCCTAGCACCAGCTCTTACCACTATAAAGACTGTAAAGAAAGTGTAAGAACGTGCCTCTCACCAGCTGCAGGACTGTTTTGAGAGAACCAACTGGGATATCTTTGACCAACCAAACCTGGAGGAGCACACAGCAGCAGTCCTGTGCAACATCAAACACTGCACAGACACAAACGCATCCGGGTTTATCCCAATCAAAAGCCCTGGATGACCAGAGAGGCATTCAGGTTTGGCGACGTGGAGCTATACAGCGCTGCGAGAGCCAACCTGAAGAGAGGCGTCCGACGGGCCAAGTTGGACCAAAGTCAGAGGATCAAGGACAACTTTAGCAGCAGCAACACGAGGCAGGTGTGGCAGGGGATCCAGCATATCATAAGCTACAGACCAAACCTCGCTGCTGCTGACGGGGACCCTTCACTGGCAGAGGAGCTTAACCTCTTCTTTGTCCGCTTCGAGGTGGAGCCACAGCTGCACTACAGCCACCAGCCCACAGCAGCGCCTCCCTCACTGTGGAGGAGCATGAGGTGAGGCGCACGCTGAGGGCTGTGAACCTGAGGAAGGCTGCTGGACCTGACGGCATCACTGGACGGGTGTTGAAGGACTGCGCAGACCAGCTGGCGGGGGTCTTCACCAAGATCTTCAACAGGTCCTTACACCAGTCTACTGTCCCAACCTGCGTCAAGTCCTCAACCATTGTCCCCCTGCCCAAAAAGTCCACAATCAGCAGCCTCAATGACTACAGACCAGTTGCACTCACCCCGGTAATTATGAAGTGTTTTGAAAAACTGGTCCATCTTTTCCTGTCTCCAATCTACATTCGACAGTCACCAGTTTGCATACGGGGCAAACAGGTCCACAGAGGACAGCATCACCACCTCTCTCCACTCTGCCCTGTCCCACCTAGAGTAGTCTGGGAGTCAGTGATAACACAGTGATGACGGTTAATGTATTAAGATCGTGTAAGCATATAAGAATGCCCATGTCACCACCTACACCAGTGGCTGGCCTATTTTCTGCTAAGGTTAGGTTTAGTTTTTCATTACGGTTAAGCAAGGTTGTAGGCCTTAGTTTTGCTCTCTAAAACCATGCAGATACATTTTCCACTCTACCTAATACACTTATTTATAGACTTCAAATTGTAATACAGTTTGAATGTGGTTGTATTTAGTTTACATTTACATTTGTTTTACTGTACAATGCATGGTGTTTTCTCATTCTCATTGACCCCATGGTTCTGAGGTCAAATTTATGCTGTTTTAATAACTTCATATTTATAAATATTATAGTATAGTTCTTGAGATGATAAGTTCAGTTTACTTCTTGAGTTTTAGGAGAACTCAGTATAAACTCTGACCCACTTGTAATCCTACTGCTGATCTAACTGAAACTTTAAGTCAAAAAAATATATTACAATTGCAATAACTATTAGGGATAATATGGACCAATTTATTCAGCACATTTATGCAGCATATGTAAGACCCCCAATGCAATATGGGATAATTAGTCCAATTTTGCATCCAAATATCACACTTTTCCAGATTTGAGCTGAACCTATTATTTTGATAAGTTATTGTGCATTAAAATATTGAGCAAAAAACACCCCCCACTAATGAGAGCAAGATGATCTGGAAGCACCACACATTGTCATTTTCTCTCCCTGTATGTGAAGAATACAAACAAAAAGTAACAAACAGAAAACTTTGTTCAACATAGTCAGCAAAACTTGTACTGGATTTGTACAAAAAAAAAGTTAGATCCCTTGCTGTTCCTGCATCTCTCTTTTGTTTTGTAATAGTATGCCCTTTTTGTTCATATTCCACTAATGTCAGCTTGCACTATTCATATATTCAATATAGCCAGTGGCAACACAAAGACAATGTCAGATGATAACCAGCTGCTTGAGACAGAGCTGTCAATCAAAAGTGATGCACCGCACGTGGGTCAGCTCTGTGATGATCAGTCTCCCTGTTTCCAGACTACTGGAGTGACTCATTCAAAGACTAAAATGAAAATCAGGACATAGTCTGTGAGACATGATTTAGAGTCATTATGCCATGCAGAATGTCTGGTCACACTGTAAAAACACATCAGGAGATTTGACAGAAACAGTGCACATCCTTCATCTTCTACTGCTTGGTCCCATTGGGGGTCGCTGGTGGCTAGAGCCTATCCCAGCAGCTTTGGGCCTGAGGTGGGGTACACCTGGACAATGGCCAGTTAGTTGCAGAGCTGACATTTAAACACAGACATAGACAGACAACCATTCACTCTCACATTCATCCACTAGGGCCACTTTAGTGACACTAATTCACCTGAACATGCATGTCTTTGGGCGGTGGGAGGACATGCAGACTCCTCACAGAAAGATGGAGTGTTGGCCGCCCACTATCTTCTTGCTGTGAGAGAGGAGCACCAACCACGCTGCCACTATGCACCCCATTATTACAAATATAATAGTTTGTAATCAACGTAAAATGTTCAGAGTGGTTCAGTTCAGAGTTTGTGAATGATCACATCGCATTGAACGAGTATCGTACGATGTTAGTACAGTTAAGTTAGTACGGTAAAGTGTCCATTACCAAAAGTGCTCCAAAGCATCCCCAAAAGGCATATTGTACTGTATCACTTTGGGACACATGGAGTCCCAAGTGTGTAGTCTGCTTTCAAAAAAAATTGAAGCTAAACAGCTGTTTCCAGTTTTTCGTAAGACCTGGTCAGCATCGTGAATTACAACATTGCATTAAATACAAGAAGAATGTATGACATGAAATATTAAGACCATAAATTGTAAAAAAATTGGTGCATCTCTATAAACTGAATGTTTAGAATGCAGTGAATAAAGCAGAAAGAGTGTTTGCTGCAGCAGTATACAGCTCAACCTTCAGCCTCAGCTCTTCTGGACTCAGCACAATAAAAATGCAAGCCTTAAAAAGGGTTACCTGTACCAAACTGTGCTGTACTGAGCCGACCCATACCCTTCCACACCAGTGGAAACGAGTCTTATGATGCACATAAATTACTCAGGCTGGTTTGTTAGCAGTATTTCACAGGGTAAATGTACAATTTACTACTGTGCCAGATGTATGAAGGCCATTTGAATACAGTTTGTGTTTTGTGTTAAGAGACCACAATAGAAATCCTGTACTGAAGTTCTTTAGTCATATGCACTGAATGTTATCTCAATAATATATAATAATCTTGATAAAATGTGATGAGATATGCTAGCACACAACTTATTATAGCCTTCACCTGAAGCCCTACATACATTAACTTATTAATTTAAACAGTTAACTTATAATGAGGATGAAAAGTTAGTTTGATGTAAGTGCTACTCAGAACATATAAGTTATGGTGAAGCTTTTCATCAACATCAACAAACCAACACTAATTTAAAACTTTTAAGCAGCTTTCCACAATCTTCCAGCAGCACATGTCGCCACTAGCAACGCTCCTGAAAGCAACCATTTGTTGTTATTTGATAACGAGGACGCATGTAGGTTGTCTGCAGAACTATTTCTAATGAGTTGACCTGCAGCCTTTAGTTTTCTTCTTACAAGGCAGCAATTGATCTGTTTTCACAAACTCATTCTTTTATAAAAGGGACCAAATTATATTGCTGTTCAAGTTAGTTTTTAGTTACAATCCAAGCCATTAAATAATGTAATGTTTTGTCAAGCTCATTTTTACAGTAAAGCAGAATGTTACAGAGTAAGAATAAGTGCATTATGAGGAGCAGGAGTTGCTACAGTACACATATCACTCGAGAAGCTGTGAAATATAAGAATACTCAGTCAGTACACTTTTTTGTGTGTTTTGAGGTCCAATCTAGAACCAATGAAGAAGCTGGCTTTTCGAGCACAACACTAACACCAAAACAAACCCAACAGAAGATAAAAAGCTCCGACTCCTTCGCCATAGTTTGTTCAATAGCGACCAGTGTCAATAAATGATCACAAACCTTTGCAGAATACACATTGTATGGCAGAATTGGAAGCTAAACCGAAAGAAACGGTGCTTGTTAGTATCCTCAGATTGCATGTGACCGACAGAACAACAAAACAGTTCCAGTTATTTGGTTTCCACATGCGTGTTATTCCGAAAAATTACGAGTTAAAGGTGGACACCAGGCCTGTTGATTCCACAAGTGGAATACAGGCTATTGTGGCATACCAATCCAGTTAGTACAAGTCCAGCCCCATCCATCAAACTCAACTCTATCAGTCTAGTCATTAGTGGTGCTACTGAACCATACTGCAGTTGCTGTTCACCCAAATGAGATGTCTGCAGTTCTTCCACGCTATATTGTTCCCGGCCAGCTTTTTGATCTATGCCTTCATTTCCTGCTGGAATAGGAGTTGTTTTGCCTCAAACAAAGGGATGTTGGGAATTTACAGCTAATGTAGGAGCATTAGACAGAAATGCAGGCACTGTGGAGGATTATTTACATTAAGTATTGCTGATTTTGGAAGTTTACACTCAGACAATTCTGTAAAACCATTTCAGTCAGATTTACAGCCAACCCATGTAACATTTAAGCAAAGATTGTCCAGAATGTATCCTGCCTCATGCTTTAAGCAGAGCCCCATTGACTTGAAAAGGGTGGCCAAAAGAAGAATAATCAATATTTTTCAGCATATACACACAAATGCACAGTAGCAAAGCCATAGGTTTAATTAAGGAACAATTGAGGTGGCTTTATTTGGGCTTATTAAGGGAACAAGGTGTGTTTGAAAGGTATGTTACATCAATTGCCTTGTACACCCTCAACCACTAATACACTGTTATAATAGCATTATAACAGATTACAAATACTGCTCCTCAACAAATACTTGTATTATAATGTGTTCCAGTGCCAACAGGAAAGGAACAATTGAGATGCAAATTATTTCTTGATGACCTTTCACCTCCCGGATCATACCATGTTTAGAAGCCATCCCTCCAACAGCCCATGAGTCTCTTCTTCTTCTCAGTCAGTAAAGAGCAGACCCTCATGTGCCTTCTATCAAATCCTAATGGGAAAATACAATTTAACAGCAAGTATGTGCCAAGATGGCCTTTCGTTTTCGGTTCAGAAAGTAGAAGAAAAAAAAGATCCTTGGGGAAATTACTATAACTCATACTGGTAATGACATGAAGGACGTCGACTTTACAAAACTAGACTTACAAACAACTAATAATACAAGACCACATCAGTGTAAAAATTAGAAAGCGGAAAGTTTTACCCCAATGGCTGAGGCAGTATGATTTATGTAAGTGTGTAAGCAGGATAGCTCTATAACTGGCAGCAATGCAAGCCCAAAGCCATCAATCATTTAACCTTGATTTCATCTGTTTATGGTAATTAAACCAAGGTATCAGCTGATTTGACAATGATGAATTGATTATTAAAAATGGAACATAAAGCACATTAGGATGACATTCAATCAATTAAGTGTAGGGACAAAGTTTGCACGGCTTTTTTTTAAAGAAAGTCAATACGGAAGGAAGAATGTAGGCACTTTTAAAGGTACAGTACAGCTTTGTAGCTTGGGTAAATACACTTTTACTTGTTTAGTTTGCATGGCATTGGAAGCTATGCAGACTGGAATAACTTTCAGGAAGACAAAAAGGCATCAGTCATTATAAAATCGGAATATCTGCATAAACAAGATGAATATGGCAATTTGTAACCAATGATTTGCAAGGATTTGTGTGTCTAACAAACTGTTTAAGGTGTAGTTGCTCTATTTATTTGAGCACAGACTAAAAGGCTACAAAAAATGGATCATAGGCATACAAAAAAAACATAGAATGAACAATAAATCATTTCCACTGGTGTAACTGGTGGGTTTGCCTGGCCATCGCACATAATTAAAGTCAACCGGCTCCTCATCACGTCCCATCAAAATCACACTGAAGACTTAATCTGATAAATATTTGCCATAATATGCGTTTTCTGCGTGTACACCGGGTACATACTGGGATGGTAGTGGGGAGGCAGTAGCGGTATTGACTTGAGTAATGTGTATTTTATGGACAACATCACCGCCACGTCTCAGCAGTGCCATTACGATCATGAACGGCAATAAGAATGACAAGAAAACCTAAACACATTTTTATGACGCTCATATATCTTCATAAAGCACTGAACGACAGCTCGCTCACTTAGAAAACAAGAGCGAGCGGGATGTAAAATGACAACGGAGAAGCTTTTGAAGGTTTATTAAATGAAAATAGACCCCCCACCACCTTTTGAGTGTGCAGACAACCTTTGAGCGTTTATAGACCCCTGTGATTCACTCATTAGGCTTATGGTGAAGGTGGTGTTAGTAGTGTGTTAGTTGGAGCATCTTTAAAGCGGTCCAAAGTGCGGTTCTGTTGGCACTAGATAAGTCCATTCATGAGAAAACTAACAAGCACATTGTTTGTTGATTGGATCTGACAAGTGTAACATGTTCTTCTTTCCATCTAGAAGCATTTGTAGGTGGGAGTAACAAGGATATAAGGGATATAAGGGACTAAGGGAATGTTAATGTGCTCTTGCTTGTGGGAATAGGCTTTGTACACAGCATAATGAATACTTTAAGCTCAGGAATAAAGAAGTCATATGTGTGAAACTGGAGACTCCATGCGTTTGTGTGGGAGGGTGGCTGTGCAGATCTAACTGAAAAATAATGAAAAGATGTGACATTTGCGCAAAGATTCATTTTACTCGTGGAAACATGTAAGTTAAAAGGATAATGCTGGATAAAATTACAAATTATAATTTAAGAAACTCAATAAATGAACTAATTAAAGGGCTGGAATCAGATATTCCACGACTTAATTTCATTATAGTTTTATATGAAGTGGTGTGCAACAATCACATAATACAGTCCTCGAGGGTCACTGTAAGGCTTGAGATTTTTATTGAATGTGTCAATGGAGGAACATTTAATTAAAAGGCTCGAGGCTAAACTAAAGCTCAGGGGCAGCTACAGTATATCACTTCACATTAATGATGAAATAGTATGTATATAGTATATGGTTAAATTAATTCTAGTTAATTCCGTTACAGAGGGATGCCTTGGAAAAAAAAGGAGTGCCCCCTACTGACAATTACATTTGAGTATCCACATTGATTGTAGATCCATTAAATACCATTTATAACTGTGTTGCCACGGCAACTCTCGGTGGGTGGCGTATTGTATATAAATAGATTTTGCGCTCAAATTTCATATGTTGGAAGCAGGAAAATGGGCAAAAGAAAAAGGATTGTTCAGGATTTTGTAAATGTGCTTTTATTAGACACTTCTGGATAACAGATTTATTTATAGATAGTGGTAAGCATACTGTCAGTTTCGAGCAGTGGACAGTTGCAACGTTAGAGACTAAAAGTGTTATCATCAGCATGAGGTTTCTGGTGGCAACATTGAGGTCTTTACACTGGGGAGTGACAGGTTCTGGGGTTGAATGATTGTGGAACAGAATAAAAAAAGAAAAGAAACTGTGTGCAGATACCTTTGTCAACAACACATGCTTAGATAAAAAACAGTTTTTGAAGCTTTAGAAAGCATTTTAGTTGTTAATAAAAAGTTTGTTTTCATTTGTCCCATTAGCAGCCAACACCAAGCTACAAGTCATTGCTCGTGATTCTCCAAATCTTAGGTACATTGACAGTAAGTTGCATATCTCCAAGTACCTCATAGTTACACTTTTACAAAATAACGGACCAGTCATTTTATAATTTTACATTTTTTTGTTGCTGCTGGAAGGGTGTCACCCGGATTATTCAGATTAAAATGATTCCTTTACCTGTTCTTACCTTGTTTTTCATGCCCAAACTTTTCACCATGTAAATTGCTTACAAGGTCTTTTCCAAGTCGAGATTGCTCTCAAAAGTTGAAAGCTGTCGGAGACTAGAAATTGAATATTCATAAATGCAATTAAGACTTATTTTCACAGAAGCGTTTCGTCAGATACAGCATGTCTAGACAGATCTAAATAAACGGCACATTGAAAGTAATCTACTTGAGATGTTGCTCTCACAGAAATAAAAATGACAGACTGATGTTCAATAAAGCTATAGGTATTTTGCACATTGTTGATCATTGAACGTATAAGACTAACATTTATGGTTTGAGGAGTGGGGTTTATGGAGAAAGACATGGTTTAAGGTTTTCATTCAGACTGAAGTGGGCCGAGAACTAAGCCTTGAGGAACACCCCAGCTCCAAAACAACATAAAAGCTTTGTTTGAGGGCAGGCTTTCCACGTATGTCCCAGTCACCAGGCTTTAAAAGAAACATCTGTGATCCCCTGCTTTTAAGGTGACAGCACAGCTAAAAAAAGAGAAAATCAAAATCATAGCTCCACAGATGTGCTCTCAATATTCAATGTCACCATAGGTCATTTAAATGAGTGGGGAAAGAGAAACAATAAAAACGTAATGTGGAGTCTGGGGATCCAAAGGTGCATAAAACCTGAAATAGGAACAGTTAGTGTCAAATGGGGAGTCAGGTTAATTGAGCAGAATGCACTTAGAGGGAACGAGTGACGAGAGAACGAGGGGGAAGATTCTCTTTTCTCAGAGGGGTTTGGGGCTATTGAAATTCTTCAGCAGTTATTACACGCTCCTGTGGCTGAAGAGCAGACACCCCCAGCCCCCTGTTAAACACAGCCCTATGAGACACACCATCAATCAGACTGTATTTCTTCCACTCTGTGTGTGTGAGAGGGTCTGGAAATGTCAGCTCCAAGAAGCTTTAACAACACAATTTCCCTGTTTTCAATCTTGTATTTTGATTCTAAGGCATTTCTTACTGATAATGTATTAATATTTGCTCCTCTGTGTCCCAAAGGAGAGAGAGATGTTAAGAGAGAAAATTGTATTTGATTGTACTAAACTGAAAAGGCTTTAAATGCCTTTCTTAGAGAAATGTAAAGATAAAGTTATTTGTTTCAAACATACAGTAACTCTGATCTGAATGAAGCACCATCCACTGCTCCAAACCTTCTTTTGCATATTCACTAAAATTCACAGTGTTTAACCATTTCAAGTGTTGGGTAAATTAAGGTTTTGCCTTTTTCTCCTTTTTTGGCTCATGTTCATAAATAATTGTAATTCTCACTCTTGCTTTCAATTTTTACATGGGATTCCTCATGATGCTGATAAAAAAACCCGCAGAACAACTCAAAAGAGAAAGAGTGAAGGTGTTTCAGAGGCAGCCTTGACTGATTGCCTTGATCCATAATCATACATATTGCTGCTATTTCAATGTATAAAAGAACACTTCATTCATTTCTTACTTGTCCATTTCACAGGTCACTGGTAGTTGAGCAGGCAGGCTGGACAATTGCATGGTAACGGGTAAGACACAGAGAAACACTGACATTCATTCAGAGCAGGAAAATTCACCCACACTTGAATATCTGACAGTAGCATATGTTACGTTAAATTTCATTAAAAAAAAAAGCTGACAGGACACATAGCCTGTGTGATTTGTATGATTTAGGTTTAGTTGAGGATGAACTTGAAATGTATTGGCTTTTTATAAATTAAACTAAACTCTAAAATACTTAGAGGTTGTGGTTACTAACAAAAAGAGCACCTAATCCCATTTGTTGTGGGGAGTAACTTCATTATTTACTGTTTTGTTATGTTAAACCAGTTTTTAGAGATGAATAATATATTTCCTCATTTATGCAATGGTCATCTCTCTAATTTTTGTTGACAGCGTCATACTGAGTCCATATAAGCTGAGCACAATGGTGCAAGACACTTAAATAAAATATTAATTCATTAACAGGCTTTAGAGTGAGGCTCCTGATAAAAGCTTAAACAGTTCTTTTCCAGAAACCTCAAGGGACATTAATTATGAGAAATATGCAACTACCTGTTTACTACAGGTTTATTTCAGCTGAATCAGTTCAATATTCTCTACTCTATGACAAAAAAAGTAACTAGTTGCAGTCATAATGTTGTTAGCTAGCCTATATATTCAGTCTATAAATAAATAAATAAATAAATCATGATGGCTGGAGCTAAATTACAAAACACTGATCTGAGTTGAGGGCTGATCCAAGATGAATGTAAAGTAGAGAATTGTGTCTTCAAAACCTATCCACAGTGGAAATCATGTCTTCAAAGTGGAAAAAAAAAAAAGGATTGACATTCTCTTTGACAGTTGAGTGGCATGATAAATCTTTTAAGACCAAATTGGCCATCTTTGTCTGGAAGTCAGCCTTAAGTCAACTTTAATGGCTGACGAGTTGCCTTTTATTTCAGGTGAAGACAGAGTTGTAAAGAATGGGAGCTAAAGGACAGTGCAATGAGACAGGGGTCTTTTGTCTTCCCTGTTTCCAACCTGTTGCGTCACTTGCTCCCATAAGATTTTTATCTCTGTCTCAAGGAAGGTCTGTAATGTCAGTTCTTTCCAGGGAATCCACAGAGTCTCAGATCCTTTTTATTTAAGAACTGCAGGTTGAGCCCCATTAATTAAAAAAGAAACATTTATAATAAAGAGAAATATTTCCTGCCTTATGTGACCTTTTCCCAGGAGGCAAAAAAACAAGTTTAAGAGAATAATTAAACAGGGAAAAAAATTGATGAAATGTATGATAAATGAGATGTAGAATAGTTTGGCATTAAAGGGCAAGCCAGACTAGGGAGAGATTAAAGTGTGTTATGAGTTATGTGTGAGAATTCAGAGGAAACAAATTAATATTTTATGAGAATTTATGCTAGCATTTTACATAATGACCACAAGCAAGGGAAACTGTGAGACCACGGCCCCTGCTGGTTGGATTGCCAATAAACATAAAAATAAGGCCTTTCTAAGATCTTCTCGTATACAACAGAACACCACATCAATAAATACTTTGTTTTCAGTATTATATAATTAACTCTCAATAATATATGAGTTTTCTATCTCTGAAAAATAGACTATAGTTCCATGATTTCCTGTTTCTAGAGCTGCCCAGACTGGATCAACTAAGCACTGATGGAAGGGGAATGAATAACTTGTTTTTATTCCCATATTTTGAAAGTACCTTCATTATTTTCACTGGTATGTCCCTGTAGGGCAACCATAGGGGCAGAAAGAGGGGTTGTAATTATAGAACTGCATTCAGCAATTTTTGCCACAAGTACTTAACAACCATAGATTTTGACTTCTTATTAACACAGTAGGTTGAATTGAGCTCTTAGCCTCAGTGTGAACACCAGAGATCAGCTGTTATCCTTCAGCAATACAACCCATACAAAAAATTATTTTATTTATTATGACAAGGGTTTGGAACACCAACCACAATCGTAGTGGAGAGAGAATGTGTCACCCCAAGAGTGAAAATACAGCTTAGGACTTACTTTTTTGTAGCAGACAATGCAGGACTATGGTTAGCTAATATGGTGGATATAAGGTATAAAACCCTGTCATGAACATGCATTAGTCAAACTCTATTATCCCTACAATAAAGTTAAATGTAAGAAGCTAATCAAAGTAATTGTTGGTGCACGTTAATGATGAGCAAATGAGAACTTCAAAGTTTAATCCCACACCAAACAACATAGTGTTAAAACCCAACATTCAGATTCAACACGTGGAGTCAGCTCGTTTTATTCTCTCTGCTTCTGTCCAGACAATAGTAGGAGAGATAAAAGCAACCAACGCAGCTTTATTTGCCCCAAGGCAGTTCTGTCTGAAAGCTGCTATAAGTGACCTGTAGCACATACAGTATATACAAAGTTTAAGTTACATACAAAATTTAGGCCTGACAGTCCCCAGTCATATGACCCAATATGAGTCCATTGGGCAAGTGCTTAAACATCTTAATCCTTTAGAATAACAATAATCACCAATGACTCAATCAAGGATTAGCGTTTAATCCTTTTTGTAATCGTGAACACCCCACAATATCGCAATAAATGCCATACTGTAGAATTAAAACTGTGATAACGCCGTACTGTGAGATTTTGATTTTGTCTCATCCCTAATTTTGAGCAATGATTCTGTTTAAATAGTTTGTTTTTCTTCTATTTTCACAAACTTGCATACATCTCAGTATATAATGACAAACAAGACAGAGACATGGTGTAACCTTTGATCAAGACAGTGACATTAGTCAACATTATTTGCATGACGGTTCATTTGCTGCCCCTCTTAAATTTACATAGAACCAAAAAGGGAATGTGATGTTGGCAGTCATTAGCCTGCTCTTGAACAAACAAACGTGTGATTAATGTCACGCATTTACATAATAATTAGGGTAAATAAATCTACAGTGAGAACGCCATAAGGCCTTCAAAAATAAGGTGTTTCAAGTAGAGAGCTCAGGTGTGAGAGAAATGATGTTATACACACAGTGAACTCGCAGCAAATGTAAAGGCTGAAGTAAAGTGGAACAGTATAGAATATTACAATACAGTCCATTTACGTTGGAGAATTAGTTATTTCCATTCAAGTCTGTTAATGAGCTCAAACTAAAAATCCAGTCCACTCACCAATGCCATTAAACTCCATTTATGCAAGTGGTTGCCTAGTGACCAGGCAATAGTTTTGTCTGATGAAAGAGCTACACACGACCATATGTGCCTTACCAAGTAATACAGGTGCAATATACTAACATAAAATCTCTAGTGCAACATCCAAGTGCACCACACTGTCTTTTGTGTGTACAGAGAGTGCCACAGATCTTAACATTAACCTCAAAGCCTCACTAAAAGCTCTGGAGATCACTCAGGGCATTCTATCCAACATATTGGCATAAAAAAAACTGAGAGGTAAATGAACAGCGTCACCATAGATCTCAAACATACTGCACTTTAACTGTACTCTTTAATTCATACAAGTTTTTGAGCTAGATGCCACAAAATCCTTGTCATACGTCAGTCATATTTTTATCGAAAGCATGAATAATTAGACAGTAAAAAAGGAGCCTGATGTCCTTACGTTGTTTTTTTAAGATTTTAGCAAGCTAGACTGTGAAACTTTCTGACCTTTTTGAAACTTTTCTTCTTGTCCTTTACAGAGTCACAAATGCAAATGGCTATTGTTGTGAGTCGATTGCTTTGTTTCCAGGTCAGGTAAAGCAAAAGTACATCACTCCAAAGTCAAGGCTCCATTTCCCATTGGGGGCAGGTAAAGAGTCCAAAAAGTATGAACTTCTGACACTGAGCGCCACTTTGAACAAACATATCCTGCACACCTCCCATTGGTATGCCATGACCACTGCCAATGAGCCACGGGTCACTTTGTTTTAGGAAAGCTCCACAACCATATTTCCCTCGTACTACTTCCTCAGAATAAAGATTACATGCATCCCAGAGTCCCTGATCAACTGACCACAACAGTCAGTTGAATAATGTTTAAAAAGAGACAACAATTTCAGTTAAGACTGCTACACAGATTTAACTAAACTAAGTAGTATTATTAGCTAAATGGCCCATATAATAGTGTAACCATCATTGAGTATAAATTAAAAAAAACAAATGCAAAGTGCAGTATCTGTATATTTTGTTCCATATTCATTTTGACACTGAAAACATACTTCTGAAGATCTGTTTTATTTGTTGATTAAGTTTCATGGCCCAGTCATGAAAGTCTAGGTGTTTACACTAACTCCAAATGAAGTTTCTATTCTCTCTTGGATTTTAACTGTAGTAATGCTTAATTTATGTTTAAAGGACAGCCAAAAGTAATGTATCTTGTCTATATTTTTATTGTTGGATGTGAAAACAAGTTGGTATGGTTTAATCAATGAAAATTTCTTTCTGACTAGATTTATACTAGAATGCATCACCAGTAAAACATTTTAAAGCCACTTTTCCCTGTTTCACTTTTAATTGAGATATTGCACTCTGCCTGTGTAGGGCATGTTAGTGTACTTGATCAGATGAGTCCTTTTTGACTGAAAACGATCCATTTATTTTGATCCATAAGCAAAAAGACCCAGTCCATCAAGCTTTCATTGCTGGCTTTTGAAACTGCAGACAAAACACAACTACTTTCTTAACACTCTAGATGAAGGCATTTTACCTTCCTCAGTGCTTTGTGTGGCCTTTTTTTTTTTTTTTTTAAATTGGGACAATATTGTTTTGGTTTTATCTTGGGAAAACTAAACTGTTATTTTTTTCGTTGCCAATTTATGACCCTCATCCTGTTTGGGCTCGTCTGCAATTCACTTATTCACACTTTAACCGAACCGTACCTGAGATCACTTGGAAGCGCTCAGAGACCTCTGTTTTGAAGAGACACAAGCTCCGAGCGAGTTTGTATCACGTGGTTCCAGGATGGTGTCTATGCTGGGCTTCTTTTGAAAGTATAACACCCACATCAGGTGAAGTGAGCTTATCTCTTCAAAAACGAATAGAGCCTTCAGTTTTCTAATCAATGTGCTGGCAAATGACATGCCACTGTAACCAGACAACCTTTCAAAAGAAGCTGTGCACTGGAGCTCCACCCCATCCTCCATAACTAATGAGTTTGGATAAATTACATGCTCCGATAGGTTGTCATAGCGGCACCAGCAAACACAGCAAATTAAGACAAGAAAATGAAGAAAGTCGGAAGCATTTGTGCAGTTGCATGCAGCATTTACATAAAAGGGGCAAGGGCAAATTCATTAAGAATTAAATTTTACCTCCAATTGACAACCTGGAGAGAAGCCTCACCTTAAGCGGGAATTGGAGCTTCCTCTGACTTCTCTCCAACAAAGAGCACTGTGTCTAAACTATTTTTATAAGCTCCAGTTTGTTATTTGCAGAGAGGATGTAGCTCCTCTAACCAGCTTGACATTTTCTGCCCTCCATTTTGTGAAACTTGTTTGCACTTCACTTGGGCTTGTTCCATTTTGTCTTCCTTTTATTTTTCCCCCTCAAGTTCCCCCTCAAGATACTGCAACTATATGCAACAACAAGTAGTTCACACAATTAAGACAAAAACAATTAACCACAATGAAGCTTAATATAAATCAGACATAGCAACATGGTAATTATGAACCTTTTTGCCCGGGCTAAACTTTGAGCCTAATTCTACACTATCCTTCTGATGATGGCAAGTCTCTGGACACTTTGACACTGTTCCATTTCACATGATTTTGAGTTATTTTGATATTTTCTGCCGAGTTGTTTTGGCAGAAACAACACTTTTTGTTTACAGCGAGTTAGTCTGGCAGAGACCGGAGGCATCTGCTACTGTGTGCGGATGAAGATGGTGGATGTTTATCTGCGGCTTAATGCACAGCAGGCGTGTCTTCGCTCTTCGTGATGACTGCTGATTGTGCACTGTTCGTTGCGGGGCAGTGGGGGTTATATGTTTATTCAAATCCGTGTTTCTGCATCAGTGGGTGTAGCGCATGTGTAGTTGTGTATTCAGGCCTGTGTCTGTTTGTCTAGTGTCCACTGGATAGTTTACCTGGCAGTGGGCAGGCAGATGTGTGAGGTGCCAGTTTTCAGCAGAGACAAATGACATCTTTGTTTTTTTTAAAAATGGGCTGCTAATTACATCACGGTTGTTTATCATTCCACCATCTTGGATGTGCTAAGGGTAACAAGTTCATTTTCTGTAAAAAACATGTCAATCATCTTGAAGCATTGTGAGAAACATTTCACATAAAAACATTTGAGGTTTTTTTTATTATTATTTTTATTTATTCTTTTTGCAACAAGTAGTCTTTTTTCTTTGTCTCCTTAAGATTAAAGCAGCAGTAGGACATGTTGAGTTTTAACAGCATGAAACGAACATGAAGGCCTTGAATGCCACAGATGAGTAGGTTGAGGCCTTGATCTTCTGATCAAAGTTTTGAAACATTTCTTTTCACTACTTTTTTTTTTTTTTAAAGCTTCTTACAACTATTTGGTGCAGCTGCAAGATTTGAATTAAAAAAAGAACTGACCACTTCTCTGGGAGTCTTAGAATACGGTGGCAATTTGGACATGCATAACCAAATCAGAGAAACAAAATTTCCATTTTAGACACAGTTACTACAAAAGATAGTCAGAAAAGCTTTTTTTTTAGCGAGTGAACAGTGAACCACAGGACTCGGCATGACATGGGCATGAGCTGGATGGAAGGGCTGGAGTGAGATGAGGCTAACAGGGGCTAGAACAAAGGGCTGGGGCAATGTGATGTGTTCAGGAGATGGACCAGAACGCCAAGGCAAAAAGACACAGGCGTTTAGGAACAAGATGACGTCGTAGATCAGGTCAGAAGATGGAGTAATCAGGAACATGGCAGGAAACAACTTAAGGCAAATCACAGCAGATGTGGAAGGTGTTGAAAGGCATTCGGACACACTTGGAAGAAGCCTGATCAAAAAATAAGACGATAAACACCCACAACCACTGAAATTCTGGTGACTTGTGGCTGCTTTTATACTGGGTTGATGCCGACGGGTTGCAGGTGTGGAGACAGGTGTGACAGATGAGGGAAAGGAGGGAATGAAAAGCTGGAGTGGAATTGGAGATCCATGACAGAAAATTGTGTTTGTCAGGGATTCCAGACCCATTTGAAAGAAGTGGGTGAATGTGTTTTGGCTTCTCATGAATTCTGTTCTTTTTCAATGAATTCCAGCTCAGTCATCATTATCAGTCATAATTTTAATCATGTGTTGGACTTGGTTTTCTATGTTGAGCTAAAATGGTGAAATAAAGAAATTGAAAGTAAATAAAATCAACAACATAAATGCATTCTTGCAACTTCTAGATGTAACTACCATATCAGGTCTTTAATGATATTATCTGCATACATTTCTATCATCACCATCCAATGCCTTTGTGGTTTGGCATAATAAATAATTTCAAAACCAATAATTATGGCAGGATTTTTAATTTAAGTCACATCGGATCTGAGTGACATTGTGATACTTGTAATCTGCATCTACACAAAGTAAACTTGAGGAGTTATTTATTTCCTAATGACTCATGGCCGTGCCCGCAGTGAGCAGACAGGCATGACTAATCAAAGCGGCTGCGTTCGGAGGTCAGACGGAGGAGAAGTCACAAAGAGCTGCTCGCTGTGTGAGAACTAATCTGTCCCTTACGTGTGAGAGATTATTAGATATTAAGAGCTTCAGGTCTCAATGAGAACAAGCCAAAATAAATCAGTGTTGTTCAATCACGCAGCAGTACCATTCACTTTACAGAGTTAGACGACAGGTGTCAGTAAATGTAAGATTTTCATAACTAGTAAACTCCAAAAATATGGTTCCTCCTGAAAAAGATTCATTAAATTGCAATTAAAGTTATATTGACGTTGTGAACACCTGAAAGCAAAGTGACATACTGACAATACCTGGACAGATTGTCTGAATACATCTTCCAAAATGAGGAAACACAAATATAAATAAATACATTGAAAAATCCAGACAGCTTGTGCTAACAAAAACAGGAGGCCATCTATCAAGCTTGTCCCATTACTCAGAGAGCCTCAAACAACATAAACACTCATCACCATAAGCCTCACAGCTGCACACACTGAAACTGCATTTTTCTTTGTAATAGTGTAATTCCATATACAGAAATATTAGGTTATATTTATGTTATCTTAAGACCATCTGGCTATGTGTATCATCTGTGCGAAGTGATGCTCATTCACAGTCAGAGAGAAATGTCAAATGTTTATGTTTTACACAGTTTGGGAAAAAAAAGGTGCAAAATAAATGCTGGGTCTGTTAAATATGAATTTCGTCAGGAGTGAGAAATGGTTGAAAAATGGTGACCACCACTTGACCTACCAGAGTGTACACTCAATCACATCTCAATTTACCAAAACACAGAGCAGCAGAAAGTGGCCATTTTGGGGTTGTTCCATCTATCATTCAAGTTGACAAAGTGGGAAGGAAACTCAAATCGTATTTCTTTCTTTTAACAACGAGGACAGTGGACTCAGACCTTCTAGTGTATTATCAGTGCAGTAATTGTCTAAATGTGACCTGAAGAGTGAAGCAGGGAAAAAACAAAGACTCTCTGTGATTATGTATGAATTAGTTTTGTAAAAACACTAAGCCAAAGGTATACTATGTCAAATTTCCGTGGGAAAATTTTAGACAAACCTGGCCTATTTCTTATCCTATTTTAGGGTAAAACTTATTTCTATAAGTTTCTACTTTTTATAGATATTCTTTACTTTCAGAATCATTGGTCTTTTGCTGTTCTAACGGCACATGGGAGTTGTAAAACCTTAATAATATGGAGGGGTTTGGCAATAAAAATACATTTTACAGGGGCTAAGCAGGGAACAAAATTTGTTTGCTTCTTTTTTTTTGTCTTGTTCTCTTTGCATTATGTGTATTATAACACAATGCTATTAATGAATCAATTAATTTTGCATCAATGTAACATAAAAGTACTAATAAAAATACACAAATAAATAAAAATTAATCACAAAAATACATCTAATGCTATCAGACTCCTGCCCACTAAAGGAAGTATAATGGGAGTGAGTGCATCATTGCCCCCTACAGGTGTGCAGCAATATTGCTTCCTGTGTTGCTAGCTTCTTGTTTTAAGATAGGACCAAAACAAACCATTTCTGTTTTTCATTGCAAGTAATTGCAGCTTAAATATTTAAGTGCATTTTGCTTTTAAGTAGGACATTAACTTAACCCATGTCTCTGCAGGGTCAGGATATTTTTCATATAAATACTTGTAATTTCAAATTATTTTAGTTTGTGTAATTAAAGACTGAGACTGCTGGTATCACACTCTCTGGGCAAAACTGATATTTTTCAATGACCAGCCCATTTGTTTTGTGTTCCATATTTAGGCTTCTAAATGCAGTTTTGCTCCAGTGACACCTCAGACAAGTTTTATGAAAACCTACCCTCGCCTTGTTTTGTTCTCTTTGATCACCACCATCAAATAAACATACATATCCAAATCCTTCCCTTGTTGCAGCTCGTCAAGCCCACGTCTGTTTGATGTCAATTTAAATGTTGAAGCAAATGGAGCAACATGAAAATGATGTCAATAGGAATATTGAGTCTTGCATCTGAGCAGAGCCAAGTCTGAAGCAAGAGAACATTTGTTTATTTCTGTTGGTCTGTTTGTTCACCCTGCAATCAGAGATCAATCACAGGAGGCTCATACTCATGGAAGAACTCAAAGCACGTACAATAGCAATTTATTTCACACAGACAGATCTGACAAGGCCTTGCTTTAGTCTTAAAACATGGACTCCCACTCTAGTGCACATTATATAACCAGACGTGGAAATATGAGGTGTTGACTTGCTCTGATATACTGCTTGCCTGTTGAATAAATAAATAAATAAAAGTTTATGTCATGCCTTTCCAATAGGCTGTAATTTACGCTGGACACATGATCCTTGTGTGATGTGTCATGTGATGTGTGTGAAGTGAGTGATAAATAAAACTTTTTTGATTAACTTGACGTTTATTTTGGATGACATCAAAATGAATTATATCTCAAAAACTGAATTTAAGAGTTTACCTTGCAGCCCTAGAACAACTTAAAGACCAAAGATGACAACTAGAGACAACGGATAACCACTAGTAGCATGTCCTTTGTAATCCTGTGCTTCTGCAAAGTGGTAAAAAATTACAAATACAGCTGACAAACAAACAGCTTTGTGTGATGCGCTCTGTACTTGTAATTTTTGCAAAATAGCCATGTGCTTTAATTTGACAAAGCACCACTTTTGGCATCTTTTAAGACTAGACAAGAAGAAGACAAAAAAATAAAAGATACCCTGTTATAAACTGCTTTATTTATACGATAAGAATAATGCACATTGCCTGCTGCTGCTTTGCTTTTTTTGAGTTTTGGCATTAAACTTAAAAAAGAGGGGAATGTTGCCTGAATAAAAAATCACCCGCCCCTAAAATGCTGTAAAACTTAACATATTATGACATCTCTACTTCATATTCTAGTATAAATACACAAAACACGTTATATAATCATGCAACAGCAAAATACAGAAAACTGCAATGGACGAACTGTAGAAAAGAGAACAATTAGCAGATGCGGAGGATGCCAAAAAATGACTAAATGCTTTTTAAAAATCATACCATCCTCAAAGATCAACTGGAAACTGGATGTTTCTTGGAACTATAGTCCTTTTTTTTCTTGTTAGTTTTTCCATCCAAAATCTTATCACAGTCTCTAAATATTGCACTCTATGGAGCGTACCATAGCAACTAAACATTATACCGTGCAAAGTGCTGTTAAAAATGACATTTCTTCAACATACATGTACATCTCTTTATAAAAATGAACATACTGATTAATATTACACTACAATTTCCAAACTCCAAAAACCAGCATGTGTCCTTTTCTGTGATTTCTCCTGCTGCTATAAGTCACGGGTATGTGGCACACTTTATTATTCAGATTGTGCAAAGCATTAGGGTCTAATTTAAATCAATAATAATGTGAAGGTAGGGAATTTAAACTTTAATGCTGCTTTAGGAAGTTTGTAATGATGGGTTGGCGAGTCCTGTGATTGGAGAGAAAGTAGCTCTGATTAAACGTGGTTAACTCTGAAGACTCCCCCTGAGACTCTACCTATAATGTAACCTATAATGTCATACGATAAAATTGCATTTACTCATTATGCCATGCCCTTTAGGTCTCTGAAGTCTTATTAACATAATATACTGCGCGGTATGTTCATATATCCAACATATATGGCCTATAATGTTGCATTTTGATTGCAGTCATACTTGCCCTACATGCATCAGCTCATCCCCTCCGACTCCTCTGAATAATCCACTACATCTCCACGCCTCATTAACCACATCCAATTTACTCCAGCCTACTCCATGCTTCAATTACTGATCTGATGTTTTTTTATTTATTTATTTTATTTACTTGCACACATTGTTTCCTCATTGTGTTGTTAGTATGCCATTTGCAAATACAATTTATTACCTCTTGTGTGGATTTTGCTCGTACTCGGGTTTCTGTAACTTATGCAGTATGTAACCGTCAGAACCGAGCTCCACAAAGAAAGTATTGGTCTTTAATGGAGAATTAGGGAGGAGTGAAGCCACCAGAAACAACTGGAGTTAGTTAAGACTCAGCAAACAAACCCAAGTAAATCATGTAGTTAATCAGACTGCAAACAAGAACGTAAATTGTGTGAGGAACCATAGTCATTTCATCCAAGTCCATCTAAGTTCTAATCAGTTTCTGGACACACCTTTTTCCTCATGAAAAAATTACTGGAGGCCTTTTGAGATAGAAAAGGCACATGCTTTTGGGTTTCGAATTATTCTGCTCTCTGTCTCTATGAACGCCATTCTCTAGATGTAAATGGATACAAACGCAGCAAATTAGAGAAAAGAATCACAGCATAAGGCTCACCACATTTTACATAACGTCAGCTTATCCGTATCCGGAGGTCGCCACAGCAAAGTGGTTTGCCATATAGAATTCTATTGTGGCTGGTGTTGCGCCCCAAGGGATTTGAACCACCAATCTTCCACACAAAAGGTACGTGCACTAACCTCTTGACCATAGAGGATTTTTGTTGAAAGAAATCAAATGTGAAGGAGAGGGATTCCAGACCCATTTTACAGAGAGAGAATTTCCCAGATGGAACAGTATAGTTATTCATTCATTTTGCTTTCTATCACCTGGCTCTAACGACTCAACATTTCTCCCAACATCATAAAGTTGTCGGACAGCTTCTTTGTCACGTAAAAAGGGCAGAGTTTCGAGAGGATATCATTTTCCTCATTTGTGTCTCCCGAACCAACCCTAAGTCTCCTCTGCAACATGTGTATCTCGGATGAATGGCTTTGATGTCATTCCATCACGCAATTATCTTAACACAATAATTAACAAGTGGGCAGCTTTTGCCTGCAGTCCCGTTCTCACCATGGCTGATGCACTACACAAAGCAGCTAATAAACAGACTTTGATGTTTGATGACGTCTAATTTGTCCCCAGGCTGTCAAAGCAAGTTTGCTGCCCCTTGTTTGACATATCTTAGATTTAGTACGCGTGCAGGCTGTAATCAGTGGGACGCGGATGTTTACTGTCAGACCTTATCCTCCCACTGAAAATATATGGTATACCCTCTCTCGGTTTTCTCCCTCTGATGTGTTTAGCTCCCATACTCCACTGTTCACCACTCTCACTGACTTTTCACTGCAAACTAGGCTCGTTTGATGAAAACACAGAGCTTTCTTATCTGTTTTGTGTTGCAGGGGCATGAAGTGAACTTGACTGTGTCTAAAAGGGAAGAGATGAGCGGTAGGGGGCCATTAATGATGTAGCGGCACAGAGCAATTTGGGATGTTATGGATTTTGGCTTGTTTTTCATCTGTTAAAAAATGTAACAGCGCAGAATTGTATATTACTGGTTGGGGGCTATTTTGAAATGGAAAATAGATCCACTCCCATCGTTAATGTGAAGATGGCTGTCAACAAAAGTTGGGGGAAATTTAGACTATCATCCAGCAACAGCTATTTGTTATTAATGTCTCACAACTTTAATACTGTTCTCCAAACGTATCAAAGAAATAAACATTAAACACTCGAGTGATAGCCAAAATGTAAAATTGTCCTATTTTTTTTCGTCGGTTCTATATAAATTAGAGTGCGAATGATTGACTTTCACAGCTGTCTTCTTCTTGCTATGGTAAAAAAAAAATATTGCGTTTTAAACATTCCTCTCAGATAGCTACAGACATTTCTTTGAAGCAAGGAATGTGCAAGAGAAGAAATATAGACCCTTTGTATTTTAATTCAATGGATGTGTCTGATTTGTAGTCTTAAATGTGCAGCAATCGAGAATGTCTGAAAGTCTGGAAAAAATGACACTTTTGTGGATCTGCGGAAAACTTAGCACATGCATCACTAAGCCTTTTGGGTGCAGGTTAATTTCGTGTTAGATAGTGCTATGATATGGTGTAATGGAAAGTTTTGTGTTCTTACTACAAAAAAAAAAAAGAGTTGTATCTCTGCTACTAGTTGAGCTACGAGTCCTACAATTGATTCCACAAACTTTTATCACCTCAGCATCAATATTCATCCTTTTCTTCTTGCTGAAATAAAGCTTTGTTGTTTTCAAAGAGCAATATTAGTCATTTAACAAAAAAGAATAAGTGCTTGCCCCAACTTAACCTGCTGTCCAAGACAATAAAATCAAATCAGCATCAGTATTCCCACTGGATTTGTTCATGAAGATATAAAGAAGAGAGTAACAAATCTTCTATACTGGAGAGTGCAATGTTGAAGCAAAATGTAGATGAATTTGTTCATTCATCTTCTACTGCTTGGTCCTGTATGTAGATGAATAAGGTGGTAAAATGTCTTATTAGTGTTGGGTGCAGGCACAATAAATAAAAGACATCTATTCAGTGTGGCTACCATCATTGTTTTGGTTCCAGGGATTACCCTTTTTTTTTTTTACTGTTGAATTTAGTTTGACAGTTTAATCACTTAACTTATTGTAACAGAAATCATCTGTGAAAAAAATGAGACCTCAGGATTTTGTCCAATCACATCTGACTTCTGGTAAAAAGGAGCGCTCCCATTGGTTGTCACTGATGACCAAGGAAGTGAGTTATTCTGTTGCAAAATATGTTTTGTTTTTTTTACAGCAAAACAGCTAAAAAAAGAAAAGAAAAACAAGATAAAAATAGAGAAACCGGCAGCAAATTAAACATGGATAAATGTTGGCGATGCACAATCTTTAATGAGGTGGAGATAATTACAGGATGTACGGTAAACTCCAAAGCTAAAAGTTTCAGGAAAGCTCTAAACTTCTATTAAATGTGGCAAATTGGTCTGGTTTTACCTCTTTTTTTTTTCCAAGCTGCTGTTTGGGGCAGAATGGTGGGACTAAGGCTGGGACGACAAAAACAAAATTGGGTAATGGAGCTTTAACAACAGTCCAATCAGATTATTTAAACCAACTTAATCCTGATTTAGACAAATGACAATATTACCTTAAGTCCATACATATTCAACAGTCATTTTCTGCTTCTTCCCTTATAGTTTGTTCTCTTGGTCTCACAAGTTACCAAATACAGTGAAAAAGACAACGAAACTCAAATTCCGAGCATCAGTAAAGTAAAAGCCATAAATAGACTGATCAAAGTTGTTACATAATCTGGTTCTGGGAGTTAGAGATGAATGGAGTCGAGAACTGCTGCATGATAAATCTTCCGGGCTTAATTAATGCCTTCTTCAGGGATTGCTTTTTCTTTAGCATTACACTATTCATCACTGGGATGGTACATCGCCTGGAGAATGGTTTCCTCTCATTGAATGCACAAAGGATCCTCGCAAATAATAACGGAAAATTTTACTAATCAGCAAAAAAGAGTGACTTGTCTCCTTCTGAATGAATTATGACGCTCAATAGATCTCTTATATACAGTTATTAATTGTTCAAAGTGGCCTTAATTGATTGCATTGTGTGTTGCAATGGCAGACCTGCACTACTGTCCTTCCCATTTAATCTATTCATCCTTTTATCTCTCCCAAACATTATTTAAATGTAGAGTTTGCTGAGTTTCTTTGCTTTTTATCTCCAAGGCGAGAAAGGTTGTGAGCATGAATCAAGGCTGTAGCTTTGTTACAACACTGTGTTCCAGATAGCGCTGTGCGTCAGAGTAAAACTACAGCTCAATTGTTTTTTCTCCCAACTTTATCTTCATTAATAGCAGCAGCAAGGGCCCACTGATAAGATGTGTGGAAATACAGCAGAACAGTGTGAGGGAACCTTCAAACCCTGAATTTGAGTGGAGTTTTTACAATATTGAACTTTACAGAATACCTGCTCCATTTATAACATCTTCAAAAAAGGGTTATTTCAAAACATTCATATAAAGTTTTTTCCACTCTGTAAATGCGTAAGAAAACTCAGCTCTTAGAAAAAAAAATTCACACATTTTCAAGCCCATAGCCACATGCAATTTCACCTAAAATATCTCTTTGGCTTTTCAGTCTAGCGTCAAGGTACACTGCTAACAATACCAGCTGCTCCAGGAGTGTCAAAAAAGGATGTGTACGAAAGTGTCCTGGAGAGCAACAATCAGGAGAGCACCAGAGACTTACTGCTGGGAAAAAGTCAACAGGCTGTATGGTATCAGAACACTGTTAAGAAAAAAATAAATAAATAAATGATGGGAATTATGTATGCATATAGATGTACATTTTAAGTCCTGAGGGATATTTCAAAATATTACCAGAGGATTTAATGTTAATAGTATTAAAGCTTCTCTCAATCAATCATGTATTTGCTGCTTTAGGCAAAAGGCAGTTTTAGAAAGACAACCATTCACATGTTTGTTGTTGGACGATGGGATGATGCCAGTGCAAATCAGAAGTGCTAACTACGCTGTGCCTCTTAATTTTATTTATTTATTATAAAAATCACTGCATTTATTTGAAATATATAACTGCTGTTATTTGTTCTCCTGTTACATCAGGTATTACATCTGTTTCGCAATCTACAAATGGGCTGAAGATAGGGAGAGTATATAATGCTATAAAATGCATTTTGACTATATCTGTGAAATTCTTCTCGCCAACTGATCCAATGTTGAATTTTTACATTTCCCTTGAAACCTAATCCTAACAAAAAATGCAAAAAAATATCTAAAAACATGGATTAATGCATAAAGGCCTCCTACATGTTTGAAAAGTGAAAAATTAAAATAAAATAATCAGTCTTTTTCTAAATTTGAGTCTTTAGGGGTGACTTTGCACTTTGAGTTTTCATGAGTTATGATTGTTCAGATTGCATAGTTAAAGAAAGCATTAAAAATTAGTAACGTTCTTGGTTCCTAAAAAGGGATCAGGACTAAGCTATAAAAGCCCCTTTCACTGAAAGTGTCTTTAATGTTTGGTGAGATGTGAACAACGGCATTGTTATATTTGCAGTGTTCTTCTATGCATCTTAATATACAATGTTTATTTTGTTCTAAATCAGCATTCAAGTCCCAACCCATGCTCTTTCCCATAACAGCATATTTCTGTTAAGTCTACAGGTCTATGCAGTAGCCTCACACTGTACAGCTGCCAGATGTATCTTTATCATCTCCGACAGTGAGGGTGAACGCCAGGTCAGTGTTCCCTGAACAAGTGTTAATTTGTGTTAACAAATACAGCAGTGAGAGAAAATAGTGTACTTACAAGTATCTCTCAGTGTATAGACATTCAGAGGTTGGCTTTCGTGTATATTATAAGAAAGAAATTACAAATGAAAGATTCCCCCTGAATGCATAATTTGACAAATGTTGAGATCTAGATGTACACAATTTGCACAATTTGCCTTTTAACTCAAACTTACCCAAAGGTCGTCTGTAGTTGTGAGAAGGCACCAGGCATCAGTCTTTTTTTTTTTCCCTGAAAGTCTTCAAAGTCTACTGAAAGCATTTACTTGCTCCAACAATATTTCGATAAACACAGCCCTTTATATGACCTTCCACCTTTTTTTCCTCATTCACTCACTGAAACCCCACTGGCCTTTCATCCAGTGTCAGAGACAAAGCTGTAGCCAAACAGGGACGTCATGTTGATTATTTGCCCCGGGTGACTCCACTGTGCAATCCAATAGTAACCCTGATTAATCACTCACCTACAGGCTCACTTAGTATTGCTTCTATAACTTCAGTGCAGTTAGAGGGAAGCTGTTGCTGCGGGGCATGCTTTTTACCTGGCCTAACAATGGCTGTCCAGCTCCGTTTTACCTCCCTGCCTCACTATTTCCACTGAGTGCTAGTTGCCCGAGGTGCAGCAGTCCATCCTCCAAACTTTCATTATATGGCAGCTCATGCCACTTGAAAGATAGAGATCTCGGTGAAAGTGACAGCTGCTGTGTTCCTCAATCTGTCTTTTATGTGTTTTTTTTTTTTGTACTGTTCTTCTGTAAACACCAAAATAAGATATAATGAAATTGTGACAAGAGAAAGGGACTTGAGTTTGTCCTGTATTATCCCAGCCAGCACTATTGTTCCTTGACATATTTCATGGTGTACAATAGATATGGCCCCAGAGGTTTGAAACAGTCTCTAAACCGCTAACATTTTCTATCAGACCTTTCCTGCAGTATGAGCTGTTTTTATTACTCCTCGAAGAGATTGTGCTGCAACCTACCCCTCACTGCCCATCTGTAATGGTATTGTTTAAAAGGGTAGATTTTTTTGATAATATAACTGCTGCTGTCGAATAGCAACAAAAGACATGAAAACCATTTTCTTAGACTTTATTAATCCACCAGGGAAATTGCTTTGTCACAGTTTTTTTTTTTTTTACTATAGAAAATTGGTTGTCCATAGATTTGAGTTGGATTTCCAGGAGGTTGTACAAATGCAGAATATCCTGCGCCTAGATGCAAGGTGTTAAACCAATTGGAAAGACAAAGCATTTTAGGCTAACCCTATTTTAGATGAATGGTTGTGATTGGTTGGAGTGAAAATAGCTGATGTGGTTCTATACTCATTTCACTTTCCTTATTTAATACGTATGGCTGGCCAGGCATTAACAGAAAAAAAAAAATGTTTTCAAATTGATTGACTCAGACTTCATCTCCCATTGACTGATTGTACAGTTTCATTAAGTTCTTGTGGCCACTGGCTGCTCTCTGTTGTTAAAAAGCTGAATGCATGGGATGTTCATGCTTTTCAAATGCTGAATTCATTTGAGAATGGAAGCATGTTAGCAATTTCTAATTTACACTAAAGCAAGCCTATTCATATCATTAGTCTTATATTTGGTTTAAAATACATGCTTTTTTCCCACTGATTATTTAGCTGGATACAAAAGTCAATGCTCTACTACTACTCTTCCTGCCAGGCCTGTAAATGTAAATGTGGTTTGTGATGAGCAGCCATTTCAATTATCAAAAGTGACACCAACTTATGTGGTCTGTCAAATAAAAACCACAGCTATCTATTAAATACAATTATGGATTATAATTCAATTATTTCTGCCACAGAACAGTTTCATAACAGTTTTTCTGTACTGTAGTGCAGTCCTGTCTATTAAACAGTACATGCACTGAGAGACAAGAAGGCAAACCAAGCTGTTCATTTGAATGCAATCCAATATAGCATTCCAGCAACAAATGGAGTAAAACACCATTTTAATTGTTATCGACTTTGTATCAGTTATGTGTGACTGCTCTTAGTCATCAACTCAATGGCTGTAATTTTGATGGCTCAGTTCACACATTTACAATCAGGCTGTTAAGACTTGTTGAGTGCTTTGTACCACACTGTGATTTTTGTTACACTGGAAGATGAGTATTTGTCCAACCAGCTGACCAGTGCTTCTCTGTGTGGGTTTAATACGTTAACCTGTGCTGAAAAGATTCCTCGATTGCAAATACATCGAGAATTTCCTTCAACTTCTGCATCAAAGCTTCATTGTGCTCCACATAATATGAAACTATTCACATTTTACATTCCTGAAGTTCTAACATTAAAGTCTAGACCTGCCTGTTGAATTTACTGTACTTTTTCATCACTTCTTTGCCTGGATGATGACAGAATGTCATTGGTGACACTCGGTAATGATTTGCCGTGGGCTGAGCCTTTTTGGTGACATTTGACACACAGCGTGTTTGACTCCAGCATGTGATAAAGAAAGTCATATGAAAGAACACTGGGTGGTAGGTTTGTGTGAGCATCAAAGTCTCAAAGCATAAAGTACAGTCAATGCACTAGAGATCTCATATTTATTAAATGTGTCTCTGTGGCTGTGAGTGTCTATCCTGCTCAAAAATCACACATTGCATCATTTCCAGTGGATGGCTTTATAAATGGACACACATGAAGCCGCTCACTGATGCCTGAACAGCCATCTATCAGTGTCAAAGCAGACCTGCTGCCATAAGTCAACGTTGTACTGGTGGCACTAAAGAGAAAAACAAGTCCCCACTGCCTCACACTGACAAAACTTCAAACAGTCAACAGTCTTCAACAAAGACACATTGTCTTTCTCTGATTGTCTAGATAAACTTAACTATCAGTTCTATCCATGATATTCAGCTTTTGTTATGTTTGTTTTTTCAAACTTGTGCATTGTTATGTAAACGTAAACTGGGCAAACAGAGTTTCCAGAGAATCATTTTTTTTTCATGCCACACTTTTGACGGATTAACTTTCTACAGTGCTCTGTTTGTTGTCGTCATGACAACAGAGGTGTGTCCTGTGTACGTGGCATTTACTGATCATGGCTGTGGAGAAAATCAAGAAACAGATTGCAAAGAAAAAGCTATAAAATCTATATGTCTGTTGTATTTTTAAACCACAATAAAATCTATTTGCCCTTTTTCATTTATTTAATAATCCACATTAAAATGATCCCAGGTCCAAACTATCCACAAACTGCATAAACACTGGAATTTGAGGTTTTTGACCCAAATCACCTTCTTTTGTTGGACCCAAGAGCAGCTGTTTGGTCTAAACCAGGGTCAGATTGTGCTATCATACTTGCATCTTTGGTTTAGACAAAACATGTTACTGGATTATGTATCCACTGTGACGTCACACAAGAATTTACTATATATGAGCACAAAATAGCTTTTTTCTTTTTGCCAGATTACTTAAGCTTAGGTTATTTAATATAGAAATCCAACTGGAGAGTCCTCACAAAGAACGGAGGGGATAGTTGATGTATTCAGTCATGTCACACAGAGCTGGATGTAATATGTCTGTTTATATTACAGCTATTAATCACATGGAGAAGCATGTTTTTCTCGTCTGTTCTCCATTTTGTTTTCTGGAGCACAACAGATGTCACTTTTTATCACTTCTGATTGTCTGAATGTGTGTTACTTTTCATAAAATCGACATGTGTGTTGAATGGAAATTTTCCAAATCCATCACTGGACTGACGTCAAATATCCGTTTTCTGTTTCCTTTGTTAACATTTCTCTACGGACCACAAACACTGACATTTTAGTTTATTTGTCAAATGCCAAACAACCACTGGATAGATTCTGTAACAATATTGTCCCCACATGATTCATTTTTAATGATTAATTTAGTAGCCTCTACACCAACGTGCCCAACCGCTCTCCAAAGGCCTGACATCACATTGTGTGCAAACATCCATGCGTCCTGTGTTAATCTATCCTAATTACTTTTCGTGCTCCTCAAACCTCGCCCCCAGTCTCAGTGTGAGATTTACATTTCAGTTGCGGTGTGAGGCTGCTCATCACAAACCACATTTACATTTACAGGCCCGGCAGGAAGAGTAGCAAGAGCACTGACTTTTGTATCCAGCTAAATAATCAGTGGAAAAAATGCATGTATTTTAACACCAAATATAAGACTAATGATATGAATAGGCTTGCTTTAGCATTAACATTTTCTTTTCAGCATGAGCGTGATTCTATTACATTTCCGGGCCTAATTGTTTTGCTGTAGAAACCAATAAGGTAAAGGCCAATCTTATTTGACATTATTGGATGTTTTGTAGTTTAACAAGATTTGGTTATGTATATCCATCATGAGAAAACTTTGTTATTTTTGCACAGTCTGCTGTAATGGGCCAGAAACAAAATGCAAAAAGAATAATGTTTATAATTGTGATTATACGCCAAAAAGTAATTGTTCATTCATTCATGTTCGATTAGTTTTACAGGTCATGGGGATTGGAGTCTATTCTTGGTACAATGTGGGTGAGAACTGCACAATTGACAGTTAATTGCAGGGTTAACGTTTAAGAGTGTGCACCGACAAGTCAATTAACCCTCCCATTGATACACTATTGCCCCTTTCACACATGTCCTCTAAAGGATATCTCCTGACACGTTCACACAAGTCTGGAGGATGTAGTAAGAGTGAATCAGTGATAAGTAAAGCATAAATCAGCTGCAGAGAACATGGAGCTTCCAGTAACATGCTGATTTATGATTCATTCTGGGTTCTAACAGTGCATATATTGTGGCAATGACGACACACTGTGCTGGTTGCTGTTTATGCAGATGTTAATGCTTAGATTGTAATCAGCAGTAGTGAAGGTGATGGTGTTGGGGACTGACTTTAGATAGGGACATTATTTGTTTCTGGTTGCTCTTGTATTGGGTGTTTTGGGGGCCTTACCTCTGCAGATACCTCTAAAGACTTTTACCTTTCTTTCTTAACTGATACTCACCTGTAGCCCTTTGCACATTTAATATAACATCCTTTCTGCTTGGCATTGTGTAGGAACATTCTGGCTTGTGCCTGGGCTTACTGAAAAGACAAGAATGAAAGGGCAGCACACAGTGAGACATTCATTGTATTATGGAACATCAAAAGACAGCCCAAAGCTTGTCAGATTTAAAGAAACAAAGACCAGAATGTTCTATCGAGTTTGCGTCATTTGCTTGCAAAACCATGTGACTCATCTTAGCTTGTTTTTTGTGTGTTTTTTTATAGTAAGTCTTCCCTTTAAAAATGAATGAATATAAATATCCATTTATAAAGGTGCTTTAACAGTGTTATTCATTTGGATGTGTTTCCTCCATTATTCTGGATAAATAGCTTGTCTGTGTCAACATAAGGATAAGGCCTAAAAGAAGAACTTTTTAATAGAAATTAAGGTTTAACCTTGGCATGTGACAAATGCAATGCATGTCATGAACAGAAAGTGGGGCAGAAATGAAATGAGTGATTTAAAAAGTGATTTCTTGTTCAAAAGTGGCACTTTGAGTGGAGCAGATTGACAATGTGTGTCATGTGAGAAGGGAATGGCATGGTCTTGATTTAATGGGAAATTGTTTGGTTCCTCTCCAACATAAAGCAAGCCATGCCATTGGTTTCTTATAGGCCTGAAAAGATGAAAACGGCACTCCAACCCCTCAAATTGATGAAAGCGGTTGACTCACACTTTGTGATTTCACCCACTGATTTCAAGCTTTCAGTGTAATATTGGTGATTGCCACAACTTTTATATTTTTTTTCTCATTCTTTATACCCATAAAAAAAGTTTTGAGAGAAAAGGCACCATTCACTTTAACTTTATGCACAGTATACTGAGTTTAAGGATGACTGCGTAATGCATAAATATCATGTACTCATATAAAATATATTTTTATGAAGTGTCTAAACTCTCAGCTGCTGTGACTGGCTGTTTCACTGTCAGTCAGGTGTGAGGCTTTGGGAATTCAGTTTTCTTTTTGGCTGCTCACATTTTAGGGGTTGCCACATTGAATAATTGCATGTTTAGTTTGGCATCGTTTTTTCAGCTGGATGCCCTTTTAGACAAAACCCCCTTCATTTCGGGTACAGGAGGAGGACAAGGCACACTTTGGGGCTGGAGTTGCTCCTCAAGGGAATCAAATCCCTAATTAAAGGCCCAACCCACTTCACGAGGAGGAGCCCAAAGATTAGACTCTTTTAATTGGTGTCTGCGCCTTCAAGTGGAAGGTGGGATTTTTTAGAAGCGTCAACTAAATATTGGCCTATCTGGCTGTGTGATGTGTTAAACTCTGATTAGCACGTTAACTGAGGCATTCACTGTCATGCGAATATTGCTAACACAAGCTTAAGAACCTTTTGCTTTTAAATATTGCTCAAGAAAGACAACGGAGTTGACCATTTGCTAAAACAATGACCTTATGTAGATGGTAACTTTAACCAACATTAACAGGCTGGGGTGGTGGATGGGTCTGTTGACCAGATTCTAATACTGCATTTTATGGATATTAAGAAAGTAGGACTAAACAACAAGGTTTTGTTTAGAAAGTGTGGTCAAAGGTAAAAGCCTAAACAAGGTTTACTCAGGCTTTAAAAAGAACTCCAGACACTTGTCATATTCTTATTATAGTATATAAGTATATTATTATTACTACAGTTTTTGGCTCTTGTTAATGTTGTCAATGGCTTTATGCTAGATGTGTGTTTGGAGCTTGCTGTTTCATAAATTGATACCATTGTGGCATTTTTGAACAAATCAATTGTGTGTGTTGATTTATTTGTGTTGTATCATTATAAGGTTTATGGTTAAGCAAAAAATGATAGTGATTATGCTTAATTGCATAATGAGCCATAATAATGCCACGCTCAGATAGCACTATTTATACATTTCATAAATCCTTGGTCTGGTCTATAATATGCAGGCAGATACTAGTACAAGCAACCAGCCACAGTCGATCACTTTTATAGCCAGACCATTCATAGCATCAAACGAAGGGAAAAGCAAACAGAAACTGAATGAAAAGGGCTGAACTCTCCCAGATTCACTAGCTTGAGGATGTGTTTGCATTTTCTTCCCTATAAAGCCAAGGTTGATGTCCTTTCATCCATCTCAAACACGAGCATTCATGTTGACAAAGGGGATTTAAAAGGTGTACAGCAACAAACATGTTTACAGATGCCTTGCAAACACTGAAAACCACAATATTGTACATATGAAACGTTTTCATGTAGAAATGTGTTGACATGCAGAGGAGTACAAACCTTGAAACAACCTCAAATAACAGTTCATAGTCAATAAAAAGAAACCAAAGGGAAAACACAACCGGGAACCTAAAAGTGTTCGTTTAAAGCAAGTAAAACCTAATCTGCATCCTTGTGTAACCCCGCCTGTGGCTGTGAATCTCCCTCACAGAACGTCTTTGAGCCTCTCTCGATGCAGCTGCCTCAACATGAGAGGAGCCGGGTACGCAAATCATCCCAGATTCTGTTTGAAGCGTGACGTCAGACGGAGGATGACGCTGGGAAACATCGGCTGCACAGTGGGTGTAAGGAGCGAAAAACAAAACGTGGGGAGGGCAGCTGAGATCCATATCCTCATATGACCAACAGTCCCAGCCTTAATTTACTGTATCCAAATGTTTATGAGGATAACAGTGCTGTGTCCAGAGGTGTTTGTCCATCTTTTTATAACTTCTATTACCAAAGAGTACAATTTGCTGATGTAAATGTGAAATATATATGACCGGAGGATACTGATGAGTAATCTTTCACTCACGCCCCACGGCAACTAACGCAGCTGTATTTCCCATTCATTTATATGAGCGGCCAGGTTAAAATCACAAGACTGAGCACATGTGAGGCAGTAAAAATGTGTCATCTTGTGTTTTTAACAAAGTCAGTACACCTCTGAGAGATTAAAGTTCCACTCTAATGCAAAATGCTATAAGCTTCTTGTAGTTTTGCATAATCCTCAAGCATTTGTATAATAACGCTGTCAATAAGTGCATGAATGTTTTGTAGCTTTAGCCATGTGTATGCTAATCTTATCAGGCAGGTTGCAGTTTAAAAAAAAAAAGAAGGGACGGGTCATATAACACTGATCTTCTTCCTGTTCCTTTTTTGTTCATTATGATTGCGATGCTGTCTGCTTTGTTTTTTGTTTTTGTTTATTATTGTGGCGAAAATTATGTCATTATGAAATGGAACAAACAAAATAAATAAATAAATAAATAAATAAATAAATATGTTTAACCATGTATAATGAGGAAGCACAGGTTATAAAACAGTGTTTGTTGTGTACAATGTAAAACGGTGGCTCCTGCATATGTTTTTATTTATTTATTTATTTTTTTGTCTAGTCTACCATAACAAAGTCGTAGAACCCAAAAAACATTAAAACTTGTTGCCTTTAGCTGGTGTTGCCTAAATGTGTATAGAGCAGAGTATAGCTGAGTATAATGTTCTCACACAATCTTTACATTTACATGCAGAGCTTAGTCAGACAATGCCCATAGTTTCATTCAGCCCAGTTAGATAGATGTCTCACTTTGTCTGAATTTACATTTACATGCACGGGGCAGAATGGAACTAATGTTGTAATGTTGTATGCATGTCCTGGAGGTATTCAAGCATTATAATTCAGCCTTTGTTATAAACTGACCCCCCCAGTCGAAGTAAGATATGTTCTCTTTTCTCCTTGCCTTTAAACATACTGACTGACAGCACACACACAGTCAGTCATGTGCCAAAATCATCCTGATTATGCAGCGTTGCCATTGTTGGCGGCGAATGCCCTTTTAATCGATTGTGTTGATGTCCTGATGCCAAAATGTTCCCGCGTTTTGTGTTGTCCCAACTCTGCCACACTATTACATAACATTTCACACATCAGCTAGATTAGTTCTGGTAATAAGCATGTACATTTGAATAAAATACTCGAAGCTTGTTTTTTGGATTAAATATGAATCAAGTCTTGATGTTTTGGTATTTCCAACAGGGCCAGGCAACATCATAATCATAATATTGGAAGGCCACATCATCCTTGAAATGTTATATGTTATAAAAGATTTACGGTGTGCCATTTTTTTTTCTTTTTCTCTTTAACACTTCCTCCTCATTTTACTCAAGGCCATGCATAGATTGCACTCAGAGCACTTAAAGTGAAATGAGCAGTCAAAAATCGTGCAGGTGCTTGAAGGGTTACAAGAACATAATGTGAAATAATATGCAAACGGTTTTATTCCATGTTTACACTCACCTAGGGGCAAATATGATTTATACATTCAATCATCTTCAAAAAAAATCACACACAATCACATCCATATGTCAAAGCCATCGATATTATATCTACACCTTTCCCCTTTTTACATAAAACCATGCACATGAAAGCATAAAGAAGCAATAATGAAATAATAATTGGTTTACTAATTAATAAGTGATTAAAAAATGATGTTGCCATATAAATACATTTAAAACGGCATTGAGAATGTTGATCCTTGTTGATGTTGATGCTCCAGGGCCCGGACTAAGTTGTTTTATTGGATCTTTCATATATGGCTTCTCCCATCTTTCTTTTATCATTTGCTTTTGCTAGACTTTTTCCCCCCGCTTTCCATTCCACTTTCAGATCCATCTCTCTTTCTCGGCAGCACAGATCAGATATTTATTATCTGCCGCCCCGAAAGAATCTGCCTACCAGCTCTGAGAACGAAAGGAGAAGAATGGGAGGAGGGTTTACGGAGGGCTAAATTAGATTTTGGCAGGTATTATCCATTTCGGAGATGTATGGATGTCCAAGGACAACAACGCCGGCAGGGTAAACAATGGCACGTATAAGGCAGGCCCGGATAAGTAAAACAAACACAACAAATAGAGCGTCATCAGGTTTGTGGACACAGAGAGGGATGAGTTGTGTGGGTATCTGAGGGATAAGAGTAGGAGGCTGCTGGATTAGTAAATGATTTAGATGCAAGGTATATTATCATTGTGCATCTGATCAACTCAGTAATAATTTACCAAGAGATTTGTGCAACAGTTTGCTTTCAATGTGCAGTGTGTAAAAGACTATAATTAGTTTGAACAAAATAGAACATGTTTTAAACGGTGCGTTATCATACTCTCAACATCTTGGGAAAAAAAAATAAAAAAGACCTTTAAAGTAACATCCCAGAGGAAGTTGCTGTTTCGGTTTCTACAACACATTTTATTCTTGCATTAAGGTTTAAAAATCATCAGACCTATTTCTCCTGGGTTTGTTCATATACAATAACATGGAGAAGAGTGAGGTGTGAAAGTGCAGTCTTTACATTTACCACCAGATCAAAAAAGGCCAGAAATGACATACCCCACCAAATATAGTGTAGATAATAATATAGTGAGAAGCTTATACCGCTTTCATGGACTTCACCTTTTGTTCTTTCCTTTTTCATTCTTCAAGTTTTCAGCACATCATCTTAAAGGACAAAACGACTTTATTCTAATTATACTCACCAGAGTTAATTAAGTTGACAAATCATTTCCGACATGTTTTTGCGGCTGAAAATGAAACAAACACTAAATAAAAAGTAATTAATACATGAGAACGAAAACTCTGACTAAATGTATCGACATTTTCGTCAACAAATAAAAACAAAATGCGAAACGAACAGTCAGAGACGAAATCCAATCAAAAGGACGAGGAGACGGGATGAGTTGAGAAGAGATCCAATCAGAACTCACGTTTTTGAGCGTCACGGAAGTAATGTCAGACATTTATTGGCCACAGAAAGACGACAAAGAATGGCTTTTAAATATCAAACAATGTTAACACATGTTGTAACAGGTAAGTAGTAGTTTAGAATTTAAAAAAAAAACTGCAATGCATTACCCTTTATATTTTAGTGACTAAACCTATTGTAGATGTTATGATATTTGGTCCAAACACCGATACCCACAGTATAGGCCTATAAGCTGTTGAACGTCCTAGACAACTTAATACATTACTCTCTCTCTGATGACGTGGCTTTTATAACAAAAATGACGTTAACACCTATTCAAGGGTGTGCAGACCACCGGCTCCTGTCACTTCCTGTAAGGCTGCTAATTAGGTTCTAATCTAATGTGTTAAAACGCCAACAGAGTGAAATAACACACAAGGCAGAGGAAAAACGCACACAAAGGTATGACGATGACAGTGTTTTGATTTTCCCAAGTGTCTTTTGTCGATGGCATCTGCCTTCTGCCTTGTTTATCCACACATCACCCCCACAGCCTCGTGCCATCATACACAAATTCATTCCGTTTTAAGACACAAATAAATTCACCCTAATTGGTTTGTCAAACTGCATCTGTGTGATTAATTAGTGTGATTCCAGTCTGGAGCATCATCATTATTTCTGCCCCATTATAGGCAGGGCATTAGCATGTTCTGTGTGTTGCGATACGATGTTGCTCCCTTTAAGCGAGGGCAGTTCTTGGATGTACACAGCAATCTGGGAATCATTAATTAGATTGCCACATTATTAAACGGCTCGATGTTGAAATGGATATGGTTATTTAAGTCGGGGGAAATTGCAGTGCTGTCATCGACGAGTCAAAGCTCAAGCAATAATTGTGTGGTTGGGTGTCCCTGCCAAGCGTGAAGTGGTATGTGCACTGACCCAATGACAAAAAAGCTTCCACTGTTTCATTATTGTTTTCTTGTTTCTTATTGAATATAATTACAGCAATAAAATGACAACTTATGTTTTATGTTTGTTTCACGAGTAAATGTCAAATAAAGGCCACCCACAAAAAGCACTGTCCGCAAAACGTCTGTGAAACGATAAAGGCTAATTGGTTTATCAGCATTCATGATAAATGTATAAGTCAAATACATTAAAATAAATTGTACTTTTGTTCAATTTAATAGAAAGACTAAACTAAATCCTGCAGAGAATGACTGATGACTAAATAGTGCCAGAGCTGGTTCAGAAGAAAAAAGAAGAAGGCAAATAAAAAAAGCCACAAGATGAGTCAACTGTCCTCCAAAAATCAGACATCGGTGGGAATGACGCACACAGAAGTCGCCAAAGCGCTTCACCAAACCTCGTTCCTGACACACAGACACACATTTAGACTGTCACTGACCAAAAAAAGAACATAACATTACATAAGCACAACATAGACAACTGCAAATCAAACTCACCTTTTCGGATCTCTAGTGAAATCAGTTTGGATTGGTTTGAGTTTGACCAAAATGGGGAAGGTACTCCTGCAAGAACTAATATGAGTAAGTGTGTTTTTTAAAGAGCCATAACCTGTTCATCCTATTTGTTACAAGCTGAGAAACCCTAGCAAACAAACCGAAACAAAGATGTAGATTTATTCTTCTAAAGAGTCAGTAGAGCTGTGTAATATGACTTAACAATAAAATCGAATAAATACATTTCTGATTTTCTTTTTTTCCCCCTCACTATCTGACCTAAAAAGGATGATTTAATTCCTTTTTGACAAAATGTGGCACTTCTTTTTATCCTCAGTGTCAACAAAGCAGCAGCAGACAATGTGCACTCAGTGTGAAAATAAAGCAGTTGAGATGAGCAGCTCTTTGTCTCCATAGACCAGGTCGAGTGTAATCTACACGTCACAATGTCTTGTTAAAAGATGCAAAAAGCTCTTTGTTAAACTGAAGCACATCGCTCATTTGCATTCATCAACAAGTCTGCAGTGTGTTATATAGACTGCTGTTTGTGTTGTTTATGTGAATTTTACTTTTTTTTTTTTTTTTTTTTTAACTTTTCAGAACCGAGGCATTAAAGAGGTAAAAGCAGCTTTGAACAAACGTAGCAAAGCAGTCATTTTAGCCGAGAATGTGTGAAACAATACAATAATACACAAGCACACATTTCTTTTCCATTTTAAGAAAACCCATTTAATGTGTGTCCCGATCAGAACAGACATGCCAAGATATAAATGGCAGGTTTGCAGATTTAAAACAAATCTTTATTCATGTGTAAAAGAGACACAGAGAACCCCAGACAACACATAATACAAAGATAAGTCGACCAAGTTTTTTTTTTTTACAGTTCACAGAGTGTGTAGAGGAGGGACTGAGTGCTTGTTTGTAAAAGTCAGTGGCAGGGCACTACCCAAGAGACTTAGAAGCTATTTTGCAAGAGAAGTGGAAGATAGGAAAGTGGAGAAATTGAGGAATTCCTTGGGGCTAAGTCCGTCATCCCAGAGCCACATTGGAAATGGAGGTTTGAAATTCCACTTTACTAAGAGATCCGCCTTCATTTGGAACACCGTCAATGTCTATTTTAATGGCTATTCTCTCCACTGGAAGGGGGTTAATAGAAGAGAGGTGAAGAATCAATAGTGTGATTAGAAACCGGGAACGTGAGTCTTTAAATGCCTTTAAGACGTCAATGTTCACGAGGAATGAATGAGAGGACTTAGAATAGGTTTTAAAATGGTAAAAAATAAAATAAAATAAATGCATCTTCGGTAATATTAGGTATTTAGTACACAGTTTGCTCGATTTACGCTTCCCTGAAGACAACGGCAAAGGTAAGGCTTTGTACAAATTTCTAATATTCTATCATACAATCCTTCATTTTTTGAAAACCCCAGAAAACAACAAGTGGTTTCCATCAAGCGGATAATAGCATGATGATACTCCCACTGTTTTAACAACGATCGATGGCCTCGCTATATATTTAAGCCACGTCAGATCAATATGGGAGATTTACTGAGGCTTGTGTTTCATGGTGCAACACGGCGTTCATCGAAGCATGTTATGAGGCTACGAGCTCACAGTGAATAATACACACAGTCTGACAAACAGAACGCAACCGGTGGGATTTGAATTCATTTCCAAATGGTGTGCTATGTGCAAACGCATGTATGTGTTGGATCGTGTGCGTTTTAAATCCTGATGCTGCATGTAAGTTAATGTATAAATGATTTTCAACGTGACAAAGGCCAAAGGTAGATTCAGATAGAGCAGTGATTCTGAAACTTTACTCACCATCTCAGTACAGTAATGATAATGGACATAAAAGAGGTCTAAAGTGAGTTGAGTTCAATTTAAATACTGTTTAAGTGCGGTTTAGGGCAGTTTTAGTTAGATTTTAACAAGCTTTATAGTGTTTACGTTGGTCTTTGAAATGTTTGTATTGATTTTAGTGGGACTTTAACAGGTTTTACGGTTTCGATTATACATTAATAGATTTTAACCTATTTCAGCTTCACTCTCTGGTCGAGGATAATAAAGCTGCATCAAAGGGTGCAGCTTGGGTTATCTTTTTTTTTTTCAAATTTTTGAAAAATAAAACTTCTGAGGGTCCCTGAGTACCAAAAAAAAAAACAACCAAAGTCCCACCAGTGACACTAGTACCACCACTGGTAATAGTACCACAGTTTGAGAACAACTGAGCCATTTTCAACTATACAATATATATACTAGACTCCTCAAACGAATTATTAAATGCACGGCCTGGCTTCCTGTTACATAGTGAGGTACATAAATAAGGATCCCTAAAACATGTGATGAATCCTAATAGAAAAGCCAAGGACTCACTAAAGGCCTGAGTTTGTCACAGGCTTTGACTTTGTTTTTGAAAAACAACCAAGTGATCTGAGTGTTGTGATCATTCAGACTGGGCTTTGGCAGTGGGGCTCAAAGACACACAATGAATCATTTGAGACAATCATTTGCAGAGGCTTCTCAGTTACTGACAATACATGTATTAACCCTTAGTTTGAGTAGATGTGTTGTCAAAGCCTTTCACTTCCTTGTATCAAGTCTGTGCTCAGCTAATGTTAAATGTCAATTTTCTCCTGGCACGCATACAAAGCTACTGTAAATAAAGTGCGTACGGCAATAGGCGATGTAGGCTAAATATCTGTGCCCTATTTCTGTTAAACAAATGATTCATTTATGAAAACATATTCTTACGCCACAGAGAATATGGCCATCCTCTTGATTTTACATGGGTAGAACGCAAATGCAGCTGCAAATCCCAAGCCGCACGCTCATCCTGTGCCTTATTTCCATACAACACTCTCAAACACACACATGCTCAATATGAACCTTAATTGTTTGCCTGGGACCTAAACACAAGCCGCCGTGCTGCATGCTGATTGGGCCCCCTGGGACACAATCGGTCATGGTGATGGAGGAGTGCAATGCAATCAAAGAGGCAATATAGACGCCCCAACACATAGGGAGTGTAATTCTTTTTCTAATGCTGTAATAACTGGAGAGAAGGACACTCATCAGACAATCATTTTGTCAGCGTAGTCTCTAGAGAGTCGACATATCCTCAGTGTGGAATGGGAAAAACAACATACCACCACTATTCACACGGACAGTATGTGCTTGTTAAGAATGAATGACATAAATACAGCTCTACACGCCCCACTGTCCATTAGTAAGGATTAAAGCTTTTTAATAAGTGAAAACTTTGGTGTGGAATTAATAAGTTAAGAGTCTGCGATCCAGCTGTTTGCTGCCATTTCTTTGACTGCTGCTAAAAAACCCCTGCAGAGTGGTGCATATTGTAAGAAGATTAAAAATCTGAAAAGTACAAAGAAAGTGGGAGGCTGTGGTGCAAATAAAGCTGTGGTGAGTCACAGAGCTAATTAAAAAGAATTGCCATGTGGGGGGAGGTATGTATTTATGTGTATGTGATACCTACAGAGCTTGAGCTTTTATTGTTCAATCAAGAAGCATTAAGATGATTTAGGTTTTTCAGTTTGGTTTAGTGTACTGTGGTTCATAAGCATTTACACTCAATCAGTCTGCAGTGCTGTGTCATGACAAAATGTAATTACTTTTAGGAAAACTGAGCAGAGTTTTTTTAACACTTTGTCATTTCAACACTTCCATTGAATGTGCATTGTGTAAAATATTGCTGTTTTCAATGGTCTATATTCACTTCACTTCATTTCCATTGATTTAAGGGACATTTCCACTAGACCTATTTGTATTGGGTTTGTTTTTAGATAACAGCATATCCCTGCAGGGTGCCATAGGAATTGGACACAAGACATTGCAGAAACCTGAGGAGTCCTACATATTTTGCAGGTTTTTATATCAGGTATAGCAAAAAAAACAACAATATACTGAATTGCCATTTTATTTTTTTATCACTGAGAAAGTTTTATTCAAAGTTTGTTGGCCAGGTTTTTTACCTTTTTATGCTTTTAGAATACTTAACATATTTTTCATTGCCTCCAGGTCTGACTGACTTGACCACCTCCAGAGTAATATGAATGAGTAATGGAGTGCATCATCAAAATGTATTAATTTCTAGGCACTGCTTATAAAATTAGTCAGTGAATAGTTTGGAGAAGTAATTCAGTTAATGCTTGCTGTTTTAGTGAATATGAAACACCAAGCCGCATTATGTTCTCTACTATATATTTTTGAAACACGCTGCTAATGTATGATTTAATTACAGACTACACACCACAGATGCACAATGACTCCACACAGCGCCTGCAGGCACACATTTACACACACTCCCTTTTTTTTTGCTTTGATTATCCTTAAATTAAACATGCATTAACTTTCACAGTGTCCACGCACAAAAACACTTACAAGAGGGGTTAAACAGCTTTGCTAAAAGGTCACTTTTAATTACATCCAATCCTTATCCCTCTCCCAGCTCGGAAAACAATTACAAGTTAATGGAGGAAGTCGCAGAGAGAAGCTTACAGAATAAGGTGTCACTGTCAGAATACGTTTTTAATCTGTGGACAGTTTAGCTGGCTTTATTGTGAATGTGTCAGTATATCATTTGTTCATCGTGGTTAAATAAGAAAAGAGACATTTTAATTATTGCCTTTGTATATCTTCAGAACTTGAAAATGAATTTGAAGATCGTTGTCTGATTGGATTGGTAGTAATTCCAATTTCACACCTAAATAATTGGGATTCAGTCAGGCAGTTGCTGCACATGTATGGCTTTGTCAAGCTGAGGTTTCACTAAGTGTTCTATACTAGCTCCCTAGAGCCAGACCAGCCACATTATGACATAAGGAAACACAATATAAAAGAGCGAGGTTTAGTGAGATATGCATTTTAGCCCGACAAAGGGTTGTGTCGTGCAGAGCTTGTGCACTTTCAATGGGTAAAATTGGAGTGTTAACCTAGCTTTTTATAAATGAATAGACGTCAGGTTTATCAGCTCTTTTTATTTTTTGACAAAGGCTACATGTTGTTATCACATTACCACATAAATACAGCGTAAGTCTGAGAGGCATGCTGTTAAATGAATATAGTTAAATGCTCTCTTAATCATGTAAACTTAGACAGCAGTCCAGTTAAACTGCTGTTCAGGTGTTAGAACTCCACTTACAACAACATAGCAGCCTCTGTCTGCTTACATTGTGTATATAAAAAAAATAAAATAAGTACATCACAAAGATATGCAACTGGGCTGTTTTGTTGACGCCATTGATTTACTGTGTACACACCCTGTAACCCAACCAATGGGGGCTTCCCTTATTTAAATGCTAGCAGTAGCCCTTGTATGCAAGGATAGAACTGACTAAAGCTTGCCGTCACAAGGTATAATTTATCATCTATTCATAATGATACTTATAAAAATCTAGAGGAGGTTTCAGGTCACAGATTAGTGAATGAAAGGACAATCTGCTGTGCTTTTCCTTTTAAGCGCCTTGAGATGACTTTTGTTGTGAACTTGAACTCTGTAAATATAGTAGAATGTAACTAAAGATGGCTGTTATGAAGTGATGAGGTGCAGTAACTGAATTTAATAAACCTGTTGTATAGTTCAACATGCAGAGCTAATACATGTTTGCTCTGATGATCAAAATAACTGCTAAATATAATTATAATAATATAAGTTATCTTGCAAAACACTAAGATGCTGAAGGGTGCATGAGTACAATATGGGAGGTGAGTTGACATGACCCTAATTACAGTATGTATTCATGGGTCCATATACATAGGGTAAAGGCATCATATTTAATGGCCAGTAATAACGAACTCAATCACTGGAGCCGAGTCCCCCTTATTCTCCTTTCTAATCACTACCAATTGGCCAATTAGAGCCAATCATTTTCACAGACCAACACCCTCGACGTAATGAGCCCATCACGAGAATCCACTCTCTCTCAATCAGAACCTCACGTCGGGCACTATCAATGTGTGTAATTATATCCACATTCCAAGCATGACAAGTCAATGTACTTGAGGCGAGAGGGTTGGAGGAGAAACGTAAGTTTGAAATTCTGGTGATGTCTCCGTATGAAATGCCACAGGCAAGGTTAAACTAAATGTAACGTTTTTGAAGTGTAGGTTTTCCGTCTCTCAGCGGTATCGAGGTCATTGAACGCAACGTGTAGTGTATTGTCTTAGTCCTCAGTTTTCGTAGCACGTCTCATTTACTTCCAACTTCTTCGCGTTAATTCTATTAGTTTTTACCTCAGTGTATCCATTTGATCTTGAGGGTTTCCTAAAATGATAGTGACACATCGGGACTTACAAAGATGCATTTGTACCTTATTGTTGCTTGTCATTTCTGAATGGATGGTTGATTGTTGTATTAATAAAGAGAGAAATAATTCATAAAGAAATAAAGATTCAATGTGTTTTGACAGTTTTTGGTCATCTATTCTGTGAAAATGGTCATACAGAGGTCAGTGTCGGTGTATTTAAATCTACTGTATCTTTGTATGCACTATATCAATTTTATACTGTATGACGCAAGCAGCAAATATATACAGTTAGGGCGTCTTCTCACCTAAGAGTCTGCATCAATAGCCGCACTAAAAACTCACAAATTGTTACGTAATATTCGTTTAGTTCATTAATGTTTGGTTTCACACTAAAGTTTTTAAAAGCAGACTTTCCCTGACGCTTCCCTGATTGCTGTTGTCATGACAATGGGGGACATGCCTGCTAGAGACGGCTTTTACTGTGGTGAATGTGTGTCTCTTCAGCGGCTCATTTTACACTGGAACAAGAGGAATACAATGATCACACTGGTAAGGCCTAAGAAGACGTTCAATATGGAATTAATACAGAGCGGAGACTTCAAATGCACTGTTTAGGACATGATTTGAATGGCTATAATGCTTAAGTCGGCCTAACAGGAGGCACCTGCCGTAGCGTAGCAAGAAAAAAGCAAAATGGCAAACAACGTAACCTACACTATGTGCTTTATATGTTTTAAAACTTGGCCGTGGCTTCCTGCATTCCAAGTACAAACTATCCTCCAACGTGCTTTCACACTACAAACAAACCAGACCTTGGTTCAGTTTGGTCCTGACTGAGACCACCTCATTTTGACAAACCAAAGACCAGCTGTTTGGTTCGAACCGTGGTCCACTGACACTTTCACACCTGAAGATTTGTTTTGAACCAAACGGGAAAGTCCAAATGTCCAGACCAAACAGTGCAGGAACGAAAGCCTCCTTTATTAAATCCCACAGAAAGAGCGTTTGAATTTCACAGCCGCTATTAAACACTTTCTCAAAAGTGCAATGAAAAATAGTCTTCCAGTTACTTTCACATAAACCACAAACTTAGCGCTAAAGAAGATTTATGCATAAGATTCCACCTTTTGCCAGTTTTGTAAACCATTCCTTGTGTCCATTAGTTTTAGTAGCGGGAGTCCAGTTTATTAAATTGCACCACTACAGTATATATTGGAGCAGTGCAAATGTTAAATCTTTAGCAGTCTTCATGAACAGCTTTATGAATGCTAATAGGCTGGTTGGTTCAGTGCATTTCTTTACTGAAGCACTCCAACCATACACTGAGCCACTGTATGAATGGTTGCGCTCCCAGATAGGTACACAGAGAAGCAATTGTTGATGCTTGGATGCACACCCTGCTGCAAGACAGATCTACCGTGTCAGACACAGGTGCTACACTTACCTACAGTGACCTGCTGCCTGTTCAGGCGCTGGAGGAGACATTTTCTGGAGAAGAATCTGGGGAGAAGGCGAGGAATAGGGAAAAGGATTACCTTTTCCTCTTGCCTTCACACTGCACGGATACAGCTGAAGCTCTGGCTATGTTCTGCCAAAGGCTATTCTCCCCATCCTTGGAGCTTTTTCTCAAACCAGTCACCAGAGAGAATCAGAGCAGAGCCTACATTTTCAGGTGGATTAGTATCACCTTGACCATTTACATTTTTAAGGTTGGCCTGGATACCTACTTTTATTTGATTTTCCTCAGCAAGAATTTAAGGGTGAGCTCTGTTGTGCCTATGGGATTTAGTGATTTTAATATATTCTATTACAGCTAAGGTGTAAAGCTTACATGGAGATTATCTACATGGATTCTTATTTATGTTGCAATGCTGCTTATTTATTTCTAACATCCGCAAGATCACTGTCTGCTTTTTTTGTTTCTAATGATGGCTAATTTATAACAAAAGCTTTTAGCAGTAGTAGTTTTAGTAGTTCTTTTTTTTTTTTTTTTCTTCATGTTTGCAATGAGTCAGAAATGTAGATCTATAGGGGAAGAAGTTCCAGAAGATTGGAGCAGCTATGGCAACGAGCACATAGCAGAATATGAAATTAACACAAGAAAATACATGCTATACTGCATTACATAGGTGAGGTGAAAAGAGAAGGAAAAATGAACAATGGTTGTACTTACTACTTGCCAGTATTAGTAGCGAGTCTATTCCAACTGCTATAGGCTGACGCAGTGTAAATCCTGGATAAGTGCGAGTTAATGGCAGAGCTAATACTTACAGAGAAACACTTACAGTTATTCACTCTCACATTTGTGCACTGTGGACAATTTAGATTCACCAATTCATGTTTAGACGGAGGGAGACATGCAAAGTCCACATGGAGAGGCTGATGCTAATCTGATGAAAATGTTAATGTTGGGCAATGATTGATCCATTCATTTTCTACCGCTTATCCCATTAGCGGTTGAGGGGGCTGGTAGCTTTGGGACTGAGGTGGTGTATACCCTGAGTAATTACCTGTTAACTGCAGGGCTAACACATACACATTTGGACTTAGAATTTACTCAAAATTGGGAAAGAAATCAAATTAAAAGGGATTTGGACACACTTTACTGCCCTTGCACTTAGCTCAATTAACCAGGCCTTATACTGGTAACGTCACTGATATAGGAAGGTTCACTTTTGCAAACATGTCAAGTCTTCAAGGATGCATAGTGTGCAACTGAACCCTTTTTTAACCAGAACGGACCAACAGTGTACACTGAACATGAATGATGACATTTACGTATAAAATGGATTTTAATTTTGAAGTAAAATGATCATTGACCTGCTCTTGAGCTACTGTGTTACCACTCGATGCCACATTGCTGCATACTGCACCTGTAAGTCATTTCATTTTGGTGACATCTCAATAAACAGTTTCACATTTATTAAATAACTAAGGCTTTGAAGTGAATGGCTGAAATAACTATGCCATTTGTAGCCTCGGGTTCCATGAAGCTTAAACTGCGAACTGAACCAATATCCTTCAATAGAACGATGATTTATCTTTAGATTAATATGACTGAAACCATAATGTGCTATAAATGGTTATAAAATGATGTGTGGGTGAGTCATCTCATTCCTAGGGGCCCATGCACATCTAAGCACATAAACACGCTATTTATTTTTCCTCAATCAGGTCACATGGAGGTCTGAACATGTCTCCTTCCTTCTCTCAGTCCCTGGCTTTTTTCAACCTGAAGGGGTTCCATCTTCAGAAGAGCAGATCGATAGAGGGCACTTCAAAGTAGAGTCGGATTCAAGGGGTTCTTTGAAAGAGGCTAGAGGCAACAGTGTTTAATGCACGCGTCATTCTCTTGCATCAGCACCAATGCAATGGGCAGTCTTCACCTTTTAAAGACGTTAAGTCAAGTGTACTATCTGGCAGGGAAATCGTGTAGACACCAAAGGTAAGAAAATGGCAGTGGGGAAAAGAGAAGCAGTTCTCAGGGGGCGAATTTGAAAAGAAAGGTGAAATAGAAGAAGATGAGCAGACAACACACATTCGACAGAGAGAGAAAAGGAGAATGGTTTGAAGCTAAGAAAAAGTTTTAAATGAGCAGTATGATTTTTTTTTTTTTTTTTTTCTTGGATTTCAGAAGAACTTTTAAATCCCCTAATAGCTTATTGTAATAATAACGAGACATCATCTAGGCCTTATTTTCAAGGATTTAAATAGATGATTCTGACAAGCTTTCGCCAATAATACACTCGCTAAGTAAGACGCGCCCCCATTGGCTGGTTTGTCAACATTGAATCAAGGTACTGGAAAATCCTACCGTGAAGAGATGGCTATATCTGCTTGAAAATCACATTATAAATAACAACTGGTATAATATCACATGCACATTTAGTAATTAGAGTAACTTGTGAGCCAGGAACAGGTGCCCTACACAGAAGAGATTTTATTTTGTGCATGTCTGTACACCTACAAAACTCTATGATTATCCAATAAGGAGCATACTGAATGGCAACACTGCAAATGTAAATTAATGTAAACAGTCAAAAATGTCCAAAAAAACCCAGCTTGAGGACATTTGCACGACTTGTAGCTGGACATGTGACTTACTCTCCTTCAGACATGGCCTACAAAGCACCACAGCACAGATGTCCCACCTCAGAGTCTGTTTTTACCCCCAGGCGATCAGATTATTGAACAGTGAATTAAATGCCTATATATTCTTGTGAGTATTGGCATTTATTGCACCATTTACAATGTTGAATGTAGGCATAGCATTCTTCTTCATTGTACTTTTAATGCATTTAACAAATAAACTTTATATATATTTCTTTATATTGGTGTGTGTGTGGGTTGGTAAGTGCAGAGCCAAGAGGTGATAAGCTTTGAAACAAGCAGATTAAAAAAGGACTGTTGGACTGTTTGCAACTTCATATTTTTACATATCAAAGAAAAGTTAGTGGGTCGACTTAGCCTTGTTCATTGTGACTCGCTCTGGAAGGGAAGGAGGGAGATTAGGAAGCTCCAAAAATGACAAAGACCGGCGAAATAGGACAAACACAGGAAGAGAACAGGGGCACAGTAGATGGCCTTACGTAACGGGAGTTTAGTTTGTTGCACTTTTTATGGACAGGAAGTTATTGCTGTTCGCTGACAGGAAATATATACACGTACGACTTTACTGCTGATTGCTACTTCCGTAATAACACCAGAGACAAAAAAGATGCATAAAGAACAAACAAATAAAATCACCGGAGCAGCAACAGAAACAGGAAAACACCCAGTGGGAGACGATCGGCGAGACAAAAGCGTTACACGATGATGGCGAGTACACAGAGCTGTCCGACGCCTGCTTTGACAAGTTGTCCTGTTTGCAGGCTGATAAAAGAAAGCCATGTCAGACCGCTGCGGTGCGGAGAGGGAACAGTGGAACACAGTCAACACAAGCCGTCTGCTCTTTGGCCCGCATTTTCCAAAGCATACAATGAACGCTGACATTTTAGAATCCACTCAAGTGGCTTCATCTCCCCAGTCAAATTTCTTCGCCTCTGCCCACATCATAGCGTAATGCCTGACTGCTTCGACCAGTGCCAAGAGGAAGAGAAGGGAAAATGGGAATTCAAAGAGACGCCTGTTCACACCTCGAGCGTGGACGATGTACAGACCCACATTTGACTGCAGTAGTTCTGACAATAGGACTTTACCAGTTCTTTTTCTTTAAATCTATCGAGGTTGTTCACACGAAGCTGCTGCACATTTGATCAAAGTAGCAGTAACCTTTGCGACATTAGGGGGACTTCCTTATATTATCTATTAGCTGGGTATAAACACTTGAGTTTCATCATTTTTTACTGTCATAGCCACTGAAGAGTAGATACATTTCACTGATGTTGATTTTAAAAGTACCTTCTCCAAATTAATACCATATTTGACACCGTACTCTTCACACACCTATGTAAAGAGCCTTATTCAAGTTTACATTTTTTTTTCCCTAAAGAATTTTTTTTTTTTTTAACAATTCCATCAAGGGTTACGTCAGTACTTTGTGCATTACACATATTTGCATCATTGCACTGATGATTAATGAAAATAGTTTCATCAGATCTTTGTGGCCGTATTTTCGAGAGGAAAATTATCTTTCTGAAATATTCACTTCATAATCAAGTTGGTGTGACCTTTATCATTTCACACATAGATTCATTCGTTCATTTTGGGCGAATGAATGCGGCGGGGTACCGTGGACGTTTAGGATGCTTTTATTTGGTTTTAGTTTAGTTTAATAGTTTTATTACTCTTATACTTGTTTTTTTGTCTTTAATCTTGCAAAGGTCGTTGTAAATATGCCATAGAACAAACTTGACATTGGACAGCAGACAGTTAATTACAGGGCTTACACACACATTGCAGTCACATCAAAAACAAGTGACAAAAGCAACCTTCAGTCATTCCTGTCTAAAGCATGGTCTCGACAGACAGATGAAGAGTGACAAGAAACGGGGTGCTGCAAGTAATGCAAATCCGGCAAAGTAAGGCTCAATTTTATGCAAATGATGAGTGACACTACAAAGTGACAGTAAATGACTGACGAGGACCCAACAGAGCAACAGGCCCTTAGGAAAAACTTTGAAACTTGCACCCCCTGCTCCTCGACACAAGGCCTGAGGACACAACGTGAGTGAACCGAGTGTCAGGTGAACAGATTGCTTCTTTTGTGAGTCCAGCATTAGCAGCAGATACTTTCAAACAACCACCCACGCTCAGAAGAAGTTCCCCAATAGATGCATTTCTTTGGATGAGAAAGTCTGACTCTGAGAAAACCCAAGTATAGGGAGAGAATGCAAACTGCAACTAGAAAGGTCATCACCCGACCAGGAATCTATCCAACATCCTCCAGGCTGCAAGACATGAGTGCTACTCATTCTACCATTGGCTCACCACGCATGATTACATATTGATATTCCATAAGGGTATTACGTGCAAGTACCATTGTGTTCCAACTAAAATACCCCATGCAACGCAGGATATAATGCCTATAGACACCAATTCATTTTATTTGTATAACCCAGTATCACAACAAATTGCCTCAAAGGCCTTCACAAGAACAAAAGACAGTTAATGCACAAACAGGCAGAACAAGACAACATCCCCTGTCCTTAGACCCTCCATCAGGGTAAGAAAAAAAAAAAAAAACAGGCGGAAAAAAGAGAAACCTCATGGAGAACCACAGAAGGAGGGATCCACTCCCAGAACAGACAGGCCGTGCAATAGATGTGTCCAGGACAGTCACTGACAAATAGTCCATCATATGTAAAAGAAAATGAAAAGTTAATGAGGATAAGTCAATGCTAATCTCAGCAGGAACAGTTCATCTGAGTGAGAGGGACTGGGTCAGGATGGGTCCATGGGTCGGGACAGGATCACCGATGGGCCACAGGTAAGGTCCAGTCATCAGTGGGACGTCTAACTGCAGACAGACATCTGGGAAGAGTGGGAAAGAGTAACTTGTGAACAGTAATGAACTGAGCAGAAATGTAAATAATATGGTGATGTCAGAGGAGAGAAGCTCAATGTGTCCCTTCCTCATCACGTAGGCCGAGAGAAATCACAGCTAATCTATATATCCTGACCATAAGCCCTATCAAAAAGGAAAGTCTTAAGCCTAACCTTAAATATAGAGACTGTGTCTGCCTCTTTAACGTGAGCTGGAAGTTGATTCCATAAAACAGGGGCTTGGTAACTAAAGGCTCTACCTCCCATTGTACTTTTGGAAACTCTAGGAACGACTTGTAACCCTGCATTTTGTACAAACCTGGATGATAGAGGTAACAGAGAATAATGTATCTGTGGCGATGCAAAAATGAACAGAGCAAGAAGCCAGAACACTGCTTTGATGATCTTTAGCTAATAATAAAAACAAAACATATAATACATACATTATACATACAGGAAGCATTAACAGAATGACCTTATTTGTTTTAACTTATCAAGTGAGAAATCCTCTCCTCTCTGATTTGAGAAAGTGCTCTCGGGAGAGGGATGGATTATGTTCAGTTATCTGTCTCACTATCTTTCATTCTGAACAACTCATTTTCACTAATATGACTTCATTATGCTGTTTTGCTAAATAATTGTGTCTTTGTAAATGAGAAGAGGAAGACCAGTGGAGCATGAACATGGAGGACAGACATAAACAGTAGCACATAGGCGCCACAATAGTGCATAAGAATCATTTCAGGGGCCAAAGATGGTGACATTTGGCTTTTGTTAAATTTTGAATGTGAAATTTCATCTTCATTTGAGTCAGACAAAAATTATCTTTAACATTAATTTTCTCCGTTTATGATTTAGTTGGATTTAAACAGGTTTTAGATAGATTTGAACAGGTTTTGGTTAGATTTGAACAATGTTTTGATAGATTTGAACAGGCTTTGGTTGTATTTCAACAGGTTTTAGATGGTTTTAAACAGGTTGTAGTTGGATTTGAATCTTTGTGGCAAAAATCAAATCCATCCAAAACCTGTTAAAATCCAATTAAAACCTAGTGCCAAAAATACACCCAAATAAAGGCATAGACGGACCACATAAAACTTGACCCCCAGGCCTTGAGTTTGACATGTGTGATTTAGGCCATTATCCCTTAAAAGAAAACAACTGTCAAAATGATTCTGTTCTCTGCAAAGATGTTCTGACGGAATTGGCTGCTTCATTAAAAACATTGTGATCTGACAATCCAATTTCCATAAACCGTTGACTCAAATCAAATAAACTTGATGTGACATAAGATACTCAAAGTTTTACATTGAAGTTGATGAAACCTTAGGAAAATATGTTTTTTGTTTTATTTTTTTTAAGTTTTGTCTGGGTCACTTGGCTGTTTTTTTGTCAGTTTTGTTATTATATACTCACCTATATTTCATGCTCTTCAAAGTTTGCATTATCCACCATACAAACAACAGCAGCAACAACTACGACAACAAAAAACGAAAACCGTTATCAATACAAACAACAGACTAAGGTAAGATCACAGCAGTGCTCACAGATAGTAGCAACTGATAAATACATTGTGACTGTTTATTGTAGTGTGCTGACATTTTACAGCTGTATTTTTTTATATAACTATGTAAATGTTATGTTTCATATTGTCTTTATTAATATTCTTCACTCTCGTTTTCCTTTTTTTTTTCAAACACTTTCAATTGTTTTGACTTTGCTCATGTGGGACTCATCGGCTATTGCAACATGTTGTTGAAATAATTCATGTGTTTAATGTCAGCATAACTTCATACACTTTTAAAGAATAGGTGCTTGTGATGCTTCCCTGCAATCTTTATTTTTCTCAACCTTAAATGCAAAAAAAACAAACAAAAAACAACATAAAACTGTCTGTTTTTTGTTTGTTTTCTGAAAAAATATTGTCAAAAAAAAGTGATTCTTGAAGTTTTCTTGTAAAATGAATGATCCACAGATTATCACTCATGCACCGACATAAGTGTTCACAGCAGAGCCCAAACACATAGACGCTGCAGGGGACAGTGATTATATTGTCTGTGTAGATGTATTCCATCATCCAGCACCTGCTCACACACCGCTCATGCCGTGTCCATGTGGAGCCCATGCTGTGTGGCTCGCATACCCCGTGTGATGTCGCTGCATTTGAATATGGATGGGCTATGAGGGACCCTCGCTTCGGAATTACAATGCCGGTCACTGATTATGCATGGCCTCTACTGCTTCCACAGAAACAGCCAAAGGAAAGTGCTTAACCAGTTTTGCCACACGCCGAACGGCACCACATCACTCCTCAACGTCTATTCCACATTGATATGCATTGGAATTGGCTGCCATTGTTCAAATAGCCTAAACTGAGGTAAACAAGTAGAGTCCAAGCTCATGCATAAGACTCACAACCCAAGTAATTATATATTAAGTGTATGCATGAATATTTATGCAAAATACGGCGCGTTTTCAACCAGTCTATTCCATTCTGCTTCCACAACTGGGAATAATCCAAGGTGTAAATTATTGTAGAATAAAACTTAACAAAAGAGAGCACATCGTTCAAAAGGATGATCGATAATTGGTTATGATTGGACTGTTTTTAATTAACAGATACTAGAATATTGTCAAGTGAATGGGTTTGTCTGTACAGGAAGATGAAATGTGCCAATGAACAGTCAAAAAGAAGTAGTTAAAAGGTCATTTAACACCAATATTCTGTTCTTGTTAGATTCAATGGCTATTGCAACTCAATGCACCCAGTCAGCCATCAGTGAGACAGAGTTCAGTGGACTTTGAATCTTACCTACATTTGTACACGTCGACATCCATACAAACAATCATAAGAGCATGTTATTTCATTGAGAAGGCCGCTGTGTACTCGCTAAGCATTTGTAACTCAGTGTGACTAATAGACACCGACACTTTTGGGAGTCCCAGAATGCAGCGGTGCTTAATGTTTTGAGTTTACTCTAACTGGCAAAATACATCTAACGTCGATCTACCACCACTTAGACACCGCTGGCACTTAAATAGAACCTGAGCTCATTTTCCAACAATGGGCAAGTCAATTATGAGATCTATTTGCTGGTAATCCCAACGGAAGGAAGGGGAACACAAAGTCAATCAGCTGAATGATCACGTCCCTGAAGCCGTGCACACGTACACAACATTAGGAAGCCCGGGGGGAAGACAGGCGAGACGGACTTATCTCTCACTAATGTCTCGCAGTCAGCAAACCGGGATGCCTGAGAACTGTGACACTTGAGTGAGCAAGACGTAGAAAAACATTAGAGTGAATGAGAGCGCCAGCTTTGGGACAGTGAACGAGTCTAATGTTTTTACCGTTCATATCATAGTACGGCTATTGTCAGAAGCAGGACAATGGAAAGTGTCAGAGTTAGCATCTTTCGATATCATATTTTGGAAAGTTCACAAAAGTCATCTCTAATAGATTCAGAAAGGTAAAGCACTCGGACTTACATTATTTAGTACAAGGAGAGAATAGTTTACTTTCATTCAGGTGTTGAGTTCAGGTGAGTCTTTTGAATGATACCTCCTTCCTAGTGTCCTTTCCGTCCGTCCCGGTGACTCAGTGGCGCCCTTGTCCCGAGAGCAATGGTGTGCAGCCTGAGTCGTTATTGCCGTGATGGCTCCATGCTCCAGTGTAGTTCAGTTAAGGCCACTGGCACACACACACACACACACACACAACACACAAATACAAGTGAAAATACCGACTTAATTTACAATGTTCGATTCTTAGTAGTATCCTTGACTTCCTTGAAAAAGAAGGCTTTGAAAAATAACTTTGTGTCTGTTGTGCTGTACAAAGCTTAAAGACAGTCCACAATGAGGCATACATCTTTAAAAAACAAACAAACAAAAAGAATTCTGTGCATATTATCCACATGTCAACACACCAATGGCTATTTTGATCTTGAAAAATACACCCAGAAAATTTGTTTAGTGCATGTACATGTAGTCTTTGTTTAATTAGCATACAATGTTTGTTTGTTTTTTTTATTATTTTGGGGCTTTTTTGACAGTCAGTGTAGACAGACAGGAGACAGGCTGAGAGAGGGGAATAACACTGAGCAAATGACCTGAGCCGGTATTGATCCAAGGTCTCCTGAGTATGTGGTATGTGCTCTACCAGGTGAGCTACCGTGAACCTCAATAGTTTTGAGTAATGCATGTGTGAATCCATAATAATGACATGTGGCAGTTACTAGGGTTACTTCTGAACTGCGAAACAAGTGCATTTTCTTTTTCTTTTTTTAAGAAATTATACACTAGTGAAAATGTACTTTTGGTAAATATTTTCAGTGCATTTTGTGCAACTGTGTACAACACAATTGTACACAAAGCACCTTTATGATGAATAAAAGAACCAATATGGCTATTATTGGAGCCTTTGTTCTCCAAAGTGTTGGCGTCTCGTCAATTTTTGTGGATATGGATAGACCAGACTATTTTGTCCTCCTCACATCTCATTGTTATTTAAGCTTCACCTTTTCTAACAATTACGTTACACAACAGCACATTATGTGTCCTCAAACGGTTCCGATGAATCCATGTGCAACAAATGGCAGGTCATAGTTTCTCATTTCTATGTCTGGCCCACACAAAGACTCTAATTAACCACCGTAATTAGAGTCGCCTGTGAATAGTTCTTGCAGATTGTAAAGAGAAGCATGAAAATGGGCCAACAATTTGTCTGCTTGCCCAGATTTGTAACATATAGAATTTGTATAAAGAACATCCATCTGTGGACACAGGTGTTCACATTGATTTGCATGTTTCCCATGAAAACGCTGCCTTGGGAGAAGCTGACACTTCTTTCTTTGAATTATTGGCATGTTTTTGAATGAGGACTCTATCTGTTAATGAGGCAGTAAGCCAAACTGTAAAAATGTCATTACTCTGTCATGTGTTTCTGCATATTTGCAAATAATATCATCCTTTTATTCCCAAAAAAAAACATGTGTGACTGATGCATATAGACAGAGCTGGAGCTGGCAAATGGAAACTGACATTCAAACACTGCCATTAAACTTCATGATGAACACTCATGACATAAACGTGTTGAACTGCAGCGTTTTACAAGGTGAATCCCGATGAGAAAAGAATGTGCGGTAGCTGGGTTATTGAGTGTGGCAGAAGTAGACTTTGATTGTCAGCCTTTGTTCTGTCTATTGGTAAGAGTGAAAGCAATTAGCATGCCCTGGCAGTCCATTTGAGCTTTGGTAATTGGATTTTGTTCCAGTGTGGCTTCCATAAGACCCTTAGCAACTCACTGACACAGCACTATTACTTATTTAGCAAAGACTGGGATCGCTTCACCTTATGGAATATTCTGCTATTATTTTATTAGTGTCAATAGGTTTATTCCTTGAAACATCTACAGTGGTCCCAATACCCAAAATACCAACCTCTCTGTTAGAGCAAGAGAATGAGTGTGTGTTAGATAAGAGGGTATTAAGAACTGGAGCTCCATCTTGTGGCTGTCATGCTCCATAACAGCCTGAATATTACCAACATAGCAATTGTTACGATGTCTGCAAACCACTCTTATAGAAAGTGATATTTCTACTCATCATAATGTACTCAGTTTTATTACATCTTGGTAGTATCATCACCTGCTTGTAATGATTTTGTAAATTTCAAAATGGCCCCAAAGCAGAACTTTATGGAGGCATGTCTCTGGCTCGTAGATGTTAGAAGCTGTTTTTTTTTTTGTTTTTTTGTTTTTTTTAACTTAAATGGTCATGTGCTACTTTATGCTTGAGACCTCCTACATTGGTTTTGGAGAAAGATGCGTGAGGAAAAAAAAGATTGATTGTGCCACTTTTATCCGGCTTTTACATTGATGCAGTGGAATAAAAAGCTGCACCTGAAATGGACATAAACATAGACAAAACATGGATTTATTATTGATGTTCTTGATCTAATGTAGTGAGAATGATCTACCAGTAAATCATGATCAACAAGTCTGTTGTCTAAAGTTGCAGCATGGATCCAGCACATTTTACCTCATAAGCACTTTTCCTTCCTTGAACCAGTTTTCCACACAAATCCTGCTGATATGCACTCCAATGTTAACCCCTAAGCACTGGACACCTTAAAGCCCTTTCTTATACAATAGATGCCCTATTTTCAGGAGTCTCCAGCCAGTGCCCTAGTCCAACCTCCACATGGGTATCATACATGAGCAATGTCCACAGATCCTCCTCAAGAGCACTTCAAGTGTGTATGTTGTTGACCTGAGTCTTGGTGATGTGCGTGGAGCGTAGAAGCATCCTGTCTCTAAGGTTTGTTATTACCTGTAGCATACTGGAGTGCACATATGGAGTATATATTAGTAGATTTTAGATCTACAGGGTACATAGGTTCATTATGTGTTAATATAAAACTGAAAATAGCATAGATCTGCATCGGCCTAAAGGTGGTACTTGGAAAGACACATTTTCTGGGGTGGTACTTGGTGTGACGAGTTTGAGAACCATTTGCGTAGCACAAAGTCATACGTCCAGTGGTGAATACAAAGCAAAAAATAGAGATACAGGAAACGGTTGTCTTCTTCTTCTGTCAACTTCTATTTTACAAGGGGTTTACTGAAAGAGGAGAAAAGGGAAGAAGAAGAAATTCATAATGGAATCCAGCAGAATCAGCAGCAGACTGGTAAGAGAAGATCCATCAGGCAGAGCACAAAGACTGAGGTTGTTTAGCTCATAGCTTAGAGCACGTGATTTGGGAGTAGAAGGGCTTTGAGTCTAACCTTCCAGTGTCGGTGATTGGATTTCCAAATGCACTTTTATCCAATCAGATCGGCATCATGTTGAAGATAAAACAGTTGCTACATCAAACCTAAAACGTGTCCATACCTGTCAGTGCTACTGCATCATTGGACCCACCAGCCAAGTTTGCCCAGGTTTTCGGGCTGTAAATACTTCTAGTGAGTTTTTGAGCTCAGAAAAATCATAAGAAACCAGCGGTGCAAGGTTAGTCTGAGTTTAGCACTGGGGGAAATAAATTACAATGCTCCAATTTATGGTTCTGTTTTTGTCCAAATTTCTCTAACACAACCAGCTTGTCATTCCTCACCTGTATTTCTAATTCCAAATCCATAATTGACTCTATGCACATTTCAACACCTCCAAAGTTCAATTTTGAAGTGCACTACTTTGGATGAACAATGAACTTTTTTTGCAGACGATTCAATAGAATAATGAGTGAAGTTAAAATGCGATATCCGAAACAAATGTCTCTTTGTACGCTTGTCTCGTCTGTGCATAAAGTGGCATCAAGTATTCCATTCACAGCAAGATGCTTTTTTCCCCCCCTTCCTGTCAGGTATTAGAAAAAGGCTATGACACGGCTGTCACAGACTCATCTAAATAAATGATTCATGGCATGGAGGTGAAGAGCTGCAGAGGAATTGTTCATCACTCAACATGGCAAGTGATGCAACGTCGCAAGGATCAAATCAGATTTGAGCGCGGAGGGCAGGGCGTGGAGTCCTGGGGTTGAAAGTAAACGTGTGGTGTGAAACTATAGCACGACATGAGCTAATGAGAGAAAGACAAAGATGCAGAAGTCTCTGAACTCAATTAAAAGAAGTCACATGATTTAAGACAGTGTAGCGCAGTATTGAAAGCTTAAGGGTTTTCATTTGAAGGACAGTCCAGCAAACATGAAGATAAAAAAAAATAAAAAAAGAAAGATCCTAGACTTTAACATGTTGTGACCATTTACACATGGACCAAGATAAGGACAGACGATACCCTCATCTATGGATATTTTTGGACCTTTTGTTCAAATGCAAGCTGCTACTTTAGTCTCCATAATTTTTTCATGTCTGCAAATAGGATTTTTACATGCATAGAAAGGCAAAACAGAACTTAACATGGGAGAACAGGAAGGAAATTCATAATCCAAAAGGTTAGGCAATTACAATAAAACCCAACAACGGATTTAGTTTGTGCAACAGGACCTTTGTGCACATGCTTTAGACTTCTTTTCTCAGAGTCTAATGTCTCAACCATAGGTTATGTTTGGCACTTGTGATGTGAAAATGATATGAATTATCCGCCTCATTTTCTGTCTAAACTATATCATTTACCTTGAATGGGAGATTCTCTGCTCCTGGTGCAGCCTGTTTGAATGTTTCTGTCAGTGCATAAAAGCTGTGTTGAGAGAAAAGAGAATGAACCACGCACAGCTCCAAAAGGGTGTCACTGTTATTACAATGACCTACTGGCTACATAATGTTTGCAGTGAAACAAAACATCAATCTTCCTTTGTTACCTAACATGCTAAACTTGGCATTTAAGTGCATTACACAGAGAACATTTGCAATAAAAAAAAAACAAATATGTACGTTTTGGGTTGAGAGCTGCATTGTGAATGGTTGAACAGTGTTGTGTGCTCTATTCAAGGGAGAGAAATAAACACATCACTGCACCGCCGTCGGTACAGTTCATCCCATCTCTTCTATTCAAATGTCCCTCTTTCTCCAATCCCCACAAGCACAATACCCCCCTCTCATTCTTTGTTCTGCCCTGTTACGAATGTTTCAATACAACACAGGGCATCAATATTCGAGGGGAGGATAAGGGCCAAAAAATTAATTTAATGTCAAGTGCACTCGAGCAGGGAACTGGCTGTGCAGATTTGTGGTATTTTTTATTTTGGAGTGGCTTGTTTGTATGTATGAGCTGTAGAGAGGTGTGGGGTCCTCTTCTATTCCTTGTTCGTTTTCCAATTTGTTTCTTCAAGCCAGTGTCTGTCCAACTTTGCCTCTAACTCTCCTCTTCCAATGCAGATTAAATTTATAAAAGAAATCATGAAAGGTATAAGAAAAAAAATCAGGGTTATCGGGGAGATCAGGTAGATTGAAGTGAAATGCCGGAGTATAAAAGGCAGTTTCTTGAAAGGATGTGCAAATTTCAGGTGCATTGTGTAAAATGAGGTCTTAACAAATGCACTTTCAGTGAACGTTGGGGAAGCGATTCTACCAATTAAATCATTTACTAACACGACATAGAGGTGTCATACCACAACCTAAGTTACATATGTGCTTGAATGAAAGAACAAAATACCTGTTTGAATATTTCTAACGATCATCATGCAGAGAGCTTTTAGCTGATAAAGTGTCTTCTTTTTCTTAATTACCTTGGTGTGACCTGCTGCTTCCTCTAGAAACCACAGGCGCAAACACACAGACACTCTCTCCCACAATGCAATTCAGCCTGAATGCTCATTCATCATGAGTCCTTCTGTGAGGAAAATCTGCAGCCATTAACCTCTTTTCCTCATCAGGGCCAAATGGGCTTCCAGGAGAGCGCAGCAATTCAACTGGCTAAATCCTTTCGGAGGCTGCAGCCACCAAGCCCACTGGCTCCAGGACAAATTAGAACCTGTGCTCAATAATGTAACAGCTTCTGAGAAGAAAATCCGAATGGGCTAGCCATGTATTAATTCACAGTGATGTACATTTACAGATTTTTTTTTGTCCTACTGCACAGTGCCATATAGAATAGGTCTAAAAGAATCTGAAAAGAAGTCCACATCTTTAGCAGCACCAGTCATAAGTCTCCTAGTTGATAAGTTGAACAAACCCAGTTAAAGTAAGTCTGATTGTAGCTGCGAATCTGAAATCAAAAGAATATTGTTCATCAGTGTCCTTAAACTGCAAAAATGTGTGCTCGTATATAAACATTAGTAGTGCTCAGTTTGTCCTCGCTAGGCAGCTTTACAAACAAGAAAAGGAAATAGTAGAGCTTCAAGTTGAATCTGTGGAACATGGACAAAGACGGACAAATGCAAAGTGCTGTTTTGACTGTGTTCCATTTGATATACACATCAACTACAACCTACTACACAATGCACCTCTAATTACAATCAACATGAACCCCACTTGTTGTCTGTTAGTGCTTTCTTAAATCCAGTTCAAATGCTACCCCGTATAATATTAAACCTTACCTCAGGCATAGGTTCCTTTTATACACCTCAACTCACCATTCCCCTATACATTTTCCTGCTGAAATTCAAACTCCTCCTATTACAAAAGATAGGTTTACGCCATCACAAAACAAAACGTTATACTCTACTGCCCCCAAGTGTTCAATAAATTAAACAGTAGGCAACAATACCTTTCCCTTCTTACCTTTAATATAAGCTATACATTCACATTTCTGTCACAGTGAATAACCAGTTTTGAAGCCTTATTTTACATTAGCATTATAAGATTGTAGTACACAGTAAAAAGCTAAATGGACAAATACGGTACATACAACATAAATAGTACATAATTATTAAGACATGGCATTATTTAAGCATTATTTAGAAAAAAAACCCATAATACTTAAAGGTCATTAATAGCAGCAGTAGCTGTTAACAGTAGTTCAAGCCATTCAAGCAAGTCTTAAATAATGCATTAAAAAAAGTTATTATGGCTCCTTATGCGCTATCCTAATGTCTTTATGTAATTAATGTCTGTACTGTTTCAACGCCATTGCACATTTTAATTATATTTTATAGCTGCAAATAAGCCATGGCTGTCAGTTGCAATGTGTGACATGAAACCATATCAGTTCTTGTCAAGTAAAATAAATTAAGTGTGGTCTTCAAGGTCCTTCATGCAGCATGTGCATATGAAAAAAAGCAGGCATTTACGGCACTGAAAGCAAGTTGATATCGTAGCATCCATCAACCTGTGAAAGCATGGATAAATGTTAGAAAACTAGTATAGAATAGCAGCTGTTATAACAAGTGACCTATAACTAGTTTAGCCGTCAATGAGAATGTTGTACTTATTTTGACAACCAAATGTGCAGCTCAGTGCCAGGTAGCAGTATGGTTACAGACCTTCTACATTTTGCAGTTAAAAGAAAAAGAAAATAAACTCAATTGTGTGTCACACATACATCAAATCGTCCAATTGATGCTGTGGTCTGGTTGGTCTGCATCACTTCAGTCAGAGCCCACATCTGTTGGATACTGGACGACACCATCTGTGGATCCGGAAGGCCCTAAAACACCGATTATGTGTCTATTCAAACACTAGAAATGACATCAGTGAACAAAATGAGCCCAGGTAGAATGTGTACCTCCAAATCAGGATGATGGTCAACCAGGGTCAGGTCAGACAGCCAATCAGAAACCTCTTTCTCTGGATCCTAGAGGCAGAAAGAGTAGATGAAGAAGTCTTAACTATGAGCTATAGCTATATAATGTTTTTATTGTCTGTATGAAGGATGGGTTGTTTGTTAATAACCTAACTTCAGTTGCAACACAACAGAACTTGCTAGAAGGAAAACGTGATGCATTTTTTATTTACTAAGAGTTAGCACAATATGACATATATTAAATGAAAAATATTTTAGATTGCAATACAAAACAATGTCATTTATTGTCAATATGGAGAAACTGAATCCAAATACTGTCTGCCTGAGATAGGGTATGTAATTTTTTTTTTTTTTCCTTTTCTGTGACACCTCACACAGCTCCTTTATAGAGCATGTGAACAGCTATGTTAGCCTTGTAGGTACATGTGGTTGTCTATAGAATTAAGTTTTGTGGTGATTATGTAAAAAGAGTCTATTTAGTTCATAAATCTACTAAACCCTTCAGAGTTTGACGTCTCTGAGCAGTTTTAGGAACAGAAAGTAATGGAACTAAAATGTCTCTTTCCACTGGGTTCTATGAAGCTTTATATAACTTTTTTCAAGATATACAAATGCAAAGTGTTTGCAAACTTTTAAGACACTAAAGTGAAAGCGCAAAATCAACCCCAAAAAAGGGAATTTTGTCGTTCAGTCACACACAGAGGTCAGATTTCATGTAAAATATACCGGTTCAATGTAACGGTATATTTTGATATCCTCCAGGTTAAAGGTTAGCCAGGCTGAGGACGGCTGTCTGAGGATGAATCTTACAGACATCACATGATCGGGCTCCACTTGCATCTACAAAAGAATAAACACAAACCTGTCATCAGTATAAAACGGCTGCTAAGAATCAGGACCAAAACTCACAACAAACAATGACGAGCCAAAGCATTCTTTGGGGTTTGCTAATGCACTGACACTATTACACAAGCGTGGCTGGTTCATGAATTAGTCAGCGTTCAAGTTTCCCTGCAGTGAATTAATGTGGCAAGATTATTGTATCAGAAAAGCATGGAATAATTTATAAAGTATGAACAATCACTCAAGTTATAACAGTTATCGTTTAAACTATGCCTGCAGCTATATCTGAAGTAAACATAAAATCTAATCACTACTCACCATCTGTCTCAATTTGCATAAAGAATAAACAATAAATACTAGAAATTAAAAATAAGTTGGCTTGTATTGCCTCCGTATATCAACATTACAGTGCTTATTGTGGCTTTCTTTGGAGCTGGCTCTGCTCCAAGGCCAGCTGAGAAGGAAATAAAAAGCACTGAGCTTGGACAGACCACTGCTTCTTTTTATGCTGCTGTTATGTCAGTGTTCAGACATGATGTGCCATTTATTAGCAGTAGGTTTAAATTTAGTATTTTGTAAGTAGCACTGCATTTCTATGGTTATTCCAGCAAAACAAAATTCAGGGCTGGGGCCATCTTAAAACCATTGTGAAACCATGACATTAATGCACACAATTGGCACATCCTCTGAAGAGTCCTGTTCACACCTGGCACTAAAATGTGTCCTGAATTACCGGATCTCATGGGGTCAGCCTTAATGCCATGCAATGCAATGTTGTGTCCTCAGATCCAATTATACAGATGAAAAATCACATACATGTAGAGATGGCCCTCTTGTGTTTTGGTCTCTATAGAAGACACTGCTCATAGTAACAAACCTTCATTTACTACAACAGTTCACATTGTTGTAACAGGTAAATAGTCTAGTTAGAATTGATTCCTCAGCAGCTGAAACAGGATGCAAATGGTTCACCAGTGCTATACAGAGCTATACAGAGCTAGTGTTGAATTAACCAGGTTTGGGTTATTATTGAAAGGGCTTGGTGCTGTCTCAGAGTGAAAATCATTTTTACTTGTTCTCTTCTCAGTCTCAAACATAGATGACCAGACAAAACCTCAACTGTCTAAAACATTCTTAATTTACTTATATAATTTCAAAAAATATATCCCTCCAATCCCTCCATGAGCTTGGACTTTTTGTTTTTCAAAACTATTTCCTCGATTCACTCTAGCCTCAGTCATTGTGCCACTTCGAGAGGCATGAAAGTTTTGTTCTGAAATGACTTCAAACAAAGCATTCAAGACACACAGCTTCTCCCACCTGTGTCCGGTGGATTGAAAAGTAATCCTGGGAGCCCCTCTCTGTGTGGGGGTTGTCCATCAGAGGCAGGTCCCTCAAAGCAGTGGCCCACTTTGCCGGAGCCTCCTGTCCCGGGTTCTTTCTCAGCAGGCGCAGAGTCACGTAAGCTGTGTAATAGTTCTTAAAAGTGATCTCCTCAATCTGAAATGAAGACAGGAAAACAGCTTAAATAATGTACACCTATTATATTAATTACAACATCTATTCCATATGGCTAGGTTTTATTTCGTCCATTTGATATATACTCAAAGAAAGCCTGAGATGTATTATGGAAAAACCTAATATAAATTTAGAAATGTAACTGTATACACAATAATAGCATGACATGTTAATAAAACAGTGAGTCTGTCCAATTGTAAGCATTACCACTTAAACCTGAAAACACACCATCCAAATGCTAAGCAGGAATAATCCTATTATGTATAAACTTGCTTGAGGCTCCATCCTTTGAAGCTTTAAGCCTTAAGCAAATAACTCACTTTCCACAAAAAATATGCATTCTTAATAATAACTAAAAACAGAAATGTAGGTCAGTAAGCAATGTGTTTGGAGTTAAACTAAGAGTTTGTTTTTATGTGTGTATTTGTCTTTTATTAGGATGTACCACTGGGAGAAGACAGGAATGGGGAAACTGAATTAAAATTGGGTTAAGATTCAGAATTTATTTTAATTGCTTTCTGGGGGCTACATTTAATTTTCTCTGCAGGGATAATGTGCAACTGTTTTTGACATTAAAATGGAATAGAGAGCAGTACGTTGACTGTGTAAATGTTAATAAGTAAATGCATTAAAAGACAAAAGTAGGGCAGTAACTAACTTATGGCTAAGGCTTATACTTACATTGACAGATTTTCCAAATGGCAGAGTGACATCGACCACACAGACCCCTGACTGCGCTGCATCTGCTTTTGTGTCCCCTAATTGGAGGAAGACTGGGGGCTTCACTGTGCACGTCACAGGTTTGGTGTCCTCACAGCTGTCACTCATTTCAACTGAAAGGGATGCAGGCCATAATGTTATTTGTATATTATTAAAAGAAAACCATGGAACTCATCACAGTTTACAGTGACTACTGCTTTCATTACCTATTTTTTTCCTTTGTGTGTATATCTGGTTAATTCTTGTAATTTACTCTATCATAAAAATGTTGATTTTAAATAATAGATACCATAGCTTACTCATAACTGTAGTTTATTTCAAAATAAACCATGCAAATCTGATAAAATATTTAATGTTTTATGTTTATACCCTTTGTACTAATACTGTACTACTGTATACCAGCGTCTGTGAAGAAATGCAGTAAGAATGCTAATTGAAATGTTTTATAATAAAGTGGGTTAAAAGAACAATCAAGTAAACATTTTGTGTGATTCCAGAAAGATTGAACACATTCTATTGTATATCATACCTTTACATCTGCCTCAAACTTTTGCACAGTGTGTTAACCAGGTGCTCATGGAACTCTAACGGTCTTATCACCGCCTAAATAGAGTTACATTAAAAATAAATAATTATTTTATTTTCAAATTTAATTTGCTGTTAAATAAAAATAAACTTTCAAAAAGTGTAATGTCACATAATTATAAAGCTAGATCGTCAACATTTTGTCCCCTTTTCTACCAAATAGCACCATGGACAGCGACATTACAGACACCTACAACATACAATAGCACCTAAGCTAACGGTGCAGTTCCGGAGTTAGCAGGCTAAATAACGAGACTATTCAAAACAAAGCACATTATTTCGCTCATACCCAGGTAAGCAAAATGCACTGGTTCAGTACTAACCTCTTTTCATGTCAGAGAGTGAGCAAAAGTCGAGGGTAAAAGTGCCGCAGCGCTAACATGCAGAAAGTCACGGCTGCTGTCATGCTAATTCTTCTGTTGTGTGCGTTACTTCCTGGTTGTAACCAAGGAGACCGCAGAAGTCTTAAAGGGACAGTGGTCCAGCCTTAGCGCCACGATTCGTCCATAACCTATTCCCGCACCAAGAAGTAATCAATGTTAGCACTGAAGGTTAAAATAGTAATTTTTTCAAATTCCTATTTTTACATTTTTTTTTTATCCATCTGGAAAAACATGTTTGTATTTCTACATTTAGAAATGCTGCTGTACACTTATTATAAACCAAACAGCAGAGGGCAAGCTTGCTCCATGCATAAGGGGAAACATACGGGCTGAGATCATATTGCCACATCTATGCTATTTTTGGGCCTCATTTTCTGCCCTGTCTGGAAACAGATAAGCACTATGTTTAACTAACAAACCACCAGTATACCATTTTTCTTTTGCTTTCTTCTTTCTTTCTTTCTTTCTTTCTTTTTTTGTCCATTTACATTGTGTATTTCTGAGAAGCATAATGGCTCAAAAACAGAAATAAAGCATGAATTACGCTTGCCTGTTATGCGGTTTTCTAAATACCTCCTATAGTCCAAATTCAAAAGATAGGAAGATAAGTAAGTATTGCCCTACCTTTTTGTGAATGCATGTAGACAAAAAATAAAATATACAGAGGGACAAGTGGAAAAAAAAATAATTTTGCGCTTTACTCCCATGTTTCAATCCTCTCCCTCCTGTTGTCCACTCCCTCCCTAGCCCTGTGTCACCTGCCCTCGCTGCTTAGACCTCAGACAAGATCCCTTCTTATTATTCTTATATACTCCAGTACATTTAGTATACCATTTTTCTTCCAAAATTTTTCATCTTGATGTTTTGATGAGATATTCCCATAGAGACAATCCAGCAGCGCAATAGGCCCAGTTATTTGGGGTAAGTTGTCACATATGAAAACCCCATCTGGGAACAGGTGCAATAGCTTATCCTCTAGCTGCAACTCTACAGAACATTTACAGGATCTGCACACAAGGTTTAGGCCGAATGTGATCTCTAAAACACAATTTACCTTTTATTACCCAGCCTAAGTTGTAACTTTTGAGACCATAGACGCATGTATATCAAATGTAGGTGAGTAGTTTTGAGTTCTATAAGGAGATGGACTCAATCCATACTAAAACATTTATACAGCAAAAGCATTTTAACTAATCACAAAAATGCTATTGTACTGTACACGGATAAACGTGCTTTACTCAGTCATAGTCAAATAAACAATAATGGATAAAAACTCCCACATTTCCTTTATCCTCCGTGACATCTGTCAGTCTTTCAGAACCCACCTATATCTTGAGATTAGCCGCACTTTGGCCCTTCTCTCTTCATTTCCCTCTGAGACCCGCTCCAATAACAAACATTCATCTATTCTCTTTATTATGTTTTTGAAGCTGCTGCAGTAGTACGGTTTTCCAAAGCCCCCAGATCAGTCCGTGTTGGAAGCTGGCACTGTATGGTCTCCCTGCAAATAAAACAATCCCCTCTCTCCCTGATGGTGTGCAGAGCAAGCGAGCCCATAGCTGCAGGGACTTAGAAGAAGAGGCAGAGGAAGACAGAGAAGGGAATGAATGAAATGGAAGGACTAGAGGGGAAGTGGGATTTGGTCCAAGTCGCAATGTCCAGTGGGTTTATCTCTGCCACTCATACTGTTGGCGTTCAGTCTGTCTGTTTCACTCTGCTCTTTCAGTTTTTTTTCTCCTGCCTCTTTTTATTCATCTATCTCTCCCTTCATCCATTTCTTCTTCTGTCAGTCTGTGTGTCTGTCTGCCAATTGTCACAGCCATCTGTCTGGTTTCCTCACGATAAAAACTTGTTTTTTAAGCCAGCAAAAAAACAAGAGACAGATGACTCTGAGCCGGGAGATAGAGCCTCTATCTGGACGCCTGAACCCTGCACCCTGCTGTGTTAAGCGCTACTGAGAAGAGGAAGAAGGGGAAATTCATTTGCGCCAAAGTGGATGATATGTTTCTTACATAAGAGCACCGCTGGGGTGTCATTCTTATGTAAGAAACATGCAACCGATGCTCTGGAGCTTTGAGCTGTTAGCCAAGGAGACTAAGAGAGTAAAAAGGGAATGATAGGTCAAAATAGTTTTTTAAGTTGTGGAGAATATTTGGTTTTTACTCAGAGGCCTACCACTGATGAGTTTGATTTGCGGGTTGGCATGAATAATACAGAAATGTGATTAATGTGGGTGTAAGAAAATGAAAGCCTGATGAAATTCAAAACACGTGATGGGAGTGAGTGATTATGAGAAACAATTTCTTTCTTTGTAGATAATATAAAAAATGTTTTAAATAAGAACTGAGTGGCTTTCTATTCCTTGAGAATTTTTGTGAATGCTTCAGTCTACTTTTACATATTTTCTAATTAAGTTATGTTCTTTAAAAATGTTTTACTATTTTGAAAGGGCCACTTTGTAAAATGAAATTCCTTCAATAAAAAGTAATAGTATTCAGCATATCTAGAGGGTTGTTTGTGAACAAATCTTGCCCCATATCCCTCACCTGCTTCAGAGCTATTAAGCAAGTCAGATCTAAGTTCATCCTGACTCTGAATGGCTGAGAACTACACGGTCACCATCACTAATCACTTCACCAAGGAGTGAAGTGGAATGGGAAGCCACTTTGAATATGTTTTAACTTCTATAAAAACACTGTTACATAACTAGGCTGTATTCTTCAACTTGATGATGGTATTGTCAGATTGGATTTTGTAATTAATTTTATCTGGCCACAAGTTTTTAAACTCACAAAAATCTTTTTCAGTCTTCAACTGCTCCAAGCAAAGTATTGGAGTCTGAACCTTGGCTAAACTTGGCATGGATGTCCAATGAAGTGGCAGCAGTGACAGTTCTATGTGTGCTTTAGGTTTGAAGATGTAGTGATCATTTCATTGTTACAGATGTAAACAACATGGCACTGCTTTGACTGGATAAGACTGTGGTTAATCACAGACAATAAATCCAATCACCTCCAGGTATTTGTTTAAGTACATACACTTTTGTAAATGTTTATACCAGGAGCCCTCTCAGATGGTCCTGTTGAGGAGCCATGTTAGGCCTTTACCAGTTGGAAAAAATATCTTTATCTTTGATTTTATGAAACCCAAAAGGAGGGTGACTCCAAAAAGACTCAGAGGACACAGACAGTGATGAAGAGGAATATGTAGATGCCTATGTACTGAAATAAAGAGACAGTAAAATGAGATTTTTCTGATCAGGTTACTTCTGAAGTCGTCTTCCTTCCTATGTAAAGTACTGTCTCAAAACACAGTATGGACTCTGATGAATATCACCGATTACAAAGTGCATGTACAGCGTCCGCCTCTGCTTTTCAAAGACTAGACCAACCATTTGAACAAAACTAACAAAGAAAAGAAATCTAAACAGGCCATGTTTATTCGTTTTCTTAAAATATTTATAATGTCTTTCATGAATGAGAGGGATCCAACTGGAAGAGTGAGGTTACAGTGAGTAGTTGGTCAACAGTCCAGAGCAATTTAGAGTGTGAGAAAGAGGTGAAGAGGCGTGTGCAGGCAGGTTGAAATGGGTGGAGAAAAGTGTCAGGTGGGATGTGTGATAAAGGAGTACCAGCAGGAATAAAAGGTAAGGTGCACAGCAGTGGTGAGACTAGAGATTGTGTGTGGTTTAAAGGAAAAGACAGGAGGAGAAAGTGGAGATAGCACAGCTGAAGCTGGTGACCAGGACGGATAAGCTCAGAAATGAGTACATTCCAGCTAAGGTAAGATGTTCTGGAGATAAAGTTAGAGAGACCTGACTGGGATGTTCTGGACATGTTCAGAGGAGGGATAATGAAAAGGTAGAATGATGCTGAAATTAGAGCTACCAGGCAGGGGGCTTAGAGAAAGACCAAAGAGGGGATTTATGAATGTAGTGACGGAGCCAATGTGAGAGGAGAGGATGAGGAGGACAGAAACAGTTGGAGGCAGATGATTCACTGTGGCGACCCCTGAAGGGAACAGCTGAAAGGAAATGAAGAAAATGTTCACTGTTTTTCATCATCATTTTAATCTAATCTTATAAAGTATAATAGTGTTGCAGATATATGCCACAGTTATGGGACCTATAAAAAGTCATTTGAAATTCATTTTCATATGTCCATATTACATTGCATACTTGTATTCATTCATTCAAGCATTCATCTCCCACCTCTTAGTTCTGTTAGAGAACCTATCCCAGCAGCTTTGAGCCTTAGTCGGGGCACACCCTGGACAATGGCCAGTGGGTCACAGGACTGACATTTAGATGCAGACACTGACAGACAACCATTCACTCTCTCGTTCATCCACTAGGGGCAATTTTAGATTCACCAGTTAACCACCACATGCATGTCTTTGGTCAGTAGGAGGACATGCAGACTCCTCACACAAAGGCAGAGTGTCGGTCAACCTGGGATTTGAACCAACAATGCTTACTTTTATAAGAATGAAAAGCATTTTGCACAAACCAAATGTCTAGGAAGTCAAAAAGCATTTCTTCAAGGCAAGACAACAACAATAATCAAAATTGCCATCAATTTGTGCACTTCCATTTTCAAAGACACAACAGAGACTGCACTGTGCTCTCGTTTTGACAATTTTCCAATTTCCAAACTGTTCCAAAAAACTTTAAGAAGTCGACATTGTTCAGTCAATTTAAAAAAAATCCGGATAGTTTTATTTGTGGGTTGTGAAGATTACACACTTTAACACAGCTTGTGAATTTTCAATATAATGGCAGCAGCAACAGGATTAGGAACACATTTTAGAAGGCAGGGCACAGGTGAGAAAACTGGCAGCAGAGTCGGAGATTGATTGATGGATTTGAGTGCAAACCTCAAAACACGCCATGTTATTTGTGTGAAACAAGCAGCAGGGTTAGCAAGTAAATCAAAACTGCAGCACTCATATGACAGCTGAATATGCACACAGGCGCAGAGGAGACAAAGAAGGCATGAATAAAGAAAACGCTCGGAAAGGAAAAGTCACAGAGCGGTTGACAGAAGCAGAGAGAGCCGGTTTGACGGTAAAGGAGCGTGAGCTGTGGCCCGCTGATTGAAAAATGCTGTGATTGTCCTAACCTTGGTGAGTGAACCTTGTCAGAGCCATCTCCTCTGCTATCGATCTGTGGCTGTAGAGCAGTGCCCTGGACACACTGGACTCATTACAAGAGCACAAGTTTTTTCAACAGCGAAATGCCTAAATGCTGTAGTACCATACACTGTGCCCTCGTGTCTGGGTCAAAATCAGTGGAAACTTTAACTGCACAAAGTTTCGTTTAGGTTTGTCAATGTTTGTCAGTTATCCATGTCAGAGTTTACTTGATTCATCTATCGGTCGGTATTTGGACAAAATGTCATCCAAAAATCGACACACTGGAAAGATTTCCAATGAGTTAAGTTCTAGTTTTACAGAAAGTCAGTGAGAGTCAAAAGCTGCAGAAAATTTGGATAGCTTGGACAATCACTGCATGCTTTCTGCAAGATCACTGTTCGATTATCTTGCTCATGGTTATTATTATATTGATCTTTTTGTATCTGATCCCTTGACATCCATTTTTCTGTCTGCGAATGTGTCTAACAATGGCATAAACATCACAAAAGATTAATCGTTAGCATTGTTGGCATGGATCAAAAGTAAAAGCCTTGTGATGCAATTTAAGACTTCCTGTTTTTTTGTTTTTTTTATGGCCTTTCAGTTATGTCAGTTGTTAAAATGTGTACTTTTGCAATACACACAATACAATAACAATTCTTCGGTGGACTCCTGACTCATTGCCCATTTTCTATGTGGGACCACGCAGTTGCATTGTTAGGGTATCAATGTAAAAGTCAGGTCGTGTGGGCATATATGTCTGTTATTCTTACCTTTAAAGGTGAACGTAAAACACTGACTTTATGTGTCATGCATTGGTTTTATATAAATATGTCAATGAAAACAATAAAAGGCCCGACCACAGAGAAGGCTCAGTCACTTGTGGTTTTACGAGAGCTAGAGCTGACTCGGTCTTTCTCACATCAGGCCTGTATGTGCGTACATCTACCTGTTCCAGCAGAGTGATAAACAGGCTTGGCCCTGAAAACCAGTGAAACATTGTGGAAATGTGCAGTCTTTACATGCACTGTCAGAAGAACCCACAGTCAGCAATGAGACATGTACTAGTGGAGCTACATAGAGGAGTTAGTATGTGCCTGGAGTGTTTTTTATGAACTGAAACGAGGCCTTAGATTGGGAAAATGTGGCCCTTAGTCATCTTTTGTCGATTGCCTTTTTTAAACACAATGAATGTAAATATATAAGTTAGTATGACACAGTATTTTATGCACCCAAAAAACAAAGACCAAAATATTTGATTTTTTTTATAGTATAAGGGCCTAATGGTTGCACCCATGATCCTGACTAGAGCAAGTACCACCTTTTATGCTTTATGCGATACCATTTTAAGTTTTATATGAACGCATATCCACCTGTATATGAATGTTATGTAAGAAATTTTGTTTGCCGTGCTGCTTCTTTGAAATGACACTTTGAATCACTCTGAGTCCAAACATTTAGTGGTATAGTAAAGTGTATTATATTCAAGTTGTAGCAGAAATGAATAGTCATACATTCTGTAGATCATCAGCCTGTCTCTCATACATTGGTCTAACTACTGTCTCTATCAAACAAAGACATACAATGTAAATAAAATAAATATCTAACATATATCTCAATACATATTTGTCTATACTTTGCATAGGCAAGGGGTAGCACAAAAGGGCTCATCCTGAATTGTGCTTTGTCGTTTCCCTCTAGCGTTTTATTGCATATACTGAAGCTTTTTATATGACATCTAAATCTGTTTCTGCATACTACAATCTCTTAATCATATGTTGAAGAATGTTGAAGACTCTCTTTGGAGAATGAAAAGACTGCACATAATAGAGAAACAGTGAAAGATTGAAGAGCAAAAGAAAGATGGCTTTGAGTGGGATGAAGAGAGAGAAAGAGATTGGTGGCATCGTCAAAGAAGAAGAGAAATGATCTGGAAAAGTCTGCCTGATTTTTTTGCCTGGAGAAGCACACAGAGTCACGAGTGCAAACACCTGCAGATTTTTATTTTCCATGCATTTGTTATCAGGCCTGTGTTTTATACTTGGTGCTTATAATGGTGCGGTAAATCACAGCTGACAAGTCAGGAGCAGTTGGAGTCCCAGCATTTCTTTAAAGGGGAGACAAATGATGGCAGGAAAAGCAGTTGAGTTATTAAAAAGAGAGATGTCAAAACTCACAATACGACTTTATTCCAATGTCTGGCTTGTTGGTTTTAAGTTATATAGATGTGTCACTCATTAATTATGTTTAACTATATAGAGTGGGACAAATAGACGATTGGTGTTTTTACTCCACAGCCTCAGAACAACACATATACATTTTAAGATACCTTATACAATCATTGCAGTTATATATTCTGATGTGCAGACGTAGCAAGAATATGTGCATCCTGAGCAATCTGATCAAAAGCTTCTTTTTTAGAGCCAAACAAACATGATCAACTGTGATGAAAGAAGTACTAAAACTCTTTAGGTATATAGAAGTACAAATAAAGAGGCAGATAATTGGTTGAGGGAACGTATCACATGTTCATTCTTGGCCACAAGTAATTCAAAGTTAAAACATGTACTAGACTAAATGTGCATGAAATAATTATGGAAAGCTCATATGCAAATTTGATATTAAACAGAAATGAACTTAAAGCAGTGTAGAAATACATTGATATTTGATGCTGGCTGTATTGGAGTCAGAAAAAGTCAAATAAAAGCAAGGGAAGACACATGTTCAAACTTTACTTGAATCAAACACATAATGCATTCAATTTTAGGGGCTATAATTCACTGACCTTGCATATTTTTCTGTGAGGAACATGTGTTCAACATGTCAGTTGAACAGAGGCCTTAAAAATAATTTCTCATGTTGAAGCCATAGGACTGAGCATGGGTTGCTCAAGGAGGAGAGCAGAGGCTAAAAATATACAAACATCTAAATTATGTGTGATTTAAATGATTCCTTTTCAAACAGTGTGTGGGTTACAAGTCTTATTATCAACAGAAGAATACACATGTGTAACTGCAAATCTATTTCCAAACCCACACAGTCTCAGTGTGTCCCTGATGTGTTCAGTTAAATGACAAAGTGATTTATCTCTGGATGAAGGCATAGTTTAATTTTGACAATATGTGCCTATAAATCTGGAAAGATAAGTACAGCTTTTCAACAACTGGCAAATGGTATTGTCACTGAGGAATAATAATGTCGGTGGGTTGCACCACTGATGTTCAGTATGTAAAGTGAGCCCCCGTTAAGACACAGGAGGATGGATTTTAATCACCTAAATAGTCAGTATGAATGACACAGTTATTTGAGGTGTCAGAACTGTAATTAATTGTATCGTTAGTAACATTTAAGCATGAAAACCCTCAGACTTTCCTCATGTCCTGCTATGGTCACACTCCAATTCCACAAGTGAGAAAATGAGGCTGGGGGGGAGCATATATTAACTCAGTTGTCGTCTCTATCCAGGTCAACATGATGTCCCATTGACCACTGTTTGACCAGGTCTGACTGATGGCTGTAAGTATACTCATGTGTTCATATTAACCCTTGATCATACTTCCAACATTAGCTGGTTTTGTTGATTACGAACATAACTTACTTAAACCGAACTTTCCAAGGCCGCTCTCTGACTGACTTTCCCTTCATTCTCTTGTCTCTTTCCACAGCCCTCTCGGTTTATCACCTCAGTTGTTCCTCCTCTCCAGCTTTCTGTTTTCCTCTTTGCTCCTGTCAAAAAGCGCAAATGAATTCCCAGCTACCTTGTGTGTAAATGTAAATGTGGACACATCCAAAGGTCAGTGATTACATCAGTGTCTGCTGGGATCTGGGCCCCTGTCTCTTCTTTCTCTGTCTGTTTATGTGTGTGTGTGCGGAGCTTTGTCCTGCCCGCGCAATACAATATTTCCATCTTTGCCTCATTTGAATATGTTTTTAATTATGTGGCCACAACAGACATACACTGAAGGAGAGAGTCTAATTTAGGTTGTATAAGGGACTCGCATTATTGTCGGCGTGTCTGGGAAATTCAAATTAATTCCAGAGGACGTCATTTGCTTCAATTCCCTCTCCTTCCCTGCCTCAGGCAAAATCCATCCTAAACGCTAAAAACTTTGAGATATCAGCCCGCGCTGTCAGAAAGTCTGAGTTAGTCAGACACTTGAAGAAGACATTTCATTCACTGCTTCATTCTCAAAGTGTTTTATATCAAAACTGAAGGCTAAACTGATTTTCTGATCTAGAATTAAGTGCAGTGAGGGCTGTGGTGTAACTTCTTAACTGTATTTTTATTTATTCTTTTAAGGATATGATGTAACAGCAGAGATTTACACAAGGACCATGCTATTTCATCATTAAACAATAACTCACACAATGCAGTTAAGTCTGCTGAAGCCAAACGTTTGTTTTCCTTGAAGAGTCGGGTTTGTTTGGGAGAGTTTGAATGCACATTTGAACTCTGTTGCCGGCCAAACAAGGAAACGCTGGTCAGTCTGAAACTGAGGTCTCGCCTCCAAGTGAACCCTGGTGCAATTTGATTGTGTTGAAAAAGCAAACCGAACTGAAGAACAAAATATAAGCCAGAACTGCTCCAAACGTGTTGACAAAAGGTGTTTTTAACATATCTGCAAAAAAACCATTCCACATTTCCTTTAGTTTGTGGCACCCATTAAAACCAGCCTCTTGCTCTCATAAATTGGGATTAATGACCCATCCATTGCCTCAACCTACCCTGTGCTTATTAAGACTAGTGTATAAATATGAGACTTGAGGCTAATCATATGAGCTTCTATCCAACTTTAGACAGAGGCTGATTTTTTGAATGACACCTTTCCAGCAGTCAATATAAAGACTTGACACTAGCTGCAGATATATGAAGGCTCTATGTCTTTTCTCCCCCAAACACCGCTGCTACTCTGACTACACTGACTCATTCCCGTTGCTGTTCATTTTTAGTGTTATCTTTCCTTCAGCTTTTTTGTCCTCTAACTTTGTCTTTGGGCTCCCTTGTCTTTTCTCAGTGTCACTCCATTTTTTCCATAGTTCTGTACTTCCTGTCAGAGACACCAGCCTTCCAACCCGCCATTCTGAGTGACATATTGGTGTGAAGAGATGTTCCCAGCTCGCTAGGCAGTCGAGCCTGACAATGTGACTGTCCTCTACTGAGAGTGAGATATACAGAGGAGAGAGTCTGGGAGGATTTGAGTGGAAGATGGGGGAGAAAAGTGAAGGGAAGACAAAACGAGGCCAGAAAGAAAGTGGAAGGTACATCAAGTTTGAAAGGAACAATATATAGAGAGAATACAAACACGTCATTCTGGTATCAAGCTCGTCTCTCTTTCTATGATTGCAGTGACAGCAATTGCAGTGGTTACAGTCACAATAACAATAAATACCAACTCTGTTTCTTTCACTTTTCATTCTGCAACTTCAGATATGCTGTATACAACAATGAATTATTTGTGCATGGATATGTGCAGTAAACCAGTAATCCATATGGTGCATAGGCAGCAGAATCATTTAATTATAAAGCCAGCCAATGGCAAGGTTTTCCAAGGGTTGTGGTCAATGTCATTATTCTGAAATATAACAATCCCGAAGGTTTAATTATGCCACTAACATTTAGTCTATGTTTAGTCCAATGCATAACTGCAAGTCAGTTTCTATCACCCTGATGGAAAAATGGAAAGTTCTTCGATATATATATTGATCTCAAATAGACCCTTTTTAGCTGCATGTGTGTTTGGGAAACTGAAATTAAGCAGACCACGATACAAGTGAGAGGATAGAGAATATTCACGAGTGGCTCGATTATTAGCTGCTCTATTTCTATCATCATTTAGGCTACACACTAGAAGTTACACTACACTGTCAAATAACACCAGAGTTACAGTGTAGGGTTTTAGGACCTGTGCTTCCTCATTAAAGACAGTTAAACTGAGATCTGTCTGACAAGATTAGCGTACACAAGGTAAAGCCACATTGTCATTAAAGACATAAAGCTTTAGGGGCCTTGAAGAAATTCGTACATCACGGATATTACCCCTTAGCATTCTTGTTTCATCCAAATGGTAAACATCACCACACATTAGAGCAGGATATTCACCCTGTTGAACACACATGCAGTGGTTTTAATTTGAACACTCATATAAATAGAACAGGCTGGACATACTTAAATTTTAAAGTTACATTTGTGCATGCAATTAAAGTATTATTAGTCATGAAATAATTTATAAGCATTTAAGTATACAGTTATGGGTAGATTTAAATGACTACTTCTGATAAATATTACAAAGCTAAACAATTTTTTTGACTGATTGATTTTTTTCAGTGTAGTAACTTAAATGTTTGATTTAGTACCATTACAAAAAAATGACAGAAATAAAAATAAAGATTTTCTGTGAGGTCGGCGTGCTAGCCACTCTGCCACCATGCACCCCTGCTTCAACATTTTATTTTATAATTTTTTATTTTTTAGCATTTTAAAGCAAAGATGCCCATTTACTTCTAGTGTTTCTGAAAGTCACATTGGCCGAAGTAAGTGTGTGTATCACTGTATTTAAGATTGCAAATCCTGGATGTGTGTGTGGAACCACGTCAGCCAGACTGCCAGTTTACATTTTTCACCTCCGTCACACAAATGCAAACACACACACAGACACACACACCCACATTATAGTTTTATGCACCAGTCTGACGTTTACAGCAACAGAGGGCACAGATTACTGTCCTCATTTTCATCGCACCATCTGAGCAGATTTTTTTTCCGCAGTCATGATGGAACATTTGGTCTTATTAACTTTTTTAACCCACTTAAAACGAAGCAGGGCGGCAATAACTTCATGCACTTTTACTGCTGGAACACCTGCCCTGTGTTGCAGCTGGGGTGAAAAACAGAGCATATATATGGGCTCTGTTCAAAACTATTCCCTAATCACTAGTAGACCGTGCCATTTTGTAGTGCTGTCCGAAAGTGAAGTGGATTTTTTTAAAAGTAAACTGCAGTTGCCATTACAAGGACAGGTAATGTTCTGCATCAGTGTAATGATCAAGGACAGCACAATCACAACGTCTTTGTCTAATTCTGTGTGTTGACTGTATACAACAGCTAGATGTGCTGCTTCTTAGCCGTGCTCTTCTCTTCCGCAGCTGGGTTTGTACTTATTAGTAACTACAGCACTTCTATTCTTGAAATATCGCTGACCGTCTCTCACATTTAATAACACTGTTAATATTATGCAATTCACGTCTGCCGTAAAGGAGTAAGCTGCACCGACGAGGATCCTTCTCACTCAACGCAGCTCGAGCCACCATTCATTCGAATCTGGATGTGACACTCGCACCCAGCGGAGATAAATCTTTGTCTTCGGAGGGGTGTGAGAGTGAGTGTGTGTGAGAGGGAGAAGTGGCAAGACAAGACACTCGAGGGAAACGGAAGGCCCTTCATTAGTCCTCTAATTATTGTGGGGAAGTGTGACAGAGCAAGAAAGGGAGGGAAGGAGGAGGACAGAAACCAGGTACCACATTCATTACAGATATTGTCAGTATCAATGTAGCACTACACGGTCTTATATTATCTAACATTAGCACTTCATCAATTATATTAGCATGTATATTAGCTGTCATGTGTGTTATGAATCAGTTTATTGCTTAAACGTGTAAAACAGAAGTTGTGTTCACTTAATAAATGAAGGAATGCTTAAGTTGCATCAGATCACCTGCAGCCAAAGTCCTAAGCTGAGCAAAGCCTGCAAGTTTAATAAAATCAGTTTGTTAATGAGCTAAACTTTAAATATAATGCATACATTTGTAATTGAGTTGTTTTGAACTTGCAAAAGTGCTCAAATGTTAGCTATTACCCCACTATCCCAATTACCATGCTAGTTCATTTCTCTCTGTGTAGATGTAAATAGTAATGAGAGAATGCGGTTAGGCTAAATGTAGCACTTTCATTTTTTATGCAACTTATGCATTCTGTATATATGAGCCCTATTAATGTGGATTATTTCCTTGTGTTTTACTCTGTCCACTGAAGCACTTAAAGCAGTGTTGCATCACTTTTTGCCAGCAGAGGGCGCAGATCCCCCTCTGTGCAGCTGCATTGTCAGCAGTGACATGTTTGTTTACAAGTAGAGACTATTCAAGCTGGAAAGTTGTGTGTGTTGTCATGTGCTGTGAAACTGTAGGGTAATTTGAGCATGTTTTGTACAAATACGACTCTGTTAGGGTCCAGTGTATTGGCCTATTTTCTTTATTATATTTGTAGTGTGGTAGAGCAAGTCACTGGGGACATGAAAGTTAAATTAGAGGTTTCTGTCCAGCTGAGAGTACTGTGAGTACCCATCTCATGTCAAAGAACCATCAGAATGATTTTGAGAGTATATCTTTTTGGCCTAAAAGTTATATGGTGCTATTTTGAATAAAGTTTAAGAAAGTAACTAATCTTCCCTCTATCCTATATCCCAAAAAATAAAACTTTAAAATGCAAATGCAGCTTTCACATTCTGTAAGAATCATCTTTGGACCTCATCCAATTTTTCTCTCCCAGAGGTTGCTGAAGTGTACAGATCAGCTCTAACCTTTCAACTAAAAAATGAGGGGTGACTTAGCCCATTCTGCACTTGCCACTAAAAAAAATAAAAATAAGCAAGTGTTAAAACAGTGCTCAGTCAACTCAGGTAAATCACATCATCAGACTCATTCTTCAATTTTGTACCATCTATGTGCTGCCCTCCCGGTGGAGTCGAGAAGCAAAGTCTGTAAAGCAGGCCATAAGTGAAATACAGTTCAAACCTTTCTCTCAATTCTTTGCCCGGTAAAGGTGAAAAACTGAAGCAAGATGTGATCCCGGTGTGAAGCTCACGTGATCTACAGCCTGAGCAGGAGTTCAAGGCCTTACAAACCTGCCCATCACTGTTACCCTGCTGAGAAGAGAGGCACGTACAGGCAGCCCAACTGGAAATATGTGAAGATGACAGGGCCAGGAATCAAAGAGTGCATTTGAGGTAGAGTAAGAAATTCACCTCCGGTTAAACATGAGGATGTATGTTCAATATTCATACATCTATCATCACTGACTTGGTGTTATGCTCAACTGCTAATGCACATATTAACAAAGGTGTAGTGCCAGCAGTTGGAGCTTTTCTGATGTGTGTTTAAGACAAATGTTAGAAAGCCAGATGGGAAGATTTTGTCATGTTATTTTAAAAAACCAAACCAAACAAAGTCAGAATCTAAGCCAGTGGTGTCAAACTCAAAGTGGTGAGGGGTTAATAAGTTACTAAGAATCCTTTCAGGGGCCGAAGATGGTGACATGTGGAAGCTTTTATGAAATTTTGAATGTGAGAGTCTTACAAAAGTGATCACACAAACAATCACTTCCTCCCTTTCTGGAAACTGGTTTTAGTTGGATTTGAACAGGTTTTAGTCAGATTTCAACAGGTTTTAGGTAGATTTCAACAGGTTTTAGTTGAATCTAAATAGGTTTTAGTTGGATTTAAACAGGTTTTAATTGGATTTGAACAGGTTTTAGTCAGATTTCAACAGGTTTTAGATTTCAACACGTTTTAGTTGAATTTAAACAGGTTTTAGTTGGATTTGAACAGGTTTTAGTCAGATTTCAACAGGTTTTAGGTAGATTTCAAAAGGTTTTAGTTGAATTTTAAACAGGTTTTAGTTGGATTTAAACAGGTTTTAGTTGGATTTGAACAGGTTTTAGTCAGATTTCAACAGGTTTTAGATAGATTTCAACAGGTTTTAGTTGAATTTAAACAGGCTTTAGTTGGATTTAAAAAGCTTTTAGTTGGATTTGAACAGGTTTTAGTCAGATTTCAACAGGTTTTAGATAGATTTCAACAGGTTTTAGATAGATTTCAACAGGTTTTAGTTGAATTTAAACAGGTTTTAGTTGGATTTGAACAGGTTTTAGATGGATTTCGACTGGTCCATATAGTCCAAATCCATCTAAAACATCTTCAAATGCAATTAAAACCTAGAACCAACATATCAACTTCTAAATGTATTGAATGGCCACATAAGGGCCTTGAGTTTGACATGTGTGATCTAAGTTATACAGTCTTTCCATCATTACATTCCAGCCTTTTCAAGTCAAGCTGAGTCCAGTCCAGCTTTAAGAGCACACATAAGCAACAGATAAATGAGTAGAAGATGGATAGAAGAGACAGGAAAATAAGAACAACATGCTTTTCTGTGGACACACAAACTAGAAACTTCACATAGCATCAGGTAGTCTTAGAGACAGGGTGGTAAAAATGTCACATGCAATTAACCTTTACATTTTGTCCAAAGATGTGATTCCATCTCTGTGACACTACCCAGACACTTTACCCAGACTCTTTACACAGCCTTTTCATTTGCACTACAAAAGGTAGTCTGTAAAAGTGGGCTAGGTTTACAGAATGTTTACATGGCAATGCTTTCTGCAGAAAACAGTCAGATTCTGTTTGGCTGCTCCAAGGTCCCACTGGTATCTAGTGGGTCACCTACTCATTCTGTTAAGGGTTTGAATGTGGAGCTGTGGGCATGTTAATGTGAATAAGGTTGAGTCATCACTAAAAGACCAGTTATATACAGGTTGGAGATATGTTCACATGAGGATTAACACAAATCTGCACCAAACTCATGCTCCGTAGACTGGATGAATGGCACAAGTATGTCACCAAGTAAAGACTAGTGTAAAAACAATAAATTAAAATCATTAGAAGTCTATTAATCTGTGGATCCCAGTATAATACACACAGTTATAACTCGATAGGAAATGACATGCTGCTAGCCAAAATGAATGCTTGTTGTTCTGACTCATGCTCCAGTCAGCTGTGCAGCCTTAACAAAAATTGATTCTCAAACTCACCTCGCAAACCATAGACATCATGTACATAGATCCTGCATTGGCCGCTTTGGCTTGTTAAAATACCTGTGTCTTAGTCATCTTGGACCGGATGGGCAGGACGGAAACATAGATCAATACAAAAAGAAAAGGAGCCGTTGTTTTTATGGATAAAATTCACTATAACATGTATATTGGTTTACGGTACTACCAAATGGAAAATTTTAGTTAAATATAATTCCCTGAGACCTGGTTTAGATTGTGTGATAAACTGCACAGGGCTGTAGCATCTACTTTTGTATGAGGCAGCAAGTGCAAAATTCAGCTCTGACCTAACACTGCTTTTTTCCCTCCTCAGTCAGCTGATTGACCTGGTCATTGATGTACTGTCAATGAGTCAGGTCAAATAAGCAGGAGACGCTGACATACACTCCAATATCCAGTGCAGTGTCTATGTATCTAACGTGTATGTCACAAACACCCTAATCCAGCTGTCTGTGTTGGAGAAAACACATGACTTGTTATTATGACTGTGTGGTTTGCAGCACCCCTTGTGGTCTGGCAGAAATAGCATAGCTTTTTCATCATGTGACCATAGATTGTGTTGAATATGCCATAAGAGCACATTTGTGTTTTTATGTTGCCTGGTGAGACTGCTTAAACACATCTTTCTTGGTGGAAGGAAAAAAAATAACTTAGCATGCAGTGATTTCATTTGACCTCAGTTCTTCTTTAGCATACAGTTGATTTTGTGGTTTTTAGTTATTAAACTCAAAAAATGCCCTTGCTCCTGACTTCCTGTCATGTCAAATGATGAGCTTGGAAAAATAAAGGAACAAAGTCTTCTTCATGCAATAAACTGAACCTCAGAAAAGTTAAGGTGACAAAATCACTCCAAGCGATCGGTACCTCACGTACCCCTGATGTTAGCTCTGATTGTTGATGCGTTTCAAAGTGCTGAGTGGGCCCTGTGGAGTCGGTAGGGTTAAGCTTCCCTTTGGCCTAGTCTTGTTAAGTTGGGAGGTAGAGCTGTAAATTATTAAGTGAGATGTTGTGGGCTAAAGTGTAAAGTGTAAGTGCGGTGTCAGCAGGATCGCAGGTGTAGTGTGCGATCAGTGCTGAATGGGTAAAGCAGAACTGGAAGTGCCTCAGTTGCATTGCTAATGGAAGGGATCGACTTGTTAAACATAGACTTTGACGACATCCCTGATCTTAACCGCAGGCGCTTTCGACATTATGCCTGGTTCCTAAGCAGGCATTCACCGTCATATACCACACTTGGATACCTACAGTACATCCTGTGCATCGGTAAACCAGATCAAAAGAAGCGGCTGATAATTTGATGTTCTTTCAAGTTCCTCAAGAAACTTTATCCCCTTGATGTCTAGTGAACTGAGGCACATCAACAAGCCTCACTTCCGATGATCACAAAATAGCGAAATAGTTTAGAGAAATATCCCTCGCTTTGCTTATTTCCTCCAGTTTATTCAAGTTTACATTTGTCTCCATCAACATAAACCCATTACTATACACCAAGCTTGTTTTGGAGGCTGGGTTTATGTCATTACAGTAAAATAGTGACGCTACATTAGAGCTCTCTAGGCTTTTCCTCTTCCCTTGTCATTAACGTCATGGAAGCCAATTGATATGCTTGCGTGGTTGTAATCCTCCCAACCCGGGTTGTCTCTACTGAGAATTGAGTAGAAAAACAAATTAAAACTTGGGCCGTCTGCATGAGAGTGGAAAATCGGGTAATAACGCTTGTGTGCTTTTCCTGTCTTTCTCCACTGCTTTTTTGTCCTTGGGTTGTCTTACAAAAGATCAGCTCATCTACCACTCCTTCTACTAACACCTACTCCCTTACTACATTACATATTATCTGACACATTTCTATTATAAAAGCACAATATTGGATGCACTCTGGCAGAATGTACCCGAGACATACGTATATATATATATCCCGCACTGATTTAGATGTCCATTTACTGTAACAGCGTGACCTCGATGTTCCAGGTGGCACATGAACAGAGTAGATAAGTACAAATACAGGTAGGAGATGCTATAATAGAAGAAAGACTGTATTTTTAATGTATACAACATTGAAAAGCTAATGTACTTTGTGTCATACATTGTATTTATTTATAGCATTATTACTAGCAGAGGAAATCTCAATGGTAAAAGTTGGTATTAGATTATTAAAAGAAAAAATAATAATAATAAAGTTGCTATGACTGTACTATAATGTTACAGTAATGTTTGTTTGTGATAGATCTACTTACTGTGAAGAAAACTATTCCAACTTTGCATTTGTATATAAAATGTAGAATGGCCATAGCTTCTGTTCAGATAATGGAAAACAGAGATTTCCCCTAAAAATATGGCCACTAAAATAGACATTTTTAAAGTCCAAAGTTGAGATTTTGAAACTCTGGACAGGATTAATAGGTATAAACATGTTTATGCTTCACAATGCTTTACTGTCAGTGATGTATTACAAGTACTTAGGTTGCCTCTTTCAAATGCAAAAGCATAAATGGAGGTCACAACAAATTGTAAAACTGACTAATTAGTTCACCTCTTGCGGTTTATTGTGTTTGTGAAAGTGTTTGTACCCACTGGCAGATAAGTGATTTGTCAATTCCAGCCATGTGCTGCAGACTGGTTGTGTCTGGAATGGAAACAGCATTTCAGAATTTTACATAATCACAACAATAGCCACAAACTGATGTGCATAATAATAGGTATGGTACAAGAGACCATTTGAATAATGACACAAAGGGGCTTTTTTTAATAAGACAAAGCTGCAATACGTTACCATTCGGAATACTTTTCCTTTTGCATGACTCAGATACACATTTGGGGTTGCGTTTGTAACATTGATGATTATCCATTGCTGGATAATGATTCAAACAGTTGGATTATGATCGAACGAATGAAGGGGCATATGCCTCCCGTGACATGTACCAGTTTGAGAACCTCTGAGTTGCACTAATCAGGGGATTCCACGATTATGATCAAGTTTGGCATGAATTTAAGGCTACACACACAGAACAAGCTTTGGAAGTATTTGTATCTATTGGCAGAGAAAGAAATTTGTCAAATGTTCCAAATGTGCTGCACTACTTGTTGTAAAACGACACTAGCAAAAACTGTGCCATGTGCTGGAGAGCGTTCCATTTGAGAGGGCATAAAATAAACTGAAGGATTTTAATTACTGTGTCCAATTGTTATTATACATGTTCAAATGTTTTCCCATTAATCTGTCATATCCCCGTGGATGAGGCTGGAGCGACAGCACAAGGCCAACAAACTGTCTGCTTCACTGTCTATTCAAAACACTAGTTGAATGTTTTGAATGTTATGCTGCTTTTTTAGTTTGTTCTCTTTGAAATAAAAAGAATTGAATTGCCTTGTAGGAGGTGTGCACTCCTACAAAGCTCCGTTTTATATTCTTCACTCTGCCCTTTAGCTCACAACCTTCACCTTTCTCTTTCTCCCTCCTTTCTTCCCTATCTGGCCTGCATCTTATCTTGTCCTTGTCAGAGCATCCTACATTTCACAACCCCCATTTTTACCACCTTCACATTATGCTCGTGACGCATCTCCATTCTGCCCCACTTTATCTCCATCGTTTCGTAATGTGCTCCTTATCTTTCCACCGGTGCTTTCCACCTGGTTTTCCCAAACCTTCATCACATTCGGTATCCCGCTTTATTTGCAGAGCTAGAGGCGGTACAGAGTAGACAGTATCATTGGAGGATCACTGCAATCCTGCTCTGATATCCCTCATCGACTGTGGAGACGGACAGAGCGCGAGGGACCGAAAGACAAACAGTGGTAAAAAAGATGTGGAGATGTGAAGCCTTCAGAGGGAAAGGGCCAGATAATCTCTTCTCCTTGTACAGTATATCCTCTTCAGTCAATAAGCTCCCTCCTCCTTCCATGTGCTCTTCGCAAACCACTCTCTCCCCGAAGTCTTCCCTCTCATCTGTTCTGCTCCCGTCGCGGTGCCTTTACCCGCCGCTTGGTATTCCAGGCACGGACGATTCAGCAGGTGGAGCAATAGCTTTGCCGCTGCCACCCCTCGCCCCACTCTCACAGACAGCCATCGATTTCCTATTGATGTGCCGGTGTGAGAGGGGAACGGGGTGTTGGGTGGAATGGGGTGGGAGGTAAGGGTTGAAGTAGCGCAGGTGTGGGACGCACGCCGGAGTCTCCCTGCTGAGTTATATCAACATACACACCCAGGGAGAAGATCGTTAATCCTGATTCGCCGTTCAAATGAACACCAGCATGCATGACAAGTATGTAGACAGCTGCACATTATAATATGAACATGATATTCTGTTGCTTTTGTGCATGAATATTTGAACCGAGCCCAATTCCAGAACTTGAAAATGCAAACCAAAAACACATTTAACATCTGCACGCGGCAATAGGTTGATTGCAGTCATTGCAATAAAAAAGCTAACTGTAGTTTTGTGATTGTTTTAGGTTGCGTGAAGTTTTGGCGGCATCTGCCCAGCTGAACTAATAAGAAATTACTGTAAAACAAAAGAAACAAAGGCGATTTAGTTCAAAAATGTTCATTGCTTCATGCAACATACTCCAGTGCTCAGTTTGTTTGCTCTTGGATAAGTTTGGACCAGTGTTATATTGTTGACAAATTTTCTTCATAGTTTTCGTCAACGATATATTTTTGCGGCTAAAACCCCCCACAATGAAATAAAAAGTCTGACTAAACTCTGACTAAATGTATCGAAACTTTTGTTAAAAAAAAAAAAAAAAAAGAAACAAAAAAAGCGAGATCCAATCAAAACGAGGAGGACACGGGACTAGTTCAAAGGAGATCCAATCAGAACTCATGTGTTATACAAGTCATTTTACAATATTCTGTTTGTTGCAACATGTTTATTATTCAGGAACTTAATTTTATTATTATTAAGATGCTCTTTTATTTAAGAAACTTTAAATAAAGACACAATTGTGTTTGGAGTAACTAGAGAGAAATCTGTGTGTGTTGCACATTCAGATCTCAACACCAGCCGTAACAGGTTAGTAGTAGGTTTATTTCATTCAGGTAGAAGTTATTACTTAAAATAAAACAAACAAACATTGCATTACCCTTTTTATTTTAGTTACTAAACCTATTGTAGATATAGTCAACAAAATTCTAATATTCAGTCAACTAAAACGACTAAAACTAATAAGGATTAGATGACTAAATTATGACTAAAATTAAACTGCATTTTAGTCAAAAGTCAAAGACTAAAACTAAATAATCAATATCTACATATCTACTAAATATCTGGGGGAAAAGTAGCATAATACAGTCATGCTACCGGCAGATAACAAGCTTTAAAAGTATGCGTTTACTGTTATTGAAGATGAGTGATTTGTCAATTACAAACTATGTTCTACTGTACTTGTGTAGTTGCACGTTTCCCTACGAGTGACACTAGCACACCCTGAGCCATGTGCCTCAGACCGGTTCTGGGTGGAATGTACACGTGTGAGAAAGCGTGGCAGAACAGAGTCAAACATAATGAACACCACAATTAAAACCACTAATCTGTTTAATCCGTATACTTACTCTAATATGTTTTGATTAAACCTTGTAGTGTTTTTTTCTCTCTCATCTTTTCTTAAAACACCTTTATTGACTATGAAATGGCGACGATAAATCTAACCATAATTTTTCTCCAACTGGTTTTGACATTAAGCCTTCATCAGGAAGATAAACAGATGTCTGTGTAAACAAAAGATGATTTAAAACTGCAGTCCATAAAAGAAGCCCTATTGTTGGAGTACACAAGAAAACATAAAAGTAAAAACGTCTTCACTGCTGACTGTTATTTTCCCCGTGTTCTTTTCAATGTTTTAATTAACAAGAATTAGAATTAAACCCATGACTAAACAGCACTAATACAAGGTGAACCTGGTGTAGAATAACATATAAAGACTACACTTTGAATGTGGTTTATTTTTGTCGGTGGCTCAAAAATAACCCTAAAACAAGTGCCGCTCCCTGTCCTTCTACAGCGTGTATGTAACGCAATAATAATTCATGCATGTAAAACAATTAATCCAATTGAATGCAATGTGCTCAGGGACTTCTGATCCCTGTTGATTGAAAAAAACACTTGCACATGTATCAGTGGCATGCTTTGTGAGGAATGCACCGCAAGATGTCTCCAGTAGCGTTATGTAATTTTATCAAACCGCACTGACAACCGCAGCCCAAAGAGGACACGAGACACTAAGTGAACTTTAACTGTATTCCATTAAAAGAATTGACAGCGTAAAGTCTCTGAGATCTATAACCCTCGACCACGGAGGAGTCAAACACAAGTCTGCAATATGAAACTGAGAGAATCACACCAAACACAAGACAATCCTTACAGTACAATCCTCGCTTTGCTCTCGGCCCCACGCTGTGCACATAATGAAGTCTGATTGCTGATATTGACCGGCAAGATATAGGCCACGCCGCGTCTGGGCTTTTATGATGTTGCTGTGTGCCCTTTGTGGATCTGTTTCTGCCTTCACTTTCTAATCTTCGACGTTCATCTCCCCCTCGATTGATTTGAGGACTGGCTGAAATATTAATACATGACGAGTGAAGGTAAAGAGGTGCCCCTGTGTTGTCAGTGGAGTCAGTGGTAATAAGGAAATAGTTTTTTGTGTGGTTCCTTTGAAGAGTATTGACTTGTATTGATTTGTTCTCTTTTATCTCATCAGAAAACTTAACCCATGTGCATTTGATTCATGTCAGAGAGTATCATGCTTCTTGAAAGTATGTGTTGGAGGCTGTTGGCAGACAGACAGTTACTATCAGTCTTATATAATCCAGGTATGAGATGAGACAGTGGCATGAGGATTGTATTCATCGACACGTGTCTTCTTTCACTTCTGTTCCTCACAGAGTTCTCGTGAAACACTAATGACTTGGAGATGTTTCAGGAATACGGGGGAAGTCCTTAGTGCCTCCTTTGTGCCAAGCCTTAAGCACATGCATTTCTCATCAGAGTTTGTTGATTAAGATGGACAAAATAAACTGCAACTCAGTGTAAACATACTATACATTTATGGTTGACAGTGTCTCACCGTAAAATCCTTACATATAGGGTTACATATAGTAATTCTGACAATTCCTTGACATGAAACAATTCCCTTTATTCATAAACACTGTGCTGGCTCTAACAGGGCACTAACAATTATTTTATTATTCTATTACACTATCGATTATTAATCAGTGAGGACACAAAACTGAGAAGGTCCATAGCCAATGGTTGGATGACGACTACTACTACTACTACTACTACTACTACTATCTACATAATTCTACAAGAATACATGAGATTGCCACAGTTACATGATGGAACAAACATTTGACATACATACTTTTATACACTGCATCCTTAAATAACTGGTATTATTCAAAATTTTCTAGTATAAACTCTTTTTTCCCTTTGACAAAAAAATTGCATGCCTCATACAAATCACACGGCACTGTATTATTGCCAGTTTAAAAAAATAAAAATACTCAGCAGGTACTCAAGGAAATCAAAACCTAATTGAGTTCAACCTACATAATGCTTTGTTAGCTCCATTTATTAAATCAAAAAATGTGTGTTTTGTTTGTTTATTTTTGGTTTTTTTTACATATTATTTTCTAAAAGCAGCTCTGAGACAGCAAGAAAACCCAGGAATCTAACATGTATTTTTGTTTTAAATGCATTTCTCTGAGCTAAGGCCTACTGGGAACAATAGTTTTCCCAGGTTATCTCAAAACTGTAATTGTTTGCATCATGCACAGACAAAAACTCCAAATATGTTTGTCAGGCCTCCTCTGAATCATCCGTTCCATACCTTTCACTCAAGCTGTGGTTTCCCGGAGCTAAGTACACGCTACGTATTTTTATCCTCTTAATCATCTAGTGCCATTGTCTCTGAAGCGCAGGTGTCACCTTAATTAGACTCTTACATAAGTTTTCAGTGACACAGACTACTATTAACACATGTTTGAGAAGCGTGAAGGAAAAAAACCAACACAGTACTGTTGTCAGTGTCACTATCTGACCACAGACGAGGTTCGGCTGGGTTTTTAAATGAAAAAAAAAAAAAGAAAAGTTACCTAAAATGTGTGACACGTCCCTTATAGTTCCCTCCTGTTTATTTGTCAAAATCACTTCCGGGAATCATTTATCACTGGCTCGCAGGTGTCATTTTTTCTGTTGCTATAAATGTATTTCCTTTGGGGAATAACCTAAATAAAACTTCCCTTGCTGGAGATACAGTCAAACTATCACAAGCAACAGAATGCTATTATTAAAAAGACTGTTGAACCCTATTGTGTGTCAGATTTTAAGAAGTGACACATCTTTCACTTGTTTAAAAGTCAAACTAAATTAACTTTCAAATGAACCTAAAAAGCTTTGAAACTCCACACCATGCTTATGTTTCCAGATTGAACTCATTGAAGCGTTCCATGTGACAGTGAAAGCACAATGTCTATATGAGTTCAAGGACGGACATTGCACACATTAAATGAAAAATGGCTCCTCTGTCACTCACAAATTTATGTGTGCGCACTGTAACCTTTTCAAACTCTGACGTGCTTCCGTCTGGTTAAAAATATACTGCACTGTATAGAAGTTAATGGCAATATGATCTAATAGAAAAATCAATCACTTTCTTTTAAGGTCGTTCAAGTTTATACAAAACGGAAGACATTCGTGTTTTCAGGATGTTTAATTGGTTCCATTTGATGTGCAACACTCATGTGGAAAATGAAGGCAACATTTTTTTTGCAATGTGCAGATTTGCATGAGGGACAGTGGCAAATGTGTACCACAAGGAGTGCTGCTGACTGCACAGGGACTAGCACAAAGCTAGCTACCAGATGATTTCAACATGCATCAATTCAACTCAGCTCAGCAAAAATACTGCTATATGCTACGTTCATGTGCTCCTTGGAAATTCAGGGAGTAAAAAATATTTATAAGTTAAAAAATGTAAATGAATGTTTGTTTGAAGTCTTGATCAACAGAGCACTGCAGTAGCTGTTTTATTAATTTGAGTATTGCTCGCCACCTACTATATTTAAATCTGCTCTACACAAAAATGACTTTCATCATGTTCTCAAACCCCATCCCCCCACAACAAAATACTGACTTGTCTGTTCACTTTATCAAAATGAACAAAAGGGAAAAAAACACTGATACATTATATTAAAAAAACAAAACAAAACAAAAAAAAAACCCACATTGATTCAATGTAAAGAGGTTTGCAGACCAACCAGCCAATAGGAGCGAGCATGTGATTGGCCAAAACTGGACAGAACTTGCTAAACAATGTAATGTATATTTAAAAAAAAAGGATGTGTTAAACTGCTGAAAAAAAAGTGTTTACAAACCAATAACTAAGTCAATCTGTGAACAGCAGCCTTTATGTTTGGCCTTTCCAAAGTGAAAGCACATAAACATATGGAGTCAAATAAAGTTAAAAAACAACTTTATCGCTCTGTCGACCCTGTAAAATTCAGAACTCTCATCACCCAAGGTCCACGTGAAAGCAGAAATAAACAGTGGTGATACCAGTCTGCCTTTATTCAGGATTGCCATTCCACTGTGTCAAAGCACACACACAATACAGCTACAGCTTTTTTATTACCTCGTGTAAATGGAACAGAGGCGTATAAAAAAAGGCATATTGTAGGGGCAATTGCTACATAAAAGACAGAATGTCAGTACTGTATGTGCAATACTGAGGTGTGATGCCACTTGAACCTTACTCATAAGTAAACAAAAAAAAAAAAAAAAAAAATCAAGGCTGTTACTGCCTTAGTCTGTACTTCTAAGAGAGTTGAATTGTGGAATGTCTGTGATGACGTGGGTCCTGTTCTTGTGGTTTGTAGCTTACAATACTCTGTCATGATGAGTATCAATCCTTCGACATGACCACATCAGTCTTACAGTTGCTGGAAATGTTTTATGGACACAAGCCTGTGAAGCAGACTTCTCAGACATATTAAATGTCATAGTGCTGATTAAGTGAGTCATAATGGATTAAATATAAACTGATGTAATGCAATAAAGAAATGTGATTATTTTCCATTTCCTACTTCCTTCTGTGCAAGTGTTTTGTTAAAATGCAATCATCTCTTACATAACTACTGATACAGGGAAAATATTGTTGTCATTGTAAATTTGCTGCTGTTTGACCTTGTTATTAAGAATAAGATGTTTGTTGGTGCTAGCACAGATAACAGGAAATAAATAAATAAATAAAATATGTCTCATGTGACACTTTCAAGAAGGTCTGACTTTCATTGCACTCACTGTCATGAAGTTTTGTTTAAATGGACAGTGAGGAAGTGACCTCAAAGCCCAGTTCATTGAATATGGTTTTTATTTATTTATTTATTTAGCTGGAGCTACACTAATTGGCATCATGTACAGCTCTAAACAGAAATACCCTGTCTTGTCCTTATAAAACTGGTAGAAATTATTGTGCAGTTTTCAAGAAAAGCCTCCAACACATCTCTATTGACACCAGTTTGACAGTGACTGCAACAGTGTCACACATGTCAATGTCAATTTTATTTATATAGCACATTTAAAACAACCATTGCTGCCCTGCTTTACAGGCTCAGTAAAGTGCACTAAAATTAGAAGGTAGAACAAATCGAAAAAACACATAAAAACAAGTAAAAACAATGACACCAGCATCATCTTAACACATTCTTCTTAATGTCAAACTGCCACTTTGATGTCTAAGGTAACCAGCTCAGAGTAACTGTTAAACATTTACACAGTCTCATCACATGCAATACTAGTATCTGTCACCAGAATCACATTTACACAGCCTCAGATTGAAATGTAAATCTAAGTAAAAAGTGTATCTCTATCTGCTCTGTGTCACTCATGGGCTCTGAAAAAAAAAAAAAAAACCCCAAAAAAACCACTTCTGACAAGTTAATATTTAAAGTGAGAATGACATCACATTCACTGGTGTTACTTTAACACTGTTGATTTTACTGTGGAAGCAGAGATATAGCAACTTATCCTCATGAGCAATCTAAGTAGTTTTAAAGTGATGTTTGTGAAAAGGTTTGTACTTTCAAGTTCTATTTTGCATAAACAACAAGGAAGAGTGCACTAGGTAGTTGCCTCATTCTGTAAACACCCAGTTTTCCAGCTGCATTTCACATGAACTCCGTTAGTCTGTCCAACACTTAATGACCAGTGAGTCATCTATCTGAATGCTTCTTAGATAATAACCTTCCCAGACACATATGATTAGGCTGTTGAGAAATGAAGTCAGAGCTGGAAGACTTTGGCAACACACTTACCAATTATTTTCACAATTGTAATTAATGCTCTAGTGAACAGCCAATGCCTACATGTTTATTTCTTATAAGTCATAAATCAGTGTTATGACAAGGAACTATGCTGCAGAATGCCCCATGAGTCATTAGGGAACTGGTATATATTTTTGCATAATATACCACGCTACACTAATGTCCACATTTCCAGCCGGCTGGGAATTAGTAGCTAATGTGATGAACCAGGATCTCAAAATGTATTTCTTGTTCGTAAAAAAAAAAGGGGGGTTTTCAAAATTTGTTTCAATTTGACAATTTAAAGCTAATTTGATATCCTTTAAAAACATTGGTTCACTTTTTCTAGAATCACTTTTAAGACTTTTTCAGTGGCCAATATATCAAATGCCTTATGGTTACTTGACAAAACAATATATATTTTAACAGCTATTCTTTGTATGTGGGTCAGACATCCAGCTGTATCTGATGGCAAGGAGTCAAACACATTCAGGTAAATGCCTTAAAGTCATTAGGTGATTTACAATATGTATTTTATTATGTCTTTAGAGTAGTGGACGTCACTTCTCAAACTAATTCATTGTCGGGAAGTTAATACACTTTGATGAAATTAAAATGACTCATCAAAATACTATTACTTCATCTCACGAAGCTTTTACATAACTGCAAAGCATCATAGTAATTAATGTAAATGCTCTGTGGCCTAGTTTTTATCAACTAGCTTCTATGGACGTTTAACAGAAATGAATTACTCTTGAGTTTCTTACTTTCAAGGAACAAAAGTTTGCATCTACTTCATTCGGTGCCCTCCATGTTCAAACAAAAGCAGTGGCGGTCCTAACTGTCAGTATAAAAAATAATCTGGTGCTTTAATGTAAAGCCAGAAAAGGTAAGTCAATAAAGTCCATATAACTCATTTCCGTCAGGGGTTTATGTGGTATAATTGTGTTTGTGATTGTGTAAACATGATCATATCTTCAAAGTATAACCTGACTTTATATCATTCAGCAGGTGTTTGGAGTCTGAGCTGCATCATCACACAGACATCAGCAATAAATGAGTGGAAAGTTGTGAAAGTCAGTCAGAAGTCAGGCTCTGATGACGTGCAGGAAGAACTGACGGACATAAATCAAACATTATAAAGCAGACTTAATTACTCTAATTACTAATGATAGTTTATGTCATTAGAGTTTTTATTATTGTAACAAATTCTTGCAACAATGTCTTGAAAGAGAAGCACAGCTTGGGTTTGTTAGACTGACTGATTCTTTTTTCTGGAATTATTTATTTTCTTTTAATGCAAAATCACATATTGCCTTTGAGTTAGGACTAAGGGTGAGCATGTTTAATGCAGTTATAATGTTGACGTGGATATCTTCATCCTGTTATTGTGGACTCATTTAGCAGGTTTTTGGTGTCTGAGCTACATCATAATCAAGAAGTGGAAAATTGTGGGAGTCAGCGGGTAAATCCCTTCTTCAGAGTCAGAGTAAATCAAATCAAAAAGCAGACTAAGTAACTTCAGTAACTAGTGACAGTCAGACCAACTAGTTCTGTGCAATCTTGTGTCAGATCTTGAAACACTGAATACACGGTAACATTGACTACTCCTTGATTGTTGCTGTCGCTACAGATAAATGTAATGCTGTTCAAGTCATAGAATGAAAAGAATATATCAATTTACAGTTTTGCTTGGTGAATTGCACATTTCTAGTCCTAGTCGAGTCCTAACCTAATCTTAGCTCTATGCAAAATTGGGCACACATACTGCTATTGTCTATGGGCATAATAATATGGGTCTAAGGTGTGATTACAGTCAAACAGAAGTCATACCATCGACCAATGGGAAGAGAAAATAAAATATCAGTCAATGGAGGAAGCAAACTTTTTTTTTTTGATACCATTTGTGTCATTCTGTTATGTTGTAAGTCATATTAAAAGATATATTTTGATGCCAAGGATGCAAATCCATAAAGGTTTGTTCATATTTCATTACCCACCCATTTCATATATTCTAAATAAAGAGATATGTTCATGTTTAAGCTATAAACTAATGAATAAACAAATCCATACAAAGTGCCAGAGACCAATGCCAAATGTACCAAACTGACAAACATAGTTTTGTAAGATCCCTGTAAGCAAGGATTTCAGTTCCCAAAAAATTAATACAAAAAAATCAAAAGCGTTTTGCTGTGTTTATTTTTCGCATAGGTGAAATACATGGAATATGTGCTGTGATTGGACAACAGATGATAACAGATAACATGCGGTATTATAATGAATTCAGTCTTAACACAAAGTTGACAATACAGTTAGTTATTGCACTTTGTCAGTGAAACTGTTAGTTATTGATAGCACTGAACCCATTCAGCTACTGTTAGGGGTGTCTACAGAATGCACACGTCAGATTCATGACAGCATGGGACATTTACAGTCCATTTGGCCTGCGTGGGGAAATAACAAATGGTCGGACTGTGAAACTGTGTCACTGCTGGTATTTATAGAGCCATTTTTTTCCCACCTAGAGAATGAGTTAGGGAGATGGGAATGTAACCGTGCAGGTGTGTGTGACCTAAAAAATTCCTGAATAATGGATGCTAGTGTATGACAAGCTCCCATGTGTGAATGCATCTTGTGCGTGCGTCATTCTGCCATGAGGAACTGTGCTGGTCAATGCGCACCGAGAACCCCCTCTTCTAGCAGCCTGAATAGCTTTATACTGGTGACATTATAAACCTGACATTTCATTGTGCTTCCTTGTGTTGTACAACCCTGTAGCAGATGTTAAGCTTTTGTGAGATTGGGCAGGCATCAAAGACCTTTTATAACTTCAAGAGTGTTGAAAATGTTTCCAGGAGGCTTATATAAAAAGGAATAAGCTGCTGAGACAGGCTGCATTGGTTATGCAAATGTAAAAAAGAAAAAGAAAAAACATTGCTTCTTCTTGCTTATTTTCCTTAAAAGAATTGTACTTTACTGGTGGAGCTGGGTGGTTGACTTATGAATAAATGCAATAACGTTGCTTAGAATCATTGCCTGCAAAGATAATGTGTACAGGTCAGTGTCAGCAGAAATGTTCCGCAGGTGGTTATGGATAATGGCCACGCTAGTTTTGATCTGATTAAAAGTTGCAGAAGCAGCCAAAGCACTGCCAATAAGTATAAGCATATTCATAGCAAAAAGTCTCACTGTATAAAAGTATATGGTAATAATACAGTGGTACAGTAAGGACTACAAAGAGGAGGGAGTTTATACTACAACATGGCTTCTGGGTACACAGAAAGGTAAAGAAGAAAGCATCGATTTAAGGAGACCTTTCACAAGACAGCCATTGGCATTTATGTGTTTCTTTGTGATATCTTAAGACATCAGTCAAGAAAATGCAAAAACATTGCATGATTTTGATGCAGTGGCGGCTCAAACAAGAAAACCTAGGTTCATGAATTAGGGCTATGCAATATGCTTATGGGACAATTATGTGATAATGTGAATTAAATCAATTTATTTTTCTCTTTCACTACTGACATAAAAGGCAAAGAAATGTGTTTTTTAATTAAAATATATGACTTCTTTTTCTGCTCAATGGTAACAGAAAACAAGGCAAAAGAGCAACACTGTGCATTACCCTCACTGTGAAAATAAAGCAATTTAGGTTAGATAGTGTTAAGTTTTGTCCCTCTCAGCTTTCATATAATTTCCACACCATATAAAGTATTGTTAAATGACACAAAAAGTGCTCAGAATCACATGGCTAATTTGCATAAATCAACAAAGTAGGTGCACACTGCACAGATTTTGTTTAAGCTTCTCTTTGCACCTGACACATTTCTGTAGTGCCACATTCCTTTGAGAGGCAGTTACAGTTACACCCATGGAGCAAAACATATCTTAATCTTAATCCTCTTTGATATTCTATCTCCATATATATATTTAGGGAGTCAACATTTAATCAAAGATCTTGTGTTTTATTTCTTTGGGAGTGATTGATACAGAAAAAAGGAAAAACTCAACCAACTTAACACACGACACACTTGAGCTTGTGCCCATACATTTTCCAGCTGGTCTCATCAAACTGGAACAGAATGCACCAAAGGAGTATTTTTGCTGTAGCCTACCTTCTCAGCAGCACTCCTGGTTGCCATCTTCTACTCACGCACTGTGTACTTTCAAGAGTTTTGTTGTGTTGCAGATTTGTGTCAGCGCCGCTCCCCCACATTCAGCTGATTAGTTTTTAGGTCAGTGAGCCTGAAAAGCCTCCTCACTGAAAACGTGTTGAAATGGCTCTTACTGAACTGGCTCTGGCATTTTTATGGTGAAGTCTTGGCTAATGGGAATTGCTACATACATAAATCAAAATATGGGGGTGGTTGGAACAGTAACAGTCATTTTATGTTACTTGTAATTTTTTGGTTGGTTGGGAAATGTTATTCAAAAGCAGAGCTAATTTGGAAAGTAGACTTAAGGGAACTAGAGTATTTTTTTCCAAATTGCAGCCCTTTGTGAATCACTGTGATAAGTCAGACATGTCATTAAAAAAGAAACATGGCAAATTCATAGTCAAATTATGAAAGGGACTAATCCAGCAACCCATTTCACATTTATACACACTTACTCCAGTGGAAAATTTACCATTTAGTTCTTACCCATTTCAGTCTAACAAGCTTTAGATTGCTTTCATTTGCATTTATTGGATGATGAAGCTGTCGCATTGAACTGTACAAGTTGAACCATTTGCTTATCGCATCAGCTTCAGCTGCAATAGTAGCTTTTAGCACAACCATAATGTTAGCCTCCAGTCGTAGCAAAATAAGTTTGAGAACATTGAATTACACTGAAGTCATACCCTGCATCGGAGTGATAATACAATCCCCTGGAGAACAGGGAGACCACAGTGGTCTTCAAGTTGGAAAAAGACTGGAAAGGAACTTGATGGGGAACAACTATTTTTACTCCCTTAACGGCTATACCATTTTCACATATGTTGTTTTTGGCTTTACCTTAAAAGATGTCATTTTTTTAAAGACAGAAAAATACTGCTTGTTTTTGTGCATAGTCAACTATAAGTGTCACCAAGCACTCTGCTTGTTTTTTGTCTGTAATATATATTCTCAAAGTCATTTTGATGATTCTTTGACATCAGATTGGTAGAATCCTGTCTATCTCACTGACACAGTGCCCTGGACAGAAACCTCCAGCTCAGCTTTCCTTTTTTTACCTAACCTATGTTTTTACCATGCTACACATTTAATAAACAAAATAGGCCAATACACTGGCTCTGCTGACAGTGCAGCTGCACGGAGGCAGCGCTTTTAACAAACAATTGTTTCTTGATATTAAGTGCTATTTTTTAAGTTGACAAACAGCACACATACATTACATGAAAAATAAGGAAATCAAAAATTATAGCTCCCCATTGATTTCCTTTCATTTTTTCCAACTTGGGGCTCTCTATTTAATTTCATGAGAATGTATCATCTTTGGTGGTACCTACAGACATGAGTTACTGTATGTGGCATCTGTGGCCACACAGCCAGGTCATTTATTTTACACAAATGAATAGCTGTTACCCTGAGTACTAAATTGTGTGGGTAGATCCGGTTAATGGTCCGGCGGAAGTGGAAATATTGGTATTAATTGCAATACAAGGTGGCAACTCCCCCACACAACACCATGGCCACGCTTGCAGCCACATTTATTGTCCAGTACTTATTCTTGGATCATGCAGATTCATTAACTTTTTGTTGCTATTTTGTGTCCAGCACACAATTATGTATAGTATGTGTACATTAGAAAATAAGTAATATACTCCATGTTTCCTTATTTCATCAGAACTGGCAACTTGTTTTTTTGTTTTTTTTTACAGTATGCAGGTACAAAACTCAGAACTTGGATGGGAACCAGACTTCTATGTGAAGCTGGGATGTTTTTACTGGGGCGCAGTGGCTCAGTTGGTAGAGCAGGTTGTCCAATAACTCATACTGTCGTTGTGTCCTTGGGAAAGACACTTCACCCGCCTTGCCTCCAGTGCCGTAGCACTGGTGTATGAATGTGTGTGATTGTAGAGGTGAGTTTGGTGGTGGTTGGAGAAGTCTTGAGCGCCTGGTGTATGGCAGCCCACCGCTCCACCTGCCCCAGGTGGTGTGAATGTGTGTGAATGGTGTGAATGGACGCATGATGTCAAGCGCTTTGGGTGCCCAAGAAGGGCATGAAAAGCGCTATATAAATGCATGCCATTTACCATTTACTGTACTACCACAGGGCTCTGGCTTTCTCCCACCATCCAACGACATCCCAGGCATAGTATAGTTAGATTTTGTGACTCTAAATGACCTATAATGAATGAATATACTGATGAATAAAGGTCCTCTGATACAATCAGTTGTTTCTTTTACACACACACACACACCCACACACACACACACACACACCCAGGTTCTCCGGCTTCCTCCCACCGCCCAAAGACATGCATGTATAGGTCAATTGGCACTCTAAAAGTATTCCAAGTGAATGAATGTGAGAGTGAATGGTTGTCTGTCAATGTTTGTCTATAAGTGTCAGCCCTGCGATGAACTGGCCACTGTCCAGAGTGTACCCCGCCCAAGGCCCAAAGCTGCTGGGATAGGCTCCAGCCACCCACAACCCCAAAACGGGATAAAGTGGTACAAAATGAATGAATGAATGAACAAACTAAAATAATGCACCAATGAGAAATCTCTTTTTTTCTCTTGACATTCATACTTTTAAAGAGACATTGTGTAGATTTAATTGAAGGTGGTTTGCAGTTTGAACACAGTCTTTACTTCAACCCAGTCTCTCAAACTTTTTGCTTGTTGTCAAGGGTTAGTCTTCACCACACTGTATTCCTCTCTCTCCTCACGTTGATTCCATTGTTGTTACACACTGCGCCATTATCTGCAATTTTCTTTATTTCTACCTGTTATTTGTTCCCATCATTTGCTGTGAGGAAAAAAAAGAACCATAATGACTGATATTACGCAGTTACCAACAGGTGCTTCTGTTGTTTACCTGAGGCCAGGGTTAAGGCTAACACCATTCACAATAAAAATGGGACATCCATTCTTCTGTTTATACAAAGCTCACATAAACTGTCCCAGCCACTGCGTCTCTATTAACTGTACTAGTACTTCTCTTTCCAGACTAGGAAAAAATATATTATTATTAAAGAGACAAAGAGAAAATTGAGCAAGGCAGTTTAGCAGTGGAGGTATTGAAATGTGCTGGCTGTCAGCTCAAACCCTGTGCACTGTTTGTATATGCTACAAAAAAAAAACAAAAAAAAAACCCACTTCCTGCCGTTATAGTACTAAGATTCTTCCATATTGATAACCACAGTCATTTCATCAGTTCTGTACATGCTGGAAGGAGGCATTAAACATCACATAATATTAAAAAAAAAAAAAAAAAGTGTCCAACTCATCCCCCTCACAAAACTTCTAAAAATGATATACCTAATTTTCCTCAGAATTCTGCCAAACTTTTGCTTTGTAATATATGGATGTATCGTAATAAAGGCTTTGCAAATGGTGTTGCTTATAAAATAATTCACCCATAGTTACTTCTTAAGCATTTATCACAGCAAACACCTATATTTATAGAGTTATAGGGTAATTTCCAGTGTGGTAATCGCTGCTTGTTAATTATATTCAACCTAATGACTCAACAAACTAATTCTAAGTCATTTGAATATGATTTACCACCACTACCCGGCGTCTGATTGGTGGTGGTGAATTACAGGCTTCGATGATGACACACACACACACACTCATATCATAGAAGCATATATAAAGAACACTTCACCACAAGCTCATTGTCGTTTCTCTCCACGCTCCAGTGTCACACCTGTGTACATTTCCAAAAACAGATTACAACTGAAAGTCAATTTCCATTCTGTGTTACTGCAGCACGAAGCAGGCTATAATTGTATTGTATTTACATTGAGAGCGCCCTTCATCAGCAATGCTATTTCACTTTAGGTAATCCTGTGCGGCAGAAGATCATTTCTCGCTGAGGACAGAAACGTGATAGAAAAACAAAAGGAGATGCCTTCCTATAGTGCATTTATTATAATGACATATCGCACAAAGTATAGTTGTTAAAGATGGGACTGGGCGTGTTGGCTTTCAGCATCAAACAACAATACGAGTCAAGTCTATGATTTCTAAACACATTTGTGAGGACAGTTACATAAGGTTTGAAGGCCAACAGTGTATCAGTGGAATTAAATAAACGTTAAAAATGTCAAATTTGTCCTATTTCTCATTATCACAATTTGACAGCCTTGAATAAACATATAGACTTTCAGTGTCAGGGGTGCAGCTCTAACGGCCACATTTTCACAGTCAAATCCATTGTAAAATACAATTCATTTTAGAGATGATCCAAAGACAGCCTTTCTCACTTCCTTAAAAAGGCTGAGCTCATGAATGTGGGCAAGGTACACCCTCGAAACAGTTAAATGTTGCCACCGACATTAGACGGATTGGGTCAGACACATCAAGGGCTCCAATTCTAGAAAAAACAACTGATCTTTGAAGATTAGATTAAGTCCAGGTCCAGTATGTTAACGCCACCAATTTTTCTGTATGCTAACTTCTATTTTTAGCTATGAGTTCTCACTACCTCTATTTTGATGATGGAGCATGTATCTCACCTAAACCTGTTCCATCAACACGTCACACAGACACATTTTATACATACAACAGCTCAGTGTTTGTGTGTGTGAATGTAGTGACCAGCTGCACTTGATGTTTCTTCTTTACTCTTTCTTCAACCCTTATGCACATGTATGAAATACCTCCAGAGTACCAGCAGGAAAATCAAAGTCTCTCCCCGATCTGACTATGCTTTGTTTGTATTGTCGGTGTTTACTCTCACAGCGAGCGCTGATCCTGTCGCTGCGTGCAATGTGTTTTGTTCCGTTGACAGATATGACAGAGATCTTTATGGCAAACACTGCAGGGGGTCTGGGCTTTGAATGGTTACATACAAAACCAGCCTTGAATAATGCCTATGTATCCAAAAGCCTTTCTTTTGGCTATTGTCAGTTTACAGCATATATTTCTGTTACTCTGTTCTCTGTCTTTTTTTAAAGCCTTTTAGCTCCTCTGAGGGTCAGTTTTGTATTTTCTATACCCTCCTCTCCCACCATCTGCCCATCCCCTTGTTCACTCCCTGCTCTCCTTCCCATTCCTTCACTGACTTCTATCCTATCATCATGCTTCCCTATCCTTTCATTCTTTGTCTCTCTACCCCTCCCACCCATCTGGCTCTTTTCTTCTGCTTTTTTTCCACAACCTCTATCTCCAATCTCTGATCCTCCTTCAGTGTCAATGCTTTGCTGCTATTGCTGGAAAGTGTGTGTGATGTTGAGGCATGTCTGTCTGTTTGGCATTCCTGCAGCATTTTTGGAACAGTCAAGTACAAGCTAGGAATAAACTACAGCTAATACTACTATTCTTTTTTCCCCACTATAACTAGGAAGAACATGGCTCTAAATATATTGGATTCATAACTTCAGGGTTAAGTTAAATTAGGCCTTAGCTACTCTGCTTAAGACTTCTAGCTACACTTGTTTTTTGTGCAAATGTTTGGTGCCAATACTAATTACTATTACTATGATTAATAAATGTGAAGAAGCATAAGTACTGTGTTTTTCAAATTCTAAGAAACACAGTCTTTCACAGTAGGTCCATGAACCCCATGCTATCCTTGACTGGTCATTATTGTTATAGAAATCAACCTAAATTATAGTATGTATACATTTGAGTATGTCAAATCCTGGTTTACTTTCAGCTTTGAATGAATTCTTGCCTCCTGTACATATTTATTTATTTATTTATTTACTTTTTGCTGTGTGAGGGATTTGACATTGCGTGAGAGTTGTTTAAATTTCTCATTAAAAAAAATCGAGCATATTTAAGTTTTAAAGGCTTCTATAATCTCTTTGCTTTTTCTGTTTCTGGTGATACTGATGGGAATTTAGACCAGCGGACCATCTTTGTTGACTGTGTCGGCTTTCGTTCTCTTTGTGAATCAAGCAAGTGGGAGAAATAATAATAAAACATGGAAATACACTGTGAAATTGAAACTAAAAAGCACATTGCTAATTTGTATAAATAAACAAATACAGCAACTTATACACGCTATTCTTTTTTTGTGAATTTCTGCTACATTTACATTTAATACACCACTGATTTTTAACATTGTCCCAATCTGTGGCACCTCTGTTACTACTTCCTGATAAATACAGGACTCGGTGCAGCACCTTTAAGGATGAAGCACAACATAAGGATGACTTGAGAGTATCCCAAAACAAAAAGTAAAAGGTTTACAACAAGGAGAAAAGGCTTTGTTGTTACAGGTTGTTACAGTCCTCACACTGGCCTCTGGGAGCGCACTTTTAAGCATTTTAACTTAACCTTTCCTTGCTTTATATTGCTATCTTCTATCTTTTCTTACACCTTACAATAAAAGGAGCAGTGCCAGCCCACCTTGTCTTAACACAAAAGTTAGTACCTGAGTGTAACTGAGGTGAGGCAGACTGAGCCAGCTCCAGTACAAAACACAGGAACAGTGTGTGTGTTTAACAAGCCACAGTTGTCTTTATTCATGCAAAATAGCCACACAATTTTATTTTATTATTTTTTTATTTTTTTGCTGTATAATTTCCAGATTGCTTTCCTGCCGTGTCCCCAGTTTGTTTCTGTCCTGCTTGTTTTAAGCTTACAAAAACACAGCATGTCAGATGTAGTGTGAAACTTTAGGGACTGTTATTATTTTTTACCCCCATAACGTCAGTTCATAATTACTAGTTGACATGCCTCTAAGATTTTATGACAGTAATTACTATATTTAATACATGGGCTATTATACCTAGAGTAGTGCCTGTCATATTGCATTGAAACACACTCTAGATACATTATGTACTAGTGGCTCAGATTAACAACCAGTGACTCATGAAAGTTTGTGTGCTGTGCTGTGTTTGGTATATTTCAACTATGTACAGTTAGTTCAGTTCAAGGACAAATCAAATAAAAAGCATTGAAAGGAAGAAAACTCTGTCACACTTAGAGAAATGGGCTTTAGCAGTAAATAAATTCAAATGACAGCTCTCTCTATGCTATATGGATTCATTTGGGTATATTATGCAATCTTACATACATTCATATGCAGTTTGACATTTATGATTGGTTCTCCTGTGGCTGACTGTGAGGATATCATCAGAAAAAATACGTTATTGTACTTTTTGCAACCCAGGCTTCTCACTAACAATACAGATGTACAGTAATGACAGACTGCATGGGGGAGCTTGTTTCCACGCTGATCATTGTTATCAAAATCTACCAGAACTTCCAATTATTTCAGTCATTTTCCGCTAGGTTGTCTCCTTTTTTGCTCCTGTTTTAACCCTCTAATTAAGAGGACCCATACAGCGCATGATAACGATTCTATAATTACTCCCAGAATCAATTTTACACAATTTTGTTGTCAAGACACGCAATGTTTGTTTGTTTTTTTCTATTTTCATCCAGCATTGCACAAAATAGGCATTCCCCACTGATATTGACAGATGACTTTGGCTTTGTACTCTCTTAATTGTGAGCTACATTATTGAAACATTGATGTGCATTAATTAGAGTTACAGATTTTGATTTAGATGATGTAACAATCCATCTACTGCTTAAAATCATGTATCAATTTTCATTCCTACCATCTAACTTTAATAGGCACTCAACTACTAGTCTGTTACAGGAGGCAAGATTTTAAAATGTACAAGGAGACCGGGTTAAGAAATTGTTTCGCTGTCGTCTGTTACATGACTTTGATAATGGCCAGAGCACAACACAAATGAAGCATGGACAGAGCCACACTTCAAAATCTGAAAACACTTTTGTTAAGGACTACTTTTGATGAGTAAAACTACATCCAGCCTCAGTGTTTCCTCATTGTAGAAACACAAGATAACTTCCTACTGTGATGTTTTTTCTCATGGTTTATCAGAGCAGTCAAAACACAGAGCAAATAGAATCTGCAGCTACCCGAAAGTAATACATAACATAATTTATGAATGAATCATTTTGTGTTGTGAACGTTCTTTAGTTTGTTCATATTCTTCACTTAACAAAAACCAGTACCAGAATCAGTTTGCTGTGGCATTTTTTGTGTGTGTGAAGTTTCATGAAGGAAGATATATTAAATCACTTTTATTAAAACCAACATTTATGATAAATGCAAAAGGCAACACTTGAAACATTAAAACGTTTGCTAAGAAATGTGTGGAAATTTTCTCCAGTTTAGTTTTCCTGTTCACTTCCAACTTCACAGGGAATGTTATATTTACATATGTCCTATCAGGGGGCATATAGAGACTATACATTAAAATACAGGTTACTCCTAAACATAGGAACATACTGAAAACAGTCATTCTGAATTTTTACTGCACACACTCAATTATCTCAAGTTATTAAGACTAATGAAAACACCAAGTCCTGGTCACCAGAAGAGTTAAATTAAATACTTTTTCTGGTCCAAGGAAAGTTAGGAACATTAACTTTTTTATTTTATGATTTTATCTTTTGACTCTATCCCTCCAAACCCTCTACCTTGTTGCCATATTCCAAGTCTGCAATGCAATATTATATAATAAGGTCAACATTGGACTACTCTTCTTGTAGGTTGTTCTATAGGTGCACTAGACTACATTAAATCCTCTCAAATGTTCTTTCTGTTTTGTTTTTTTTCACATCTACATTTATATCCCTCGACTAATGATCACCGGTAGCAATGCAAATCTTCATAATTAGGTACTTTGTTGATTTGTTCTGTGGTGTTTGTTTAGTCCCTGGGGCTTGCTGCTCTTCTGTTTATTGTACATTTGTTTGGAGGGCTGCAGAAGAGGAGCAGGGCAGAGAGGGGGAAGTCGATGGGGAACCACTGTGGACATGGTGTTTAATTAGCTTTTATATGAGTACTGCTTGTTTTGTGTGTTTGTGTGTCTGCTGTGTTATAGTCATTACAAAGTTGCTGGAGGACAACAAGATGACCACCTGAACTGTATCTGTTGTATTTTCTTAACAATACAAGCCAAAAGGGCTCTAACTTACCTTAAATGATATTCCAATAGAAGTTCATAAAGATTCCTACAACCCACTGAATCGATTGTAAATGGTTAGAGGGTAAATTAAGTAAGATTAATTTCTTTGATTTTCATCTTTCATATTTTTTTTCAACCAGAACGGGGATGGGTAAATGAAAAAAAAAAAAAAAAAATGAATTATAGATTTTAAAGTATAATATTGATTTACTGGCCTTGAAGAAAGTCTCTGGTTCAAGATGAAAGATGGATGGAAATGAAACATTTGACTTTCATTACTTCTATATATTCACACATTTATTTATAGCATACTCACATTTAAGTTCAGTTTACATCAAACTTATTATTTTCAGCCTCTGTTCAAGAGCAGGGAACAAAACTATATCTAAAAAAATTGAATACGCTGGCGATTAAATAGTCTGAGCAAGGTTAAGATAGAAGCATGTTGTTTTATTTCCATAATTATTAAAGATCAAACTGTAGCCTCTGCAGCTAGGACTCTGTATTTATTTTATTTTTTTAAACCAAAAAGATCTTTGTATCCACATAAGTCACATGACTTTCTTTGATCACAGCCGCCATGGTCAATCCTCTTTTCAAGGCTCCATTAGTAAGGTTTTCTAACCTCAGCTGAACTGTCTGAACCCAACTGAACTTACTCTAAACCTGATTTTTTTTTTTTTTTTTTATTACTATTACATTTTTTTTTAGATAGGTTTCAAGTTCTGTGAGGTGATTCAACTCAAACAACATGTGGCTGACTTCTGTAAACCAAAAGCTGACTAATTTTGGGTCCATTTCCACCTGAAGTCCCATTACTAGACTGGATTCACTGACACCGATGGCCAGTCAAGATTAATGTGAAAGCGTGACATTAGAATTTACCTTTGGATACATTTTTAATTCATGCTTCATATAAGTTTGATTTGCTTAGATCTATTGGTTTGGTCCAGCATGAAGGACAGAAGTGAGTGTTTATTGTTCTCGCCTTTTCAATAGAAGTCATGAAAAAAGAGGGTCTGTTTACTCATCTGCACTGTCCCTTGTCCAAATAGTAACTTTCACGGAGCAACCTCAGTTCAGCTAAGCTATGTATTTGACCCAAAACAATAGCAGGTTAAGATATTATTATATTCAAAAGTAACCGTTTTCACAGCAGTTGCCACATTTCCATAAAAATACACTCTGGAGGCCAAGACAAAACTTTGCATTTTCAGGATCTAAACATAGCCTGAGTCACACACGTGTTCTGTCCTTAAGAATCACTGTGTAATACATACAAACCACTTCCCTGTAGTTCTAATTTCAAAGCATCAAAACAAGTAAAAGGCAACAAAGCAGTACCTGTCCTGTCTTAGTTCCTTCCTTCTTTGGTTTGGTCTAATTTATCGCGTCTCTCTGACCCTCTTTGAGTGGCGTGCTGTTTGAAGTCTACCTGCGGTGGATTCCCAAAAGCCCTGGCCAGGTCTTTATGAATCATTAGTGCTGCACCCGGGTTGTCTCCCTGCTCCACACCCACACATCCCCTGAGCACCACTCCAGCATCCCGCTTTCCTGTGGCCGACCACAAAGACTGAAGGTTACTTTGAACATGTAAAACATCAGCTGCATCTGAATGACCTGAGAGCAAAGTATTATTAAAATATGAATCCTGCGTCTAAGTTTAGTGACTCAACAGCTCTTCATTATGCCGTATTATTATTAATTGTATGCATTGTCTGCAGGCTGCAAAAGGGACTTTAATAAACAGTAACAATAGATTTGCATTTTAAGCACAATTCTATATCAATGGCATTGTTTGACCTCAGTGTAAACACAGTCATGAAGGGATATGAGTAATTGTTCATTTACCACAGATTTTAAATGCCTTTTAGGAACAGGTCTGAAAAACTTTAATATGGAATTAGCTGCAGGCATTCTGCTGGGCATTATATTTATGTATTTATAATCACTGTATTCATTTCATTATTTTAAATAAAATGTGCACAGTAAATAATTGAGGACAATTTAAGTTTTATGCCTTTTCTTGTTGGTAAAACAAATCTGTTTGGGTTTGCAACAACAGTTGTTATACCAGGGAACAACTGCTAGCTCCCCAGTGCACAAGTCTGCCTGGCAAGACCCACCCACAAGGTTTGAGGAGGCATAGACTTTACATAACACCTTCATTTTGGATGGTCCTGTGCACCTTAATGATTGACATTAATGATTTCTGACAAGAACAGAGCAAACATGTTTTTGGGATCATTCTGTAATGGTTGAGCTGCTTGGTATAAAGGCATATGTCAGTGGGATATTGTGTAATGACAGTAAAATGTACAAAAAGTGTAAACTGATCCTGTAAAAAATATTGCATTAATGTTGTCAAAGAGGTTACTGATAATAACCACATTCCCAGGAATATGGAGTACTGAACCCCGAAGACACACAAAGGAGGTACCGTCACTCTATGCATACAGTGTTTCAGGTAAGTTCAAGGGAATCATTCTTCCTCAAATACACAGTTTATGTTTTGTTCAGTTTTTGTCTCACTTTTCCAGCACTGAAAGTCAGCAAACAGCTCACTATATTGACTTAAAGTTGGAGAAACACAAACGCAAACAGATGTCAGTGCTATTCTGAAACAAAGAAGACATGCAGACTATTGTGTACTTAACAATAGAAATTATAAACACATTTAATTACTGCCATTGCTATAAGAGAATGCCTCACTGTGTGCTGTTTCCTTGTTTCCCTGTGTCAGTACACCCACATATATGCAATCATACCGCATTTGCTTCCTTCAGCATATGCACTCAACATATGCACAGTGTATGGATGTTTGTTTTTATAGAAATAAAGAAGTGGCATTGATTGCTAAAGACAGTTGGGCAATTGTGATTACCTGCCATTATTCCATTATACTGTGAGCTTTTATGTAAGCTCTGTGATAAACAAAGTAGTTTGCTTTTTACTTTATACCTCTAACTTCACCTCAAGTAACATCTGTGTTTGTAGAGAGAAATGGGCAGGGCAGTGTTGTTTGGAATGTGATGGAGATAAAATGCATAAATAACATACTGTAATGCCCTCAGTAATTATGTTGTTAAAGGCATAGAGTTGGAACTGAGAAAAAAAATCAAAGCACTCTCAGTCCAGATTTTATTGTGAAACTAAAAAGCTGGAGAAGAAAAATGCCATGTGAAGCTCAGCACAAAGACAGGAAGGACATGACAAGATGTGACTGGATAACTTCCTTGAAATTCAAAAAATAAAAACAAAAGATGAATAAAGCAGAGGCCAAACGTGCCTCATTGGACGGGGCCAGGCGTATGTCAAAAAAAAAGAAAAAATAAACCAAGCATCACGACTGTGCCCAAAAGCCTGGCATACATTGAATGAAATGTTCATAGTGTTCATAGTGTGTTCTTGTTGAGTCGATTATTTCTCCCGACACACTCCAACAAGCAATTGGATGGTCGGATGAAATTCTGACTGAAATTTTGTTATGTCCGAAATTTTGGTCGCAGCAAACCATCCAGTCGTACAGTGTGAGCACATAAATCATCAATTTCGGCTCTCCTCTCATGCCATTTACTCGTTTGAATTGATTGAGTTCTTTTTGAAACAGTCTAAAATGGCAGTGTATGGCTTTCTCCACACACTCTCCAATGACAACTACGAGAAGCAGAGCACAAGTGTAAACAGACACTGTTTGACTTCACTTCAGTGATTACCACCAAGTCAGTGAATGCAGTGCGCGTGGATTTCTTTTTACTGGATGCTTGGTAGGTATCTATTCTAGTGTGTGTCAAGTCATCCTTCATTCTACTCATTTAGCCAAACTTAGAGAAGGAGGGAGGCATGCCCAAGAGAGCCATTGAGAGCTCCTAAATCTAAAATCAGTCAAGAATCATCCAATTATGTCTTGGACAAAATTTACGAGCAACAAAATGAAGCCTTCCAGCTGAAATGTTAAAGAAAAGTTTTAGTTTTGTGTTCAGGTAAAGTTTTGCCAACTGGGGAACATAAGTGTGGGATGTTTGTCACTATTACACTTGATACAATGGCACTTTTCTTTGTCTGAATGCGACAAAAACACATTCACTGTTGGAGGAGCATTATAATACTCAGCTAAAACCAGTAAAGTAATATCCCTTTGTATCAGCACTCTCTACCTGTGGACAGATCCTAAAAGCAGATCAATAACAGGTCAAAAGAAGGCTGAAGACAAAAAGTTGCATATCCAGCTGAAAATATGACAGTTTTATGAAGCTAAAATATTCCCTTTGAAGCTCTTAGCTGACACTTCTCCCCGGTGAAAAAGAAATGGGCCGACATCCTCTGAAATATTAGCATAGCTTGTCAAACACATATCTGTCTGATACGCACAGATGTGGCTCAGATACCTTTCGATATTAATAGCAAATTAACCATCATAAATCAAGAAATTAACAAATGTAAGTCACTTAAAAACATACACTCATAGGTGAGGGCAGAAATGTGAAGGATAAAAGAAGAAATGGGAGACATACAACTACATAGAACTACAGGCACTGGAGAAAGACAGCTGCATGCTGGGAGTGAGAGCCTGAGAAAGTTGCACGCTGAGTGACGGGGTTAGGCACCGAAAGAGGGGGAGCGAAAAGGTTCTGGTTTATTATATGTAAGGTCTGCACCCACAGAGAGGAAAAAATGCTCCTCAGCATCTAACATCCATCTTACACGGGTCGACAGCATGGGGAATACACACCAGACATACAAAGAGTACAAGAAGATATAAAAGCAGACACACACACCGGGGCCTGTAGTGGTGGATGAGTAAGATATGAAAGAATGAGAGACAAAATGCAGAGTTGTGGGTTAACACTGTGGTCTTTTTACTATGGAACAGAGCAAGATGTTTAAAATAGAAATAGATGACATTGTATTTTGCTCAAATGAACTAAAAACCTTCATGTTAAATTGCTACGACTTATTTCATAACAAGTATCAGGACTTGAGAAGCCTCTTTAATACTTCTAGCTGTGACAGTGGTGAAAATTCCTCTCGCTAATTTCCCATCTCCAGCCTGGCCATTTCTGCTCCACTCCCGATACAGAAAAAAGACCACCGTCTGCTTTTATGTGGCAGCCTGGCATTCCATATAAATGCCGAGCAGCTTCAGTGTGACGAATTATGTAGATACCGTACAAGAACACATGGCTAATTTGCATTTATAAACACAAATGCGGTGTTTTATACACACAAATATTACTATTCTAGTTTTTTTGTGGATGTACTGTTACGCGCACATGGCAAATTTGGGGAGGAGTATCCCACAACTTAAGGTGAGCATAAAAGGGACTGCAGATGGCATGAAAATGAAAACTCAGTTGAAGTCAGTGTTCTCACTTGTTTAATTTGGGCTTCACTGAAAAACAGACATTTGCAAAAGCAGTGAGCAAAGCATACTGTCAAAAATAAAAATAAAAAAGGAAATAAATCCAGTTGACAATGTGTCACTAATAGATTATGCTGGTTGGAGTAGCAAGTGAAACATATGATCTTACGTTTCTGGGGAAACTAGAGTTTAAAAAATTACTCTTTGCAAAGAAGTTGAGGCATAAAAAACATAAATAAAGAAAAAGGATCCTTTAAATTGCAAATATCTAAATGCGACACCAAAATTTAAAGGTGCAGTCTGTTTTTAGCAACATCTCCACTGCAATTCTTCACTCCTCTTTTCTCGAGCATGTGAACAGCTATGGCTCCTTCCCTAGACATTGAAAACGGTTCCGACCAATTTGTTCCATACAACATTTTACACAAAGCACCTTTAAGGAAAACGATTAAATAAACTGTCCCACAATTAACCAGAAACTGCAAATGCTAAAAATGAAGACATTCTACTTGAATCCAAAGCTCCTGTGATATTTTTGCACAGGCTGCATTTAGAAAGAAAGACCTGGGGATGTATAGGGTATAATTTAAAATACTTCAACAAAAACTACAGAGCCTTTATATTACGCTCACCATAACATTTTAGTTGTGTTTCTCTTTATGCAAAATGGACAACTTGAGATTTCATTTGGGGGAACAAAAGTGCTAAAGTTCAAACACAAGCCAGAAACCGATGCTCGTCTAGAGACCATCACGAGTGAATATGATCAGTGTGTGACTTCTGTAACCAAAGTGTAATGCACATGGGGAGATAACAGTACCGAAAAATGTCAGTCAATGCCAAAGAGGTCAAAGGTCCTGGCAGCTGTTGAAAAATCCACATCCAGACAGAGTTAGTTTAGAGGTGGCCTGTGCTGAAGCAATAAAACCAACAGACTTTTTTAAATTAACATCATGAAAAGATACATGCAATCTGATGGATTAATAGCATTACTCTAGTATGTTGGTTGCTGTGTTTTTTACCATTAGTGGATAGAGAAAGAATGGTAAGTATATATATTTGTGTAATGTCTGTGCCGTCATGCATAAAGCTGCTTTAGCAATGTGTCTAACAGTATTTGAGCAGGAATTGGTTACCTTTTGCCAAAATTTAATTACAGATAATTTGCTATTTTTTTAGTGCAAGTTGCAAATTTACAACATGGTTTAACTTAAATTTCACCAAGATTTAAACAGTTAATTGGAAAACCTTACTGGGAAGTTTTATTGTACCGAATAATCACAATGTGGGAAATGGCAACAACAGTTTATTCAATGCTAACAAAGCTTGCATTCAAAGAAAAGCTCTTCAAGGTCTCCCCAACAGCTTTGATCCCCAAAAGTGCCTTTTCTATAGCAACCAGCCAACACCTTATCCACACAAAAGAACCAATTAGCCATCCACTCAATCCTATGGACAGAAGGAATGCCAGTCGGCCGCTGTGATTGGCTTGTTAGCTCAGACGGCCACTGACCGATAACAGATTTACCTGAGGGGGGTAACATACCAAAAGCAACACACAACTCCTGACCCGCTAACCCCTTGTTGGTGTGAGCGGTCTGCGTGAGGTGTAATGTAATCTGTCCCGTGGTTAGGGTTAGACTCAAGGTGAAGGGTTATGGAGGGAATACTCCACTGTTTAAATTGGTTTGGGCTGGAGCTGAAAGAATTGCAAAACATAAAAGGTTTCGGTAGAATTGAATGAGTTTAATCATCTATTAAAGCAACGTTGTTATTATAAGAGTGGGCTTTCTTGCATGGCTGTGACTCCTTTTTCACCTTAAGGACAGGGAGTGTTCTTGTACAGTCTGTACTTGTGATGTTGGGCTGTCTAAATAAAATTGACTTGACTCTACTGCCTGCGTTTTGTCATTTAAAGTGAGTTATCAAATGATGGGGTTAACCTTGACTACAGTTTCTGCCATGATTTCTGTTTCCCTGACCCTCTGCAGTGATGTTTTGGTCAAGGAAAACCAACCAGTTTGAAATAAATCAGGACATTCTCCACGAGCGACCAACAAAATGATGTATATATTTTTCTACAAATATATGCACTTTATACTGCTGTCAATTCATCACGTAAGAATGGCTTCTCAGAGCTACACAACCATATGCCTGATGAACTGCTCGTCTTGTCTGTAAATAAATCTCACCAATGAAAGTAAGACGTCATTTTTATTTATTCATTTCACAAAACTCATCCTCAACAGTGTGTACCGTTGAGTGCAAGAAGTGTGGCACCCTTTACAACCAAAAATCATGTGAGAAACCATCAAAGCACTTTAACCCCTATAGCCATGAAGTGACCCTTAATAAAGTTATCTGGTGTTGACCCTTCTTTCTATGCTCTACCTCTACCACCTTAACCCTGCGGTCAGTTGAAAGCTGCTGAGTGTTGAAGAATGGCAGGGTCAGGTGGAGGGCAAGTCGACACCCAAGAAGGTGGCCAACCTCCAAAGCAAAAGAATGACACTTTTTCTAACTTTGGTTTCAGAAGAAGAAGAAGGCATTCAGTGAGTCACTTTGAGTAGCTTTTCTGTTTTATGTAGTAAGCTAGATGGGCTGGCTCCTGTAAACTAGTAACCAAACCCAAAAACAATTACTACTAAGTCTTTGTCACAATGTGTGATTTTTTGCAATCTTATACAGTTTGAACAAGTTACACTGTAGAACAAGAATAAATGGCTGCAACAAAGCCAAGTGTGTTACAATTGAGGCTACAATTCAAAAACAGACCACATTAGCATAGGTCAACTCTAGTGCCATTCATGAGAGCAAAAGAATTTGTGTGAAGACATCACCTGTGTTTTAGTGTCTTTTACATTGTCATCTAGCTAACCACTATTTTACTGCTGTCACAGCAGGATTTGCTGCAACTTGCCCAAATATGACACTGTTTGAAATTGACTGAGTGAAATTTTTGGTTGTACAACTGAGATTTTGTGGTCGTCTTTGAGCGTGTCATAATTTGTTAACTACAACAAAGGATGTAATGTAAAATAACAATGTAAGTGTTAACCCAGAATGCCACAGAGCTTTTATGATTCACTTTGGAGTTTAGTTTTGATACATAATGATGCAGATGATATTTAATAGTTCATATCTTAGGCGTGGTGTCATTATGTCAGTCATATTCTAAAATGTATCACTCAGACAATAATTTAACAACAATAATTTAATGAACAAGACACTTTATTTCAACATTCTAGCTAACTCAAGAGTGCAGGCAAGTGAGAACAAGCACATCTCCTCACTGTTTGTGCCAGACTGCATCTTAAACAACACAAGCATTTTATGCTGTATTTTTGAGCGATGCAGCTAATGAGCTGTGGACACCCACATGGGTGTTTTCAGTTAATGTGGCTGATTAGACCTGATTAGGAGAGCTCCACTTCAAATTTGCTGAAGTCATCAAATACAAAACAAACACTATAAGGCATACCACCCAGTGGTCTGCCCGTGCTGACGGGGGAGTAGGTTATGCCAGTCAAACCCTGCAGTTAAATACTTACATACAGCTCTAATCAGACTCTGCCCAAGGTAATCAGCCTCTCCTTCACCAACACCCGTGTGGGCGTCCAGCTACAGCTAAGTTGATTGAAAGTACAGAAATGTATTGCAATGAATCACCAGCTGAGTTTGTTTGAGTACATTTTGATGTTTTTCCCAAGGACACAAGATTAAGTTTGGATAAGTATGGTAGATGCTTTTTTTTTTTTTTGTGGCTGAGCTCAGCAGAAAGTGATGTGATAGATTGTATTGATGTTAAAACAAATGCACACACTGTGGCAAAAAGATTTATTTCAGACCTTAGAGGACTGAATATGAATTCTCTAGGAAGTAGCTGCGTTCTGGATAGGTTTAGCAGTGTCACTAGTACACACATAGGGTATACTGATTTTGTAATCATTGGTATCATTCAAGGTCCTTGATTGCAATGTCATAACATTTGAAAATGCTGAATAGTGACAAACAGCTGACATGTGTGTTCAGTGGAGAAACTCTCCTTCAGAAAACAGCATCAATTGAGCTGTGATTGCTGCCCTGTGCTGACCAATTCTGAGCTGCTGGAATCAAAGGCAGAAACTTTTTAGATACAAGTGCAATATTTCAATTTTGTGAACTGTTCCTTCCTGCTGTGAGTGAGAGCTTGAGTTGTATTTGCATGGCTACTTCTGACAGAATTTTATATTGTCGTCATACTGGCCTTTGTGCTTTATTGCCTTAAAATTCAAAGCAAAAACAATATATATGTTCAAAAACCTGTTCACCTGCTATATGTCATTGAGTACATGTCTCCCCGTCTTCTTGTATGTTCTTCAGGCCCTCCAGGTTTCTTTCTCTGTCCAGTGACTTGCATGTATTGGTAAACTGGTGATTATAATCGGTTGAAACATAGCATTAGGTTCATTTGTGCCGGATCTGGTTTCTGTGCAAAGGCATTGTACAAAGCTACATAGAACTTCAAATACAGTTATAACATGGGACCCTGCATTGTGTCATCTGTCTGACTCTAAAATCTAAGAGTGAAAAATGCAGGAACGAGTTGCAGCGCATGTTTGATGTATCAAATCAAACGAGTGATAAAAGCACCACATAGAAACGGTGCATGCTGGGATTGGGCTTTACTCCAAAAGCAGTTTAAGTGGGGTCACTAGAGGAAAGGAGCCTTTCTGTTCGTGAAAACTGTCAAATCAAAAGACATGCTTGGAACTTTTATTAAAACCCTACTTTGAGATCAAAACATGCTCTTACATAAACACGTCTGAGTCCTGAACTGAAATTTAGGTCTCCTTCACTGTCCCCTGTTAAACTCATCATCCAGGGTGCCCCATGAGAAAAGAAATGATAAGGAGCTCGATTTTTACTGAATGCAAATCAATTCCCAGATATGTTATGCCTCGGCAGCTTTTACGGTTGACCCAGGGGTTGAAGTGAACTGCAGGGGAGAGGCCATTTTAGGGAATTCAATCTGCTTCTCCGTCGCTCTGGTCATTCAGTGTGTCAGCACAAACACCCCAGGGGGGCTCTTTCTGCTCTGTGTCTCTCTTTCTCTCAGCTCTTCGACAATCTTCACTGGCTGCTGCTCGGCATGTGGCGTCTGGATTCCACTACTGCTCCACACTCTTTTCCTTCTCAACTTGTTTTTCTACAGACCCTCGGGTGCTAACTTTTATTTACAACTCTGCAATCTTACCGAATCTGCTTTGTTCTTTATTTATTTCTTTTTGTTTTCCCTTCTGGTGGAATTGTATTTAATGCAGTAAATACAGCCGATTGCTTTGCTGCTTTTGTGTGGTGAGGAAGACCAAACTCTATATAGAGTCATATATATATATATATATATATATATATATATATATATATACTCCACACATAAGGGCTGTCTGTGAAAACTAGATCAAAAAATATTTGAACAATTTAAGCAATATAGCATTTATAAATGAACCACCATAACTGAAAGAAAATGATTGCTAAGCCGAGTTAAATGAGTGGGCTTACTAAAGTGTACCAGAATATGTGTTACCTCTTGTCTTTTGAGAAGAAAAGCTAATGAATGCAAAACTGTGATAATGTAAGTAGTAGTTTTGCACAGATGTAAGAAAACGTATTTTTTGTTTTCTTTTTGGTGGGCATCCCGGCTGTGCAGGGTTATATCACAGTGCACCAAGTTCTGAACAGACTGTAAGACTCAAATTCATGGTCAGCTCTATCTTTACACAAAAATCAATCAATCAATACACGGTATTGGGTTTTAAGAGAGCTCTACCTTTCCCCTTTTGTCACACTTGACTTCCCTCAACTTATTAGAAGAACATGCACCGCCATAAAAGTATGTAAAGTGCTTCTCCAACGAGTCCTGGCATTTTCCATAAACGATCAAAAATGCAATAGCTCTATGCATTCCTCGATTAATATTCATAATCCATCATGTGCAAACTAGTAAAGCTCAGTGAAGGATCACAGCAGAGGCCAGTGACGGTCAATACAGCGCCTGTCTTTAGAGTCAGCACAAATGCAGGAAGTTTAGCCTGAGTTACCTCACAGATGCTTTTCTGTGTTCGACTGCATTTCCCGGATGATTCAGCTCATGTGCGAGTGAAAGTGATGATCGCTTTACATCTCACTCCCCATCTGTTTTATTGCAGTAAACAACGGCGGAGCAACAGAGATAAAAAGACTTCTGAGTCGTCTTTGGAATAAGAAACATATTTTTGTGCTCTTGTGGGTTCTATCTCTGTAAGATTACAAAAATTGAAGAAATAAACAAATGCATGGTTTGTGTTTGCTGCTGATTGCTGCTTGCGTATTATTTCACACGTGATAAAATCAGAGACGAGGTACAAACACCTTACTTAATACAGTGTTTTACGTCCAAGAGCAATACTGATATGTTTGAAATGTCACCAATGTACCAACCATTTTCTTCACTACATGTTGTGAATCTTGAATTTACAGGACAATTTGTCTTTTTAAATTTGTTTGTTGCAATGTTGGCAGTGTTTCATGCTTCATGACAAAAGGACCAGTTGGAGGAAAGGAAAGCGTCCTCTAATAACAGCAATACATTTACCCATCTTAGTGACCATGAACGATGGTGAGTCATTCTGAAATCTAGTCATTTATTTGATAAACCTGCTCTAAAGCATAGTAGCAGTCAGCGTGCATGGCAACTGGAGATGGTAAGTGAAGAGTGAACCAAGGCAACTCCCTTTGAGGAAAACTGCAGTGGATTTAACAGTTATTAGACAAGAAACCACAGTGTAGCCCTCCTTAGGCCCAAAGCAGCTGGGACTGGCTCCAGCCTCCAGCAACCTATAACTGAATAATCGATCGAATCAAACACACTCCTGCCTCACAGCAAGAAGGCTATCTGTTTAATCCCTGGGTCAACCAGCAATGACCTTTCTGTAGGGTGTCACCATGGTCTAAATATAAAAGTGTAAGCCCTGTGTTTAAGTGGCGAAGGTCCAGGGTGTACTTTGGATGAGCGGAAAATGATGAGAAATATAAAATACTTCTAAAATAAAGGTTAAAGTGTCAATGAGCCCCAATAGGTGTATCTATTAAAGGGCATAAGGGGTGGCCTTCAGTGGAGCTATATTGTCACATAAATCACATCTTGTTCTGACATACTCTTCATGTTACAACACCAACTCTTGGAAAAACAGTTGTGGAGTGCTTAGAAATCAAATGAGCAATCAAAAAAGAGCCTTCTGTTGTTCACCTCAATCAATACAATGTATAGGAATAGATGGAGAGAGCGCTGATCCCATTCACAAACAGCTCATTCTTATCTAAACTGCAGGAGCTTTCCGCTGCATGAGAACAGGTTTCACACTGGGAGCAGCTCAGAACAAGTGGCCACTTCAAGATCTGGAGAAACACTGTCTGAATTGTTTTGCATTACATAAGAGGAAGTGATAAGTAGAATGGAAGGTGCACAAGGTTGATTGGACACATAATATGGCATGCATACTAATAGATGCAGCCGAAGGATATGCAGACGGATTCATTCCTGTTCATGAGTTCATAAGACTTCTGCAACATGTTTTAGATGGATAAATTGTAGACGAAGAAGAAATACAAATACTAAGATGGGTGTTTGGTATTGTTTTCTGTTGCTGTAACCCACTGGAGCATGCATGCTCTTTGCTTCTTATCCAAGCTAAATCAGGATTAGCATGCAAAGCAACATTCTTCTGTGGCAATGCATTCTTGTTTGGCTGTGCATATGGGCATAGAGACAGGGAAGAGTTGAATTTCTACAGAAAAGACCTTGACAGTACACAATGTGTCAGGAGGACACTGAAAAATAGAGACAGAGACAAGCTTAGTCCAACAAAATGCCAAGTGATGGACAATGGTGCGGGATTAGACGTCCAGATCCTTCCAGAAAACCCTGTGAAACATTCTCTGTCCCTTTATCTATTTCCCTTTCATCTGGTAAAGGGGAGATTAGTCCAAATGCCAGCATAGAGGCTAATGTTGATTAGCGTCAACTCTCATTCATTGCACCAGAATGAATCTGCAGCTGTCACAGGGTAATGTGTATGGATGGATTAACTTATACGTTTTGCTTGCTTTAAACATGTCAAGAGCAGTGTTAATGATGCCAGGAACAGTGGAGTTACCCTGCTTGAACTTTTTAAAAAAAACATGCTTTTTATCTATCAAGAGTAAAGACCCACTCACAGATGAACCTTAGTGCAACTTGAACGTGTGAGGTTGGGTAGCAAGTCCTTAAAACAGGACTGCAAGCAGAGTTGATTAAAGAATTACGAAAAAAAAAGCAGCTTGATTGCACCTTTAATTGAAACAAATACTGTATTCCTTTAAAGTGTCGATCTTCTAGCCATTTACTACAATCAAAATGGAAAAAAGCTTTAGCCCTGGATCTGTAGCTTCTTAATCCCAAGACACATTTAATATCTTTTGCCAACCCCCCTTGTACAAAGTCAATTGCTAAATCTGGTAAACATGTAACATTTGAATTGGTAAAAGTGAAGGGGTGTGTGCGTTGACCATTTCACAAAAGTGCATTCGAGGCAGGCACGGTTTGCTGTAAGCAGTGTGTAAATCATGTTCACCCCACTTTGACCCAATGCTTCATAAAAACAAAACAACCCTGTATGAACTGTTGATAGGAGTTGGTGATGCTTATCTCCAATCGTTATTTTATAAATCCATCCACCGATTCATCAGGATCAGACCTGCTTTCCACAACCCGACCACGACACAGACAGAAATGAGCACCGGCAACTTGGTTCCTTTTTGCGAAATTTTCCCTTATGTAAGTGAATTTTTTTTCTCTGCTTAAAAACATTTAAAGGCTAAAAACCCCCCTGAGCACCAACTATTATTTGTTTTGGGTTTGAAAGTAAATTTCACATTCCTAACTAGTTTATTTACGTGGAAACAGGTTTGTTCTCGTGTTGGTTATGTTTTCAAACCAGAAATGGCAAGGAGCTTGACCAGGGTGAATAGAGGGATGCACCGTTTCAGGTCATAACCATAAACTGAACTTAACTAAGCACCTCACCTACTGTAAATATATTTTTCTGCACATTTTTGTCTTATTCTTGCAATGAAGTATTTCTCAAATTAAGATAAACTTTAATTAAAACCAATGTTGCCTTTATTAATAAATTTAAATCATATGAATAGAGTATGACTTATATCTTTGTCATTTCTTTTGTTAACTGATGGCTAGTGTTACTATAACTGCCAGAACACACTTAAGAACACATTTGTATTGCTACATAATTAAGCTTTTTCACAATCACATTTTAATTAGAGTCACGCGCTACATTTGAAATTCATAGTTTCATTATGAAAGGTCTAATGTTGTGTTTCCTTCCTTGAATAACTCTTCACTAAAGATCCCCTTACAGTACCTATACATATTTTACCAACTGAGGCGTGATGTTTTGGCAGCTCGCCTCTTCCCATTCTGCGAGAGGTTTCATTTTAATGCATTTAACCGAGTACAAAGCAGCCAATAAATAAAAGAGAAAAGCAGAGGCTAGAACAAAAGTAATCAAAATATGACTATGTGTGCACGGGTAAGAATAGAAACAGGGCACTCTCACCTCATTACAACTAAGTGGTTGGTAAATCATTTGAATTTACTCTGCCGCAGTTGTTTTGTTGATTTATCAGCAGCAAGAGTGACTCAATGAATCATGTGGGGATACAGTCCTTCGAAGCTGCCAGTTGGATGTTTGCGATGAAGATGTGAGGCCCGCAGGAAGTTGACATTTTAAAAACACTTCTGCCGGGCAAGGATTGGAGGCAATAAAACGACCATTTATTTAATTATGAAATAAATGTCGCAAATGGCGGCTAAGTTGCGTCTGTAAATACAGGCTAACAAGACAAAAAGACACAATATGGGTGGATCATCTTACCAAATAAACATTACATAAGTCTACATTTTAAATGAATTACCCAAACGTTATCAACTGTGCAGTGATTTATGGAATATGCTTTGAATTGCAGCGCTATTGTAACAGTTTTCTCTCCCGCTAGCAGCTTTCCCCTTTGTGCCCCGTAGTCTCTCACCGTGATCCATTTCACTCTTCCTCTCCCACGGTAGGCTTTCTCAACCACACCTCCACCCCCCGCCGTCTGCCACCTGTCCCAGACTTACCAGTACTCACCAGCTCCCATTCACAAATCAGCACCATACCATCACGCGCCTAGCCGGTCCCAGTTGTCCATTTTGCAGCTTGAATCAATGCAGAAACTAAAAATACATATTGTCAGTCTCACAAATACAAAACAGCTTCAAGGAAGAATTGTGAAACTTATTTGTCAATGTTCATAACGTTGTGTATCACTTACTACTTTTGCATGACGCTAACATAATTATCGAGTTATAAGCGTTTCTCTAGTCCATCCAAAGTGGACTTCTAAAATGCATGTGTAAGTCAGTTTGGATGATCAGTCATTTTAATTTCTGTCAAGAGTCTACTTCTGCATGTGTACAGCTTAGTCAGACTGAAGCTGGACCCTGCATGAGTTCTTGCTGCCACTGTTCTCTGCACAGTCGCAGCGTATAACGAAACAAGCAATGAACGAATCAGAGAAAAACTTGTTCTTAGAATGTCAGCAGCATTGTTTTTTACTGATTAAGCGCTAATACTTTTTCCGCTAACATGCTTTTTGAATGTTGATGTAAAAAAGTCATCAAAGAAAGTTCAAGAATTCCACTTCTGTGTGTCTAAACTCAGACAGTATTCACGTCAAACCCGCCAACTCGAGCTACAAGCACACTTTGAGAATGGCTTGCACCAAAAGCGTGACTGTTGCATGTGAACATTTCTAAAATTTCCCCAAAATATGCAGTAGTTTGCTAAACCTAGACCCAATCAAGCAGAACAGAGCAGGGACAGGAAACAGAAGCAACAGTAGCAGCAGCAGCAGCATTTTTATGATGAGGATATTCCTGATTCTTGTTTCTAAAGTCAAATACCTGCAGAATAACCAGAAGTAATATGTTGTTTTGCATTTAACACAGCTTCAGAAAAGGCAGAGTTGAATGTGATATCATAAATACCTGCTCAACATAGACCAAGGTTAATAGAATATACTCATTTGTTTATTGTGACCAACTGGCACATGGGAACCAAAACAAAACAGCTAAAACAGTGAAGAGAAGAATTTTGCCAGTTAATAATTGGTGCCTCATCTTACCTCCATGCTATCCCAGGTCACTCATTCCCTTTCTGTCCATGTTTTCATCTAAAACTGTAAAAAAGATAGTAAGTAAGTAATTACTTCTTCTTAAACTGATAACGACAAGTCAGAAGAAGATGATCGAATGAACACTGACACAGGAGACAAAATAAATCCTAAGACTCTGACACCTTGAGATATGGCCCTGACATTGAAACTATAGTGAAAGGTGTGAGTCATATGTAATGTTACTGGCATGTTGAGAGGCCTATTTGTCATGCTTCACGCTGAAACTCTATCTGCCGCGGCGAGGCTTGAGCACCGCTTAAGACATGCTTCTCACGCAGGTTGTACGGCTGCCCTGACCTGTTAAGACAAGACATTTCTGGAACGACACATGCAGGTAGAGCACACAGTAAGCCCACTGATGGTATTCCCAGCAACGTTTTTTTTTTTTTCTTTTGCATTCCTAATCTTTGCCTGATTTCAATTTTGGTTTTCTTCCAGCCAACCCACCTGTCTGTGATTCTTTGTTGCCTTCAATAAATCCCTTGAACCGTATCCACATTTGGGTGCTTTCCCTGTTCTCTTAAGTCGATCCCTGACAGTTCAATGTGAATTCCATGATCACACGAATCACTTCAAAAGCCACATTTGATTGGTTCGCCTCGAGACATTGAGAATACACTAAACACCGCATTAAGCTGCTGTGGAGAATCTTACAGGTATCACGCCAAGCTGGTCATTCTTCCTCAAGATTTCTCTACATCTTCCAGTTGGCGTCCGTCCAAAATGTTTCGTCCTTTCTTCTTCTCCCATCAAAAGCTTCAGTCTTGGAACACATGGCCAACTCTCTTTGCCAAAAAAAACCACTTGATTTATGTTCATACTACTCGAAGACAAATTGAGAAGAGTGTGGCGAAAAAGTGGTAGAAGAGTCTGCATGGCTCTACACTTGAAGGAGACAGACACATGGCGAGAGAGAATCCCCTGGTTCTCAAATTAGTCCGAATCCATGAATCACACATACACACCCGGCTGTGCTTATGCTAATGCAATTAAACACTCAGGGAAGGAGGGAAAAAGCGCCAGAGAGGGTGCTGCTCTTGCCGATGCTGATGAGCTGAACAGAAAACATTGCATTACCATTACAGATGGAAGAGGGGGGTGGGAGGGGAGGTCTGTAGAGCCAAAGAGGGGAGGGGGATGCAGTAAAAGGAAATTTCTGATAGACTGACATATATAGAGGGAGGCAGGGAAGAAAAGGTGGATGGACCACTGGGAGCAGGGAAATAAGCGCCGAGGATGAGGAATAAAAGATGCCATTAAAACGTGATCAATTCGTGCCGTTGTTAAATCTGGAATACGTCCGGGCGTGCAGGGAGTTGGAGGTGCTGACGGAACAAGAGAATCACATTACAGGCTCATGTTACAAGCACGAACGTGTACAGAGTACTGGTGTGTGTATATATATATATATATATAAATTACCAGGGGAACAACCTTACCCCTGAACCTAAGAATAACATTTCACAGTTGACCTTGTGTGGAACAGATTTCTTTAAAAAAAGGAAGTGCTAAATGTGCTGTAGATTGACAACATAAAAGCAACAAACTGAAATTAAAAAAAAAACAACTGCAATTTGTTGGAGGAAAACTGGGTCACTTCTTGTTTAAAATGATTAATTTAGATATGTCGTATCTGTAGAAGATGTAGTATGTAAATTACATTTTAAATATGCATTCCAATCAAATCAGTGTTCCCACTCCGCCAACTCAATCGCTCAATTAAAAAACTGAACTGTAATTTTTTCCTTGTACCATACAGAAATCATCAATCTACTGAAGCACTGGATAAGGTTTTATCTCTGATTTAATATTTTAACCTTCATCCCAACAACCTTTCTTACACACATGGAGTATGCATCTATTAAGAATCATGTTAGTTAGAATTGTTAGTATAGAAATTCTGCAGTTAGTGTTATTTTTAAAAATATATATTTATTTATTTTTTTTCCTTTTCATATTATTTGCACAATTTTGTGTTTTTGGTACAATTTACTTTTCTTTTGCACAAAACTTTTTTTAAAATTATTTTTATTTTTTTTTAAACTCAATCTTAATTTTGATATAAATATGTTTTGAAGTCATTTCCAAGTCAGCATTATTTAATTATTTAGGTAACATTTGCATAATAAAAATATCAACTAAAAGTAATAATCCAAACAAACCACAGAAGAAATTTAAACTTTTCTAAATGTAATTATCTTTCAATACAAAACTGAACAGAAACTATGCTTTTAGTTTAATTTCCTGTGATTGTAAATGTTTAATAAGCAGCAGCATGGACTTCAGAAGTAAGGGATCTATCAGTGAAACAAAATGAGTCCTATTGAGCTGGACCAGTCTGTGGGACTCCAACAGGCCAAGATTACAGTGATTCTGAAAGTTATGATGAAATCAAATTAGTGGCGCTGCGTAATTTTTACCCAGTAGAGGGCACAGACCCCGCTACTCTCTGTGTTGTTACGACACTGGAGCCATATTCACAGACATCCTTTGTTGAAGTAGAGACTATCCAAGTCGGCAAGATTAGAATTAAAAAAGGATGTCATCTAAAACAGTATGGACAACTGTTAGGGTCCAGTGTAGTAGCCTATTCCTGCACCCTCTAATTGAATGGCATAAAGCGTGTCATTCTTGCAACAATTCTACCGATCTCATGTCTGTATGTTTGGGCTAAAAAATAAGCGCTGCCTCTTTAAATAACTAATGCAAGGCCACATAGAATGACTTCCAATCTTCAAACCACATGTGACTTCGGAGAAAGCAGAGCACCACTAACACGGTGAACCAGAAGCTGTGTGACACCTACAACATCTCTCTGGAACTCAACAGAGATTAAAAAGAGACATGCATACACATACAGACTAAAATACGGAGAAACATAGCCTGAACTTTTGCCTGGAGCCTTTAAGGACCTTACTAAGTTTGTATAAAAAATAAAATAACTTAAGCAGTAACCATTACAATCACAAAAGGTAGATACAGGTGAAAAGGTGAGAAGGGTTGGTTGAACTCGATCTCAAACAGGTCATTGTTAAAAACTGCTCATTAAATAGGACGTGAAGAGCACATTTACTGAACAATAGAGTAAGCACCAGTGGGTTCAATGTTGCTACTGCAAGGCAATCAATGAAAGGGGAAGAAGTCCTCAGAATGTGTTTTATAATAGGGAATGTTGCAGTCTGTGCAACAGAAGAGGATTACCTGGACGCATTGACTTGCATGAACGTGCATGTGGAGATCCATCCCAAAGTCCTGACAGTAATGGCATGACGTAAAACCATTATTCTATTTTATGACTCCACACCACGACAGCTGTGGCTGGAGGCATTAAGGTTTTGGAGGCTTTTCTCTTATACTAGAAGGACTCAATGGAAGTCAGGGGCACAAAGTTCACATGGACCAATGGATTTTTTTTTGTGAATAATTGTGGACTCAAGGGCAAACTGTAGAGAATTTAAAAGTTAAAAGTCACTGTAGGAAAATAACCACATTAATGGTGCACTGTTTATTTACATACTGTACCTCCAACTCATCCAAATTACAGATTTCCTTGAGTTATGAGCCAAGAATTCTCAACTTATTTCTTTAAATGTGTGCTATGTGTTAACTTAAAGATGAGCTGGCAAGTCACAGACACTTGAATTTCCAAGATGGAGGATCAATTACAATAAAATGACCATAATACAACCCTTTGTTAGGTTATAATTCCTCATTTATATAGTCAATTCTGCATATAAAGCTAGCTATGAATTAACTTAATTAGCTATCACATAAAGATTTCATCAAATGCCAACAAGAATAACCTTCTTACTGTGCATTTGATTCAGTTGTTGTTTGTTGTCAGTCAGAAGAGCCTTTCTGGTGACCAACAATAAGCCTTTCATCCTCACTGTAAGAGCAAGCCAACAAACCAAATCCAGACAGAGGGCTTAACTGTGTGGTTAAGGGCCTTGATTAGACTGGTAAATGAGCCTTTCATGTGCATGTTCCTTTGAGTGGACAAGAAGGCTTTAGAACAACAAACAGTGTGGGGTTCTATATGGATTTGTAGGAGTGAGTGGCCAGCAAAAAAACTGTCCCTCACTCAAAGTCACGACAGATCTCTGGAAGTTTGCCAAAGTGCACTTAAGAAACACCCTGATCAGGCAGTCTGATGAAATGAAGATTTAGCTGTCAACAGTGTTGGTGTGAGTGGCTAAAAAGGCACTGAGCATGACTATATTCATACCCTATCAACAGTGGTGACATGTTAAGCCAGAGATATTTTCAGCACCAGACACTGGAAGAAATGGAATAATGCACAAGGACACACACAGTGAACTTAATTGTGTTAGAATTTGACAATTGCATCATGTCAAGCTGCTGTAGAAACTGCAGAAATGTAAAATACATGATTGCAAGGCTTTTACTGAAGTATTATGAATGAAGAAAACTGCCAAAATGTGCCTCAACACAACAAACATCATCCTTAAACCTGGTTGAACTTGAAAGATTCTGCCAGAAAGAAAAGGAGAAAGTTTCTGAAGAAATGTGTGCCAAGTGCTTAAGATGACTTCCAAGAAGTGTGGAAGCTATCATCTCTGCCAAAGGTGAATAATGAATATCTGAATATTTAGGTGTGAGTGACAGACAACTGCCTACGAAGAGAGAGGTTTCAGATTGCGCTTCTCGGAAATTCATTTTGATTAGATTGTCTACTGTGTTTTGTCTAATTATAGTGAATAATGATTAGCTGGATTAACCTTTATACTTGTGCTTTATGGATAACATTAATTTCATCAAGTAAAAGTTAAACAAATTCTACATTTTTAAACTTAATAAAATGTGATCTGTTTACAGCTATTTCAAGAAGACTTATTATTGCAATGGAAACACCAGATATGTGGGGAAAAAAGTTCTCTATTGTTGCTGTTCTACAGTGTTTTATAAATGCATTGCTACAGCAAGCTACAAAGTTTTTAAGCGTAAATATACAAGCCTAAGCTTGCAATTGAAATATATATAGGCATCATTTTAAATCTGGGTGCCCAAACTTTTTACCTCAGAAGGCCAAAGTGTGGGCCACGGGCCAATCACAAAAATCTGTAATGAAAAGAAATACTCTTCCTCCCAGCTTGTTTAAAATAACTGTCTGTTTGCCACTGCTTATGCTTTTCCATTTAGTTCTGACGAGGTAGTGCCTAATTGGAAGATCTGCACCACTCTGGGGGCATTTGTACAACATGCTACAAAAACATCAGCACATGGCAATCTGTAAGTTGACCATTTAATTGGTATAGAACATGCATATATTTAACTGTAGTATGTATGGAGTGGTATGTAGTTTGTAAAGTATGCATAACTAATATTTCCAAAAAGAATATATATATATATATATATATATATATATACACAGTATGTAGGGTGTGCCCCACTGTGTTTTGAATACACTTTGTGCACAAATGAAGAGTAGAGGGAGATATCTAGAAAGTCTTAGAAATGTGGGAACAAGGGTGGGACTGCTTTCAGGAATCTTTGGCTGACTAATAGAAGAAATGAACAGTTTGGCTTAAGAAAACTCCCCAAAACCAGAAACAAGTATATTAGACCGGACTTCTAGTGAGTGAATGAAAGAATGACATAATATATGTGCTGCAGAGACAGAGAAAAAAATAACAGGGAAATATATGCACCGCTACCTGCTTCATATCAAATTAACCTTGTTTGTGAATGCTGTAATTTAACACTAATTAGCAGAGCTCCATTGTGTATTCATGAAGTTTCTAAACAGGTGATTGTGGTTGATGACATGTAGAAATTAGCTCTGAGCCCAACAATGATATCATTTTTCACTGTTTGTGCAAACAGGCAATAACAGCTTAGGTCCAAATGAATTCTAATGAGAATTAAGAGATTAGTTAAAAATATGTATTGTTTTTAAATAATGCAATGCATATGGATGAGCTATTCTTTAATTAACAGCAAACCGAAAACAATGAGACATTATTTACTTTGTAATTTGGATTTTACTCAGGAATAAAATATAATCGAGCTTATAGAAGTATAATCTGACAGTAAACAGTGCATTTCATTGTACAGTTGGAAACTGCTGCAAATTACAATGAATTCCAACCAAGGAGATGTGAACTTGAAACATGTGTAGCACTGAAAATGTTTTAATTTATTGCCGCCATATAAAGCTTACGTTACGTACCGGATAGTGTGACGAGATAAAATCAAAGGAGGCACTAAAGATTAATGCAAAAATACATGTTTCCCATAAGTCATTATGATTGGTTTACAGTCCTGGGATTACATGGGTTTGCTGAGAGCAGCTAAAACTGAAGCAGGAGTAAAGAAATAGTAGTCTTTGGTTTTGTATAATGCTGATTAAACAGAAAACCTTGATCTTACACAGTCAAGGATAGGAGGTGAAGACTATGATAGCTCAGTTTTGGCACGATTCTTTCCTCATATACTTCTCTCTTACATTTTGAGAACACAGCGGTACTGCTTTGAATTCTAATGAGTTCAAAGCAACATTTTCCCTGCGCATTGACCTGTGATTTAATTTGAGAACAGTGAAACCATGAATCAGTGAGATGAAAAAAAAGCCCAAGAGTGCAAGACACTAAAATTGTAAGAGAGAAGAGTTAAGTCAAAAAGTACTGGAGAATGGAGAATAAAGGGGAACGAGGAGCAATGAGTACGCGCTTGGATTAAACTGGCGAATGTTAAATTTAATTGTGTTAAGCTCCATTAAGTTGCAAAAAAAAAAAAAAAAGAAGAAGCAGGGAACACTTGAAAAGGGAAAAAAAAAAATCTTCCCCAGTTTCCTACACTTTTCTCTATCCCACTCAATTAAGTAAGTAGTTAATGAGTTGAGCTTTTATTGGCAAACACGCAGATAGAGGAAGGAAGGGCGCACACGGGCAGATGAGCACAGGCGAATACACAAGCACTCTGTAATGAAACGTAACTAACAGACAAGAACGGCTTTGCATTACTTTCAATTAAAACACATCACAATCACATCTGCCTGATTAAATTACATTTTTCAGAAACTTGCTTTTGGCTTTTCACAGATTTATTCTGCATCCAGTTTTCCTAAAAAGTGGCAGAGAAAGTTGTGAGTTGACAAAACCTAATAAACCCAAAGTTTGCTCATTTGTTTCATCACACTGGTTATCAATTCCTCTCTCACCCCAGGTTTACATCCTTAACCAATCATTACACCGCATGTGCACATAAAAGCAACAGTCAATAGCATTCAAGAAGAGAGTTCACAATGAGGATAAGACTGATATTTTATGTGAGTTCATTCAATATAAGTGTTTTTTTTTTTCTTTTTATCTTGGTAACATGCACAGTTTTAATAAAAAAGAGAAAAAGAAAAGGAAAATGAACAAAACAGATTATTATCAAATATGACAAAACTGACCAAAAAAAATAAATTTATAAATAGTTGGAGCAAAATGTGTCATCTTTTGCTACAGTGCTGTGTGGGTACAGCTGGGATGGTATGACCCTCTCTGGCTGAATTCAATCTACTATCTAAACAGCGAGGTGGCATTACAAAAAGACTCAGGCCCAAAGAAAGAGACAGTATACCCACACAAAAACCTCCATAACTAGGATTTATTCTCCTCAGGCTTCTCTGAAAATTCATTTAAACTTCTCCGGCATCAAATAAAGCTCATTCACTTCTAATAATGGAAATGAATAATGGAAATGCACCTATTTTTACATTTTCCTTTTTGTGACATTTTGAAAAAACTGACACCAAATTTGAGCTTATGAGTATATGCAATTATTTCTTTTAATTTTGGCATCGATAATCAAAATAATGCGACATGAAATGATAGCATCCCTGACAACAAATTAGACAATTCTCTTATGTTATTGATTGATGAGCTTAATATGTTATAGGCTTTATATTTAGACATGTTTAGTACAGTTTTCTTTGTAGTGTTTTATCAAGTGTAACAGTTTGAGTTTATTATTGTTAGATCAACCAACACTGTCCAACTAGAGGATATAGTGCCCTCATTTCTAGCCTCTTTTGCAACTTCCAAAATAGAATACGAGCCTCAAATAGAAACACCCAGAAATGGTAATGATGCTGGCATATATTCTGGTCTATTGCCTTTCTATTGCATCCTGAAGGGAATTTTCAGATTTGCTTTAACATGAAAAAGTTCATGAAAGTTCTAATTGGAATTTAAGCAAAAGTCTCCGATCCATGATTTGATTTTGGCTCAAGGACTTTCTGCTTGTTTTTGTAGCTCTAGATCAGCCTGTAGTGAATGGCATGGACACATCACCATGGAAACAGTGTGAAAGTAGATATTGATTGAACATCTTTGACCTATCATTTATTTCATCATTGCCTCTTACCTCTGACCCCAAATGAAGTATGAAGTAAATACAGGCATAAACGTGTTATATTAGATCTTGATGGGTTCTGTCATTTCTTTTTGCAGGAGCTTTTTTTCCTGACATTCAAGCTGTATTAGCACAGTATTAGGTTGCTGTGTGTTAGAAGTCTAGATAAATGGTTTTCAAAACGTATCTGCCCTCTGTGCAAGTCTTTGTGCTACTGGGCAGTTTTGTATTTTCAATTTCTACTGCATTTATCTTCCATCTTTAAAGTGGCCTCTATTCGTTTGTGGCTCTCTTGCCCATTTGCCCCCTGTTCTTTTTCTTTTCTTTTTTTTCACGCAGACCTCGTTTCGCCTTACAGCAGCGATAACCAGTCTAATCACAAGAGGAGGATCTGTGCCATGTCACTGGCTCTAGCTCTTCACAGATCACTTATTCAGACGGTTCCTTAAGCACATATACACATCCACGCTGCAATACGCACTCCCACACATTAAAAAAACCACCGGAAAAAAAGAAATCAAATAAATAAACTACATGAGATATGTAAGCCCCAGCATGAACTTAACTGCGAGCAATGGAATCGATCCTCGCTAATCCTTGCAGAGAGGAGTTTAAGTAGACGCGGAAAAGATTTAATAGCCTCAGATTGTTTTACTATATTGCGTGTAATTAGGGGTGTGCTTCCCCGTGTTGCCTGGAGGAAAATAATCTGACTGACGCCTGCAAAATCCGAGCATTTTATACTTTAGTACATGTCCTTGGCTGTAAACTTTTAGCCGACAGTAAAACATGAGGAGCTTTATGTGAGGGCATCCATTATATACATTTAGCCCACACCTTTTCTGATGAAATGCAGGTCTGAATGAGGCCATGGCTGAACATGCATGTAATATTCAGCATGTTTGAATAGGTTCAATGCATATAATTGGGCAGTAATGTGTGAATATATTTGTATTTGTAATATATGATTTAAAAGTTTGTGCATAGTTTACAAAAAACACAACAAAAAAAACTCTAACTGTGTTTTTTTGAGAGTTGTCTCTTCTCTTTTTTTATTTGTGTGTGTTAATTTGTTCTGAAATGATCAAAAGGATTCTTAAAATACCTCATTTTGCAAACACAACTGACCTCATACACACAGCTTTGACAGATCCGTAACTGATCCCACTGTCAGTATTGTAGTAAATCAAATGTTTAAGGATGTGAGCATAAACATTTGAAACAGTATAATACTGACAGTGGGATCTTTTACGGTCAATGCTGTATGTTAATTAAGGGGCCTTATTTTACTCAGTGACCCTCAAAAGGGTCTGCATCTCATCCTGAGACAGGAAGTGTCAGCATTTGAGCAAAAACAGTAGTTGTTTTTGAGCGTCGTGTCTCACAGAGAACCTCAAATGGCCCTGGCTTATACCTGTATAAATTAGGCCAGTTTGAGTGTCTGTCTGTAGCACAGTTAGGCAGCCCTTTGTTCCTCTCCAGACTCATCCCCAGTGTGACCTGAAAAGACCTGAGCACAAGCGTACATGCCCAGTGCAAAGCGTGTTATAATGTGTTTAATTAAGCCTCTGGCGGTGAGTTGTCGATACCAGACCACACTGAGATGAAATAGAAAGGAAGTGAGAGGATGTAACATGTTTTATGAGTCATTCTTGTTTTATTCTACCGTCTATAGCGCTGGAGCCTATCCCCGCTACTGGGCCTGATGTGGGCTGCACTGTGGGCTAGAGGCAATTTAGACTCACCAATCTACCTACAGCTGCATGTCTTCAGACGGTGGGAGGGAGATGGAGTAACCAAAGAGTAGCTGGAAGTATTCCATGTGTCAGCTGGCCCACCATGACCTTCTGAGGGTACTAACCAGGCTGGTGTGGCCTAAGCGCGCCTGATCTCGTCTGTTTTAGTCTGATGAAATTTTTTGTGCACTTTAGGAAGTCTATGCGCGTTGTCACAGTGAAAGCGACACATGGCTGAACTCTTTTAACCCCTCACACCTGATCCAGGCAGTGTTATTGTCTGGTTTATTCATGTGTCACAGTCAAATCTGCTCATGCGACCTGTGCCCCTCAGATTGAAAGTAAAATAGCACGTTTTTGCCTCACATCTGCACTTTGATCATAATAAACCCCATCTCTTGTGCATCTATTCATAATTGGCTTTATCCAAACTACATACATTTTAAGCATCAAGAAGTATTTGATCAAATCCGACAATTCAAAAGGTCTGTCTTTGCTGCTCAAAGTAAATGTATGAAGTGATGTATTGCATTTACTGTAATTGTTCTGAAATACCTCCTCTTATCAGTCCCTAGCAACATGTCATTGCATTGCATCATGCGAACCTGATCACAGTGATATGAAGTTGAAGGGCATGATGCAATGTAGAACCAATAAAATAAAGTTATGATAATCAGGGTGTTATGAGGGGTTTGATATCTGTTAGAATAAAGCGATACTGTCAAAAGTTACACCACTGCTATGTTTTATTACGTAGCCTGGTCTGTGGGAAACAATGTGCTTGTATGTGTTTGTATTTGGCTTATTGGTCTTTACTCTGAGATGATATACTGGGAGCTTTTCAATGGATCTGTCCAAAGAGGTGTCACTGCAGCTCAAGGTAGAGTTTTTCTTCAGTGTAAAAAATTTCACAACATGCATGATGCAAGTTGAAACGACTTCAAGCTTTTAAACTTTGTTCAGAGGGAGGTGTATGATTGCAACAGGGGTTAGCACTCCATGCATCACAGCAAGAAGGCCGTGGGTTTGATCTCTGCACCTGCTGGACAGGGCCTTTCTGTGTGGAAGCTACTAAACTCATCATATAAAGGATCATACAAGCTAGAAGTCACGAATATGAAGTTAAATTTCACCTTGATGTAGTGTGCATCTCCAGTGGAATAAAAATGGGCTTCCTTTGAACATATTTGGTGTGCTTCTTCATAAATGTCAAGCGAGGTAATGTAGAAAAGAAGCTGAATAAGTGTTCACTGGCGACATTGACTGTATGAATACAACAGGAAACTGAGGTCACATTTTAGGCTAACACCTGCGTCACGAGACAAGCAGCCCAGGCCATGTGCCATCTATGTCAAAACACAGTATGGAAATGTACACGTTGATGCAAATGTGTGCACACATCCAAAATAAGAGCGCTCTGTCGCCTCTCAGGTATTTGTGCTCAGGGACTAGTGTTGACCCATTAAAGCTCTGCTCGCCACAAGCTACAAGAGTCTGTGTGCTCTCCGGCAATGTTCTGTCAGTCAAGAGTGTGTGCACTGGTAGAGGAAAAACAGAAGCACAAGCAAACATATTCACCTATTCAGAGTAATGGGGCAGCTACACAAAACAGATTTCATTTCAGGGAATATACAAAATGACTCATACAGATGTTCAGTGTGTGCATATTGATTTTGTAATGAGTAATTAGTGTGGAGAAGGTGTTTCTTCACTAATACTCTGGTGCCTTCTACGCAGCTAGGATTTAAGGAGCATATGACTCCAATTTTAATGAATTTGCTCTGACTGCCTATTGGTTTTAGTATTGATTTTAAGATTTTACTCAAAGCCCTTCAAGATTCTCAAGCAGGAACCTCCTGATAGTTCCAGACTGTTTACCAAGGACCTCTGTTGTCTGTACGGGCTGCCCAGCTACAAGGAACTCTTTCAAACTCAGTACCATTCTTTAAATCTCATCTAAAGACATACATTACAGATACAGCCATTTTACAAGTCAGAGAGGTGACCCTTGCTTATTAGCCATCTGAGTTAGACTAAAATGGAGCCTTGAAGATGAATTTACTCCATAGACTGTTCTAGTGACATATGGACTGCAAACATTCTGAAATATATAGAGGCCATTTGTATAAGCGAACCAAAGACTGGACAAGCCTACTGCTAAAGCTAAACCCAGTGAAAAAGAAAATTGTGGTTTGAATAACCCAGGTCTTTACCACTGACAAAGAAGACCAAAAGATGCTTCTAGTCTTCAGTTTTGTTTTTTGTTTTAATTACTATTATTTTACCCTAACTCCTACTTTGTTTATCTAGTTTCACTTGTAAAAAAACCCCCCAAAAAACCCAAAAAACAGGCTGCTTCTCTACCTGATGATCTAAATGTAGAAAGGCCTTTTAGCTGAGCTTTTTGCCTATATCCACTGTCTCTACATCACTTGACTTTCTGTGTTCAACCTAATATTTCAGTTAAATGTACAATTAGTACATTCGTTTGTTATGTTCTTCATATGTTTTAGTACATTTCCACTGATTACACTCTAAAACAAAGCAAATCATTTGTTAATCACCGAGTAATCCAAAGTTGGTGTAAGATGGCCTTATGCACTTACTTTTAAGCTTTTGATTTTTGATCTTTCTAAGCTACTTTCAACAGTGCTCCAACCATTTGTACAAAAGCGTGTATTTAGCTCTTTGCTCTTACTGCATTTGCCTTATCACAAGGTGCTGTTACTGATACATTTACCTACACGACGTGAGTTCATGTTTAATAAAGTCTTAATGGGATGAAAGAATCTCGCGCTGCACTTCCTCTGTCTCTCTGTCTCTTTTGTCCTCATTAAGCTGCACTCTGATTGATGCATTAAACCTTTACTTTTACCGTCCCGCTTCTTTCATTAGTCCGAGACAGATTGTTTCTCTTTCATCTCTTTGCCTCTCCGTCTTTGTCCTGCCTTTGTCTGCTTCTGCTGTCGTATTGTGTCTTAAAGATGTGCTCACCGAGACTCGAGAATGACACATTGGGAGAATGAGGAGTGATGGGGAAATGAACAAAGAGCGCAATGAGCAAAGGGATGAAGGATTTTAGGTTACTGGAGTTTGTGTTGGAGGAAGGATAGACAGGGTGAATTATCATCTGCAGTTCATGTGATTTCACTGTTGTAAAAGGACAGTCAGACTTCAGTTTTGTAGATAAACACAACAATTAAAACTTTAAAAAATGTTGTGAAAAGAATTTGACCTCAAGTGCTTTATTTTCAAGGATTATATTAGATGAGAATGTTCAGCTCAGATCGGCAAACTTTGGCCAATCAAGAGCTGGCAGATATTGGGACTGTGTTTTTGACTCTAAATTTCACATTAATATCGTTTGAGTTTTACTGTTGTATAAATTAAAAGCAGACAGGTTGCTATGTTGTTGTGGGGGCTGGGGAGGGTAACAGAAGGAGCAATTATGCATGTGTGAGGAGCAATATGCATATAACCACTTGGATTGCTGTTGTTTTTCAATGAAAAGCTTGCACATTATGGGATTGCCTCTAAACAGTGATGGTCATTAGGGGTGTAAATCTTTCAGTGTCAGGCGATTAGATTCCGATTCGATTCTTGGGGGTCCCGATTTGATTCAGAAACAAATTTTAACATGGCAAAATAATCAAAATACACATAAAAAGTATGTAAACAATAATATGTCTTGTTCCAAACAAGTTTCTCAGTAGTCCTTGTGCCAAATTGTTAGTTATCCTTAAAAATTCCTTTAATTTGGTCGACAAAAAGCACTGAGGGAAGGCTGAGTTAATGTATTAAAAAAAAAAAGATTTTTAAAGTTTATGATTCGATCCGATTCAGCCCAAGAATCTTGATTTTCTGATTTTTCGTTACACCCTATTAGTCATAAATGAATCTTTGGGCACATTGCAATGTAAACACATCATGTAGTTGCTCAGTAGTAGAACCTAACCTGAAGCAATACTTCAGTGTAAAAGCTGCAACATGCCTTCTTAAGAACAGGTTTTGTGACACAGGTGCATACACGTGGTTTAACATACAGAATAACTCCAGCTGTAAAGTTTTATTAAACAGCTACAATTTCATGTCTTGCCCCTGCCTCCTTCTTGGTCTTTATTCATAACTTATCCATTAAAAATTGTCCTTGCTTTGATGTTAGTTCATTCAGAGCCCATTCAAACATTCATTAAAGTAGAGGTGACTGGCTCAAAGATATGTGGTTAGATTTTACATCAACACAAGAAAAAGATACAACAATTAACTACAATTAAAATACAAATAAGATATCCTAAAGCAAGGATATACTCAAAAACTGGAACAGCAAAGACCTTAAGCACATAGTGTAGCAGCTGGGATTAGCCACATTAGCCCCATCTTGGTGAAAAGCAGAATGATACATTTTTGATGTTGGTTACAACCACTACCTTATCCTGGACCCTAGGAATGCTACTCTTGTCCTCATTCCAGAGACTGATAAGAACTGATTATTCTTACCTGGCCTTACCCCCTCTCCTTAGCTTATAGGGAATGTCAGGTCTGTCCAAAAATGCATCCACAGAAGAAGAGTGTCAGGAAAAGTGCAAATGAATGGAAAACTGCTATTTACTGTCTCCTGGAGATTAAAACAAGTGAGCATCATGAACCGATCACTAATCTGTTCACTAAACATACTGATTCTTATTCATTCAGTTATCCATTTCCTACAGATCACAATCTCTCACAGCCAAGCATTCACTCTCATATTCATGAACAGCTCCTTTAGAGACAACAATACAGCTGCACATGCATGTCTTTGTATGGTAGTAGGAAGCCGGACAAAGACAGAAACCCTGGTAGCACTGGCAAAAAATGTGAAAGCCGCACTAAAGATCCCAGAATACTTTGGTGTCACAGGGGTTCTAATTTCTCCAGCGGTGAAACTTCACAAACTCCAACTTGAGTCATTTTATTCTTTGTCACACTACAGGAAAAACAACAATGGCACATAGGAAGTAGTCTATTTGTACTTTCATATGTTACATTTATAACCAGGTCACAGTTGGGCATCATGACATTTACAGTAGCTACGCATGCAATGACCTCTCTACAGTCCCACAGAAAGTGTATAATTTAGTGTATTAGGTTCAATGTAATGAATGGTGCACACCATGGTACAGAAAAAAGAAATGAATGAACAAAAGGTTATATGAATCTTTTATAATGTGCACCTGTCCTGTGGGGATGTGACATGAGTCACATTTCCACAAGGAAGTAATTCCAGCGGTAAAAGGATGAGAATACTATGAGCAAATTTATAATTTACACAAAGGTCATGAAAATGTTACAAAGCTTCTGCTGTGATAAATCTTTAAACCGTCTTTTAGCTGTCAGATGGCTGCCTTAAATCTAAATAAAGCTGTATTTCTCACTGAAGCCTGCAGAATATATTTGTTGAAGGCATGCTGTGAGTTTTAGGAGTGTTGTAAATGTATTTGACTCCAAAAGACAAAAAGAAACACAAAAACTGTCAGTTACTAGGAAACAATATTGACGTCTGTTTATCTGACCTTTATCCTGCTCTCATATTGATATCTGTCGTCACCGCGCTACATTTTTTTTAATCAAATCTGAGGCAAGGAGAGATTAAATGCTTCCCCTGATCCCCCTACTGCAAACAATGATTGAATCTGTGTTTAATTGTTGCTTGACTCTGTACATCAGGTCCACTACAGAATGTCACACCAAAGGTGTACTGACATGTACGATCACAATCTGTAGTAATACTACACCTAACAAAACAAACACAACAAGCATCAAAATTAACACAATTGGGTGAAATAACACTGCAGAAGAACATTATTTTAAATACAGGATGTAAATTGATGTATTGTTTGAAAACTGATCCCACTGAGCTGTGTAAGTGAACAACTTGAACTTGAACAAATGCAAATGAATGACTTTCCACATGGTGCCACATGTTGGTGGAGTACAGCAGGGATGACTGTGAGGGAGGCAGGTATTTTGGGTGTCACAGCAGTTAATGTGTCATGTCATCTCCCTCTTCATCAAGACACCTTTGTTCCTCGACAATCAGCCCCGACATGGAGGTGCAGTGGAGTACAATACCAGCCAATCAGGCTCACTTTCACTGTAGGGAACATTCTTGACAAAGATGCTTCAGCTGCATTTTGTCTGAGTGTGTGTGTGTATGTTTTTTTTTTTTCTTATGAAATTGTGTACTTTTTGTTTCGGAGCGCTTTCATTGCATGTGTGAGAGATGGATTTACCAGTGGTGTTTGTGACTCGCTCTGCATGGGAATTTGTCTCTGTGAGTGAGAATGAGAGCATGTCGTTTTCTGTACAAAGGGTAACCAGCTGTGTTGACAGAAGATGCTGATTCTTTACTCCTCCACCTTCACACAACATCCTTCTCCGTCAGGTTTTACCCCTCGCCACTAACACCCCCCGCCAACCGATCAGCACATAAACACACACACACGTCTTTGTATCCTCATGGAGACAATTCTTAACAATGCATTCCTCAGCTCCTTTCCCTAACTTTAACCATCATAAGCACTCTGAAGAAAGGTCAACAGACTCTAGACCTGTTTCCCAGGGATGCTGAAGTGAGTATGACTCAATGTGTTTTGGCAGTAAACAGACACCAGTGCAAAAACAGTCTTTGACTTACCTCATTCAGTAAATCAGTCAGTCCACAGGAGAAGACCACACAGGACTGACTGCTTATTTGGAGTAAATAACTGTATCAAAAGAATAATATTAAACCAGTATTAAAAGCAAAGATTGAAAATCACACTGGTCACACTGAACCGATGTGTATTGTGCAGAATGTTGTGGAATGCAGTTTAACATTACATTCTTCACTGTTTTTAGTGGTGTATAATCATATATATATATATATATATATATATATATATATATATATATATATATATATATATATATATATATATATGTGTGTGTGTGTGTGTGTGTGTGTGTGTGTGTGTGTGTGTGTGTAATCACTTGCTCTCAAACTCAGCAGAGAACACAGTGAATTTTGTTTTTGTTTTCTGGGGACTGGATGACAACCATCATTTGTATTCCATTAAAATATTGCTGTAATTGCTGTAACTCTGCCTCCTTCTCCAAACCCTAACCTCCACTTGGTCAAAATCTGAACTTGGACTGTTTAGATGTCTTCAACTGTCCCTAGTATCTATTACAGTGTATTGTGCACTTGCCCGATAATGTCTTGGTCTGCACCGCATCTATTCCATCAAGCACTGTTAAATTCTTCATTTAAATATATATATATATATATATATATATATATATATGTATATATATATATAAAAGCAAACATTTAATGTGCACTCCCCTTCCATTTACTGTAGAGTACACGGTGTACCAGTTTCCACTTTCTTTTACTATTTGTTAAAAACACCTTCAGGCATGTACAAGAAATGCACAACTTTTTTTCTAAACAACTACACAGAAATAAAAAAAACAAAACAACAAGCAAAAGCGTAGCATATTCACCTTCTTGTAAAGCCCACCGACTCCCACAGCTCACACACAGGCCACAAACACTCCCAGTCATCCACATACACACTCACCTAGACTTGGCAATAAATCTTGTCAGTTTTAATAAACAGTTACATCTTTCAAAGTGCTGACGTCGCAGGGAGGAGTGCAGCGAGAATGAAAGGGTGAGGGAGATAAAGGAGGCCTGATAATAATAGAGGAGCTGATAGAGCCAGGCACGTCAGCCTGTTAGACAATATAAAATCACACTGAACTTTGACTTATCTCCGTATTGTGCACCAACAAAAAGATGTACATGGAAGGTGGTGAGCTTATGAAAGGCTTTCTACTGTGACATGTTGTTTATTGTTTGTCTTTTAAAGTGCAGGGTGTGCCGGTGTTCTTACATGAAAACAAACAACAAAAAAAACAGTTTGATTCAAAAGAAACGCTACCATGTTTTGATGTGGAAAAAAATAAAACTTTTAGTATATCAAGTTTGCTCTACTTTTGTCAGTATAGCTGTATCTGTAACCAAAGAGCCACTCCGGCTTATGACAGCACAAATAAACACAATCTGTAATCTCCAATATCGTGACTGGTCATATACAGCCACATCCTATATGAAAAATACAATTATATTCATATAAACAGGTTACATTTGACTAATTCAGAGAAAAGTCCTTCCACACATTGACAGTGTTGCCTCTGAAGTTACTGAATAATTACTGCAACAGACATGGTTAAGTATATTTACATCAAGACTCATTTCTTCTGAAACAGTAGGGTACAGATTGGCTCACGATGACTCTTGCTGTGTGAACTAATCTGCATTTACACTGTACACAAATAGAAAATGTAGCAGCATATACCTTCAGCCTTTTGCTAAACTGTATGTGACAATTTACTCTGTTACTCGTTGTACTTTATTGTAATTAAGGGCAGCATACAATTTATGTCTCACATAGAAACTAAACTTGTATGTCACTTATATGATATTAAGTAAGTAATGAAGCACAGACATGTTTTATGGTCTTTAGTACAATGTGACTTTAATGTTCAAGTTTGAAATGTAACTAAGAGAAAAGAGGGGGGAAAAAAAGAGGCAAACAAACTTGAGTCGTGTATCAGGTCTGGACCAAAAATCATCTGACGGGATCCATTTCTTTCCAAACTGAAGGTGGAAGAAATAGGTGGACAGCATCACTAAGTGGACAACAACAAATTTCGGCACGAACTGTTGCCCATGACCGACAGAGAAAGAAGATGGTGTTCTCCTCCAACAGCACAGGCACCAAGCACATAACCAGCCTATGGCTCATATAGTTTGGTTTTCTTGTTATACCAAAATCTTCCATCTTCAACATAAAAAAGAGAAAACTGATGCAACACTTAAGCAAAAAGGCCTCTCTTGCAAGCATATTTGAGTGCAGTGCATTGACAATAACATATTATCTCAGGTATCCTTTCTGAGTGACTTCAGAGTCAAAAAGTCAAGTGATGCCAGGACTCCATTAGTTTACTATCAGAGGCTAGCCCACATCCTTCACAAACTGAGCCCCAGATCAGTGTGTGTCCAAACGTGTGTTCAGTTTGACGTAAGCAGCCCCGTGGCTCTGTGCTCGCCTCGTTGCCACGGCGACGGGCTGGCCGTGCTCTAGAATGCCCCGTGGCTGGGCGCATTTCTGGACGTGTTTTTGTCTGTTGGCCTGTCTCCGTCCCCCCCTTTTCCCTCACACATACTGTAGGCTTATCCACCGCCATACGCATAAAAGAGCATCTTGTCAAAGCAGCTTGAGGAAATGAGATTTGTTCCGGAAGCAGCGAGAAACTGACAGGGAGACAGGCAATCAGACGTATACTGTACTCTGTCTATTCTTCTTCATGTCTCTGATTCATCCCATTTATATTCCCCCTATCCTCCCCATGACACACAATGACTTCTGAACTTTTCACATCAATATTTAATGCGGACATATGATGGCGTGACGTTTATCTGACTATGTTCTCAAAGGAAATAAAGTTATATAATAAATTTCCATATTTTTCGCCAGAATTTATATTAGATTGACAAACATGAAGCATAAATATATGAAGTTGTGGGTCTGATCCTTGAGCTGGTGATGACTCTTCTGGGCACTCAGAGTCCCTCTCACAGTCCAAAGATGTGTGTAGAAATAAATTAAAGGTATGAGTGTTCATTTTGGGACTGACTGATCCAGATGTCCAGGTTGTACCCCTTCTCAGGCCCAAAGCAGCCTGGACCGCGACTTTTAAGAAGATAATCAGTAGAAACTAATGAAAGAACAGTCTATTTAGCAGCTGAAGTTTGACAACATAACAAGACCCAGACGTGAGCTGTGTTCTCCTTCTTGCAAAATAATCGAGACAAGACTACTGTTTACCACAACAGGGCTACATGTTATTTCAAAGTATATTGCCAAAACCATAATCATATTTTTGTCATTTGTCTGCAAAACAATCTACCGCACTGTTCAGTTGGAAATGGACCGAGAAACACATTTTCAGGGCTACACCGTATACTTTGTTAGTCTGCACCGGAGTTCCATGAACAAACCACACTAACAAGCTAACAGGACTTTAACAAAAGTGCATTTGCGATATGGAAGGCTAAAATTCATCATCTGCAATTAGCAAGACTGGCTTATATGTATGTATGCAAACTTGCAGCCGCAGTATGCATGTTTTCATTCTGCCCAATGATCCTGAGACCTGAGATCAGTAAGACTATGTCACTTTTTGCCAGATTATACACAGCCTTAACCTCAGAAGAGTCATTTTGTCACATAAAAAAGAATTAACACAGTGTGACTTTGCACCAGTGTAGAGTATATTTAGGAAATCAAGAAAATTAGGTCTTTTGTGTAACTTTTAAGTAACAGTGCAAATTATCATCCACACACCTGGTATTTATTCGATGAGACATAACTGTATTGAACTCTATGCTTTTCAAAAATAAAGTTTATGATTTATTTGTATTCATTTCTACAGATACATGTCAACATGTGGCACTCCAGGACTGTGTTCCCTCGTGTCCCAGACTTTTATAAACAGAGGACAAAAGCAGTGACAAAATAGTAAGACTGATTTAAAATCTCAAAAATGTAAGAAATCCAAAGACTTTTAAATAAATAGGGACATTCAAAGGCCGCACATTCCCTCAACATTGCCACGAGTGAGAAGTTAATGAAAGCAATGCTCGGCTAAACTTTCTGACTTTTTCCTTCCTCTTTCCATTCCTTCTGCGAGCTCCCACTCAGTGTGCTTTTGCAGCTTGCGAGTCTCTCCCATGGCTGTTTTTTAAGCACAGCTCTGAATAAATAAATGCTAAATCAACCCTGTCTCATAGTGGTAATTCAAAGCAGCGAGGGCAGGAGTGAATTTTAAGGTAAGCCCAGGAAGCAGAGACTTTCGCACAGATGTAGCTCAGGGCACATTGACTTGATAAACAGCTAAGAGTACAACTCACGTAAAGAGAAATTTAATACAATCAGCAAACAATCACTTGAAAACTACTTGTGTGAAGGTGACATTACACTGAATTCTTTGTGGATTACGTGACACTTTCCATAACCCTGCACTGGCCTTAAATACCTTGCCCAAAACTCAGTCTTGACCTAAAAAAGTCTTTCTCAAATGTAATGATATTTGGGGCTTAGCTTGACTTTTCTTTGCTGGAGTTAGATTGGGTTTGACACAGGGTTCACTGGGGATTCAAGGATATAGGGTACTTATTTGCCCCTTTTTTGCTCCTTTTCATGATACTGGTGGGAATTTCTCTCATCAGTGTTGTGTCTCAGGGGATGTTTACACACTCCCAAAAATGTAGAGAATGTTGTAGTATGTCTGTTGACCCATTATATTGTAATCAAGACTAAAAATATATGGCTCATTTCCAATAATCAACATAAATATTAAAATGCTTTTGTGTTTTATTGTGAATATTCTGCTTTAACCTAAAGACTGAGACAAAGGCTGGGAAAAACAGGGTATTTATTTTAATACACTGAGTTTCATGCTGTCTGGTGGTCCCTTAAGGTGAGCACATATAATAAATAATAATTTATTTTAGAGGCTAAACTGTTTCCTAAACCCGAGAGAGCAACAAAGTGCTTGCTTTTCTAAATATAAAAGTCTTGGAAATGTCAACAATAGAAAGACTAGAAACACTTTTCTATGTATCTCTGAGAGTGAGGCACAACTTGTGAGAAAACATACAGCAATATACACTCAATTTTTTACACATCATTGAGACATAACTGTGCCATGTGAGTTTTCAGCAGAGCAACTACTCTACTCAACTAACTACAAAATAATAATAAAAAAAACAATAAAAATGATTTTGATCTTGCCCTGTCAGTAGTCTAAGAAAAAGATATTTTTAGGACCACATGTGTTATGTTTTTTTTTATTTAATTTCTAACATGGGAATTTTATATAAACAGTGGTCTAATGCATATTTAAAAGTATGCATGTAACACCGGGTGTTAATGCAACTCAAGGAGACAGTCACACGTTTCCTGGAAAAGCAAAGACAGATTGACTTGGAAGTTCTAAAGAAGGCATAGAGCTGTTCTGAGAAGAATTCTGGCTGATTATCATTAGACAAGTTTATTGTGGAGTCACATTAAGTGAGGACATTTTACCAGTGTGTGTGCCTCCATATGCACAGAAACATTGGCTTTCATTCTTTTGTGAGAAGAGCTGCAAAAGCCATGGCCAAAACTGAACTAAACAAAGCGCTATTTTCAGGTAAAGCCCACGGTCTGGTCTAGACTATTTGAACAGAAAGTACAAAATAGTTTCCAAATACTTGCCTCATGAAGAACTATCATTTTATTGAGCAGAGCTTCTCAACAACAAGACGTTATCCCAAACTTTTATTTTAATCGGAGCATTATCTTCAAAAACCCACCAACAAACTTCCTCTAGGAGTAGAAGTAGTAAAGTTTCTACTGGATGTATTTATTGGTTCTTTCTTTGTTTTTTAAATGCTTTAAGTCCTGTCTTTTATAACTTGACCATAAAACCGAGGATCAAACTGTAATGAAAAAGCATTGCCAGGAAGTGATCATTGTGAATTTATGTAGATTGGAGTAAAAAGAATTGTTGTTGGCAGAGTGCTGGCGAGAACAGGAGTTGAGGAAGGCTGCCACAGCTCTGCCAAAAACCAGAAAAGCTCATTGGCACCAAAGCACACACACACACACACACCCGTAGTATACGAATTCTTGGCTTTCGCTACAGTACTTCCCTTGCAACTGTTGTATGGCTCCTGCTTGGCTCGCAGCAGCTCTGTGAGATTATCTTGTACAGAGGCGATGGCTCCATGGCTTCACGCACGCACACACACACAGCTCCACGTATTACGGGTGCGTTAGTGCAGCATCAGTCTTGCGTGCTGATATTTTTGGTCCAAACAGCATCACGGGGCTGTAATTCTGAATGTCAAAACCCTTGGCTTTAATTTGGACAAGACATACAGCTGTTTTCTTCATTACGATCCTGTCGGCGAGCAACAGACGGCAACCCGCTGGATTTACAATTAATATCATGCATGCTATTAGAATGAAATGGCTGGGAAAGATTACCCTGCATATTACAGATTACCACAGTACCAGCAACCAGCCACCACTAACACAGGATTCTATTTTACATTTCTGCAAGAACAGCAGATCCACTCAAGGAAGCTGAAGTGAAATATGTCAAATGGAAACGCATAAGAAAGCACTTGTACGTATGTGACACCATGATGTTATAGGTCCTTCGCTTCAATGGCCACAGCATATTGGAAGGTATAGATACAGGAAGAGTGAAGCTTGAATTTGCCCTCATAGATAACATACATATGGGTACTGCTCTGCTTTTAGGTTTATTTGTCTGTTCTGTGGCCCGTCGAATGTCACAAAAATGCATTGTGCCATAGTACTGTCATCATCCTTTTATTTTCTGGTTCCATCAATGTGGTCCACTTTCCAAATTGAAACAAAACACTGTTGTCTGTTGATTGGACGATAGAAAATCTTTATCTCAAATAAAGGTTGTCTGGTTTTGTGATAAACAGTAATAATACAAGATGAATGGTTGCTAAAAGTTTGAAAATAAAGCTAGTGTTTATTAACAGCTGTTTCCAGTGTTAGATAGAGTAAGTGTTGTGTGTTGGCTCTCGATTCATGGATTTAAATCTCTTTTTGTTGTTTACATTGTATTGCTCATCACATGTGACATTAAATGGTGATAATAATAGTAAGGAAACTGGAATTTTACTCCAATACATGCAAAGATTTACTCTCTTCTTTGTTGTGATTGCTGTTTATACATCATTTTAAACATTTGCTTCAAATACAATGAGTTCTTTATTACAATCAATCTTTATTTCTCACACTCAAATAAAACTTTTGTTGCACTTGTGGGTTATCACTGTTTAGAAAGATGCCACAGACAGAGATGACCTGTACCACGACTGTGATGTACTGTAATCAGGGAAAATGTGCTTTGAGATCTTTCACGCAGTCATTGTGTTTTTTTTCCACCACACTGAGGTGTCACCATTCAATAAAGCCAACAATAAGCACAACAATGTTTGATGCAAAGTGCTCTGGAACCGTTTTAAACACATCACATTCAGTTCAGAGACAATAGGTGAAAAAATCCATTTTGAATAAACCCTAGAAACAATATCCTCATTTAAAAGTGGACTAGCGACATTATATCCTGCTGCTAGACAAGCTATTTACTGATGACAATATGGTCAATATGGTTTACTGAATTGGCCACAACACTCGCATGGTTAGTCCTGCCAGTTGTACCGTCCAACATCATTTATTCTAAAAAAAAAAGACAGCTGCTCAACGCAACTGTTTAAAAAGCTTTGATTTGGCAGGATCAACATTACATAGAAAGAGATACAAAAAATGGCATATTTTTACCAAGTGTAACAGGTGTTCCTACATGACTGCCAATGTGCAGCCAGACCACTGTGCCTCTGGCAGCATGTGGTTCAACGATGACATTTCTATTGTATAGTTATAGAGATTGATTGACTGTTTTGTTAGAAAATGAAAATGTCAGTTTTAAATCTAACATTAAACCACATTTGATGGTTGTGTTAATGGAATCACTGAATTGTTTTAGATTTTGCCAGTCTATAGATAAATACAACGATATTGTTCCATTATTTATTCAACCGACAAATAAAAAAAAATGGGTAAAACTGTGTCCCTCATGTTAAGTCGCTTTAAGATCCATCTTTAGCTGCAATAATCTGAAGAAGACAGACATGTAGTTGAAATGATTTACACATAAACCACAGGGCATCATTTTAAAAACGTACCCTCATATCCACAGGTTTTGAATGCACCGTTGATGTATTTCAAAGGCAACTGAGCTTCCTGTATTCTGCCAATTTGAAACAGGCACAGCTGCACACCTCCTGTCCTCATTCCCCATCATTCCCTCTGCCACTCACCCAAAGAGCATTTAGTCTCAGATTGCTACTGGGGACGATAATCACACCTCATTTTTTGGAGATGGGCTGTTTTGAGAAAAAGCCTTTTTGAATGTGAATGGGATGATCAGGTCACCGGAGGAAGCCCGTGAAGCGCTCACGAACGCCACAAAGAAAGCACCTGCCACTGACACAAATATTTGTCAATACAAGGATTATGTGGCGGGCTTTTAAATACTTCACCCCCTGCATCGTTTTACACTGTCTTCATTTATTATTTGGGGTTTTTGTTAATGGTATTTTTCCAGCCTAGTGAGGAATGAGCTGTTCTTACTGTGAAAATTTTCTATAAACAGATCTACCTGAAGTGTTAAGATTTTTACCATTATACAGATTATACAGATTATACAGCTTCCATCCTTTTGTCATATTTTGTCCTAAAGCTTTATCTTCTCACTGATGCCTGCAAGGGTAAGATAACTTTTGTTTACAACTATCTTACTTCCTTCAAGGTTGTTCCTATGCTTGGAATTTTCTGATTTGCACTTTATATTAATAGTAAAAGGTAGTTATTTTTTCTAGCAAGACAAAATAATGGCTTGATGTGTTTAAAATTAGCTTTGTGTGACCAGCAAATCTCAATTTAACTGTATAGAATCATGCAATGTGTTGTGTACTGTGTATATTTGTGCCTAAATTAAATAATAACCAATATTTCATTTAATTCAATTTTTAAAGGAAATACACTGAGCTCACAATATATCACAAATTTACTGTTCATAAATAACCTACTGACATAAGTGTTTATACATGTTGTAGATCATTTGAAAGCCAAAATGATTCATGCCATGTTGAGATACAATTATAACATCAGTTTCAGCAAAGTGTTTAGTCTGACCAACAAAACATGATGACAAAAACACAGAGATCATGTGTCTACATACTCAATACAACTCAAAATGCCAAAAACTATCCTGTTAAACTTTATACTAAAAGTGTAATAAATCCACTTTAGTCCTGATTTAGTCCTAAATATAGTCCAGGTTTAGTCTTGATTTAGTTTTGATTTAGTCCCCATTTTGACATGTGGCAGTTAGTCCAAAGCCTTGTATTTCTTTATAAATTTTAATCAACATGCCAGTGTCAAAGCGGTATCCAAATATCACACTGATGTCATTATTGATATATTCAACTTTTTTTTTTTTTTTTTGCATATTTTTTAATATCGTTGTTGGAAGGTTTTTTTGGTTTTTTTTTCATTGCGTCTTGTTTTCCTCGAGTTGTCTGCAAATGTGCCTCGGTTCTTTGTGTTCAATTTTCTACATGATCTTTTTCCAGGCTTTTAATGTGCTCCTTAAAATAGATTTCTTGGACAATGCATCAGCCAGCTGTTTGGTTCGCAGATTTCGTACAGTCACCAGCACAAACAAATCGATTTGGCACCTCATTCTTATTCTGTGATATGTAGCTTTCCAATAATCTGGCTGCTGTTGAGCGTCTTTGCTTTTGGCACAAGGCAAAATCTATTTTAAAATCAAGCACCAGGAACAAGTTGTAAATGCCGTTAATTCAATTGTGAACTTTGCGAGGAATCCAAAAAAGAGCACATTTGACAAAGGCAAACTCAAATCAAAGCATGAGGAAATCAAGTCTGTCTAAAACCCAGCTGAAGTGTCGCATTTGAAAGGCCAAGTGCCCTGAATAATGTAACACCCTTTATCCTCTCCCCAGGCTAATTGTACACTCCTAACATCCTTAAAAGATGCTTTTCAATTAAGCCTGACTCGGCGGTGGCTATGTGTATGCTAATGTGCGCATGTTTGTGCAGATCAGTGTGTACGTGCGAGCTGGTAGGTGCAGGAAGCTGTTAAAAGAATCAGGGAATGAGAAAAGATAATGTGACAAACTCTCCGACACAGAAGACACTCTTATCTGCAGAAAAATGAACTCCCTGTTATTACAATGACCAATGACGTTACACAAAGTTTTGAATCATTGTAAAGATGGAGGTTTAACACGGCCTGGCACCTGGAATCTTAATGAGTTTTGTAGTGGGCTATTTCTGTTATATGTTGAATTGAAATTAGTATCACATTTCACGAAATATAACTCATTTTTGTACTTAGATTGTTACTGTTTGGCAGCTAAAGGGGTTTAAAAAGTATTCGGTTTTGGTGATTCCCTGAAATATTTCCTAATAATAAAGAAATAAAATGAGAGGTGTCTGCTATTTCCACTTCAGGCGAATGGAAGGCAGCCTGGCTCAGTGTTAGGTTGTTGCAGGTACGGTCTTCAGCAGATCGTTAGAGGCTGAATGTCCAGCCCTGAAAGTGAATGTGAATGACAGATGGATGAACAAATCAAATTTATGTTACCATGCCCAAGGGAATCTAGCATCAAGATATTTCCTGACATTTTATTGATCCATCAATAGCAAGAGACGTTTAAAAGTTCTCATGGATGAATGGTATAGCATTAACTTGGTAGTGGCAGTTCTTCAAAGTAGAAATTTAAAGTGACGCCAATAGGAGTGAAGTTGTTGTTGAAGAAGATGAATGAAAAAGACACTAAACAACAGGAGATTGGCCACGTGACAACAGCTGGATATGTGCAGACAGCAAATTTACGTGAATATGACTTCCTGATGTACTGCAACATTGTGTTTGCTGAAGATATTTTAGTATCTAGCTTATGTATGTGTAAAAAAAAAAAAGGTTGTGTCATATTCTTGAGGGAACTGCTGAACGTCTGCCTGTGTACAAGATGACTGAAGTCCAGCTCGGCTCACAGACGGAGCGCCCTGAACTCTGACGTCAGTTTAGAGCGCTGTCTGTGGGTTTGAAGCCCAGTTCAGACAGGCATTCCCTACACTAGTTGACAGCTCACCCTTAGTTTGGCAAAGCAAGCCAAAAGCATCTAATAGAACCACTTTGACGACAAACTAAATAATATTGTCTGGAGCTTGCATTGATATCTGCTTTAGAATGAGTTTAGAAGAGCTTTTTTTATGGGGCATTCATGACCAGCAGGGGAGTAGTGTATAAAAAATACACAAAAAGAATCAGAAGAATAAGTGGCCACCCTAATCAGTTTTCAGTTTTTTTCTTTTAATAAACAAACCTGGATCACCACCATGTTTTATTCATCAACAGTCACTTTGTTTCATTCCCCGTCGCCTCTCTGCTGCTAAACAAACTAAAAACAGTTCAGTACTCCGATCAAAGCAAAATGATCATTGGCTTTTTTTTAGTTTTGCAAAGCACTGCACGTCATGCATTGTTTGACAAATAATTGCATTGTATTTAGCCCAAAAGGTATTCATGAGGACATCTAAGATTACCATAAACAAGAATTGCTATTAACAATTTTTCATTCTCCTCTTTGCATTCTGTCTCAGATATGACTTTATAGGTTAAATTAACTGTGCTGGCATTGATATGATTAATGGAATTGGTTATAATTGGAAAAACTGTGAATGAAAAAGTATGTGTTTGCAAACAATGTAAAACAATGTAAATTAATTTCTAACACTTATTACTGTTGTGTTAATTAGAATGGTGTTGAAACTTGCTGTAGAGAAATAAATCATGGAAAATGTTGAATGAATGTAAATGTTAGCAAGTCCCTAAGAAAATAAATGTATTTCTTTTATACATACTGCAAAACAAATCTATTAGTGTCAAGGTGACAGCTGACACACAATTTGTCCTTTGTGTGAATTCATGTATTACTCTACGAGGAACTGTTGTTACTTGCCCGGGTCTTGACGAGAAATCCCATGAACACCTTTATAATAGTCTGAAAACCACTATTAAAATGTAGAAGCTCACAATCACACAAATGCAATGAATCTGTTTAGTTAATGCTTTAAGCCAATTAGTTTTGTCTTGTCTTCTTCATTGATGATATTGATGATGATACTCTTGTTCTGCTTTCAGAGAGATCAATATATCTCTAAACACATACTTGTTTTTGTATTTAGACACAGAAAACCTACAGAGTGGACAGGTATACTATGTTTTTGTATTATTCTGTCACAATGAAAATATAAAGGTTGATTAAAGTCTTGCTTGATTCTTTAATGACATTTACATGCAGTTTTTTTTCTTTAGGATTACAAGTTCATCAAGGCCAAAATGAATATCTTAAAAATTACATTAAAACATATGAAATACTGTAACTGGATCACATACAATTTGCAACCAAGGTATCTTTTTTTTTTTTTGGCACAGAATAGGTTAGATTTACTAAAGGCCTACAGCACTCTTACTGTTAATCACAGGAAAGTGTAGACCAGACACTGGCCCGGGGGCCAATCATGGCACAAGATGAGATTTATTTAAGGCCCTCAGCTTCAGGGATAAAATGTATTGTTTATGGCTCCAACAGCAGCAACTAAAACCTGTTCAAATCCAACTAAAACCTGTTCAAGTCCATCTAAAACCTGTTCAAATCCAACTAAAACCTGTTCAAGCCCAACTAAAACCTGTTGAAATCCATTGAAAACCTGTTTAAATTATTAAAACTTGTTCAAGTTCAAATCCAAGACTGTCTGAGGCTGTAGGCCCCTGTACATTTTCCTCTCATTAAATGTGGCCCTCTTTGCAAAAAATTTAGACACCCCTGGTGTTGACAAAGTGATTTTGTGACTGGCCTCTTTGCTAGGTCTTCCCATTTTATACTGAAAAAAACTAGGCGGACTGACAGCACAGTCAAATTTACCAAGGTTTGCAATTTGCAAAAGGGGCAAACAGTGTTCTTTTTTTTTTTTTCTTGCATGTGTTTGTCCTAAAAGTGACAGTTCTGCTCTCAGCTGTTTAACTGGGTGGATGTTTTTAAATGAACTGACAGTCGTACCCAAAACAGTCTGCATTCTTACTCAATTTGCTGCTGAAAGGTGATCCCTTTACCTTGCGCTGCAGCTGGATTCTAGTAAGATTTATGATTCATCTTGTTACTCACCCCTAGCCCCTAAGCCTCACAAATCTCGCGAGACTCTAGCTGATCTGCAGTGTAACCTAATAACCTCACTCCAAATTGCGAGCTTAGTAAATCTAGCCCTGTGTCTTGAAAATGCACTCTAATGTTGTCCATCACTGCTTGTGTGAAAGCAGGTTTTTAAATGGCTAGGCCTGTGTAGGAAAGAGGAGTTTAGTATTAGTTTCCAAAAAAAAAAATCCTGTTTTCTGTTTTGACTAGAGCCTATGGCAATGTGTCCATTACAGTTTGAAATTTCGGAACACAGTGGTTAGACTTTGCCTAATAATGTTGCTGGAGCAAATGTCAGATGATCAATAAAGCAGCTAAAATCCATTTTCAGGGCCCAGAGGCAGCCAGAATACAAAGGGCACTTGTATCTATGTTATGTGTGTTGGTTGACAGAAGAGCACGGTGTGACAGACAGGTATGTGTAAACTATACTGCGTATCTCTGCCTGTATCTGTCTGTCTTTGTGAGGGGAATGAGGGGAGGGTGATTCTTTTACGTCATCACATGGGAAGACACCCACAGAGGACATTGTGTCAATTCTCCTATTCCCTTTAAGCATCTAATTAATCCTTCTTGTACTGTAGTATAAATGTGGAACTTTTGTGCTAAATCGCTTTTCTTGCCACATAAAAATAGGCTTCTATAGCTTTTCCAAGTACATCGTGTTCTGTTCCCAGGCTTGAGGTGCCAGGTACAGTGTGTCTATGGCCAACCCACTCCATTCACTATCTTCATAACATTCCTCCCGTTCAGAGTGTATGTAGAACCTGGCCCTCAACTAAGACTCAATGTAAATACAGCTCTGACCATGATAATGATAAAGTAGAGACTTGGTTTTGCTCAGGATACTCCCAGTGGTAAAGTATACGGACAGTAAAATATATGCATTTATTATTAAAACTAGACATTACAGCATATTCTAAAGAGAAACTGTAAACAACTGTTCATTTCAAAGCTTTTTTTTTTCTTTTCTCTCAATTGTTTTGACTGTTAGTGTTTAAACTGGCTCACATCGTGTTTTCCTTTTGTTGTTATTACTTTGGTGAGATAGAAAATTTTACAAAATATGGAGATGTTTTTGCTCCGTGCACCAGTGTTAATTTTGACAGCAAATTTTGTTTTAGACTTTTGGCTAAAATGCAGTTTACTTTTAGTCATAATTTAGTCATCTAATCCTCATTAGTTTTAGTCGACTCAATATCATAAGAATTTAGTTGACTACAGTATATCTACACAAGATTTAGTCACTAAAATATAATGGTTAATGCATTTTGAAAGTTTTTCTTCCTGAATAACTTCTACTTGAATGAAATGAAACTACTACTAACCTGTTACGGCTGAATGTGCAATACACACAGATTTCACTCTACACACAAATGTATCTTTATTTAAATTTGTTTAAATAAAAAAGCATAAACTTCTCAACTCGTCCCACTCTCCTTTTGATTTTCGATTCATCTCTGTTTATTTTCGTTACATTTTTATTGAAAGTGTTGATACATTTAGTCAGAGCTTTTGTTCTCATTCATTTCTTTTTATTTAGTTTTTGTTTCGTTTTCGAACGCAAAATGTCAAAATGAACACTGCAATGCACACATGCTCTCTGGTGCTTGTGTAATAAGCACGTGCCCATTATGGTGACCCCTTACACAGAGAAACAGCACAAAAAAGACAAATCTGAAACCCAAACTTTTTCTTTTATGTATGTCTGAATTGAGTCCAACTCCCTAAATGTGCATATGTATTTGGGACTGTTTAAAAGCTTATGTATCTCCTTAAGTAGGCATATTTGTATAGAAACACATTGAAGTACTTTATATCTGACCATTTCACTGCAAAGCCTTTTATCACCCTAAGGCGCTACATTTACAGGGTCCCATTATCCCACAGCTATAAATTATACAAACGTTAAGTCCTTATTCTGACAACTGTGGCCTGATCTAACCTACTTTATGTAAAGAAAAAGGCTGCAATTTGTTTGAGATTGCTGCTTGAGAGATCACTAGAAGCCCCATTATCGGTATTTGGGACGGTTTGTGCAGCTTCTATATGGTTTGGATGAGTAGGAGGAGAAAGAGAGTGTGTGTGGAGAGAGATACTCAAGTCGGTGCCTGCGAGTGCTAATGTTTACATTTCGGTACATTGCCGGGCCATTCTTTGAGCCAGCGTTTTGGCCCCTCGTGCTGTGAGTCCACTTGTCTGGTCGTCTGCCAATTACTGGAGGCCACAAAAAACAAGTTGAAGGAATGTCTGAAGAGGAGCGCTGGCAGGAGATGATACTCTCAGGGAAGACTAAAGAAAGCTTCAGTTCTTTAAGTGTCTTTGATTCACAAAAACACTGGCAGATGCTCTCCAGGGCCTGCGGCAAAAGTTTGAACAGTCAAAGAATGAGGAAACACTGATGATTGACTTGTTTGACTGTGAGGCGATATTACTGCTCAATCACTAACGAGGCTAATGACGGTTACCTCTGTGTTTTGTGCGTGTTTTATGAAAAAGACCTTTCTTCTACCTTTTGAATTATAAATGTTCTATTTTTTTTTAATTTATTTATTTTTCCAATATTTGCAGTTTGAGCAAACATGTAGCAATGGGGCAGGGAAACCGAGCAACTGCCTATAGGAACCCAAGGAGTATGAGGCTCGTTTTTACCAAATAGGTAAAGATTAAATAAACTAAAGAATCAAATTAAAAATCAGTTAATCATATGTTCACAATTATGTTTCATTGTTTTCTTTTTATGTTGTTTGTTTGAGTTGTTTTTTTTTACTATGATTTACTGTTAAAGATAAAACATTTCTTGATGCATTTCATGGTTAACAATCCTCTACAAGGTCAATGTGTATTAGGTGCCCTGTGTACCTCCTGCTTGGGCCGCCACAGTCTTGGATACAATTGGCCAAGCTGACTTTTCTTTGCCAGATAGCTGGGCACTCCATTAGAGAGCCAGCTGAGGTGGTTTGGCCATCTATTCCACTTGCCCTCTTCACTGGCCTGGGAACACCTTCATACTTTATGTTCCACTTCAGGTTCACTTTAGGTATTTTCTTCCCCCCCCAAAAAAAACCCAGTATCTTTCCCAAACACTAAATCAGTTGGCAAATTTCTGTGATCTCTTTTTTGTAAAACAATGTGTTCAAAGGAACAAAACGTCTTGCCTTTGAATTCCTGTTGAGTGCTGCTCAGAAATGTCAATATAACGCATATAAGTGATTTGTTAGAAGATAAATTAGATTTAGAAGAAAGCTGAATCTGGAGCCACATGACACACAAACAAAAACAGCTCTCCACAATGCATCGAAACCCCCGTTTTATGGCTTCAAAAATGAGATTAGTCCATCAGGCAAGGTCACATTCATCCTCAGATCTACTTTGAATCGCCTCACTTTTGGTCATATTTCATCTTTAACTGGTCGTTTAACCCTCATTAGTGTCAAACAATGGTGCCAGAAAGTGCAAAATGTCTGCAGAAGGGCCAAAGCAATAACAATTACACATTTGTCTCCAAAGCAATCTTGAGCCTGACTGTGCCAAGTCTTATCTGGTGTTGTGTCAGACCATCATGTGTGAGCGCATTAGGACGTGAGCCTGGAGATCATTGAACCATTCCACATTATTAACACTCGCTAGCCCTATTTATGTTTGGTGAAACTGTATTAGACCTGCGTTCATATGTCACTGGCTTAATTTAGAAAAAGTGTGGACAGATTGAACTGGCATCACTCAGTGTGGATAGAATAAACATTTGAAAAACAGTCCTGAATGCAAAAAAAGGGGACTGTATGTAGTAACGTGCAACACATACAGAAGTATTTATTTGAATTTTGTCCCAGGTATTTGTGTTATGATGCTTGATTTGCAATTTCATGTTTAAAATGTTTTGGGTTTTTTTGATCAATTAATAAACAGATTTCCAAAGCCACATATTGAGAAGGTACATATTGTATCCTGTGCATATTTTCCATCGACATGTGGCTGTTCCACATTACAGTGGTTTGGGTGGAATTTGTGCTGTACTCCACCTGCTGCTAATTTTAGCACTGGTGACATTTATGGAAGACTTCTGTTTGGTTTCAATGGGTTAAAAATAGATATCTACACACAGGACTTATAAGTCACATCTATAGGTAAAGATCTGTGGAAATTTGACTCGAACTGGCATCATTTGTGCTTCCATGTTCGATACGAGAGTCAGTCAGAATTACATAGTGGGATATTTGTTAAACCAGGTGCACTGTTACTATAATAAAGATACTAAAAAAGGTAATAATAAAGGGGACAATGAATGTGACTTTCAAACATATTTTCATGATTTTGAGCCTATTCTCTATGGTACAAAGATACAGCAGTGAAATCTTATTTGAGGATTTTATAAATTTTACTACAAACTTGCCTTGGCTGTAGCTTTTGCATCATTACAAATGCCATACTCAAAATAGCAACTGTTTAGCTGGGCAATCTGGCATCCTTTCCTCCACATTGCCTTGTTTGAGTGGGTTTTAGACGGACCACTCCTTCCTACCTGCAGCCCCCACTCTCAACAGCCAACTGTGACACACACCTGCTACTCATTTCACCGTGCCAGGTGGTTGTGGCTCATTTTCTCGGCAAGAAAATGAGCCAGATTTCCCTCTTGTTTCCTTGGTGTTTTGGCCACAGATTTGTGGGACTTCTGTTCTATTTGGAATGCCCATCCATGCTTGGATGCTTCACTCTCTATTCACCAAGCCATTGAATATTCGACGAATCCTGTATGCCAGAAAGAACACATGTCTAGGAGCTCTTTGAAGGTAATTTCACAACTGAATGATGCTAGTGTATTATCAGTACTACACAGCAGTTTTAAAGTCAGACGATTGCGGTCAGTACAGTCAAACTGGAACAACCTTATCACTAACTAACTGCTACACTCAGTACTTAGCACTGTATTGTTTATTTATGTAGCTACATTTAGAACAGTCAAAATGCTGATGGAAGGTAGTGAACTACTGACTTTAAAAGCTGGCCCTTTTATCTTTAAAGTTTCATTCAACTGAAGTGACCCTTTTCACGTTTTTAAAGGGGATCAGCCCCCAAAAAAGCCTCTAGTCATGGGGGTAAATCCCATTAGTGGTTTTAGAGCTCCATCCACTTGTCCCATGATCTGGACAGGACATCAAAGAGTAATTTGAAAGAAACTGCTGGATCTTCATTCCACTACCACCAAAAAGGCAAAGATTAGGTCTAGAGTACAGATTGATATGAGGTGACTTTTATACATAATAATATATAGCTATTGTTATGTAGCATTCTGTGAGCCTTATTTCAGGTTCAGGGTGTACAGTGTTCTCATGGAAGCATTAGAGAAACTTATATCACCCAACAAGATGTCACTGGAGCCCATTGACAGTGGGGTTGCTTTGTTGGAGTTCATTACACATGCGAATGTAACACTGGAAGAACATTAGATGTGGCTGATGTCCTACATATCGAAGCACTGTATGGATCCAGGCACAAAACACAATCATTCTCAAGAGGCTCATCATTCAAATGCAGCATCTGCTATAGTTACACAGCCTGGACATGATGGGACATATCACTGCATCTTTTTATCACACTGTGCTTGTTGTGGAGTGATGAATAATCAAGCAACACCCCAGCACTGTTTAAATTATTACTCATTTATTACAATGGGGACAAAAAGATCTATTCTGATTTTAATGACAATGTTAATTTGCCAGTTGTACTATATGCATAATTTCCAGAATGTAAATGACTTGGAACAACATAAGCATTAAAATGGAGGCTGAGTTTTTATACTTAAATAATAATACTTTGTTTTTTCCTGCATATGCTGCGTAAACTGCATGAGATAACCTATTCCCTGCAGTAGGCAATTGTCAACACAACTCCACTGTAGAGAAGCAAGCTCTGTGTTCTCTAGTGTTGTTAATACATAACATTAACAGTGAAAATAACTTTCATTTCAAAACTACTATTAACTATTGACCACACCATTTACTATTCTGTTTCCAACATAGATTAGCAAAATATCCTCTTCTTACCACACTTTTAAATAGATATTGCACTTGTTCAGTTGAGTAGAAAAGTTCAATGTTAAAATGAATGTTTGCCGTACATGGTTTAGTCTCTGTGGTATCCAGTCAGTAATACTATTTTTTACAGGGAATTATGTTACATCATTGTTCTTAATTTGCTTTAATTTGTTATCTACAGACAAGTGTTTGTAGTACATACCCACATATGAGCAACCTACTAACCTCTAAAGTCATCTTTTGAAGATTCCTGTGACATGCTCTTTGGTTGTTGTGTCAGTTGGACATCAATGCCTCACTTACAGTCCCATGAAAAAATAGTTGCCCCCTTCTTGAATTCGTAGTTTTTTGCCATTTGTCACACTTATATGTTTCGGATCATCAAGTAAATTTAAATATGAGAGAAATACAACCCCAGTAAACACAAAATGCAGTTTTCAAATGATGATTTTATTTATTAAGGGAAAAAAGCTATCCAAGCCTACCTAGTCCTGTGTGAAAAAGTAGTCCTCCAAACCTAATAACTGGTTGTGCCACCCTCAGCAGCAATAACTGTAATCAAATGTTTAAGAAAACAGACAATGAGTTTTTCAAATCACTGTGGAGGAAATTGGGCCCACTCTTTGCAGAATTGTTTTAATTCAGCCACATTGGAGTATTTCAATTGGATTCACGTCCTGACTGTGACTAGGCCACTCCAAAACCTTTCTTTTGTTTATTTGAAGCCATTCAGAGGTGGACATGTTGGTGTCTTTTGGATCATTGTCCTGCTGCAGAACCACGAACTGATGGACTGACATTTTCCTTCTGGATTTTTTGTTAGAGAGCAGAATTCATTGTTCCATCAATCGCAGCAAGTCGTCCAGATCCTGAAGCATCAAAGCAGCCCCAAACCATCACACTACATTCACCATATTTGCTGTTGGCATGATGTTCTTACTTTTACTCCAGATGTAACGGGATGCATACCTTCCAAAAAGTTCACTTTTGTGTCGTCAGTCCACAGAATTTTTTTTTTTTCCTAAAGACTTGGGGATCATCAAGATGTTTTTTGGCAAAAGTGAGACAAGCCTTTATGTTCTTTTTGGTCAGTAGTGGTTTTTGCCTTGGAACCCTGCCATGGATTGCTTATGATTGAGGCATGAACTCTGACCTTAAGAGAGACAAGCGAGGCCTGCAGTTCCTTAGATGTTGTTGTGGGCTCTTGTTGACCTCTCGTGTAAGTCATTGCTGTGCTCTTGGGGTAATTTTGGTCGGCTGGCCACTCCTGGGAAGGTTCACCATTTACTCCATTTGTGGATAATGTGGTTGAATGGAGTTCCAAAGCTTTAGAAATGGCTCTGTAACCCTTTCCTGACTGATTACTTTGTTTCTCATCTGTTAATTTATGAGTTAACGATGGGGGCAACTGCTTTTTCACATAGGTTAGTATCTCTTTTTCCTTTAGTCAATAAAATAATCACCTAAAAACTGCATTGTGTGTTAACTTGAGTTGTCTTTGTCTAATGTTTAAATTTATTTGATGATCTAAAACAGTTAAGTGTGACAAATGTGCAAAAAAGAAGAAATCAGGAACTATTTTTGTCATGACACTACCTTTTGTGGAATTATTAAAACATTAGTCTGTTGGACGTTTTTACAGCAAAGAGAAATCTGTGAAAAAAACAGACATTAAGACGTCACCTTGGCTTTATTATTAAGGATTGTCATAGCAGCTTTTACAGATAAAGTGTCAATTCAAGCAGTGGGTATGTCTGTTTATTCTACAAAAGGGTGGTTAAATAACAAGCATAGGAAACCAACTATTGGCAATATATTCACATTTGCTGGATCACAACGGCCAAGTAAAATAAAACTATTGTCGTGATTAGATTTTGTATTAGCAGTTATTTAATGTCTTCTATCTCGATATAATTCTGTGCTCGACTGATTGACACTACACCACATGGGTTATTTTCTATTCAAATAAGGCTTCAAAGTGAGCTGAAGTTTTGAGATAACACTTCCTCCCTCATGTTCTATCAAGCAGCTTTGGTGTGTCTGCACGACTGAACTGGGCTGAACCGATGCAGGGAAGACGCTGCCAGGGAATGATGAGCATGCTGCCTCCCCTTCTCAGCCCTAATCCGCCCCAATCTAATTTAGATTAGCCTCGACATTCTCTGAGCTGCTGCCATTACAAACATAGCGCACGGCACACGGTGGCCCAGTGTCTTCACAAGGAATGGGAAACGATTACCGCTCCGGGGTAGGTTTGTATCAGAAAGTATGTTTGTTCATTGTCACTTGTGATGGCGTGTGTGTATTTTTGTCACACATGTGCTCCAGTCAAGCGTTATGCAAATGGTATGAACGTAATGGTGTCCAAGTACAGCACATTTGGTCTACATAAAAAATAAAAAAATGATTCATATTTAGGTCAGTCCTTTAATTTAGAAAAACTATGCAAAAAAAAGTACTAAATACACATAAGTACACATCTTCTCAGGTGTATCTAACATAAAGAAACTAAATCCATACCTTAACTATAAAAATGCATAGCCACATAAATCTATATAAAAAGTGATTGGTGTTGCATGCAATATTCTATGTGTTTGTCTTTTTAAATAAAAGTTATGATGATAATTAGCACTGATGTTGTTTTTGTTTGTCTGTTGTGATGGATGTGTGTGGTTGCCTTTTGTTGAAGATTGTGGCTTCTGTGTGACAGTGATTTATTATTATTATTATTATTATGATTATTTAATGGTTCAATGGTAATTGTAAAAGGTTGCTATTGACAAAAGGTTAATAGGGAAGTGGGTCAGTGTTTTTTGTTTTTTTTTAATGTTCTGCAAACCACAATAATCTTAATACTCTTAATGTTCTCTGCTGACTTTCTTTGTGGTTCAAATGACCAATGGCAGGTTTGTATTTTAAATAACAGTTCCAAATAATCAAGTCTAATTTAACTTAAAGGGTATTTTGCAAAAGGGGGCCTATGAGGTACTTGGGGCATAGGGAGTTTTAAGTTAAAAGTTTTCATTTTCAGCACTCTCTCAGTTTGGAGAAGCAGACAGGAGCATAATGCAGGCTTTGCTTTAAGTATGGCCACTATGAGAGCCCTTATGACTTGGTCTAGTCTCCTACAGCTGTCTACTGTTGTGATGATCTACATAAAAGTATCCTCTAGATTTGCCACGAACCAAATACTGGACCGATTATTACTATTAAAAGCTACAGGATCTGAAAACTGAAAGTGAGGCTGCGTGCTTTACATTGTGAACATTGTGTATAAGCATTATCGCAGGAGGAGAAGTTTGTGTGAAAACATGCACGTCAGGTCACCAAAACCTCAATCCTTTCACTGTAACCTTGCAGATGCATCCTCTCTCCATTACTCAAACCATAACACTGTGTTTTTTCTCAGTCATTCGCTGTGTACTACTCCAGGCCACATCCCTGAACAGCCTCCCACTTCTCTATTATCTCTCTCCTTAAGTTAACTGAGCAGTCGCAGCGTTTGTTATGAAAACATGATCACATACCGTTCTAGTACATCCCTGCAGACTGTTTAGCGAAAACAACCAAACCATTTCATCCTTGAGGACATCGCTTGGCATCTACAATGAACAAAACGACTGTAATGTAACATTTTTCAGAACTATTTTCGGAGATTGAACCCAGGCATCCTTTTGCATGTTTATTAAAAGTTGTATGCGGTCGTCTCATACCTTCCGATTCCATTTCTGTCATTGCTGCCTTCGTTTTTGTCGTTCCTCTATCCGCTGCATCATCTCCTTCCCCTCTTTTCATTTCCTCTCCGCTGCACTATTTTCTTCTTCTCTGCCTCTTTCATCAAATCCAGATTGAAAAGCCATATCTTCACAACGTGACATATTAGACAGGATTTAGGGCAGGGCTATCTGATCCCATAAATAATAATAGATCTTGGAAATTACACATCATTGTGGTTCTACACAGGGATTAATGTCAATAGACTTGTTCTCCTTGTCTTCTCGGCCCATCTCATTTGTTTGCCTTTCCTGAACTCTCCACTTCTCTCGTAACCTCTATTGTCTGCCATCTCATTTCCTTTCCTTTTCTTTGCTGTCCATGTTACACTCACAAAGCCATTCAATACTTTCACACTATTTCCTATCCGCTCCGTTTGTTCCCCTATATGACCCAGTGTGTGGGTTATGTCTGTGGTAATGGACTTCACAAAGTGATTACCATTAGTGAGTGAAATGACACATCTGATTGACAGGGCAAGTAAAAATGAGGAAATACTTTACATTTAAGGAACAACATAGTTTTTGATTTTTACCTTGGGTGGATTGAATTGATAACAGGAAGTATACTCAGTACCCTTCACTTTTTATCATTGACATATTGATGTGAGGAGGAAGTGTTTGCTATGTGACTGAGGAGTTAACAAAAGACATGGGTCATATCTAGAACATGATATGTACAAGGTCGCCTCACACTCACAGAAAGAATGCCTCAAGTTAAGTTCCTGGTCAGGGTGGGGTCTTTCTGTGTGGAGTTTTCATTTCCACTCCATGTCTAGATATGATTCCTCCATTTTATCCCATCACCACTCAAACATGCAGGGTTTATCCACCAGTAATTGCCCATCTCAAAGGTACTTGCTTAGATCTGTGGGTAAATCTTGCGTTCTGCTTAACTTAGCTCACTCTGCAGGTGAACTGATTTGAGCTCAGTTTTGCTTTCCAGCAATTGCAGGGATGTGTCTGACCTAAGCAACTGTGGTGAATTGCATATCACAACTTTAAACTTATATGAAAACCTATGTTTCCATACACAAACATGGTTTAATACGTTAAAATAACCAAGCCAAAAGAAAAAAGCAGATAAATTGTCAGATACATCTCAAATGGTAAAGTGAAGTGTATCCACAATGGCAACAAACCCTTTTCTCATTGTTAAAAAGTGCATAATGAGTCCAGTTGTGATTCTGAGACAGTACCATATTGTAAATGGGACATGACATCACCCAACTCCAAATTCAGGCCATTTTACATGGATCTATTGTGTTAAAAAAAACACACAAAAAAAAACTGTACAAAACAGTAAGCTCATTTTTTGTCTGTCTCATTTGAAAGAAAGTAAATACAAAGCAAAAAGACGATCAATGTTAGATTCTATTTAGCAATCTGTGTATCAGTGTAATTAGAGCCGAGTAGAAACTAGTGCCATCAAGGACATAATAACAGAGATGAAATTGTAGAAAAGGCTTCTGTGACATTGTAATGTTGTGCAGTGGACTCCAGAACTTGCACAGTTCAGTGAAAATCCAGCTAAGTTTTATAATAGTAACAAAAGCTTGGAAACAGAGACAAACCATGCCCTGTTTAAGTGTCACTAACTAACTTCTGCCAATATGGTGGATAGTCACGTGATGTCCAGAGCTCTGTTGCCCTTTGAGTGTCAATATAGTAAATGATTGCCCACTGCTTTCACTGCTATGCCCAAAAATGAGGACGCATTAAACTGTGGAGTACATTACTATATACCAGTGATCATTAACTGACAGCTTGAGGGACACATTACCAAAATCAGAAAACATAAGGGGAAAAATAGGTAGAGTAAAAACATAAATACAGCCATTAAAATGACTCAAAAATGACTGAACTTGAGCTCATTTAGCCAAAATTAATTTCTGTTTTATTTTTTTATCTTTAAACATCAAACACTGTTGTTTTTTTTGTTTGTTTTTTCCAACTTCAAATAACCTATGAACGTTTTCAGTCCAAAAAGAAAAACAAGAATCAATATTTAACTGTGAAGAAATCAAATCAAATAATAAGAAAAGGCAAAGATTTATTTATTTATTTAACTATATATTTTAGTTTGAAAGTCTGGCCTCAGAAGAAACAAATTGTCCCCTGCTATATACCATAATGCACTGTGTTTACTTAGTTAATGTGTTTGTAGAGCATCCCACTGCACAAAGCATTTCCTTTTAAACCAGAAACATGAATGTGTAGCATCAGAACTGAGATTTTCTCATTTAGCATTACCATCATATCACCGCATAACACAATGTAAAACCGACACGACAAACAAGACTTGGTAAATACACTAGTATCTGCAACAACATCAAAGCGTGTCTTCTGACAAGCACGCCGTCTTTTGCATCAAACAATGTTGCCCATGTGTGGCTGATAAGTAGGAATGGGTGCCACCGACTTTGATAATGCGCTGTTATGGAGGGGAAGGGAGCAGATTGGGAACACGAGATCTGCTGACATGCCGGAATGCAGAGACAGGCAGTGTCAAGATACTGTATATGGCGTGTCAGCCTTTCTGTCAGCCTGTGTGGAGGTTTGTAGAGGAGGGAAAACGTTCATACTTCCTCTCCAGACAAGGTGACAGGCGCTGAAACAATGAACAAGTGAGCGAAAGAGATGAAGGGGAAAGCGGAGGCAGATGGCGAGGGAAAAGAAATCACAGCTCTCTTAAAACTCCTGCATGAGCCAACCTGTGAAAGTCAGTGCGATTTCAACAGATGTGATCCTTTACCTTTGTTTCTCTGTTCATCAAGCCATAACTTTTCCGAGTCTTCGTCAAGCCACGGTCTCACCTCTGTGACACACATTTGTGGTGATGCATGGCCTTTGCGTCACCAGGTCGGTCACTTCCTCATTCTCCCACTTCGTTCGTTCATAAAAACCTTACTTTCTCCAAGGGCTCAAGGTTTTCTACAAGTACCACACAGACAAGAAGATGAGTCACAATTGTCCAGAGAAAGTGTATTTTCCACAACTTACTCACAGGTCTGTTTTTTTCCTGTCCAGAATATAGAGTTTCTGTTACTTCAGAAACAGAATCAAATTTATTGCAAGCTAAAGTTAATTCCATTTGTTGCAATTAAACAAGACAAGAATCAACAATGTGACACTCCATATTGAGAATAATTAAGATACGGTAAGCTACAAAATGCTGCTAAAATGAACACAAACGTACACAGTAGAATAAAGAAATATACGAAGTATCTACACAAGAATGGAAATGTTAGGTCTGGTTGTGCATATTTGAAGTCTCTTTCTGTTCCTGTGCAGGGTTATTGTAGCAGCTCAAGAGCTCTAAAAAAGGAGTGTGAAATGCAGAATTACAATCCACCACATGGAGCCAAAAACTCCACACTGCACCTTTAAACGAACTCCTGCCTGTGTCTGTAACCTTTACTATGGCCCTAAACATAGCATAATTATACTGTATGTGATGTGAGTTATAGCAATGCATCATTTTGTTGGCAAGGAGACCAACGGTGTGAGTTTTCTTCAGCTCACTTGTGAGTTTGTATATGCAGCCGTTAACAAAAAGTGGGTCGCATTAAACAGACATTGAAGTGACTCTGAGATTAGAGCACCATAGCAACAAAGAGCATTATCCTCATGTTTCCATCTGTGTCTTTTGAATAATTATACCTCCCTTTCTAATTTACACTGCTTTTAAGCTTCATTTTCTGAATTCTCTCCCTCACTCCCTTGCTTCATTGCTCACTCTTGAACATCTGTGTTTTCTTGCTCTGTATTTATTCCAGGGTATTACTATAATTGCTGCATTTTTCTAGCCGCTCATTGAGGAATGTTCTTGTCTGAAAGACAGAGCAGTGGAGGCAATGGCATGGAACAGCTGGGCAACCAGTGCTTTTCAACAGTAACAGGTGCAAACAGGCTGTTGCGGCTTAACACTCTGGATACACTGACAAAATGATTCTGTAGCATTCAAGTTGTTCTTTACATTCTTATACTGGATAAAAATTGATAATGCAATATAGTTGCCATGCCAAGTTTTTCATTTATGAATTGATGATTATATACAATATATTGTATAAGCTCTTTAGAACATTCTCAGTTAAGTCACCACCATGTAGGTTACTTAAGTACGCAAGTCCTTAACTATTTAAAATTAAAGCTCAAGCACAAATCTACCTCTCTCCAATCACTTAACATAATTAGATGCTGAAATAAATGAAGGATGTAAGGCTAAATTTTTGCTGGTGGTTAAAGCATCTTGAAATAGTGTGGGCTAAAAACTGATTGCAATGGGAATGTTTTCAAATTGTTACCCTTGATAATTTGATTGATAAATACATTTCTCTTTTGTATTTTATATTCTCCTGTGTCCTGTAAAGCACTGAGCTTGGATAGCCCAGCGGAGTTTGTCAGAGGAGACAAAATGAATGACCAAACTTGTAAAAACATCATATTTTTCTAAGGCTTAAAGAGTGCATACAATAAGTGTCATTAGTGCTGAAGTTCCTGTCCTCAGCTGTCTATTGTACAAACACAAAGAGTAGGATTAGTTATTGGCTTAGTCTAAGCAGCTAAAATAAAGAAATCTGTTCATTTTCAGGTGACGCTTGTTGTTGTGTGAATAAATCAATATTTGCAGCCATAAACAACACTTACAGTAGTTCATCAAATATATGGTAGATTTTCATCAGGAAGTTTTATTTCTTTTTGCACCACCCTCCCTGAAGTTTGATATTATGGAAGATCAGCACATTTTTATTGGAAAGAGGCGGTTCCATGCATTATCCAAAACATTAGCAGTAAGTCCAGACAATGCAATATCTCTCAGCTCACTGCATGTCTGGACCAGTGGCTGTATTGACAGTTATGGACGTGTTTTAGCTTTAGATTTGGTTTTGGGACCATTAAGGCCAGCATGGAGTGACTCAGGAAGACACAATACTGACAGGCGCATTTCACCGCGGCAGAGTGGGCACAGTGTCCTCTCACAACCTTGAAATCAAAATGTAAATTGCTGGGCACGAACCGAACCATATGGGAAGCTCTTGTTGTCGATTATAGCTCAGCGCATGAATAATAACAGTAAATACACTGTAGTCGGAGACATTTGGGTAATGGACGGACTGCTTTGCAATAAGTATATCTCTAAAGGTTTGTCATTCCCTTTGCATCTTCAAGGCTTTTATGAGTCCTATTTATTTTACTGCCTCATGTCTGTCTCTTTATATCTCTCTGTTTGATATCATTTCCACCTGGTCCTCTGGCATTTGTTCGATTGACAGAATAAAATAATACAGTCGGGCGCTGTCACTTACCTCCAGCTTTTTGCAGGTATTAGGCGAGTCAACAGAGGTCAACCTGGAAAGTAACATCTCAATATTATTGGGCTCCTGTTTCCATCATAGTGCAGTTCCTCGCAATGGGAAAAATGACTGGTCTTTGCTGCTTTACTTGACAGACTGAGGCAATTTTCCCAATATCATGCCACAAGGATGTCAATGTAGTTCAATATTTCCACAAAAATAACAGTTTTCTTCTAAGTTTTTCATGAAATCAATCATCATCAGTAGTTTTCACCATTCACACATGCACCTTGTAACCAGAATATTACCGTGTCAACTCTTTTCGCACTTGACGGAGCAACGTTGAGAATTCGAGTTCCTAAAGCAACCAGATGGGGGCAGTAATACGATGATGAGGGTCTAAACCGCCAAAGAGCATTGCTGGGAAAGACTGCATGTGTGAAAGGAGCTAATTGTGTCCAGCAGTTCCCTCAGGGGACCGGTAAATTGGGAAGTGCGTCTTTTTGGAGAGCTTCAGAGTTCTGCTTTTCACTAGACCCAGAGATCCCTCGACTGAAGAGCCCCAGAAGGACACCATTCTCTACATGAGTTATATCCAAGCAGCACTTATTCACACTTCTTTGGTTCTCATCCCTTTTGAGCTGGAGTTTTCAGTAAGCATGTGTGTATTAGTAGAGAATTATAACATTCTGTGCATGTATGGTTTTATTATCTCACTGTTCCTTAAATGCCTTGTGGCTAAAGTGCATCAAACAGTTCACCAACAGATTAAAAAAAAAAAAAAAAAGAGACAGATTTATAGATTTGGATGAAAGGATGAAACAACAATTTGATCTTTGTAGTGTCACAAACCTATATTATGTCTTTTGATTTCCTCCCCTTTGATACTAGCCGGTTTTCTCAAATGGCTTGGACGAGAATATTGATTTCCCACTAATAAGGAAAATAGAAGCCATTTACTTGGGGAGACTTAATCTAATTGGACACAACAAACCAACAGAAAAAGTCCAGCACAGCAATACTTTTCCTGGGCAGTAATAGTTTATTTCTATGTAGTGATACACTCACACAACTGAGCCATGTTGGCATGTAGTCTAATGTTGAGTGGGTCCAAAGTTCCAACGAGCTTCACATGCCTTAAGCTAAGCCATTAATCTTCCATTTGTATTCATGTCAGATCACGCTGATCAATACGGGGCATCCCCTCCTGGTTCCACTCACACTGTGTGCACTTCTCCTCCTGAGTTATTCCCCTGAAGAAGAAGAAGCAAGCCTTTGCAGTAAAACACTGCCCAAGGACACGGGAAAAACTCAGTGTTGGACAAAGTAAATCAACATGGACAACCTTCACTGCAATCTTTCTGGAGTTTATTTGCCTAGTCTATCTAAGAGTACAATACAATTGATATTTTCAGAGTCATTCTCATTGTCCCTGTGACAATGTCAACTGCAGGATATTTACTCCTGTTGGTTATTCCCAGGTCAGTTAATTGTGAAATATACAAATAAAATGTTTGTGTGTTTCACCTATTAACCTAAAGATTTCTATATATTTTAAATGTTCTCTGTTTTGTTGTACAAAGGAAAGACGTCTGTAAAGTTAGAAGATTCAGATTATATATATATATATATATATATATATATATATATATATATATATATATATATATATATATTGGTCGCTTCAGCCATTGACATATCAGCGTCCCAGCCATTTTGGATTGGGTGGGCAGGATGGAAACATACACAAATAATACAAGGAGAGAGGGAGTTCTTGTTTTTCTGGATAAAATCCACTAAAACCTTTATACAGTTTTACAGTTGTGCTACCAAATAATATTATGACAGCCAAACAAAATTACTATTACTATTACTATATTATTATTCGTTTGGTTGCATTTTAAATTCCTGTGCAAATGCTGAATAAATAAAGTTCATTTCTCTTCTCTTCGCACAGTTTGAAGAACAGAAAGCTGGCATCTACAGTAATCCTGCAGAAATTCATAAAAGGAGGGAAAAGCTTCTTGTGGGTTTTTTGGAAGATTTACGTGTGCAATACTAATCTATGCTCCCTTCATTTGTATTCATGCTGTTCCAAGTTAATCAACTCGGGGTCCCTTTTTTATCCTCCGCCTCTCTTGCCCTAATTTGTTTTCTTCTCGTCATTCCAAGAGAGCACTAAGTGAATGGAGGCAGTTGTTCCCTTTTGTTTCTCTTTCTTTGGTTCCATCTTGGCTTTATTATTTATATATCCTTATCCCTTTCCCTTTGTCTCTCTCCTCACTGAAATAATAGGCCATGGATCAGATAATAGGACACCTGCAGGTTTTCCTGGTCATTTCACTGTGTGGGTGCACGTTCGTAACAGACATACAGCAGACAGCCACTGAGGGTAGGTAGAGCAATTAGATTAGACGTGCCCGTGTGGGAGGAGTGTGGAAACAGAGACATGGACTAAATGGCTGTGTGTGCCATGGTGTCTTTGTGTTTATTTGTGACAATTGGGAGCGCATTCCTAAAGTGTAGAACAAAAGCTGAGGCCCATTAATCTGACTCTGTGGCTTCAAGGGGAACCACAGCAGGCAGCGCTGTCTTTGTGTTGCTCTCATCACTAGCATTTACTTGTACACAATATTGAAACTGTACAATTTTCATAAAGTCATTCCCCGTACACACAATACGATGAAAATGAGCAAGTATTCGTCATAGCAAATTAACAAGAGAGAAAACTAAAAGCCCAGTTCTGGTGAAACTCAAATTATCGTAAAATGTACTTGAAAAGAACTTGGAACTCCTAAAACTTTCTGGTCAAAGGTTACAGCCATGATGACTTCCTGTTTACATTATCTTGTTTGGCTCTAAATAGGATTCTTATAAGGTAGGATATGAAATGCTGTCAATGAATATGATCTAGGAATGAATCAAATCAAGTGTAATAAAGGGAGTAAAAGAAGAAAGATACAGTATTTTTAACAAATGCAAAAAGGGAGAGTATTTAAGTATGTGTTAGTAGAATGAGTCTTGTTGATTTTACCTGGAGCGGTAGAATGACATAGATCTTAGACCAGTGAAAAGGGAAAAACAATGGACTGGAACAAAGCTGAAAATATCAAAAAAGAAACACAGAAAACACAGTAAATTAAGGATTAAGGAGGCAATTAAGATTGAGAAAGTAGCCTGTAGGATGGTAAAGCGGGACAAGGTGGCGTACCTGCTGTTCCACACCTGGGATGCTGTCCTTAATATCCAAGACACAACACTCAAACAACACTGGTTTGTTTATCAGAAACTTGGGAAAAAAGGAAATTTACTTCAGGTAAACCTCTTTATTGTTACTAGAGGTGGCTGTTCTGTGCTGGTCTGTTGATGCCTCGATCTGGAGTAAGCTTGCACTTCCTGTGACTGCAAAGCAAACTTTTACCAAAAGACACAGAATAATGAGCCAGTTGTGTGCTCATTAGGCTGACTTATGAACTAAGCCGAATTTAATGTTACGCTTTAGACGGCCATTATCGAACACAACCAAAAAATATGCTGCTCAAACTGTTCTTTATATTAGATCATTTACGACTCTGGGTACTGTAGGACTTTCAGATCTCCTGATGTCATGTTTCACCATTCATTTTAATTACATTAATGTAAGCCACATGGATGTGTGCTTAAGTTGGCATAACCCTGTTAACTTTTTCAATCAAACACATGCAGGTAATAAGACATGTGATACAAAAGCAATCCACAATAGTTAATTATTTTCTTAAAAGTAATATTAAAAATCAACATTAATGTTTAAATGCAACGATTATTTATAAAGTTTTGAGTAAAAAAACCCACCACCTGCCACGTTCCTGTCTCTATTTTTTTATTTTATTACTTTTTTAACATCACAATAAGGATACAAAGTGATGAATGAAACATAGTGCTCTGCAAAATAACCATTTCTATAAATTCTGGAGTAAGGATTTGTTTTAGTATTGCTGTTGACTAGAGCTACCCATTATAATCTGTGAGATGATCCATAATGGCAGAACTCTGTTGACTTCATTACTGGAAAACAATGCAGTGACGGATGGCCTACTTTCCCCTCACTACTTAACCTGTCCCTGGTCCCAGCCCTCCCCCCACCCGTCCCATCCCAGTCCTGTCCAGTTCCCATGCATTCCTAATGGCCCAGGAAACCCAATCTACCCCTTTTGGCGCTGTTCACAGATCCACAGTGTGGCCTTTCTGTTGTGCCAGCTGCTTTTCTCTCCTTCAGCCAACTGGAATGTTAAGCCCCACTTGTGGCTAGCTTTGTCCCCTGTCAGACAAGGCAAACAAAAGGCAAAGTGGCTTTTCATTGTATTAGGTATTCCAATACCCACAAATCCTCCCTCTCTCTGGTTCTTCCTCTGCTATAACAAAGGGACGTGAATGTGCATGCCATAGAGACAGAACCGGCAGAGAAGCTGTGCGCAGTAGGGAGCCAGGTGTGTATGTGAGGAATGTGTACCTGTGTGTGAAGGTAATAAAATATGATATGGGGATTTTACAAATGAGCTTATGGTGTCAAACAAAAGTAGGTAGACTTAAAGGTCAGGCACTCCCTCTGTCGGATAGATCTGAGGGATCTATTAATAGATGGCTTTGTTTGGCAGCGCTTCGTCTTATATCTACTCCTGGAAGTTAACCGAGCAATTAAAAGGAAGACATGATACTATAGTAATTTAATCAACAGAAGAGAGACATGCAATTCAAGAAAGATCCCAAAATTCACGGTATTAAAAAAAACAAAAAACAAAAAAACAAACAACCAAAACGCAGAAGTGATCAACATTTAATCCGGATGTACCATGAACACACCAACACTGCAAATCAACATTTTTACCTATCCAATTTTTGTTTCACATTTCAGAATGACAAGAGCTTAACGCAAATTGCCCAAATGCTGCAAATGAATGTGCAAATAAACTTTGCATTTCAACTGGAAACTTTTTTAACACTTAAATAAAAATAAAAAAAGGTGATGAAATTGGAAATCCTTTGCAAACTACATTGTCATGTGATTTAAAAAAAAAATGTAAATAATTATATTCACCTCGGGGTGTTTTTTCTAATGGATTTGGTAACTGAACTCAGATCTGTCAGATCTTTCTGCCGTGTCATGTAAGGCCTTTTTGGCGACATCTGGTGGCAAAGTGAAGACTACAATTCCACATGTCTCACTTCTTTTAAGAACCTGTGAACAGTTATGGTTGCCTGCACAGTCACTCTGTTGTCTAACCAAGAGGAAACAGATCTGATGGTGACAGTAACACAAGATATTTAGTTATTTAGTAAATACCTTACATTTGAGTAATAATCAAAGAAAAACCTAAGTGCTTCTTGGGAACAGGACGTGTTTTGAAGTAGTAGTGATCTAAGAGCTTTAAATTCAATATTTAGAAAGTAATTCAAATTTATTAAGCATTATCTTGATGTAAATATACACCGGAACAATAGTGAGACTATATACAACTGTATATCACATTTTAGACAGTGTACCTTTAGCTGTTTGATTTATTTATTTATCTTTATGTTTAAGTGCATCAGGACAACTTATGAAGATGAACCAAGTTAAAAATGAATCAAATGCAGAAAAAATGTACTACATGGCAGATTTTTCTCAGGGGAGCAGAACAGACAGTTAAATAAATAAATAAAATAAACATGTTTGTCTGATCTGACTAGGCAGAAGAACAATAGTTTCAGATTGCACAACACCTCAACAACTTGGAACTTTTTTTTTTTTATTACCTTATAATTAAAATTGCGAAGAGCTTAAGTCATGCAACTCCTTTATGACTGTACAGTATTTTTTTTTTTTTTTTACCAACAATTGACTTCAGCTAAAACGCTAAACCCAAATGACAATGTATTCCCTTTCATTAAAAAAATCAGTTACCAAGACTGTTTTGGAGATAAATTAAACTGATTAAATCACAGTAGACTACTTTAAAATATGTTCACCTTTGGCAATCATTTAGACTACTGACATCCATACTGATATAATGGAAAACAGGGGCATTTTAAACAGAATATTTAAATTGTACAGTATGAGTAACACCTTGATTTTTCCTTTATCATAAAATTAAAAGAATTAATTTCATACATGTGCCTCAGCTGATTTAGTGGCATGGTTGTGAGATCCAGTGATGCAGCAGTAATTATGACTGCAACATAACATTATGCTTTGTCATTGTTGGAACAGAGCTTTAATTAAAAATTGGATTTGAATCCTACTTTAAACAACACTTAGTCAAGGCAAAGTGTTAGACTAAACAAAATGTGATGCATTTTGCACAGCAATTTGCCAACCAAGTAATTGCTTATTGACAGATATAGTCATTAATAAATATGTCATGAATTTGCTGTGGCTTTAATGAAGTAAATAAAGTTAGGTCATTTTTAGACAGTATCTCATTATGCAACACTGGAAGCTCTTGTGGTCAAAAAGGAAAGAATTGTGGTTTAAGTGAGATTTCTCCGCTCCAGATGAGTGACTACAAAAGAGGCGTTCCAGTAAACAGATTGGAGGACGATCAATCATGAATGCCAACACGCCCATTAATGGAAAAAATGATCAGAGTTTTTTCCTGGTCGCTTGTGTATATATTGCCGTACCGCTGGTTGTGAAGTCAGTCAAGTCAGCCGGGCTAAGACAACAATACAACTTCCAAAATGTGGACCTTCATGATGGTTTTTGTCTTTCTGACAGGTAAGTCCTTTGCAAAGACCTGCTGTGTTACGCGGTGTTTTTTTTTTCTTTAATGACTAGTTAGAACAAAGCCATGCTGTGTCATTTTAATAGCGTGCATCCATCCTGTTCAATACAAGTTTGTTTAATTTTGTGTCTCATTTTTGCAAATAATGTGACAATTATTTCTCCTGTTTGCAGCTGGTTGCAGAACGCAAACATACAACAACTTCTTAAATGGCATATTATACAAGGTATGTTCTTCGAACCAGGTTGTGTCTGAGATTAGAAGGTAAGCTTTCTAACAGTGTATCCAACTGCTGCTTTATGATGGTTTGACATGCTTCTATTCTATCTAATCTGTGTTATTGTGCATTACAGCAGTGCCTTCAGTTCCAGCAACAGTGATCGACAATGGAAGATTGAATGCCAACCTTTCCCAACAACTAAGACTTGCTCCTGGATGAGTTTTTTTGGATCAAATGGCCAAGACTTCAACTTTGCCTGTCCAGCCAATTACGTGGTCCGAGGAGTATACAGCGAATACCAGTCTGCGTATAAAACCAGAAAGTTAGACACTTTAAATATTTCAACCATAACAATGATATATTTGCATTCAGTGATTATTATGTCATTCAGCGCTATCATTATAGTCAGCTTTTCTGTCCATGATAATGATACAAAGCTTAGCCTAAGGGTTATGTTCAGATATGCAGCAGAACAACACTAAACAATCTAGAAAAACAGGTCAAATACATAAAGTAAATTACACTTAGCACTATGCTATTCACATACGCTGAGCACCACACACCTAGACACTCTGAGTAGTCAGAGCAAAGCCAGCTGAGGAAAATTCTGTTTTGTTGATATTAAACTGCATGTGCTATGAAGAAACTGCAGTAAAATTTGCCATTCCCAACTAACTCAGACAATGCAACATCATAAAATACAATGACAGATATGGACTACTCTGAAGCCTGGACATGCATGAACACCTGAATATAATGCACTGGATTAAATGTTGAATTTTTATTTGAATTGTATTGATTAATGCAATGCAACAACACATCTAAATACAAAAATGTTATCCACTGTCTTTTCAGATGGTCTTTCCAGTGCTGCAATTCCAACAATATCGTAACATTTGACTGTCGAAATGACACTATAGCAAACTACTGGAATGAAGAATTTATCTGGCGGGTCCCCGGAGGCAACTTTTTAACAGGTGTCTCTGCCCAACAAAAGAACGTGAATGGGTAAGTCTATTAATCCTTGTTATTGATTACTAAGACTTCAGGTTTGTCTAATTCCAAAGTGTCTCACATTGATCGTAATGGTTTTGTTTTGACAGAGATCATCGCTGGCGTTACACCTACTGTCGAGCAGCTCCAGGTGAGAAGAAGTTTCTGCTGCATGTGAAACATAATGGAGACTTTTCATGCTGTTTAGAACTGACGTGACCCTTGGTTTTCTTTTAGATTCCTTGACAGTGTCGTCACAGATTATTGGTGTAAATGATCCGGTGCAGTCCTCTTTAACTCAAGGAGACATCCCAGTACGGCTCACGAGAAATGCAGCGGTGTGTACTTCCTGTAAATGGCCGACGAACTCCGGTGCGGTCCAAGTGCCGTACGTTATGAGCACTGACTTCAGCAGCTCCGAGACTACAGCCATAACTAATGCTATGGATAGCTTCAGCATGAGCACCTGCGTTGAGTTTGTACCACTCACAACACAGTTAAGCCATATCAATATTGTCAAAGAAAGTGGATGCTGGTCGTATGTGGGACGTCAGGGAGGAGCGCAAAAAGTTTCTCTTGGAAATGGATGTATTTATTACGGCATCATTCAACATGAACTGATGCACGCACTTAACTTCTGGCATGAGCAAAATAGAAATGACAGGGACAGTTGGATCCGCATCAACTTCGAGAACATCCAGACTGGAAAAGAAAACAATTTTGAGAAGTTAAACACAGACAATCTTGGTGTCGAGTATGACTACAATTCGGTTATGCATTATGGGGTTAAGGACTTCTCAGGGAATGGCAAAGATACCATCACTCCACTCATTCCCTCAGCATCAGTCGGCCAGAGGTTTGGCATGTCCGAAAGTGACGTCCTCAAGATCAACAAGCTCTACAGCTGCAGTAAGCACCAATAAAACCAATGCATTTATTTTCAGAATTAGATGTTAGATCTTTTTTTTTATACTGCTCATTTTCTTATAGGTGCTTTTCTACCGAAGTACGGAGAATGGGACAATGAGTTGGGAGGTGTTTTGAGTGTGCCCTGTGCTTCAGGACAAGTTGTCTCCCGCATTAAAAGGTAGGCTTTAGCTGCTTTTACAAAATGCATGGCCCTCTATCATTCATGCAACCCTAATGGATGCATATTCATTTCATTTTTTGGTTTCAATAGCAGTGTTCCAGTCTCTGATGGCCGCCAATGGAGAATCTCATGCAAGGCTTTTCAGAAGTCCAAAAATCCTCCGTGCCAGTGGTCAAACTATGTGAATGAGTTACAGGGAGCTATGGACTTTAGATGTCCAGATAACCAGGTCGTTGGAGGAGTCTACGCCGAACCCAGCTCCGTCAATCAAGACAGAAAGTGAGTATTCGGACACTTCTATGTTAAAGCTACTTTGGAAGAAACATTAAGAGATTTTAATGCTTCTAATCATTTTCTGATCTGTCAATGTAGATGGAAATTCCAGTGCTGCCGTGCCTCTAACTTCATCACATACAACTTCAAGAACACCCCATTCGTCAACTACTGGAGGGAGACCTTCGACTGGCCCGTTCCAAGTGATAATTATCTTGCAGGAGTGAAAAGCTCTTATGACAGCCAAACACAGTGAGTTTTTAAAATAGTGATGTGTAAGCATAGATGTATTTGGACCAGGTATGTTCCTAAATATGGCTTTGGTTTTCATTTAACAGTGATCGAAGATGGAGTTTCACCTATTGCCAAGGGAAATACCAAATGTGAAGATAATCCTCAGGGCTGCTGGAGCATGCAAATCGTTATGGTCTTTTTTGCATTTATTAAAACATTCATGGGAATTTGTTTTGATGCAGAAAATCATCATTTGAAAGGGACTTTACAATGTAATGAGTAATGAACTGTGAAAATGGCCTGTGTAAACAAACGGTCGTAATTATGAAGTGCTAATACCTCGGTTATGTTTGGAAACAATGAAAACACTTATGTTGGTGTTGCTACTTGTCACTGTTTTTAGGTGTTAATTTGTAGTTTTTTGATTTTTTTTTTAAACAGGCATAACATTAAGTTTGTTGAATTTTAGACTGTTATTAGTGTTAAGTGTCATGTTTGAATTCTTCTGCACTTTGAGCAGCATTAGATTTTCAGGGGGAAAAAAACAGAACAAAAACTACAGTACAATAGTTTTTAATCCATGTACATCTGTCTATTTTGAGAAAAAAAAATACTGTGTGTTTTGGACAGTGCAATGTTTTTATGTGTTATGTGTCTCACAACAGATAAAGCCTTTATGACTTGCCACTTTATGGATAGTTATAACTGGTTAAGAGTAAATTACTCATAAAATGTACCATTTCTCTGTTTAGAGAAGATTTTATGACATCACTTAATGTAAATGTACATTTTCATTATGTCTATATTTGGGTGTGTGCAATATGGCATTGTTTTGTAACCATGCACATACACTGCTTATGGGAAAGCACTGTAGCAATGAAGTCAGACAATGTGAATGTCTCTATGCTTTAAAATTTCTATGTTTAAGTTTAAAAATGCTTATATTATGTTCATGTTTATGTTAATGTTGATGTCCCATCAAATAAACATGGAACTCACCAGATTGAAGTTATTGTCATTATTATTTTATTATGAATTGTAACAAAGGGTGCAAAGTAGACGAGTGGTTAGCACTCTTGTCTTGTCCCTGCCCCACTGTGGCTATAATGTGGCTACTCTACCTTCCTCACACCGTCCAAAGACATTTATAAAACTTATTAACCTGCCCTGACAAAGTTGCAACAAGAATGAAACAAATTGTGCAAAATTGAGACAAAAATATTGTGCGACAGCAATGCATTCAAAGAAAAACGTTATTTCTAGAGCTGTGAACCTCAGGGCAGTAAGTGGCTGGGGAAAGCCAGAGCAGAAGCGAGGGATAAAGACGAGAGAGGGAAAAAAAATAAAAGAAATACATCAAAGCGGGAGGTAATGAAGCTTGTCCAATCCTGAAGAGGCACATAAGAAAACAGAGATACGGTGATTGTGGCACAGTCGCTGGGGGAGAGAGTCAGGGATGAATTATGATGAAGTTTCGAAAAAAGAGGCAAATGCAAGAAAGGGGAAAACAGAAGCAGGTGGACAATGTTTATTTTCCTTTGTTAAACTCACTCTTTTTGTCTTTCCCAACATTCGTATTCACTATTGTCTCTCTCTGTGTCTCCCACCTGTTTCTTTTTTTCTTGTTGCTGTGTCTTGTGAAGCGAAACCTTGGTCCTAAATGGGAACAGGGGTAGCAGTGATCACACCGCTCCTCTCCAGCAGGGCCTCTTCCTCAGCTCATTAAGCCCACAGCGGAGCTCGACTTACCTAACGGGGATATAGGGGGATTTGAGAAGAAAAGTAAGGCTGAGAGGCATGAGTCAAGATGATGCATTGGGGTTTGAGAGTAAAGGAAAAAAGGACAGATAAATAGATTATGCACAGTTAAAGGTTTTGGTTTGGGTCTTTTTTTCCCTTCCACAGTAGTGCATATGAATGTCACAAATGGCTGTAAGGGGTGACACATGAAGAGATATATGGGCTGTATGTGTTAGTCCAGGCATATATTAGAAGTCATAGGTCATTTGTCATCAGTATCATGCATCACCACCACTGTGGCCTTTAGGAGCAGGCGTTCCATTACTCCAAGTCAAGGCCATGTGTGACTGGTGCAGCTCGCTCTTCCACTTCTGGAGGACTTAATGGAGGGAATAATCATGTTGTGTCGCGCCCTCTGCTGTTGTGAGAAAATCTTGATGACTAGGTTCTTAAAGGTGAAGTTGTATTGAATTTTTAACAAGTAGTAAGAGCGTGGACATTTTTTTTTTTCTTTCAGGAAAGAGTTTGGTGTTTTGCACAGTGTGTTATCTGTATTAGCGTCTAAGACCTTAACATGTCGCATAGCAGTGGTGTCAAACTCAAAGTGGTGAGGGTTGCGAAAGTTACTAAAAATCTATTCAGGGGCTGAAGATGGTGACATTTGGAAGCTTTTATGAAGTTTTGAATGTGAGATTTCATCTTTGTTTGAGTCTTACACACAAACAATAATTTCCTCCTTTTATGGAAACTGGTTTTAGTTGGATTTGAACAGGTGTTGGTCAGATATCAACAGGTTTTAGTCAGATTTCAACAGGTTTTAGATGGATCTGAACAGGTTTTAGTTGAATTTGAACAGGTTTTAGATGGATTTGGACATGTTTTAGTTGGATTTCAACAGATTTTAGATGGATTTCAATAGGTTTTAGTTTAATTTGAACAGGTTTTAGTCAGATTTGAACAGGTTGTAGTAGTTGTAACTGTATTTGAACAGATTTTATAAATTCATTTTTTTTCATTCCATCTAAAACATCTTCAAATCCACTTAAAACATATAATCTACTAAATGTATTGAAGTGCCAACATTACAAAGGGCCGCATTTGGCCCCTGGGCCTTGAGTTTGACATGTGTGCTGTATAGCCTTTATCAAGGATTTTAATAGATGAGAATATTCAGTACATATTAAAAGGTTCGGCCAATGACATGCTCACATAGAAGGGAGTCTGATGTTAGGAAGGCTCCCATTGGCTCTTGGTAAACACTCTGCTTGTCAACACCTTATCAATGGCAAAAGAAAAATACAGAGAAAATGGCTATTCCTGCACTGGTCTGAGAAAATAGAGAAAACGGACACAAAACAAAATGTAGGAAAGAAAGAATGAAATCTTTGCCCACTTCTACTGATTAGAGGCTGTAAACGTTCTTTCAGGCAAATCTTACCTATGCATCATAAACCAGACCATCACTTCTATCCCAAATGGTGCAAAGATGAGGATAGTGATATTTCTGCTTTACAACTTGCTTTACAAGCTCATATCAGGTCATCGTGCCTTTGATCAGCCGCTTCTCCTCCACTTCGCTTTACTTTGAACCCTTCCGTTTCCCTCCTCCTCCACACATGGCTGCCAGGTCAGGTGAGGGCCAGCATGAAGAGTTTGAGCCGACGGAACTTCGGCTACTCGCTAAGGTCAACATTGCAGTGGCAAACCGGCAGCTATTTATGGAAGGTCCTGTGAATTGTAGTAAGTAGCAAACAAAGAGATGCTTCACCTTCCAGAGAGGAGAGGGCAGAAAAGAGCGCTATTCTTATCCAGGACTTTTTGGAGGCTTTGCAAGGCATCAGGAACAAGAACCTGAACTTCACAAGGATCTGCCTGCATTATGTTCCATCAGCTAATCCTTGACTGGGGCGCTCCATTCTACTTGTGTATGCTCCTTCCTGCCTAAGCTCCACTATGTTCACCCAGTCTTACTTCCTGCCAGCTCAGATCCCTTCGTGGATTAGCTAACACTTTCTTTTGCCCTGAGCGTAATGTAATGGCACCTTTTTTTTTTTTTTTTTTCCAGGTTTGTCTGTGCAACCTCTGTAAGATTTTCCAGCCTCCACCAAGAAATACATATGTATACCCAATTATATGAATTTAAGATGCACTTTTAAGTATTCCTAAGCAAAATAACGAAAAGTGCACAATGCAAAACAATCAGAGCACGGGAATCCATTGGGCTACAAACTGCAGCTATATCACATTTTAGAGGTCATCACGTTTCATTAATCTGAAATTATCTCTTTGTTGCCGTTAAATGTGTTTTTGGTTAAGTATTCTGACAAATAGAAGTGGCCTTGCGTATTCCTTGAGTAAATGTATTCGTGCAGTTTTTGACTCTCATTAATCTTGTCGACTGTCATTTAAACGTCACCTTCATTTCCACTTGATGAATCACATTTTGGAAAGAGGCCACACACTTTGTCATTAATTCTGTTTTGCAAAGGACTAACGCAAGCGGCATTGACTAATTACCCCAAAGGCTGTTGGACAACTTTGAACCTTCCTGCCATTTTCTTTCCTAAGTACAGCATGTACAGTCAGAACCTGTTTTAAATCACACTGTCTTGGTGAGAGTGAGGTTATACACAACACACAAGTGGCTGATATGTGTTCAGAATCTGAGCGCTCCCTTTAAGATAAGACCTAGAACTCCAGACATTTAGGATGAGCTTATGCTAAAGGCGTTTTGGGCATCTGCCTCGGCTGCCTTTTGGACTAACCCTGATAAGCTATTCTGGATATGCCTAAACAGATGGACGCCTGGCACAACAGTCCAGTCAACTGGGCTGGGAGCGTCTCGGCGTTCCCCCAGAAAAACTGGGAAAGGAATCTAGAAGGAATAGTGTCTGGACATCTTTGTGTGACTGCTGTTGTAACCAAAAGATTCATTTGTCTAAACCTTAAAACCAACCCTATCTTTTTCAGACCCTAAATAAGCATTATTGGGTCTGGAATCCCTTTCCATTATAATAGGTGTGCCCAAACTGTTTCAAAGTGGGCCAAAGTGTAAATGTATTAGTGGGCTACAGGCCACACGAAAAATCTTTTGTATGTAATGAAAAGAAATACTCTTCCTCTCAGGTTTATTTAAAAGGTCTTTTGTCTGCGTGCCACTGCTTCTGCTGCTCCATTTTGCTCTGATGAGGCAGCACCTAATTGGAAATCAATGAACTTAAGCTATGTATATAAAGCTATATACTGTTTGACCCAGATCTTTCAAAAAAAAAAAAAAAAAAATCCATCTTTTTTTTTTTTTTTTTTTTTTTTTTACAATGGCTAAGTTGCTTGACCGTCATTGCCAATTAAAGCAGAAGTTAGTATGCAATGTCAGTCACTGGCCAATTTGGACCCCTGGCCCCCACTTTGGGCACCCCTGCTTTATAACAATTTCAATTTGGTAGAAATACAATGCAACAATCAACAGTTTATCAGGGCTTTATGTACTTCTTTGTCTCTCTTACAGGTTGCATGTCTGTTCCATTGCGTCCAAATCAGAGCTCAGATAAGTTCTTTGTATATATCCAAAAAAAAAAAAAAAATTAGGATGGTTAACGTAAGTGATAGCTGTTTACCTTTTGCAACATTGTAAGAAAAAAATTGAAAAATGATGTTTGAATTGTAAAGAAATAATGTCTACCTCAATGTGTCTTACCTTATGTGGGAGATGTGTCACAATCTAAAAAATCCAAAATATGTTCAGGAGAATACCGATAGAATAAAGCTGCAAGCAAACGCAGAAAAAAAGAAATGTGGACAGGGAAGTAAATGAGTGGTCTGTTCCGTGAAGCAAGGCAACAGTATACTGAGCAGGAAAGATTACTCCTCTCTAATGCTGTGCTCAATGAGGGAGAACTTGACAAGAATAAATTCTCGTCCTGGAGATGAGCGTTTTACACGCAGCAACATTCTCCAAATCACCTCACATCACTCAGGCCTACCCTCGAAATAAGCCCCATTCTGCACCAGACAACTTCTTTTATCACATTATTTTCCCCCCGTTTGCCTTTTCACTCATTTCTTCCACCCTTTTTGTGACTAACTGGTTTTGCCGAGTTATTGGTTTGTCAACTGAGTGTATTGTTTGGGAGTTCAGTAAAAATGACGTCTTTTTTATCATTTAAAGTGCATTTTACTGACTTTGACAAAAAAAAGACTGTCCTGTAAAGAGGAAGTGCCTTGTAAATAACACACTATAAATGCAGTGTCCTTCACCTTAGCCGCCGAAGGTTAGGTAAACATCTTGTAACCACAACTCACATAAAGGTTATAGGTTTGGAAGACTGCACTATAACTCGCCGGATGTTACCAGTTCACTGCATGAAGACGCTTGGGGGAAAAAAATGGTTTCTGTCCATTTTGTCAAGCTCTTTGACAAGAAATGGTTTCCAAGTAGCTTTTAACTCTCGCTGTCATCTGTCATTTTCGAACAGTTGCCTTCATTTCCACATGATGAATCACATTTTGGAAAGAGGCCACACACTTTGCCATTGACTATTTCGCAAATGACTGATGTGCAGCACTGATGGATCACTCAATCGGCCAGTGAGACGTTTTGGAAATCCTTCCTGTTCCCGCAGAAAAATGGATTTCAAGTGCCAGCTTTAACAGTTTTTGAGTGCGTTTGTCGGATGAAAATGTCTAGCACATGCCAGATTTGTTGAATCTCTAACCAGATCTGGCACTGCTTTACTGAGTGGCAATGGGCAAACATGTACCATCATCCCACTCTTTGAAATGAAGCTGCAACAAAGTCTCCAGAATCAAAAAGTTGTTGTGCACATCACTACAAAGCGGGTTTATCACGTTTGAAGCTACACTGTGTACCACATGCCATTCTAAATATTTTTTATGTCTTTATTTATCTCATGAGTAACAATTAGATCTTGGCATCACACTGGATGTATTTGTGGTAAGCAATGATTATTCAGAGACACTGACAAAAACATTTCAGGCCTTTACAGTGTTGTGTCTGTTTGCAAATCCTGTGATGATAAAGATCAAGGCCTTCTGCAAAGATTGATTAAACAAATGCTAACTGAACAGAGCTACTACACTATCTGTGTTCTCTGGTTTTGAAGTAGTCAACAGGTCAAGGCAGAAGAAAATATTGTCTGTCAATCCTGGCTTATAGTTATTTTAAAGCAAAAACAACAACGAAGACTAAGTCCTGGTTATTGTATCTGATTCACTTTCCTGGATCCTACCTCGATTTTTCCTACTGTTAACATGGCCACAACACACAGCCTTTATTAGAGCATGTTAACAGCTATGGTAGCCCTGCAGGGACATGCTATAGTCTATGAACAAACCAAGTGGACATAGTTCTGATGGTGATTCTTTTCACAAATTGGAAACTCAGTCAAAGTACATAATAATAGTTTCTGAACTGCGACAGAAAGATGAATGTGCTGCAGTTTCTGTTTGAGTGTTATTTTCATGAGGTTATACACTATTGAAAACATGAGTAACTGCATTTTTCCCCATTTTTATAAGACGGATAGATTTGTATTTGTTGTTTTTTGTGCTTAGATAATGCTAAGGTGTATCCTGAAGTGCCTACAACCCAGTTTTGACTGCTCACATCACTCAGCAGAGGATTATGTACCTGCCCACTTTGGATATGACCATATTCTACGGGTACAAAAGTTTATATCCGGGCAGGCACCACAAAATACTAATCATTACATTAAATTTAAGTTTAGAGCTTACCTTAAATTTTTAGCTTTGGAGTGTTAGTTGTAGACTGTAGTGATCCTGTAATTATCTCTGTCTCATTAAACATTGCATGGAAGCATTGCCAACATTTATCCATGTTTAATTTGCTGTTTCTCTATTTTTATCTTATTTGAGATGTTTTGCTGTAAAATAATACATATACATAATAACACATCGTTGACATCAGTGTCAACCAATGGGAGCGTTCATTTTTACCAGAAGCGAGCAGTGATTGGCTAAAATCCTGCTGTGGGCTGATCATTTTCATCTATTAAAATCCTTAATTATAAAGCCTAGATCACATCTTAAGGTCTCATTTTTTTCACAGATAATTACTGTTACAATGAGCTGTTAAGTGATTAAACTGTCAAACTAAACACAACAGTAAAAGAAAATCAGGTAATGGCCTTTTAAACAAAGAGACATGTTTTAATAAAGGTTTTTTAATCATTCTATTATTCTGCTTTTGACCAGACTGAGAGACTCCAGACCTGAAGAGCACCAAAAGGACCCATGTTTCATCCAAGCAGCTCTCTAGCCACATTTTGTTTGAACTATTGAAAACAGTTTTAACTTTGTGCTACAACATTCTACAAAATACACTGTCAGGTTGTCAGGTTGCAAGGAAAAACTGAGTCGTAAAGTGCTACTGTTTCTGCAGTGTAACGGGCAATAAATGCTTTAATTTTGTATTCTGAGTAGCTAACCCCTTTACACGTAATTTGTTACAGCATCTTGTGAATAATGAATAGTAGACACATTTCTCAAGGACTGTGTTAAAAAAACCAAAACAAAGTACTCTGTAATACATTTTTTCCAAAGCCAAAAGGTTGCCAAAGAAAGGGTTTTATTTTGATTCATTTTCGCTGAAAATATTTTGTATTTAATCTACAGCCTACAAGGCCTGTTTGTCTTTCATTTACCTTCACCTTCAGTCCCAGCCATGTTTTTGGTTATGGCTGCCACCTGTGTCCTTCTGTAGTTGTGTCTACTGAAATCCAAAGTTATTCTGTTTGGACGCCATGGCTGCAGACTCCCAAACATTCTACATCCCAGACAAGTGACTGCCTCTTGCTGTGAATCCACCGTGGGAACAGAAAAGCTGATTGGACGAAGGGATTAATTGATTAGATGCCACAAAAGAAAAGAGAAAAAGAAGGGAAAGAGTGATTAGTTAATTCTCTCTTTGGAAAACAGTCAAGGCGAAAAGCACTTTTTAGAAAAGAGAAGCGGAAAGCGGTGCTTGTGGTAATGAATGGGTTTAGGTCAAAGTCTTTCATCCCAGTACAGAAAGACAAAAGAGATAAAAGGGGAAGAAACAAAGAATCTAGTGTGATAACAGTGCTAGTCTACAGTAATGAAAGGTTCCAGGTTATGTGGATGCTCATATAGACAGAACGAGCTATTGAAATGAAAGGTCATAGGTCGGCGACTCACTCTTTATAGAGACCAGACTGAAAGAACCGTCCGACAGACAGAGTGATAAAAGTCCACACAAATAGCACTGCTCCTTTGACCTTGGAAGGTGGAATGTGCATTCAGCGTCAGAGCCAGAATTCCTGAATCCCATGGGTCTTAGTGAACTAAAAAAGGTCTGGGTCAGGGATCAAAACAAAGGGGCACACACAATAGGAGCACAGGTTGTAGTCGAGTTGTCCCTGGAGACAATGGAGGTGTACTGAGCTACTTTTTATTTATTATTACTTTGATAAAGAATTTAATTTCAGTCATTTCTTGCACAGCTTAGTATGACTACTTCAGTTAGGCCATTTAACGGGTCCAAGCTTACATACATAGGATGGAATTGCTGCATTTGTGGTCCATGTGGTCTTGAGATTTCACGGCATTTCTCAAAAATGCGTTAAGCTTATTTGGAGCATTAAACACTCATAAACTAATAAAATAATTGAAGTCTTTTCTGTGTAGCATGATAATATTCTGACTTTCTGAGTTGAAAGTTGAAGATTTCTGTAGAGACTGAAGGTGCACCATATATTGACTGATGATTATATCCTTTAAAAAGACAACAATTCACAATGCTTATTAACTATTTTTAATTTTGTTCATTCCTTCAATACTGAATGAATGGATTAAAATAAATATTGTCCCTTCATGCTAGGGATATGCGGTTAAAAATGATCTCTTGCCTGCTTTGCCAATACAATGCTTTCGGAAAAAAAAAGTCAGAAAAACTTGAACAATGAATCTTGAAATTGAGTTTTGTTCCTTTTAAACTTCAACTCCTAGTTTACATCCATTAAAAAAAAAAAAAAAAATCTGGTTATTGGACCTGGGCACTCATTCCAGTTTCTCCTGTTTCATGTAAACATAGTGAAGATTATGGCTTTCTTGGAGGTTTTGGTTATGAAAGGGACTAACTTAACAACAATAATCCCTTAAACTGTTCTGCGTTATCTCAGTGACATTTAACCAACACATCAAACTTCAGCCCATATCATGATGATCTCTTTGTAGCCGGGACACTAAATAGAGTCACAAGTGTAAGCTTCTGCAGCAACTGTATCCCAGCAGGACTCCACACTGTAGTAACTTACGATCAAGCTTGAGTTCAGACAAATAAAACTAGCAGTTATCATCTAACTTCCATGCCTTTGACGGGAAGGTGCTTTATTTCTTACAAACTCTCCCCACGTCTCATTTGCATTCACTATGTTCATATTTAAGAGGGATATATTAAGGTTGTGCATTGTTCTCTCTTCTAGACATATATGCTCTCATTTACTGTGACTCACCTGTCTACAGAAAGCTGTTTAAAGTGTAGTTTCTTTTCTTGACAAAAATCGACTAAAGATTCTGCCAAATATAAGCCTCACTGGTGTCTCAAGGCAACAGAGAAAAATCACAAAACATTACTGTCAAGATTCTTGTGAAGTGTGTGATGAAATTCAGTTTCAGGAAGCTTCCATCGTCTGAACCCAGCTCAGACCCAGGAGTGTTGCCCTTTTTCTCCAGTTGGTTATTCAGTTGCCATCCTGCTTCTCCATCAACAGTGCCAGCTCTTTGGCTGTTGTCATCAAAGGGGATGTTTATGTGCATCTCCTTCCACTTGACATTTGCTGACCTTGAGAATAATCAAAGCTTGTATTCTGGCGTCTTTTAGTAAAAGTTAATTGTGCATGGATTGAGTGGCGCTCCTGCCCAGTTGGCATCCTGGACTGAAGCACTATTGTGCAATAAAATGGAATTATGCCCTTAATCACTGCCCTCTCTCCTTGCTCTCTTTATCTGCTTCCTTCCACACTGCCTCGCTGTTTTTTGCCTTTCTTTTTGAAGTCATTATAGGATCCTGGGACAGTTTTATGGCATTTATTCTGCTTGGCAGTTCCCCCCTCCTTTCCCCACTCTCATCTCTTTCTCCTTTCTCTCATCATCCCTCTCTCTTTCTGTTAATTACCCTTGCAGTCTTATCTGTCGACACCCTTCAAACCCGCGGCTCCCTGTCATGAATCAAGCGCCCCCCCTCCTACCCAGAACCGTACTCCTTCCCCAGCCGTATCAGCCAAACAATTAACCAACCGGATCGCTCTAATTAAGCGTCACATGGAGACACATGCAGGCTCCACCTTTTCCTTTGTGCCCATACTTATCTGTTCACCGACTTTACATGCGTCGAGCACCTTGGGGCGAATACTTTCAGTCTAGAGTAAGGATAGGAGTGAGATGGAGGTGGCTTTAGCAACATGTATCACAACTCCATTTCTACGTCCTTGTGCGTGTTTCTTATAGCTTTTTATGTAGAATATACACAACATGCCTGTATTTCATTCATCAAACTTTGAAAAATGCTGTCCTTTTGTGTAAAAACTCACGTTCTATAAGATTTAGCATACTTCTTTTATGTAAATGACACAGGGGCAAACAGACAAGTTACTGTAAATACACTTATAATTGCTTGGGAAGCCATCCTAATTCTGTTTTGGTTCAATACAAAGAATAAGGCTCAATCTGATTACATCAAATTGCTTGGGAAAACGTTGGGATACATCCTTACACTTATGCAGTGACCTGGATGTACTTCAAGGTCACTATAATAAGAACTGTCTGAATTCTCACTTCAGGAAGAAACAGAGATAGTAAAGGAGCTTCAGGGGCTGTTTACACAACAACACGTTTTGCTGAATCTGCAGTGATTCTGTTGAGGATTGGCCACAAAAAAGCAAACTTTTGAATCCACCAGAGGAGGTTTTTGTTTCGCTGCAGCTGCCACTCCGCTCCAGAGTAAACTGTGACGCCAGTGTCCTCTCTGTAGATAATGATGTCATAGGCACAACAGGCATATGCAACGACTCTACAGGTGAAGAGGGGCAGCAAAAGTAGCAAAAAGGAAACCTACCCCATACTTAGATAAATTGTGTCGTAATATTGTCGAATTAGCAACGGCATGACTGTTTCCCAAGCAGCATTCTCATATAAACAGCCCCTCAGTGCTTTGTTTTTATTCCCTCTAGATATTCCTCAGTGAAAGGAGAGGAGCATACTGGCATCCCACAATCAAACCTACATGTGAGTTTCGAATGATTTTGATGGTACTTTGCATCCACTACTATTTTGTAAATAAGTGGAATAAAGACATTGCTCTAGAGCCTTCGTGTCATGTGCCTCACTTTTATTTGAACTATTACTTAGCACACATTGTCTAAACTTGAACCCGCCCACAACAGAGAAGCTGCTCTTTTTTCTGTTGACCTAATGACGTTCACAAAGGTCAAGGAACAATTGTTGGTTAAGGACATATAGGAGCTATTATTTTTGAATAATTCATAATAAGCCTTGGTCTGGTCTCTGTGGATTTCAAGGGTACAATACTAACAGATTCATAAATGCCTCTGGACGAGATTGAAAAACAAAAGCCCATCGTCTCATTTCATAAAAATGTCTTTGATTAGTCCGACAGGATATCTACCAAGTTGTAATAGCTGTGAGGTGATGGGATTGCAGACTTAGTAAAAAAAACAGAAATTTTATAATGTGATTACTAAGAACTGGTGAAAATAACCCTGTTAATTGCTCATGTTTACCACCTTTCCAGTAACTAGCTCTAGGTTTTGGTTTGTCGTTGGTTCAAGCTGTAAATGTTAGCAGTAAATCTTCTTCTCTGGGTAAAGAGACAATGTAAGTGTTGTAATCTTCTCCAGTTGGGGTAAAGCTGTCATCAGAAGACCTTCGAATGAGTAGCCATTAGCATTTTGAGCACCTCCATTGGGGCTCATTGGCGGCGTCTGATTTCGTGGCAGGGTTGGAGGGTGCTCTCGTCTTAGGATTTAATGGAGGAGTCTGTGGCAAAAGTTGGAGCAATTCAGCGTCCTCTCAGGGTTCAGGTTCAGGTAACTTAATATGTATCTGTCAGTAAAATGGGTTGCAGGGCAGAGGAGCATGTGGATAGGCCTCTGTTTTGGAGCACAGGTGTGGTCTGTCTCTTTACTCCAGGACTCGCCTGCTCAGCACCGGTATAAAGGTATTCTAATCAGGTCATTAGAGGAGTTTAATGCTGACATTTGCGTAATATTAAAATGTTATAATGGGTATTTTTGCATACAAATGGTAATAACCTTGGTGCAGCAACCCAACACTTCCCTTTTAAGCGCCTGCCACAGTGGATTTTTGTGATTAACTAGTTGTGGAAAAGTATATGTGCTGGTTTTGAGCAATGATATAACCAAAGATCCATTAAGACAAATATCAGTGTCTATAGTATGTAAACCAACGCATGCTAATGACTTATCCCACTCTCTTTTTCAAAAATACCCAAACCCAGTTGATGTCTTTATTCAAACGCCACTCAACCTTACATTCCTGCCCTCATACTTCCAAAGTATGCTCTATTTGCAGGTTTGGTGTTAAATAAAATGACAGGAAAGGTCTTGAAAGCCAAGTCTCCTGTAGTTAACCTTGAACAGCCCGGCCTGTATGATTGATGACTTTAATACATTGGATGCAATAAAGCAGAACTAAATACAAATTTGGCGATAATGGCATTGTTCATGATCTCACTTCATTACCGCTTTTAAAAGTGGTAGATGACCTATATAGGATACTGTACCGTTTCACTTTGACTCTCGCTCTTATGCCTAACTTTATGCAAGCCTAACACATTTGATGGATTACAGTAATGGAAGAGTTGAGTGCGGGGATGCATATTGCTCTGATGTAAGCAGTAAAACACTTGAAAGGGCTCTTTGACGTGAAAAGAGAGTGTTAAGTGCACAGTTTGAATAAAGACAAGACGGACATGTTTCCATAAAGCTGACAAGCAATCACAGCATCCCTTTCTCCGTCTTTATCCTTCTTCCATCTCTTCTTCTCAACCGCAAACATGTCCGCGGCATCGCTTTCCGAACACGGCGAGACACGTTCAACAAGGGCAACACGGTGAAAGCAATTGGGTGTGGAAGAAGATTTTTTTTTTTTTGTAATTATCCCACCCTCCCCGTGCCACCGTCGACACGGAAAATATTACCCACATGAACAGAAGCAATCACTTTTCTCCTCAAGGTGTCGGATACACTTATTACGTTGCAACCAGGATGATTTGAAATGCATAATCCTTCTCCCTTGCGCTTCCTTGTCTGCATTTATTTAATAATTTCCCACCAATAACCGTATGAATATCATTAAAAAAAATGTCACCGCGACAGTTAGTGCCAGAATGCAAGAGTCCCAGAAGTACCTGTCCGTCTTACAGCTTTTATTATTTGTTTATGGTAAAGAAAAGCACTGATTGACTGGTGGAACGGTAAAATGGCGGAATAAATGACAAGGTGGAAAATGACGAGATACAAGGACAGAGCTGGAATTCTTCTATTCACTGCTGGTATAGAAGCAGATGCTGTTTTCAATGCACATTACACTGCATTTATGGTTAATTGTGAGAACATTGTGCTTTCTACTGGACGGCTGCCAGTTGAAATCCCTGAATGGAATATCAAAGCTGGAAGAAGTGCATATAAGGTGCTGTCATTGTCGGTGCGCATTGTGGCGGTTAAACGAGGGATTTGTGTGGTGTTGAGTGAATGTGCTTGTATGCAAAACTGCCCTATAACTACTCCCCTTGGATTTTATTAAAATGTGCTGCTTGCCAGGTAAATCTGGCCCGAGCTGGAGAAGTCTATTAAACTGAGATGCTGGTGGATAATAGTGAAACATTAGACACAGTTTTCAGAATGAAACCAATTTCCAAACCAATTCCTAGGAACAGCAGTTTCACAATTTTGTTTTACTAACACACAGCTGTGTATCTGAGCCGACAGTTTGGGGTTTTGTCTGGCTTTATTGAGAGTCCAGGTTTGTCGCACTGCCTTCCTGCCCACATGGTCTCTGGTGATAAGACCAAGGTAATCCCTTAAAATGTTTTTCTTCTTTGGTGGTGTTCTGCCCCAAGCTCTGTTCTCTTACTCCGAGTTTAGTGCTAATGTGGATCCATTTTTTTTAACCGGCATGTAGTCAACCTTGTATATTCCCATCTTAACACTCTGTAAGCTGAGCAAGTTTTTATCATTTTGTCTCGTCTAGATTTTCTGACTAAAAAACCCTGATAAACATCATTACCGTGGAGCACAGTGAAGCTCTATACATCTTTTATCAGCCAACAGAAGCTAACAGAATGAATGTCCTCTGCCCATGTCTGTATCTGTATCATAAAAACTGTAAAGGAATAAGAAGTGTCGGATGCATAAAACTGTTTTACTGTTTGAAGATTAGATGAGTTCTGAGTCGAACTATGAGGAAGAATATGCACTCTTCTTTTCTGGTTTGATCTTGACTTGGGTTAATCCTCAAAGGGAGCCAAAATTGTTATCATTTTTAATTGAAGGCAATGTCAATAATTCAAAGTATTGGCCTATTTTTGCTATTTGAGTACCGTAAAGAGTTTCAATTACATAATGCCTTGTAAAGAGATCACGTTCCAGGAAAGTTACATTGGAGGTTTCTGTCCAGCTCAGGATCCTTTGTCGTTCCCCTTAGACGATCTCATATTTAAGAACCACTAAATGATCATGAGAATATATTTTTGTACTAAAAGTTAAAAAAAAAAAAAACACTTTACAAAAACTGAAACTTAACTTCTTTACTGAAATTATACTGTGCAAAAGTTATGTCATGTTTGTTTTGTGCTGTTGAGCTGTGAACTGGCCTCAGAGATGATTGTTGTGAACTGTGAACTGTGTGAAAGCAACACTTGGAGTCGTTCCATGTGTTGTTTTGTTTGTCACTAAACAGAACACGTAACTACCCTGAAGACAATTCCTTACTGACCATAATGATGTAAATATTTTGTCATTTACAGTCAGTAAAGCAGATTGAATGCATTTGTACACTTCTTCATCTTCTCTATTCTCAACTAATAGTCCAACAATGCAATCCTGGGGTTTCTTTTTTCATTAGAACTGTTGATTTACATTTGATCCTATGCACAGTCAATGTCTTGCACTTTCTTCATGCTTTTTCCTGCACTTTTCATGCTCATTTTAATAAGACACAATTATTCCGACAGATAACCTTGTTCCCCCTCCCCCATGAGCTGACTCAGGTGCTCAGGTCTGTAATAATACTCGTCTGTGTGGACTGAGAGCTTCCATGTCTTTATAATTTACTGCTGCTGTGCATCGATGTTTACTTGCACTCTGTTATGTAAGTGATAGCTTACTCACTTCATAAAACTTATGTGGCGGAATAATGACCTGACCATTCCTGATGGTGCTAATTTATTCTAAGTACCATGATCATTAGTGGGAGTTTGTCACTCCAGCTGAAGGATGGGTCTAGTCCACACAACACAGTAAGGTACATTATACATCTGGGTAATGAGCTATGGTGATTCTGACAACGAGCTGCCACATATTATGAAAAATCATTTGTGTCACTGTAGTTCTTGAAACAGAACTTCATTATAGATTACATCATTCATTTTAACTTTTTAGAGACTTAAAAAAAGAATTATCTTAAATAGGTGTGACATTTGCTATTAGCTTCCAGTGAAAATTTGTAAATGTAAGACTTATATATTACACAAATATGTTGTAAAAGATGAGAGGAAATGCATATTGATGGAACTGGTTCAGGTGAGATACCTGCTCTTAGTGCCCCGTCACTCAGGGTTTGGACTTCATTTTTGAAAAGAATTAAAACATTTAACATGTTTTCTCTTGGATTATGACTAATTCTTACAAGAACAAGATATACATTACTAAAGAAAATTCCCATTTTCTTTTTTTCCTGCAACCTACAGCTTCATTGGAAATGAGGCTTTTGACCCCAGCAGTGGACACAGAGAGCTGGTAGCTCCACTGAAGCAGTTGGTGCTTACACGGATTGCAATTACTGAGTAATAGGTGGGCTTTGTGTGTTGCTTTCATTTATATGTTGCTTGCACCTGCTTTTGTCTTCTTCAATTCTTTTTAAAGGCATCAGTGTGAACTGTGCACTGAAGCTAACCTTAGTTTGTGGCTTTATATACAGTACACAGGTACAGTCGCTAAAAACAAATTTATCAACATATATCATCAGCTCACTCCTTTATTTAAATCACTGTCAGTGGCAAATATATGTAATTCATCTATTTACTTGAGCGGCTGCAGTTGTTTAAAAGGGAAAGTTAATAGTCTCTGTATTACGCCAAAGACCTTGAAGACATTTAAAATTAGCCTTGCTTTTTGCGCTCTGAAATTCATTCCTTCTCAGACTTTCTTACTCTCCAAATAAACAATTACAGCTGCACTTACAGTACGCGTCCTTAGACACACATCATCCAAGCATCAATATGCTGGAGGCGTTCTCCACAGGACTAAGCTGATGACTGCAGAACTAACTGTCAGGGCTAATAATTACCCTGCATAACCAATAAATTTGAGGCCGATTAGAAAATGACAGTGGATAACTCTGCACTTCAGTGCTGTGACAGGTGCGGCGTGCCTGTTAAGTAACACATATTTTGCAGCGTCTCCTGCTGATTGTCTTCAAAATATTTTGCCCACACAGCAGAGTGTCGCCGTGTGATCTGACAAAACGCTGTGGCGTAAAGCAGCGCTGACACGCCTGGCTGCCACCGCTCGAGAGGGGTTAAACTCACACGCCAATGATTGGAGCTACTTAAGTGCTGTCAAGGCACAAAATTGGACAGAGCACCAGGCTGAATAATTACAGAATAACAAGGGAGAAGGGGGTCTTTGTTTGGCCAAGGGAGGAAAAATAATTGATTTAGAAAGAGGAGGGGCTGCAAAGATTTTTTCAGACTTTTTTTTTCACGCACCAGAGGACAGGCAAGGTCTCCCGCAGTGGCACTTGGCATCGGCGGGAACTTCCAACTCACTCGAACGAAGAGCAGGGAGAGCAAGAAAAAATGTAATTAATTGGATCAGATTAAAATTAATGAAGTAATTAAGGAGCTGACTGGCCTAGTTCTTCCAGTAGAGAAGTGGAGAACGTCGCACTGGCGGCAGGAGTTAGCAGGAGTGGCACTGAGCAGAGACACAGCAAGGATTAGTCCGACTTCACTTCAGAGCTGCTACAGGTAATAATGAAGAGGGAATGGAACGCCGGAAATAAACAGCACTTTTAATTTGTTTTGTCATTAAGTGCTTGTAGTTGGACTGCTGTCGGCCATGTCGTTATTTTGTGTAAAGAGTAAAAAAATCGACTTGATACTCCTGGTCTATCGATTTAAACTCAAGGGAATATATTTTTGGGTGCGTAGAAAATAAAAATTTATTATTTTATTTTTATAATAGATCTGAAATCTTAAACAAATTAATCTGTTACAGCAAGGAAAAAATAAAACCACAAAAAAGTACCAATTATTATTCATATTTATGCAATCCAATTAAATTCCAAAAAGTGTGTATGCTACAATTTTAAAATATTTTCACATGAAGTTAAAAGGGTAACTTGCAGGGTTGTTTAAGGCTACAGTATTTTTATGAATACAGTGAAATCAGCTACAATGCAACTTATGAAGGCTGATCAATCTGCTTAGTTGTGCATTATAGACAAATAAAATAAAAACAACAGGCTTCTGATGAAAACAGCCTAGGTGCAAATAAATGCACAAACTGAACCCATACCACGCATGAAAGTCACACTGGACAACACCTTTTTAAACTGTTTGGTAAAATAAGAGCATATTTTTTCTGTTGACACCAATCGATTCAAAAAATCGAGTCTCTGTTGTAACCTGGAGCAGAGGTTATCAACATGGACCTGCAACTGAATGAACTGACAAGGTATTTGTAGAATATCGCTGGGTAAGTTGGAGTTTCATAAATAAAAACAGGATTGTGGTCACAAATAAGAGCAAATATGATGGATGTCTTCTGTCACTCTTAATCTGGACATACACTATGAGATTTTAGCACGTTTCATATAGAACCCCAATTCACACTGTACGATTAAATTGCAAATGAGGAAAGCCAAAGATCGCAATTTATTTACTCACACTATACAACTCGATAGTTTCATGACCAGTCAGAATATCATGTGACCCTCTGACCTTTGTCGGTCGGGAGTGTGTCGAGAGGGGTTAAAAGCCTGTCGTAACCCCCCATACCCAGCACTACAAGAACGCACAATGAAACTGAAATCTGGCTTCACTCAAAAATTGCCATACGACCAGAATTCAGGGCAAATTTGAGCCGAAAATCACAAGTGTATACCCAGCTTTAGCCGAAGATCAATCCCATAACCTTCTTGATGTGAAGTTGGTTAATTTATTTGCCCATTTTTCCTGTCACAGGCTTAATTATCTTTTTTAAGATGGCAGCTCAATTTGCTCAGCAGGGCATCATAACCAAATAAACCTATACAGCTATTGTATAAAAAGCACATTATAAAGGATGTCCAGATACTAATATTCTGCAGCTCATACTCACACTTTGTACTTGTATGGGCTAGTACTAATACACCCATACTCATTCTGGAAAAGTGTGTTTTGGGGAGTTCTCTACAAAAATCAGCAGCACTCACAATACAACCATTTAACACCCAATGTTCTTGTATTCAATGACTGGAGTTTTAAAGTTTTAGAAGTTCTGGTGGCTTCTTAATCATCCCACATTACTGTGACACCAGCCTAATTAGCAAGACCTTTTTATACCGCGTGTATAGTCACGACTCGTCTTCTTACCTATTATCTGCCTGTCTTCTCAATTAAGACAAATAAATGCCCCTATGGACCACCACCAAACTAAACTACTGCAAATCACAGCTCTTTTTGTCTCGATTTTCTCTCATATTCCCTCTTGGACATCTTTTTCCACTTTAAGCCTGTTTCTATTTTCGACCATGCTTCCGCCACAACACTAATCTTTCCATGATCTACTTTCTTTGTCTTTAATGAAAGCCTCCACTAACACACTTCCCACTGGACCCTTCCCTTATTGTCATTCTGCACCATTATCTCATCAGCGCTCACTGTTCACATTTCTCTGATAACGACCACGCATGTCCAGTCTGCCACAATGGGCCGACTCCACTCGACGAGGCCAAAGGAAGTGTGTGTGCGCGAGTAAGAGAATCTCAATTAATGGAAAGGAGCGCCAGCGTGGACAGGAAGAGCAAAATTGGGAATTAGTGACTCTCAGTAGAGGAGTGGAGGCAAATCAGATTTTATGACCCCACGCGTATTAGAGCGGAGAAGATTAGCTGAGAGGGCAAGCGATGAAGAGACGGCACGTGTGAGACGAATGCTCAAGAAGCCGCCATTTATTTTATTTTCCTAATTTCCTTTTCCGCACAAGGTATCATGGGATGCACTTAATAACACATATTTATCTGGGGAAGGATTGGGCTGAATATTAATTAATATATTGCATACTCCTCCTCACTATCCTCTTTTATATTAATGTGGTGATGCATTAAAGAAACTGTACACTTGGATCGAGGCCTTTCAACAGCCCAATGATGCAAAGAGACTTGTTTGATGAGATCGTGGCAGCGTTTGCCGTCGGCGAAAGTTTAATCAGGAAACATGAGGACATTATTCAGCAATCTTAAAGAATCTCAAAATGTGTGCGTGTTTGCACAAGATTTAAACGAAGGATCATGTTCAGACCACTTCAAATCAAGGTAATGACTTACAGGGTCAGTTTAAACCAACAGTGTATTTGAGGTATTTGGGCAGCACTAGTCGCTCTGCATTTCAAACTATCATGTTGATGCTGTGTTGCTGTTCACTGTGTCATCTACCCAAACTTTGAACGTGAGGGTCCACAACTTGAAACAGTTATGATTGCAATGTTCTACCATAACTTAGTAGTTTTCTTTATGTTTCTTTTCATGATCCTTTCTCAATCCACATCTCTCCTCGCAACACATCAAAAAAGTGTTCCCTTCAATGCTGAAACAGGATGTATTTATAGGTTTACACAATATGGTAAAAGGACCAAGCACACAGACAGTGAATTTTTCGATAAGGCTGTTTCCTGTTGAGGATAAAGACTGGACACTCTCTACTGTCCATGCTGATGGTGCAACTGATATCATGAGACTAAGAAATCCTGCACCAAGAATAGAGCATATACAGTGTTAGGCTAGTCTAGTCATGATCAGATATGATACACAGTGACCTTAACCTCTCTGGTGCATTTGCGTTTATGAATATCAGTGTCATCAAACTCTCCAGTAACAGAAAGATAGCTAGATCCTTCATGCAAAAATGTCTTTTAATGTGAGCCAGAAGTGTTTCCTCTGAGTGGAAGGGTATGGATCGGGTCAGTAAGGCATAGTTTGGTTTTCTCTGTGTTGAGTTTAGGGAACATCGTCTACTACATAAACATTGACATCAAGCAAGTAACACAAGTTTTGTTTCTATATGAAATATCAATCTAATCTGAAGCAGACTTTCACAAATTGTTTCTTGTTAATTCCCAGCTTTGTGAACAATAATTAATGTGACAAGTTCTGCTTGAGTTTATTCATTAAATGACTGGTAGGTGATTTCAGCTCTAAAACCAAAAACAGTGCCTAGTGGAATGGAATAAGACTGTTTATCAAGTACAAGAAATATGTTTTTTGATTCTTTTTTTTTTCTTTTTTTTTTTTTTTGTCGTCTAATGAACAAACTGCAGAGTTAAGCTCCACATTTTGGAAAAGCGGACCACTCTAATTGAACCAAAGGCCAAAGTGTTCCCAAAGCAGTACAGTAAACTTACCCATACTATACTGTTACAGTGGAAATGGCCGTGTTCAAATTACAGAGATTCCTTTACAGTGAGTACATTTAGACGCGGCATTGACACAAACACAGCATCTATGACCGACTGAACTAAATACCACTTGATTGTCCACAAATTCTTCTATTAAACACACTTGTCACATACTGCGTCACATTTTTGCAACTCTATATGAGACATTCTCAGCTCCAAAAAGCATCTATTCTATTGACAATTGTTGCGTTTTCTCTACCAAATATATTTGCTGCTTGAATCTCCACTGGGGTTTACACCGTGGAGCTATTTCACAGTGTGTTTGGCTCAGAGATTTTTTTTTTTTTTTTCTCTACCATTCACCAGCCACATTAGAGCACTCACCGCTTTGGGCTGCTATCATATTTTAGCCGGATAAACTTGCCATGTGTAGCGAATAGAGACAGTGAGTAAAACTATGTGTGAGCAGACTGCACACACCCACAGAGATGTTCCCTGCTCAGACAGTCTGCCTCCAGAGATACAAGGTGCTACATTTTAGCTGCAGCCTCACACACACACATGGGACACACCGGATAAAAACACAGCTGTCCCTATTAGATATACACAAACCTGCTCTCAATACTGCCTCAGCATATCAGGAATGGTCATAAAAATTGCAATGTCCTTGTTTTTTTGTGTGCAAAGTGATTCCCTGAAACTTTGGCAGAAACTTTACACCAGGGTGCTTTTTCCAACGTTTTGCTGAGTTTAGAATCGACTGTGCTTTTTTTTCTCGAAATATATTTTTGGCTTGTTTTCCCTAAACACCCAAGGTCAGAAAAGTAAAGTGAACACTGCAGGGATGCAGTTGCATCTTGCAGCTTGTTCTGTGGCACTTTTATACAGTTATTTTGTACATCTGGCTGGGGGCAAAGGGCCAAAGCTGCCAACCATGAAGACTATAATGTCTGCTGAACAACTACAGGTCAGGGAACTTTGCAACGCATCATTTCCCTTAGCGCTCTATTTCTGACAGATTTACTGTGGAACCAAAAGCATAAAATCAGACTTTTTGTGTGTGGTAGTTTTGCAGTACCTCCCAATTTGCGTCAGTACAGCCTTGACCCATCAAAGCTTGGACTCCACTTAAGCTCAGAGGCTCTGGTGTGGAACCAGATCACTTTCTATCCTCAAAATTTTTAAAATGGCTCTAAAACAAATCTGAACTTTTTTCCCCTGCCTTTGCACCACTTTAAGCCTTGACCACTGCACAATATCTTGATGTCAATGGGTCATGTCATCTGCTACTTAACTTAGGGCCTTTTCACACTTGAAAGTCCACACCAAGGTTCGCACAAAGAACTCACAAATTGTTACACTGCGTTTGTTTCCTTTTGTGTCCTTTTCCTTTGCAATTTTTAAAACTACTTTCCTTTACAACCTGACCATGTTAATTGAGGTGTCCCCCCTGTACATAGCATTTAAAATGGTTACTGTGTTGTCTTTTTCATTTTTCATTTGGGATTAACTGTAAAGATACAATAATGAGACTGGTTAAGGAACTAGACACGTGCTATTATTAATATAGAAGTAATACAAACAGCTGAAACTTTAAATGCACTTTTTAAGACATGATTGAAATTGCTATACCACAAAACGATTAGCTGCACAGGAGGCATCTGCTGTAGCAATGGAAATAGAGCAATGGAAAACGTACACAACAACACACATAATCTGTGTTTTGTTTTTGTTTTTTCTGATGTCTGTCCTCACCTTATTCTTCCTCAGTTTGCTCTTCTTTGAATGTGTTTCATTACCTTGTTGTATTTGGTCGGAACTATTGCCAAATGCACTTTCACACTGCAGACAAACCAGACCATGGTTCAATTTGGTCCAGACCAAAGAGCAGCTGTTTGGTGTAATCCTCGGTCTGCTCAAGCTTTCACATCTGACAAGTTCAACTGAAAAGGCCAAAGATCTGGACCAAATAGTGCAGATACATACGTTAATTGACTTTCATGCTTGGAATGTCCTGGCTCTTACCAAAGCTTTACAGTATACGTATTTATTGTTTATAATGTGGTTATGTTTCATGTTTTTAACTTATTTACATTAAATTACGTCTGACAGTTTATTGTATACATCTTATACAGCACTTTGGTCAACTGAAATTGTTTAAATATATTTAAAGGTGAACATGACATGTTCCAAAAAGGAGGGTGATGAATTACAGTCTGCACTCACACCTCTAGATGTCGCCAAAAAAAATCATACCCCACTTTTAGTAAAAGCATGTTGGCAAGAATTGTAATGAAAAAGTTTTCGAAGTAAAACGGAAAAGCACATAAAGGCACTTTTACTGTTGTATTTATCACAGCACAGCAAATATAATTGTAACGATCGTCAAATGCAACAGAGTGTAAAATAAAATGAAATAGTGGGCTTGAATATTAAAAAAAACACTTCTTCTCATAAACCTATCCTCCCTTTTATTTACTAGATATAACCTCATTGTTAACACATAGTTTGTTCTGGGAATGCCATATTTGGTGCTGCAGGGTCTTACATCCCATACACCTCCTTATAAAGTTTATAAATAACCTGATGAGACAAAGTCAGACTAATGTGGTGCCATGGTAACGGTGATAGAGACCATGGTGTCTTTTTTTCATAATTTGACGTATACAGTCTGCTCTTGATAAGAAACTTACGATGCTAGTCACTGGGCCGGCTCCATACTATATAAATTAAGACATATACAATACATGCATACGACTAGATGGTTTTATAGTGTACATGTATTGAAATGAAATCTCACAGTTGATATGTAGATGTAGTAGAGATGTACTGTATCTTTGGTTTGTGACTGATTTTGATCTCATTTACCATTTCCTTTTTAATGGTTCTTGTTAAAGCAGGGTTGAGTTCTTGCAGTAGTTCCAGACCTGGATGTATTCTGTTATACTCTTACTGTTTTAACCTTTTTTTTTTTTAGGTATCTTGGCGGACATGTTGAGTTTACACTGTGGTTTGCATGACACCATTTACTTTTATTCATGCAAACCACAACTCACAAAATAATGAATAAAATAAAATTTACCGGACTGTCTTAAACGCACCAAACATGGCAACACGTCTTAAGTGGGTGTTTACCAGTCATTAGCCATTTCTTCATCTTTGTCGATTGTTAATTAGAAAGTATTAATGTCAACATAGTAACAAATATTTGGAGTCAGCTGCATGTACAGTATATCTAACCTCACTCTTTATTTTTTGACTCAATCTGAGTTGTATCATGATTTTTCTAGGATATTTTATTTTTTATCTCAATAACTGTGTTCTGCCCAAAAAATAAAAATAAAAAAAAATTGAGCACTATTTTATTTACAGGACCCTGAGTGAACTTCCAAGTGGACTCTGTAGCTCTTTGTTTGTGATGAGAACACAAACAAGTCTAGACCTGAACCAACTGCAAAATTACAGCACCTTTATGGATTGAACAGGCTCCTGTAGCAAACATTTGCGATATATATATATTTTCTTCTGTAATATATGACATACTGCAGGCAGACAAAAACAGAAATATTGTGTGTAAGATATTAGTGTTTATAATTAACACTTTAAGTCGCTCTTTCATGTGAACTGCCATTTTGCAAATCTGACATTATTTCCATATTATGAGCATTTGGCAATTTAGAAAAGCGTTAAACCGTGCATTTTAAGTTTTAAGTGGATTTTTAGGCCATGAAATATTAGATATGGCATACAGGAAACCAACTCACATAACTAATAACACACAATTTACTCTGGTTTGGATTTCAAAAGTGAAATCGGCCTAAACGCAAAATTGAGGCTGCTGTAAAGTCTTTCCAGCTGTGATAGGTTCACTTTTTATAGTGTGATATTTAGTCTACATGACAGACTAAAATGCTACACCCTCCACTTCAATTAAACACATGCTGCTCTAAGATGTACTCAAATAAGTTCACTCCGTTCCCTCCGCCTGTCTCCTGATTAGTATGCAGTGAGGATACAACTGCCATTCGTTAACATCTAGAGGAAATATACAGCGTGTACATAGCATATATACAGCACACATACAGTAAACATGGCTGCATATGTCTTCGGCTTGACTGCTCACCGAGAAAAAACTATAGGCAAGAGTGCCACATTAAATTAGCTTTATGCACATAAATTCCCACAGTGAGCCTGGAGAGGAAATGCATGCACTTAACGGTGAAACACTTCTCCCTCTGATTATTAATTACAGTCTCCTTCCGTCGTTGGAAGCCCAGCGTAACATCATGCGACCAGTTCTACTACCTTCGACTTTTGTGCACATGTAAAAGCCTCATATGTGTGATTTCTTTATTTTTTTTTTGACTTCCTTGCATTTAATTTCCCAGCTGTATTAACTGTACAGTACATTTTGGAATTTAATGACCCAACTCTTCAGTACACTGCAGGGGAACGGGCGGGTGCCCAGCAGGATCTTTGGCTAACTATGCCAACAATTGTAGAAAGTAAGTTGTAAAAGACTGAGGCTGAATTTTGTGAAAGATTGAAACTCAGAGGAAATTAATTGAAGCGTTTGAGATATACTAGAACACTGACAGGGAATGTTATTGTCTGTTAAAGAATGTGTTATAATCAAAGTCATCAACACAGTCAGGGCTGGAGGCAGAACTACTCTGGTCTATTTGAAACCACAATTTAAAGGCAAAAAGTGGTATAATATGGTTTGCTGTTGCAATGGTGCATTACAGTTACTAAAAGTGGGGCAAACAAAAGGATTCCTGTTAAATTTTCTTTTAAAATGAGGACTGGAATGAAAACAAACCAAAAGATGATATATTCTGAAATCATTTTTGTCCTGTTCTGGTGATAAACAGTCGGCCCAGAGCAAGAATGCTAAATGCTGAAAAGTGAGAACACAGGGACAATCTGTTATCGGTTGTAGTTTTCATTTTTAGAGTTCTCACTTTGTGAATTAAAAATGATGCAGTCTCTTTCCACACTGCATTTAACATGAGTTTCAAAGAGGTACCTGGACATGTCTGTGGAGGTTCTAAAATCATCCAGGATATGATTGAGTTTAGAAAGCTGAAGATAAACCAGAAACGATCCTTTTCTCATTTTGTGTGGCTAAACTACACACAATGGTAATTAGTAGAACTGAAAGAATGCAGTGTTGACCTGACCCGTATCATACCTCTTAGTGGAAACTTGGCTCGACTTCTTTAATTCTATCTCTGTTTTCAATGCCATTAAGGTCTGTGTGACCCTATTAAGATATGCCTCGCCAGACTATCTGTAAAACCAGTCCTGTTGGAGGTGTTATAGGTCGATAAATATCCTCTACAGTCTTTTATTTAGATCACGTATTCAGTGTCAGACTCATCTGTCAAACAAAAGCATGGTCCAGAGAGTGGTGTCAGCTCCATAAACAGTCATATATGTCCAACAAAAGCTGAGTTTCTACTTTTAAAATCTGGGTGTATTCCCAATAATTATAACCAGCAGCACCAATTTTCTAAATTTCACATGCTCCCTATTTTAAGTTTTAAGTTCTGCCTGTTTTAAATGCAATGCAGACAATAAATTCAATCTTTTATCACAACATTATCAAAAAACTGCTGCTACTAAACTGTATCTTTGTAACAACATTTCCATTTCACGTTTCTCCTTTGCTTTTTGTTATTACATGAAGGTTTTCTATCATCAAACCAACAGACTGCAGTTTTAAGCTTCTAAATTGTGCAGACGACTCTGAGGGAAACAAAAGCCAAAAGGCGTTTCCAAAAGTATGCTTTGGGCCACTTTTCTCAATGGAAACTTGCCCGTACTGACCTGAACCATACCGTATAGCTTGTATGTAAACAGCTATAACATCGATGGATAGTAACAGCAGTGGTATTATTAACGTAAATTGGCAATTAGCAGTTTAATGTATTGTATTGTAGTATCTTCTGCGTCTAACATTCTCATTCTCCTACAGTTTTCTCACTGAACTCCAGATTTGTGTGTGTTTTGTGGCACAGATTGCAGCAGGTTAACTGTCAGTTATCATATATGAGTGATACATATATATGTGTGTGTGTCCATGTGTTCCCTCACTATCGTATCTCCACTTGCACTCCACTCTCCGTCGGCTGTACTTCCTGCAGTGGCTCTGAACGCTGCCAGTGACGCGGCGCGGAAATGTTCTTCAGAATCATCATTAGGAATACTCAGGTGTGAAACTGCAGAGCCACTTGGAAAATTAATTACACTCCTCTGAATATAATGTTATTCTTCTCCAGACGGCTTCACCTTAAAAAGTGCTAAGGTTTTCCTTTTTTTCACTTTTGTAACCAATAAATCTGCAGTGGATTGTATCTAACGGGTTCTAAGGTGTTATTCAAACCTAGTAACTGTGAGAGCAGGCCTTACTGTAAAGAACGAATGACACTTCATCATTGAAATTGATATCCAGGTTCCCATCAAAGGACATTGTGAGCGAAGAATATATCTGAGTTCTGCTTAATCTACACGAGGGCAGGAGATAATGCAAGCCAAATCGATCTATATGGCCCAGTTATTTGATTATTAGGGCTACTTACCATGTTTTATCGTAATAAGAAACCTGTTAAGCTTCATCACAGAAGACTAATTTCTCCCCAGACTATAACCATTCAGAGGGAGCCCCAAAGCCCACCAGCTGTCAACACTCACTTCCGATTAAAGCTAAGGTTAGACTGGGAGCTGTAGGCTTTAAAACGCAATATTGGCTTCAGTCACAGGTATTGGCAGTGATTTCCAGAGAGATTAAACTCCAACGTTGAGTCTATTCCAAGAGGCGAGTCAGAGAGCAAGCTCCGTTGAGTAATTAGCCTTGTTTCTTCGTTAAAAATATAAATCAGCTTTGGTTATGTCTCATTGTTTGACAAGACACGATCTGGGCACTCTCAGGGTATGAGTGGTGGGAGGTCATGAGACGACGGTAATTACAAACACGTGCAGATAATTAATTAGAATTGTGTGGTGGGAGAAGTGGTTCAAACTAAATTTATTCTTTGGCGGAAGGTTTAATAATGTTCGACAGTAGATAAAGTCTCGTCTACTTGAGTTAATTTACAAGACATCATCATGTTTAAAACAGAACTCAGAAGCCGAAAACCTGTTTTTCATGTGATCTTTTGTGAGGGTCAAAGGTCGCCAAGTTCATATACATCTCATCTGCTCCTGTACAAGGATGGATTAATGTAGTAAAGGTACTCTGCTCAATTATATTAATTGTATTTAATGCACTTTATACATTTTTTAAAAACTTTTTAAATTGGTCGTTTAAGGCCTTCTTTGCCTGGTGCCTGTACAGTGTGTATACACAACATTTAAAGCTGCTACACAATGAAAGTTCCTTATACACATGTAAAGGTATTTGAATTTATTTAAACCTAAATTTAAAGCAGGTAATTACAAATTTATGTGAACCAACTTGGAAAAAAATAAAACTTCTAATTTGACATTTAAATTAGCCTTGTTTATTATGTCCACAGTGTCTTCTTAATTCACTTCCACCCAAAATGTCATTTTTTATTTTTATTTTTTAACCTAGCAATGTCGTCATGTCTCAGAACGATTGCACGTGTTTTCTATGTGACAACTAGATGGCACTGATCTACCTCAAATGGCTGCTTTTTTAGACATTTTCCATTCTTCTGTCTCAACAGTCATCTGCGTCTATGATGCTGGTGAGAAATTATTAAATATTACATTAAAAAAAAAATTTGTAAAACATAATTTAACAAAAAAAGTAACAGCAGCCCACAGATTTACTTACCTCCTACTCATTTCCTCTTGTGGCAGCTGTCAGCAGGTAACAATGGCCCCACATGTGACTTGCTTACTGCTGTTTGCTTTGTTGTGTTGACTTTTGACATGTATGAGCGCTGTTAGCATGCATAGACCACGTTAGGACCAACTCTTCAAATGAATGAGACTCGTCAGCTCCCTCAGCTGGGAGCCTGAGCAGGTCATCTGTCCAAACACTCTCTGGTCTCTCGACGTGTGTGAGCACACTTTCATTCTTTACTTTGTCATGTAAATGCAACATTCCATCAATGTGCTTCACTTGTTGCAACAAAATGTAATACATTCAGAGCAGTGGAAAGTCTCCTTTCCTTGGAGAAAAAATCAGTCCTTGAAGGTTTTGAAGGTAGTAGCAGAGATGAGATATAGGTGCAATTATGAAAGATAAAGCTTAGTCATTATAACTATATACTATATTGCATGTGCTGGCACAAAAATACAAAATTGTTTATTATTCACCCTGTTTATTTGTAATGAAAATTGGTCATGTGCTCTTTTTCAATTTCATGTAGCACTGATATATTATAAAAAAGACATAAAAACATTCCAAAAACCATTACTATTACTAGATCTTTAGACATGTATTTTGGGTCATGCTGACACTGACTCACTTGTTTGAGAGTTGTTTAAAGTTTAAAAAGATCAAGCTAGTCTACTGTAGCTTATGAGGTGTTCGTGTGTGTTTGCGAATGGGAATGCCCTGTTTCTGAGGAAAGAGCGTGTTTATGTTGTGTTTGTGTGTTTTTAACTCGTAAAGTTGGAGTGTTACTGTTGATATCTGTAAATGAATCAATGATTGTGAGCAAACAGAGTTCATTCAACGCTATGAACAAGTCAGGCTTAACACAAGCTTCTGTTCTCTTTTTAACAAAGGTTTAATGCTGTTAAATAGCAAGACCACATGAATTCAGCATTAGAGCTTAGCACTGGGGACACAGTAGTTCGATTCTCTCTCATGCATGTAAAGTTGAACAAAGAGAAATCCAGCTGAGAGGGCTTAATCAAGTGCAGACCATAGTCCAACTAAGCTCTTCATGGAAACGTACTGAATAAGTTTTTGTTTTTTTTGTTTTTTACCAAAATTGGACACTTCCAGATCAAAATAAAACATTAATAGGGCAAATTATTTCACGAATTATGGAATAAATATATTGATCATTTGCCAATAAAACAGTTCATGCCTGGACCAACAACCAAACTCAACCTTACTGTGGATTGACAAAAAGCTTAAAAATCAGAGTCTGTGTATGAGCTAGTGTGCCCTGTAGTGCTGCAGATAAAGAGCTGAGCCTGTTTCGGAAAAACTCGCGAGTAAGGCCTGTTTATGGTGATGAGGCGAAATAAGGAGAATGAAGCCATCACTACTGGAGAGAAAAAGGGAGCAACAGAGGAAGAGATAAGTAAAAAAAAACGATAAAAATGGAGACGAGGTAAAGTATTTTTGAGGCAAGTGGATGGACAAGAGGGAGCGAATAAGGAATCAGGAATTTTCAAATGAACGGGGTTTAAGAAAGTGCAGGGAGTAAGAGAGGGAAAGTACAGGCTGTGTCAGAGAAAAGGAGGCAGAGTGAGACAGGGCGCTGAGAGGTAACACAAAGGAGCGGGGAATGAATGGAGGGATGGAGGCAGCTTAGAGATTAGCATGACTATTAACTGCTGTCTGACTGCGGTGCTCATTAAAGTCCACTGCAGAGGCTTTTTTTCTCTGTCCACGTCACACCGGGGCTGCGTCGCTGTCTGTGGAGGTTACACTTAATGGATTTTTAGTATTTTGGTGCACTTGCATTTTTGGAGCACATTGATATTGAGGCTCATCGTCAACGTGAGAGCGGTATATTGTAGAGCTTAGAATTAAATGCATGCCCACACGGACTTGTCTCAATCTCACATATAGGATTTTAATATAAGACCAACCAAGAATGTATTATTTATTCACTGTAGTTATTCTGTTGGTCTGTCTTTGCTTGTAAACTACTCCGTTAGATATAAAGGGTGAGATTCATGGGCAGTTTGCTCATTACCAAATACAAACACTGGCCTGTTGCATAATAAAAACAATCTGTATTCACATTGAACGTTGAACAAACATTGATAAGCTTTTTAAACCTGGTGTTTCCAGGAACAGTGCTGATAAACCCATATCTGTAATACTAATAATATATATTCAGAGAAAGCCCAAAAAAACACAGAATTTCTCAAATGCTGTTCTACTTGCTGTGTATAACCAGCAGCCAATGGTTTTCAGGACTCAACTGGGAGATGAATGTTTTCAATGATGGCGACGTATTAAAACAACAAGTAAATCCTTGTGTTTCTCTGCTCTGTGTGGTGTCAGCTACAATAACAATCACCAAAGATGAAATACAAGTTGTCTTTCTAATAAGAAATGAATAGTGATTTAAAAAATGTAGGTGTGTTGCAATTAACTACAATCGGAAGCAAGTAAAGCCTACTTTGAAGGCTGGAAGCATAGTCATATACTTCTGCAATAAACAGCAATAGATGAGGATAGTTTACATTTTATGCTAAACAAATTCAGAAATCTGCACCAGATTCTTACATTTTATGGACTGTCTGTTTTATGTAATCACCTCTGCTCTTTTCCTATGCAAGTTTATTTAATTCACAAAGTAAAAGCCACACTGAATAAAAAAAAAAAAAACAGCTACTAAAGGAACTGCTTCGTTTGAGTTCATTAAAAAAAGGACATTAATCATTCTTTCTGACCGTTTGTCACAAGCTGCATTTGAGGAAACATGGCGGTTTTGTGTATTCTTTCTTTATTCTCACTTTTTAGGATCCTCTCAGTCCAATCTCCACCTCATACCTAGACCACACTGTAAGAACCATAGCCGAGGCATTAACACCATGCTACAATATGCTTATTTCAAATGAAACACCTCGTAAGTACCGTCCTGACCCGACTCATACCTGCTTCCTTTGATTTGGTCTTGACTACAACACTGTCCACACTTGTCTCGTGCCTGTTTTCGGTTGTGGAAGAGGTGCTGTAAGGAAGTTTAGATACGCTGTCAAGCATGTGTCCCAAAACAGACGCGAGGGGAAAAGTGACGCCAGGTGCCAACAGGGCAAGGTCTCTAGAATGACCACTGCAGCTTGTGTGGTCCGGTCTGTGTATGTGTGTGTCCTGTAGGAGGAGGTGGGCGGAGGATGGACGCCACATTCCAACTTTTAGCTTTCTTGACTTTCCATCTAAGGTTTGTTCAAATATCAAGCCTTAGATCGGATTGTTCCACTGGAAAACGACCGGGCTTCGCGGTCAACGTCAGCGCGACTAACCTGGGGCAGTTCTGTATACATTATATGTGCCACTGGGAGCTTTTAAAAACAGCCAAGTGGTGGCACGCCAAATTAAGATTAAGTTTAAGTCAGTCATGCAATTGGATTATTTACTTTCATTATTGTTTTTTATTGTTAGGTGTGGGATTAATTTAGATTATTATTATTATTGGGAGGTTTATTAAAAGTATTAGGCCAGTAAAGCAATGCTCCCACTAGTGCAGTACAGTATGGATCTATTGGGCTATTTCCAGTACCAACATAGTGTATCCTAATCTCTAGATTTAGTGAAGAAAGATGAACACTGAGTAAAAAGCTAATCTATTTTCCATTTTTCCCCCTATTTGAGTTTGAATCGACATCTTCCAGCTCTTGGTTTGTAAATTAAAATCATCTGCTACCGTCTACGTAGCAATAAACGTGAGCATAACTTGTGACATTAAAGAGAAAGTTGTACTGCAGCTCTTCATTTTCTGTTTGGACTTAAGTAAATTGGGAAAAAACAACTTTTGCCTGTTTATTGTAGAAGGCTATACCTCCAGCCGCTCTCAATGTTATGGATGAGGAAGCATCTTCAATTAAGTTAATGGCAATGCACCTACATTTTAAGTCTCCTGAGTCAAAGCAGCAGGCAATGTACAAAGTATTCTTGATCTTTTGACTTCTTGCTCAGGGACTGGAATTGGTAGTGGTCTGAGGATTATTGTCCGTCTTCTCCTTTGTGGCTAGAGTTGATGGCTCTCTATAAGTAAGTATCTACAGTTACAGTTTCAGTAGATAGTTAGTGGGTCCAATCCACCAAACCGTGTGCAATAATCCTTCCTTGTCTTTGATCAGAATCATATTGGCTCATTTCCAGTGGAAGGCTGCATCACAGGTTGGGTCAGTATGGGTCAGTTTCCATTATCAGAAGGGAACATACCATATCACAGTGGTACCCCCTCAACTCCTGATATTTCTGCTATGTTTACTTGAGAGTAAACACTGGATTCATTTATTTTGAATAAAATAGGCCTTTTCGTCTACATTACGAACATCCTCTGCGTGCATATTCCCACTTTTAAAAAATGATGCTGAAAACTGAACTGACTGGGCATCTCTTCAGTATAAAATAGTAGTTTGTTTTTCTCTGTTTCTATTTTCGAGGGCGTCTTTCAGTTTATTGCTGCTGGCTGGCCTCTACAGCTTGCTGCCGCCCATGTCTCTTCTCCACGCTAATGAACTACATCCTCATTTAATCAATATTTTATTGAGGTCCCCATAATACGGAAGCATTCAACTGCACTTTATAATTCTACCTGTGTCTCTCTCTTCATCTGCGTTAGAAAGTCAATGGAGTGCACATGCATTAAGTTGTTACCCTGTATGTTTTAATGCCGCAGTGATGTCTATGTGCCGTGTTGGTAGTGTATTCACGCATATTATCCAGTCTAATGCATTCTGCGTTCAGTTCCCTTGAGTTTTACTGTAGTTCTAATAATACTGCCCCGCCTGTGGTTACTGAAGCAGCCAGTCAGGCGACATTAGGACAGGCTTGAGTGGCTTGTGACTGGCAAGTGGACAGCTGCAGGCTCCTCCGGTCAGGTTACGAACGAGCAGGACAGCCGTAACACATGTAAAAATAAACAGGGAGGGAGAGACATAGGAGAGAGGGAAGGTGACAAAGAATGAAGAGGAAGACCCAGAGAGAGAGAGAGAGAGTGCAGCCGGTGTGGAACGGCGCTGATAAGGAAAATGAGACAGAGGGTCAGACGAACCGAAGACAGAGATAGAGCGAGACACATAAAGTAGGTGCTTTGAAGAAACAAAGAGCCACGGAGCAATAGATCTAAAGGGAGGCGACGGTGAAAATGAGTTTGGCTGTTATTGTGCACAAGCTCAGTAGGAACCAACAAACAGTCTTTCCTATTTGTCCTGTATTTTTACAAAACAGGTTGTTTGTTTGCAAATAAGTCATATGCTAATATTTGTAGGCTCCAGGTGTTACTGTACACATCGTGACCTTGGATGGTAAAATATGCTTTTGATAATGTACCACAGTTCAAAATACTTTATATCACAGCCCTCTATATCAAATCATGTTGTAGACCTCCTTGAACTTTCTTTGTTTTCAGTAGCTGTCTGAAATTCTCTGCTCTTTACCAGCTCAATGAACTGAGCAGCTCCCTTTAGAGTCCCAGCTTGGACCATTTGCAAGATGTCATCCCTTCGTCCCCTTTTTCTGCTGTTTCTGTTTTTTCACTCAAAAATATATTTTATTGTTGAACCAAAGAAAACTCTGAAACGGAAAAGGGATGACAACATTATATCACATAATGCATCTTGTTATGTGCATTACAACTGGAACTATTACTCTGTTAATTTTCTTCATCAAACGTTTCATCATAGGGAGTAATTGCTCTGTCCCTAATCATTAAGGCAAGTTCTCTCAACCATTGAATTGATACGTCTCAATTACATCACAATAAAAAAACATTTTACAATAAAATATCAGCCTGGCCGAGCAAACCCGTTCACATTAATTTCTTTGTTTCTGATTGGTTGGATGTCTGCCCTGAAGCTGCCTAGATATTGGTACTTCCTGGTGAATCTTGATTGGTGTAGTGTGTATCCAATTGTGTCCAGAGGTAGTTTAATCTGGGTTCATTTGTTCCGACCACTGAAACACGCAGTTGTTGAAAGGGACCAGATTAAAATGGTTGTCCTGGCTAATACAAGATCCAATATTACAATAAAGTTAAAAAGGCCATTATAGTTCAATTCAGTTTTATTTATATAGCCCAGTATCACAACAACAATTGGCTCAAAGGGATAAAACCAAAGAGAGTAAATCTGCAATCAGGATTGAATCAGAGTGAGGAAACACCTGGAAAAAAGAGAAACCTCAGGAAGAACCACAGAAGGAGAGATCCACAACGTAGTGATGTATATCTTCAAAAATATTTCTTACTTTAAGCTACAAACTAACAAAGCAAGGCCACAGTTGAAATCTCCTTTCCCCATACTAAAGCCTTCACCATGTCACCATCATTATATTTACATTATACAGTAATGTAGTGTGTCCACTGAAACTACTGTGTACCCACTCAAAATGAAGTTACCTGACACTCTCTGGCACATGCTGTATCCCCTGCAGGCAGTCTGAGACAGATGATGCATTCAGTGTCTCTACCTCTGCATGTGTATGTACGGTATAGGAAACTGTCTGTGTGGGTCGTGTCAACACTGATCGGCATGCTAGGAATGTGAACAAAGATATGCAGCAGCCTGTGCCGTAAATGTCCAGAAAGAGACCTATTGGTGAGGTGAGATTTCCTGAGTACTCTGTTTCTCTTCCCTTGCTATTCAGTCAGTCATCTTGATAAACTGTCTGACGTACGCTGTGCGATAATCCTGCAAAGCCAGCACCTTACATATAAAACTGCAGTCTACCTGTCCAAAAGCATTAAGAAACACAATGTCGACTCTTAAAGTGATAGGAGGTTTAGAAAACCCACCAATATTCAGTGTTTCCAATGGGATTTCATGCACCTTGCAGAAGTCAGAGAAGAAAGCTACCTGATGCAATGGCTGGCTCAACAGGTCAAAGGGTTTTTGTGCGAGGAACAGCACTTCTATTTAAAAAGCCCTGTGAATTTCGCCTGCAATTCTTCCCCCTAAAACTCTCTCCTGGGGAACTTAATCCTAAGAGCCTCCGTGATAAGGCACGTCCCTTTAGGGATCCCATTGTTGCCTCTGGGAAAATCCCTTATGAGGATCTTGTTCCAAAGGACCTCATTCCTTTGTCATGGGACTGAGTTTAAAAGGGCCATGCTCCTGGGGCAGATGACCTCCCCGAGTTGGGGCAGGATTGTATTTTATTATATTGTATAAAGACACTGTAAAGGCTTCTGGAGGCTGTCAATATAGCTTTGGCTGTTGCCTCTACCTGAATGTTATGTATATGTGTGCTATGTATTTGAATATGTATGTATTGTGTAAATATAGATGTATTGTAAATGCTCCAGTATATTACAATACAACAGCTAAACATGTGAAAATACAGTCCTCAGTCAAGAGTTAAAGATATAACATCCGCTGTATTAAAACACAAAATATAAAGATACTTTAAGACTGTATGAATGTCAAGACATAGTTGCTAAGATAGGTTTGTTTACAGCAAATTATTAAATGTATAATATCTAAAAAATAAAATAAAAAATGGAACAAATTTGAACTAATTGTGGAAAATCTGGTGATTTAAACATATTTTCATTTTTAAGCAGCAACAGCATTGGGTAGTTGAGTTTGATTTCCAGAGGGAGGGACCAATAGACAAACAACCAATCAGAATTCAGGGAGCAGTACCATTATTCCCAGGGACCAACGAGATTAATAATAATAATAAAAAAGATTGGTTTAGTAGGATTAAACTTGGTGGAAGCTGTGGTCAATGGGAGAGGTTCCAAACTTACTCAAGTTGCTAAGAAAGAGCAAAGTGAAAGTTAAAGGGTATAAAGTGCACTTATGATGGATAAGATACAGTTATATTATGTAAAGTCTTAATGAAAACACGTAAATTATCGCTCAATGGAAAGGCCAGACCATTCCATCCCTCTAGAAATTAGTAGTGAGTTTGTACTAATTGCAAACCTTATGTGTTGTAGATAGATAGATATTTTTCTTTCAGCCGAGTGATATCCTGCTGGTGACCTCCAAGCGGCTGTCATGTTGTTGACGTTCATGTTGGTGGCATTTATATTGTTTGACTGGCACTGTAATAAGAGGGAGTGTAGTGCAGAAAGTCTTGTACTCTCAGCTTTTACTTTCCACTGTTCTGATGTGTTGAGCATATGTTCAAACACACATCGTATCAATATTGGTGCATTAGCCGCTGTCAGTGCTGATTTGAGTGATGAATTTGGCAGCTGAAGAGATGCATCGTACCCCGCCACACACTCTAAAAAGGTTGGCAAAAAAAAACCAAAAAAACACATTCAAAGCCAACCATATACAAGTTGACATTAAAACATCTGCATTAGATTGACTACATCTGAGCCTTAAGTCTCTTCATTCTATTAAGGAAAGTAAAACACGCTTTCACAAAGTAAGAGCTCCCACCAAGCCACTTCCAAAACTGGCATATAATCATTTTCTGTTTGAGTACCACTGGAGTATTGGACGATAATTTTGACCCGGCGACTCTCCGCATCAATCTAAATCAAAGCTAGCAACTTTGTGGGCAGTCGGCACTGTCTCGTTTCTACTGTTGCTCCATTCAACGCTGCCAAATTGGACAGGCTAAGAGCTGCAGAAACAGCAGATAATTGGCCAGTGAATGAAAGAGAGAGACACAGAAAGAGATAGAGATTACGGTGGACAGTATGACTGAGCGGTTGAGACGAAATAGAGGAGAGTCTGAAGAGAGAAAAGGCCAGAAGAGAGAGGACATGAGAGACAGAACGACAGAGTGAATCAGAGAAGTGTTAGAGAGTGGGTCAGTGAACGTCCAATTGAAATGGAAAGTGAAGAAGAAGCAGGGAAGAAGGAGGATGCTTTTCTGGGGATGAATGTGTAGGACACTCAAACCCAACTGTAATTGCTTTCTACACTTCAAGTCTGGCTTATAGTGTTTGGTTTGGTGTAATTCAAATAAATATATAAATGAATAAATAAATAAGCTGTCTGAGTCACCTCTGAGAGTAACCAGAAGAAATGGTTGGGTCATCTGTTTTCAGTTCATCTCAGTTCACTTCAAGTTAGGATCCTTATAAGTCAAAGCAGACGTGAAACTTTCCTCATATCTCCACATAAGGGGCTTCCTTTTGGGTAGTGACACTAAGGACATGTCCCTCTTAGTATCTGAAAGTGTCAGAATTGTACCTACCATTAAATCAGGGGCATAACATGGCAAAGTTTAATGTGACTATATATTTTGCATCTTCTCTACATTCAGATGCGTTGCAATCTGTCCATTACTCACCCACTCTCACAGTGCCTTAAAGAGCGAACTGAACCAAGCAAACTCCAATCTCTCCAAACTCGATCAATGTCAAGGGGTTTGAGGGCAATAACCCTCAATGTGGCCTTTTGCAGCTAAATACATAAAATAACATTGAAAAGTCTAGTAATAAATGGAAAAACAAGGTTAGGTAACGCTGATAGCACTATTGCAACAGCTTGATTGATAAATCTGTAATTCTATCATGAGGCACTTGGTTTAGCTCACCTCACGGCACATAAACAAACAACTGTAGTTATAATCCATTCTTGGCTTTGTGTATAAACCCACAGCCTGTGATGTCCCTACAAACGTACACATCCAAATTACACCCTCCATGTGACCAGGTAACATGGAGATATTGGGGGCTTTCACGTCTACTGAACCATCTTTGAGAAATAAATCCTTTGTGTGTGTTTAATACTGTTTCATTTCACTTTCTCGGAAAACAAATTACAATTCCCTTCATCAAACTCAAAAGCAATGATGTGTCTGAAAATAGATAGAACCCTCTTGTTTTTAATATATTTGTATCTCAGTACTTATGTGTGTAGAGCTGGTTAACAGCCACACAGGTTTACTGGAGTCATGCACAGTTCACCAGAGGAGGGGCTCTGTGTCATGGTCCGGTGAAGCGTGGTGTAAACTGAAAGCAGAGCTGGTTCCTGATGAATCAGTGAGTGTATTCAATGGATGCACACAGTTTTTGACTTTCGGGTGTACGCACTTAGAGTTTTAGTAGAGCTCCAACAAACGGTTTTGTAAATGAGGCCCCAGGGGAGGTTTTTCCTGGGTTTTTTTTAACAAACAAACGAAAGAAACAAATATGTAAATAATAATAGCATTCCCAGCTGCTGTTTTGTGTTAAGTACTATTGTTGCACATTGTTGAGACCAGTGTGAAATTAGGCCAAGGTTAAACAAAATATTAAAGTCAAAAAAACAAATTAGTCATAGCATTTGAGAGGTCCATGTCATGGTTCATAACAAATGTGTTCTTTTTTCTACCATTTGTTTTGCAAAGAAGAATTATGCTTCTGTGGTGAGCTGCTGTGTATCTCACATGCTTTATTTCTCAGTCCCTATTTTAGAAGCATGTCATCGTTGTGGGGTTAGATTGATTGCACAACAGTGTGCTGAAATCAATCTGATCCTGAACATTTAGTGCAAAAAAAAAGGTTGAATTTAGCCAGCTAACTGTCTGATGAAACAGAGAAGAATCAAAAACTTTCTGCCCTTAGCTACAAAAGTCATTAGCATTAAGTGTTAGAAATGGTAGACAAGCGACAAAGCAATAAGTAAAGTAATTACAAAGCCCACACTTTTGTTAAACCCGGCAATTTAGACTGAAATTACATCTTCTTTAAATCTCTTAATTTTAGTCTTGTTCTGCATATTATTCCATGCATGGCTGAAGTAATGGCTAATTTCTCTTGAAGTACTTGAAAAAAAAACAAAAAAAAACATACATCTCCTTCTCTGTCTTGTGTATTTGGAACAAGGGCAAACATTCAGTCCCTTCCACACTTGAGCAGAGCTACTTTTGTGCAATCCCTGCTCACCCAAAAAACAAAACAAAACATAAAATAACTCATAATTAAAGAGTGAGTGGGAAGGCGATGAAAAAAAGAAATTGAGGGGGAGCGAAAAGACGAGGGAGGAAAAAACATAATGACCATTGTTGTCTTTGGTTACACAACTCTACAAAGGGTCCGCAGCTATTTCCATCTCTGGTGGGCTGCTGCGAGGATGCATATGTATCTAGTGCTTTCCTGCCGAGGCTTAAGAATGCAAATAAACAAGAGGCGGCATATGCTCTGATTTTAATATGCATGACTGATGAGGCTGAGGAGATAATCACTCGGAGATCAGGCGAGGATGTGGGTTTGGGTGTTCACAAAAAAAGCTGAACTTTTGGCCTCTCGCTCTACGGCAATCACAGCCGCAGGTAGCACTCAATGGGGTCTTGTTGAGCCGACGACCTCTGACCCCGCTTCTTGCATGCGCCGACTTTCTAAAGTGTTTCAAACGTGGCTGTTTGTCTGACATTGCTGTTAATGTTGGCCCACTTAACACTCAAACAAGGATTCCCAAGAGTGAAATGTTCATCAAAGAATGGTGTCTCTTTGCAGGGATCAATGCAAAGAAGTCTCAAGGGTTTAGCAAGAAAACAGGCTGGATGTCTTTCATCAACATGTTTTATCAAGTCTGGAAAGAGAAAGTCTAAAAGGCTTTTGAACCTTTAATCAACCTTGATATGTATCAGTCAAGTCCTGAACGTACAGTAGATCATAGACATCTTATAAGTTTGACAAAGCAATGTCCATCATGAGGATAATGTGGTACTTCTTCTTCCACCATTTCCGATTCACTACTATTGAGAGCTTAACAGAAAGGTTATTGGTGGAGCCAGTAAAACGACTTGTGACTTCTGCCCTAACATTCGTTTTCTGCTTACTGTTCCCATTTTTGTGAGCAGTAATTGTCCAATATTGCAGAAAAACTCTTAGGGGCAAAAGATGATTAAATAGAGCAGTCAAGTAAAATCCAAAGAGACAAAAATATTGGAAGTAGGAGTGCAGACTGACTAATGTGTGCTGCAACCTTGCATCTGTGTGAGATCAAGATAAAAAAAAAAAGCTTCATATTTCACATCTGATATCATGTCTGATCCAAGTTCATCTGTTATTGTCCTACCTCAAAGATACATTTTTAAGATGAAAAATGTGTTGGATAACTGCCATGGGACAAGCTTTAAAAGTGTATTGTGTAAAATACTGTAATATAGAGTTAAACAAAATGGTTTGTTTTTATTAGGCTATAATCACAATGAAATAACACTCAAAGAACCCAGGTCCTGTTCCAACATCCGAGTGTCCAAACTGAGCACTGCTGGAGAAGAAGCACACTCATTTTTAATATAATGATATTTTTGAGCACACATTCTTGAATAAAGGTTTATCATTGACTTCCACTGCTTACTTCCCTTTACAGCAGAGGTGTCAAACTCAAAGTGGTGAGGGGCCGCAATAGTCAATAATAATCCTTCCAGGGGCCAAAGATGGAGATTCAATTTTGAGAGATTGTATCTTGAACAGGTTTTAGTCAGATTTGAACAGGTTTTAGTTGGATTTGAACTGATTTTAGTTGGATTTGAATAGGATTTCGGTGGATTTGAACAGGAATTAGATAGATTTGAACAGGTTTTAGTCATATTTGGACAGGATTTAGTTGGATTTAAACAGGTTGTAAAAGGTAGTGGTAGGTTAATCTTTGTAGCAAAAATCAAAACCATCTAAAACCTGTTCAAATCTATCTAAAACCTGTTTGAATTTAACCTAGTGCCAAAAATGTAAACTACTAAATGTATTGAAGGGCCACATAAAACAGTGCAAAGGGCCGCATTTGGCCCCCAGGCTTGAGTTGGACATGTGTGCTTTACAGCATCAAACGTTACATGATGGTATGCCTTGTATCTCAGATCCCTTAATAGACATCAGATATAGTCTTGGCCCAAAGAAAAGAATGTCAGATGATCATTGCTAACCTTCAGTGAGCATTTCGAATGACTAAATGACTCTCCAGCTGTTATTGAGTTGGCAGTGTTGCCTGAGACACTGCCCCCCCACCCCCCTACCCCACCCCTTTTATACCAGAGCCAACAGGAGGCTCTTTCTACTCCTTATCTCCACTTTCCAACAGCAGTCTTTCTCCACTGCCCTTTTTACTTTTTTGTGCAGATTTCCACGTGGATTTGGCCGGGAATCCCCGTCGACTCACTTCCACTGGAAATAGCCATGCTGTCCACTTTATCTCGACAATCCCGGGCAAGCTGTTGAGACTTGGCCCTTGTCCTCTCTGCCGCCTTCTTCACAGCCGTCCTCCCACCGGACCGCTCCGTTCCACCAAGATGACTTTCTTTCCTTTAAACAAGTTCACATCGAGAAGTGTGCCAAACATGTTCTCTTTTTATCCGAGCGAAACTATTTTTTTCAGCATCTATTCATTAACAGAGCACTCGTCCGGAAACAATGCGTGCTTCTTCACACCTCTCTTTAAAATCTGGACACGTTTATCCTGTTATATTTGATGCAAGTTGTGATTGCACCAGACTTGCCCTGGAGGTGTCTGGAAAGATATGTTCCGATGATACATTTTGGAGGTGGCCAAGGTCACATCTGTCCATGTGTACTCTCAGATTTCTGTGGAGTTATAATCTGGTGTGAGTTCTGGCTTGCATTAAGAGAACTCCTACATGGGTGATGGAACTTTAAGCCAAAGTGCAGCTCAAAGGAGTAGCACACGAAAGCTTAAAAAGAACCTTTAACCTTTGCATTTGAGAGTCTTCAAAGAAAAAAAATAAAAGTTGTACTGTAGATTTTTAAGGTTTACCTTCTGACAACAGGAAGTGAAGCCCTTGCTGTGCATCCCTCAAGATAAGTAGAAATAAGCCATCATCTGTTTAACCAGTTTTTGCATTTGAAGCAGAAAACTGAGAAATAACAATGCATCGAGGTGGCCACATGTGTCCAGACAGAAAGGATGGGTTGAATGTGAGATCTGAAGGAGGCCTTTGATTGTAGATAGAAAGCTTTTAGAAGGTCCTCTTTGGATCTCTTTTGTGCCTGCTAATTGTGAACACCTTTCAGTCCTGCCAGTGAATGACAGAACTCAATAGCAGCTGTTAGTTGTGAATGCCTTTGACAATCAAGACTTTTCCAGCCCATGCACTTTGAATGAAATTCTTTGCCACTTTAAACCATCTGCCCAGCAATTGACTGCTGGTGACCAAACTCCCCAAAGAAATGATTTTATGACCTTTTAGATAATGGTCCATCAATAACCATTAATGGCTTTTTCAGAAGGCCTGCAGACATTGCAACTGAGCCCTGATTTTATAGTCGAGGGAAAGGAACCAGAATTACTATAACACTATGTTCAGAAATGTATAATGCCATTTGAAAGGCATTTGTATTTCTACTGTACAGCCAGAAGTGGAGATAAGACATTTTCTTTCACCATCCGCTTTGTCTCCCGCTCACGAAGATACATGTGAGTTGTGTTGGAGGAATGTTAACATATAGTTTTTAGTCTATTCCATTTACTCCATTATTTAAGACATGAGCTTGGAAGCACTTAGACATGGCTGTTGTGTTTACTCCATTCACTTAAAGGCACTTAGCTGAGAAGAAAAAACACCTCGACTGGCTAAAAATAGTCTCACCCAGAAACACCCCCATGTAGCCTTTGCCCATTGACTTCCACTCCAAGCAGTAGGAGTCCCCTGCAGACAAAGAAACTGTTATTTATGAACAATCATAAATACTGGTGCACAAGACTCCCACCAAGTCCATAAACACAGCATAGAATTAAGTTTGTCATTTTGTTCACTGTGTTTGGAGAAGTGATACCCAGGTTTAGCAGTCAGCAAATTATAATTCCAGGTAAGCATTAATGAAGTATGTCCTTGATGTCATTACCTCACACTCACACGTAGACCTCATCCTTCTACATATATTTTGTACTGAAATTAGCCCAATCCATTTGTCATTATATATCTCCCCTTTTCCCTTTTCTTATTTCCCTCAGGGTTAATTTTCTGATTGTGGAAGTCTTCCAGTGCAGGAGAACAGTCTGGGGACTTTTAAGCCCACAGTATCACTGCTGCTGCTGCTGTAACTAATTGAAGATAGACTGGTTATTGATTTGCTCCCAGACACAGTCGTCTGTGTGTACTTTTAGTAAAAGCTGCAGAACAAATCCACAACTGTGAGGAGAAGTGGAATCTTTTCATTTCAAATGCAAATATGTCCTAATATTTATTGTTTGTTTACATTCCAAAACATGAGAGGATATGTAAGACTTCGGGGAGAAAAGTTTTGAGAATTTATCTGTATGGATTTCATTGTAAATATGTAGATACCGTGCTCTTTTTTATTGTATTGCTCATTTATCTTGATCTGGTTGCACAATTTAAAGTTTCTTTATATTTCTTTAGATTCTACATTTGAAATTTGTTCTTAATTCTGCGTATATATTTTTACTGCATGCTCTCTTATATTTTACAACACTATTTTTGCACGATAAGTGAACTGACGCCACATGTAAATTTCCCCATTGTGGGATCAATAACGTCGAATCTAATTTCTATTTAGATTCTTTTAAACAGCAATGTACTGAACATGGCTCTTTATCTAAAGTTACCTTTTGCTTTACTTCCCATACAGGCTTTATTATTTAGAAATTGTATGTTGATGGACTGTATGCCTCTAAACCAATGAATGACGAGCTGGATGTCCAGTGTGACGTGCTGTTACATCATGACATAAGTTGGAGACAACTCTTAAGTGGGGCATGATGCAGTTAAACAAGCAAAGCACAAACAAAGTGGCTGAGCTAACCAATCAGAGCAGAGTGAGGGTCAATGGAGATGCTTAAAGAGACAGATGATAAAACTAAATCTTTCAAAGTGCCAGCAGAAATGCTAAAACATAGCTGTCTTAGAATAGTAGGTGACCATCCTTTAGAATAAAACTAGTGAGTTATTTCTTGCCTCTTTCATTTCTCATCTATTTCTCTCTAAAATATTAACTGTCTCTTCAAAGGAAGAAGTTTGGATTTAAATATAACACTGATCTAAATGAATAGCCTAGTAGAAGTCAACTAGTGCTGTGTAACGAACACATGCTAGATGAAAAAAACGGAAAGCAGACACCGAAAAATAATTTGTATCACCTATCCAGAGAAATTTCAAAATAAGCACCACACAGTTACAGAATTGACAACTTACAGAAGTTTGAAAACAGAATATGGAGAAAGTAACAGGAGAAAAACACTGTAATCGGCTTAAATAAACACTTTTTGCTTCTACAGTCAGTACATGAAGCACTTGACTTCCAAACATTTTCGTTCACTTAAAAGTAACTGGACTATTTTGGTTTTAAAGGCTATAACGTTTAAATAAAGGCACTTTTAGTGGATTTAAACAGTGGATTTCTAGTACGGTCTGTAAGCGCTCCCAGTGTAAGTTTTTAAGAACACTGAACTAAGACAAGGCTTTGTGTAAATCCAGTGTACATTATGGTCATATTGCTGTTATATTTAGAGTGAGATGAAAAGATATCTTACATTTTGGTGGTGAAAAATGACTGAGGTGATTATCTTTAAATGTGGATACTTTATATGAGTCAGATTTATCTATTACTATATTGTCCATATGTCCATTTATCAGTGCTACCAAACAACTTTTAATATGAATTCACATTTTAATACAAGCTAACGAGGCTCAAATTTAATTTAAATTGAAAACAGCACAGAGATCACTTTATCTCCGTCCAGGCCGCTTTTGCCTGTAATGCACCACAAGACATTCATTCCACTAATTCATTCACATGGAGCAATTTTAGCCAGATAATACAATGGTATTTCCTGGTGGCACACCCAGAGCCCAGGCTTTAATTTACATCTTGATTTATGAGCTCCAGCGAGATGAAGAAAAAGGTGAAGAATTAGAACAACCCACACGGGCGTTTTCAGAATAACTCAATGCACAATAGATGAAAGTACATTAATGTGATTTCATGGACAAATGCATTGTGTTTGCGTTCGCTCCAAGCAATTTGCCTGTGTCGTTTTATTTAATACACAGAGATGTGGAGCCATGAAGGCGCTGGGCACTGGGTGGTACAATCCAACTTTCCTTGCTTGCTTTTCATCTGTGATATCTGGAAACACCCGAGTAGACTGATAAGGTTTCTAACCTCCTGTCGTCAAAGGAATAGATATGATACCATTCACTAGAGAGAACTTCAGAGGATAACGAGAGAATGAGTAACATAAAGGAAAAATGAACAGGGAAATGAAAAGAGGTGTTAAAACGGAACGAGGTGAAGTAGATGAAAAATTGCTCAGAGAATAATAAGTTCCATTAAAAAAAGTAGTTGGTGGTTTGTGCACCAAGATTACATCTGAAGAACATCTATTAAATTCTTTTATGCATAAAACACATTATTGAAAATGGTGAAGCATATTCAGTGATTTGAAAAGCCATTGGTAAATGTACAGTCCCAGAGCAGCCTTGGGAATCCAAGGTAAGTTTATTTTACAACTAACATGGCTCACATTGACTCAATGACATCACCAACTTTTTACCTATTTCTATTTTCTATTACTAGCCAGTATAGCGTCTACATTAATCACGGAAACAGGACAGTTTGCTGAAACATGCAAACATCCACTTGTCGACTGCAATGATGTCACACACCATGACCAACACTATAGTAGAATTTACAAACTTTATGCTGCATTCACATGGATTTCAGCAAACAGAGAAGAAAATGATGATGGTGCTGACTCTAAGGTGGTTCTTTTACACCCAACTTTCCCTCTGCTCATGCACCTCCCTTTTTGTGTGAACTTATGAAGTCATTTTCTCTGTTTGTAATATACTGAAACACACACACACACACAAAAAAAAAAAACATCTATATTATTTAAGTTATGGTTATTATTTATCAGACTTGGTGGTGACATTTTCAGTCCTGGCATACCTCAGCATGATCTTGTTACTGGGTTATGCAAGAATGCCTTGTCTTGATGGTTAGATCATCCAAAAAGGTACATTGTAAAACTGTGCATTTGTTATGATGAAATCTAACATTGGATGTGACATGATTACCTAAACCCAAACAAAAAACATGACAACATTGACCCTAAAAACAACAACATCCAAACAACTGAAATCTTGCTGCAGTTTAACATAAAAAGCCTGATAGACAGCAGGCCATCAACATGGAGGTTATGTTTTGCAGAGGATTTCACTTTACATTTCAATTTCAAGACTATATTTTAAAAAATCGGAAGTGTATTTATGTATTTTAGAAATGATTTAGGTGTAAACACAGATGTTTGTCGCATCTCTTGTGAAAGCTCCATTTACCATTTAATAATTTATCTGTCCATTTATTTAGTTTAGAACTTTTACCAAAACAATAATATTTTGTGCAGAACGACTTGTGTGAGATAAATTTAAAAATAAAAAGACAAAAACTCCATATTTAGTAATAGGGCAACTAATTGTTAGTTAGTAGGTTAGTTAGTGCTTTTAATAAAACTTGCACTAGACAAAAACATCAGCCCAGAGTGGTGCTGAAGACAACGGGACATCTGCCGTCCTGAAGGTGTTAAACCCACTATCCTCTCCAAACACTCCAGCTGTAAAACAATGAACAAGACTAATTGTGAACCTCCTGGTAGCTTTGAAAGAAGCAATAACTGGAGAAGAAGAATAGAACATTGTGGAAATACTGCATCAAATAATGCCACAGAGATGTCCAGAAATGAATGTGTGGTTTGTAAAATTGCTAGTAGAAGACGATAATGTTTATTCGTCCATTCGGTGCGAGAAATAAACTGCGGAGGAGGCGGGCGGATGGGAGTCTGGACAACACCTCAGAGTGCTATTGGGCTCACTGTTAGTTCAGACTGAGTGCCCTCGTAAAGAGCCTCTAAGGCCAGGGGCCGTTTACGGTGCCAGCTTTTTTAGAAACAGATGTTTTACTGGACCAGCCTGGCACTGAAAGGAGAATGGGGGGATGGTAGAGGGGTGAAGGGGAGGGAGGGGTAGTAAAAGGCTAGAGCAAGCTCAAAAAGTGAAGAGAAAAGGGGGATTGAGACAATGATGCTGGGATGATACAGACACTAAAAGAAAGATGTGGGCTGGAGGACAATCAAGCAACCCTTTTTTTTCTTACATTGAGGTTTTTGTTTACAAAACGTAAAAGATGTGTAAATGGAGCCTGTTAACGCTTGTGTATGACATATTCGACCTAAGATTGGACCAAGTGTAATGACCATGCTCTGATTTTCCCTTATTAACAAACACCAAGACAAGACAAATGCAGCAATGGTATGACTGGAGGCCTGTGGACTCAATAATGTGGTTCTCCACCATGCATGTGAACTGTAGTCCAGCTAAACAGGCTAATCTAGCTAGTCCGACTGAGCTGTGCATGGAGGGTTTATCTCGTTGCAGAATAATCTAGATGCACTGTGAGCCTATAGTTAGTTCCAACATAATTAGCTGCCTAGATACAATCCTGTGCAGTTCCTATTAAAGCAATGATTTTTTTCCCCGAAAAACAGTATGTGCACAATAAAGGTGGTCCTCATCGAGAGCCAGCAGCCACAGCCGTTCAGAGCTCAACCGTATCTGGATACAGTGGATACATGTGGCCCAGGCCCCCCTTTGAGATATGCTCTCTCAATAAGCATTTAACACATTTACAATTTGCACTAAGGCTCTTCATATTAGATCTAATTACTCAAGACACAGTGAAGAAGTTAATGTAATATTAAATCCAACACATTTTATGATGAACTGAAGAAGACATCCATCAATAAACTGCCGTTCCAGCCAATTAGAAGATCAAGTGTGTCATATGAAGTTTGGAAAAGGAGATTACTTCACGTGTTGACAGAAGAGGATGCATCATACTCTCACACGTTAACAGGAGAAAAACACAAAAATGCATTTGAAAAGCACGTCTGAGCAGCCACTCTGTATTTGTCTAGAACACTGAGTTCTTAGCTCCAGCAGTGCTCTCCCATATGTGAAGGTGTGAAGGCCAGTGCCTTGGTGATAATGGGAGCAAGAGTGGCCTGTATTTATTCAAGGGCTCGAACCCATAGTAAAGCATTAAACGTCACACGTGAGCGTCTTAAACCATCGGCAGAAGGCGTGAGTGTCGCTCCACGTCGCTCTGTTGTTTGCTGACTTGTCGGGGTGAAGGTAGCTCTCACAGGGGACCGTCTGCAGGGAATGTGACAAATTGAGACCTTTTCTCTTTATCTGAGATGAAATAGGTGGCAGGGGACCAAATAAACAGCAAAACCTCAAGTAAAGAAGAAGTGTGCATTATTAAACTCCCAAATCAAGCCCAACTGGGGAGTTGTGAAGCTCATTTCAAAGTTTACGACTCCCCGAATGGTGCTTTTATGGAGTATGGATTGCTAGAGCACCACTGTACTTACATTTTTGCAGAGAATGGGATAAAGGCCACATTTGCATATTTTGTAAATGAATGTATTATGAATCATAAAATAAACCATGATTATTGTAAGGGCAGAGGAATCTCACATGAAGGCTAACTCTTTTGAACATTCCCAGCTAAAATTCTTCGTACCTGTGTATTAATGTACGGAATAAACTTTTCTGAAAATATTGAAATGTCTAGACACGTACAAGAACAAACATTCCAGCCAGGTGAAGGCCTCAAAACTCAAAGTGGCACAAAGTGGATCAGAGATTCAGTACATCATATTTTGTTGTCAAACTTGTGAGCCCTGTCAATGAGTAATGATTTTTTACAGACACACACATGAAAGTGGCATGAAATACTGCGATGTCGACAATGTATCAGTCTTGTGTGCGGCTTTCTAAATAGTTAACTCAATTTGTTTTATAAATGATATAGAGAGACAATTTTTGGGTGGAAGTAATTCAAATTTGTCATTGTACTTACGGACTTACACACCTGGTATGGCATGGCATAACACGTATAAATAAATGAGAAAAAAAGTGTTTAGAGCAGCACTCAAATGTGTAGACTGTTAAAGATACATATTTTATCTCGTGTTGGTCTCTCACCTAAAGCAACATTATGTAACTTTTCAGGATGTATAGTCACCAAAAGACTAAAGGAGACAAATTCTGTGGCAAAACTCACACACAACTGTTACCTTCTCACAACTATCCTATATGTATCCTGGTTGTAATGCACATTTCAGTTGATGTTGCATGCTATGGCTCAGTATGTGTTCCTATAAGATGGCAGCATGGACCCATCAGGGAGGATGTGTCAAAGCAGAAGGTCTTTAAAAAGGTGTGGGTCTACATGCTTCCTGTCCAAAAACCAACCATCAAAATAAATGAAGTGGTAATATTGTAATGATTTAAAATGCATTTTTGCAACTCTTGTGTTTATGTGGTTTCATCTTGTAAGGTCTGGGTGGTAACATTGCTAATCATAAACAAACTGATGATATTGCAGTAATATAACGCTACAAACAGGTTTGTTTTTACATCATTAATTACGAAGACCACATGAAGACAGCATCAGCCTGAGCAGAACACACAGTTTGATTTTGAAGTGCATGTAAACTCAAAGTCTAGTAAATGGATTAGTCAAGCTGTGCATCTGAACATAATGAATATTTATAGAGCTCATAGTGGAATTAGTAATTTTCTTTTCCAAATCATGCTATGCTACACTGACCTCTGACCTGGTTCTGTTTAAGAATCCATGTTTTCATGTACACATTAGCATAGAAGAACTATCACTATAACATACTGTAAATGTAAATATCATCGTCTAGCGGATTTATTTATTCATATGATGGATAGTATAACACTCATGCACAAACATCCCAGAGCCTTTCACATTAAATGTGTTTATTTCATGTTCAAACTTGGACTGAGTGGCTCCAGGCCCGTCCAGTCTCCGCTGAGCCTCTCGAAACATTTTTTATTAATGAGCCTTGTGGCCAGGGGGATGAACACAAATTCACAAGGCCTTATATACAGACGCAAGAGTTTAAAGGATGATATGAAGAAGAAAAAGACAGATGGAAGAAAAAAAGGGAAATAATTGGAGTGATGAGGCTGGGGCCACTGGAGAGGAGAGGGCACAGGAAGACTAATGGAGAGCAGAGATAGCAGTATACAAAGGGAACAGAGGCGAGACCGAATAAAGGAGGGGAACGCCAATGAAAGAGTGAACAAGGGCGTGACAAACAAACAGAGTAAATCCAAACTGTATTATTTTGTAACTACCTTTTACCTCAGATCTCTTGTGTAGTCACTGTATGTCCCACAGGTTGCAGGGCTTTCTCACCTTGTATCTCGTCACGCCACAAAGCGGATTACAGACGCAGGGCCAAACAAAACCCAGCAGCGTGTGCACAAACACTATTGAACACTAACAGGTATGAAACGCTATTTGGAAACGTATGATGCCAGGAGCTTAGTTTTTCATTCATTTCAATTTCGTATCTTTGATATCAGACAGATTGTGTGACGCTTTCTGTGTCTGTCTCCGAATGGGATTTTGGTCCTAGTTGCATGACATTACTTCCATGGCAGTCAGTAAACAAATATTAGATGCAGATATTCTGCATATGAATAAATAATGTGTCTACATAACTCTCTTCATCACCACTTTGGGAAAATCTCTGTATCTTTAAGCCCTACTTCACAAAGTAATAAAAAATTATGTAGCACAATAAATAACACTAATAACATTTAAGATAAACACTAAATGAGAAAAAGTTTTATGATAAAAGCATTAAGAAGAGATTTAAAAGACATTACCTACTGCATTTATCTGTTTGTTTTTCTCAAGGATGTTGTTCTCACTTTTCCAAAATGCAAACTTTTGGCCAAGGAAGTATTTTCCTTTGGTTCTGGCACCTGCTGCATTTCCGTGAAAACTGGGAAGACAACACGGCGATAATGAAGCAGCCATTCCCCAGACAGCTATTGGTGACACACATCCATTAGAACAATAAATCCCAAAATACTGTGTTTTTGTGCTCCAAAACTTGTGTTCTGATGATGTATCATTAGTGCTACATGTACAGATCTACACTGAAGCTTCAGAATTTATTGGTACTGCTCCAGAGAATACCAGGTTTAAAATGATTTGTTTTGGAGCAGACCTGCCATTACTTCTTTTTATGTGTGATGATGATGTATTAGCATGAGTCAATTGTCAATGCCAGAGTGGTGTTAAAATACAAAGGTCATTCTATAGTGTTTTCAAAATAATCTGCATTCACGCTGGTCCGCACAGCTGTCAAATACACTGACTACTATGAACACCACTGCTACACACACAGTCAGTATATTTACATGCAAGTAAAGAAATTAAAATTAATGCCTTAATCCAATTGTAATCAGAGTTTTGTGTAAACATGTAAACACCTTACTCCAATTGGGAGTGCAGTCATTTAAATTTCTCAACATCAGTAACAACCCTGGATAATGTGGTTTATTGTTGGGTTACTCCTGCATGTAAAAAGGATACTCTGATTAAGGTCAGACACAGCGCACTGAGCACGCTCCAGAGTCGCTCCCATGAAAAAAACATAAAGAGCAGTGTTACTTAGACGCATGTATAGGGTCATGTCATTAAAAGTGTAAAAGGACAAGCTCATCTACCAAAGTTTATAATGTGCTTCATGTGCTTTCGAATGGCACAGTTGCTGAGTAAGGGATGTGTTCTTACCTTTTTGTGTTAATGTTGTTTTTAACTTGTAAACTTTGATTTTTACAGTTGCTGTTTATTATTGACTAGCATTTAAGGCTACCTATGACTCAGGTTTAATGTAAGTTGTTCTTTTCTCTTTTTACCAAAGGCTAAATGCTGTTAAATAGCAAGAGCACATGAATGCAGCATTAGCCTGTGTGGGGGAAGTACTTTGATTCTCCCTCGTGCATGTGAACTCGGTGAGAAGTGAGAAGCCCCACTGAGAGAACATAATCGAGGTATGAGCATAGTAAGAGCCAGCTCTGCATGTAAACATACTGAGTGATTGCATTTGACAAAGAAGGTCAAAGTTCATTCAAACAATAGAATATTATTATCTTGGGAGAATTATGTTGCCTTTTTCTGTTTTAAATTAGAAATTTTAAGGCTCACCTCAGTACCTCACCTGGTACAGCGCATAACACATGGGACACCCGGGTTTGATTCCGACTCAAGTCATTTGACCAATGTAATTCTTCTCTCTTTCACTCTGCTTCCTGTCTGTTTCACTGACTATCAAATAAAGGCAAACACCAAAAATGTTAAAAAAAAAAAAAAAAAGCAGTTCGAAGATATACTACTTAATTCCAACCCAGTAAGACTCCCAAAGAAAAAAACACTCCACTCTTTTCTCTTCCTACTTTGAAACCTGAACTAGCCCTGCTCAGGATTTGTATTCATGCCACAGAGCGGGGGTGGATGGTAATTGCTCTATTGTACCCGACACTTCACCTGTGTGAAAGCGTCTGCTCTTGAAATGTTTCTAAATGATCTAATTCAGGCTTTCACTTTTATTATGTTTAAGTGTTGTTAAATTGCTATTTAAGCATCATTAATGTGTGTCTGCTTTAGTTTAGTACCGATCTTATCTCGACAAATTCCTTCACTAACTTTGATGCGTCATATCTTTTTATTGTGAAGTTTTATCTCTAAGCACATTTTCTTTTCTTCTAAAAGTGGAACATCCTATTCATTCCGAGCCTCTTCACTGTATTCCCTTAACTATCTATCTTATTCTCTTTACATAATTGTTTTATGGCTGCAGTAATAATGCAAGGCCACTAGCGCCCTGACCCTTACCCCCCTCGTTCTTCTTGTGGAATAAAATATGTTTTTAATGACACTGCAGGGTCACTCCGGGGCAACTTCAATGTTCTTCTCTTTCGGTGACTAACAGTGCACGATTTAGAGAAAGGGCAGACCCAACAATTAAGCATCTGTGCTCTACACTTGTAAAACATCTTCGTGATAACAGTAATTATTGAAACTTTAACTAAACTTTCTAAGATCACAATTTTCAGTGCTGCTGTATCCTTAGGAATGTCTCATGTGGGTGGGACAGCCTTGTGTAACCTGTACCACAGTGCACTGGAAGACACTGGAAACTTTCATTTTCCTTTAACTTATTTTTTCCTCTGATTTCATCACTCCCCTCTGTGTCTGCGTACAGTTCTGCTGTCAAGAAAAAAGATAGATATTTCAAATGCATTCCAAATAAGAGTTGCAAAGGTGTCTTTTGAGTGACTTTATAATATACTGTTGAACAAACTAGAACTGAACTTGTGTGGTTTGGTCTAATCAGCAATCATTTGTCATGGTAAAATTGCGCATAATGGCTTTGAATACTTGGTTGTCGGTCGCACAGTGTGACAAGATGAAAGACAATCAATCTCTTGTCATACAAACAAACATTACCTACAACAACTATCTGACAGGGAAAGAAATTTGACCTTTAGCATATTCATAGCGATTTGCGTTCACATGGATACACTCGGCTGTTGAGAACATTGTAGTATGTCTGCCAGGCCAGTAGGGGCACTGTGAACCCCACTGACTACAGTCATTACAAAAGAAGACGAAAAGGCTCAGTTAAGCTATAACATTTTTTTTTTAATCCTTGGTTTTATGGAGTAGTGCTGATAGACCCTGAAGCACCATAATGGATTTATTCATTGAACAATATATTATCGAACCATGCATTTCACAGTACAAAAACACTGAATTTCGCTTTGTCAACCGTCTCTTTGTGTAGCTTAGTCGCGAAAATGAAAACCGCAACAGAATCTTACCCCATGCTCTTTTTGCAGCATTCAAACCCAGTTGTCCTCTTTACTCAAACTATATTTCTTATATTTTGAACGGCACAGAATTTGACGTTTGCTGACGCTGCCTGTTTTCTTTACAATTCCATACAACTGCAGGAAAAAATACAGAGTGTCACAGGGGCTTTAGTTTTACAGTGGACATTCACACATAAGCTACATCCCATTATCTTTACTTAGATTTTTCTTTTTTATATATTAGTTAATAGTGTCTTTTGTCTCTTGAATGGTTTTAATGCAATTTTTTTGGAAACCCTAGCTGTAATTCATAAATCTGCATGAAAAAAAAAAAAAACTATTGAAAATGGTATTGTAATAAACTTTTCCCCCTCAATTTGAATGACTACAAACTTGGACAACATATCTCTGCAGGTTTAAAGGTCATTGTGAACATAACGGCAACAAAACACTGAGATAAACTGAAGGTGTTTGATTAAAAATACAGTGAAAATAGTTTTCACAAGTTGTATTAAAAAGCAATTTGCAGGAAAAATGTAAGTGATCTTTTTCACTGCATCTATTCCCTATTTTCTCTTTAGTTGTTTGTCCATTTCATTTAGTCTAACCTCCCTCTATGTTTTCCTGTCTGTAGACTTATGGGAGGCTGCGTTAAGAACAATATACACTTCAAAGGTTTGAGCTTAATAAGTGGCAGACGTTACCGAGGCTGCAGATTAAACAATATAGCGACACCTATACACTACTTGGAGTTCTTTTAAAGCACTAAAGAGTGGTGGCAGAACCAAACGGAGGCAACGGCGGCAACAGAGAGACAGGAGAAGTGACTAAAAGGGAGGGAAAGAGATAGAGGGGCGGGGGTGATGCGATAAAAAAAGAAAGAAAAGAAATCGCCTCACGCTAAATTAGCACCGCAAGTCACAATTAGTCGCACTTCAAAGGAGGAATTTTGTTTGGAAATTGGATCGGTGAACATGCTGAACTTGATCAAAACGAGATCGAGACCCTGTGAATCTTCAAAGACACAAGCCAATGGTATGACACAGCCGGGCAGATGAGCTGTGAGTGCCACTACGCCGACGTATGCGCCACAGAGATATGTATAAATATATGCACCGTCTGGCAGGGATTTACAAAGAGCTATTCACATCCACTGCATTCTGTGCCATAAATCCACTTCTGTCCCCTTCACTATCACCATCATTTGTTGCAGTTTTTCTCCTGCGACTCACTCAGTCCTCTTGATACCAGGTTTCTATGTCTCATTGCTCGCGCGCCGTCGCCAACCTTCCCAATCTCCTCACTTCCGACATCCTCTCTCCTGATGGATTATTCAGAGTACAGTCCATTTAGCCGTGATGCAAGCACGCCCGCTGATGCGTATCATGTTAATGCTAATGCAGCTGCAGTATCTGCCGACTTATTTATACAATATCTATATACGGTTTATGGAAAGAGTTGTGTTCAAGATCATCAATCAACTCGGATATTTACAGAAGGAAGCTTATCATGCAGAACAGCAAAGGAGGCTATTCCTTTTCGTGTGTCATTAAGTGAGCAGCGGCAGATCTTGTTCATGTATTTCTATTTGGGAATGTCTTTTACGGATATACAGTAGATAGATATATAGTTGGAGACTGCAGCCACATGTGCTATTGTCTGAAGACTTGAACTGTATTCTTGTCAGATTTTAGGCGTGTACATTCAGATCATCATTCTGTAATCGTTCACATATTTGATGTAAAGCTGTGAGAAATTGGGGGCTTGTTCTATGTTAGTATTCTGGTTTGTCTTTGTCATGTATTATTATTTCACGTTTGATTTTTTCATGCAAGATAAGCATTTTGTTATCAACTGAGAACTGTCTTTTATAGAAAGCAACTATTGACCCGTTTAGATTAAATAAACAGTTATCATACATTATTATCCACACTGCGTATAGCTTTATAAAATACATTTGTATAAATAATTATAATCTAAATTGCTTCCTGATTGTTTCACACGCATTGTTTCATTGTTTTCGGTTTTCCCAAATAAAAAATATGGCTCGTCCGTGATATTTAGAAGAAGCTGTGCAGTTTGGCCCATTGGATTTTCATGTCCTACATTTTCATTTTGTGTTAAAATGAAAAATATATTTAAAAAAAATAATTGAATTGTTTACTTTGTCTGTTCACGTGCTTGTTGTTATGCAAATTTAGTGGAAGACATTTTGCTCGTCATCAGTAAACAGTAGACTCTTTTTACATTCTAGATAAGACTTTTTTTTTTTTTTTTAAAATATCATAATAACAGTTGCCATCAGAGTGAGGAAAAAAAACACTCTATTCTGCCATGGTGATTTTGTGCAATGCCAGAGGTAGCCAAAATGATGCCCCCATTGCTCAAACCACATGTTTAGACAGAATAGACAGTTATCTTCCCCTACACAGAGAGCCAGGTGTCTAAATTTCATTCAATTGAAGGTCATTTCTACATAATCCATCCCACACAGACATAAACCAAATCTGATTGAGTTTTATGGTCAGGTTTTATGTGGATGGATCTGTTTAAACAAAGCCAGTGTAGATGCAATTTTCTTTTACAGCCACGGAGGAAATGCCCGCGTTTGTGTGGACAAGCCCTCTGAGACACACTTGTCCACATCAGCGTACCATAAACAAGCAGATGGCCGCTCAGTGGGCTGCCAAATGGCCCATGACTGTGAACTGACCTCCTGGCTGCTGCGCTAGTGTCGGTCAATTATATGGAATTTAGCAGTTTGAACGTTTTGTGGAAACATATTGGTACAAATTCAAATTTACCTATTATTATGCACTTTTTGCTCCTTTTCGTTGTAGGATATGGAGATGTTCAATGAAAATGTATGAAGTTGCTCCACCTCTGTCTATCGCAAATGGAGGCAGTAAAAGAGGTTATGCAAGATGGCTGTACTATGAAAGGGTCAGTCTGGGGTTGGAGAAAGGCACAGAATAAAAACACAAATGTGTGTTTGTTTTATATGCAGTATTTGTTTATTATATTCTTTGCTGTGCACTTTTCTGATTTTACTGTGCTTTTTTATGTTGTGTGTTGTTTAAATTATACCTACTTTATGCAGAATGTTGCACCATAAAAGTCATAACGTAATACGCTGCCATGAAAAAGTGTTAAAATCATCATCAAATAAAATCATCACTTAAAAACTGCCTTTTGTGTTTACTTGAGTTATCTCTGTCTTATATTTAATTTGTTTGATGATCTGAAACATTTAATTGTGACAAATGTACAAAAAAAAAGTGCATTAGAAGCTATTTTTTTAACAGGAAAAAGAAATAGTGCCTATCCATTCACAACGTTGTGTGAGTTAAGAGACTTGAATTGGATTTTTGCCAAAGCCTGAGGACAGTAAGACAGCTTTGAAAGGGTCCTGTGTGGATAACTTGACGGATACTGTCTCCTACGTTAAGCCTGTGTCTTCCTGGTCAATGTAGATGGTTGGATACACAATGATGTTAATTCAGAATGTGTTGTCCATTCAACCATGACAGGACCCTTGCAGCTTTTTTTTTGTCTGTATTATTTTTATACCTATGTCTCATATTTAGCTCAAGAACAGGAACATCCTTCCCAAATACATGTTCCCAAAAAGCATCCTGTGAAACCGGATACACCTAACAAGATGAGTCACACGTTATGGCTATGTCAGAGTTTATTCAAGAAAAATAAAAAGGTTTCCAGTGCACTCCGTAAATACTGTCATTATGTTAAATATTATGCATTGAATCTTGACTAGTGGCTCACTTTATCACAGTCTAATTCCGTTCTTTCTAAACGGGACACTGCTAAATTGAGATTGGTGGGATATTTTATCGACGTAATGACATTGAAAGGAACTATAAATTGACTTGTTCATTAGGCAGGTAAGTCTGTTTTATATTAAAAATAAAAATGTGATCAAAAGACTTTATTAAATCGTGCTTTTTGCTAAGATTCACATTCTTTTAGCAGCGCCAAGTTCAGACATGAAAAGGCAAGGGAAAGTCCACCTGCTGATCGAATCTGGGAGAGCTGCGAAAGAGTTAAGCTTGGCATTCTGGACTAAATGTCAGCGTGTGGTGTAGATTTCTCATATTCGTCGCTGCATAGTTATGCTAATCATGTCCAATAAGCAGATATCTGCATGAGGTCAAGAAAGGGTTAAGAAGAGCTATTATCTGCCATTTCTCCTGCTGCATGACTCGGCGCAGATTTCTCATCTCGCCTGCTTCCTGGCTGTGTCCCCGATGGCCGATTGCAAATTTATCCATTGTCTCTCTGTCCCGGGCCAGCTGAGCCAACTAATCAATTATAATCAGGTAGCCAATCAGGGCACAGGTACACCAATTAGGGAGCACCGGGGATACTGGGAATATCAATTAGAAGACCTGATTTGGCTCTAATTTAGAACAGCTGCTACTGTGCTCTCTTGGTGACAGGTAGTATTCCCCTTTCCAGGACTGTGGCGTCTGCACCTGAAAAATATGCACCGTCTTTGTGAGTCTTATGTGCAGAAATATGTGTGTAAGCAAAAACGTGCAGCTCCCAGTCTACTGCGGCGTAGATGAGCGAGCAGACGGGACCTTATTCCTCGAAGGTTTGGGATAATAATGCTAACTATTTGCTCAGAGCAGTGATGTGGAACAGCCTTGTTTACACAACAGCATTCCTGAAAATGAATAAAGTTGCTCCTTTGTGTTTAAAAAAAAAGTTCATGTGACATTGAACCAGTCTTCACACACACAGATGCACAAACACGCGAGACACAGAGAACGTTTGGCTGAACCCTTTCGCTGTGGTGTTGTGATGACAAACAAGACATCATACTTAAATGCTGGTAACGAAAAGTGCAGAAAGCATCGGAGCAGCATTTGCTACCAGAGTGCCTGTAAACTCTGACTGCAATCTAAACAGAACTCAGTAACTCAGCAATTTCCCACCACATATGAACAACAAAAGGTGAGGTATCATATCACACATGTCAAACTCAAGGCCTGGATGCCAAATGCAGCCCCTTGTAATGTGTTATTTGGCCCTCCAATACTTTGGTAGGTGATATTTTTGGGACTTAGTAAAAATGTCACTCTACAAATATATAAAAAGAATAGCAACGGGGTAATAATTTTAAAGGGACCAAAATGGGGCTTAAACTGAGTGTAAAGTGGCATAAATTAAAGTAAATTCTCAAATGGATTGCATGAAAATGGGGCATAAAAGAAGGAAATGAATGTTAAAAACAAACTGATGTGATAAAGACTGAAATTAAGATGAAACCTTACATTCAAACACAGTAAGGATCATTAATGTTAAAAGTATTACGCTATAGAATAATTAAAATATTTTGTAAAACATGAATAGGAGCATTATTACTTGTATTACTGTAGTCTCCAACAGGTGCCATGGTAACAGCAGTTCTGTTGCTGGCATCATCACGGTATTCTTTATTCCATTCTATGACTATGCACAGCTCCACTGCAAAGACAGACACTTATCAGTAAAGACAGCAGCTTGAAAGACAGAAAGAGATCCAAGAGACAAAAGCAGTATCCTGTGACAATCATCAGAGTCAGGATGTGAAAAAGACCTGAAAGGTAATCTAACTCAGGATGAAGACAAAAGTGAGGTATGGCCTCCTCTGAATCTTATCATGGGTCACCAACATCGACTGGTAACCAGCTTTTATTTTTTAATTGCTCCATATGAAGTCCCCAGTCCTAAATTTTAGTGCAGTTTAATTTTAATAAAATGGTTCAAGCTGCATATTTTCATCAGAATGTAAACAGAGCTCCATTTGCAACAGTGTGATGAAAATTATAGCTGTTTAGAACTGCTTCTCTTCACCTCCTATCCCGCAAAACTCTTTTTCACCTATTTGTTCATTAATCGTGAATGGATTATTCATGGATTTATGGATTATGATGTTCCAGATCTCCACTTGAGGAAATTTACCCTGTTTAGACCTTGCTGAGTTTTAATTGGTCACCATTGCTCTATCACATCTAACCCTCTCTCTCTACATCTCAACACAAAACTCTGCAAATTAAACTAGTTGTAGCTTTTTCCTAGTTTAAGAACTAATATAACACTCCACTGGTGTTTGCTTTATAACAATCAAAGACAAAGCACAGGCTTTTAAAAGTAGCCTATGAAGCAGTTGGTACAGACCATTCTTGATTAGTCTCACTGAAGAAAGAAACAAGATACTCCAACCTCTGTGTCATTAATAGAGAGTAGCTGTAGGGTTCTATAATGGTTACTAGTATAACAGGAAGGCTTAAAGCCACTTTATCTCTCCCGGACCTTATTATGCCTAATGGTTTTGGCTGTGCCGTCGATAAATCCCTAATGAATCCATTAGACACTCGTGTGTGCATTAAGGCTCGGAGTGGTCTTTGACTTTATAATGTGCCGAGTTGCTGATATTTGTTTTTCTGTGATTTGCCCATGACACTTTACCAAAGATAATCAGCATGTCAAGGTAAACCCCATTTAGTTCATTTTAGTCAAACACACTGCCGCAACAACTGGAAGAGGTGGTGCCATTTGCATCGCTCAATAAAACGGCTGACATGTGTAGGCTTGAGAGTGCATCATGGAGTATGCAAATGTGTTTATTTTGCTTCTTAGTAATCATATGACAGAGGAAAATAGACACATTTCTCAGTCTCGGAAATGGTATTGTTTTGTTTTTGTTTCCACATGTCAATACTATGTGGTTTAATGAAGTAGTCTAGAATTTAAATATCCAATCCCAAACTTGACAATGTGGTCTGTATGCTTGTTCGTAATTGACACACAAATGTATTAGCATTATTCAGAGGTTATGTTACATTTTTAGAGGCATATCATCAGGTTAGTACAGCACAGTTTTTAAGGCTCTTCCATTTTCAAAAAGGCGAAATCCGCGAAGTAGTCAACTTTATTTTGTACAATTATTATATATGTTTTAAGGCTGTAAAACCACTCACCACACACTTTATACACTTTTCTCAGACAGACATTAACATTTTCTCACATTTCTCTCTTGTTTAAACACTCTCAAAGTTCAAACCTTAGCATCTTCCTCTGTCTTTTGGGTGCGACCGCAGGTGCCTTTGTCGGTGCAGAACGTTTCGTGGACATTGTGGGTTTTGTCGGAGAGAAAACTTGCAAACATACAGCACTTCAGAGTTACACTGCTAGCGATCGAATGTTTATGTAAATTTGGCAAGCCGAACGCATTCTGTACTGTACAGGAGACACGGCACGGAGGAGATTGATTGACAATGGTCTACAGTCCCTTAGCCAATCAGGACGCAGAACACAATGCGCGAGTTCTCCCTTAGCCAATCAGGACGCAGAACACAATGCGCGAGTTCTCCCTTAGCCAATCAGGACGCAGAACACAATGCACGTTCATATGCTGTAAAAAAAAAAAAAGCATGCAAAATTGCACTAAAAAAATCAGCGAAACAGCGAGACCGCGAAAGGTGAACCGCGTTATAGTGAAGGACAACTGTATGCATAAAATGTACTGTAGTACATTGGTTTACAGTAAATTGGTACAGTCACCAAAAGGTGGCATTAACAATAACGTGAAAACATTATATATACTCTTGCAATGCTACAAAGAAGACAAAGATGGAAACACTCACTTTGAGATTAAGCATCGCAGCTATAATTTAAAGGTTTGCTTCAAGTAAAAGACCTCATACAGAGACACAGCTTGTGTAGTATCCATGCGTTCTACACACACTGCCTTTTCAGGGTTTATCATATATATACCAAACCAATCTGTACTGACCTGACCCAGACTGTATGAGTAAAATCTTTAAACTTCAAAGTTCTGGTTAAAATGCCCTGTCCTCCTCAAACTCAGTACGTAAACTTACCCGCACTGTCACTCATTTGTGTTTTTCTATGTAGATGCTGTGTTAAACCCCTTTAACACTATATGGACTCATCACCCATTAACTATATTGCCTGCTGTTGTTGATACGTTATCTCAAGGCTCTTTCCGGCTGCCTGCTAAAAGCTATCTCGGCAGGTATTATTAGTCTCTGATCTTGCTACTGCTCATACGCACACACAAACAGCCAGTGATACCTTACTGGGACTCTCTCTGCACACATACACAAACAGATAGCCTTATTTGGCCTTCCTGCTCACCGCTGATAATCAAGGGACAGATAATTCGGCAGGAGCCTTTATTAGCTCTATGTTGATAGCTTCTTGAAGGCGGCCACTGAAGAGCAACAGTGACACAAACAATATGACCTTTATATTCAAAACACATCTCATTTAGACGCTGCTTTTATATCCGGCTGTCCTCTGTGCTGGAAGAGTGTAGGCAGCACTGCAGCTTTCTTACCGTCTTTATTAAAATGCTTTGTTGATATTTCTGCTGCTCTCTGCAACCTTTGTGGCACAGCACCAACATTCTCAGGGTCAGGAGTGTTATTCTCGTTGGAGCAATGCACATTAAGTATGAAGCATGTAGAAAGACGCCAGAATTGCTGTGTGTAGTCACTGGGTAGCTTTGGATCTACACATAATAGACACAAAAAGTACACTTAAGTTAAGTCAATTTAAGTCAGTGCTGAAGATCTGCTAGTTCCTGTAGCAGTAAGGCTTTGTTTGAGGAACGCTCTCTTCCTTTGAAAGAAAACTGTGGAAGAGAAATAGCATGGGAACATAATGAGGGCTTTGCAGAGGAAGTATTTAAAGTAATATTACCCCATTTTATTTTTGTTGTATTTGAGAAAATCTGTGTAATCATCTTTTAATATGCATATTTTAACATGAATTATCTGTAGGTCATTACAGCTTGAGTCTTTATTATTAAAGATTATAATAGATTTAATGTTCAGCACAGACTGGAGACATCCGCTTGCTTGTGAATAAGGAATTTTCCCACTGGATTCCCAAGATGTGTCTACCAGTTAATCTGAGAAAGTGTCCCAGCTCTGGCTGTAAACACCATAAAAAACATCATAAATAGACAAATGGGAAGCAGAGTGAAACCAAAAGAAAATATATTCCACACAACTATGCTTTATTTTGTCGTCCCTACAGAAATGTGATATTTTAAATTCCCAGGCGGCATTGAACGAAGCACTAATTTTACTCTAATGAAGATGAAACATGGTAAAATAATGTGTTGATTTTGTTTTTGTTATTTGTTGCTTAAGTTGGTTTTTTTTTCCTTTTCTGAAACTTAATGTAATCAAGTGAAAGGTAAAACAAGTAATTTTCTTTTTTTTTTTCCAAGTAATCTCAGATGTAGCAAACGTCACCTCATCAGCTGTTTCTAATTTCGTAGTCTGCTATTTGAGAACACATAAAGTATTTAAGAATTCAAAACTATTTCTGTCCTAAATTAGAGGCATAGATACAAAAACAAAACAGACAGCAGTGAAATACGGTGCCATGACCCTCGATGGCAGAAGGTGGGTACTTTCCGAGCTGCCAGGTAGCAATAAAAGAGACAGACACAAGCCAAATGAAAGAGCAATTATCCCACTTTATCCACAGGGACATCATAGTCAGAGTTATATCTTTTTTTTTTCTCCGGCTCTAGCAAAAAGTTCTTATATACAGTAAAATTTCTTCATTTATATTTTCAACCATAAGCAAGTCACAGTGAAAGACTCCACTCTCTCCACTCTATGTTGCCACATTTCCGGACAGCAGCCACAAAGTCAGAGGTCCCACAATGCATCGTGTGTTTCTTCATGGGTCAATGGAAAGGACAGCACAAAATGGCTGCCATCATAGCAGACCCAGACAGAAACACAATCTCATATAGATCCGGATGCATATAATAACAACTTTCAAAGGTTTGATTTTCCATAGACAATCAGTGAACACACACTCTTACTGTTCCATAAATTAGTTCATTATTTCTGAAGGTGACACACAAAGGTTGTGACACGAGAGTGGAACTAATGGTGCAGCAGATTGCAAACTGGGAAGGAGGATGAGCTAATCAGGCTCTCTTTAGTTTTTAATCTAGACTGAACTGTTGTCAATTACCAGCCACCTCCTGAACCTAGCCCTGGCACAATAGTTTGTTAATGAGTGTGCATGTGATTGAAAAGGCATGGGCTCGTGTTCAGCAAAAACAACGAGGAGGGCATTCAGCGCTGATTAGGCCTCGCTTTGCACCTAACCACAGGTAAGCACCAATCATCGGGGTAAAGGACATGCTCGAGTGGATAATGACTCCCAAGAAAATACAGGCGCACATTTGACTGGCAGTTGAGTTCAGGGTCGTGCAATTTGGTTGTACACGCAATGGCAAGACTGTACCATAATAGAACATACACGCCTAAGAGCACAATATGCAAAGAAAGACACTAAGGCCGATCACTATCAGCAGAAGACAGAAATAGCATCATCTCATTACCGTGGAACCTGCAGTGGGTGGGATATAATAAGAGGAAGTGAACATTTTGTAATTGACATATTAAAGCTGAAAAAATGGCCAAGTCTTAAATTTTGAGTGCCATATTTTCATGGCTATCTCTAAAACTGCAGTTGTTGGGAGACAGGTTAAAACCATGCTAAAAGTCTTTGATTAAAAACAATGGCATTAATTTATGAAGCTTCTTAGGATCATTTTTTTCACTTGAGTCCTAAAAACAGGAATGAATCATTGTTACTCACACCTCAGCCCTGAAATTAAGGTTTTTAATCTTATATATTGATGTTAATGCCAACTGCAGTACAGCAAACCTAATTTAATCTAATCTTTAACTTCCCCATAGTGATAGAAAGCAAGATGTCATTTAGATTCCCTTTGGTCCGCTTTGAACAGAGCACCAGGAACCATGCTTTATTTGCATATTGAGCATCTGCATGTTCTAGGACTTTTTGCACAATGTGTTCCTGGCCACATTTAATCATTGACTTCGCTGGATCAAAATCAACAGTTTCACCTTTTATTTTTGTGTTAAATATGTTGCAGAATACACTTGGGGCAGTTCTGTCGCTCACAGCACTGGAAGCATAACCTTTCTTCCCTGGAGCACCTGGACGGGCTGTCAGGCCTCTGTAACACACACTACAAAGACCTCCTCCTTAAGTGTAAATCCCAGCACAGCATGGACCCTCCCTACATATTCACTCTCTTGTGTCCCTGTACACCGCTGGCCATCTGCTCTCCACTCCCCACTCTCAGGGATGACAGGGCTTTTGGTGCTGGCCCACAGCTCCGGAATGTGTTGCCTCAGGGCCCGCGCCAGCACACATCTGTTGATTCTTCAAAGGTGCATCTGCAAACACATCTTTGTAGACCATGGCTTCTTACAGGATCTTCATCGACATAAATTATGGATTATAGAGAATTTTCCCTCACTTTTGAAATCACTGCTTTAATCGAAATTGATGTGGTACGTTACATACCACTGTGTAAATGTGTTATGTTGAAGTGTTCCTCTATGATCTCATTCTGATTCAATACCACAGCTCTGCATCACGGTCCTCCTATAGCACAGTATGCACTTGGATTGAATTGCCACAGACTGCTGACAGGTGAAGTGAATAAATGTACATTTGAATTGAACTGAACCAATTTGCCAGCTGAGAATAAATAATACGTTACAGTAAACCACAGTTTAGCGCTTACCTTGAACTCCTAACCCTGAGTTCAGCGTTAGACCGAAATGATCCCACAAATATCTACACCTCATTAAACGTCACATACAAGGATTGCCAGTATTTATTCATGCTTCATTTTGCTTTTTTGCTATTTTCTTTGCGTTTTTGGTAGCCAGGGCATCTCTAGAATGTTCAAATGGATTCCATGCTGTACCACATTTACAGTTACAATAATCTACTAATATTAAAATGCCACAGCACACACTGTTAGATGTATTAAAATCTTAGCCTTCACAGCTCAGATCTGTTTTGACAAAATAGGGACCTCTACATTTGTCAGCATAATGCAATCATAAAGTTATGGCTGGTTGTCTTGTCTTACGGAAAACAACAATCATTATCAATGCCATGACTTGTTTGATTAATGAATATGTTTACAGTAACAGGAATCTAGTGGCAAATGTACCAGACACTGGCTGCACATTATTCAATACACATCCAGCACAGCTAATATATGCAGTTATCCTTATTGTTAATCAATATTGCTAGTGTATGTTGGGTCAGTCAGGGCAGGGTGTTGTCCAAAAGAAACAGGCCAGGGTGCTCCCATATGTGCCAAGTTGAATGATCATTGATTGGTGATTAAACATCTGCGTGTCTCATTAATCATGAGCAGTGACACCATCATCTTAGACTCACACTGATGTTTGCTATGAATGTACATTTAGAGACAGACTTTTAAGATATTTTGATGACCTTGTGAAAGAAATAGTTTGTCCATCCACTTCAGTGTTATGTAAATTTTCAAAAACCTGATAAGAGCTCTCCACTTACATGCTCAAGTAAATAGTCATGAGAACAAAACAAGTAATGTCTCCATTTTAGACCAAAATAATAGTGTTCATCTAGTCATGTGTATAGGCTTTTCAGAGAATATTTTGAATTAGAACTTATAATTATTATTATTAATAGAACTTATTTTGTGTAAATAACTCATGATTGGTGGTGGACTTGGTTGAAAAGATATTCGTCACTGGGCAAAATCACCTTGTCTGGCTCCCCAGACTGGTCAAGGCAAGTTTTGTCATGAGGGAAAATATAAATAACCACACCATCAATTTAAAATATTACTTATGTGAGAGAGTTCAGATACAATATACGTCTTGTTGTGAATTCGAATTTTACTTGCACATTTGTATCTGTGATTTGTCTGGCACCTAACATTTCCGTGTCCAGATGTCTCTCCACAGACAGATGAATCACGTTAAAGGTCTCTTTTGAAGTATTTGTTGATCACTCGGCTCATAGTGGATGTCACACTGAGTCCTTGGGAGCCTGTTCCCTCTTCTAAGTCTCGCAGGTACCTCATGAGCCGGCAGCTGGCTGTCGGCCATTAGCCAGCTGTCTGTGCTGCTGCCTCAAAGACAACTTTAAAGAAAACAAAGATGCCAGCAGCAATCAGCTTCCCTGTAACAATGTCAATGACCCAGAGAGGAATAATGACATCAGGAATTTGGATGATGTTATGGTAGTTTCTTATGACAAGTAGTTAGCATGATCAAGGTTCGTTGTTTCAGCTGAGATAAATAATTCGGAATGAGGCTTTTTCAACTGACTTTTTTCTTTCTGGAAATTATAAATAAGGTACATGTTTATGGTACGGTACAGGATGGCTCATTACAGCATAACTTTTTGTGGGTTTTTCTTGTGTCTGCGAGGTTCACAATGACATCATAAAAGTGCCAAGAAAAGTGTTTTTTTTCTCATCATATTTGAAGCCAACTTGATCCATTACAAGTAATTAGAATAAAAAAGAAAGTAAATCCTTGTGTATAGTGGTGCTGGATTATTTGCTTTTAGAACTTTAAATTAAGAAAGCTGTGCCAGTTTTCTCATTTTCAATGCCTCAAGTTCTGCTCACGTTCAAAGCAATATAAACAGCGAATGCACCATTAGCTCAGGAGGGGGTCATCCATTAACTGGAAGGTTAGCGGTTCCATCTCCCATTTACACAGTCAGAGGGTCCTTGGGCAAGACACTACGTTGCCTCTGGTGCCTGTGACACTGGTGTATGAATGAGTATGGGCGTGTGTGTTAGTGGGTGTCAATGGAAGGTTGACGTAAAGTGCTTTGAGTGTCAATTTATAAACTCATTTTCCAAAGCAAGAGGCTTGAAACCAGATGCTGTTACTTTAGTTGTCAAAAAGGCACAACACTTTCACACAGTATTCTTTTTTTCTATTTACAAGAAAAAGACACGTTTTATTTGAGTCATTTTGTGTATTTCCTTTCGCTTCATGTTTTTGCATAAATGATTATCTATCATCTAATCAACAGACTGCTGTATTTTGCTCCATACTTTGGTTTTCGAAGTAGTACAGTTTTTGGATGTTTGTGCACCTTTTGGCAATGGAAACTGACCTGTACTGACCCAACCGGTTCTGTATCCCTTAAACTAAAAACAAGGCTACAGATACATTTAATTTCGAAAATTGGGTTTGGGCAAAATATACTATTACAGCCCAATTTTTAGTATGGCAAGTGAAGCAGAATTCTGAGCCCCATATTTCCATCATCCCAACAAGTGAGTCCCAAATTTTGAGTCTGCTTTATAAACTTTGCAGGATGACCTCCGAGAGAACGAGAGAAAAGAAGTGGTTTAATTACCATGTTTCCACACAGTAATCCCACAGATCACATTTCTGACTGCAATTTGAGGCAGATAAACACTTGTCTGTGCCAGATTACATTCTGAGCGTAACCTTGCCAACGCCGCTGCCTATGGGAGCTGTGAATCTTCTCTCCTGTAAACAGGGGGACTTAAAAGGGATTGTAGTTATCCAGATTAGCTAACTCTGCTGGAGTCACACTCTCTCCCTGTGCCATACCTCAATTTGTATTCCTCTGTCTCTCATGCTCGCTCATCCACTAACTTTTGGTATGCACAAGCCCCAACTGGGTTAACGATAGAATTAAACAAAATTTCAAACCAAGTGTTTCATAAGTCCATTTCATGTCAGTGTAAATACGACATAAAAATTGATAAAGTCCAAAGTATGGCTACACTGTGACATTATGTCAAATGCACTACTTTGTTTTAGGGGAAGGGCAACACCAAAATGACTGTAAGAGTATTGTGTTCTTGCTAACAATAAAGTGATTACATGTAAGGGCAATACTTTTCGGGAGAAGTGCTGATAAACTCTAACAAGAGGCATGGATGTATACGGTCACACGTCTTCAAAAGTGCTCAGTTTGTCGGCTGTTCAAAGCAGTTCAAGAAAAAGGAAATCGGTGAAGTGGTGGAAACCCATCTGTGAGGTCCAGTCTATAAGAGCACTCATTAATACTTCCAGGTTCTACATATACTGTACCACACCTGCAGAGGCCTCGTTAAGTCAGTCAGTACATGCAAGTAGAGAAAACTGAGTAACACACCTTGATAATTGATTTATTATTGGACACAGCAGTTCCCTTATATCCTGTGCATGAAAACTTAGCTTGGCCTATGTAGCTAACTTTTCATATATTTGATTTCCTAATAGGTTTAAATAATTAACTCTGATTAACTGACATTTGACCAACAAGGTCAAATCTGCAACTTTAAATGCCAATATAAATCGAGTTTGAGACTATTATCAAACTAGACATCATTTTTTTTCCTGCCTCAAAGTGTATTTAATAAGCAGGTTTACCTTGGACCTTTTAATCCTATTACCTTTTAACCTTCAGATCTGTCTCCCAAGTAGAGATAAGTAACTATTACAATGTGACACTAATGACCAAAACAAGCACCCCAGGACAATTCAAAAATCCATCAAAAGAACTGGGCTGATATGAACTTGTTTTCTTATAGGTGAATATATCTTTACAAAAAAAAATATATGCCTCAATCCTAATTCCTGATGTCTTCATTTTGGGACAAAGGGTTTTACTGTCCACTAAAAAGTCCAAGGCGACTACATTACACATGCATTATAAAGCAAATGTTATAATTAGTCACCAAACAATGCTGAGGGAAACAAACTGGGATAGTGGCCTTGTTTGCTGCCAAATAATGCCCCCGGCTTAAGCAGTGCTGGAGCTGCTAAACAGGGATTGCAGGGGAGGGTAAGAGGATTGGCTGTAAGTGACCTCTAGATCACTGCCTTTGGTCTGTGACTATAGACAAAGTGTAAATGAGATCAGTAGATAAACATGGACAGACTGAGCCTTTTATTGTTAAATGGTCAAGGAGAAACAAAACATTCCTTTGAAAAGTGAGGAAAATAAGGCTATACAAAAGATCAAGAATGACCAGTCGTCCGTTTTAAATGACTGTGTTTATTCTATTAAAGTGTGTACATCATCAAGTCCACAATAACAATGATAGTCAACTCGCAGTCAACTCTCACCGACCCCTGTGTGTGTGTGCAGCGCTGATAGAAGTGGCCCGTGGCACAGTGCCAATCACTCCTCACTTGGCAATTACAAAGAGCAGAGGGCTGCAGGTAATCATCATTGATCAGCGCATGTGCAAACACACACAGGGGCAAGTGGAATTGATCTGCCCAACCCAGCCTCCACAGAAGACACAATGTGTGATCAAAAAAAGGAGACAAAATAGAGAGACTTCAAACAAACACTGCAAAATAGAAGAAAGTATAATCACCGTTAAAAATTTAAATAAAGGAGTTGGCCTAGAGTAAGACCCAGGGGGCAATTATGGCCTACAATTTGACATACAATTTGAATATGTTTAAAACAAGTTATATTAACATTCAGTTGCTCTTTTCTGTTTAGTCATAATTTCTGAGCCATGGTGTTATAACCCCTATAAAACTTAAGGGGATACATTAACATTAACTCAAGACAAGACAAAGTGTAAGGTAAACAAAACATTTATTAATTTAACCAAGGATTTGAGACAACAAGAGTAATTACACAACTAAAGCTCCAATTTAGCAATGAAAATAAAGACCTAAGCGAAACAACAAGACAATAATAACTCAAACTAAACAAAAAAGGGAAACAGGCCAGCCCACAATGGACTGTCATAACAGACTTGCCTCCCCTGTCCCTGCCCAATGTAAAGATGACCCTAACAGAAAATAAAAAAACCAAGAAAAGAGGACCAGCGCACCCCTCAGACAAAAGAAACTGACTAACAAAAGAAAAACTGGAGCTTAAAAGATACTAGCATTGCCCTGGATGCAACAAGGCAGCAACAAACAGGAAGCAAAGCAGGACAAGGGGTCAGTGGGCACAACTGGCCATCTTTTAAACAAGAAAATTAGAAATCGGACCATTGACACATGCACCCACCTTGGCAAACATAATAGATGGCAACCTAGAATATAATGAATCATATATACTTTTATGAGAGCGTGTTTGCGCTGTCTATATTTGCACAGTAGGATATAGCAGCAGAAATAGTCTTAATAACATCCCCATTGTCAGACCACACACTTTATTAGCACATATGAGGCCTATTAGTAGAAAATAACATTATGACCATTAATACATTCTAGGATAAATAAAGTACGCCCACTGTATGCTGAACCTCCCACTGAGTTCAGCACCCGCCACATTCAGTTCAAAAGGCTCCAAAGAAATCAATGTAGAGAGAAAGGCAAGATAGTTCTGCTGTTCTGAGTGGCTCACATTTGGTTACCTTGTCATTTGAAAAAGATAATAGTTGATGATAATTATGATGTAATGCTATCATAACTTTGCAATGCTTCCATAACTTTAAATTATATGGGGGCTCAAATGGCCAGCTGTATTGTGAAAGCAATTTGAGTTTCTGGCTTGGGCCCTTCGCTCCATTGTAATCCCCTCTCTTCCATGTATCTTGTCTGTCTGCTGTCTAATACAAGCTAAAATGTCCAAAATATCTTTAAAAATGTCAAGAGAGTTGGCATTTTGACATGATCAAATCTGGCCCTTGCCTTGGGGCTGTGTTTCTGTCTTTACTGAGAGCCACTATAGCTGCTGACTTGGCCGTGCAGTCTCACAGGCAGCCGCTACTGCAGACTGTGGTGTTTATCTGATGCTGTATTGAGTGTCACTGCAGTGACAAGCCCATTGATCAGATCTGGGTAAACACACAAAGCGTCTGCAGTGTGTGTCTCTGTCTGTCTGTTAAATATCTTGTTTCATAAAGGGGGGATGGGGGTGGGTGGGAGCTATGGTCATCAGTGAATATATCCTCTCACAGCGTTGGTGCTAACTTTCTGCGTAATGTCAAGTATAGCTTCAGGTACGACGAGGAGGATCCATGATTAGTACATCTCTCTACGGGCTGTGTGCTCGAGAATCAAGGGTGAACCAAGGTCACTATCACTCACAACACTGCACAGCGCCTTAGAGCAGGATATCACAATGTTTTGTTCAAATTATTTCACTCCAAAGGAAATGGCTTAAAGGGCAATAACACAATAATTATATGTTTTTATTTGAGGCATTTCTAATTCACTAAGTTTTATATAATTAACTTCAAACTGGCACTTAGTTCAAATTAAATTCTCTATGCAAATTGAATTAAGTGTAAATTGATCTTACATTTGATTAGAATGGTATCACAAAATTGGTCATTCCAGTTATTGCAATATTTTTTAATGTATTTTTATGGTTTATTTAACACATACTGAGGCAAATGCTAATAATTTGGAGTCATCTTCAGAAATCACATTTGTCTGTGCTCACCTGAGTGCCAGATTCACACAGGGCATATTCATCTAGGTGGAGTCCGTTACCCTCCGCATAGCTGTGATTCTTGACTAAAAGCTTTCCCACACACTCCGAAATCCACTCCAAACACAAACAAACCACACACAGACTCCTTTTTACCTCCTTGCCTTCGCAGCAGGGCAGGTTCTATCATGAAGCCTCTTAAGAAACCATTTCAGGCGCTGTTTACTTCCCCGGCGTAAGTACGGGTCATTTAGCTCACTCCCTAATTCAGGAAAGTCCCCCTGTAAATGTGATAATGAAACGGGAGTGGAGAACGCTACAGGCTCTCCGGCCATATCCCAACACTTGTTTTATTCATTACATTCTCTGGTGCATTCAATTAAACCTTTCCGTTTTTAAAAATGGTGTAGTTTTGGTAGCCCATACAAATCCATGTAAATATTACTTGCATTAATGGTATGAGTGAGCAGCAATTTGTTATTTTTCGCGTCCGTTGCCACAGCCCACGCCTCAACAATTCACAAGATTGTTCACCCCGTCTCCAACAAATGGAAGGAAGGAGAGTGTGCTCAGTTTAATCTGTATGCACATAGGCAAACAGTGGAATCGGCCGTCCACTCTTTGTTAAACCCACTCAGTGTATATTGAACAGCTGTGACCCTGAATGCCCCTTAAAGAGCTTTACAAAGACAGGATACAGAAGACAAGAAATCCGGCCTGCACTATGCAATTTTACAAACCCAGACATAAAAACTGTGCTTTAACAAGATACATTCAATGTTTAGGTATTGTTTGTCCACATTTTTCTTATTATTTAGAAGCTTTGTTGGAAATAGAGATGGGTTCGGTCGATGAGAAATATAACCTAGGGGCATTTCACTGTTTTCTTATCAAATAACTCTTTTTTTCCACTTCTTTCTTATACACCTATGCTTTTTAATGTACTTTATACTGCATTAGGAGAATGGGAAGACTTTGTTGAGTCAAAATGCCAGAATGTTTAAGGAATATAGTGTACACTCTTCCTCCTGGGATTAGAATTGAAAAAGACAAACAAAATCCAACCAGCTTTCGAAATTTTTGTAATTTACTGTGCATTGTTCCTGACTTAAAATAATTCGCTCCATCATGTCACAGATGAAGTTGCATTAATAAATACTGCAGCAATCACATACAGTGAAATGTAAGCATTGACAGTGTTTTTGGTTACATTTACAACCAGGGTCTAGTTATAAATAGAAGAAAGAAAGAAAAATCTCTTTTGTCAGTTTGAGAAATAAATATGTTGAAGAGGAAAAGCTATTATTTGACAATTCCATAATTAAATTGCCCTGTGTTAAAAGTAGTTTTTATCTATAATTACATGTGAACTGTTGTGTGTGTTGTGTGAAATTATTACACAGGGTTAGTTAATAACTTTTTTCACCATTAATTTATTTTACATTGTCGCAATTTAATTTCAACCAAGTTTAAAAAAAATAAATAAAAATTAGATATTAAATATAGATGGCAGATAGTGTAATTCATTTGGAAACTGAATAAAATAAAATTAGAATTAGAATTGAAAAAGCCTACGTTTGAAGAGCCTTGAGCCTGAAGATGGATGGACATAATAGCATTGAAATCTATGAACAAGATGGCACAGTATGGTGTAGTATGTAATGAATAGGCCAACTACTAAATGGCTTTGGAGTGAATAGGCAACGCATGAATACTGTATATTATATAAACGAGCAGATGAACCTTGAGTCTTATCTAAAAATACTGCAGTGTTTTTTCTGCCTGCAGCACCGTTTTTTAGACCTGACTTTATTATTGTCTGTTCTCCCTGTAACTGGGTCACCCGTTATTATTTCCTACATAAACTCTGTTCCTCGGGCTCTCTGAGGCCAATAAGGGACTATTCAAGACATATTTGCTGAGCTACATTTTCAGTCTCTCTCGTGTATCCCGATATGTTGTCTGTGTTCCAAAAAGCATGACCTGGCAAATTATAAGAGCATGTCATTGCAGGTAGTTTCAAAGGGGCCATTGAATCAATTTAGGAGTGACACCAAAGCACAAAAGTCACTGATTTTATTCAAATTACTTTCGACACACCCATACAGTGAAGACATTTATAATGGTGGAGACCTCTGCCATGTTCTTTATTTATTTTGGAGGATAACAAAGAAATCTTGGCTGGTAATGAAACAAAATGGGCAGCAATGATGATACAATAGCAAGGTGCAATAAAAAAACAAGGTGTTCACAATCCATATATGTAGTTAAAAATGTACTCAATTTACCCCTTGTCTTGAATTCAGGGCTTAACTTTACCAACCAATGCAAGGCTGTATTTCACTTTTAAAATCACCATTGAGTTCTGTGGGATTCTTTCACTTACTGTGTCTGCCCCAGGGCAAAAGGCTAAGTTACACTGGTACTAGAGGATACCTAAATAAGCAGATGGAGATAGCCGCTTGGGCACACCCCATCCTTTTGGGAATTCCACCTTAATAACTTTAAACGCTACCTGCTCAAAGATAAGCAAGCAAAATAGGGCGGCTTAAAAGCAGAGTTGACAGAATTCACATAGCAGGCCTGAAAAACGATACTTTCACTCACTTTTATATGCATTTTCTTTGTACTAAACCCAGACAATCTCAAAGGTCAAGATGTTAACTTGATAGTTCCACTTGCTTACTGCTGGTATTTTCCTTACATTCCTAGAATAACATACAGTATGTTGTGGTGTTGTCACTGATTGTATCTTTGCATCCATCTCATGTCTTTTATACACAACATATCATTCACGTAGAAGTATTTGTTATCAAAGAGAGACTTTATCTTATCCAAAATGTAATCAGCTGACAGAAATATCTGATGGGTTTAACAGACTAAATCCGTTAAATGTTGGTTTCCATGTTGTCATTTTACAATATGGCCTCTGCATATGGCCTAAATTTTGTAAAATTCTCTATAGATTTGTTATACTTTGTGGTATCTTTCTCAAATTTTGTGCAGATCTTTACATTGAATCGTGCTACAGACTCTCAATTGTATTTAAGCTTAAAGCACCAGACAGTTTTTATGCCCAAAGTGAATTTTCATGACGACAATAACTTTTTTTCTTCTTTCAAGGTTCTATGACTTTGATCACAATTTACTTTGTGAATTTCTGACAGTTCCATCAGAATGTACAAAGAGTTTTCTATCAAGAAATGTACAACTCCTACAGATATTCATAATAGATGGAAAGATAAAGCCGTTATAATGTGGGCGTTTCAATTCAGACATTTTGTCTGCATCAAAATGAAAGGAGAGTGCCAGAGGTTAAGTCATTCAAATTTCAGGAGCATAATTTTACTTGGTTTTACACCAAGTCAAATTCTTCCAGATCCACATTTACACTTTTACATTCCAGGGAAAAATAGCAGATTTGGAATTGAAAGTATCTGAACCATTTAAGATGTAAAACTCTCCATGATAGAACCATCATGTCCTGTCAAGTAACTCCTCTAATTAACCTTTTTACTCAATGATGGACCATGTGTCAGATCAATTATGTGGCCTGTGAAACTCATTTTCTCGATCAAACTGTCCCTCTCTGTCACGGTGATCTATGCTCGCCCGGGAGAACCCAAGCAGACGTCTTCTGTTTTCACATTCCTCCAGCCAATATCGCCCGAGGGTAGCTGATTTGGAGATAGGGCACCTCTTTGCGAAGAACAATGAATCAGTGGCATGACTTTGCATGTTTGGCTGTAATTCACTAAATACCTTTAGCGACCTGGCCTGAGGGCATAGGAACAGATAGAGACCGACAAAGACTAGCGGTGGATTTCAATTCACAAATATAGCAGTGTTCATAAAGGAGATGATGGGAGACAGTATAGCTTTGTGCAGTATGTTTACACACAAAGAGACACATGTTGGTGGAGACTAACTCTGATACTCTATATATAGTGTATAATTAGGTTGGGGATCAGGGAACCTATTCCATCTGCAAATGGTTATTGATCTTACAACAGGTGCTAAAAGGGAACTGTGTGCATTTGTGTGCTCTTCTCTTATTGTAGGTTTGTACACACTAGAATGCGGCCATCTAAAATCATATATATTTGTGTAACCTTTACAGAAACACAGATAGAGGCTTACATGGAATGTCAGCGCTTAGAAAGAAAAATGCATATTCTAGTTTAAGTCCAAATATCAACACATGCCATATATTATATGAGAGATTGCATATAGAACTACTTTAGTGGTTACGTTTACAGTTACATCACCACTTCAGTTCTTTACACAGGTTTAAGACATGCGTATTAAAAGAATCTCATAAAATTACTCAAAAGCCAAAAAAAAAAAATAGATTTTTTCTAAATTGATATTTTTTTGTATGAAAGCTCTTCTGTTGTAAAGAGGTTAATGCACCTGCCTTTGATGCATGAGATTGAGGATTCTAATCCCATGGGAAGCAACTCCAGTGCAGGTAAAGGTGCTCTCTGCTTGAATGTTGCCATTTTCCTTCTTGGTTCACGTAGCAAGAAAACATATGTATGTAGGTTCAGCCAATTACAACTCATCACAGAAAAGAGCCAGAAATTCCAGAAAAAAATGTAAGACAGGTGTTCATTTAAAAGCTCCAGTAAACCTTGATCTGGCTTTCACTTAATATTCTTTCTCTACTCTGTTAATTGCTGTAGTCTACACAGTGTATTTTATGTTCCCAGCCTCCCAGGAGTTTATACATTCATGCAGAGCAGAACAACGCATGTAACTGTATTTCTTGTTGCATCACTTTCACAAAATTGCTTCGTTTCACATGTGAAAACATAATGTGTGTGACTTTTATCAGTTTGTGCAGATGTGCCTGTGTTTCTGTGCAGTTTCTCTGAGCTGTGGAACGGGGTGGAGACATTAAGCGGTGACATTTATAGCTATTGTCTCATCTGTCAAACCCGGCTTGCTCTCTGGGTCTTTAATTTGCTAATTAGACCACAGGACCCCAGTTTGTTTCAAAAGACCACTGCCTAGATACTTATCTGTTTTACAAGATAATTCCCTGACAGGGTAGTGTGCTATGTGTATCCATTGCCCCCTTGTTTGTGCTATGGTATTCACAGGCATTTTTCACAAGTCTAGCCAAATAAATTCTAATGGGCAAGAGATAAAGTGCAGTGGGAGATGGCAGGTTATCATTTAAGAGTCTCCAACAATATTTTTAGAAATGTTATATGGTTTGCCAGGAAAGTGCCATGAAGGTATGTGTGTCAAAGGCAAAATCATAAATCATAAGCACTGTGTTGATACACAGGGCTAAGGAGAACTGTAGGTCTCTGCTTTGTGAAAAGAGCAGATAGCATGCTTTTTAAAGGGAAGGGTTAAGATGTGTATGTATAAGAATAAAACTAACTAAGTAAATCAGTAAGTAAGTAAGTAAGAATATAAGTACATAACTAAATAAGAATAAAAACGTTCACATTCTTGGTATTCAGTACAGTTAGCTTCATGGCTCAGCAATATCTAGGTTAACATCCAACAACTACAGGTTTATAGTATGACTTAAAGTTATATAGTTTCTGGAATGTTTAAGTGGTGTATTGTGTAAAAGTGCAAAAAGCTAGTCCACACTCCACACTCCATATTAAGGCATGTAAACAGCTATGGCATCCTGCAGGGACATGGTCTGTGAACAAACCTAGTGCAATCAGGTCTGATGTTGTTTTCACTTTGAATCATTTGGCACTAATCTAATTTTTAATTGATGTCCTACAGATCCTACAGATTTTCTCAAATAGAAAAAAATGTCACACAATCCTCTGGATTCTACTGGGGTTTAAAATCTATTTTTCTATGATAAATAAAGGCAAAGAGTGCTGTTGTAACTTGACTATGCACTATTGAAAACATACTGGTAAGTGTGTTTTTCTTCAAAAAACTATGGCAGAGTGAGCATACGTGCCTCATAGCAGGAAGGTCCCGGTTGTGGAGGGCCTTTCTGTGTGGAGTTTGTAATCTCAGCGGGACTTTCCACGATAAATAAAAGTTAAATAAATAAAAGAAGAAAATGAAAATGAAACTACAACATTTAACATAATCGACATTAAAACATGGCCAATGAGTTTATTTTGTACAGAGTTTGTTTTGTAGTATTTAATTGAAAGACTATATTATGGATTTTTACATGAGTTGAAAAAGCTGCTTCATATTGACTATTTTACAATATTTTACAATATTTTACACCACCCATGGAGGTCCAGGCTGCAGAACACGCAGAGCAAGAGTTTATATTTACATTTATATGCATGCAGGCCTGCAAACACAGAATAAAAAGCCTTTTAATTCTGCCACGAGCCAGTAAGTTATCAGTCAGTCAAAGCTACAGAGATCTGCACTCTCAGGTACAGAATATGTGACCTCTGTCAAAAACAGAACTCCCATATGCAATTTTGTGTTACTTGTTATGTAACAAATGCAACCTGCGCCAAAAGTTGGGACAAAGGAATCTCACAAGGCACGATGACTGGATAAGTATACTGTAAGTCATAATCACTAGAAAGTCTCCCAGCACTTTTTTTTAATGAAGAAATCTTCAAGGAATCATAAAACTAACTTATTTATGAGTTCTGAGTACATTAAAGGTCCGGGCTTCTTCGGGATCAAGATGTTTCAGTGGATTGCTTTGCATGTCACAAGCAATGTGTCACACTAATTCCTGTTGTCTGATTACAAAATATGTTCTGTCTTTTATTTGTATGATAAGTTATTAATATAATTTAATAGTGTGTGTTTATGTGTGTGTGTGTTTGGGGGTGGGGTGGGGGTTAATCCAGCAGCACTTTTCATCTCAATTTTGCGACAGAACTTCTTGTGGTAACTAGGGAAACCAGACATGAATAATTCATTCACAGAGCAATTGCTGAAACTGTCTATCAAATGGCAATGAAAACGCCCAACGCTCTGAACGACGCTGTGAAATTTCTCTTCTCAAACGCTGACCCTGTGTCTTTAAGAATCACAACTGAGTACTGAGCCTTGTGTGATTGTCTCATTTCATAAAGTGAGTCAGTTCTGAGGGCTGCAGAGGGATGAAAACGCTAAAAGGGCCCGGTGTGCTACCTCGAGGCCACCAAACGGCCCATACACTCAGACTTATCTTTTACCACAGGCTCCGAACTCATCTCTTCAAGAAGTGTCTCACGTCTCCTCCCCCCACTGAATCATATCCCCTCATCCATATCTTTCCTCTCTGCTGGCTATAATACACCTTTATCTTAAACCATACCAAATCCTTTCTGCCATTCTCCTTGGCATTTCATTTTAAACATTTTACTTTATATGTTTAAATGTTAATACTGGGGTCACCGTAATACAGTCAGGCCACTTCAGTGCAAATGTTGTGACAGACTAATGCCTCAAATCTACTGTTGTCTTCTTCTAATTAAAGTTAAAACTGCAAGAATGTCAAACCAGGTTATCTATGATGCGTGTTCAATTTTTAAACAACTGTAATTTTAATCTTGCAATTTAATTCCAGTCACCACAATGTGGCAATATGATGATTCACAATGATTACAGCAATTACCCTTTCCCAATTTTGCAGATAAACACAATTCCTCATAAATCAAGAACAGAATATTTCTGGTCTAAATGATCTGTTTTGCCATGCTGAGCAATTTACATGCTTCAGAATCTTCAATACTTTTCAGTATTAGACATTTAGCAACTTTTGTTTATTACTCTATCTTAGCCATAGCAGTAATACTCTCATAGAGTTCCTCTATTATGAATAACTTAAGTATAGGGCGACCGACATTAAATATTATTACTGTTAAGGAATGTCTTAAGCTACATTTAAGCTCAAAATTCATCTCAGCCTTTCTTACATCTTGCCTAGTCCTTTATTTGTGAGGCTGGACGTCCGAGAAAATAGAGAGGGTATTTTGGAGACATGATCCAGCAACAACACCGAACAGGAGAACAATCACAGAACTGGCTGCATAATAGCTATTTTGTTACTAGCATTGCCAATCCAGTCAGAATAATAAATCAGAATTTATTCAGAAACAATATTTTCAGATTTTTTGGATGTGTGTAAAAAAAAAAGCGCCACAGGAGGTACTGGATTCTGATGATGAAACATGTTCCAGCGTGTTCCTTCACAAATTAAGCCCTGATTTTGTCTCATCCGAACATGTGCAGTGCCAGCATGGAGGATGTGAAGTGGTCCTGTCTTTATACTGCAACAAAAGGTAGTAACAGAGGCATCACAGAGGTGAGCAGGGTCATGATGGCTCAAGTGTAAAAGGGTCAGCTTAGTGTTATAGGAAATCAATGATGCACTGTATGAGGTGTTGGTGTAGCAGTAAACGCATCAAATACTATGTTAGGCAAATTCCACACTCTTTTCTTGTGTTTTAGTCTGATATTTTTGCTCTTGTAGCTCGTATAATAAGTCACACAAGAAGCAGGTCTTTAACTGTGTCTTCATGCTCCTTTATGTAATGCTGGTCGCCTGTTGATTTTCTGTGTCGCCTCTTGAGCGTAAATTGCACACGAGGCTAACCAAGACCGGAAATTGGTGAGAAACTCCCACCAACATTACAGAAAGGAACATGAAGACACAGTTAAACGGGACAGTCTGCCACAAATTCTACAGTAGAGCCTTAAATTGAAACTATGATGTATTCTGTCATGTTAATTGAATAAAATTTAACGTGAGTCAGGCTTTAAGGACCAGTTTTCACTTGTTGAAAAGAGTAAGTCAATTGACAGTCACTGTACAGCTCAGTGCTGATTGGGCATGTCCTTGTACAGTGCAGCTGTGTATTTATGTAATGGCTGCAACATCATATAATTAGGCCATTAACTCCCACACGAACTAAACCTTGACAAGCCACATGAGACTCATGAGTCATGTTTCAGAATAACAAGATCTATACATCAAATTGAAACAAGTCTAAGTTTAAGGGGATGCACAATGTGTGACATGAGTCTACCGGCTACTGTTATATGAAACTCTGTGTGCCTCTATTAGAAGGAATTACATTCTATCAAAAGTTTCTTTGTGAAGTCCTTGCTATGAATCCTGAATGGAAAGAAATATCACATTACAAGGTATGATTAATGCATGGAGAGGTAAATGGACTGCAATTAACACTGTATAGCGTTTTTCTTCCTTAATGGCCCTCATAGCACTATTGTCAATCATTCTACTCAGTCAGCTTCGCTAATACACCTGTCGAAGCAGCAATTAGATGAATATTTGGTCCAACTAAGAACGGGGAGTTGGACAATAAAATTTTAAAGATATTACGGACATTATGCACATTTCCAATGTTCCACTAGTTCTACTAATTCCTAATACAACCCTACAACCTGCAAGGCCATGTCAAGGCAGGGACTTACCACTGAAGGGAGTGTGGTAGAGATTAACATGTCCTGATAACATGTCATGCAAAATATGTGTGTATATCACTGTTGACAGCCACTAAAATATATACAACAATGGCATGTAACATGTTTCAAATGACATCGATCGACACGTGAATAAAATGCAACATTATAATGCAAAATACAAATGCAACATGATAAAACAGGTGAGCTAGGGCACCTTGATAACTCCACCAAGCTGTATGTTGGTTCATAAAGGTGAAATGTTCAGTGTGAGTAAGTGAACTGAAAATCTGTTTACATCAAAGACATGATTCAAATATTGGTCACAGGCTCATAACATCCTCTGGATTTGCCATAGACTCCAATGTTAGGCCACCTTCTGTCCACATTGGATGCATTGGTTCACCACTGGACAGGTTTAAAGTCTGTGGCAGGAGGTAGGTCTAAAAAAAAAAAAAATGCCACCCAGCTTCTAGTGTAATTTATTTGGTACCTGCCACACAAGCTCTCCTCACAGTGGCACAAAATTAATAAACAATGCAAAAGACGTGCTACATGGAAATGCAAACCCAAAAGGCACATGGCTAATTAGCGGAAACAAACACAAAAGGAGAATCTAAAATATATTCTATTCTTGTTTTTGTGCATTTACTGCTAGGCACACACCTAATACATCATTCATTTCTTGTATTGCTGAGCTGTGCCATTTATGCTCCTGCCACTTCTCTGAGGGAAACATTAAAGTAATTAAAAATGGGGCTTACATTTACAGTCAGTTTCTTGTGGCATAAACAGTTTTATGAGGATTAACTACAGAATTAACTTTCACACTAATGTCAAGACATTCTAATAGGCCATATGGCAAAAGCATGTCCTCTTTGAGGTGCAGGGTCAACTGGACTGAGCACAGTTTAGTTCAGTATGTATGGGTCGGGTCAGTATGGGTTTTCTATGTCAAAAGTGAAATGGATGGATTCAAGTAATGCATTTTATTGTTCTTGTTACAGGCATATTTCAACAGAAAACATGCTAAAAAAAAACAAGATAACATTCATTAGCAACTAGTATGTTTCCAGTTTTAAATGCTAAAATATTGCATTTATTGAATTCTCAGGAAACAGGAAATAAACTTGAAGTAGTCTACTATTCTTTACTGCAGCAGCACACAGCTAAACCTCCAGTCTCCATTACCACTGCACACCAAATTTTACTCTATTCTTCATATTTATTATTGACAATGAAGCCAAGCTTTAACAGTCTGTTTCCAATATGATTCATGTCTCATACATGGAAACCATTTTTGTTGCTAGTCTCAGCACAGTGGAAACACAAGCCTTTTTAGGGCTAACCCATGCCAAACTATGCCATACTGACCCAACCCACACAGTATTGTTAGCGGAAACGGTCTTATGATTCCTAGTGGTGCTAAATGGCACTTATAATGTGCATCTATGTCCCCACCTCTGTGTTCCAATATAGGATGCTAAAGTGTGTCAGGAGTGCAGTAGGTGGCCATTTGACAAGACATTGTACCTGATTCCTCCAAATGAAAACCAGTTGAAAATAGTGAATGCAATGTGTCCTAGAGTAGGCATACAGAATAAAAGGGTGCACCACAAGCACATCCCCCATCATTTTGAGTGCACATTAGGCTTTCTGCGCTTCTCTGCCCCATTTCTTTCTACCAGCACCAAGATGAAATATTAACAAGGAGGCCGGCACCCTAACCCACATACTGTATCCCGCACTGCCAATTTAACTGACGCTTTAATAGGCATGGGAGAGGAAAACACACTCCATTTTCTAAATAGATACAGTTGTACGGGAGTCATCTTATCGCAGAGAAGATCACTTTATCTTCATTGTAGATAAAGCCGCATACTGATATGACTGAGTGCGGTGCAAAGTTTTCCTATCATATCCTCAACGGATAATCTGACACGCTGTAAATACCTGCCATTCAACATTCAATTTACTCCCTATCTTTCAAATTACACTGTCAAATCATGCTTTCTGCATCTCCCAAACCATATGTCATTCAGTAACTAGTCATTTTTCACATTATTAAACATTTGAAACCCACAGTCTCCCCATCCCCTTCTCTTACCCTGAGGGACAATTACGATATTTAAAATATAACAAGACTATATTGGCAGTGCATTTCCCAGAAAGTGAGGAACAGTTATTAGGAAAGTGAGACAGAGATGAGTGAGACAGAGAGTGGTGGTATAGTGGCAGCGCTGGGGCGACAAGCAAATAGGATTTGAAACCTAGCAAAACAGGAAGGCTCTCCGGGAGAAGGGAGTTGTCACTTTTCATTAGATACAGTCACACGGATGGGCCCAGGCTCGCTTGCCTCCTTCCCTGCTTTCATACTGGGAAATGAAGCGCTACAGCTGGGGAGTTTTGTCATTTTTTTTTACCCTCCCTTAATAGTGCGTGCATGTAAATGACTTTGTGCATTTGTCATCGAATGCGCCTTTCAGCCGAGTGACACATTCAACATCCGTGCCCTTTCTATGTGCGTGTTTCTTAACATTACCAGCCTTACTTCATTCTGTCAAGTCAGTGGGGTAGTAGAAGCTATTTGGGACACCCGGGTCTTTTTCTGCAGAAAGTCTTTCAAGGTGAGCCTGTTCTTCAGTTCGAAATATATTCCTAGGTCATTTGAGCAGCCTGCTTATTACGAGTAATAGTTAAAGTGGTCACACCTCAATAAAGTCATATTGTTAGGTTTAAGTGATAAGGCAAGGCAAGGCCATTTTGGTGGTGCTGTTTTACAGGGTCCTTGCAGGGGGACGTGAGAGTGAAGGGTGAAATAATAAAATAGGCTGTGACTTTAAAACGGGAGACCACTTGTTCTCTTCTAACTGCATCTGTGTGATTTTTCTACTGGGAGTGAACCTACTATAATCACCTTGTTCCCTACCACTATGTGCTGCCACCATTCTTTAGGCTGGTTGTTAGGAGTTTTTTTTTGTTTGTTATTGGTGAATAATTAGGTGTGCCGAGCATTAACATAGCGGCGCGCCCAGTGTAAATTGGCCTTGAAGTACCAGCATGATTCCAATGCAGAACACTGCATACTATCTATTCCATCCAATAACGGGGCAATACATTATGACTTACATTACACAAAACATTGACTAAAAATGACTAAAAGAGTAATAATGTTTGAAATTCAATTATGATGTTATTTAAAACAAGTTGGAGGCTACCACGTCATTGATTTCCTGCTCTAGTTTTTCAGTTCTCAGCTGTGTATTGTGTATTTTCACCTTGTCTACCTCTATATTAAGTCGGTGTCATAATAGCCTCTCTTCCCCCACTGTATTTGCTCTTTGGCGCACACTTTCTTGGTATTTGTCAGACTCAATATCATTTCCTCCTCTTCTGTGTTCCGGCCTCCTCCTTCTTTCTCCCCTGGCTCTACTCTCTTCCTGCATGGCATTGGTTTACTCCTGCTTCTACTCTCATTGACGCTTCTGTCATGTACATTCATGAATATTGAAACTCCAACCCCCAAGTAAAGCCTGGACTGTCTTAAGACGTTAGGAGCAATAAATACGTTTGCACTGGGATGTTGGAGTGGTGGTTGAGAGCTGTAAGTGAGCGGTGTTAGCCTGGTAGTCCATTATGTCGGTGTCAGAGTGATAGTCCAGTGACCTCTCTGTCACATCTCATAGTGTGTGGGGAGAGCAGTAAGCACAGAGGTGGGAGAATGGAATTTAAGAATTAAACTGCTGCCGATATTCATTGCTTTTTTTTTTTTTTTACATTTTAACCCGTAATTGATTAGCTCTGTTTCTATTTTATAAAGGTGAAATTTTAAAATGTGAAATATCTATTGAGTGTGAAGAAGCAAGTAAGCTATGTGTGATGTCAGAGACAGGTTTTTAAATGGATTTTACAGAAGCCTAATTTTAATGCAATATTTTAAAATGCAAATGAAATCATTTTATGGAAAAGCAATTAGTGATATTTAAGAAGTGTTTATTAAGCAGTCGTCAAGCCTCCACATGCCACCAAAGCGACTCTGATTACTATGCTTGCTGTGAGAACATATGGGCATATGAGACACACAAGTTTCAGCAAGCACTAATTATAGAGTGGAATGATAGCTTGAAGAGTTTCCTTGCTGCATTCTTTTGTCTGTACAGTGAAATTTACATTATGTCTTGTTTTTTTTTTAGAAAAGAAATAAACTATGCAAAATGGTATCTTCCACAAAACATAGACTCCATGCAGTTATTAGTTAGCATGCAGTGATTCTCCATGTCTCTTCTTGAAGTTGAACCTTTTCTCAAAATTGCCCACTGACCCTTGTTTCTCCTGTTTAGTTAGAACTGAAAATAAAAACACATAAGCTGCATACTAAATATTGTGTACTTACTGTTTTTTTTTTAAGTATGAGAGAGCAGTACCTCATTTAAAAGGTTGGTGGCTTGACAATAGAAAATGTTAATTCAATAGGTTGAATAGTCACTGACCTAAACTTGTTACAGTTTGAATGTGACATGAAGACATGAAATTAAAATGTGTGCAGAAATGATATTTGGTAAACATTTGTGTGAACATGGGTCATCATTTTAATGAGTCAACATTTTTAACTTTATGCTTATGCTCAATTCTGAAGTAAAAAATAGTCAATACTTGGCTAAGGTAGCTCTTATAGCATTCACTCAGCATTTTTCTTATCATTTTCATTCATTTTATAGAAATCCACCTCCTCAACTCCACCCTCCATCAGATTACTGAGGTGGCAGCTCTGTGCCAAAACCCTTGGCACAGGAATTTGCATTTTTTTTTTTCCTGAACAGCCCCATTTCTGATGATTTGGTATGATTTCATACTATTTAGTTGGAAATATTCCTTTTCAGCATTTCCGTGTGCTTTTCATCCAGCCTCCATACACCCTGGTCCTAAATGTGTCTTGAAGTTTCATGAATTTTAACAGCTGTTTTATTGTAGACCTTAATCTCACTTGCCAATTTATTTAATCTCAACAGAGGTACCCAGCAATTAAACTTCACTGAAATTAAATTGAATAATTAAAGAGGTGGAATGATGTTTCAGATTTCAATAACTCACCCACCCTTACAATGCTTGACATTCATCTTAATGGCAATGGCAAAAGCTCATTCAAATAAGTCAGTTATTCAGGTTCAGAGTAATTCATCTGTTCAATGTTAAGGGGGAATTCTTAAACACGAGTATATTACATACTCTTAGTTAGACTTACATTAACAATTCCTTTCAACAAAATGTAGCACAATAGAATGTGTTTGCTTGTGATGAGGACATCAGTGCTTTGCTTTGCAGATTTGCCATTAATGGTGTGTGTTTGTGAGAGAGTGGATAAATAAGTGCACAATGAAGTGTTTTGCAGTGCTCTTGGAAGAAGGCAGCTATACAAATGCAGTCCATTAAGCATTTACAATTACCCTATTTCACACAGAGGCTATGACATAGGCTGTAGCAACCAGAACAGTTGGGTGACGCATGTACTTACCTGCGCACTGATCATGAATGGAGACCAGTGTTTCTTATTAAATGACCATTATCACATTTTTAACTCTGTTTCACGGGGTTAAAAAGTACCTCTGCAGACCTCTGCAGAATGGATAAAATTTAGTGTTGAGGGTGACAGCGGTGCCAACCACCAACATTTAGAAAATTTGCATTTGTCAGGTGAATAAAGGAGTGCACAAGTAAAAGTATTAGAAAAAGTATAAATTTAAGGGAATTATAGAAATATGTTCACAGAGCTACTGATAAAATAATAATAGTAATTTCTATAGTAGACAATAAACATGGTGTGCGTAGACAATTATTGTCACTATAAATGTTAGAATTACTGAGAAGAATCAGTCAACATTGCATGGCTAAATAAACTGCAACTTCTGTTTCCACCTTAGACCATTAGCATATATTAAAAAAGAGAGGGTGCCATAGCTTGCAATGACACTAAAATGTAAAATTAGACAACTCAATTTGTTCTCACTGATCAGTATGGAAATAATGGGAAAAGTAATATTCTTAAGATTCACTGAGCCACTCATTTAAGTTTAATGTAATCATACCATTTTATGTATGTTTTACTGTACTGCATACTGTAGAGTCCATGCCACTTCACTGCATTTCATAGCTCCCTATTGATAAAACCTGCAAGATGATCATTCACAGCCTGGATCAATGCCATCATCATAACTCCATGGGAGGAGGTGTTGAGTAAACATATTGATTTATTTGCTTTTGATTAGAGCGCATGCCTTTAGGGACATGATAGGTTATGTCCCACACAGAGTAGAACGGGCTGCTACTTTAACACATGCTATGGATGCAATAGTTGAATGGAAATAAGAATATGTATAGGAAAAACCTTTATTAGTCCCACAGTGGGGAAAATGCATTTTGCAACAGCAGAGGAATAGTGAGAACAGCAAAAGTATCACAGTGAAAAGCCAACCTGACCAGGACAAAGAATAAATTACAACTTTTCTAAGACAAGATAAACTGAAATGGACTATATGTAAATTTAAAATGATGCTAATAACAAATAAAATTAAAATAGACAATGCATATGTACAATATAGTGATATAAATAAGTATGAATAAATAGTAAAACAAATAAGTGTATAAAGGTTATTGCATTGATTGTGAAAATATTACACAGGTAAAAAGGAGAGACATAGTGAAAGTGTTCACAGTGGAACTCAGTGTAAACAGTAGAAGACAAAAGGCATCGCTGCAAATATAGTGAATGAAAGGGAAGGATTTAAAAAAAATGGAGAGGAGGCAAGGGGCTGGCGGTTTGGGGGTGGAGTAATTCAGAGAATGCAAGGCACACTGGCTCCCCCTCCTACCTCACTCTCTTTTCCACTCCTCCGGCTGGAAATTCATCCTTCAGGCTCAGTAGCGGACATTTGAGAAGAGGAGGACCGCTGGAGTGCACGGACGTGTTCAGTACTAGTTGGAGTCTACAGAAAAGAAGCTGCAGCCTTTCAAACCCGGCTCACCGTATGGGGCGTAAGTGGACGCACTACAAGTGGATCCACTGCCCTTGTTCTGACAACCGAGCAGCTATGTAAGTTCACTGTCGACTGTACCGCTGCAGAGAATGCCGCTGTGACTACTTCCTTGCTAACTTTGGATCACCGAAAGACAGCCTGTCGCCATCCGAGGGGCGAAAACAGGAGATTTGACACCGTGCACTGAACCTACCTATATTTGTCCGCTGTGCCAAAAGGAACCAGAATCTCTCCCCTTGTCGTCGCCACCTCCGCCACCAGTTTCCCTCACGAGCGAAGAGGAAGAGAGGATTTAGTCAAGGAATATTACACCTAGACGAGATTTGAACGGTGAGTTTACGCTTTAATTAACATGACTACTTCTTGTTGTTGTTGCCTGTCGTTACGTTAGCTTACCGCTGATGCCAAATGTGTTGGAAAGTGCTTCGCGAGCAGGGACCTGACATTTCAGAAGATACAAGCAAGAAAGCAGTCAAGAGCCACCTTTGTAATTTTATATACTTCACGTTTGAGTATTTTTCTGTGGGCTAGCATGTTTTTTTTTTTTTTTTGATTGATTTGACACCCCGACACATCCGGGTTGGCTTCGCGGGGTTTGTGTATACCTACGCGGTGATTAGCAGAAGGTAGCGACCGAGTGCCGCGGTCGAGGATATTTTTAGGCTCCGGCTGTGTTATTAGCTGGCTCACTGGGCTACTTATCCCAGCTACTGCTTCCTTTCGCCGTTCACTCTCCGCCCTTGCTCTTTCGTTCCCCAAACCCTCTCCTTTTAGCCATCCCTCGCTTTCGTGCCTTCTCTTGCACGCTGCCGCCGCTGTGCCCCTTCGCCGTGCCAAACACCTCACACTGGCTGAACCCCCACAAGGCTCATTCCTCTGGCTTCAAAACCGAACAGGTGCATTTAAAAAAGCCAAGCCAGGGCAGGCTAGAGTCCAGAAAGACCATGAGACGGGCCTCTTGATGATATGTAGTTTGCAGACTGTTTTCCATAGCTTCAGGGGACTATTTTAAGGGTTTTGTGAAGGGATAGTAGCTTTAAAGAAAGGCTTGAAACTCCCTGTAATGTTCGCTTAGACTGAAACTCCAAGTGACCTCGTTGTGTTTGGTGGGCTACTGTTTTCCCTACACTTGTTGTCAGTTAAAAGTGAGTTAAATTTACCACATGGATGAGCGTGTCTTGTCTCGTGAAAAGCATTTAACTCCACATTACACACCAAATTGGAACAGTTTTTGAAGGGGTAAATGATTTCAGCCTCCTCTACCCAAGCCTCGTGGCTGTGTATTGAAACAGCCAACCTAAATAAGGCTAACCTCTTTAGAGGTGAAGAGCGTATACCGGGAATGTTTTTGGCCAGCTCCTCATGATTCCTCTCACGTCTGCTTTGCCATGGAGACGTTTGACAGCCTGCCGCGGTCTGGGTATGTCTCCTTTGACCGAGGGACAAGACAGAAAAGAGAAACTGCTGAGTGAAAGGGAGAAAATGAAGTCTTCTGAAACACACAGCCCGAGCTGGCTTTAATGTTTTGAGTGATTTGTGAGTCAGGTCATGGGGTAATTGTGTTTTTAGCTTGGATAAACCAAAAACAGAATCACTTTTGCTGCTGGATTTTATGGTTTGGGTTATTGTGTCCTACTAGACTGTGTAATATATCCAGCTAGACCTTCCATTTCACTTCATTTTTAAGACTTTGAAATGTTTCACAGTCGATCCCCTTGACTTCACTTGAATCGCTGTAATGTTTACAGTAGCCAGCGCATGTTTTTGTCTCGCCACAAAAGCCACAAGCCTATGCCCTGACTTGCCTGTGTGTTTTACACTGTCGACAGTTGCAATCTGACCTTTGAGGTCCTCATATCTATTCACTCCATGTCTAGCTGTTTCCTGCGAATGGTTTGCACAGCTTGTGTACCTGCAGGCTTACATGAAATTCGACCGTGTATTCTAAAATAACCAGCTTTGCCAATGACATTCCTTATCATTTCTTCTATTTTTGTTTGTTGTCATTTTATTGTTCAAAACACGCTCAGCTGCTGCATCCCACAAACCCCAAATAAATTAAAGGGCTCAGCTGTTAAGTAATGGGTAATTTGCAGGTTTTTGAATGCTCCCATGGGTGCCATTATTCTTTGTCTGAAGCCTATAGAGGAGACTTAGAGGGCCATCCATTTCCATACAGCCCCCAATGGATATAAACCAATACCATCTCAGCACTTCACTGCTGACTTTATTCTCTTCTATTGAACTCTATTCTGTACTGTCCTCAGTGACGTAAATCAGGGCGGCCAGCAGCTGAGCACACTCGCCGGTAAGTGTGTGTTATGTATGAGTAAACAGGCCTCATGTCGATAGGACTGGTGTGCTTTGTAGACAAGCTGTCTTTAATCCCCTACTGCACAGTACGCTGTTTGTTTCTCAGGGAGCTGCGGGAACATTTGCGTGTTTGCTTCCGTGCCATACTGTTCATTTTTTTCACATAAGTTTGGTGTGTATCCGCGCCATGTGCACACACCAAATGGTGATCTCTGGGGGTGTGAATAAATGTGCTTATCTGTGAGTTCTAGTAACAGTCTAACTAGTGTTGCTTTGTACAGTGATTTCAGAGGGAAAGCACAGGGGTATAGAGAATTAATTCACATTCGTTGGTCAGCTTCTCTGCAGCAGGCAACCTTCTCTGTGGCTTGACTTGAGCAGATCACAAGTTGTCAGCTTTAACCTCCACAACAGTAAAATATAATGCTGAGAAAGACATGTCTTTTTAATCCTAGCCTTGCAGCCAGTTGCTGTAATGTCTTGTCTTTTTTTGTTGAGGAGACGAGGACGTGGCGCACTCACAGCCACACAGACATATTGGAATCATCTGTTTGTGTATTCGGCTGGACGTGTAGCACTTTATCAACCTTCACTGTGGTAAGACAGTTGAAATAACACAGAGGTGAGGAATAACCACTATGCACTGCTGGCTCTGCAGTGCAAATAGTAAGAATTGCAGGCTGAAGGACAGTTGCAGGCTTCCATTGACCCCCCTTCTAGAAAGTCACAAAATTCTCTGTTGTTTTTTTACTGTTGGAATTCTGGTTTTATTGTTTGAAATATTGCACAAATATTTCTCTTGTGAAATGTCACCCTGAGGCATATATGGTTCAAAATGTCTCCATGATGATCATACTGGCATGATTAACAAATTTGTAGTTAGCTGTTAGCGATTAGCTTTTAATTTTGTCAAAGCTTATTTTTTGTTAAGAATGTTTATATTAAAGTCATAGCATCATTTAACATGTGATCTTCCCCAAATTAGAACCTTATTTAATTTCAGCGCTAATTCACTGGATGTTAGCTTCACTGGCTAAACAGGGCCACACCTAACATTTTTTCCAAATATGGTCATTGTTTCCAGCTTTTTAAACTAAGAGCCAGCAAGTTTATACTAGTCACATCTGAGTCTATTCTTTAATAATGGATCCATCGGTCAACGCAGCCATTCTCAGCAAAAAATGATAATGTTATGTTATGCAGGCATCTCTTCTGCTGCGTGTAAGAGTTGAGTAAATTGTATATGCCTGTCTGTGTGCTATGTTTTGCCAGCGCTAACATTTGTGTGTTTATTTATGCATCAAAAGAGTCAACACCAGCCCGGCTCTCCCTAAAAGACACTTCAGTCTTCAGTAAAAAGGGGAGCCTCGAGGCTTAAGAGCTTTAAATTACCTCGAGACGAAGGCTGCTTTTACATCCAGCTTTTCAAGGTGATGATCATCTCAGAAGGTATTGAACAATGTTGCACAATGCAAAGCACACGCAGTGTTTGGTGCAAGGCTAGAAGGAAAAGCAGTTTGTATACTTATATAAATTTATATATGTTGTTTTGAAAGGGAACTCTAGAACACCACTCGGCTTGTTTTTCTTACATAATTGTAAATGTGCAGAGTAACTCCTGTCCTGGAATGGCCCACAGTGCCCAACACTGAGAGGTGAAAGAAACAAAAACTAAAAAAAACCCAAACTATTCTGTTGATTGTGACTCAATGAATTTGGATGGGCTCAATAACACACAGTTTCCAGCACAGACATCTTAAGTCTACACAGCACTCCTGTCTTTGCTTGACAACCATGTTTCAAAAATCACTGGCTTCCAAAAAAGGATGCAGAACTGAGAGCTTTGTTTATCTCCTAAAATAATAACTCAAAACTTGCCCTGCCGCTTTTAAAAAAACTTCAGGTATGACTGTAAATAAAGGTTCTGATAGGGCTCCTTTTTTTGAAAAGCTTTGGAGTGGTGTAAAATGCGCGCATGTAGTAGTAAGCCGACTTTATCGCAGTGGGAGATGAGATTTGGATCCTTTAGGCACTCACTCACTGGCTGCACCTCTCTCTTCCCCCTCCCTCGACGTTTCTGGGCTAAAATAGGGGATGAGGCATACGCTGCGTTTCCCTGCCTACATTTGGCTACTATTCTGCCCCTGTGACTCATGCTCAGTGACTGAAGCATCATTCGTCAGTCGAAGCCCATACGGCACATTTGTCAGAACTCAAAAATAAAGCGGTTATGGACGGGCTATACTTAACAACAACAAGAAACAGATTTTGTAATGTGCCAGATTTGGAAGTCATGCGGGCAGTCCATTCGGGACAGCCAGCTAGCAGGAACTTTCTTGTTGTCATGGTTTCAGCACAGTTTAAAATAGATGTAATATGTAGATCATTTCGATGGGTAGTACAAGATGGCCTGAAGATGCATGTCAGGTATCTGCATTAAAGTATTTTGTGCTTTGACAGTGTTTTCCTATTACAATTAATTACGGAGTTGTTGTTAGTTTTAAACTCCTAGCTCACAGCGGCCTCAAGTGTCGAGTGGACACTAATCAACACCTGTCAGCTCTAAAATAGTCATGCTGTAACCCAGGTGTCATGTTTAACACCACTGGAAAGCATGTTTAGAGAGACTGGTCATTCATGTTTTTTTTTTTTCCAAATAGTTAAAAACATTCACCATACACAACTTCAGAAATATGCCAAGATGTATTCTTACTCTAGCATCAAGTTTAGTTTGCCATGTAAAGTAAATGGGCAGCACACTGACATTAGAACAGCACATTCAGCAGGTTGGTTTTAATGATGTGTTGCCAGCTGTCACTTCCATTAGTCAACTGTTTTGTTTGCCAACGTGGTGAATAAAATGAGCAAGTGTCCGCGAAAAAGATTGCAACTGCAAATTGTTTGTGCGAAGGACAATAATCCCACACAGGCATGTTACGGTTTCTGGCTGTTTTATTTACAGACTGAACAAAACAGAGCAACTTTTGGCGAATAAAACAAAGCGACTAAGTGACCACACAGATTTATTTGAAACATACTGTCAAACCTCAGTGCTGCTTAATGTAGCCTCAGCTCTGTACCCCCCCTGTTGGCAATAAATGAATGTTTAAATCACAAATAGCTCCTTTAAGCTAAATTAATGAGACAAAAGATTATCAAATTGAGTAAATGTAAGCACAGAAAAGGCTGTGATAATGAATAGAAAAGTAAACTTCTCTTCACTGCGAGCTCATCTGGGAAAATGCTGCTGACAAGTGTGAAGTACAACTGAATAGTGGGTGTATTCGTGGGGTGACTCATTATGGCACCCATTATTAGGAATAATCCTCCCTTCTGGGGCTATGAAATCCATCTGCCAGCACCATAGCAAGTATTTTCATGTCTCTCCTTTTATTAATTGAATTGACCTAACGCTGTGGCCAATGTGCTGAATCATCAACACCTCTTTACTTTTTCGTTTTTTAAAGCCACATCCAGCAGAGTAGTGTAACTACTCGCAACAATAAAGCCAAATGATCGGACGTTAAATAATGCAAGGGATAAATAAAGGCTTAAAAAAGTGAGCACTGGAGAGTGGGGAAACATTGCTGCCATGTTTTTTATTGCTCTGTGCATTGCTCCGAGTGGCAGTTGGCTGTATAATTGCAGCTGACATGGCTGCGTATGGCTGCACAGGGAGATGGCGCAGCAAGCCGGCCTCACCATTATGGGCGATCAGTGGAGCTAACTGCTCAGGCCTGTATGTCACTGATACTGAGGTTGTTTTAGTGCCAAGCTCAGGAGGACTGGGGAGTTGTTGTTAAGAGTACGTCTTAATGCTAGTGTACACTTTATGGCTGTAGACACATAATTTGGGGGGCTGTAGGGAGAGGAATCAGAAATGTTTGACTCACATTTTTTTTAGTTTGAGGCTGCTGTGGTGCTTTTTGCTATTGATTCAAACTCAAGTACAATCTGTTCTGTCCTATTATATTTATTGAAAATGTCCCGTATTGCCATTGCTCTGACACCCCAGCCTATAAGAAGTGTTGTTTTTTATTATTACAATAATCAAAAGGTTCATTTAATTTTGCCCAGCTTTGCTCAACCTTGTGGATTCAGAGTGAATGGATTCAGTTTTTACTTTGATTTGCAGAGTGAAGTCCATTTTTTTCAGTTCAGTTTCTAAAGTGTCCTTAGTCTTATTACTTAAAGTCTAGTCTAGTCACACGGAAGATATCAGCGCTCTGAGTGTGTGAGCATTTCACTCTGATCTGAAGAGAAAAAGTGGTGGCAGTGCAGTAATTAGTTCTGGGGCATTAACTGCTTATCAGTGGACAGTTTTATTAGCCCCCTTGTTTTGGCTGGTTAGCCCTCTGGACATAGAGCCAAGTGGTGCTCTGAGTTGCCTGGTCAACCATAAAGGAATTCCAGAGCCACGCCAACAGCCTTATTGCTTTGAGAAAACCTAATTGTGATTTGACTTCAATGGCACCACAGTCGCCACATGCTGTGAAATGTTAAAGCATTCTGCATTGCATTGCCATAAAGCCGAGGCTTTATAATCCCAAAGACCATTTGCAGGCGTCCTATAAAAAATGAAAATGGAGCTTTAATTGTGGCCATGATGTTTTGGTTTTTGGGCTTTGCATTTTAACTGTTTACTTCTATAGGATTATTCTGTATCAGTGTCATATGTTCTTCATTGCTAGAATAACTGAGCAACAATTTTCTGCCATTGTTTAGAGGTAACATAATTATATCAAATGCAAAGTTTCCATTGCCAAATTGCCATTTCATGAAGTATATTGTTTTTTCTAGTCAGTAAAAAACAGGCATGTCGGCACATGTTGCTTGGTCATCCATGAAGGAATTCGGCTCCAGCACAACAGCCAAAACAACCACAGAATGTCAAAGCATAGTGGTGCAGTAACCATGGAGACTCCTCTGAATGGGGGTGTTAGTCAGGGGGCCTTTAGAAGCATTAAGTAGCGCTTCCCGGCTTAGATAAAAGTGCAAGGCACTCACACATTTGAATATTATTCTGTTTTACTTAAGGCATATGACTTGACAACTTCTTGATAGCAAGTTGCTTTAAAATAGAATGCTCAGTGCTTGTTTTGGCACGTGGGCCTAACACCAAGAGACATAAAAAGAAAGCAAATTTTATCTGACATGTGGTGTTACTGCTTTAGTGAATATTTGTATGCCTTGTAATTAAAAATTAACTTCACAAGCGCAATGCGGAGTGGCTCAAAGAACTGGAAGAGACTCAAGAAGTACAAAAAAAATGACACTTCAGAGAGAGGCTTTAACTAAAAGCAAACACATTTTTCACATGTTTGTCACTATTTGAAAATCTGCCTCTTTTTGTGTGCGTTGTGTTGACTCAGGCTAACGTCTTGCCCTGTCCACCTGGCTGGGGGCTTTTCAAACGTTGGGAGGAAGACAAATACAGCAGGCTGAGGAAATGAGACCCGAGAGGAGCTGACATGTTAAATGTAACAGTCAAACACCAGCAGGCTCACTTCACACCGCTGCGCTGTGTGTGTTTCCTAATGCGTGTGTGACTTTCAATACATGACATTGTTCCTGATGGGGTCAAACACACAGAGCCCCTTGGTCACACAAGCAGGGCTGTATACTCATGTACACACTGGCACATACACCAGGATTTGACTCAAATACGAGCAAAGGCTTCACGTTGCACACTGCCGATGTGCTAGAACAGGAATGCAGGTTTTGTCAATAGTGACACATTATACAAACAGTGAGAGGCAAAGCCAGAAAATGGTCAGCAGTAGTCACTCATAAATGTGTGATGAAGATCTATTTTAAAACAGCACTTATCTCGTCTATATACATTTTTTTCTGCAATGTAGATGTGTTAAAGCTTGGAAAACAGTTTTTTTTCCAAGTTTCTGCGGACCACATGAATTCATCATTAATTATGGTACACTGTGTAGTTTCCTTGACAACCATTGAAAATCGTGCAACATGAATCAGCCTTAGTAAAATGTGTTGTAACCATCTAAATCACTAATTGGTGTTTTAAAATGAAAAAGAATCAGTATATACACAGCCATGGACTTCTTTAGAATATAAAATAAGTCACACTCATAAACCATTAAATAGACTGTTGTAATTCTCCCACTATTGCAGTTTTTTTGCAGCTGGCAACTGTATAGCAGACACAAAATCATTATTTGGCGCCACTGGGTTGTCCTATTAGTTGCTTCTGTCACATAAGACAAATTACTAAACATACACACTTAATGTATGAGTACAAAGGCTACTTGAATACCAAGGAGGAATAAACCACATTACAGGAAGTTTTAATTTTATATTCTGATTGTGTGTCAGGGCTTATGTCATGGAAGCAACCATAAAGAAAGTCTTTTGTCCAATTTATCCATGTGTAGTCTTATTAACACAACACAACTGAACCATTTAGAGTTCAGTTTACAACTCTTTGAAATCGGCTGTCTAGCAACAAGTAAAATTATCCTTAATACAAGGCCTAATTAAACCAATAAACTGAACAGTGCAGGATCTCTCAGAAAAATCGATCCACCTTAATATGTTACAAACTGAAAAGCACCCCCCCCAGTCTGCCAGGTACCCTAATCAAGTTGCAAAGAAAAAAACACTAAAAGCCTCTTAAAGCACTTCTTTACCCAGTCAGTCCAATACACCAGGAAGTAAACACTCAGGCAAATGTGTCATGGGGCATAAATGCTTATTTCCAAGTGCCATTTGTGAATGTGTACAACGGATCAGGATGTCATGAGTCATGCATTCATCTCGTTATGCACCCTCCCATTAATTCTCCTATTCATCCTCCCACCCATCCATCCACACACTCATCCACCCATCGAGCCATTTATTCACCCCACCCATTCATCCGTCAATCTATTCCTTTTATGATGGGCAGTCATTCAAAGGGACAAGAGCTGTCGTCTGCCAGTGTGTGTTGATGATTCACATCCCCCCCAAAACGACATGGCGATGACATTTTTGTGAGCATATTTGTATGAGGATTAGTTGTGTGTTCATTTTAGTGCGTTTGTGTATATCCAGGATAGGAGGACAGAGGAGGAATTCGGGACTGACAGGGGTTGTAGTAATGGGATCTCTTGATTGATTGGACTTGGAGGCTGCAGAAATACTCCGAGATGAGGAGAAATGGTGAGGCAGGTGAGATAGAGAGAATCCAGGTTAATGGGAAGTGAGAAAGCAAAAGAGGGAATGGTAGCAGTGGAGGAATTTAACCTTCGTGAGTGTCCTTCAGGTGTTCATTTTGGGCTTCATTTGCACAAGTTTGGGACTGTTTACATTTTGTATATGCTACTTCAAGAACCGATTAAGGCTAGCAATGAACAGAGTGGCAGACCTTCTACTATATTTATTTTATGAATCATTCAGTGGGCTTTAACAAAACAGTGTGTAAATATATTAACAGATGCTGAGTCAGTTGCGTTTGGTATTGAAATTACTGGAACTTTTAATAGCCAGCAAATCTACTATATCATTTACTCCCAGTGAGCATTCTTGCGCAAAGGCAAAGGTCAGCAAGCTATGCCCTTCATTCAGCATTTTGATTTAAATTCTGCATTTGAGACTGAATCTCATCTCTGTCGATAGTTGCCAACATATCCAAAACAGTTCTTCAGTGGGTACCAAATTATTTTCATTGGTAATGGAGATACAAATGATAGAAAGCCACCCGACTTAGAATGCAAGAACTCAATTCAGGTCCACAACACCAGCATTTTCTATTTTACTCTGGGTCCACATCATTTTTCAAAGTTTCCATCAAACAATGTGGAAGCTATGAAGAAAAGCAAATGAAAATGTATCACTGTTGGCCAAGCTTAAGTGCACAGACGGCAAACATCTAAATCTCAATGCTATACAGTTCCTAGGCCGTCTCTTTTAGCCTGTCTCTACATAAGTAAACTTTGAAGTTGTCCTGTAATACATTTCAGATGATCAATGTAGACTACAAAAGTACAAAGAAAAAATGAAGGACAAGAAACAAATAACAGACTGTTTGCAGAGGCCAAAGGCAGCCTGCTATCATCTGCACTGTGTTTAAGTCTTGAGACTTCAGGTGGATTTGCTGCCGGGCATTAGCTTCTCTTGAAGTCCACCTCAAAACAGGTGTTCAGTCTCGGCAAAGGTTTGGCCTGTAATCAGCAAAGATCCACTGGAATGATATGAATTCTGTTTGAACACTCAAGAAGAAGACTGTAAATCTTATGGTGCATTATATGGCCAAGAAAAATCCTTTTATTTTGTGCCATAATCAAATTTTATAGCTTATTTTTCCGGTCTGTTTTAGATTATCCAATAAATCCTTAAAAAACAAATTAGTGTCTGTGTAATTTTCTCGCAGACAAAAGACAAACTCAGCTGCTCTTTTGTGTTCAGTGTATTAGTTTACAGAAGGGACGTGAAAGAAACAGCAAATCCACTTCATCCATTGCATCCCCCCTCTGCTTAGTTGTTATTCTGAGATGCTAGCAGGGTCGCTAGCAAAGCCAATACGTTCATTGTTTGCTGGCTGCTATCGGAAAGTACAGGACTGCACTTTAAAAGGCTGTCACCCACTTACCCGGGAAAGAAACGGCTGGTAGAAAAGGCAGAGAGAAAGTCATCAGGGCAGACAGACTAAAAAGCAGGAGTGAGCGAGCTATCACACTGTGCAGCAGTGTGTTTGAAACGCCACGGATGCCGCCTACAGTCCCCCAAGACAGAGATGCAGTTAGTGTGTGCTGCATATACATGTGTGTGCGTCTTTGGATGAATACCTGCCGGTTTGTGTCAGGCTTATTGGTTTACATGAAACTAAATACCATTGTTATCCGGAGGCACAGTGGAAGTCTCCTAATGCACAATCCTTTAGCTCTTTCAAAGCCACTGCAGATTAGAAACGCCAAGCTCACTGTTCCAATTCAGCAGTGTTTTCTTACTGCCCCTTACATTTTCCAAGGTTTCCTCTGTACATTTTAAGCCTATTTAGTTTGAACCTTTAACCAAACAATTTGTATGTCCTTATAATAATATAAATAGAGCAAGTGTCACAGTATAAATATCTCGGTATTATTTTAGATACCTCTCTCACCTTCACTCCTCACATTCAATGTCTAGTCAAGAAACTAAAACTTAGACTTGGTCTTTATTTTAGAATTAAGTCTTGTTTGTCCTTAAAGGCCAAAAAACAGCTTGTGGCCTCTACATTTCTACCAGTTCTGGACTATGGTGATATCATTTATAAGTACGCATCAGCACAGTCACTACACCTACTTGACACAGTTTATCATGGAGCATTAAGATTCATTTCAAATCTTAAATCACTCACTCATCATTGTCTCTTGTACTCCCGGGTCGGATGGGCACCTCTCTTTACACGCTGTTTCATTCACTGGCACATTTTTATCTACAAATCATTACTAGGTCTGCTTCCATCATATTTACAGTCACACATGACAAACAAACCAACCAACAGCTATAGTCTACGCTCACAGGACCGGTTCCTCCTCTCAGTCCCCAGAGTGAGAACCGAACTGGGAAAAAAGGCCTTTCAGTTCTCTGGCCCCTCAGACTGGAATCAGCTCCAGGGTGAGCTGTGTGTTCGAGCTGGTCTCTCTGAACATTTTTAAATCAAAAATAAATGTTAAATGATTTAGAGAAAAGCCGTGGTGGTTGTAAATGTTTTATCTAATTGTTTGATACACTGATTGATATGTGTTCATGTTAACTGTTACCTGTCTGTGATGTGTTAAATGTTTCCATGTTTGTGCTGCTGCCACTTGGCCAGGTCGCTCTTGTAAAAGAGATTTTTAATCTCAATGAGTTTTTAACCTGGTTAAATAAAGGTAAAAAAAAAAAAAAAATTCAAAGGGAATTTGTAGTGCATACTTTGCACCCTCTGAGGCCACTGTAGTTTGTGAAATTAAACTAAAACCAGGGGAGGATACTGGCTGCACATGAACCCTTGCTAGATTTGCAAAGTTTAATTTAAAATTAGCATTGCCCATTTAAATTCTAGCTAGCTTAAAAGGTGTGAACATGCTATATTGAGGCTATTATAAGCACAAACCAGTCTACTTACAATATAGGAAATTAGTCACAGTTTCTTAATTAAACATGAAAATGTTTTGCTAATTGTATTTCCTTATTCCACCTCTATTATACTATTCTGAAACTCTCTACCCCAAGTCTTGCAGCTGACCATTTCTATTTATCCACTCCCAGTTTCTCCATTGACAGTCCAATATAGACTGACAGGCCTCCAGTGTCTTTACAAAGTGCGAACTCCGCATTACTGTCTCCCCCTCACTCCCAGTCTTGTTCTCTTCACTGGCCAATTCCTCTGATGAGCATCTGAGCAGCAGATATTCACTCACAAAGCTTTCAACCCTTCAGTCTCTTAGATACTCTTTTAATCCACCAGCTCCTGTTCACTTCATTCTGACTGTTCAGTTGTTAAGACAAGACTGGGCTGCACGGTGCACTTGAATTAAAACTTGTTAGGGTGACTACGAATATCACATTTGAATTGACTGGTTCCCTTCGAATAGTTTAGCATTAATGTCCAACCTATTTAAATGTTATCCCTGTATTCTTGAGCCCTAAAATTTGATCTGAACAATTTTTGGCAGTCTTATTCCAAATAGATGAACCCTTTTAACCTCCTTAAATGTTTTCAGACCTAGGGATATCATTTGACTTAACAGGAAATAAGGCAGCCATTTTATCACCCACCTAAATATTGTGCCCTCCCTCGTGTTTTCATTTAGAGTCATTTCGAAAAGATTCAGGTTTGATTTCTCATGGCATTTACCAAAATCCATTTACAGCAGAGCAAAGTAACATTCAGTGCAGAGGTGGAAAAATGTAATCTTGTGATAAATATCAGCTTAAGGACACTGTTTAAAGTATCGCCGGCGCCTGGCTGGATCGGTCTATTTAACTGTGATAAATTTAGCAGATGGGGGACGTCCTTAGCCCAGTGGAATAAAAAAAAAAAGAAAAAAATCCAAGCCTCGGCACCTTTAAAACCCTGCCAGCAAGTTAGAGGTCACATTGCTCAGTCTGTAAGGCTATCAGCTATGGCCTGCTATTATCATAGCTAGATAAAGAATGTGTCTTACAGTTGGAGATATCTGCAATGACCAAGGAGCAACTTGGAGGAAGAAGAAGAGAGGGAGTGGGGAAAGTGGGTAGGAAAACTGGGCAGAACTGGTAGAATGATTTCAAATGAAGCAAATGTCTATCAAAGTAGTCGGGAACCGCAGAGGAGTTTTCAATGTATATTCTAATTCATACATAGCGTACTAAACTAGTATTAGGAATAGGAACCATCAATAAAACCAGTTAACAGAGCCTCCCAGAATGGAACATGAATGGCATTGCATTAATGACAGGAATCTCTAAGTCAGCTTTGATGTCTCCAATGTCCGCATCAGTTTTTATACACAGATAGTGCCTACACAAAATGTATGTCTGGCAAGGATGTAGACGATATAGTTTCACAGACTTTGTGGTTATTTGTATAGTTAAAGTTTTATGGTGTATTTTTGTCTGCCTGGCTGTTTCTGTTCCTTTTTTGCCTTCTCTGTGAGCAGGGCCTGCTGACTGCTGTTTTTTTTTTTTTTTTGCATCCTGGATGTCTATAAACCTGGTGACCAGATAGGACAGGCGCAGATGAAAATTGATGACCTGCAACACCTGGGGATGGAAGGAGATGGCTATCATTGCTAGCTCATCAGCAGAGACACACATACATAAAACCGCCACACCGAACTTAAACCAGTAAAGTGAAAGCAAGGTCTTACTCAGGAAATATCCCAGAAATACAACTTTGGACGAAAAGCAATGGAAACAGTATGTGACAACCCAGGTGTTATCTTTCGCGTATAGCTTTATTCAGGTCATTGCAGTATACCGACATGAACTTTATTATCAAGGGTGCACCTACAATATGGTCGACCCAGATTAGTCAGGTTTATCTAAAAGCAAAAGCCCAGTTGTATATGCACAGTACCGCTAAATGGAGCTTGCCAAGGCCAGCAGGGAGGTATATCCATCGCACAACACCTGAGGGCTCATGGAATGAAATTTAGTTTTTAGTGAATGCATTTGCAGCTCAGTTTGTGTAAAGTATGTATGACTGCCGTAGCTCTGTGTTTATACGGAACTTTTGACTTTTGTGTTAGTCAATAAACTTCTTGTAGAGTTGCGTCATTGTTAATAAGGCTCCTTCAGCTTCCATCTGGTTGCTAATGGCTCAAGAGATTAAACTAAATTAAATATGGATTAACCTCATCATTTTGAATATAGTTAAGGGTTTTAGGGAAAAGGTTGAATGCATATATTAACAATATGGGTGCATCTGTAGCAGTAGTGATATTTTTAGTCTTTTGCATAATCCCTAATGCACCATCAGAAATTATTTAGCATTCTTATGAGCATCTTGCTATAAATTCTTTTACCATCTCCGCCTGTAATCCCTAAATAACTTTAAGCCAAGCTCTAAATATATCCACCATTAAGCTATTTACTCCCATAAGAGCTGTCAAAGTGAAAGTAAGAAGGGCATACTCGCAGGGAATTGGATGGCACCTGGGGTAAAAAGTTCACGGACTGAAGCATCACCCACGATTAAAGTGCTCAGATTAGCAAGTCCCTGGTGCTCTGGGGGAAAGGGGTTATAAGTTGAAGAGAAGAAGTAAGGGCAAGCGTATGTCTATGTGGTCTCTGTGTGTTTTGGAGCATATAGAAGGTCACGAGTCGGCCGCTTGTCATTTTCTTGTCACAACGGCAACTGTCTCCAGCTGTCTCTTTCCCACAGACGCGCATGACGTGACCACTTGCCCCCAGCTGTCAATGTATCTCAGGCGCTAGCTTGTGGTCTCAGTGGAACTACACTCACATGCTCATGGAAACACATACAGTGGCAGCACATGTTGTATGGATGCTGGACTGTGGAAATTGCATGTGATGTATCATTTTCCTTTCAAACTCAACCATAGTTTAGTTTGAGTGAAATGTAATTACTCCAACTGCCTACACAATCTTTAACAGTAATTGTATTCCCGCTTTCATTTCTTTGTCTCAGTATGATTGGTAATTCTTTCATGTTTCATTTTTGCCGCAGTTGCAGTGTTATAATTAGCCCACTGAGATGTGTGAATGCTTTCCCCTCATGAGCCGTTACCTCTCAAACGCATACAAACTCGCACAAACACGCTCGCATCCTTGCACTCTCCCCAAGCCTTACAAGTGAGCTAGGTGAAAGTGCTGATGCCTCGACGTTCCAAAACACAACTCTAATCAAAGTGGACACATGTTTGGCTGCGTTCGCAAAAGAACCGCAATTCCCATGATTCTACCCCACTGCGTTCATTTTTTTTTTTTTTTGCTTCGCCTCAAATTAAATCCTCATTTTGAAGAACTTAAAGCCTAGTGAGTCCTGCGGGGGACAAAACAGCGTTGTAAATGTATTACAGCGTTAGGGGAAACAGGGGGTGACACTACAGGAAACTAAAACCTGCACAACATTTTGAACAATATTTTCTGACCGCGGGATGTTGTTCTGTTACTTTCATCTCACCGAAGTTCACATTATGGTTTACTTTCTTTTCTTATATCAGAGCCGAAACAACAAAGTGGAAGGTTATTTTTCATTGTTTATCTGCCACACTGCCTTGGTTGTGGATGATCCATTCAATGTTGAAACAGTCCTGTTGTTGATGAAAGCCTTATTTGATAGATAAGTATCTTGTTTTTGGAGATAATAAATGACATCCCCGTCGCTGCAGGTTGTCGGAGTAACTCTATCTGCTTTCAGAATAGAAACCCTCCCGCCATGTTTTCAGAGCACTGGGAGGTCCGGAAAGGCCACACCACATACGTTATGATGGATCACTGCTTTGCTGTTTTCACTTTGTAAATCTGAACTTAAATCCCACCAGTCAAATCTGATTAGCAGATCAAATAAACTTCTAGAGTACATAGAATATCAACATTTAGGTGGTTAAAAATGATGTATCTGCGGCAGTCTGTCATCCTAGCTTTCACAATTTATAGTTTTAGTCATGCTTGCAGGGTTACTAACATAAGGCTAGGGTTGTAAGATTACGTTTAGGGTTACAGTCTTAGAAAAAAGTTAGGGTTCGTTTTTTTACTGTATGACAAACATACTTTCCCATAGTGATGCAATGCAGTGCAATACAGTGTAGAAAAATGTTGTCAAAACATGAAACATTGAAAGTTTTTTTATTAATGACCACCCTCGCTCCACCCCTAACTTTTTTACGAGTCAGGACTTAAGACATGAATCCTGCTCTCCATCTGCAGGCCATCATTCTCTGTCCTATCAACCAACCTTGACGTCTGCTTGTGGAGAGATACTTGATCTTTCAAAAATTGATACAAGCTAAACTGGAAACTTTTACTTTTCAATTTTCAGAAGATAAAGAAGACCGGGTTACTTCAAAATGGCTGCCTCGCCTGAAAACCCCATTGCTTATTACCATGATGAATTCAAGGGACAGGAATTCTTTGAGGTCTTTTCAAATCATTTCTATGCAAATTCCAGGTGTTGCAGTCAACCCTGAACGGTGCATTAATTTCATGTCAGGCCCTGTATTCCACTGCCATCACTCTCACCCACTCAAGACTTCTTATACATATGCATATACATCTGTGCGTCAAGATAGCACCAGCGGACATCTGCACGTCCCAAATGGGTATGACATAGTGAAGTGCTGAATTCGTTTCAGCCTAAATCGAAGTCCCAAACGGCGGCCCTACCCTAGAGTCTTCTGTGAGATGATGTTCTATATTTTCTTGTCCCTCTGTGTGTTGTTTCTACCCCACTCCCTTTGGTTTCCCACAATCCTGAGTGTTTTATGAGGCAGGTTCACATCTGCTTCCAGCTGTCACATGCATATTTTAGCTCCTTACATATCAAAGCTTAGTGATTGAGGAGTGGCCGGAACTTTCCGCTGGGAGTTATTACACACAGCTGTGTTTGTAGTTGTTCTCATAGTTTCATTTTGACCGTTTTGTAGAAATTGTTTGTTGTTCCTTGAAGTATTTTGAACTCCCATTGGAGTTTTCTTCTCTTGCTTATTTTCTCTCCTGCTTAATAAGTACCATTGTGTGCAGTGCATCCTTTTGTCATGTAAATTTAACAGAAAATAATGTTCCACTTAAGGCACAATTATCATCATTAGTAGCATTCTCCATTGTTCAAAATTTAGTGGGTGGTTGCAGGTATTTCAGGAAGAGCTGCTTGAGCATTGGCATGACACGCAGACTCACTCTTTGACACCTTATGGTCGCACATATGGCTCATCCTCTTTCCTTAGCAGGATCACTTAGCAGTCATCCACAAGTGAGTGGAGTGAGCTCCTGTCATTTCTGGAGCTGTACTGTGTTACTGCCACTGGTTTGGATTCCTAGTGCTTATTAAAGTGGCTTTTCGATGACAAAGATTTTCTACTGTACATACATAGGTTTGTCAAGTATACATTGAGTTTAATGACTGTTATAGGAGCACTCTACCTGATAACTGCTTTCGTTAAATCAGAAAAGTGCATTTACTCATTGTCTAAAGCTTATACTGAGACCTGGAGCCTTTTGCAGCTGCTTAGGTCATGAGGTGGGCTTACAGCTATTTAATTGCAGAGCTAACATTTACAGACATGCAATAACATTCACACTTAGATTCACTGACATTGGACATTTTAGATTTCACCTATACATGCATGTGTTTGGAAAGTGGGAGGAAGTAGGAGTGCCTGGAGAGAACCCAATGCTAGCACAGGGAGGATATGGAGACAGCACAAGGAAAGCCTGTTAGCAGGTCTTCTTGCTGTGTGGCTCTGCACCCATAACATAAAAGTTGAAGTTCCGTGAAGACAACTGTTAACAGGCAGATCTACAAGAGTGTTTTAAAATAGCAATTTACTGGAAGACCAGTCCTAGAAACAAGCAGCCAAATCACAACAAAAAATCTGTCTATATTGGTCCCAGTGTAGTAGTCTTGCTGGCATTTGTGCCCTGTAAGGCGTCAGTGTCACCTGTCAAGTCTGCAAGCTTCCTATCACCAATTTAGAAACACTCTCCTCCTTCTTTTCTGTTTCTTATAATAGACGTTGAGAAATTCCAATAATAGAGATATCAGCTGGGACTTTGGAGGATTTAAAGGTGACAGAAGGACAGTACAAAAGTAAGGCCCAAATAAATACCTAGTGGAGAAACTAGTGGAGTGAAAGGTAGCTTGAACAGACTTTGCTATATTTGGACTGTTGGCAGTTTGAGGATGAAATCAAATGAGTGTGGGATCCACCCTGTTATTAAAACCAAATAGGAAAAGCATTTGCAGTTGTCTAAGTATAGATTTCAAAAGCAATTTTCGCATTGTATTCTGTAAATGATAAACAATCTCAGACCTCCCGTTCCCTTTTCACATTTAGCACACTGTCTCATCCATGAATCCCCAAACCCCTTTCACCTTTACTCTCCTATCATCCATCGTTCCACTGCCAGCCCTCTGCATGTCTATGTCCTAGTCTAAAGAGAAGAGCAGTAAAAGCACGCTGAGTGTCCGGTTAACTGTTCTTTTTAAAGATGTCCTAGTAATCTGATAGTGAAGAGGGGGTTTAGGGACATTGGTGTCATGTCTTTAAATATATTTATAACCTATGAGAAGTAGCTAGTTTACAATAGCTACATTAGAATTGCATATGAATTAATCATCTGTAGACAATGTGCAAAATGTTTTATGACTTAGGGAAATTAGTTTATTGCTTACCAAAATGTTTGTTAGTTTTGTTCCATGTATGTGCAAGGTTTTTTGAGAAAAATCAGCGAATAATTTATATTGCAAATGTTGCTGTTTTAGTAGGCAGAATGTTACGCTTGCTTTGAGGCCAAAACTTCAAAAATCAATCCAGTACATTTTGTGCAATTTAGCAACCAGAGAATACAGTGTTGCTTTTGTGGTGCTTAATTTAACCACCCATTCTACCACCCACAAAACCTATTCAGTATGTGGGAAATTTGCAAGCAGTAGATTCCCAAAACGCCTCATCATCACGTCTCGGCAGTAAAAGATTCTGAAAAGCTTTGGCCAAGCGAGTCACACAGGCTTTGTACAGTGTCTGCTTGAAACAAAGGTGTCACCAGGGTTACATGTTACAACTGATGCAACATCCTACCAACACTCAACTTGCAATGGTCTGCTTAACTGGCCTTAACTTTTAACTTTTAGAATTCAGCGATAGTTTTAGAGATATCAGTCAGAAAGAGTGAAAAGTGTTGCAGTGTTCATTGTTTATTTACGTATAGCTACACGGTACACTATACTAGGGTCATAGCCAGATTATATGATTCTGTGACTGGCCTATATTTCTGACTTTGTTTCATTTTTGTTGAAAGAAATCTTTAGTTGTGTGGTTGTTTGATCAGTCATCTGTGATCCGGTGCAACCTACCTATTTAAAGCCATGACAAATGGTTTTGCCGTGACTAATTAATTGTTCATCAGCGACATGCCACAATCTCACAGTGTGACAGGGGCTTACGACCAAAAAAAGGCAAAAAAAAAAAATCTAAGCTTGTTTTCAGCACTCCGTGACAACCATCTTAAAATGGTGGCTCGTAAAGTATCATTTTGTATAGGAAAATGTATCTTTTATTTCTTTGTCTTACATTTATTCCACCTATTTTTAGCTGTTTTTCCCCATGATACTTAACCTAAATTCTTCCTCTCTTCGGTGTCCTTTTTTTTACTTTCAGTCCTATGATCTGTCATTTACACTGTTCCTTTGCCAAATGTCCTTCGACTCATCCTTAAAAAATCTGTGTGCATCAAAGCGATCAATGCCAGTAGGTGGCTGGAACCTGTTTTGGGAGGTTGCCATTCTAGGAGCAGATGTAATGACAGCTTTCAATCCCACATGGAGTAGTGTCTTGTCTCTTTAAACCTCCCTGTCTGAGTTTGTCCCTCGCTCTGTGTGTTGGCAGAGCTTTTTTATCCTGCAGCAGAGACGCCTCAGCGGGTCCTTTCATAGTGACACTCCCCCACCATCGTCAAGCCTATTGTCACTCGATCAAAAGATAGACTCAGTTTTTGATAGGTGACCGAGAGCAAGGGAAAAAGGGAAAACATCCTTGAGGTTTTAGAAGATTCTTAGGGAAAGAGATGTGGTACACTTTTGAGCTTTAGGATGGTTGAGGAATGAGCTAAAACATAACTAAAAGGAAGCTGAGGATGGTAGAGTGAACAACAGCAAAAAAAAAAAAAAAAAAAGGCCATAAGGGGAAAAGAGAAACGGGAGGGATGTTGCCCTCGGCACTGCAGTTGAAGGTAGTCAACATGAAAGGGATGATTTTTATCCCTGGCAGCCATCTTGGCCAGCTCCAAATAGTGTGAGGAAAGTACAAGAAGAAAAAAGAACAAGAGAATTCCAAATTTCAAAGGGTGTATGTGTACCTTCCAAAGCTGAAAAAAATACTCTTGAATTTAAGCTTTTTGTCTGCATTAAAACTACACGGTAAAAAAGTTTTGTCTGAAGGTGGAACTTGGCAAGGGCAAGGTAAACATGAGGCGAACTCTTCTTTTGACTGAAGAACTACCTGGGAGGCCTTGTGTTGTTGTTCAGGAGGAATTCCTGCCGTGATTTCACTTTCACTACCGGGCATCTGCTCCAGGGCAAAATGGAGTCACTGTAGGGGTCTCTATCTAGTTCCTTCTTTCTTTTCCTTTTCATCCTTTTTGATGTTCTCAGTCCATCACATTGTCTCTAACGGAATCCCTCAAGGGAATCATTTGTGGCATGCACACATTGGCACAGAAGGGGATCCACTCTTTCATGAAAGAGCTGTATGAATAACAAACCCAAAGTTCAACCCTAAAGAGACTCAACTGCACTGAGTGTAGCTGTCTCTCTCGCCCCCTTTCTGTTCTTCTGGGAACCCCCCTACACACACCTACACACACACTCAGTTTGACCCCACTGACAAAAGAGAAGGCATGCATTAATTACTGCTTCCAACCAGGCTTTCACTGGTTCGGCATTGTTGGCTAATCCAAGGTCCCACCGTATATCACCTTCACTCTCTTCCTCCATCCATCCATCTTAGTCCATCTTTCACATTTCTGTCAGTACTTCTCTCTCACACTCTTCTCCCTCTGGTTTTCATTCTGCCATGTAAAGCTGGGGACATTTTTACCAGTGCACAATTAGAATATGTGGGGAGAATCCTAAGCTAAAGAGCAAGAATGTCTGTAACAACTAATCACATTAAACCAGAGTATTGATAATATTAGACCCCTCTTGCCTCAGTGTGATGGATGTCTATGGACAATGAGATTTATGTGTCATGAATCAGTTTAAGCAAGTGTACGATTGACTTTTGATTCAGTACGGCTTAAGAGTTTTATTTGACTGTGTATTACAATGGTGTTTTGTTTTTGGTTTTTTTTTACATTTGCAGATACAATTCCTAACCATGCCCTCTTTATTTTTTGTTTCCTCACAGATCTCAAAGGTGCACGGCACAATGGGAACCCTAAATCTCTGAGGGTTGAGCACAAAAGACCAAGGGGAAGAGGCAGAATAAAGGCAAGGGAGGACAAAAGAGGAGGAGAAGGTGGGACAGAAGAAGGCGGCTCAATTCTTGCACGACGCCAGGCAAGCAAGCAGGAGAGCTTTTCAGCTAAAGAGTGGGTGGAGAAGGAAAAGAAGGAACATTGAAAGGAGGGGGTTGCTTTATCTCTCGGGGGTGCATGTGCCCTCTTAACTCCCCCACAACGTGGACATCCACTTTTTTATTTGTGTTACGTTGTTAGTGACAGGCTGACAAAAGGAGAAGAATGCGCAATAAACTAAGTATTGAATGCCTCCAGGCAAGGAGCGGCCTTAGCGTGACACTACCCAGGACTAGAGCTTTGATGCTGGGCTTGCTCCTTGCTGTGGCAGGATGGTTAACCCCAGCCCTCGCAGATGTGGAGATGGATGACATGGTGATAATAGACGCCGGTGGAGAACGGGACAGGCTAGGAGTTGAGCTTGAGGCTTCGATGCACTCCTCGCTCCTTCGGGGTTTCCAGGAAGCGACACAAGATGTCAGGACACTGGAGCCTGTTGCGACCCCGCAGAACCCAGCTGCACCGACTGCCTTCCCAGACTCCTTGGCGGTTGTGGGGCGGATCTTCAGAATGAAGGTGCCAAACAAGCTGGAGGATATTTACCTTGGTGATATTGTCAAGGTGAGTTACTTTTTAAAGTTTTGTTTATTTCTCCTCTGGGTGGCATGTAGAGGTACCACAATCCACAATGTTATCCTCAATTAGTTCATACTTTTGCTTTGTTTATTCACGTTCTCCAGACTGCTCCAGCCACTTATGAGGTTAAGCTACACAGACCTTGCTGGAGACCTCATTTTAGTTTGAAAACCCCTTGGCAGTGTTGGAATATAAACAGCTACACAATGATAATGATGGTGTTCCCTTGTTGTGTTTGATTCCTTGCGCTGTAACTGTCACTGTATACATTGACAAATTGAAACCTTAGTAACCCGACCAGTGTGGGAAAAAGTCAGAATGATGGAAACAAAGTATAACTGTCAAAATTAGCATTAGCGGTAGCACCTTTTCAACAAAAGCTCCCACCAGGAGGTGAGTGATCAATTTTAAGGATTGGGGTCAGAGTACCACAAGGTTTAGATGGCTGCTGAGAACCTCTAAAAACAATGAGAAATCTGAGAAAATAATGAAATGATACGTTTGCTAAAAACCCATCCAGAGAATCTCACATTTGAAGCCATTCTTAAAACATGCCCTTTATTAATTGCACCACAATGGCCAATTTTCCATAATAAATCAAGTCCTGAATGTTAATTGGAGACTCCAGTAGAATTTCCCTGGCTGTTGATTGCTCTCTTTCACTTCCTCATTATTTTTTTCTTCTTTGCTTGGTCTTTTGTTAGTCTAATCCTACCCATTCATACCTCAGCCCAGTTCTCTTAATACCATTTATCTTCTACTGTCTTTCCTGATACTTAGACTTCTTTTTTTAGCTCCACAAATAAAAGTGATTCTTCATACCCTTCCTCTGTCTGCTCCTAGTTATTCCATTCTTCACTTTACCTACACCTCCCTCCTTCAAGCTATACCTTAATTTTCTACCTCTACATTCAACCCTGCATTCCACTGAACTAAATCATATCTTCTATCCATTTATCTAACTCTACTGTGTCTTTTCTAAATCTTTTTTTTTGTCTCTGACTTACCTCAATCATATATTCTACCACTTTGCCTCTTCCCCTTGTTCCATCTCTGCACTCCTGTCAAATTCCATCAGATCAAATCAATCTTATTCCCCTGAGGTGACTGACATGGAAATGTACTCAGACCTTTTATTGCCACATTAAACCTAGGACACTGGCAAAAGGCTGCATGAGAATATTATATCTGCCTAAGCTTTTGCCAATAACATTACATTTTTTGGTTAAAACTATTCAAAGACTGACTTAAAGTGGCATGCACTTAATATACATGTTCAACCATATTTGGGAAGTTTTACAATATTTGAAAAGAGCAAATGAGGATAGTTAGTGTTCCTGTTTGGAAATTAACTTGTATTTTTTTTGTGGCGCTTACAAAAAAACTTAAGGAGTCAGTTGCCAGCCTGTTGGGAACAGATAAAGCACTTTGGACGCCACTTTGTGTGATGTAGCAATTGTTTGCTGCAGTTTTATTTTCGGTCCGGGCACTTATCTGGTCTTTTTGCTTGATTACTTCCTTTCCGTTTTCATTTTGTCTGACCCACTTTTTGTTTGTATTGTTTGCCCACACACATTTTCTCTACGGTGTTCTTTCATTAACCTGTCTGCTTTTGAACAGCTCCTTCTCTTATGACCTCGTATGCCTTTTCATCACAATCTTGGACCCATTTTTACCAATATTCATTTTATCTAAACTTATTTTCATTTCAGTTCCGCTAAACACTGGCTCAAAAATGGCTTTAGCTGACATGACTGATTGTTAAGGTTTAAAAAGTGTACTAACGTTAATCACGTTACCGGCAGGGCAATGATACTTTGAAGCCAGAAATGCAAAGAAATAATTTTAACTTGACTCTCTGAGAGGTTCATGTGCTCAAAATAAATAAATTAATAAAAAGATAACCTCATGAATGCAGCAATGGCCTTGGTTTTTATTTTTTGATATAGCCTCAAAGCTTTTGTCAAAAAAAAATATATAAATGACCATCACAAAATAATAATAATAATAATAATAATAATAATAATAATAATAATAATAATAACAACATGAAATGGCCTTGGAATATTTTTGAGAGATTTCTGAGCTGTATTTTTAATGTGCCTTCATGTCTTATTATCACCCCTTCCATCATCATTCCCACCTCTTTTGGCGCCTTCTTCACAATTTGTCCCGCAGGCTGATACTCTTCTTCTAAACCTGATTATATCTGTCACACTGTAAGCTTGGGGCCCCATATTAGAACCAATAGGAGTTGACAGCAAAGAATCCACTTCTCCATAACAAGCACAATAAAAGCCCCAAAAAGATAGTTAGTGGATGAATTATTTGAATGAAGGAGATAAAAATATCTTAAAACAGTCCGATATATTTTGTCAAAATCCACAGTATGTTCAGAATAAAAGGTCAGAAGTTAGATCTATACCATCTGCCTATACAGTCAAGACCTTCATCTCAAACTGACTGTTAAGATATACACAACATCAAGAGAGTTTCTCTGCCATACTTTTTTAATTTCAGTGCTTCTTTCGCTTCCCTGCTGCTCCACACGCCCTCTTGCAAATTCCAACACCCTCCCTCACATCTTTCTCTTTAGATGTGAGTCCCCCCCATAGGTATCTCGAAGGTCGGTGCTCAAGGTTGCGGAGCGAAAGGCCAAATCAATTTTTGTGCTTGCCGTTGCACTCATACTAATAGCCTTTTCTTATGAAAATCTGCCAGAGGTCTCCCGCTCCGTGACAGCCCTGACTGCCCATTCACCTTTTGCAGAGCACTCCGGGCCCCATCAGTGAATACAGCAGCTTTTATTCATTCACTCCACACAGAGGATTCTCTACTGGGTGGCAGGACATCGACCTCAGAGGACAGATTTTTGCAGAGAGAATGTACGGTGGTAAAACTGACCTCATAGTGTATCTAAGTAAGAAAACTAAAACTCTATTAACTATTAATTTGACAACAGAATCACAATTAATTATGGCTGCCCAATAATTAGCAAATAGGGCTGTAAATGATAAATATTGTAATTTTATTACTATTGCATTATCACCAGTCACAATATCTAATAATATCCCAATAATCTGGTCTTCCATGTGCCATTTGGCCTTCAAAAATGTGTCAAGTCAGAGCCTTAAATGAAACTGTGGTGCGACCAAATTAAAAGTTGGAGGTATAAGTCCTGGTATAGATTTGGTCTAGTTCTATATTTACCACTTGCTTTAGACCTAGTTTAGTCCTGGTTTAGACCTTGTATGGTTCTTATTTAGCTTTGTTTAAGTCCTGGTTTGGTCTGTAGTTTTGACCATTGTAGATTCTTCCAGAGCCTTGTGTTAATCTAAATTTATGTGAATTAAATTGAACTGTTAGGTCAGAGTGAGCATCCATATATTGCAGGTCATATCGTCATGACAATATTCAACATAATTACTGCATATCACTTGATTTCCTTTTTTACGTGCACACCTAATTTATCATAATCACAGTATCACTAATCTCAATATCGATAATGCAAATAACTGTTTGAGACAGAATAGTGTTTCTCTATATAATAGATATTCAGACAATACTACTACTACATAAAAAGAGCACCTAAGTGTTCCAAATGAAGCTATGCTATGGCTAAACGATAGTGACATCAGTGTCTCTTTGCCTAAAAGGGACACATCACATAGCGCTTCTCCAAAGTTCTCCAAATACCATAAAAAATCTCATTGATTTATCATTATTGTTGTATACCTTACTTGAAGTATACAATTGGATATGGAAATGCATTCTATTCTAACAGATTTTTGTTATTTCTGAAGATTTCAAAACTTTTCACATTATGAATGGATTTAAGTGTTCTACAAAAGGCTTTTTTGCACATCTACAATGCAAAATGTATGTATGTATCGAAACTTAACTTTGGAAGTTTGGCATTATAAAAACAAAATTTTGTGGGGTGAACATAAAATATAACTATGTAAAAAGCACTCAAGAATCACTCAACAGCAGATGACAGATGTTTGATTTAGAATTTTCTTGTATATTTTCAAGAATTAACCTTTTCATAACTTGGAGCCTAATTTTTGCCATTAACCATGCACATAAAATTAAATATGTGTTTCAAATACCAGAGAGCTAATTTTGCTATGGCAAAATGTACAGTCATACAGAGGTAATTTACCAGAGCCACTGCAGGTGAAATGGCAGGACCTTTGCAGCTGCATCATCTGTATGCAGGTGCTGCTGGGACTGAAATACCCCACGGTGCTTGTATGGTCTATACTGTTATTAATGAAAGTGGCTGCAAGAACAGGCTTTCCTGGCCAACAGATGAGTACTCTCTATTGCCTCATTACCACAATTACCAGCATAATTAGCTGATTGGCTGATGGACTGGCTGGCAGGCAAAACGGCTTATCCTTGTCCATTCAACCCATTTTTTTTCTTCCCCCGCTTGTTTTATTCCCGAAAACAACTGACGGTAGCTGGGAATTCTTGTGTACTTTGTTCTCTTTGTTGTGTGCCTACAAGCATATGTTGTTTTCTGTTGTGGATATTTGGAAACGAAATGCTACCAGCTAACTGGTTGATAATTACTCTTATTTAGCATTTTTAACCCAGCATTTTGTGTCTCTGATTAAACACCCCAAAGCAGAACCCTTGATAACAAATGGTTTATTGGTAGAGCACTGACTTCGGTGTGAAAGATGTGCGCAGAAAGGCAAAAGCGCCTGTCGGGACGATAAATATTGTGTATGTGCTTGTCATCAGACCCTTCAGTGTATTCACACATACAACACATGCATATTTAAGTGCTTTTTGTCAGCGAAGTGCGAAAAGCTGAGAGATTGTGTGACTCGGCGGCTGTCAGAACACATCGACTGCTTTTTGGATCGCTCAGCTTTTGATGAATGAAGACAGAAGCTTGCTCGTGTAAAATGGCCCTTCCCCCTGAGCACATTTTTAGAAGGGGGGATTTACTTTTTCTTCTCCTCCCCACTGTGTTTGTTCTTTTTCCCCTCAGTTCATTACTTTTCTTCTCCTCCTCCATCCTCAATTTCCTGCTCTTGCTATCTGCTTCTCTTTCACTGTATTTCTGGAATCTTGTTACAATTCTCTATGGTTCCTGTGGCCTCCCTGAAAGGACTCCCTGTTCTATCACTGCCATTCATTCTTTATCTTTCAACCTCTCAGGCCTTACCTTGTTATAGAAACTTTTTTTTTTCTCTCTCCTTTACTTTTACGCTTTTAATAATTCTCATTTTCTCTCGAGCTTGAGGTTGGCTGTCTATTTACAGACTCTCAAGGCTCCTGTGACGAAAACATGTTGTCACGCTTTATGTCCTCGTCTGTTTTACATCGATTCTTCTCCTGCCCATACGGCTCTGGTGCTGTTAGCTGGCAGGATAGCAGTGGAAAACTGGTATTAAGGAAGAAAAATAGGGAGGAGGCTGTCCGAAGATAAAAAACACACAGCAGAACATATGAGTCACCCTAACCCAGGCTGGGAGCTAGCATGCAGCGATCGGTTTACAGGCACAAATGTGGTGGCCATGTTGCTATGTAATTAAACATACAGCAGGCGAGGCTTTTGATTTATATCTCCAAAATTATAAGCTCCCACAAACTCATTCATAAATTGTTCTTTCCTAATTTTAGGAGCTGTTTCTTTGACTTTTCAACCTGTTATAGTTTCTTCCTTAGTGATTGCACTCAATTAGTGTTCCCTAATCATTGAAGGCTTAGTGTGAATCTCTAAGCTTAAAAGTGTTCTCTGCCTGTCTGGTTTATAGGACGTCCTTCATGTTGTTATGGTGTGTCCTCCTGTAGCCCAGCAACCGCAAGTTTTGGACGGGCCGCCTTTTCTGGATGCTTGGTTGTCACCCAAAGGGGAAGTGGAGTCGCTTCGCAGCAGACAGCTTTCATTGGTTTTCCCGGCTTTATGAGCCAAGCCATATTTGGCGCGTGAACATTGTATTAGCAGATTATATTTAGATGCAACACACTGTAATTATGCGTTGGCCTATTAAGAGCACATAGATGAATGGCATCACTGTGGGCTCCAATTGCAGTAAGACAGTTTCAGCGGATCATTAAAAAAAAAAGTAATCCTTGAGATTTTAAATATCTTCTCTGTGGATTTGCCTATTGATGTTACTAATTACTAGCCTGGCAAAGTATTTCAATTATACATATTTTTTTTCTATTCTATACAAAGAATAATCTGGTCTCTGTAAGAAAGTTTGTCCGTCAAGTGAAAGATCAAAGTTTATTAATAGCACAGTTAGAACATGTTCGAACAGTTGCATGAACCTAAACATTGTAATGTAATGTAATGTGATTTTACTCATTGCACTGTCTTGTAATAGCCCAGTGCAAGCATATTGACAATGGTTAATACTTCACTTTAAAATTAAACTCCCCTAAAATCTTCCCATATTGTCTTAAGTGGCCGTCCTCCATCTTTCCTTCAATATATATCCCTTGAGCTGCAGTTCAAACAACGCCCCACAACATCATGTTCCTCATTATCCCTGAGCCATGTTTCAACATTTAATGGTTTGTCGACGCTAGAGCTAGTTAGCCCAATAATGATACTTCATGTTTTATTCACAGGGCATCAAAGAAGGAAAAAAAGGGGTGGATAATTGCTGACCTAGGGACATCGGGGGCTCGTACATGTTGTTCATCGGGCATTTCGGAGAGTAATGATCCTTTAAGAATGCTCTCAGTCTGTCGGGGTGCAGTGATGAAGACAGTTAGGCTTAAAAGGAGTCTCTCAGGCATTTTCTTTGGCTTATTTTTCTTTGCATTGAGCAATAATGGTTGGAACTTTCAAACAATGTGGTTAATAGTGTTTTGTTTCAGTTGGCGATTTGTCACAGTGGATGTAACGGTCGTATTTGACTTGCAGCTTTATATTTTGTGTGTTACTACCATGCCACGTGTCAATTGGTTGATAGATTTATGGTCTAAAAAAAAAGTTATATGCTACCCCAGAAATTTTGAAGAATGTTTGCAGTTAAAAGTATAATTTTGGGAAAAACGTTTGGGAATGAGTACAGCAGTTTTACATGTCTTTCTATTTACAACTTGATATGCTTGATAAGCTATGAGGAAAAAAGAGTTTTGGCCAAAGTTGGTTTTAGTGTTGCAGTACTACTTCTGACCACTGATAGATTTATCTAAATGAGAACTAGCAGATGTGTTATACTACAACATTTATTTATTTCTATATCTGTTTTACGCTATTAATCTGCAAACTTTTTTTTTTTTCTGCCTGTTTTTGTCAAAATAAAAAAATGTGCATTTAAGAGACCATCACAATTAATAAAAAAAAGATATATGTATAAAAATGTAGAAACATGTTTTTCTAGTTATCATTTAGCTAACTCTACCAGTGGCTAAGTGTGGTACTGCAACAATAAATGCACTGTGGCCGAAACACTATTGTCCCCATAGTAAATGTATGCATGCCACTGTAACTCTTTCAATATTAAGCCATATGCTCTAGTGCAGTGCCAAAATACCCTTTTTATTAAAATGCATGCACAAGGACGAATGTAAGGCAAGTGTAAGAGCACACAGCGTGATGCCTGAGCAGCAGTTGTCCAATGTGAAGTCTTCCCATAGTAAACCTCACTCCTTACTATGCCACAGCGAACACGGGCAGTCTGAAAAATAAGTGTAAACAAAATCCTTGGAGAGACAGAACTTGTGGGAGAGTGTATTAAAGTGAAAGAAAGTGTGGATAAGAAATCGAGCAGAAAGGCCAGAAGAAAAATGAGGAAAAAAGAAGGTTGAAGGTGAAATGGAACTACATTTGCAAGCCACAGAAGCAGATTTTTGATTGGAATAATGGCAATATAGTGATGTGAGTACGCTATCTATATCCCAGCATGTGGTTGCTTTTCTGCAGACTCTCAGCATTAGCTCTGACTAATGCTGCAGCCCTAACCAAAATTACTCACTATCCCCTGCTTTCAAACACACACACATTGATGTTTTTATTCCCTCTCTCAGCTTCTGTTCACTACGAAGTATACGCTCATTGTTGTAAACCTCAAGTAAAAGATGGGTCTTAAGAAAGGTTTTTACATGATAGCAGCAAAGTGAATCAGAGCTAGCAGTGTTTTGCTAATCGCAGTGTACTTTAATGAGAGCATAATAGGGGCATATTTATGGTTATGTGTGTCATATGTTGCTGCACTGATTTCTAGCTATGTTTCCGCATGCGGCAGCCTCTAACATTTTTGCAGATCCCACAGCCCCAAATGTATTCCTTATGCAATTGATGACTGTGGAACTGAGATTTTTACTATCCCACAATGGAAAAGGAGTATGCTAAGTTATTGTTATTCCATTGTATTACACAAGTTTCTGCTTTGCTTTGTAAAGCACATTTTTGGTGTTCTTATACTAATGCAGGTCTTAGAGACCTACAGATGAACCTTCAGTGTGTCCCTGACCAGTCTTTGGGGACCAACTACAATATTTACATCTGGAAATGATATTGTAGTTGTATTTTAAGTGGTAGCCCGAGTGCTGTGCAAGTCATACTGGTTGGGGAATCCCTGCCATTAGCAGTAACCGAAGAATCTATTTTTAAAGGTTGTGTTTTTTGTTGCTATTAATCATAATTCGACTTGGCAAACAATACAAAACAATACAGTATAATGTCGTAGTAGTAGTAGTACTCTAAACTGTAATCTAAAAGAGAACTGATGATATTAAATGACTTGCATTGATTTACTTAAAGAACACTTTTTTTTTTTCCAGAACTTGAGGGATTGTACGGAAAACTTAAAACACTTAATTTTTAAATCACTCGTCTGCCTTCCTTCTTTAAAGGTGCATAGTGTGAAATGAATGAACCCAGTGGAAGTGCTATCACTTCCTGTTCATTATTCTGTAACTGCCCAGAGCAGACAAACTAAGCACTCATGAAGTAAATGGATTTGTTTTAAAGTCAACTCATCTGAGACCTTTTTCGACCTGGTTTGTTAGGACAACAGCATGTCCCTCTGCCAAAAAGTACAGGCTACACATAAAGTCTGTCTAAAGATGGTGATTTTTGAGTTTGAAAACTGCTTAGTCTTGCCTTTTCTTTGTTTTTATAAACTTGTAAGCATTGCTCTTGACTTTCTTTTAATCGTGACACTCAAATAGGATCGGCATCTTTGTTAATATAGCATACGCATTGCATTATACTCAATACAATATTAAAAGTATTTTGTTGCTTAACTTACCTTGGTGAATATTGTTAAATGTTTGCGTGCAGGCTTTAAAACTATGATCCAACTTAAACAGTATGTTGTTGTTTTATTTTTAACAGATTGACATTTCAGCATTGCCAGACTGGCATCACTCACTGCTCATATATTCCCTGTTCCTAGATTGCACTGTTAAGAGTGTGAATGCGCCTGCTGTGGTTCTGGGCCGCAAATGAATTTTTAACGGCAGAAAATGGGCTGTAAGATGGATTTCCCCTCGTAAACATCCGCCTGCCTCTTGGCCACCCATAAGCCCCCCCACCCTCTTGCACTATAGCTCTGACATCCATCCCGTTCCTTCTTTTTCACATTCTCACATTTTCCACTAGCTCGACGATGCCAGCAATTCCCTGTGTGCCCTCTCACGTTCTTTCTCCCAAAATTTTTCGCCTCTTCCCTTCCTGCTGTAGCCTCCTTCTATTTTTTCTCATTACGTCTCCCTTCCCTTCCTTCCTCCCTCCTTATGCCTTTTATCCCTCGCAGCTGCCCTCACCCATCGCCCCATATATCTTCACTTCCTCCGCGCTGCACCTTTCGCATCATGCTTCTTATCCTTCCTCCCATTTCCCAGCATGCCCCAGCGCAACCTCCTCATCCTGTCGTCTCCCAATATATGAGGCTTATCAGTCGAGCTGTCAACCTCGTCCCTGTTAACAATAGCCACCTTTCTTCATGTTCTCCCTCGCCGCAACAATAATCGGCTTTCTTCCCGCGGCCGCAGACAGACTCCATGCCTCATCATAATATCGCTGTGTTGAGATTTCTCCAGCGCTTGTTTCTCTTACTTGACCTCTCTCTTTCATCTCGTCCATACTTCTGCGTCTTTGTCTCTGCCAATATCCCATTCTCTGTACACTCTGCTTTTCCTCTCCGGTGTTTTCTTTTCAAAACAGCTTTGCGTTTGCAAATCTCTGGGGATGAAACAAGTGTTTGCATGGAGTGTCATGCCATTTCTAACAGTAGCCTTCAAATGGGTTCAGAAGTACAAGGTCAGGAATGTTCAATTGTACAGAGAGCATAGTGAAAGCAAGAGGGATAAGTGGATGGATTGTGTGAAGGTTGAATTGCACAAACCAGTTTGCAGTTTCATTGTCAAATCAGATTTAAAATTGTGTTATTGTTGTCGAAACATTGTTTAGAAGTTTAAGTTTGTGGCATCACTACTGAATATTGAATGAAACTGTGGATGCATAGTAATGATGCAAACAAAAAAAAAATCTCAAATTGTTGTTTCCTAGAAAATTGGCTGGCAAAAATTCCAAAATTAAGCTGTTTTTCTGCTTAATTTTGTACAGAAACTCTTAATAATATTGATTTAGAATGTTGATTAGCAATTAACATAACATAATGGAACTTACCTAACCTATGAGTTTACTCCCAAAAAAAACTGAATGTCCAAAATCACATTGTTTATTTCTTTAAGTCGTGTGATACAGTTTTTTGTCAAAGAAAAGTGACATGCGGATGGTTCAGAAAACTCTGGACTTGATCCTGAAATGCTTAACAAAATAAATTAAGTTAGTTATGCTTTTTCTGGGATAGGCTCCAGTCACCCGCGACCCCAAACGTAACTAAGCGGTTGAAAATGAATGAATGCTTTTTCTTAATAATAACCAAATGTTTTGTCTAAACATGGATCAAAATGTGTGGTTATGCTCAGCACTAGCCACAGATGGATACCACAAGGCTGGTAAGGCAATCGGCTAACAGTATGTTGGTGGAAGTGTCTTGTATGACAATATTTTAAGAGAAGTCCTCCTTATCCTAATTGTATTTGCCAAAACAAAAGCATAATGGTAATGCTATAATTATTAAAACCCTCTTGGCGACCTAAAGTTTTATTTAAGCATATAACTTCCATGAGTGGACAAAACTGCAGCTGTTACTTCTGCTGACATTTGCCATCAAAGTCCAAACCCATTATCTCCATCTTGAATCCTACTTCATAAATCCACAGATATGACTTTGGCATTGAAAGTCTGGTTAGCAATCAGTCTTGGGTCTAACTTTTTGCACGACTTGAAATTGCAGATCCTCTCATCTATCCGAGACTGTAACTCTAAACAGAAAAGCTGAGGAGGCAGACCGTGAGAGTGAGACCAGCGATGCAGAGTAAAATAAGGATGACGCCAGTGATGTGCGATAATGTCACATAATATTTCATGCCTGTCGCTCATAAAAACCTGCTCATGCTGGTTTGCGCCCATCACCGTGGCTTATGCCTCTGATAGTCATGGTGGCTTTACAGCTGATATGTGTATGTGAGAGAGACGTAAAACGCGCCCTAACTTTGATGAGATTATCATTTCTTTGTGTTTTAATTAGCCGTCTTTTAAGTGAATGGTTGGAGGGGCAAAATCAAATGTGAGAGCGCAAACTGTTTGACAGCTTTACACAGAACTCTTATTAGACGTCAGTGCTTCATTCTTTACATCTTCTAGAAGACTCTTATCTCTTGAGTGGATTGGGTCAGAGTTTTTAACGGGGCAATATTAACATTCATTGTGTTGAATACAGTGTAAGCCGTGTCATCTCTGCGTTTATTATCAAAGTTGGGATCTTTTTTATTTTACTTTCAAAGGTGACCAAGACACGAGCTCCTATCAAAAAGTATCAAGCGAGCTTTTAATTGGAGGATTTAAAAGTTTATCGGTCACAAACATTCCAGGAAAGTAGCATTAGTTTCTCGCAACATAAAAGTTTAAAAGTGCAAAGCCATTCTTGATATAGGCTCACGCTGTAACCTTGCCAGTGGTGTGTGTTTGTGTGTATATGTGTCTTGTTCGGGGGAGGAAGTGAGGCTTGAGCAGTCTGTGAGAGCCCACGATAACCTTTAGGGCTAAACATCAAGCTCACAGACGTATGCCAGGAAAGATTTGTAATATTTTTCTTGACATTTTGTCAAGATGTGATGTATTTTTCATGTTCTTTTAAGGAAACTACAAGCGCTCTGCTAGCTTCACGCAGGGGTTTAAAATGCACCATTGTTTTTCAGGGCTTAACACTTACTGAGCCGGAAAAATGTCGATTGAGGTTGTGCTAAGACCTAATCTGTCCGTTGTGTAGCAGCCTGCCTTAGCCATCTTTGCAGGTCTCTGAGGGAAACTGATGGAGCAGTTCAGTTTTAGTGTAAACCACTCTTCTGCATGCATGTCTTCCATTGCATTTGCCAAGAAGTATGATAATAACAGTAATCCAGCTATTGTTTGGCCTTGGCATGTAGCATTTTCACCTTTCCCTGACCGAGGAGCCTGCCAAATGCAAAACAATTTCACACATCTGTCTTCCCTCCTACCCACATGTAATTGGCAAAATAACTACCGATCACCCTTTAAGTCATCATCCTTGTGCTTTCCAGACACCCTTCGGTAATTTAGCGAGCAATTATGACAGTTCTGATGAGATTACCGCCTGGCAACTCACTTGTCCTTCATTGTGCCTTTGTGATTTAATTTGCAATGTCATGTCAAGAGGCAGTCGATTTAAAAGTTTGAAAAGCAACTGCACACTCTGTAACAAATTGAATAAAGGATTGCTCGGGGAGGTTACATTTGAAGATATTAAATCTTTTTGTACAGGCAAATACGCAAAATCATCACTTTTCTGTCGCCATTGTCTGCATATTAGGTGACAAATTGAATAACATTACAGAGATGTGGAGTTGCCTAAATGCCAGCTGAAGCAGTGGTGCATGATTTCTCTCATTTATTATCACTTACACCGAGTTAATTGTAAATGATGCAGTAATCATTTTCAAACATGGATTCCATATTATCCGTAAAGCATGAGATATCTCCTGACAGCAGCAACCCAGAAATAAGCTTTTATCTGTGAATAAAAAGGGCTGTCACATTCCGATAATGACATTTTAAAGCACTGGCAGCAGAACTGTGGGATGTGTGGTGCAGAGGAGGAGTTAGGTGGCACGAGAAGACAGAATATGAAAAGTAAAAAAGTACCCCTATGCATGACAAAGGTAATTGCTTTCCGGACGTTTTGCTATTGGGAATACCAAAGCTGCGAGTAGGTGTGAACAGTTGTCAAAAGACCTCTTAAAGATATTGTCCTCTTGTGCCAAACCTGTTGTGTGGTTGGTCTGTGTGCGCAGTGCTCCTTGGTTTACAACACAAAAAAAGATGCTTACATAAAGTTTAGCAGATACAGTGAATGATTGCTAGCCTGTCTTTTTGCTTATTTTGTCGTTCATTTGTGTGTTCCAGGGTGCTTGAAATCGTGTGCATTTGTGTGTGTGTTTATATGCGTTTTCCCCAGGCACTGCCTTGTGTGCTGGTTAGAGCATTAATGATGTGTCGAGGGAGCACTGCCTCTGCATAATTTATCAACTAGGATTTATTAGCCGCAAAATTAACTTGTAGCGGCTGAGGAGCACAGCGTGTATTAGTTCTTTATTTTGGATTTATGTGTGCGGATGCGTTGTCACTCCCATGTGATCTATTTCTCTCCATCAGCCTTTTACCGTAGGGATGTCCCCAGTCACATAATTTGCCAAGTTATTTTAATATTCCATGTGTTAGGATTACATTAGAGACCTGTGTAAAGTGTAAAAGAGGTTTGCTTACTGAATTAACACTACACTGTGTGTCATGTATGTTTATGCTGTTAAATTATTTTTCGTGGACAATAAGATTCAATAAAGCGGCCTATTAGAGTCAAATGGAACATAAAGAGGATGAATACTTTATATTAAAAGGCATTATGCACTATATTTGCAATAGTCATTTCTTGTGGCCTATCCTTGCAGAAATTTAAATTTTGTTCATCAAATATTTATACACTGTGCTTCTATTTTGTGTTGCAGATTACTGAGATGGGTAAAGATTCCCTTCCTGCCTGGTTGCACTGGGATGCCTCCAGCCGAATCCTGCAGGGTTTACCACTGGATGAGGACAAGGGAGTCCATTACATCACTGTATCCATCGCTGACAACAAACAATCCTCTTCTTCATCAGAGGTGTTTTCCATCGCTGTACACCCTGAAGATCACATGGATGTTGAATCAACTCAACTTGCATCTAATCAAGCTTCTGGTCCAGATGAGGTCCAGCCATTTTCATGCAACAATGAGGAACCAGTTACGGTCCTGACGGTCATCCTCGATGCAGATTTGACCAAAATGAATTCAGAGGAGAGGGTGGCCCTTTTGGATAGCATGAGGAGTTTCTCAGGGGTGGAGCTCCAGTATATGAAAATGCTCCCTGTTGTAAACAATCGGCTGTTTGACATGACCGCATTCATGGCTGGGCCTGGAAATGCCAAGAAGGTGAGTAAATAAATGAACTTGAAAAGCCGTTAATAAGCATTGTTTTGGTAGTGCCTGTTTTTTGTTATACACTTCACTAACAATCCTCTGTTTTCCTTCAGGTGGTGGAAAATGGAGCCCTGCTGTCCTGGAAGCTTGGCTGCTCTTTGGATCAAAGCACAGTCCCAAACATCAACAGTGTGCAAGGTCCTGCAAAGGAGGGTACAATGTCAGCTAAACTTGGCTACCCTGTTGTAGGCTGGCACATCGCCAACAAGAAACCCCATATCCCTAAACGTGTGAGGCGGCAATTGAACAACACTCCGACACCTGTCCTTGCCGTGCTTCCCCCAACAACTGCAGTGGAGCCCCCTGTGAGAATAGTCCCAACTCTCTCATCTCCATCGATTGCTGGTCCAACTGAAAGCGCTGCTCCCCCTGTTAGAGGGCCGGTTCCCCTCCCTGGCAAACCTACCATCAGGTTCCGTGACCCTATAGCCCACACTCCAACACTGGGACCTCCTCAACCAACTAGAGTTATGGAAACCACCAGTTCCCTACCTAGTGTCTTACAGCCAACAGTCACCAGGCCTACTTATGTGGAAGCAACTGCGACACCTTCACCAACCAGAAAACCGACAAGAAAACCTAAAAGACCTAAAACAACTCCTTCAACAAAAGAACCAAAGACAACTACACCCAAGCCATCAAGACAAACCACACAATCTTCAGGTGTCATCCCAGATCCTTTCAACGAGAAGCCTGAATTGCGTAACCCCATCGACCAGGTTAATGCACTGGTCGGCACCTATTTTGAGGTCAAGATTCCTTCTGATACATTCTTTGATAATCAAGATGGTACAACAGACAAGCTTCGTCTGTCACTGAGACAGAATCACAATGAGGTTGTTGGAGAGGGTTCTTGGATTCAGTTCAATACCACAAGTCAACTGCTCTACGGCCTTCCTGACGTCCAACATGTGGGGAAACATGAGTACTTCATGCAGGCGACTGACAAAGGCGGTCTAAACGCAATTGATGCATTTGAAGTGAGAGTGAACCGCTGGCCTGTAAATGACAAAACACCTGTCATCTTCACTGCTCGATTTGAGGGTGAGCCACGTTCTATAACCAATGACATCCACAAGAAGATTCTTCTGGTCAAGAAACTGGCATATGCCCTGGGAGACCGCAACAGCAGTACTGTGAGTCTACGAAACATTAGCAAGGGATCTATTGTTGTTGAATGGACGAACACTAGCCTCCCACAGCACCCATGTCCCAAGGAGCAGCTCGTAGCCATGAGCAGGACCCTTGCCAGTGCTGATGGACGGCCCTCACAGACTTTCCGGTACGCTATGGAGCCTGAGTTTAGACCTTTGGATGTCACGGTCAAGGGAAGAGCCAGCTGCAGAACACATTCCTTCATTCCACCAGGAGAGATTGATATACCAGAGCCACCAGCAGTCACCCCAGCTCTAGGAACTGGCCGTCAAAGCACTGATGATGTCTATCTCCACACAGTCATTCCTGCTGTGGTGGTCGCAGCCATTCTGCTCATTGCAGGTATCATTGCAATGATCTGCTACAGGAAAAAACGAAAGGGCAAGCTGACCATTGAGGACCAGGCTACCTTCATCAAGAAAGGTGTCCCTATCATCTTTGCGGATGAGCTGGATGACTCCAAACCACCTCCATCTTCTAGTATGCCTCTAATTCTCCAGGAAGAAAAGCCCCCACTCCCACCCCCTGAATACCCCAACATGGCCACCCCAGAGACAACTCCCCTCAACCAAGAACTGCTTGGGGAGTACACTGCTCTGCGGGACGAGGATCCCAATGCACCACCCTACCAGCCACCTCCTCCTTTCACCACTCCTATGGAAGGAAAGGGCTCCCGTCCCAAGAACATGACCCCCTACAGATCCCCACCTCCCTACGTGCCCCCCTAAGACTTGTAGAACCCTCCCCTTGTAGGGTGGGGGGAGTGGATGCCTGAGGAACTGCGACGGTTTCCATTCTGGTTTTGTCTGTCTGGACAATTTCTTGGAGGAATGACAAGAGGTGCTAAAGTACAAACAGCTACAGGGGACTAGTCAGGGAGTTGGGTGGGTTTTTTTCAGTAGATGGATGGGATGATTGCTTGAACCAGCTGGGATGGACTACTGTTTTAGTGGTAGCCCAGCTTCTACAGTGGCCTAAGACAAACAACTTCTCTTCATATCGGATTTCAGATTTCAGACCGGTTGGTCCAAAGGGAGATGTGCTCTCCCTTCCCAGCATTTCTTTTTCTGATTTGGATACAATGATTTCTTTTTCGTTTTTTCCATCTCTCTCAAAATGAATTGTGTTTCTTTCTTTTGTCTGGACTGAATCATTTGCCTAACAACTGTTCTTTTGTCTTGCTTTTGATTAATCTGAGGAGACAGTGAACTGCCATCAGACCACTGCAGGCGACATGTGATGTTTTTTATAAAGGAGTATGAGGTTCCCTTAATATAAAAAAGCTACACAAGGATCTCAAATAACTCCAGAAGACAAAAGAATGGGAGTCCTGTGTGTGTGGGTACGAATGAGCTTGTGTTTATCAGATTCAATACGGTTTGCCTTTTAACACTAGTTGTCTGTTTCTATCCTTATTCACAGTGTCTAGTAAAGATGAGAATAACAAGGTAGCCTAAAACGATTTAGAGATGAATAAATAATTAGTTTGTTTTATTGTTTTGAAAGTTCACTGTATATCTGGAAGATGTTCAGGTAGTGTTATTTTTTTTTTGGAAGAAAGCAACAATAAAAGGATTGCCTCTCTAAAATAACCTGCAGGAGCTAATTTGATAATCTTACCAGAGTTCCACAACCTTTTAGCTGACAGATTTTGGTGGCTAATAATATATAAATATGGTTTAAATAAAGAAACTGTCTCACTAACTTATTGTGAATTTCAATGTCAGATGTAAAAATTATGCAGTTTAATAAAACTAAAACGTCTGATGGTAATATGACAGTTGCAGATATCTTACATTTACATACAAAAACTGTACATATTTAAAAATGAAAGCCCTACAGTTTATTTTGGATTAGGGATTATTAGTTTATTTTTATATTTTATCTTCTAAGGTAATTGTTCTCGAGATTTATTTTGTGCCAATGTCCCCGATGGATATTCACCTTTTATGGCAATTATGACCGAATAGAAGGCATCCATTTGTTTTCTTAAATTTACATAATCACTGGAAAAGTATCGATGAGAAATCTCCTAATTTTTTACCAAGTTTTTGATACAGCCTCAAATAGTTTGACTATTAAACGAAAAACACAACGAATGATTAGTCTTTTGTGATTTGTAAATCCTTAGCCTAGACGTTTGATTATGATTCAGTTATGTACACTTTGTTTGTCATGGGTCACCTATTTCAATTGTTTTTATTTTATCGTGTGTGTTTGCATTATCAAATTGTATCTTCCATTATACAGCAAAGAAATGACCCATGTTTTATGTAATCACAGATTTAATTTTTATGGCCATTTTTTCTTTCTGCTGACGAGTTTCGACTGAAAGTGACCCTTTGCAATAATATGTAACATGCAGTCCGTTCGGCGACTGGTGGATGCAGGCTCATGCGAGTGACTTGTATTGTTAAAATGTTGGTTTTTGCCAAGGCTTTTTTTGCTTCTAAAGTGTGCATTGACATAATAAAACCAACTGGGAAGATAAAACGCAACCCTTCTCTTTGTATGTATCCTTGGTATTTCTGCATCTTTGGTCTTATTCATCCAAATCTTTCTGCTTGTTTTGGTTCCTTGTCCTTTTCCACCCATTTAGCCTTGAATTGATGAACCAATCATTCTCATATCCTCAAGATGTTTTACCTTCTGAGACGTCTTGCTGCCGGGCAACCATCAATGCTGTTTGGACTCACCGGAGACAGTCGTAGCGCTGCCCTTTTTTGTTAATGATTCTCAGCCATTCAGTCTTCAGGACTCTACATTGAAAGGTTATGCCGTAATACATTCTTGTCTGCATTTCTCATTACACAGTCAGCAAACAGATCATTTCCACTAATTATTTACACTATTGATTAAATGCAAACAGTTTCCCATTATGTCACGGCAGCGATAACTCACGATGGAGTTTCATTTAGCAATAAGGGGATGCAATGACGTGTATCCCCAGAGATAGTCACATTAATGGATAATATCAGGGATGAGATTAATGAGGGATTGATTTAAGTTAGATGACACTCTGTACTATTGGGGTGTGATAAGGTCATATTTTAATACACACAAAGTGATTGTCTACATTAATGTTTCCCAGACTTTGGTTCCAAGGACCCATATTTCAAAATTTCAGTCTTTGGCTTCAGTATTGTTCAGTATGTTTTTTATCTAATGTCAATGTGTTTTTTGTCTTTTTCTAAAGGCGTTTTAACTCATTTCTAAAGCAGCATTTAATTAAATTCCCAGTAAGATCACAGTGATGCTTCCAGATTTTCAAAACTATAAAATTATTAAACTTTTTGGTGACCCAAATAAAATGTATGGTGACCCACCTTTGGGCCCTGGCCCTCTGTTTGGGAAACAGTGGTTTGGTGTGTGTGACTAAAACTGAAATCTTGACGCTATTGTAGGCACCTGTTCACATTCTGCTGAGTAAATGATCACTGGTTTTAAGTTGTGTTTCCATAAAATAGACACTGAATTTCAAGTACATTTGGTGATAAAAGCACATTAGATGTATGTCACTTAACAGCACAGAAACTTCGAGTGATCTCAGAAACTCCTTTAATTTTTCTGTTCCCTGAGGAATAGTATATTTAGCCTTTCAGAAGTTTATTGTGGGTAACTAGTACTTTTGTGTAGCTTGTGTTTGTCTAACAATGTGCAAACATCCCTACATATCCCTGTGTCCCTGCAGCACATATGACTGATGTTTTTTTTCTCTTTATTCTTTCTCTTTATTATTAGAGTATTACCAGATACTTTTAGTCAATTTTACTTTCATTTGAGTGTTATTTCTGATTTCAAATAACTTTTTATGGAAACGGTTCTATTTACATTGAGTAGCAACAGTAAAAAACTGTATCTATTATTGACAATAGTGACAGGTAAAGTGAATAATAATAGTTTGGGGGAATATTAAAACATATCCTTGAAGTTGAGCTGATCTGACATGGTCTACACTGTGTCCCAATGGAGATCAGTTGTGTTGGTTCATACTTTGGTGGACACATCAACTTCTGCATTTCACATAGGAAGTACTGTTAATCAGTTTAAGACGTGGAAAAGGTGCTGAGTGTTCACTGCCCATAGCCAAACCATTTACAATCAAAGTGACAGGTGCAATTTATCACTGGGATACTGATAAATAATGTATTGTTTTGGTGTTGGAAATGGCTACTTTCTTTTTAGATTTCAGTGTTACATGCTACACTTCTCCATTCTACTGTGGACTTTGCACACAGTGAATCCCGAGAATACGTTAAAGTTTAAACTGTCTGAATAAGCCTCGCAGGGTTTATGTAGGGCACTTCCTGTTTGACGGTTTGTACTTGTACAAAGACTCTTGAAATAGCAGGAGAACTACTTGATACGTCCAAGAATAGGACTCCTTCTCAGAATAGAAGCCCCAGAGTAGGCTCGGTTATCAGACTCTGTGAGAGACTTCACAATGGCTCCATGCTCCCTGGATATGAAGTTCCTCAGCCTCTATTATTAGATGCAACATGAATATTGTCCTGAATTTAGGGGGACGAAGAGTTATAAACTTAAGATTTGAGGCTGTTAGTTCTTGGCCTTTAACAAAGAAAATAAAAATGAAATTTGGAGAACTTTTTACACAGAATATTACAGATTAATATTAACTCTGGGTGAACCAAAATTAATATGATGCTTGTAAAATGTGGCCTATGAGAGACATATATTTGGGTAACTTCTGATTAAAAAATGTGAATTAAGAGCAAATTATCTTCATGGAAACACCATTATATACACTGAGCAGCAATTTTACATAAGCTACGATTAACAGTTGTGACGAGGGAAGTGAATAGTAATAATTATCTGTTTACCATGGGAACTGGCAATGGGTGGGATATATTGAAAGAGGACATAATATCCTTGAGTTGAGCTTAAGGAGTTTGAATTTGATGCACTTCCCAACACAATCTTCCAGTTGGCTCCATTTGCAGCAGTACACGGTTTAGAGACTCCATGAAAATGCAATGAATTTTGTTTCTTTGTGGCACCTGCTTCATTGTTGTGCAAAGCTGTGAAGATGGCGTCCTCAGCAAAAACAATGACATAACAACCTTTTTTGCCAGAAAGCTATGAGTACCCGTGTTGGATACAGTGTTAATTTTGACAGTAAATTTTAATTCAGTTTAAGTCTTTTGACTAAAATGAAATTTGTTTTTAGTCATCATTTAGTCATCTAATCCGCTTTAGTTTTAGTCTAGTTTTAGTCAACTATAGCTACAATATATTTCGTCATTCGTCAGTTTGTTGACAAAAGTGTTGATACATTTACATTTTTCATTCTCATTACTTTTTATTTCATTTTCGTTTCGTTTTTGGCCGCAGAAATATGCCATTGATGGAAACTATGGTGAAAATTATATGTCAACAAAATTAACACCGTTTGGATACTGTTACTATTGAAACTCACTCGTTTGTTTACCGTATTACATTACTGCGTCACCTTTTGATAAAAGTAATGTGTTAGAGTTGTGCGTTATCAAAAATGAAAATGTCTTTGTGTATATTGCAGCTATTGCCGCCTATCCTAAGCACATGATGCACATCTGAATAGTTCCTCCGACTGTGAGAGACTTTATTTTACCAGCTGTGAATAAAGCTGAACCCTGCAGACTGCAGCCTGACAATGACAGACGGACGATTCACAGAGCTTTATTCATTCATGCTTTCACCGCCCATTGTCAGAACTGAAGTGTAACACTGAGCTATAACATGTTCATGTTTTCTGTTGTTAAAAGGCAACAAAAACAAAGAGAACAGATTGTCCATGTCTCAGGCAGCAGCGCAACACTTTGTTCTACAAAAAAACAAATGGAGCGGAGACAGACTCCGATCAGCTGCATGGATCAGATTCTCTTTTGAAACCAACACAGGCAGCACAGATAACCTTATGTGCATTGAGTTTTAGCTGCTGATAATGGACATAACTCATTCACTCCATTAAAGATTGTGTGGCTTCACAAAACACAAGGCCCTCACAGGTGTCTGCTGCACTGCCTGATGGGAAGTAGAACGACGGTTTCTGCTAATGCATTACTGAATTGAAAAAGTGACTAGGTGGTTTGATACACTGTTAGTATGAGATCTAAAATTGTATACATACGCTTCAAAGTTTCTCAGCACTGCTCCAGAAAACACCAGGATAATGTATTTTGAGTAATGGCTGCAGCGGTATTCTTAGGAGCTGAGAATATCTGTGTGAACGCAGCTCATTTTCAAAAACTTTGGGCCATTGGTAACGTTCTGGCATTGTGTAAACTTCCTCTTAATCTCTTTGGCATTGCTCTTGTCTGCTTCTCCAAACCATCTACTGTACGCTAGAAATACTCAGTTCTAATCTTAAACCTCTCGGATGCATCCCTCACTGTGAGTCTATCAGCCAGCCCTTATAGAAACAGTAAACAAACACTATTAGCTGAGAGCCAGCTACTTGGGAGAAATGACATTTTGTTTGTAAAGCTCCTCTGATTTAATTGCTTTGTTTCCTGACTGTGCATTCCTAATGAAGTGAAACTCAGCAGAGGTGAAAAGGCTGTGGGAAGCAGTGTGCTACTTGTGCCTTATGCTTCTCCAAAATACCAAAGCTTAAAATGCAGAAAGTATACAGTTCTAACTATATCTGTCTTCATCATACAAACAGCATAGTGCAGTGAATCTCAATACTGCAGAGAAAATTCCAGCGAAAATTCTAGTCTACAAAAGAAATAGATTCACAGTTGTGGGAGTTGAACAGTGAATAGGAGACAGAGAGACAAAAAGAATGGAACAAAGATGCTCTGTTCACACCACGCTGTGCTTAGATACAAGGTCAAGAACACTCAGAGCCACAAGATGAATGATTGGAGAGGAGTTTAAAGCCCTATCGTTTCCATTGAAGAAGGTGGGATTCAGACGTGAGGACGCCTTTGAGGGTCCGCCTGTACATCACGCGGAGACAGACACATGTAGATCACTTACATACGGACATACGATCAGAGAACAGAAGGCACAGACGCCATGATGCTGCCCAGCAACTGCAGTTGGCTCAGTCAGCTTACAAATAAACATGGGTATTGAGCCACGTTAAGCTTTTGTGAAGGAAAGTGTTTGGATTTTAAGGTAAGTGTGTTATTTAAAACCCTAGACCTTATATTACTCATTGATTCTTTATAAGAAGTACGTTTTTTATTATCCAAGTTGTGATAAATCCATTTTACTAAACTTTCTTGCACGGCTGAGCATCTATTGTCAATTGACATTTATTCCCGCCGAATTATTTGTTAGCAAAGTGGTCATCGGTAACTATTTTGACCAGAAGAGAACCAAACAGAGCAATGGATAATGTGAGGTTTTTGTGACTGGACACTTCCTGTCACTGTCCGCTCTTAATCTGAATAATGCATTTTGTGTGTCTTTTTCTGCATGAAAACATGATTATTCTCAGAAAGTACAAATAGATACATCACAATACGACCGCCTATAGTATGAGTGTTATTATTGCATTTCTGACATTAAGTTGGGTTAAGTTCTTGCCAAACCAAAATGAAACAGAGGTGAGAAAGATGTCACATTTCCATCAGAAGAAGATAACATCATAATAATGGCCCTATAGTATTTAGATATTTATTGCAATATTTTAGGACTGAAAATCCAATACAATATCATAATGTTTTTACAATATAGAACAATTCTTAGTGTCTCACAGAGGTTGAGTTCTTTAGGTGTAAATAAATAATAAATATTTGTTTTTATTTTACACTTTACCCTGTGCAGTGCAGTTATCCTGCCGCTGAAGTGTTTTCCGTCCTGAGTGGTTTTCATCAAAAAGGCCGGTCTCATTATGTGTTACTGCTTTTGAAAACAAGGCTTTTCTAAAAAAAATTTCTATTGCCGGTTAAACAAAATATTTTCTTTGACATCTGTGAGTTTTATGGCCTACAATGGACCACATACACATTGTATTAAAATATGATTCCTTTTATTAACCAACCTTTTGAAACCTGTTCACCGTGTTTATTGAAATCAATGAACATGTAATGGTGAACAGTGAGCATTCTCAATGAAATGAAAGGTTTCTGTGTAACCAGGCAGCGGGGGAGCGGCTGAATTGTTTTCTAAATGGCTCTCCAAAGAATGGATAGTCAATTTATTTTCAATTTGAAGCTCCAATCTTCTGTCTACCCAAACGTCACACTCCATGTAGTCCTGGTTTTACTATTACTCCACGGTCTCCAGTGTCTTCTCCTTCTGTGGGGGCAGTGTTGTATGTTCAATGGTCTATTTCGTTCTCCAGTGACGCAGGATGATGACGCACCATTATCACACCTGCGTCACTGTTGTCGATAGTGACCCACCTGCTTTTATTGAATTAAAAAATTATAGGCTCCTCTGTAAAACACTCAAACCTAAATTTCGATTTTTTGTTTATTTATACTGTTTCTTGGAGTAAGAAGATGTCACCAACAATGAAATAGCCTCTTTTTCCAAAGGATTTTCGGCCACCATTGATTCAATGTTGACAAAACATGTAGACCAACAGCCAACAGGAGCATCCCTTAGTTGGAACAGAGCCACTGGCATATGACCATGTGACAAAGCTTGCTGTCACTTGCTAAACATTCTCATTTGTTTAAATCCTTGATGATAATGATCAAGATAAGTTTTTTTATTTTTTTTTATTTTATCATTTGTATTATTTTTGCATTTTTTTAAAAAATTTCATTTGTATTTTATTATTTCTTTTATTATGTCCTATGCTATTAGGTGATTAGACAATTTTCTCAAATGAAAGGAAAAAACTGGTGAATTGACCCTACAGTTGCACATTTTTATATCTAAAATGCTGAGTTGTTAATGATTATTTCACTACTTTATTCCCTAAAATGAGATATGCTAAGTATTATGATTTTGCAATGAACAAATAAAAAAGGCAAATGTCAGGTTTTTTTTTATATTTTACCACTACTATAGATATCAGATATGAAGCAAGTCTGAATGTATAACAAATTGTATTTTTTCTGTGCCTTATTTTCTTGCTGTAATTGAACAGAGTTGGTTCTTGCCTAAAACTAAATATAAAAATAATTTTATATTATCAGAATGACATTTAATGAATCTTATATTTATAAATTGCTCCAAATATTATTTACACAATACTCAAACGTCTTTTTTCTGTGATGTCGTTATGTTATATAGTTCTATTTCTCAGAACCAAAATAGTGAACAGAATTCTTTCTCATTGTGACTAATAAAATATTAGTGCCTTGATTCACTGTTTTAACAGAGAACAAGGATCTCTTTACAAAGCTATAACCCTATGGTTCATACAGATATTGTTAAAAATATACATATTTATCAAGTGGAGGGCACTAAGGTCAAGTCTATTTCATCTTTAAATAAAATTAATCCCTGTGTTTTCATACTGTCATGATAATCAGACGGCTCTATCCTTCACATATGCCTTTGAATCCCCTACGAAGCCTCTTAATTATTTCAATACATACATAAATACACCGAAGATGAAAGTGACGATCCCTTTTCCTTCACCCTCTTTATAACACAATGCACTTCTTTTCAATCGCCCACATTTACATAGTGATGGCAAAATAGAGATTCAATCATATGCATAGAGATGGGTATTTGAAGAAAAAAAAAAAAAAAGATGTATAGTGATACCTGTGAAAGTAACTCAAGCATAAAGCTACATCAATATCTCATCTGTTACACGAGGCGCTCAGGAATTCACCGCTGACACTGCGGCTGGAGCTGGAGCCATCGGAGAATCGCTGTTTCCCTTAGACTCCCCAGTTACCAAAATCAATAGATTAACTTTAAGAGTACGTGACCATCAGCCCAATAAGGCTATATATCATAACTTCCCTCAGTTGCAGTCTCTATATTTTCTACATTCTTTCCTCGTCGGCCCCCTGCTAATATTTCATCAGCCAATTTGGACTCCCACTTTTCAGCCTTAGGTTTTTTTGTCCGCTCCTTAACTCGTGGTTTTATGGGTCTTGACAAATGTGGGTGGTGTTTTTACAGGGTTTAAAGGGCAACTTTACCTGAGTCGTATTCCACTGCGCTCCACCCATGGCAAATATGTGAACTGTCTTAAATATTGAGGGGAGGACGAGGGGGCTTTGGTGTGAAAGATGAAGAAGAGCAGCAGTGGAATACCAAGGGTTTTAGCGTCAGATGTTGATTGTAATGAAGCTACAACAAAAACAAACATACAAAAACAACATATTTATAGTTGGATGCTTTATTGAAGTTATATTATGTTGAAGGATTTTTGCAAACAGAGACTCTATTTACTTGAGAATGTAAGTACTGATAAATCAAGCTCCACCACCTGATTTTGTTTTTGCCGTCCCCGTAAGTTTAGCTGCGACTTTAGCGTCAAAACGGCAATTATTTCTGTCTCGTTAAATTTTACATGATTTTATTACAGTGTTTAACGTTGCCTCCCTTTTCTATGTTGATGCTTTTCTTTTTTGAGCTGTTTCACTGTGTTAAAAGATGCATTCAGCGCTGAAAATACACTATATCATCAGCAATGACACTTCCTGGAAGATCATATGACAAGCCGGTGTCGACCAATGGGAACGCTCCTTTTTTGAGCATGTGATTTTGCAAACAAGGTTATCGTTCCTGAATAGAGGTTCTCATCTATTAAAATCTCTCATAAAAAACAGTAGACATCGCATCCTAAATCCTGTTTTTTCAACAAATGATTGCTTTCACAATATACTATTTGGGATTTAAACTATTTTCCCAACACAAGAAAAAAAAATCCAGTGGTTTGGCAAATGTAAAAGTAGTTCCGCTCCTTCCTCACAAATAAAAAGTTTTATATTGCGGTAAATATGCCTCATCGTACTTGTTACTAAAATATGGAGTACCCCAGGGGTCGGTACTAGGAACCTTTTTGTTTTAAATACACGTTCTTCCATATATCTTCAGCCTGACAAGAGTGAAAATGTTGTGCCCCTAACGTTTACATTTGACATTTTTAAAACACTCACTAATGCGCCATGTCAAATTTCAATCAAGTTCAAGGTTATGCTGTAAAGCTCAGTGTCCCTTGCCTCTTCACTGGCACCGTTCTGGTTCTTTAAAGGTGCTGAAGGTCGATTGTTACGCTACACTGTATGAAGTTAAGATGAGCTAATAATCCGTGTTGTCCGACGGAGATTAGCGCTTAATCTGGAGTCTCTGGCCTCCAGTTAGAATAAACACTGGCCAACGTCAGCGTGTCCCTATTTGATGATTCCCCTTTCATATTCCGCTGCATTGACACTGCAGGCATCACGGCTCGACTGGCTTTAATACTGCACACACAAACACACACACACACCCAGGGCAACACAATTCAATGTCACAGTCATTTCCCTATCATCTTAGGCACGGTTAGTGTTTTGTCACAGGGCCCAGTGTAGTATGAAGCACTGCTCATTTGTATGTTGATAAAATGTAATCTCCCAGGTGTCGGGCCGTATTTGTGAACACTATCCTTGTGACATTTGCAGAATGCCAAGCAACACATTGCTCCACTAGGTCCCAGTGGAAGCACAGACCTGCCCATATGGCAACGTTAAGTTTTAGGGGTGGAAGTCACATGGTACCCGCTATACAATAAGATTTCCATAATAAGGACAGATACAAATGTTACATTGGTGGAAATGTAGTGGATATCCTTTGTTTGATGAAAGTTGGGGACATTTTTTTTTTCACTGTAGTGTATTTTAATTTAATATTTGTCCCTCTTTTGCATAACTACTCTGTCTATATCTGTAACAACCTTTTCCCGTAGAAAATGGCTGTAATTCCATGATCACATGACTAAGATCTAATTTGTTCATGGCCTTTGAAAGGGATTTTTTCAATTCAGATTTATGGCACTTCTCCTAAAATAAATAAATGATTTACTTTTTATGTTTTTCTCAAGATTAAATAGTTTTTGTCTTAGCAAAAAGTTGTCCACAGTTTTTTTAACTAGCATTCTAGATCCTAAACACTCTTAACCATAATATATAGCATAATTCTGCTCATAAAAACAAAAACAAAAAAGCCTCCTAAACCGACAAGTATAGCACTAGAACCATAACTACGTGATATATAAAATATTGCTACCTTTGAACATCTCCATTGTTTTTTTTTTAATTCTTTGTGTCAGAGCTATCCTTCAGTTTATAATAGAATAATAGAAGTCCAGTTGGGGCCATGGATGGGACATCAATCCCAGGACTTTTATTGGCCGACTCCAATTACTTTTTGATGTTTAGACAAAGGAAGTGTCATGTGCAAAAGTAAATTTTATTAACTTTATATTGATGCATTTATTAACAAATTGAAAGTAGTAAATGTGTTTATGTGTGTATAGATCTTACTATTTTTTAATGGTTGTATGCACTGACACCAAGAGCCATCTTTAATAACCTTGAGGATGGAAAACAAGGATAACCAATAATATGTGTCTATGAGTGACTGGATAGTTCCCATCTTGTGAAAACACATTTCACCAAATCAACAACATTTTCCTCATATCTGATATGAATTATATCACCAATCAGGCATAACATTATGACCACCTGCCTAATATTGTGTTGGTTCCCTTTTTTGCTCCAAACAGCCATAAAAGGAGCCATAATGAAGAGATAATCAGTGTTACTGACGTCACCTGTCAGTGGTCATAATGTTATGCCTGATCAGTGTATGCATACATACTGATAATCCATGTGAGTTTGCAGCAGTGCAGTCAAACTGCTCACATTGACTGAAAACACAAATTTAAAAGGTAAAAAATTGCTGTCTGAACAAAGCCTCTGTAACCTAATAACTCGTGTTATTTTGTTTTCTTATGCTGGAACACAAGTGCATGTTGGTTTGACCTTGTGTTTCTTTGCTATGGGTGGATATGTTTTGTTTATCCATCTGAGTAATGGTCTTTATTTCCTGTTTTGTCCCGAGTGTTATTCGAAGGATTAAACCAGTGTTTGCTCAAAACAACAGATAAGATGGTAATGTCCATGTCTGATTAGAATTAGATTTGACAATCTTTTATAACCAATGAGAAGCGGTGCTGAGGAGTCACTCAAGCCTCAATTTTGACAATTTGCTGTCTTCTTTTCTGATGGGTCTCTGCTTGAAAGAGGCTATGTACAAATTTAAAGTCTATTGTTGCAACTGGTGATGCAATGCTACACTATGTTTTCAGTTTTGTGTGTTTCTGGCTTGTTTAAAGGTTAGTCTAAGGTTGAAGAAGGATTTAGCTTTCTCTCTCTCAGAAATGTATTGTCATTGTAAGATTTTACAAACAGATAGAAAGTGGTTCCATTCCATATCAAGGAACCCAAATCTTTCTCATCTAGATGAACATTTTGTTGTGTAAGTGTAGGTGATAATATATCAGAGATAGAAAGCTCCTGCTGCAGCAAGGACAGACATATTGCTGTGTTTCTGACACAAGGTCAGTTTGCTCACTTGCGTCATCAATGTAATTGTGTTATCAGAAAACACTGACCTTTTCAAACGTGGGCTGTTTGTAATTTAACAGCATCTTCTCACTGGGCTGTGCGAGATTTCACACAGTTCATCCTCTTCATTTGGCCTCATGTTAACAACCATATCACCAAATCACAAATGACATGTGACATGGAATGGTCCCAACACTAAGCAGAAATACAAAAGGTGTCATTAAAAGGCCATTTATGCAACATGAAAACACTGCCCACTACAAATACACTCAGGAGTTGAAAACACAGCCACACCAGTAGGGACACTGTGGTCTGCCCTTTGCTTTATTTGACCACAGCCAGACAGGGGAAAAAGTGAAGAAGATGGGACCCAGTGAGCTCCAGAAAACTGTTTAAACTTGGTGTTCTCTTCTTTTAGTGTGAGATGTTCTTAAATAATACACCCTCAATGTCATTTTAAAAATATTGCCTTTTACTGTGATCAAAATATCTTTATTGTGTAAGAAACATCCCAAAAGTAACATAACACTTTCAATTGAAATGCATGCAATTTAAAAGCCTCTGTGTGAGACATGGTCCTTGCGATGTTTGTTGGTAAGTGTGAAAAACAGAAAGAATATCTAGTTTTAAAATGTGCTAAAAGATGAGTTAAGATGAAAGTCAAAGATGCAGAAGGACGCTCCCTTAGAGATAGGGGAAGGAGCTCAGGCACTCGGGAGGAGCTCGGGGTAGAGCCACTGCTCCTCCACATCGAGAGGAGACAGCTGAGGTGGTTGGGGTATCTGTTGTGGATGTCTCCTGGACACCTTCCTGGAGAGGTGTTCTGGACATGTCCCACTGGGAGGAGGCCCGGGGGAGACGTAGGACATGATGGAGGGAACATGTCTCTCGGCTGGCCTGGGACTGCCTTGGTATTCCCCCGAAAGAGCTGGAGGATGTGTCTGGGGAGAGGGAAGTCTGGGCGTCTCTGCTTAGACTGCTGCCCCTGTGACCCAGGCCCGGATAAGAGGAAGAAAATAAATGGACGGCTAAAAAAAATACTATACATAAAAAAAATCTGAAACCATTAATTGATGGCAATTGAAAATCCTTCATCAGAGCTTTGGCCTCAGGGAATTTCATTGTTTGCCTTGGTATTTAATATAAATTTACAAAGCATTTATTCCTATCCATTCAGTGTTGCCTTTACCTACACTACAAATGTGCGCAGACATTTGAAAATACAGTTGCTTTCACGTTTACGCTGTTATTGAATCATCTTATTATTTCTCTGTTGGCATGAGGTAGGCCTACTGTAGGTTGGGGTGGTGGATGGGACAAACATAGTCCAAAGTCTGGGGTTAAATATGTTCCTGTCATTTAAACAACAAACTAAAATTATGTATATACTACCATAACTAATATATACAGTATATATAGGGCTTTGCAATTAATTCAAATGTTCTATTTCAACTGTCAACGATCACAAAACCTATGTAATCGAGAAAAACAATTATTTATTACTTGTTTTTATTTATTACTTGTTTATCTTAAATATTATTTCTGTTTTTTTCCAAGCTATTTATTTGTATGTTATTTTAAGGAGAATTCATTGTTTTGTTTAAAAAATCCAACATATTTCCAAAGTCAATGAGTAATTGTATAAAACAATATTATAAAATAATAATTAATTTCAATAATGACCAAAATAATTGTGATTTAGATTTTTTCCATGATAGAGCAGCCCTAGTATATACTATTACTTGTTTATGCAGCAGAATGCAGCAGTTATGTTCCATGCAGTAGTGACTTGCAAAAAATGATATTTGATTCCAGGGACAAGCATCCAAAATTGTTATTAATGACCACTTACACTGCACACACAGTTTTGCTCTCTTATTGCCTACTCATGTATCCCCTGTGACCTAGGTGTCCTGTCACGTCTTACCCATGATGCAATCTGACGACCCAGCCATCAAACTTCAACGATACTGACGTTTAAAGTAACTTCCTGGCCTTTCCCCTTCCTGTCTCTCATTCTGCGCCTGGGTACGGTCTTTCCCCAGAGGACTCGTGTCAAACAGACAAGCTCATATCAAAGGCTGAGTTTGCCCCCTTCGGCTCTAGGATCAGAGGGGTCGAAGGCAGGAAGAAGCGAAATGAAAGCGCACGGGAGGAGGAAACTGGAGAGGAGAAATGACTTGCCATATCGCAGTACTGGGCAGAAGGAGAAGAACGCAGGAAGATGGATGTACTGTAACAATCAGTAGTAACAAGCGGGACAAGTGCCATAGAACAAACCGACTAAAGTGCTCTTCTGGTTTCTCTGTGGTCTTTCATTCTTTCTTCCTCGAGGGACACATGGCAGAAGAGCAGAGGATGAAGAATGGGGGGAAACAGCGTAACCTATAGGGAAGTTAAAAATAGAGTAACACAACACTGGCAGTATGAAATGTAAATACTTCCTCCACCATGTTTCAAATGTCTCCCTTCTGTCACCGAGATACTGCACAAAATAATAAACAAAATGAATGGGCTTAAAATGTATTCTCCGAGAGATTCTTTTTCATTACAGTGGAGAAGGTAAGTGATAGGTTTGCAACTTCATGTACGTCAAACTGTATTTTGATTGTTAGGTTATTGGAGGTGCATTATATGAACATTATTTATTGCCCCATGGAATATTAATATATCAGTGCAATCCGAGCGACATTATTTGAACAGGTTATTGGCTCATTCTAAATCCATTTGGTCTAACTGAATTGAGATTGGATTATTTTGAAACAATCCTGCAGTAAGGTTTATTTAATCACAAGTATTTAGAAAGTCAAATATGGTTAAGTTTAGACAAAGATAGTGAGAAGTGAAGACAGATAGTAAGGTCACTTGAAAGAATATAAGTTCAGTACATACATAAACATAAACCTTCAAGAAACACTGTGTTAAAAAAAAACAAAAACAAAAACAACAAAAACATGTGCTTCTCTTCCAGCAGTGCTCAGTTTGTCCACTCTGAGCCATTGTAGAAAAAGGAAGTTCTGTTGGAGCTTGACAAGTCTATTTCCCCAAAAGAGACAAATGCAGAGTCATTCATGCAATTAAACATTACAGAAAATAACTGTGAGTGGTGTGTCACATTTTGTTCAACTATATACTAGGCTTTTCTTTTTCTTTTTTGCCTAAATCTTAAGGTGGGGTGTGTAGTTTTTGGCTTTTTGTGGTGACGAAACCTAGTGGAAATAAATCTGATGGTGATTCCACTAAAGCAGTTTCGTTTAAAAATACCTAAACCGTCCGAGTTCAAGATTGTGTGCTTAAAACATGAGTGTGTTTGTCTTCTGTCGATACTCTGAGAGGCTGTGGAAATAGAAACAGGAACGTATGAAACTAAAATGACTCCAGTGGGATCTATTGTTCCGACAGATTGACGAATGGGTTATTTTGTGGTCAATATACGCTACTGGAAAAAGTAAAAAAAAAACAAAAAAAACCCAATGTGTTTCACCCTGTTCAACAGTCTGCTGGCACATTTTTACAATGCACTTTTAACCGTAACAATTACTACACTGTCATTCGATACTAGTAATACGAATGGAGATGTGCTTTATATTTACATATTTAAATTTGGGAAAGTTGCATGGTTCAGATGTGTCCGCCTGTCAAAAAATGTGAATGTTAGTTGGCAGTTGGTCAATTTTCTGGCTACTCAAGATCCTTCCATTTTCTGCACTGTAGAAGAACAAGTTGTAGGTCCTTTTTCTTCCTGGCAATGTATACATATGAGTGATTGGATTTGTTTGTTAGATATCCTCAGATACTCTTAAAATAAACCACTGAAGTTGGAACTTATGCATGGTCATTTTGGTCCATATACACAGTTGGCTAAGTGGTGTTCCAAAAACAACTGTGGTATAATGCAGACAATAAATGTATCAATTTTATTTTAATACAAATAATACACGCCTTATATGGATATACAGTGTAGAGATCTAATGTCAAAGTCGGACTGTTTCATAACCTGTTGTCTGACCATAAAATCACCATTACCTAGCAACAGCACTCTTAAATCATGACCATGATTAGGTCACACTGAGTACCTACTCTTATAGATGTATATGCATAGGACCATATGTAACGTATTGTACTCAGACAGCTCCCTGCTCAGTCGCCTCAAGCTCCGTTTCGCACTAATACTGTGAACAAAATCCAAACATATTTATTTCCTCACACTGTCAAGACCTCACTAAGCAGTTCCAAATGCAAACATACTTTCACAGAACTTATTTGGATATCAGTGGACGGGTATATGCTAGGATGTAGTTGGCAGGCGGGCGCTTTTGGCTTGGCTGTGTTCTTTTCAGCCCAGCTGGAGTGCTAAAGGTCAAGAGAAATGGCGAGATGTTTACAGCACAAATTACATACAAGCACAGAAGCCTGCGAAGAGCTTACAGGCTCCAGTGGGCCTGACTTGACTCATTAGTTACAACTGCTGCAGCTCCATCAGGGTCAGCACATCCGACAACTGCTCTTCACAAATAAACCAGGGTGCCTCACTGTGATTCCATATGGAGCAGCATAAGAAAGAGCCCGACAGAGATGTCTTGTGCCTCTGCATATGTTGAAAGCTGCTGCATCAACTATATTAACAACACTGACAAAAACAACAGTACTTTTAACCGTAGCTGCAAATCACATGACCCTGTGCATTCTGTTGGCCATATTGACAGAAAAAAGAGAGTCAAAAATGTATTGCCTCAGCACTATCGAAGATGAAACACTTGAATTTCAATTACCCTTATAATGTGCAAGCTTATGCTGTTAAGACCAATGACTTTGCAAACCTACATTACCCAAGCAATAACTATTAGCCCTGTCACACAATTGTTTAACATAATTGGTATTTTGTAATGTGTGAAGTGGTCACTATAGTGGAGTTATGATAGGATCTAATCAAATGTTTTCTTTAGTTTGCTTCACAGTAAAAATGATCTGTTTTTTATTCTCTGTGCTAGTTCTGGCACGACAATAACTACAAAGGCTACCAAGGCAATAAAGGTAAAGTCATTAGGCACTTTACAACAATGTTTAGCAACTTTTAGCTGACCTGGGATTGCCTCGGTATCCCCCCAGAGCAGCTGGAGGAAGTGACTGGGGAGAGGGGGGTCTGAGTAGTCCAGAGTTAGCTGAAGAAGATGGATGGGGTAAGTCTCAGCAACGTCTCTTGGGCTGTGGTGCATAAAAACATTGCAGTGCCTTCATATTTTCCAAACATTTCCCCCACAGACCATGTAAAACATAACCCGTGTCTGAATTATTATGTTGTCTGTTTTATGTCATAACATCAACATGTACCTTTTGCAGAAATGATGGTCAGGCTAAAAGGCTGTAATGAGCAGAGGCTACAGTCAGGCAAAGAAGAGATGTTTGGTCTGACTTCTGGAGTGAAAATTACATGAGTCATTCACCCTCTTATAATGGGCTGTAATGGCGATGAATAAGAATAGATGTACGAGACAGCAAATTGTTAAATCACAAAATGAACCCAAGCAACAAGCATAAGTACAAAGTTCAACTTCTCATTATTCACATTTGTAAAGGTTTCAAAATGTGCTGTTTTTTTGTTTTGTTTTGTTTTCAATGTAACATTCACTTACTTTATCTGCCTTTTACGCCTGAACTTCAGTTTATTACTAAATAAAAGATACTGATCACTGTAACTAAGATGAACACAAGCGTAAAGATAAATGGCACAATGGCAATTAAGCTTAAAATACAAGAAGTCATCTCAGTATCATTTATTATTCTCTGTGACTTTCACAGTCGGCATTGTGGATCTGAAGGTGATTTTGAAAAAAAAGTTAACTCATTAATGAAAACATCAATTAATTTCTTCAAAGGTAAAACAAGTGCAAACCTAGATGTATCCACAGTGTTATAAAGCTGTACATAAAGGTGCTGTGTGCATTTTGATAAGTATTAACAGTGATTTCAGCTCTGTGGTTCTGTCATGTTAAAACGACTATCACAATTGTACTGAACCGCTCCAACAATCCAACAGAGTAGTGATAGAAACAAATAATGACTAAAATGAAACAGCTCAGTCAAGACAGAGACAGACTCCAGATCAATGCAGTGGGGACAGATACAGAACAGTTCAAATGATCGATAAATATCAACAGTAACAAAAAGACATGAACACATCAAAGTTCACTCAGACCAAAAACGTCTCCTTTCTCAAAATGAGTGAGAATCTCTATCTTTATGTTTTTCCCATCTGTTTGTGTGTATTCTGTGCTGCTGTCTCACTCTGGAGCATGCTCAGAGCACTGTGTTCCAGACAATCAGACAATAATCCTGGTGTGTTACTCACATTTGACCAGTGTGACAAGTGCTCAGGCACCTCACACTTTTTATGTATGTATTATGCATATGCCGCATGATTGATGTGACCACTTACGCAAATCCAACATTTTATAGTTTCAGCTCTTTCTCTTGACAAATAAAAGTGAGAAGTAGTTGTTAGTTGGAAGTCATAATATTTAAGCAGATGCTCAAATTCAGTATAAAAATAAGCCTTATAGACTTATAGAGGGTGCTTTGCATTGTTGTGCTTGTAATAAGTAAAGGGATTTCTAATGATAAATGATACAATAATGATAAATATCCACATCGATCTAAATAAATGTGACATGCATTTTGAAAAACTGCTAATCGCTCTGCATTCTTTTTCAAAATGACATTACGACAAAACTGAACAGATCTACAACACCAACAATACGTAGTAATGATGATCGTGTATTTCTTCATTGTGCACCATAGATTGTGAAACTACAGGCTTCTGGGTGAGATAGACAGCTGATAAAGAGCAGAATCCGCAACAGAGTCTATTGGCAATTAACAATCCCAATCCCCCTCTGTTCTCCTTGAACCACACTGGACAGGAGACTGTATCTCAGAGCTCAATTGGTCACTGTCAGGGCACGGCAAGCCTAAATGTCCAACTAAAATCAAGGCGCTGCTCGATATAATGGATTCCTATTGGTTTGTGCCGGCCAGACAAACGACACAGAGGCCTGAGAGGAATGGCTTATTGATGAGTGTCTGAATGTGCGGTGGCCAGCAGGCTGTGAGTCCTCACAGTCCATCCCACAGAGATCAGGGGGCGCTTTCACAAAGGTGTCTGAGATCAGTCTTAATTTTGTTCTTACATTCGGCAGTAGGCGACCGGACAAAGAGCAGAGATAGATCCCAGTGTTCTGGACATTGTGGGGCTATTCTTTAACCAGAGTGGGGGTTCTTATACTACTACTTTTAAATGACAGCGATATAATTAGAGTTGTTACACACGTTTCTCATTTCTAAGACCATACTAATCTGAGCCTAAGGTACCAAAAAAATAAATAAAATTTGGGTCAAGACATAAAAAGTTTACTAAGAACAAAAAGCAATTGGCTGGTGTGTACACAAAGCAAGTAGAACATAGCAAAATGTTATTTTATTCTTCAAAAACTTCTATTCTGTGATTGGGCCTCTGCCATGACTTCTTCTTGAGTGTAAAAACTGTAGTGTCAGCAGCTGCAGGATTCACAGACTACGCACTATGCACCAAATATAAATTAGCTAAAAGCATAGTCACTGGCCTGTTCTTTCTGACAAATAGGGCAGTACTGAGTTCTTGCTTTTACTTTTAACTCATAAAAGTTGCGCAGATGCTAATATTTAGTAGAAAATTGCCCTGTCAGTAAAGTGTTGTGCTCTGTGTTGTGCATGACATCACAGAGATGGAACCTGACTACTTTTGAACAAAAGAGCTCTTTATGAGGATATGAAGCCAGACTGGATACAAGAGACAACCTTGCTCATGGCCAGGTCTGCTTGCAGCTGACTGAGTGCAGGTCAGTTGAAACTTTAGCAAATTAATTTTAGTGAGGATAATGAAACAGAAATTCCGCCAGAGTGGAGCTCTATGGAGAGGCAATCACATGTTTGAATGGCCACTGTATCCTTCTTTCTCCGTAATATATTCTGCACATTCTTATTCACAGTTAAATGATGAGACTATATTTTATTGTAAATATTGGAATCCCATGGCTCTGCCCTGCTTCTGTTCTTCTACCATTATCTATTCTTATGAGAAACTGTAATGTGTGCTTGCATAAACAATCCGAACAGCCCCGAGGCGTGTTGAATAAAACATGTCAACAGCCAAACTCTCTGCAATCCCCATTTAAGTATATTTGAAATTCCGTGCTAATTTGTTATCCTAATCTTCCTGCTTTTCCTCCCTTTGTTTCTTGATATACAAGCAGCAGTGTTTGTTCAGTAAAACAAATGTTATTGTCTTGGGTGTTTGATCACAGAAACCTAAGATGGTTAACAATATGAATATAGCGAATGCACTAATGTGAATGTGAAGGAGAAGGGCTTTTTTTTTTTTTAAGAACATACTGACATTATTCATGCCCAGATGAATTTCCAAAGCCTTTATGAAGAAAGGAACTCCACGGGGCATTCTCAACAGCATATAAATCATTTCTCATTGTAATTAAATTTCATACTGTGTGTGATTAAAAAGGAGTGAGGGTAAAGTTTTATCATCCATGTCATTGTTATAGTTTCCTCCCTCAGTGCTACCGGACATTTTCCACTTAATATATAACACTGCCAATCAGATAATTAATTATTAATGCTATGACTAACTGTAGCAGTCGTACCACACAGAGTCCAGCCTCAACGCATAATCATTTCAATTGGTAACACTTTTTTTTTTGACCGGTGATGTGATGATGAAGGGTGGGCCATCATTTTTCCCTGGGGGCCACATTAGAACCTGGGACTGTTGTGGAGGACCGGTGAAACACTGTACTCACTTATGCTCAGTAACAACTTTATTTAAAAACAAATAGCATTATTAGTTTGATCCATAGTTTGGATAGCTGCGCTTGGTGGATTAAATAAACTGCAGACTATCATTTTTCTATAGGAGTGAATGTGAAAGTAAATGGTTTTGGAATTACATCGAGGGGCTGGCAGGCTGTGTATAGACCAACCACCCAATTGGACAATCCTTTAATCAAATTAGAACAGACTCCTTTGCAAGCTTACCTCACAAAAAAGTTGCAGACTGCAGGTTTAAATGAATCATTTTTGTGATTAAGTGAGAGTGAGAATTTCAGTCTTGTATGGCTGGACAGGCTATTTACAGTATTTTTGTTCAATTTTCTGGATCCAACTGGCTAAAAAGAGCAAGAAAAGACAATTTCTTGCTGATATATTGGTAATTTATCTTGACCTGGTTGTACCTTTTGAAGTTTCTTTATATATTTTTTAGTTTTCAAGATTTAAATCTGTTCTAAATTGGTTTTAAAGTCTCTGTATATATTTTTACTTCATGCTCTCTTTATATATTTTCACTATTTTTGCACTTTATGTGAACTGCCGTCACATGTGAATTCAATAAAGTCTAATCTAATGTAAAACTGGATAGTTATCTGCTTTCAAGATGCCACATGATCATTTTGATGCAATTTAGGCCCTCACAGCTTTACAACATAACATTGTATAGTTTCCTGTCCACACTTAGCTGCCCATATTTACTGTTAACTTGAAAAAGTTATTGTTTATTTACAGTATTTTTCACCAGTGCATCCAAACCTTTTCTGCCATCTTGGGCTCGGTGACACATTAAACTTAACTTTACCCCTGTTATTCCATAGTGTGATATATAATGGAATCCAGGCCATGGGTGCCTCCTCATTACGGCCGCTCGGAAGGTCAGTGTGGCCCCGCAGAACTGAGACAGACAGACGGAGACTGACAGACAGACTCACACAGACGGACAGCGCAGTGCCACAACGGAAGGCTGCAGCTTTGCCACTCGGGCATGAGGAACTATAAATGGGTCTCTTAATTAAAGTCCCTCAGCCCCACACATGTCGCCAGGGGCTGTTGCTGCTACTCTCATCCAACTAATATGCTTTTTTTATAAAGGCCTACAGCATCAGAGAGGCAGACAGGACCGAATGAAAGACAAGCAGGAAGACGGATGGACCAAGATGAGACATTTGGAAGTGAAATAAATACTATACATCAGCAGACATTACCAGGTTTAATTAGAAATGGCTTTAAATATAATCACCTCATAAATATGATAAATGAGGACTTTAATGACGTCTTGTCAGTCAGAGCTGTGAATGAGGCTGGGTGTTATTATTACAGATTTATTTGACTTTTATGGTCACGCTAAGTAAAAATGTGCTGCAACTAGTCCAACAAAATGGCCATAAAGGTCAATCAAAGCTTTATACTGAGGGATCTATAAAACGGTGACAGTCGGTCGGAGAAATGTGATTCCTACTAATAAAACAGGTTGTCCTAAACAGACCAGGATGAATTCTTTCGACAGTTAAAGCTGCATTAGCTTTTTTGATGGATTTCACACAAACAAGTCGGCTTTCATCACTTTTAGTCCAGATTTAAAGCACTGACCCACTTGTGTGATAGATAACAGCATGGTCAGGTTGAGTGGAAGGCTGGCTCTTTTCTTTAGGATCTTAATTACACCATATGACTTTACACAAGGCTCTTTACTGTCACAAGGGTCTATTGGTACTCTGTTAAACCCACCACAGATATGTGTTAAGTTACCCAGATAGTCAAAACTTCATCATTGTGGTCTTTTTCTGGACAACTGGTATCATAAAGTGTTCAAACATTTTATAGAATACTTTCTTTAAAGCTTACTTTCTTTCTTGAAAAAAATAATAATCCGTAATATGTGTGAAGGTCCTCTCCACTTGGTTAATGATGCTGGAAGAAAACCAGCAATAGACTAAAAACAGAAAATGGCTGATTCCAACGATTTGGACTTACAACCAAGGCCCACATCAAACAGATTTGAAATAGAAGCATGTATATTTTGTTATCATAAGAATATATAAGAAAATGTTGTTGGATACATGCTTTATTTTTTTATTTATGTATTGTTTTTAACTTGTTCAAAATAAATAAATAATAAAATAAAATAAAATAAAATAAAATAAATGTTGCAATGCCTTCAAGACTGGGCCCAATCATCTTCACAACATGAAGAGTGTTGTTCGAATGGTCAGAGCTAATTTGAGGAAAAAGGTTTATATTTTTAAAATGGTAAGATCTTTATAGATGGCTGTTCTGATGAGTTCTAGGGAGACATTTGTGATGTATGACGACCGCACTCGGCACTTGATGATCACACTGTCTGATCGCCTGACAGACCAGCCGTACGCGTCACAGTGCTGATGAGAGGAATGTTTACTGTGAATAGATAACAGATGTGACGCTGAATTATTTATTTCAATAATGCCTTCCATTCGAGTAATGTCATTGCTGACGGCAGCGTCGGGCAGATAGAGGCAGAACGTACAGAGAGGAGAGAGACGCGCTGTCAGCCATAGACGTGCTATTGTCACTGCTAATAAACCGTGGCAGCCTCGTGACTAATTAGCCATAATTTTGCTCATCAGGGCTTTGAGAAATGTTTTGAAAATCTCGCCCGAGTCACAGCCTTGTTCTGCCAGGAGGAATGTCACAGCCGAGCTCGAGCTAAGCGGCGCTGGCACAGCAACAACAGACGCTGGCATGTGTCGACCAAAAACTCAGTCGATGGCCCCCAGCCCCAACAGTTGGAGGAAACTTCAGGGAGAGATGGGATTTTCTTTGGCTACATCTTCCACCCCGGTTGACCTTGTTGGGAATGGGCTGTTAGTGTTGGTGGACGGTTCCCAAATCACTCTGCAGCACAAGCTCCATGTGAGTCAACCCCTATCCCGAAAGGAGGATTAAAATATCATAAATCTTGACGGGATAATGAAGTGCATATGTGTCAGTGAGCTAAACAACAATATAAACATATTTCACTGATTGTTTACAGATAGTGATGGTCCATAAATTTCCCCCATTTTGCAACCAACTACATTAGACAACTCAGCTATGAAATACAGTTTACCACACAGCTATAAATAATAAGAGTGTGCCCTTGCTTGCTTCAGCACAAATTGATAGACCTGATAAAGACATTTTGGGGTAAATTCAGGCCGTGCACAGCTTCTCAGAGTAAAATGCATTGAGGAATTACTTGTTTTACCACATCTGCAAACATGAAGAGAAAAACTACGGGACTACTTTTTTTTTTTTTTTTTAATTCAGTATTGCTTTATTTCCATACCACATCTTGAAACTTAAATGATGTGAAATTGTGTTTTGTGTTGTGAATATTTTATCGGATCATTTATAGCAGCAACAGTGTTTAAAACTGGTTTAGTTTAGCTGCCTAATCATGTTTACTTAAAGGCGTTGCTTCTTCCTTACTAGTACCATTCCACACATACGTACTTGTGTTTGAGCTCAATTAAAAAACTTTTTAAATACTTTTATATACATTTTGTAAGATTTGAGGAAGAAATGGTTGAAATCACTTTCACATTTACAGTTTATTTCAGACTTTAAGACCAAGAGGTGGTCTCAGTTCAGACCTAGAACTCTGCACTGTGAACGTGTGTCTGACAATAGTTCGGCTTTTTGCACAAATATAGGACTTTACAGACAATTTAAAAAATAAGCAAAGGGAGGATATCAATGTAATATGCAAACACATTTTATTGTTTCATGTTTAGCGTATGACAATAGGCCTCACGGTTAGATTTTTTAACCACTAGTACTCATTCCTTATTAATATTAGATCTCTGGTATAGATTTCCAGATTCATCGATTCATTAAATAAAACTACAACGGTATCACAATCATACAGTTTGTCTCTTGTTGTCAAGATGTCTTTATAGGACATCCTTTCATGTGGCTATAAGTCATTAATTTTTTTTTTTTTTTACCAATACCAAATGGAAAAAATGTGTGTAATAGACTTATGGTGTGGACTTCGACTTGTTGCTGTGGACTTGGCTGTTTGAAAGTATACATATGGAACTTTATGACATGAACCCGAGGCTAATGATTTCTCTAATGATCGTGCACATAAGACAATAACAGCAGGAACATAAAGTGCCACCATATAGTACTCATTTTGACTGTCGGCTAGTTTACAGCTTTCATCCTCAGCCCATACAAATGACACTTCACGAAATGAAAATGTTTTCCTACAGCACTGGTGGTCATCTTTTTTCACCTATAGACGTCTGGCATACTTTCTCAAGCTCACTTAGGAAATTTCCACTCTTCAGAATTTATATGTACAGATTTGCCTTTCCTCTGAGCCAGGTTCACAGCAGCCCTTTCCTTCTTCTGCCTTTAGAGCAGCTTTTGCAATTTCACCACTTCCTGCCACCGTGATTTGGACATTATTCCCTGCTATTCAACTTAGGTGACTAATCTAGTTTTGAAGCCATTCTCAACACTGCTCGGCCCCACTGCAACCAGTTTAAATCATGTTAACGCTCTGTACAGCCCTCTTGTAGTTTTAGCAGTTTTACGACTATTTGTGTTATGCTAAGGGACTCAACACATTTCCATTACGCCACTTGTTATTATACCCCAGTGTTCTATATTTAAGTTAAACAGTGCCTGGAGCAAGACATGATGTAATTAGACTCACAGGTGAGGAGCCATTGTGCAAGCCGAGCAAGACTCTGTCTAATTAAAATATGGCGTTTTCCCCAATTAAAGAGGAACAAGCTGCCAGTCTCGCAACTGCTCAGCTGACATAACGCTTATCCAGATATATGGCTTCATTTGGCTTATTAGATTGTAAGTAACAGTGTCTTCATCGAAAATGCATTTAGGGCTGGTGTAAGTTGAGGAAAAACATATTACATTTTAATTAATCTGAATGAAAGACATTGTAAATCCCAACAGCTCAGTGTAATCTATGTTTATTGCACTCCATAGTTTCCAAGACTCCGAAATCAGTGTTAACGCAGGGACTAAGGTAACACATTTTGGGTAGGTTTAGGAGCTAATAGGGTTTGTATTACAGTAAAACATGTCAGGTATGAAATATGTTTGCCTTCATCTTCAAAGTTGATCTAATATACTCTATGTATGATCTGAGATGCATTACAGCATGGAAGACAAACAGAAGAATACCATTTCTGTTAAAGGGAAAGGATAACTTGGGGAAGATGGCTAGTGAAAACACATTTTATCTAAGTGTGAATTAGATAGAAGATATATTTATGCATTTATTTTGACATGTGACATATTTTTATTCTGTTTAAACAAGCCCAAAACTTTTCACTCCCCTGTACAAGATTATACTGTTTAGCGTTAAATGCTACAAAACCAGTCTATATTAATATATAATCATTAATTCATTTACTACAAAGAAAAACACTAGATGGTGCTGTGTGGATAAAGTCCTGATTGTTTACAGCATCTATGTGTGCAACAGACCTCACTGAGCCTAAATGTCCTGCTGGATTGAGCAATGGATGTATTAAACCTTTTTCAAAAACGTTTTACCTCCACAGTGCTCCTCGTTTGATTTGTTGATGAACAATATTGCTCTCGGGAAAGCTAAAAGTTATGTGATGTTTTCAGTGACAATTTATGATGCTCTTCCTGTTTGTGCTTGTTTTAGATGTCGTAGGTCTGTTGATGGGGTTACATTTGAATTGAACCGTACCAGAGTTCAGTAGGAAGTGAACCAAGACCCTGATCATGGAGCTCGTGTTGTGATATTTATAGAATGGCACTTACAGACCAGACATTAACACACAAAAAACACACATGCAAAAGTCTGATTTTATTCAAACTAAAGCAGTGGTGTCAAACTCAAAGTGGTGAGGGGCCGTGAGCGTTAATAAGAATCCTTTTAGGGGCCGAAGATGGTGGCCCTTGGGAAGCTTTTATTAAATTTTGAATGTGAGAGTTCATCTTCATTTGAGTTGTACTAAAGTTATCTTTAACTATTATTTTCCTCAGTTTATGGTAACTGATTTTAGTTGGATTTGAACAGGTCTAAGTTATATTTGAACAGGTTTTAGATGGATTTGAGCAGGTTTTAGTTGAATTTGAACATGTTTTATATGATACGAATAGGTTTTAGATGGATTTGTACAGGTTTTTGTCGGATTTGAGCAGGACCTTGAACAGATTTTAGATGTAGTTTAACAGGTTTTATTTGGTTTTGTGCAGATTATATAGCTTTGTAGCAAAAACTTGTTTAAGATTTTCATTAACCAATTAATCTTGTTCAAATCCAATTAAAACCTAGTGCCGAAAATATCACCTACAAAAATACATTGGAGGGCCACATAAAACATTGCAAAGGGCCGCATTTGGCCCCCGGGCCTTGAGTTTGACATGTGTGAACTAAAGCAACTTAATGACTTTAACATGCACTTGTCATTTATGCGTTATTTTAGAGAGGTTAATATTTTGCTCAAACAAGTTTGTTTCATGTACAGATGGAGTGAAATTTGTTGACTTTTTTAAAGCATATGTGTGGTGTAGTGTGGGCGAATACAGAACACAGCAATGTAGAACAAGTCAGTGCACTTTATGTAACAAATAAGTGCACTAAGAACACTTTACAGCAGAGCAAAGTAATGTGCGAAAAGGGCTTTGTGGATTAACTACAGGAAAACCCAGTCTGGAGACATCTTGTTTTTGGTGGAATATAATAATGCTCTGCAAACACTGTTGAGGAGACATCTGCAAACAAGTAAAACGTTTGTGAATGCAGCTTAAACTCAATTACAGTTATTTATCTTCATTGATAACATTTTCTGCAGGTTGAATGAATCTGAAAATCATTTAAAGGTTGACATGGTTTAGCGCAACATGCATCAAAGACACTGGTGCAGCTGCCTTGAGAAGATGTGCTTTTTTAACCTCCATTTTTGCCAAAGAATAACATTCATGATTCACAAATGTCACATCACGACAATATAAAAGAATCCTGCCTCTCTATTGTCACAAAAGCTATAAAGAATATAGTACAAGATCTCACATTTCCAAAGTTGCACAAAAATACAATGTAGAGCCTAAAAAGCTCAACCAAGAATGTTTCTAAAAAAAAAAAGCAAAAAGTGTAAGACTCAGTTCACAGTCAAAGAACAAAACTAGAGAAATGGAGAACACATAACCTAAAAAAATCTTTGTAGCTAAGTTTGGTGGACTTTGAACAGCTCAATGACAATGACAGAGAAAACACTAAAGAATCTTTCAGAGCACAATGTGAAGAAAGCTTTAGCGTAGATCACTCGACTGACATTTTGAAAGCATTTTCCACACTGTTTTCAAATGTATTTTATTGTGACATTTCTTTTTTTTTTCTCTCCAGACACCTCGTGTGCACATCAAGTAACAAAAAAGAGGTCACAGAGGTCCCATTATGAAAACCTCTACATGATGCATGCTTTGTTGTTGTTTTTTTCATACTATTTTAACCATTTCAAATGATTTTGTCAAAACCCCATTGAATTGCCATACACCTGAGTGTCCCCATTGGGAATTGGGTTGTGGATGTACCTGCCTTTAACTGTTGAATGATTTGCACAGGATTAGTCTACACCCTGCCAACCCAGTGAGCTAGTGTGCCCTGTTCTGTTCACAATCATAAGACAATTTGTTTGCTTTAGGAGACATTTCCCCCTGAACAACATACAATAACAACAACAACAATAAAATAATGGATGGATTGACAAAATCTCAGTAAAAGTGACTTGCATTTCACACATTTATTGGTCACCATTTTGTTTTCTTATCCTCTCTTTTATCTTTTTGTCCATCCAACAAAGTATTTGAAGCAAGCAACCTTCACTATTTGAGAATGAAACATATTCTCTGGAACACTTCACTTCTAATTTGCTGTTGTTGCTTGTTCCTAACTTTGGTTCTTCTGTCGAGCATCTCCATCCCACTCTCGTTCCTACTCACTTTCCCATTAGGCAACTTCAAGCATTCTCCTGCTCCCACTTTCTGTTCGTCTGGCGTACGGCACTTCTGTTCCCTGAGCTGTGATTGGCGCGCAGCAGATGTCGAACAGCTGTAGGGGGGGGGAGATAGATGGCTCATTTTTGCTCGTTCAGCCCCCGACCCCCTCGACATGCTGCTCGCTGTCTGTCACTGTCTGTCGGTCTGTTGCCTTTCCTCTATCCTGCAGGAGTAGAGCAGGACAAATCACACCAGGCCTTTTTTAACTGGGTATCACTCAGGGTTGTGTGAATAGGATCTCTGTTGAGGTGGGTATCCATTCTGGCGTGTGTTAAAAAGAGCTGCTTTATCAGTGGTGCTGTGTTTTTAGGTGAACCAGTGTTAAATTTGTTGACAAATAATTTTCGTCATTGTTCAACAGCATATTTTTGAGTCCGAAAATGAAACAAAAAGTAATTAATGAGAACAAAAACTCTGACTAAATGTATCAACACTTGAATAAGGATGAAACGAAAATGAACAATCTGTTTGTACTGCACATTCAGACCTCAATACCAGGCCTAATGGGTTAGTAGTTTCATTTCATTCAGGCAGAAATTAGTACTTAAGAAAAAAAAAAAAAAATTAAATTTGAGTTGTCTAGATCTAAAGTAGAAATGTGTATATAGCCTAAAACTGATAAGGATTAGATGACTAAATTATGACTAAAACTAAACTGCATTTTAGTCAAAAAACTAAGACTAAAACTAAATTAAAATTTTCTGTCAAAATTAACACTGAGGTGAACAATCAGAAAAAGCACTGTTTTAACCAAAAAGAAGCTAGTGGACTTGAATGAAGAGGGAAATTTGGAAGGAATCCAATGTGGACTCAAGAGGATGCATGTAATGTGTCTGAGATTGGCTGGCCACACATTTCCAAATCACTAATGGACAGATTAAAATGCAAGGTCAGTATTTCCTTTTCATCATGACTTGGTTTCAGTCCAGAAACAATAGCAATAATGGACCATGGGATCTGTGAGTTTTGGCTCCATGAAGGCTGACTTATAACACTAATCTCTCTATCACATTCAGACCTCAATACAATGCTATAAAAGGTTAGTAGTGACGCTGAAAATGCATTCATACGTTAGTCGACAAAATTCTTATGATATTTAGTCGACTAAAACTAGACTTCATCTAATGTATATATTGTTGGCCTATTTTATTCTATGATTACATTGACAGCCTTCATTTTATTTCTGAAATCAAACTAATTAAGCTAACACTGCAAGACATAAAGAAGACTAAAGAATGAATAGATCTACACATTCACACTTTCTGAATGAACGCTCTGGAAAACATGACCTTTGTCAGGACTCACACCTTTCTGCTGCAATCGACTGCAAAAATGTGGCATTGTCATGTAAGAGTCCAGTATCTTCAAAATACTACAAAGACCATAATATATGTATCAAAATTATAATTAGTTTTGGATTACAAAGCAATTTTCGGTAACACTTTAGATTACGGCCCGGTACTTCCCGGTTACTTATGGTGTATTTACAGCGTAAGTTTTTCTAGGACACAAATTCTAATTAAGGGGTATGGCCTGTAATTAAGGGGTACAGAGTGTAATTAAGGGGTACAGAGTGTAATTAGGTTAATTAAGTTCCCCCAGAAAAAAAATAAATAAATAATTTTTAAGTTCCCCAAGGAAAAAAATATATATTTTTTTAAGTTCCCCAGAAAAACCTTTTTTTTTTTTTTTGAAGTTCTCCAAGAAAAAAAAAAAAATTTTAAGTTCCCCCCCCAAAAAACTTTTTTTTAAGTTTCCCAGAAAAAAAACAACATTTTTTTTGAAGTTCCCCAAGAAAAAAATAATTCTTTTTGAGTTCCCCAGAAAAAAAAATAATTCTTTTTTGGAGTTCCCCAAGAAAAAAAAAAAAATATATATATATAATTTTTTTTAAGTTCCCCAGAAAAAAAATATTTATTTTTTTTCTTGGGGAACTTAAAAAAAAAAAGTTTTTGTTTTTTTTCTGGGGGAACTTAATTAACGTAATTACACTCTGTACCCCTTAATTACACTCTGTACCCCTTAATTACACTCTGTACCCCTTAATTACAGGCCATACCCCTCAATTACAATTTGTGTCCTTGAAAAACTTGCGCTGTAATTACACCTTAAGTAACAAGAGAACTTACGCTGTAAATACACCATAAGTAACCGGGAAGTACTGGGCCGTAATCTAAAGTGTTACCCAATTTTCAATGTGCAGACAAATGAGATTCATTCTTTTCAGCAGAACGGAACATCCGCAGGAGGTGCTGAAATGAGAACGCCGCAGTGAACAATCAAAGTAACAGTGACTTACCAGAATTTACCTTTCTGTTTCCTAAAGGTATCAGCAACTTCATTTCCTCAAACATCTGTGATGGGCGGTTCTCATTTGATAAACCGTATACAGCAGCAAAGTAATTACACACATAAATGCACAGACAATCGGACGCAGAAGCAGAAGCGGGAATCCTCGTTAGACTAGATCGAATTACAAAGAAACACATGTCGGCGTTTAGTTTAGTTCAGTGGACCGGCACAAACAACAGCACATGTAAAGATAAATTTGGAAAGATGCGACGTGAAATATATTGTCTTTGTAAACACAAGATGTAATTTTCCACTGCTGTTTCTTAACGGACCACCAAAACCTGTTTACTGCAGCATTATTCAGTCGCACGTCACAGCTTACACTTACCCGTGCGACTAACTGTCCTTATGAGTGCTCAAGAGCGAAAAGGCAGTTTGGAAAATGTGCTAAAACCTTTTTCCACTTACAGCACTTCAGACTAAATACTGTAATGATGCAATGAAGCGTCAACAAGCATTACAGTGTTCCTTCATGATGCCAGACCTCTTCTCTAAACTAATGTGTTACCATTTCTACGCTGTCTTAGAAGATTTAAAATGTAACGCTGGCTTCCTGGCTCCTTTTTTGGAGAGACCAACCAACCATCGTCACCACAAACACGAACCTAAATAGGTAAAAGAATTACAACATTAATCTTTTGGATGATTATTGTAGCTTAATAAATCAAAGTTTATATTCAAAGATTGCACTTTACTTTTGTTTGGAGGGCTGTTCTATTCCCCTCAGAATGACCCCACACTTTGGTTTCTGTGCCAGACATCTGTCATGAATTATTAAAAAGCTGGGGATGCCAAAATGTCTGTCCACCACTCACTGAATGATTGAGTGTTGTTGTTTTCTATGTCTTAAGTTGGCTTTTCTACACCTGCAGCAATCCAACCAGGAAATACTTGGGTAACCCTTGGTATTCTGTAGCGCTTTGTCGGTTGTTTATTTGGCTTTACACCACGCCATGAATTGATGGACTTAAATGGCAAACAGGGTCCAGTGCCAGGTCTTGTATCTGCTGTTCAGCAAAAAAAAAATCAAAACTCTTCACTTTTTGCCTGAGGGGACATTCAGCTCTTGGAATTTATTTGGTTTCTCAACATGGTCTCTTCAAAGTTCAGTGCATTTCATCTTTTTGGATTTGGATCAACAAATTTGAATATGATTTAAAGGTGTCATTTTTGGCAGTGTCTACTTGATGCCTGTAGGGACATGCCATTAACACATTAAGAAACAAAATCAATTTCTTACATACATGTCCGAGGCTTGTGTGCTCACCGGAAAACAATGTACTATCTATATTAAAGACAGAAAAATGAGTCTAGACAATAAGACAGTTGGCATTATGTCAACACTTGTTTTGGTCTGAAATCTTGTTGATGAACTGCCAACAGGAACACATCTACAATGAAAAATTTAAAAGCATGCACTCAGAAAGAAAACAGAATAAAATGTGGAGGCATGTTGTCAAAACAAGATGATTCTACTTGTCACTTATGCGCCACGTTGGGACATTAACAGAACTGTCTGCATCTTAGTTTCTTATGTTAATAAAATGACATGCTAAAACAAACACTTTCACACGACAAAAGAACCAGATCTCGGTTAAATTTGGTCCTGAATGAGAACACCTCATTTTGCTGAACCAAAAAGCAGCTGCTGGAGCTTTCACACCTGAAGATTTGGTTCAAAGCAAACTGGAAAGTCAGACCAAACAGTGAGAGTGTCAAATCCCACTTAATCAATCATATTGTCAGAGAAAATGTTGTTGTTTTTTGGTTTGTTGGCAGGTAACTGTATTGGGCACAAACTTTGAGTTGTTCTTATTTTTTTAAATATATTTTTTACGTACTGATTTGCTATGTCTTTATGGAGGATTAAAAGTGCCAAAATTAAATAAATACATCATTAAATAATTAATTAAATGTGCCATTAATTAATTAAATTTCTTGTTGTGTCCCATTGAAATGCTTAAAAATAATTGTAGTGTATGGACAGGTGTTGAAAATGTGTGCTACAACAATAAAAAAAATGCATCTGCTTTGGTCAAATAAATAAATAAATAAATAAATAAATAAATAAATATTTTTTTTTTCTTTAATAAGTCTTTTGAAAAAACTGTTCACCTACTTATTGCATCTTCTGTCTGATAACTTTACATTCAAACCATCTGAGTTTGTCAACATGCCATCTTGTTAACATAAAAAATACCCCAAAAATAATTCGCTCTCCCCTTTTTGCCCAGATGAGGCCACATGCAGAAGGCAAAGAGAAACAGAGATGGTGAAGGGGAAATTTTGGAGCAGAGTACACCAACCACTGTGTCAACACACACTGTGGTCTCTTATATCTGCTCTGCTGCTTCCCAGGAACAAGCTCACTAACCCTCGAGCCATTTCAGGGTCACGCATCATCACACTCCCTAACACTCCAGAGCTATTCCACTTATTCAAATCACTCCAGAAACCTTGAATTTTTTATCAAGCCTCAGCATGCTTTAAAACACAAACAGCCAGAAACAAATCTAAATTTCATCCTCCTACTCCGCTGTGGTGAAGCAGCATATGGCAGGATGGGAACAAGTTATGTATCTTTTAGTAATAGTACTTCTCCTGTAATATTCAGCACAAAAATAGATACACCAAGAGAATTGATAGTGATTTGAGAATAGATTTAGTTCAGTAGGCAGGAAGCAGTTGGACCATAAGTTCCCTAAAACTCTGTAGATCCATATGTGTCCAAGCAAAGTTTACCTTTGAACCCAGTCGTTACGTTTGAGTACAGGAAGTGGTTTTGGTTGAAGATTTGATGATAAAAGTGGTGAAGATGAGAAGATAAAGGCCTTTAGGTATAAAAAAAAGTGTACAGTTGCATCTTGTAACTTCTAAAGTGATACTGTAGATTTGTTTTTCTAAAAAGGTAATTCAAATGTGTTTTTCAGTCATTTATTTTTCTTCTCAGTGTACACACTAAACAATGCCCCTTTCTGTTAAAAATACAGATTAGGTTGAATACTTTTAGTTTGAACCCTCTCTATCTCCTAAGACCAGGACTAAAGTAAGTTACACAACACACAAATTCTACTTAAAGGACCAAAAAAATAACCAAACAATCTAAAATAAAAATCCTGAGCACACGGCTAATTGGATAATTCAGCAAAGTATGCTGCACAGGCGCTATGCTGTTCCTGATTATCTATTTCCCTCCACTTCACTAAACAGACATCACAGAAGCAATATGACTCCTTTCTCTGGTGATGATTAGTGTCTTTAGCAGCAGCAGAGACATTATGGCCATTATTTGAGCAGCTCTAGGTGCTGGTAGCAGCATTAGCCGTAACCTTGTGGACAACGACAGGGTTAGAAGGAACATTTTTCCATGAAACACATCTTTGTGATGGGCTATTTTTGGACATTGGTTGAATGATTTTCATGTCTCCATGACCAAAAGCACCAGACCAATCCTAAAGCACACCATCCAGTGGGATGGCTTGGCCCTGTGTTATTTTTTATTGTGCTGTGTATTTTTCCACACACAAACATCTGAAAGACCTAACATAACAATTATGACACTTAAATAATGCACTGTAGATACTCTTTTCAAGTAAGCATTATTCATAATGCATTATGTCACTGGAGGGGAGGCAGTAATAAAGTTAAAGTGTAAATTCACTCAGAAGTCTGTTCTTTGCTCCTTTCCCTCTGTTTTTGTCCTTGGTCAGCCAACCCCAATCACATTTCTTATATTTCTCAGGAGAAAACTTCAATAAAATCCTCAAAGCTGTGGAGTAGAATCTATTTTGCCTAGATGTACTTGTCTTACCACGAGTAGAGCCCCTCTACTTGCATCTGTTTGGGTAAAAGGCACTTGTACACCAGTGGATTTATTCTAAGTATGTTGCACAGCAGAGGGACTGAGACACCCATGTTATACACTCTATTAAGCTATGTATGTTTTTGGCAAACAGCTGTCCAACTCTGAATTTGTAAAGAAAATCTTCTTAAGTTTGGGAAAACTGCTTACTTTCAAATGTTATGACTGACTTAAACAAAACATACTCTTGGTCCAATAAAGGTGTACTGTGAATACTGTAGTTCACACAGAGGCCACTTCTCTAATTCTGTGCATTTTATTTTCACATCAGTGTCAGGTTAAATAGACCTGAGAGCAAGTCAAAATGTACAAAAAGCCATTTTGGCTTATTGTCTCAGCAATTAAAGATAATCAGACTTTAAGTGGAGCATCAAATATAATAATTTTCTACAAGTTCTCAAGGTTTTATTCCATTATACACTTGTAATCGTCTTTTGTCAAGTGTGCCAATCAAATTATACAAAATTATGATGGTAATTTTACTTAGAGTAGTTTGATTATAATTGTCTCAGTTAACCTACCAATGAATGAACCTTCTCAGAAATATATTACACCAGATGTGGAACTCTCATGAATGTGTACAATCTTAGTAATACCTCTGGTGACTTAACTATTAGAGGAATGCTATGACCCTTTTAATGAGAAAATACATAATGTTGCAATCATTGACATAATAGGCTTACAGTCATATTATAGATTTACTATTTGTTATCAACATATTGTGGTGTTTGTGTGTGTGTGTGTTTATGGGAAAAGATTAAAAAAAAAGAAAAAAAGAAAAAAAGATTATGAGCTTCTAGCTCCCATTTTAACACAAATAAAATAAATCTTATGTTTTATGATGCTGCCACAAAACTATATAGTATCTTTATGGACATTATGGTCTATTCATCACATAGACATATTAACAACCATTTTTTTCACATTCATTGGAAGTGGAGGTGTGAAAACCTAAACATCACACCTTAAGCCACTGGTGTCAAACTCAAAGTGGTGAGGGGCCGCAAAAGTTAATAAGAATCCTTTCAGAGGCCAGAGATGATGACATTTAGAAGCGTTTATTACATTTTGAATGTGAGATTTTATCTTCATTTGAGTCGTACAAAAGTTATCACACAAACAATGATTTGCTCATTTTATGGAAATTGGTTTTAGTTTGATTTAAACACATTTTAGTCAGATTCAAACAGGTTTTAGATGGATTTCAACAGATTTTGGTTGAATTTGAACTGGTTTTAGAGGGATTTGGACAGATTTTAGACAGATTTGAACAGGGTTTAGTTACTTATCTTTGAATAAAACCTAGTGCCAAAAATATCACCTTATATTGTGGCCACATAACACATAGCAAACGGCCACATTTGGTCCCTGGGCCTTGAGTTTGACATGTGTGCATTAAGCCATGTTCATGACTGATGGTAACCTAATCTATTGTTTATAGCAAAATCATCTACCAAGAACTAGCTAAATATCCAGATATGTGATTGTTAATGTCAGCAAACAGCTCTTTGTTGTTTTAGTTTGCTTAGCTATGGGAAAAACAAAATAACCACACAGAAGCAGATGCATCCATAATGGCGATCATTAGGCAGAATGTTCAGACCAGCTGTTGATTAAAAGCACATTCAGTGGTTTTTTTAAAATCACATTTGTTGGTTTTATTCACTTTGACTTCATCAGGATGTGACATTCCATTTATCTCCTCGACTGATTCATTTATAAAATTGACATAGTCTACAAACTGTATCCTCACTTTTCTACAGAGTGATACTTCTTTATCAGAGAAAATCTCAGCCGCATAAAGACTTTTTCTGCAATTTGTGTGGAAAACTTAGTGTTGCATAAAATTCAACTGTAAAGAAGATGGTGCCAGATAAATACCTGCTGGAAAAATCTGATATGGAAATGTAAAAATATGTCCTCAGAATATACATGGAAATATTAGATGCAAGGCCCATATTGCAACTGCCACAGTCATATTAATTACTCCAGCCAGCTCAGAAACCATCTGTTGCAGGTTTTCTCTTGTTGTATAAGAAGTGAAGTTCAGTAGATACATGCGGGAAAGTAAAGGACTGTTAGTTATTGAAATTGAAGAAAATCCTGAAATTTGTTTGTTTACTGAATCATAAAATTATCATACACAGTCACCAGCACAGTCCATGTAAAAGTCAAGCAGAAAGTTGGTCAATTTAAAACTTTTAGACTTACATTCACTTAACTTTGCATGATTTACACTTATTTAAGGAATAAGATATAATTGTCTTGTCTGAATATGCACATTGTATTGCCAAAAGTATTGGGTCACCCCTTTGTAAGGAAGAGTTTTGACTACTTAAGTCATTTCTGGCAAAACATCTTAATGTTTAAGCTTATAATGATATTCAAGGCAGTATTGTGCTTTTAATGTCATAGAATCTGTTTGGACAGGACCCTTTTCTATTCTATCATGCCAATGCATCTGTGTACAAGGCAAGGTTAGAAAAGAAATGATTGATTCAGTCAGTGTGGAAGAAGTTGAGTGGTCTGCAGAAAGCCAAGTCCTATTCCCAGCAGCACACCTCTGGTATCACTTTAAATGCAAACCTTGAGCCAAAACTCATCACGAAACACCAGTGACTTGTGCAAATGGGTGAAGTAATTATAAGCACTTCCAAAACTGTGGCGACAGAGATGGAAATAAAATGTTCAAATGAATCATGTTTCCATCTTTGCTGCCACAGTTCTTCTTCTGTTCTAAAGTAGGGGATGTGCCAATACTTTAGTACGTATGGTGTATGCACAAGTCACTGGTGTTTGGTTCTCATGACAAAGGTGTGACTCAATACTATTGGCAATATAGTGTATCTTTATGTGTGGGTACTAGTTTGTGCTTATTTGGTGATATGTGTCCTCCTGTCACTGGAGGATCTGGAGGGCTGGGTCAACTTTGATGACGAACATTTGAATTTAGTTTGAGAGTGTAATCACTTAACAGCTTATTGTTACAGGAATCATCTGTGGAAAAAAATGAGACCTTAAGAGGTGAAGTAGGCTTTTGAATTAAGGATTTTAACACAGCAGGATTTTGGCCGATCACAGCTCGCTTCCGGTAAAAAGGAGCGCCTTATAAAAGAGAAAAACAGAGAAACGGGCCGCAAATTAAGCATGGATAATACTGGCAGTGCTTTGACGCAATTTTTAACGAGACAAAGATAATTACATTTATTTTATTTTCAAGATTGGGGACAAAAATCGATTCTTTGTGTGCAATATCCTTAAAGATATACACTTACTTGCCAACTAAAGCATTTCTATTAATTTACATGAAAGTTAAAAACAAATGAATGAAACTTTAGAGGACATTATAGAGGGCTTTTGTGGACATTAGTTCAATAAAGTATGTATGCTGCTGCTACCATTAGCAGATGGTGCATGGATGCTTACAAGCTAAAGCCTTGAGGTGATTTGCATTAACTCTAGCTGTATACAGTATGTCTTGTTACTTTACCTTATATGCATTTGTATGATGTGTAAGTTTATAAGCAATTATTTTAGCTTAATGGACGTTTGGAAGCTTTTGCAGTGTGCATGCTGGTGTCATGGAGCAGATCAAAGTTTAACAGTCTTTGATGACGAAGCACAGGTCCAATAAACATCTGTATATAACTCTGAGGCCTTTATTAGCACAGTTAGCCATTCATACACTCGCAGCCTTAAACTCAGTCTGACCTGGCCTTAAACGACCCCGGTCCGACTGGGCCTGCTGATTCATCTCGTCCAAAACCATCTCTCCATTGCTCTGACAGTCATTAGGTCTGTGTGGGTCTGTGTGCACCTGTAAAGCCAGTCACATGTGTCCAATGCAAACATTACTTGATTCAGTTGAGCAATGTTGTGTGTTTGCTCGCTTACCTGTCACAGTTTGGAGCTACTTTTCGCGCTTGGGTTCCTCAGTCAGTCGTGTGCTTCAACAGACGCGAGATAAACTCCGTGAACTCCTGGGGATGAAACACACCTTGTTGGATTTGGCTCTGCTTACATTCCAAAGCAATGCTCTGAAGAAATAAAAAAAGAGGTTGTTTTAGTTAGCATACATTTCCACATATTTTTCCTCAGTATTTATCTCTTCTAAACACATCTAAAAATGATATTTAATGGGGTAAATACAGTTTGTCCCGCATTAAAGAAGGTAATTGTGAACTGAACATACATTTGGAAAAAGGGAAAACTGACTAAACTGAGTGCAGGAATGAAGCATCACACATATTTTTTATTTTATAGATTTTAAATGTCTTTTCCTTTTCATGTCTGTCTAAATGATGACTGTATCTAAAATAATCATTATGTCTAACTCTGACTGATTGATTTTGACCCAAGATGGTAAACGTGATAGTTTGTGATGATGCAGAATCCCACAGATAGATTTATGGCGATATATTGCAATTTCAGTAAAATATAGTAAAGTAGTGATTATTATATTTTCAAAATAGTGCAGTGGAGCAAAATAGGTATAATTCAAGATTCCTTTATTCATCTTCTTCCGCTTGGTCCCGTTGAGGGTCACAGGTGGATGGAGCCTATCCTAACAGCTTTGGGCCTGATTACATATACATTTCTAGTTATTTAGACCAACAATTCACTCACTAGGGGCAATTTAGATAGCTCAATTCACCTATTCACCTGCTGGGATTGATCTGTGGACTGCAGTTGCAAGCGCATTATATAGTTATTGCACCATTTTGTATACATTTTTAGTGGACTCAACTTTAGAGCGCTCAAAGTTTCCCAGAATGCATATAAAACTAGTGAACATCAATAATCATGAACAAACCATAATGCTTTGCAAGTTGCTGGAGCAGAACAGCACAACAAGTCTTTCAAGTGTACATGACTTATTGTTATTAAGTTATCACATTGTAAAATTGTCTAGTATACATTTGTCATATAGCTCTTACGACAAGATACAGTTAAAATAATCCAGTCAGTGTTGTGTACATATGCAACATCATTTTGGGAATAACAGTGAGAGAAAAATAGTCACATACTCCTAAATATAAGTGAACAGATTTGTCCACGCTGAAGTGCAGCCTTATGTAGTGACTGAGGGGTCTGAGATTAGGTTTCAAACACAGCCTGTTTTAATATAAGCTTTTTCTGCTGTAAAAATGTAAAGAAAATGACACTGGGCATGGGATAAATGCTGAATTGTTTGCATCTAAACTGAGGAAAACAAAACAGCAAGAGGGTTGATTATATGTTTTGAAGGTTCTGAAAGTACCTGCATTTTGTATGAGGTTTCTTTTATATAAAAAGTAAAAAATAAAATACATAACACTTTGAACTACACCTTACTTTATGCCAGTAGGTTACCCAAGGATAAGAATGTCAGCACGTCAACAAAAATGTCAGAGAGAAGCTCACACTTCTAAGAGGGATGGAATTTAGAAACAATCTGTGAAAGAAGCTCCTGGACCATTTTACAATGAAACATGTAACTTTTTATGACTGATATTTTTAATGTCAAAAATTCAACCTTTCTTAAGGCTAACAATATTTACAGTTGTGGTTACACTGCTTGATTGCTGTCCTATATTTTATGCATTTATATTTAAAGTTTAAGAAAAGAGTGGGTACAAAACAAGAGCTTGAATCTGACCCAAACCCTTCAAAATAAAAGTTTTAAATCACTTCTTTTCTGTTTTTTCCATATCTTACCTTGCACATTAAAAATCGAATGCTTATCCTTCCCATCTACTCAAAAATGTGTTGGCACGTATTGCAGCCGGTTACCTTTCTGTTTTCTCTGCCCTTATTGGTCGTGGTCACTGCAGCTCCACCAATCAGATCTAACCTGGCTCTATCACCTCTCCCATAAGGCTCTTCAAACTGTAACATCTGACCCACATTTGTATCGACTGCCTCTCCGCTCGCCTCCCGCGGGTAATCTCTGCCCATCGTTTCTCTTCACATTCTCCTTTCTCTTTCATTTTGTTCTGCTCCGTCTCATTTCGTCATGTCCCCCCCCCTCCCTCTCCTCCCCATTATCATCGTTGGTGACCCCAGAGGTCTTTGCGCTGAGCTAACTTGTCATGAATCATTTGGTCAGAGGCCACTAACATCCCCTCTCTTCCTGTGCGTGCCGCTCCCGTGACCAACGCGCCGCTCTTCCCTCGCCATTTCCACCCATCTATCTTTTTTTCCTCTTCTTCTCCACCCCTCTAATCTCTCCGTAGGCCTCTAACTGTCCACTCACTGTGTCAGCTTCCCTTTTTTCCTCCAAATGATGCTGCAGCCTCCTTCCCTATTGTTTAGAAAAATCCTATTTCACTTCATTTGTGAGACGTTTAAACCGCAGGATGCATAGCTTAAACACATACGGTAAACCCAACAGCAATAAACCAGAGATTGCAAAAAAGCTCATAATATACACAGCATGAAATGGCGATAAAAGTGCACTTTTATTGGGTGTTGGCTTAAATTGCATATTGTTATTTGCACTTTGTGTTAGAGGACTCATTTCCGAAGTGACAGTCAATTAAAGGAACAAACATTAGCGCCCTGCCTGACAGTTGTTCATCACAAAACACTGAGGGAAAATAGTCAGAGGGCTACGGAGGGCAGCTGTCATTATTCAACCTACTTGTTTGCTCCATATTTAATAGAACAGTCGTGTGAAGTGCACCAAAGCGAACATGTTGTTTTTCACTTGGAGTTGTTGCATACGTACTTGACCAGTGACTAGTATCGTTAGAGTAAAGTGGCACAATGTTGTTTGGTGTGTGTCTGCCCATTTAAAGGTCTCTGGGTGCAATAGCAATGTTGTTTCCTTAAAGATACAGTAGACGGCATGTTTTTGAAGCAGGGGTTTGTGGTGCAAGTGTTGTAATACTAAATTTGTTCGGACGCACTGTTTGGAAAACTGTTCTAGGTCTTCCAGATTATAAGATCCGAAACAGAAATTGAAACAGAAAACAGAAACCTGGTGTTTTCTGGAAAAGCAACTCAGAAGACATAATATCGATCAGATGCCAGAGGTTAATTTCTTAATTTTTACAGCCGGATCAGGATCTGGGATCTGTCTTATTTTGAAATGGTGTGATCTTGCAACTATTTACCTGCATCAAGTAATATTGTGGAAACAGTTGAACCTTGGTGGGATTTGAACTCTGGTCTGCAGTCCGTGTTATCAATGAGAGAATTCTGACTGGAGCTGTCTCCTGTCGACCCGGCTGTATGTTGCGTGTAAGCAAATGCCATGTTAAATTGTAGTTTTTTGAAGAAATAAAACCATTCAGGTTTGGTCGTATGTAATATTTATTTATCTGTGTCTTGAATTCAGTTCTGGATGTATGAGTTTGTTGATGCTGACTTACAGGAGCATTTCGTGCGGCAGGATTAGTCAGTTTTTCAAGTTTAACAAAGAAGGAGCGGTTGTTATGTCAGCATGGACTATTACTGACAAAAGTGTCTCTGAGCAGTTCATGGAGGAGTTATTGGCCCAAGGACAAGGAGCAATGTATAGAGACTTGGACTGAAACAGGGAAGAGTGGCAGGACATGGCTGTTGAGTGGAATATATTAAACAACATGAGAAGTTAAGAGATTATCTGGCCATTAATAAGAATAATATAGAACTTAAGCACTGTCAGAAGCCATGTATATGTAAAGAAAAACATTGTGTCAACAGCAGCCAAATGCTTAGTGAGACTCAGCTGTGAACCCGTTTTAACTCTATTTCCTTGATTGAAACATAAGACATCCCTCTCATTGTCGGTGCAAGGCATCATGTAAACAGCCTCTAAATCTTAGCATAGAGCCATTATAAGGAAGGCTATTTCACTGTCTTACTTATTTATTCATCATGTTATTCATTTTTGTGCTTGATATCTTTGAGTAGTGTTATTCATCACACACTTACACCAGTGAAGATGGGAAAATATGATGATTACCACATAATTTCCACGATCCATTATGTTGATCCAGATACAGATATTGAGACGTGAATAAACAGCAGTCAGATCATAAAAAATAATGTGTTTTTTTTGTTGTTTTTTTGTTTTTTGAATGAATATCTTGTCATTTCAGGCAAATAAAGCTCAGTGTCATATATTTTTTCTTCCTTTCTCATTCAGGCTCCTTCATGTCAGTGTGGTTACAAGTCAGTATACCTTGGTGCCAGTCCCAAGCCCGGATAAATGGAGAGGGTTGTGTCAAGAAAGGCATCCAGAATGATCCCATGAAGGCGGCAGCTAAAACAAACACTTTTTTTTTGGAGTCTAGGCGTGATTCTTGGAACTACTGGTTATCGATAACCAGTTAATTGCAGGGGTGACACTTAGAGATGTACACTGACAGATTTGTATTGACTTGTGCAAATTACAATCACTAATGTGCCTATAAATCCATATCTTTGAATGACGCCTGAGTTCCAAGTAAAAACCCACGGTAGCACTTGGAGAACACGCAGACTCCGCACAGAAAAACTGAGCATCAGAATGTTTATCTTGTAAAGTATTTATAAATGCAGAACTGCTGTATCTCAAGACTGACCTATCACATTGTGTTATAAATACTGTGCTGTGAAAAAGTGGCACATTTGTCACACTTAAATATTCAGATCATCAGACAAATTTAAATATTAGACAAAGATAACTCAATAAACAAAATGCAGTTTTGAAGTCATGATTATATTTATTGAGGGGAAAAAGCAATCCAAACCTACCTAGCCCTATGTAAAAAAACTAATTACCCTCTAAACCTTATATAAACTGTTTTGTGCCATCCTCAGCAGCAATAACTGCAATCAAGCGTTTGAGGAAATATTTCCCCTTGAAATTTTGTGAAATGATGTCTTGCTTTTTGAGATCTTTTGACCTACTTCATTTAAGTGATTTCTCAATTCAACAGATCTGGCAGTAATCATTGAACTCAACTCAAAAAGTGATTAATTACAGTTAATTCATGGTTTCACATTTCACATATTGTGCATTTTGTGTTTACTTGAGTTATCTTTACCTAATATTCCAATATATTTGATGATCTGAAACATTTAGGTGACAAATGTGCAAAAAAAAAAAAAAAAAAATTCTAGAAGGGGGCAAATACTTTTTCACCACTGTATGTCTTGCCATAGCCATGTAATACTTTATGACAATCTATTGGTGTGTTATCAGTATGTAAGGCACTGTGATGATAACAGTGTTGGGCAGTTATTGAATGTAACATAGTCAAATAAACGCCCTGTTTTACCAAGTGGTACTATTCTCCCTGTAAATAGTGCACTGAAGCTATTATTTGTGTTTCATAGTGCTGCTTTAACTGTCTATTCTCTAGTTGCACATGCTGTGTAAGAATGTTTGTTTACATGGGGCTGTAATTTGGAGCCGTTTACCCCCGACTCCGACCATCAGCTCTAGTTTCACTGCACGGTTCCCCATAAATACTGTAAAGATGTGAAGCGGGCCGCACACAAATGACTGTTAATGGTTAAATGACAGACTTTCCGGATGAGAAAATACCATCAGTGCATTAAGGCATTACTGTGTACATACAGAAAAAGGGCATTTCTCATTTCTATTACCGCTCAGTGTGGTAAATGTGGCAGTCTGCAGCAATGTATGTGGTAATTATTGATCTGCACTTACTCCTACATGCTACACTGTAATTTGTGCTATGGAAGAAGCTATTAAATGCCACGCACTTTGGAAACAAGCACTAAACTTAACATGAAAGCATGGATTCGCAATGCTTCTGGGTAGAATGTGTTGAAATAAAGGAGCCAGAGGTCTCTCAGTGGCCTTTCGCAAATGTATTCACAGGATCTGAGAGGACTGCCTTTTAGAAGAGATGCTGTAATATCAATACAAATCTGGGCTCGGGGAGAGTGAAAAGCATGACGACCTGCTCTGAAGACAAACAGGTGGCTTAAAAGAAAAATATCCCCGGTGATACATTTTATTAGCGCAGTGGTCAGAGTTCGGCGTGACCCCGCATTCATTCCGTTGTTGTGAAGGTGAGCGTTCCACTGGTGATCGCAGCAGGCGGAGTTATATTTGGGAGAAAAGTAGTGCCCTAAATACAAACCAGCCTCCTAAATCCCGGTGTCATTTCTATGTGACATTTTCAAGGCCAATGCTACGAACTATTCATTCATTTTTGGCAGAAATGTGTATTAAATTAGTTATAGACAATGCAACTGTCGATATCAAACATGCAATCTCTCCAAACCTTACCATAATGCTTTGTTTTTTTGTTTTTTTATTTTGTGCATTGAACAGAAATATATAGAACACAATTGTTTATTATGATCACACAGTAACACCCTTGTCTGTGGAAAAATAGACCTCTAAAGCTCCATAGAACCCACTGGAAGTTATATTACTTTCTTCTTTCTGCAGAACCCCAGAAAAACACAAACTGTTGGAGGAGAAGCACACATTGTTAAAATAATTGTAGTTTTATTTCAAAATTTCCATTCAGTGAAGCCTTCTTTTCTATAGACTGAACCAACTTTGTATGGGGGCCTGGTCCTATAGGCAAATGATTCATGAATCTTCTCATTTATCCAGAATCATGGCGGTTTGGAGCTGCAGGCTGCTTTGGGCGTCATATAGGGTACTCCCGAGACAATTGTCAGATAATCACAGGGTTATCTCTCACAGACTGACAGTACCAGACAGCCGGGAACACTCAAATAATCCCTGGGCAATTTCAATTCACAAATGAACCTATATGCATAAGTCAGTGTGGGGAAGCTGGAGTCCCAGAGAGAGGTAGCACAGGGAAGACTTTACAGACTCCACAAAGAGAGCCCATTGCAACTTTCAACATTATACACACCAAGCCATTGTATTTATTTTAGTTGTCACCAGACCTGACCAGCAATATCCATTCATTTTTAAAGGTAAAATGGGCCAAATGGGGACGCCTTTACGCAATGCTTTGTTTCTCTGCTTGTTAATGTCTATCCAGAAGTCATATTACCTGCTCCCCTGGATTCAGACTCTTTTTATAGAGCAAAAGAAAAGGATTAGGGCTACAGGTCACCTTTTGTGATTTTGAATAGCTGTTACCATTTATCAAGCAATGTTAGTTATGTAAGAGACAAAGATAAATCTGGATAATGCAGTGTTTTATCTTTAAATAATGGCACTTATTTAAACTAGTTCTGAAGGTAGCTGAAGAAGCAAGTGACCATAATTCCCAAAGCCTTGCCAAGCAGTGTTTCATGCCAAGATCCAAGCACACTGAACATCTCTGAGTGATTCTGTCTTTCTTGTGAGCGTGACCAAGAGGTGGATTCAAGGTAGGCAGTGTCTAAAACCCACTTCTGTTTGTATCTCCCAGACGTACAGGCTTGCACGCATGCTCACACATGCCTCTGCTCAATCAGAGCAGGGAGGATCTAGGGATTTTCGAAGACCACCATGACGAGACCTACCTCACATAGACCCACACACACACACACACACACACACACACAGGGAAGGACCACCAAAGTGTGAGCAGGTGGAAGGTTTTCACCAGATGGCAGCTCTTCTGTTCCACTGTTCTGCTCAGAAAGACACGTACACACACCTTCCACAACACACACCCTGAAACGTTTGCTCATTTTTTCACATCGAGTGCACAGGGAGACACATACCACTCTGAAATATAGCCCAATCAACAATTTGCATGAGGAATTTGAAGCCAACACTTCACAATCAGTCATGTAATGGAACCTTGGCATCTTGCGTTTTGTAATCCAACAACTGCCCTGGTTTAGTTTGCTCTTATTTAGACATATGTATTTGTATGGATGTGCGGTGTGGCTGCAGAATGAATAAACTTTCCCAATGTAACAACCTTGACGTGGCTGAGAACAGCTGAAGTGTAAAAGTCAACAGCAGAAATGATAAATTGGTAAAGGTGCACAGACAACAGATGTGTAAAACACCCATCTGACAAAAAGCCATATGTTACTGTCAGCATTGTGTGGAGTGTGTGACAGAGAGAGTGTGGGGAAAGACAAAGGTAGGGCTTGGGTGTAATATAAAAGTTTTGTGACATTTTGAGGTGCACCAAATAAAATGGACACAAAGACATTATTTCACTGTGTCACAAAAAGCATGGATTTGAATTCAGGGCAATGACCACAAAAAACAAAAAGATACCTATTGATATCGACCAAAATAAGAGACAGCGGTGTTATGTATTCGCTGATAAAAAGTTCGGCAATTACAAGAGTGTGACCTGTCGATGTCACGCCAATGTTAGCAAGCCATTTTTCAGACACGTTCCAAAGAGAAAACGTGTTAGTACATAAATGAGCTATGATTAAAGGAACATAAAACAGGACTGATGTGATTTTAAATATTTATCAAAGCTGAAATTAATTTGATTTTGCAATTCTCTCACAGCTGTGGTCCCGGTGAACGCACAGCAAGCTGGGAATTTATCTTAACCCTTCGTTTCAAGTGTGGTCCCTGAAAATCTTCGTTTGGAGAGGTGTACAGCCCTTCCCCTCGATCCAAATGAGTACTGGGACACCCCTTCCTCTTTCTTGAACGCACAAAACAAGAGGTAAGGGGTAGAATTGGGATTGGGCTTAAGTGTTATGAACCATTGAGGTAATAACTTTTACTGGACATGGACAGATGTCTACAGACACCATTTTGGTTGAGTGGTCGTTTGGTCACAATAGAAAGATGGATATCATATTAGAGTAATTACTGTTTTCATAAACATACCAGCTCATTGGCCCCATCTGGTGGTCAAATGACAAACATGCATGACAGTTTGCATTGTACTATACTTATACTGTACTTATACTTGCATAGTAAATAAATAGTATTATTTTTTGGTTTTATTCAACAGACTTTGCCTGATATTTTTTCTTTTAGTGGGAAAATGGTATATTGCAAAAAATATGTGAAAAAAAATAATGTATTCTACTGTTTATTATAGAGGATTTTAATAGAACCACTATTCAGAAACAGAAAACTTGCCAACTGGCCAATCACATGCTCACAAAAGGAGCACTCTCATTGGTCAACACAGGCTTATCATGTGACGTTCGAGGAAGTTTAATAGCTGCCGATAAAGTGTATTTTCGGCACTTAATATGTCTTTTGACACAAACAAACAGCTCAAAAAAGAAAACAAAAAACAGAAATAAGGGAGGCAACATAAAACAGAGTAAGATAAATACTGTCAATTAAATCACATAATGTTTAAAGAGGATATAATTGCCGTCTGACACTGAAGTCACAGCTAATCCAACGATAACTCTAAACTTCAGTTTGGTGATATGTATTAGTATTTTGTGGAAGAAAAATTGGTGTAGTTTTATTGTTTTAATAAAAGAGAAGCAGGAGAGGTCCCTCGGCTGCTTTTGGGGGTGAGTGGAATCTGAGACAGGGACATAAAGAAAATCAGGGAGTGGAGCTTTAAGGACATCTCTCATCCCCAAAGTTTCATTTGTCTCATAAATAATAAAAGACTGTGAGCATTTTTACGATACAATGCGATGGGAAATCAGTTTCAGAGAGTAGCCGGAATGAGAAACACCTTTGAGTGCTCAGGTGCTTTGGTTCCACACCAGGTGCACACTTTGCTGTTCATTTCACTCAGTGCATTTGGCAACCATCAGTGGTATTTACCGCTCTGATGTTTCATTCAGAATGTGGGCCATAATGCTGTGAGAATGTTAAACAAAATGTGCTCTCTTGTTCGGCAGACCGGTTATATTGCTAAATCTATAGTGGTTTAACAATAGCATTACTCTGAAGGAAAGGGTTATCTAACGCTGTTATAGCTCAATAAAAGGCCAAGCTAACTGGCTCTTACTTTTCATTTGCCGAGATCCACAGCATTATCTGTTAATCTGGGGAGACTGGGTGGAGATAAAAAGGAAGAAAATGGAGTTGGGGAAATAGGAAGTTAAAGCTTTATGTCTTCGAAAGTTCAGACGTCTAAATTATAATAGATATTTAAGAAACAATTCCACCGGCTCGGGATTCTACAGGCTGCAGTATTTTTCTGATTCTGTTTATTGTCTAGGGATTTACAAGGCGTTAAAGGTTAGGTAAATGCAATAAAATAAATAGTCTAAACAGTGTAAAATCTGGATTTGTTGTGTATGAAAGTGTCAATGTAAGTTTATGTATACGGCCTCCTTTACCCATTTGCTTTCAGACCGACAAAGGCAGTAAAATAAAAACAGCACATTGCCGGGCCTTTAGCTGTAAATATATGGGCTCTGGTGTGTGACATTGTAAATGCTGATGCATGAATGCAGGGTGTTCAGTCACTGGGCATTTAAGCCCTGGTGGAGGATTGGAGACAGTATCCACAAGCATACTGTATGTTCTGGTGGAAGGACAATATAGGTTTTGTGGACATAAAATTGAGAGCAAAAAGTCCAGTGTTTAACAGAACATGAGAAGTTAACATGTCAATAAGTCAAACAAGCAAGCATCTCTGTCTCCAGTGACCACTGTATTTAACTTTAATGGCACAGTTTTGGTTGTCAAATATCACTTGGTGGGTTGGACTCACAATAATACACATTCAGACACTATCAAGATAGGTTTTCCGCAGTAACTTTAATATACAGTATGTGTCAATATATAGAGTCTTAAATTAGTCACATGATTGCAAGGGTATCTTTGAGTATAATTTCAATGTGAGATAACCCTAAACTAACGTTAAGAAAACTTTCAGGAAGCTCAACAGAAAAAAAAAAAGGGATTTTTTTTGTTTTTTTTTTGTTTTGTTTATTATTGTAGTTTAAATCACCCATTAAAATAAATAAATTAAAAAATCCCTTCCCTTACCAAACACTTCTCTGTGACTTTGGACGTGGCCTAAGACTGGTCTAAGAATATGTTGGTCTTTTATTGGTTACTTGTTTAATGTGGTCTTAATGTGTTTGTTTTGTAGATGTTGATACAGCCTATTTACCAGTGCTTGGAAGTGACTGGCCCTATTTTTGAGCTACATAATATAACTGTCTATCAGTAAATATTAAAATAAGTTGTTGGTTTTTTTTTTAACATAAATTATGTCAGTGCATCTTGATTTTAACCTTACCGCTAATTATAAGACGGATAGGGTGTGATTCCCAAGGCAGACTAACACCCAGTTAATTTTTGTTTTTGGTTGGCAGCTTGTTCCAGGCTGTGTGAAAGGTGCGAAAGTCAAAATGGCAGAATATGTCAATAATTGCTTCACATGAATAAACCTCTTGGTATATATAATAAGTTCACAAGAGGAAATGAGTGATATATTTGAGTTGGTAATTTGTCCAACCCTGTAGTAAATATTGTGATGCTTGGTTGGAAATGTCATAAATCTTCCACAACATATGTCAGAGTCTTATTTACTTCCTCCTTTTCCACTGAGATAAAAATCTATCAGATCTCTTTAATTCCTTGTCAAATTCCACAATTGCAATATTTTGTTAACACTCCACCTGAGAATGAAGTTAGTCTGGTAATTAAATAAAAACATTTCACAGACAGATAGAGCCTCGCTGTGGAATCAGAGCTGGATTCCCGGGAGATTAGTTAGATCTCAGGATTTCATCATGAGCATGAAGTGAGAAATTTCCTTCGCAAATTGGAAACACTACGGATGAGGATGCTTCTAATCTTTGTATGTGTTGAGGAAGTGTGGCGTCATTTGTATGTTCCCTATGAATCTGGAACTCAGGTGCCAGAATGAAGGGTAAACCAATATAGAGTGATGAACTGCTATAGACTTGTGCAGTGCTGGATTGACAGAGGTATATAGTCCATACAGCTATAAAATATCTCAGGACCCAAAGGTGAGTCACCAAAAAAGTTGCAATTTTTTAAAAGATTAAGAAAAAAGTTTGTGGTGGTCCTTAGCTGTTTAATGAGAAGGTCAACAGTAAAAATGAATGGCACTGTGCTAAGAATCATCAAAAGGACATTAAAAATGAGAACAAAATTGCATGAAAAAATGGTGAAAAGTAAGAAATTAGACTAACTATTACTCCTACTACTACTACTAATAATAATTAAAACACTTAAAAAAGACCAAACCTGAAAAAAGAAAAAACTATCAATGCCAAGCCAAACCAGGAATTGTTTTGACCTTTCCAAATATTGATCCTATGGAAAAAAAGTTGTGAAACACTGCCTTATAGGATCAAAAATGGCTGCATCATGGTGCTGCAAAACAACTCTTTTTACAGAATCTCACTGAAGACCTGATGTCACTGATACTCAGATGTGTGTGTATATGACATTTCACATCAAATTAAACTCACGTACAGCACATCTCATAATTGTTTTGTCCTAACATGACGCAAACCTATGAATTATATATATTTTATTTGTTTTCCGAGGTAGGACTTTCTTACATGTTTTTTTTTTTCTTTTTACTTCTTTTCGAATCACAGCCATCTAACAATAACACACTTGTTAATATGTGTTAGTGGACCACTTTTGTAAAGCCTTTTATCTGGAAATGTTCGTTTATGTAATCAGCTCCCACAAAAAGATCATGAAATCCAAATGTTGTATTTTAATTTCAGTCATACTTTGCTACACAACATTTTCCTTTTCATGATTTTGTTGCTCGAATTTAAAAATTAAATTAAAAATGTACTTTACTACTCAAAAACCTGCCCTAATCTCAAGTGTAAAAAACAATCTTACCACTTTTCAGTAAAACCAATCATAATTTTACTCAGGTTCCGAGCACATATTAGCACTGACATCATTACGTCTGTTCCTACTTGTTTTCTCCACCAATTTCCCATTGCTTCTCAAAAAAACGTACCTTTACTGTGTCTCATTTCGACTTCTGAACCTCGTCCTTTCTCCTTCGTCACAGACTCTATTTCCTGTGGTCTTTCATGGGTCACTTGCCTCATTCTCTTTACGGGTCACATGGCTTTGCCTTGGCCAGGCTGGCAAAAACAACAAACTGTGAATTCTGGGACTTTCTTAATTAGTTGGTACCAGTGTGCAGCGGCCGACCGATCCCCCCCGCCGCCGCCACTGTCTTTCTCTAGTCATGTGGATGTACATCAGGGGGAGAGGTTTTCACACACCACAACTCTGCAATTCTTTAACAAAACTGTGAGTCACCAGAGTGATGAGGTTTGATGAGCTGTGAAAAAAGAAAGAAGGTGGGAGATGCAGCAGCGAGACTGTGATGTCAACTAAGTCTAATTTGTATTGGAGTGTTGGGGAAAAGAGTTAAAGCAAAGCTATGATTGTCTGTGGGAGACAGAAACATGTTGAATCAAAATAAAAATGTCCAATAACGATGAAAACTTTTACAACCAAAGAATTATCAAATCAAGACTTGCAAATCAACAAAAAAGTAATTATAGACGTAATTGTGCTCCACTGCTTTAACCAGAATCTACAAACTAATACCTAATATAATGAAGAGGGTTGAATAATAACTGTAACCATGACATGCAAACTGTTATAATAGATTCATAGGTAGTAAATTCTTGATTGTACCCAAGAGTAACGCTTTTTGGAAAAATATGTTTCCACATATTAACTGGAATAAGGCCTGGTTCTTATCTGAATCCTGCATTAACAACAAGGTGAAAGAAGTACATTTTAAAATCTTAAATATAAATACTATATAGACAATACATACCATTCATACAATCTTTTATTGATTCATTTTATAACTATAAGCACTATTTTGTTTTGGTCCCGATTTGAAAAATGTGTTGTTAACTATCATTAATGTAAAATTTTATAGTAAAAATATTATCATTTAATTTGATTGTAAGAATGGTAAAATAGAGTAAAAGAATTTATTGGTAATTGGTTTGTTTGAATGTGAAATAATGGTACTCATTAATACTTTGAAGTGTATAAATAATGTAACAAATGTGTAAAAATTGCAATAATTGACTGAAATATTAATGTAATGTAATTTATGTATTATTTCCTTGTACTTTAATTCATGGAATGCCATTTATTGTATTATGTTCAGAGCACTTGTGCTTTCTTTTTGTTTTCTTGGCATATTCTTGCCAAAATGATGTCAATGATTTTTTATTTTTTTTTGTATCAATACAAGTACAATTTTACATTCAGACCTAATTTTTAATTCATAATTCCATCCAATTTTAGGTTCTCTTTGCCATCATTGTCGGGTGTTTGGCCCCGGTTGATTCAGCTGTAACTGTTGCCATTTCTCGCCATGGAAACCAAATGTTAATGAGTTGCTAATAATATCAGTGACCTTACTGGCTCCGGCTGTGTTTGCAGTGTCGTTAGCTGAGGCTAGTTTGTCCAAATGGAAAGACAGATGGTGTGATTGAAAGATTTAACCTCGAGGATTCAACAAAGCTGGAGTGAAATAAAATGGCTGTAATGATCTTGGTTTTGTAGAAAAATGTAAAAAATTGATTTCCACCCACAAGCCTTTTGAGTCGATAAGTGCAGATGTGAAACATGCACTAAGGGGACTATTGGAATCAAATCATCTTACATTTTGTTCCTTGTGAAGAGAAAAATATATCTCCAAAGCTTGTAACACTACAGATCACTTTCCCCAAACGCTAAACTCCCACTAAAATGTCCCCTCAGTAAATTCCCTTGAGCAGGCTCAGGCTGGGCTGCAGACTTCCTGGACGCTGATGAAGACACTGGAAAGCACTCAGAGCTGGTGACTGAGTCTCATTCAAAACAAGAAGCAGCCTGTGCTTTCTCAAGCTCAGCCACGGCAAATGTGCTGTCACCATTCAATTGTTTGCAATCTAAATACTCTCCATTTTCAATTTAGCACTGAAATGTTTTTGATTGCTTATTATTAGCATAATAATACAAGATTAAGACTGAGTGAATTAAAAAGTCCGTCAGCAGCTGCATCTCAAGAAGGAAAGAGCAGATATGGCTTTCATTTTTTAAACACCAGTGGAATGGATATTAACGCTGAACAATGGCTTTTGTGCACGTCTTATTTTCCTGCACAACATGCTACATCAATTAAAAAATAAGAGGATTTTCAAAGCCGGAACACATCATACACATGTTATCGCTGCTAACAAACGTGTCAGAGTGGGCCTTTTACAATGCTCATTAAAGCAATGGAGAGTGGAGTGCTCATTAGCAGGATGTTTACCTGTTAGCACACACTCAATGTGCAACCGAAGTGCCACGTGTCATTTACCAAAATGAAAACAGAAATTGGAGCCACTCACAGCTGCTGAAAACATCATGTTTCAATTAGCAGCTCTGCAGATGCTCCACAGAGAAAAGCAATCTGTAACGGGCCTCTTAGAGGACGACGTTAACACTGTCTGCCGGCGATTACTCCGTTAAGATAATCTTGGTTACAGTAGAAATGATCTGTATAGTATGACACAGGTGTTACATGCTAATTTTATGTTTACACTTGTCTGGATGCACGCGCCATGAGCAATAAAACTGGAAGGCTGCATATTTTTTGACAGAATGTGTGAAATGAGTGTGAAAGTTAATTGTGGAGAAAATGTAATTTGTAACTTATGACAGGTGACTACTATATAAGCCTTCGTTTTGGTTAAGGGACTTAATTTTTATTTATTTTTTTAATGTTATGATTTAAATCAGTGGTGTCAAACTCAAAGTGGTGAGGGGCCTCAGTAGTTAACAAGAATCCTTTCAGGGGCCGAAGATGGTGCCATTTGGAAGCTTTTATTAAATTTTGAATGTAAGATTTCATCTTCATTTTAATCTTACATAAGTTATCTTTTAACATTCATTTATTAATTTAATTAAGTTGAATTTGAACAGGTTTTACTTGGATTTAAATAGGTTTTAGATGGATTTGAATCGGTTTAATTAGACTTGAGTAGGTTTAAGTCAGATTTGTATAGGTTTTAGATCAATTTTAATTGGTTTTGATCAGGTTGAACAGGTTCAACACGTTTTAATCGAATTTGAACAGGTTTTGGATGGATTTTAACAGGTTTTATTTATCTTTCCAAATCCATTAAAACCTATTGCCAAAAATATCACTTTCTAAATGTAGTGAAGGGCCACAGAAAACACTGCAAAGGGCCGCATTTGGCCCCCGGGCCTTGAGTTTGACACGTGTGATTAAAATTGTTTAAATCTGTAACCTCTTATACTTATTTCACCAGATCCTGCCACAACAGTACAACTTTTCCTATAAGCACGTTTTGTAGTCAGGACAGTTGATATACAGCCTTGAAATGTGTACTCAAACTGTCTGGATGAATTGGTGAATCTAAATCGACTATAGTGAATGAATGAATGAATGAATGAATGTATCTGTCAGTTTTCTGTCTCTAAGTGTTAGCCCTGCGATTAAGACAGTGCTTACAGGACAGCTCTGTTTCCTTTCCTTTGTCACCCTTAAGGAAAAGTGGTGCCAAATTAATTTCTGTGTTAAACAGTATGCAATTTTTATTTTTATTTTTTAATGCATGTAAGAAAAAAACAGTTTAAATAGCATATTGTATCAGAATCAGAACCATAAGATGTCAACTAGGCTTTATTTTTAAGGATTTTAACACTGTGTCTGTGGCCAATCACATGCTCTCTTGTTGATCTCCCATTGGTCTACACCGATAACAACAAGGAAGTAACAGCCACTGATAAAACAGAGAAGGTGTTATTCTGTTGGGATATGTCTTTTCAAATAACAAAATAACGCAAAATGTATTTGTATTTTGTGGAGGAAAATTGGTCTGGTTTTAGCTTTTTTAATAAAAGAAAAGCAGAAAAGATCCCTAGGCTGCTTTTGGGGTAAGGGGTGGGGGATAATGGTGCTTTAAATAGTATCAGTCGTATCAAAAAGGCTTACAGGGCTTACATTGTCTTTATCAATTTCAAATAATTCATATAATTTGCTTCACTTTTGCCATTCCAAACCATGAGGACTTTGGACACAGTGAATGGCACACAGCAGTATTCAGTTTTAATCTTTAAAATCTTTTTTTCGCAATATTGATAACATTGTCTCCTGCCTTCCTCATGGAATAAAATAGAAAAACGACTCAGATCAAATCTAAGGGGAAAAGTGTAATATGTGTTAAGAAACGCCAGTCTGAAAGTGGTGGGTGAAAATCAGTGCTGTCACAGAGAGGTAGAGGTCAGATGAATCATACATTCATAAATGCCTCAGCACACTCTTCAACGGTTTTTCTATTAAAGCATCTGCGGTATTGCACTGTTTTTGTCTGCTCGCTGACGGGAATCCTTGTGTAAAGATGGAAAAAGAAGGGGCTGAATAGAGAGGTTCAAATCATCTGTACACCTCCACACACCTGGCAAATTGCTGAGAAAAGTGGGTGCGCATGTCAGATTGATGCTTTCAGAAAAAAAATAACAAAAAAAAATAAGCCCTCAGCCTACTTTTAACTGAAGAAAAGTGTGGGTGATTTCTGACAATGTTGGATCTTCCAGCAGTGTATTTGAAGCATGCTGGGGCTGTAATGGCTGCACTGTTTTCATGCACTTACTGTACACTGACAGCTTTTCACACTCGAACTCCAAGTCAGTAGCAACACAGTTTTATAGTCTATTAAATAAACATCGTAATCAGAAAAGCTGATTATTTTAATGGAAGCTACATAGTATTCTGCTCACAATTAATTGCCCACATTGAAAAGTGCATCTAAATAGTCTCCGCCATTAAGTCTAAGTATGCTACGCCTTTCATGTATTTTAAATCAGTGATCACTGATATTTTTTCTACAGTATGTACATAATACCAACATGGGTTATGCTACTAAGAAGTATTTCAGAAATCAGTCTTTTGTGTCACATGTTTGTCGTCTCCAACTCCTTAACATATGGAATGTAATCAAGGCCAAAATGTGATCGACATAGGTTTTTCAGACATTTGTGATGATTATTTAAGTAAAAACACTAGGACTTTGTACAATATAGAAGAATATAAAAAACAGGGCCAAACAAATAAAACCAATTGTACATCCTAAACATTACCACTTCAGGGTGCAAGCTAATGCCAAAAACAGACACTTTAGACTGTTTCTACGCCCTCTATTTGAGTGCCATAAAGAACGTCACTCATAATCTCTCACGACAAGTGCTTGCTTTAGGTCAGGAAAGTTACATTGGAGGTTTATAGCCAGCTAAAAGGGATTTTATGTATAAGAAACATTATATTTTAATATGCATAATATTTATAGATAATATGCATGTATGCTGATCCCTTGCAGTCTTTGATGTGGAAGCACAAGTCCCTAAATAATCCGTGTATAACTTTGGCTCTTCCGTGTGGTGTACTAAGATGTGCTTTACAATGCAATGTAGCTTGTAGCTTTCACTGGAGTAGAGCAGTTGAATATTGCATGTAGCAGTTATATGTAATGTTCTCTACCTAAATACTGACTGAACACATGGTCACTTAATTTGCCAAAACAAAACAAAAAAATATATTTTATTTTATTTTTATTTTTATTGACTAATATCCCTTTTTTCAACTGGAAATGCAATCAAAGAGCTTAATATCCATTCCCTAAATGCACCTGTACTCTTTCACAATAAAAACAGTAAGAGAATGTATGAGAAAATCCTCACTGAATGACTGACAACTCTAAAAAGTAAGAAGAAGATGCTAATTTTTGTTCACTGTAATCTTAACATAGCCAAATAAAATGTGCTTGCTGGAGGGTACATACATTTATCACAATTATCACATGCAAATAAAATAGTTAATGCCTTCAACCTGATCATCTTCAGGTTAAAGATAGACAAGTAACCTGAGTTAGCCTCACTGCAGATCTGTATGTCTCACACCCTAATACGACACAATCACAAGTGACAGAGTGAGAACACACAGGCAGTCCTGGCGTTCACAGTCACATCCACACAGTGAGGAGTAGCCGGAGGGAGGGTTGGAGCAGAGCGGGGATCCAGCAGAGGAAGAGCAGCTCTGAGCACAAACCATAGGAACATCTGTTCGGCCTGGCACTGCCTTCTCTCTGCCTCCAATTCTCTTTGTCTGTGCCTTTTATTCTGTCGTTCACTGTCTGCATCATTCACTGTTCTGAAGCTAGTCGTATCATTCCTTCTCTCATTTGGGGCCCAGCCAACGTTTAGTTCTACACGTGCAGTGGCTTCACCTGCATGCCTCAGTGTCACTCTCCTGTCATGTCCCATTATTTATAACAACACCCTTGACAACATACACGGTAGGGCATTACCATTGTTCTGTATTTATTCTTCCTATTTTAAGATAAAGGTAAGTTCCCACAGATACAAAAGCACAGGGAAATGTTCGGGTTCAGGTGGTGTAATCACAACATGTGTTTTGAGTCTGTTCCAAGCCCTATCTAAGGTTAACAATTCTTACAGCTTATATCACATTTAGCTGTATATTAGTGGTACAGTATATGATCTAATTAGTAACTGTTTTCAGTGGAAGTCTAGTGTACATACTATTGATATTAAACTGACTGTAAGTCTTCAAGTGCTTGTGATTTCTCTTTTTAAATCTAGGTTGGCCGTCAAAAGTTCGTGGTGGTGCTCTGCCTGTATAAACTTGCCCATTTTGAAGTAAGTGAAACAGTTTGGAGCAAAGGCATAAAGCATTTACAACTTGTCTTTGTCTCATGAAAGTACTTGTGACCAGCATTCTCAGTGAGATCTTTGATGTGAAGAGGGAGAGGACAAAGAAACTGTGTTAGAAAAGGGTGAAAACCATTGGCTATGACCTAGAAAACTGTAGGAGGCTACTTGTGTATTGATTTGTAACTGTAAAAAGAATATGTCCTTAAGTGTCCTTGTTCGTTCAGGACTCTATCTGTAAAAATCGAAGCTGGCCTTTTGCGAATAGAATTGGTATTTGTAAATAATGAATGTGTGATTATGATGTGTGAGAACAAATCGGAGTAACGAGTATGAATTTTGGGGTTGAAATAAGTCCTAGCTAAAGTAATCTGACTGGACAATAGCAGGTTAAAGAGCATGGACACCTGAGACATTTTCCCACATAGATCAGAGATTAGAGTAGAAAATGAATTTACTTACTTACTCTGTAGATAGTGGACATCATGGGTTTCTGTAGGTAAAAAAAAAAAAAAAAAAGTACCATTTCTTCATTATTATTATTATTATTTTTTATTTTTTTATTTTTGGCTGGTCACAGTTTTTATCAATTTCAACATAAAACATTATCTTCGTGGCTCAAAGAAATTAAATTCAACTTTCATGTGCCTTTGCAATTGTGAGAAACTAAAAATCCTTTCATTTCCCTGACATATTGTTACTTAAAGTCGGCAGTTCCTCTAACAATTATCCCTATACGTCATTCTCATATGTTTGGGGACATTCATCATACTAAAAAAAAGAGGTGACTTTAACTTTCTATTACTGTTGGCGATCCTTTTTTTTTAATCCCCTATTTTAATTTTCCTCATGCAATCAGTGGTTGGAGATAAAAAATCATCATTCTGTATCTCTAAATGTCAGCTTTTCCAGAAATTAGCCACATATGAAAATTGATGTCCATGCAAATGACATAGTCTATTTCAAGTGCTCTTACTAGTCCCTAAAGCGACGGAATCTAATCAGCGTTAACGTGATGAGCTCTATACGCAAAAGCCTCTAAGTTGCTATAATGTGCTCGAGATTGCTGCAGTCCAAGAAAAGTCTTCCTTACACCGGGTTCCAGGCCACTTCAGGAGGTTCATAGATGCCCACTGTCCATTCCTGTAAAGCAGTTAGTACTAGCGTGACTCATGCAAGGACACTTTGAGTGGAACGGACATAATGCAACAGAATTGGAAAGCTCCTGGCTACTGTGTGATCCTCTTTAAGCGTCGGACCACCCGGCCGCGGATATTCTCCCCAGAGGTTAAAACCACGGAGCAGGTATATATGACACAAAACACTCCTGCTACTCCTCAGATAGCCCCGAGAATTAATAAGCACTATGCATTCCCTTCACACGGGGTACAGCCGTTCCCATTTCAAAGAGGAGCCGAGTGTGTAATGTATATTGTGAGGTGTCTGGAGGCTATTTTTCAGTGTCTGCTTCATAATATTCAAACCTGAGAGACACCTACTGTGAAGCCCGATACCTAGATGCTGCAGTGGCCGCATACACATACAGAGTGTGCAATTACCCAGTCACTGTCACACACCAACCCAGGCGTACTCGGGTAGAGATACAAATGCATATATTATAAAGCCACATGCTCTCCGCCATATGCTGCCAGGGCATATTCTGAGCACCGTTGTTCAGAAAATACAGCTTGTACACACACGCACGCTGTTAGACGTACATTCAATGCAGGCCAGAAAATGATTTCAAAAACACATTCAAACAGACATGATGTTGACATATAAAAGCTCATTTAGTCCATACAGCCATTGAGAAAAAAAACGAATGTAAAACGCAAGAGGAGTCAAGATAAAATACCCTCATTCACAAACACATGCAAAATGTAAGGTGGCAAAGCGAGATTTAAATGTAAAAGGCATTGTGCCAAAGGATAGATAATTATGCATTAATGTATTATAATGGGATGCTTATATTTGCCTTAAATTTGTTTGACACAGACAAAGAAGTGATTGTCTCATAAATGGCCAGAATTGTGTGGTTATATAGATTTTATTGTAGTTTTAACGATGTCTTGTGTAAAATGTTGTACTTTGTAGTAATAGTATAATAAATACAACACATAAGATCAATAATATATGATCACATCAATATAGCACTCTTTGCATTTGTCTAACTTGGGAAAATGGACATGGTAAACTCAGCAGAACCTAATGGAAGGAACCACTTTAGATCTATTACTTCCTGTTTGTTTGAACATAATGTTTAGCACCAGTCATAATATTTCCGTCATAATTTATTATTTTACTCTATCATTTTAATTTTCATACCTAATACTTATAATAGCTTTTTTTTTTACTCACATTTTAAGATGAGCATTATTCGTTTTATTTATGAACAACAGCTGAACAAAAACGGCACTTCATGTTCAACACGAAGCAGATTTATTTTTCTTTTTTTCGCACTGACAGTGGAGGGATCTTTTGTGCTTGAACAGGCAGGTATAGAACGCAGTATATTACAAAATACGATTCCGACTGCAGAAGAAAACGAACTGCTTGATTGTCCTGTATCAGCTGTTGGTGACTGTTCAGTGTTGTCTGTTTGTCCTTAATCCTTCACTGGAACATCTCCTCTTTTTTCACCTTTATTAACAATAACACAACTATTTGGCCGTTTGAAGAAACTACTCACTCTCAGCTTTTTGACATTTTTAACTGAAATGCAGCGGTGACAAAGACGTGACAATGCAGGATGATTACTAATTAATATGCACATTTGCCACCGACTGGATTAAATTAGGAATTACAATATATAACCCTCAAAGTAATCTGTCAAAATGGGTTTCAGATTTTCCCGTCACTGCTTAAAAAAAACAAAAAAAAACCTGACAGAAAATATTTAAATATAACGCGACCTCTGGTAAGCACATTTATTTATTTATTTATTTATTTATCAACAGAAAGTCCCTGCAGGGTGCCATAGCTGTTCACATGCTCTAAAAAGAAGTCATTAAATAAGTCCCAAACACTACACACTATTGTTTCTTAAAACTAATTCAACAATGACCTAACCACTCTGCTTTCCCAAGTGAATTCCATTATTTCTGTTTGGTTGACAATATTTCATGATGTGGCTTAAAGTCTAATTACCTTAAATGAATATATCTCTGGTTTGTGCCGGTGGAATAAAATACTACAGTGAACTCTGTAATTAACAAACAGCACACAGGCAAATTGCTTGTGCATATTAACATTATTAGTATGGTAAATCCATAATCAGCATGTGGAGTTTTAATAGGAGAAGTTCTCCATTGTGTAGACCAAGGTGAAGTCATAGTGTTATATAAATAAAACTGTTCAATCAGTGCTGTTTTTGTATCATTTTTAGTTGTAGAAGGACCAAACCTTTATTACATACCTACCTACCTATTATAAACCTTATTTTTTTCCATCCTGCTTTTGTTTTGATATAGAAGCACCAGTCTGTAATGGAGGTAGGATTAACCAAATGTTGGCTCCGTTCTTGGTCTCAGACGAACAGCCTGAAGGCAGCAGCGGTGAATGAGGACTAATCCCGACTCTCTATCAACCATTCATCCTCTACGCGTCGGCCTGATTCAGCTCCACAGCATCTACAGCCTGAGCATTAACCGCTGTTATCCACAAGTGAACACTACGGGGGCCAGTATTAACAAATCCATTGATGCCTAACTCTAATTTAGTTAAGAATTTTTTAAACCTAAATACCCATTTTTACTTTTTAATGAGGCATGGAAAAAGACTTAATGCAGGATGTAAAATAGAGAAACATCATTTTTATAAGACAGAAGACATTGAATAAGAAATTGTGATAAATAGCCACATGCCAAGCTTAAATCATTCTAAGTGGTGATTGCACCTTTTTTCTGCCCTCTGGTTGTTATTATTCTTTTCTTTTTTCAAAACTAAATACTAAAGTGGTTTCCAGCATGAAGACAGGCCCATTAAATAAATATACACATTTGTACTTCGATAAACTAAGCCAGCCAGTGGAAGAACAGGTCCCTTATTCTTGCTTTATTTATCTGCTCCATTTCATGGGCCAGAGACCATCAAATGCTGAGTAAGACGTGGGCTTCTGTCAACTGTTGGTGGCTGGTTTCTTCGCCACCGAGAGTCACAGAAAACTAGGATTACCACACCTGCAGAAGCTCCACATTCTTTCATTTGTTATGAATAATGCAGGCTGCTGCTTCTGTTCTGCACCATTGTCAGGTGTTATCTGTCAGATTAAAGCCAAGGTGAAATATCAAGGAATTACACTCCAGGCCACCATACGCAGTACATGGGATTGTTATGTATGGCATGTTTGGGAATCTACTTGTGTATGGGATATAATCCTCCATGTGCTGAGTTAGAATAATACATAATCATTTTGTAATAATACCACCGTCTAAAACAGATACATCTCTTAAGTCTCATATCATATATATCTCATGTTTAATATAGTTCATAGCCTTTATAATATGTTGTTTGCAACCAAAGGAAATTGAGATGAGAGGATAGGCCTATCTGTAATGTGTTTACAATCATCACATATGCTGATCCTTCTGTTATGAAGAGGTGTGATTTTTCAGACTTGTTTCCTGTGAAATCTGTGCAGTTCCACACCAGAATTTGTTGAAAATATCACTAATTCAGATAGTGCTTGGTAATAATAACTGATTGATTACTACTTCCTTGTTCATATAAACATATTTTATAAGAAAGATCAAGTTCAAACTCCAGTTGACTGTGGTGGTGGCTTTATGAAGTAAACTGGTAACAGAGGTTTCCCAGACCATTATACAGTGCTGTGAAAATGTATTTGCCCCCTCCTGATTTCTTATTTTTTTGTGTATTTGTCACACTTGTTTCAGATCATCAAACAAATTTAAAAATTGGACAAAGATTACTAAAGAAAAACACAAAATGCTGTTTTTAAATGATGATTTTATTTATTAAGGTTAAAAAAAAAACCTATCCAAACCTACCTGGCTTTATGTGCCCCCTTAACCTAATAACTGGTTGTGCCACCCTTAGCAGCAATAACTTTAACCAAGTGTCTGAGACAACTGGAAATGAGTCTTTCACATTGCTGTGGAGCAATTTGGACCCACTCTTCTTTGCAGAATTGATTTAATTCAGCCAATTGGGAGGACTAGGCCACTCCAAAACCTTTATTTAGTTTTTTCAGCCATTCAGATGTAGACTTGGTGTGTTTTGGATCATTGTCCTGCTGCAGAACCAAAGTGTGCTTCAGCTTGAGGTCACGAACTGATGGACGGACATTTTCCTTCAGGATTTTTTTGTCAGAGAGCAGAATTCATGGTTCCATCAATCACAGCAAGTCAAACAGCTTACAGTTCATTCGTCACTTAAACACTGCATTTTGGGTTTACTTTAGTTATCTTTGTCTACTATTTAAATTTGTTTGATGATCTGCGATAAAGTGTGACAAATGTGCAAAGAAATAAGAAATATACTGTTCATTAATATTTCAGACAATAGAACAGCACTGTTGAGCATCAGGACTAAAATTATTGTGTCAAGATATTCCATTGTGTGTCTCCACAGTGGCATCGGTGTCAAATTCCAGTAAATCACCATATCATCATTCCACAATGGGAAAAAACACCCCCCAGTGTTACAAAGCAGAGTGTCTTTTCTTCACTGTGTTTATCTGCAGATTTTGGAAATGAATTGGATATGATAATCCGGACTGTGCACCATGACCACATGAAAACTCATCTCTTTGGTAAGTACCTCATGTCATTCTCTTCATGCTGAATTATATTCCATCTTAAATTCCACTGCCAGGCCTGTAAACTTTTATCTCTCCCACAAGCTTCCATTTTTGTTTTCATGTGATCAATCCAGGGGTGCATTTTGTCGGCGCATTACAACCTTGAAAGAGTATTATTGTTTGCTGGCACTGCTGGATGACAACTGTGTCTGTGCTTTCAACAATGTTTTTGCTATTACTGTATTTTGTTTTTTCAGCCGCTCTGTCAGAGATGATGCTTACATTATTTAAAATTGATATTTATTCTCCATTGTTGACTTTGCCTGGGTAAGAGTTATGCCTAAAATGTTGTCTTTTTGTAAAGCAAATCCCAAACCAAGGAATAAACAGAGGAGTTTTGTGTCATTTTGACTCAAAGCTGCTGTAAATAGCTGAAAATGTTGTACTTTACCTTGTTGCCAGGTCACCAAGCACCAGGTTTTTGGGGTTCTCTTGCTTTTTTTTTGTAGAAGATGATACTGATGCAGCTGCTACTTTTTTCAGCCATTTTAGCATGTAGCTTGTTTGCACTTGATGTCACATGATGGAGACGCTGTGGTAAAAAAAAAAAAAAAAATTCAGATGGAGGGCGGGCAGTGATTCTACTGAAAAAGCCGGCTGGTAAAGTTTGAATGTGCTGATGTTTTGCATGGTTTGCGATTGCTCAAATGAATCAAACTGATAAACCAATAAGGGTTTCTATTGGGTTTCCTAGGTGGTAATCAAACTGCTGCCTTTTAGAAGCACTTTACCATTTTTTTTTTTTCTTCTAGTTAGGAAAAATGGTTCAAACTCCAAATAATATATTGTAAAAGCAATAATTTGTGAAAAAAAACGTCTTTTGATGCCATCTACTGTTTATTATAAGGGATTGTAACAGACGAGAACCTCTATTTAGAAAAAATCTTGGCCAATCACATGCTCCCAAAATCACATTCTTGAAAAAGGAGCGCTGCCATTGGTCTACACCGGCTTGTCATATGACGTTCCAGGAAGTTGAATAGTTGCCAATAAAGTGTATTTTCAGCGCTGAATATGTCTTTTAACACAGCAAAACAGCTCAAAAAAGAACAGCATCAATAGAGAAAAGGAAGGCAACATAAAACGCAGCTAAATATTGTGAATTCAATCATGTAATGTTTAACAAGGTGGAGATAAACTCTACACTTCAGTTTGGTGGAATGTAGTGGAGTTTTGTGGAGAAAAAATTGGTCTGAGAGGTTCCTAGGCTGCTTTTGGAGACAAGAATCAGAGACAGGGACGGCAAAAAGAAAATCAGGAAGTGGAGCTTTAACCTTTCTTTGCAGATGTCTAATGAATACTTAATCAAAGGTAACTAAACTTTTTTGCATGAAAACAACAACAATGTGGGCTTATGATTATGTATTATTGTTAGAGGCATGAGATAAACACACAGTACATGAAAAAACTTTGCAACCTTTGCAAAAAACTAAATGAGTCACCGTCTAGCTCCTAGAACTGACGTTTTTTTCAAAATATCCTTCTATGAAATGGGTAAATCTTTCAGCTGAGGTGAAAAGTTGTTCTTTATTAAGGAAGGATCATATCCATCATATGTGGTGGTTTAAAACACTGAAATAGCATCCAAGCTACATTAAATAATAAGTTGTCCTTTATCTCTGCCATATCTCTGCTGTTTTCTACCATCTGTGAATCTGATTTTCCTACATATTCAGATTCATGTGACTCCAAACCAGCTATTTGCTTAATTTATGAACATTCTAACATTTTTTTTCACTGACAGTAAAATTTGCATCAGAATTGTAACTTTATTTTTCAAACTAAATGGGGGAAAATAATTCATTCATGCAACACAACTCAGTTACATAAATTCAGTGTCAAAAATAACTTTTGGATAAAAAGACCCAAACTGCCTTTTATAAAAGCTCTCCAGCACCTTTCCTAAAGTGCAGTGAGGAGTGACCTACATAAATATGCTGAATAACCCCTGCACCGCCCCCTCCCTCACCCCAACCCGCTACGGTCCATCTATTATTTATCCACACTGCTTCATGTGAAGGCCGCAGACCCTCAGGTGTGGCCCACATCCACCAGCAAGGACAGAGGCAATAAAAAATGATGCCCCCGCTGATCGATGATTCATTTAATCGAAAGTGGGGGTCACATAATAGCACCGTCTTACAAACACATCTCTCTACATTATTGACAGTTGTTAACTTCTAATGAATTATTCAAATCAAGTGAAATGATTATTCTTTTACAGGAACAAGAAAAATAAGCATTGCAGACTGGTCTCAACTGTTCTTTTGGCCACTGTTAAAAGACCTTTTAATGCAAATGCACTAAACACAGTAGATTACCAGTTTCCAATTAGGCTACCAGAGATTGTGTCTTATTACAGCATTAGAATTACCCTTGTTTGTGCAAATATGGTGCACCAATAAGCTGTCTCAATCAGTTTGTCTTCCACTTACACAAAAAAAAGACTGACAGACCAAAAATATGGCTTCAATTAAAAAGGTGCAGTGGCGTTTAGACAGAAAAAATGAAGGCTGCTCTACAGTGATATAATAATAATAATAATTTGTGTGTACAAGTAAAAAATGTTCATCTGGGCACACAAATCATTAAATCCAGTGAGTCCTTATAAATGCAGAAATGTAGACATATTTCTAGTGTTGTCTTCCCTATAATTACAAATTAATCTGTCATGTTTCTTGGGTTTCTACAGTAATCTGTCATGGCTCTTTTACTACCATTCTAAAAAGTTGTACTTTTACACCGAAAATGCACTGTAAAATGGTATATATTATGCAGCAAGAGTAAAAGAGTCTACAGTTACCTTCCTCCAAGTGTGCTACACAGTTCTACCCTGTGACAGTACAAATATGGCAGACAATAATGATCATTTTCACAGTTAACAAGATACCTTAACTTGCCTCTATTTGATTGTCAGTGAAGGTCGACAGATGGAAATAACATTGGGCAAATGACTCAAGCCGGAATTGATCCCAGGTCACCCAAGTATGCACTCTACCAGGTAAGCCACCACAACACCAGACATTGGGTTGTTTGAATCAATTTCTATTATTTTAGATTTTCATAAAAGACACTAAAAAAATTAAAGTCCTGATTGAACCTGAGATATCTTTGAGTTCATTAAAATGTCACCAATTGATTTGATTGAACGGCAAGCTACAACTAATTACAGATCCTTTTTCCTCAGATAAAGTGAATGGAATCACTCTACCTGACAATTTAACCAGGACTGTCCTGTTTTTAAGTTTTCAGGAGTAGTGATCGCGCCTTTGCGGCCCTTCGACCAACGTAGCGAGGGAGGCGGATTTGTTTCGCGTTGCGAGAAAACAGGGTTTAGGAGCACCGCGAAAAAGACACCGATATTACACCGCTCGATTTTTCTGACAAAAACACAGGTCGTTCGAGCGCGTGTCGCTGTTTGTTGACAACAGAATAAGTTTCGCTTCGCCGGGCTCTGTTGTTCACTAGCGAGTTAGTTCTGCCAGGTCTGCCTGAAATCCTGTTTAAATCGAACGATCCCAGACTAACTTTCTCTGTATGTAATACAAAGAGAAAGCTGTCTGGCTGGCCAGGCTAGTTTTTAAGGGCCTTTACCAAAGCTGCAGTCTGACCTTGCTTACATTTGTGCCAAGACTGTTTGTAGACATCAGTCACACAGCTGTAACTTCTTTGTCAATTTTAACCAATTGAAAAAACAGCAACAAGGTTCTGTTAGTCCATAACTTAACACTTATCTATTTAGCACAAGCTCATTGTTGGTGTGTGTAGTGAAGATATCTATAAATCAATCTTGTATTATCACTTTTACCATTAGATGAGCAGTTTTTTTTATCTATCCCTTTTTGCCATGACTGAATTTTTTAACAACAAAAGCACAGATAGCCAAAGCTAAAGAATGCATGGCAAAAAACAAAGGTGTCCCAGTCTGGCTGATTAAAAAAATATGGTCATTCTAAATAGCATGTAACACCACTTTGATATACATTGCATACTGGACTTATGATTCCATAGAGTTCACAGAGTCAAGAGTTCTTTTGGACTTTTCAGAGTGACTTTAACTCGTTAGTTAGAGGTTTTCCGCTGTCTTGTTTAAGGGCACTGACCAAACAAATGGCCGCTGAACACTGCTTGTTGCAGGTTTTAAAACTGCGACCTTGCGCTTCCAGAAGGCCGCATCTATCTCAACCCTCACCTTACACTTTCTGCATCACTGGCTCAGCTCCAAAAAAAAACAAAAAACCACCTCATTGTACGTCTTCTTTGCCATTCAAAAGCAAAAAATCCTATTACAGTTGCTACTTTCTTTGCCATATCTCCATTTCTGTGATAATAAGACTACACCCTATTGATTATGCATGCTGTTATCTTACTCCCTGCACACTGATGAATGCAACGGTGATACACAGAGTTGGGTTTAGCACAAAGAAACAAACAGCTTTGATGTAATCTATTTTGTTGAACCCGAAAGACAGATAGGGCTGCTGCGCAATATAGTTACAACACAGAGTTTGTGCTCGGTAATCTAATTTCTGTCTTACATGTGGACTTTCAAGAATAAAAGTTGCCCTCACACCCATTCAACAAGCACATACATTGGTTAGTTATGTGCATTAGTCACACATGTCCACATCCCAACAGATGACCAACTGGGGAGAGATTTATTTGTGGCTTTTCCGTCCGGAGGCCCACCCATTGAGGGTTTGGCAAAGAGATATATTTCATGCTGTGACCTCATATCCTGTTTGTTATTTTGTTCCTCAGCAGGCGCTCGGGGAGGACATGTCGCGTATAAGGAAGTAACTTTTGCAAAGTCTTTGAAATCATCATCATCATCACCACCGTCGCTACATGGCGGCGCTTGGCAACAGGCCTGCACTTAATGTCGCTGCACTGAAGGTTAAAAAGCACATTGGGAATCAAGTGAAGTACATGCAATCATCTGTGTTCACCTTGACTTTTACAATTTTTTTGGTCGATTTTGACAGAACTTATACATGTGACACTTAGATAACTATAAGACAATAGAAAATAAGGTTTTGTGGGAGAAAGAGCTGACATGGAGCAAATGGTCTGAAACGGGAACCAAGCCGTCATCAGAATAGTCCAGAGATTATGCATTTTAAATAATTGCATAGTTTTGTTTTGAATTGTTGCTAATCACAGAATAAAAGTTAATGTTTCATTGCCATTGCGCTTGTAAGTAGATGTTTTTGCAGAGAATACTGGGTTATATGCTGCATCTGTAGTTACGGCCCCCTGGAAATTCACCTCAAATCCTCCGAGATCAAAGTAAAAGAAGTAGTATGGCTGGCTAGGTCAGCTCTGGATAGTACCTACCAAAAGCAGCGCAAAGAAGGAGAAAGTCATTTGGCTAAAGGGATCTGTGAAATGTGGTGTTCCAAAAAGAAAAGTCTAACTCATAGCAGTTTCAAGGATCGTCAGCCACATGCCAAAGCCAAGTTAATCTTCCAAATCAAATGTGAGTTTCAGAACTGTAGAGAATATAAACTCAAGGGAGTATATACTGTTTTAAAGCGGCACTGTGTAACTTTTAGCCAGTAGAGGGCATTCTCGGTGCAACTGTACTGACAGAAGCCTCCATATTTATTTACAAGTAGAAGAAAGAACATGTTGGGGTCATTTTAGCATATTTCTTTTACCATTTTGGCCATGCTCTTATATTACAGGCATATTATTCAGGATTTTGTGAACAAACTGTCTGACGCCTGTTCTCATTTTCTGCATATCAGCCGGTGGTAAAAGTCAGTTTACTGTTGCTTAAATGTGTTTTAGCCATCTGTCTAGAGCTTTGCTGTATTTTTCTTTCTTCTTTGACCTGCTATTGAGTTACACATTCAAAATGTCCCTCCCATGTAAACAAATGACAAAATGGTGAGATGAAGGCAGCTGAAAATTGTGTTTCAACATAAAATCCCCCCCATTATTTTTAAGGATACTTGAATGGAATAAAATAGATGTTAGTAATGGCTCTAATAAATTTAACAAAAAGGAGAAAAAACACTGTCTTTTGTATAATGGAATTCTGTCATGTAAAAGGAATATAACTATCTTGTGTGGAACATTGTGAAATAGGCCTTTGTGGGGTTTGGGTAAATATGACTAGAATGGGGTCATTAAGACGACTGGTGCACAATGTACTACCTTTATCCAAATCACAGAAAACCAAAAGGGAAAAAGAGACACTTTAGAATGTACCTTATCTTTCATTTGACTTTCCTATCCCTCCTATCAGTTAAGCCGGTGTAAGTTGAACTTGTGAGTGGCAGCAGGAATGAGCCTGCCTGTCTGTGTGGTCTCCAGCGGATACATATATAGCAACAGCAAAAATAGGTTAAGAGGGTGCGCTGTCACCTTTCGCTTGTAAACTGTAATCTAAATCATGTGCCATTAATTAAGTAGCTGTCACATCGCAGAAGCTGCCACCTGCGCTGTTTCTTACCTTAGAGATGACGGCCGTCCCACCGCTGAGGCACACGGGCGCCGCGGCAACAAGGACGCAGAGGACAGTTGACGGTCCCCTAGGTTTTATGAGGCACCGCTGAATGAGTTAAAGGTTGTTTGGTTTCACTGTGTCCACGTTAACAAGGACCAGTGGAGTACGACACAGGGCATAATTTAACTGGAGTCCACAGTGCATTGTTTTATTGGAGGTGGTTATTATTTTTAATTGGCTTGTTATTATAAGTTTTGTTGCTTTTACTCCCTCCCTGTGTGTCGTTGAAGTGTTTGAGTGTGATGAATTTAAGGTTTGACTATTCATAATGGCCAAGGCGCTAATGCATAATATTCTGCCTAAAGGGGGCTCTCAGTCAAAACAATTAAAAAGATGGTGAATGAGTAGATGGTAATTAGATAGATAGAGTTAGATAGAGTTGGTTACTTTAGTGTTTCATTGTGTAAAATAAAAAAATAGTGCTGTTCAGAGACAGTGGTCTGGCCACAGTTTTGACAGAAGAGAAGTAAACAAGTCTATTTGTGGCAAACTGCATTTTTGATCTCACCCTTCTGTTCATTATTACTTAAAAGTAAACTGAAAACTTTGTTTTTGCTTTTCTAGGTTTTTTGTTATAGAAGTAGCTTGGATGTTTCCCAGAATAACAGAAAAAGAACAGAAAACACAATTATTTCTCAACTATATCTTTTTACTTGGAAGTGTAAAAACTGTGGTAACTTGTGGCAAAAGATTGCAAAGATCACTTCCCGCTAACCTGTGTTTGCAAGGGCAGGTACTTTCAGATTAATACCTAGTCAGTGATTGGATGACCACATTTTATCCAGTCATAGCAATGCCATGTTGTTCACATTAATTATGATAAAGTAGTTGCTTCATACAATGTCAGTTTCCAGCTCCATGTTTTTGTCTGCAAAAAGTTGCACAAACTATCTGGGACCTTATGGTGATAACCTATTTATTTACGTATACTAATTTGTACTAAGGTTCTTAGAAGTTCTCTCCAGAACAGAAAATGAGAAACACGCTAACAGAAAAAAAAAAACATTCCGCATCCAATTAGGTTGTGTTACTTTATTGCTGTAACGTAAGAAGGTTGAGTCCAATAGGCGCACTGTACAGTGGCAATTGCTGGTGCATTTTCAGACTGCTACTTGAAACTTGTGAGCAACTACGGTGGCCCTGAAAGGTCGTGTCGTTGTCTGTGAGCAAATGTGAGTTCACTTAAATAGAATTGAAGCAGTTGAGTTCATAACTGTCCTGAGTCTCAAACATAAGATTGTGTTCTAAAAAAAAACATGTATGAAGGTATCCAGTAGTGCTCAGTTTGTCTACATTAAAGTTGGAAGAACAGCAACAGGAAGTAATGCAATCAACTGATGGCTCCTTGCAACTTCCTAAGGAACTATGCAGCTGTTTCTTCAAGCTGGGTAACATCAAAGAGAGTTATTTTTGAGTTAAATGTGTACTATAGAAGACACGACTGACTTTGCTCTACTGCATTCTACAAAATGTTACACAATGTGCCTTGACCTATTGCCACATTATATAGAATAACATTAGAGACTAACATTGGAGACTTCCACTACAACACGAGTACAAACAGTTTCACTGTAGTGTAGATTTAATGTATACTGTATTTATGATGAAGAATGGCTCATATGGTCCTCATACACATCCTTTTGCCCATGGACTGTTTATAGTTTATTAACCAGATCTAGAGTGCACTTTAGACTGGTTCTTATGTTTGGGGTATTATTGTTGATGAATGGAGTATTTATACTTTACATAAAATTTTTTGAAGGATCCATTATCTTAAATGAGACTTTACACTCGGGCAAATAACCACTTTGCGATCACTTTCTTGGCACACTTCGCACCCATTTGACATGCCACTTTCTTTGGCCTCTCATCCATCTTTTTTACTTGTTCTTTGCTTTCCTTTTACTCTGGTGTCTTATTCTTGTCCTGCTTCCTTCAATCTTTGCTTCACCGCCGCAAAGAAAATAATTGCCGATGCGTCTGGGTTGGCTAATTAGCCCAACATATGCCGTTTGAAGTGTCACCATTTTATTTATTTCATTGCTTCTCTGTGCTTATAGGCAGGACAGCAAATGCAGGCTGCGGAGCTGGTTTGGATTATCAGAATAGAGGTTTTTCTCCTGCTGTGACAGCTGTAATGATGTCTCATAATGGTGCTTCATGGCTGACAGCTGACGGACGACACTAAACAGCTGTGTTCTGCTCGTAATTAGATGCTTGTGAGTTTAGTCGAATGCGCACTGCTCTTGTGTTAAATGGCTAGCTCTCTCATACACACACAGTGTTTAGGGGATATTCTTTGACATTGATTTGGATACTTTATTAAAACACAGCCAGCATTCTCGACTCACGGTGGCAGATCCATAATTGTAAGTGAAAAAAAGGGTTAAAGGTCATGCCAAATATGACAGTGAAAAAGTTAGTTCTAGCTAGTTAAAATGAACATCTGAATGTGCAGTTAATTAACAGTTATTTCAAGAGAGATGACAAGAAGCAGAAGACTAAAGCTGGAGATTACTGAGCACAAAAAAAGGTTGGTGCTTAGACCTTGGCAGGAAATGATGTTTAATCAAAATGTTAGAGACAATGCAGATAAAAGGAGTGTGACTAGGTGGTTTTGGTAAGAGGAAAACCCAAGATGACCAGGACCTATCATGAAGATGGGAGAGCAGCTGTAGAAAGGAGCTGCTGACCAATGCCAAAATGGGGCTGGAGTGGGATGTGGCTTGAAGTGGCAGCTGTTGAGTAGTGGGGGAAGGACCACTTCAACAGCTGAGCAGGGATTATCTGAACTTGTGAGATTTGAATTTACTGAGAATGCTTGATTGGCTGAATGAAAACAAAATGGCGGTTTTATTCAAGGCAGTGTCAGGATTTAATTTGAAGGAGGAATCAGACTTCTTGGGATCAATCCTTAGGAGCACTCACACTGATCAAACATGCCGTACTACGGATCGCTAGTGTGAGTGCTCCTAATCATGCTCAGGCACAGCACCCTTCCTGGAAACTGGAAATTTAGAATAACTTAAGTACAACAAAATTGGATGCAATTGGTGCTGTGAATCAGTTCAAAGGTATAAAGTACTGTTAAAAAGGGTAAAAAGATTCAGGCTGTAAGTTAAAAACACATCCATCACATAATAATCATTGTGGGCAATCATGCTCAGGCACAGCACAGTTACACTGGCCCTATGTGAGCCCCTAGTTCTGCATTATTCCAGATTCCCCCCAATCACTGTTTTATTTTCTTGTCTCATGTTGATATAACACTCATTATAATGGAGTGTTCAAATAAACAGTAAGAGACCAGAATTATAAATGTGAAAAACACTGACTTAGTCTTGCAGATGAATTGAAGACAATGGGAGCCGGCCTTGAAGTCTTTCTGATCCTAACTGACTGGTTTTAGTTTGATCTTAGCAACTTGTCCTCTGATGTCAAACTAAGCACAGGGGACTCTTGATCCAAACTCTCATTATGCAGCTTAATCTGGAGAGCCGCCAAAAGATCCTTTATGACTGCTGAGGGGGCTTCATCAAATCTCCTGTGGCTGTAGCAAAAGACCTAGCTTCGCATTACTTCATGCTTCTTGGACAACTAATGATGTGTTGAACAAAGCTAAAACTAGCTTTTTGGATATTAAACTCTTGTGAAGTTAAGCCATTTAACTTGTACTGCCCAGGATTTGGTTCCCAAATGGTAGCTTTTAGCCTCAAACTTTAGGCTCCTAGATTTACTGTAGACCTCTTGTGGGCCTGGTGTGAGAGTCTATGAGCTGAAGCGGCTCGTTTAATGGACTGAGGTGTGATTACATCCTGGAGAGCTTAATTTAGATCGCAGCCAAGTGATCTTCTCCGCCTGTTGGGGGCCTGTTATTAAATCCATGCAGAAATCAATGTCGAAGAGTCCATTGCTCCGACAAAGCAACGGCTACATGATTTATACCGTGTTTGGGTAATCTATCGATTTATAATGCTGTGGAAGCCATCGATGTTGTTTTTCCTATTAGATGAGAGTAAACACAGCTAGCGAGTGAGTAATGGCTTGTAACCCCCTCCTTCCGCCTCCATGTACAGAATCATCGCTGCTGTGGACAAGGCCGACTCTCCAGAGTTCTCCAAGACTTATGTAAGCAGTGACACATTTGTGCACGACACAAAGACTGAGAATTCAGGTGAACTTAAATGGAAAGACACTGACAATACCTTCGAGAAGCTGTCCTCTCTTTAGTTCCTGCAACCTTAAGCAATAGGGTAGCGTAAGAAGGACATATTTTCCGTGAATTGGATATGGCCCCTGATTCTGTAGAATATGTTGCACTTTCTTTGCCTGTATGGCGAGATAATCAGTGTTATCAACTTCCCTGCCAGTGTCATATTGCCACGGTGACGACTCCAACACAGCCAAATGTTAACAAAGCAAAGTAGCTGTGTGCCATGTTTAAAAAAGTAACTAAATTCTATAGGTGATGTATTGTCGTGCACTGTCCACCTCAGATAAGTCTTGATGAATGACACTAATCAACAATAGACTGACTCCTGGCCATCCGCTGTCAACCTGAATGATGACACGTGGCCAAATGTACGCACCAATGTATGCACAACCAGCCTGTGTGTAACGTGACATTGACACCATTTAATGAGGACGATGACCCGCCACTTTTTTTGCCCCCTAATGACTAGTTTTTCTTTGACAAACTACTCATTTTTCAATTGACAGTTTGTGTCAACACGGCACTTGTGACACCTTCCGTGCATTTCAATGCCTCCCTCTCCGCTTACATGCATATGCTTAAGGACACATTCTGAGGACCAGGGTCATTCCAGTTAACACAGCCACTTATTAGTCATTCAGTGGAACTCTTTACTCCTACTCATACAGTTATTACCATGTTATTCTACACTATCTACATTTTTTTTTTCCTTTTTCTTTTTGCCCTTTCAGCTCAGTTTCTCATATTTTGTAACTTTCCCTTTATACTCTCTCTAAGGATGCTGTGTTTATACTCTGCCCTATTTTTCTTCCTCTCCTTGTCCGGCGTGGCACAGTAAGAAGTGAGGCAGCATTGAATTTTCCCAAGACCAGATTTCACCCTTGTCCTTGAATGACTGCGGCACACTTTACAATTACCCTTGCCGCAAAAATAAACACATGCACTTTTTATTTCATTGACTTTGACGATAACTTCACCAAACCTAACCTTGACCCTTTGAACTAGATTTTGTTTGTATTTACAGAAGATGAGTTTTGTATGAGAGCCAAGCCGCGACATACAAGCGACTGTCCAAACGCATTTATGTGCCCATTTCGCAAACAGTACATGGACACTTGCATACATTAGCGGCAGGGTTCCACTCCATTTGCTCCCAAGTGGTAACACAGGAACAATATTTACATACTAATGAACACATGGAGATAAATGCGCCATTAAACCCGCTCGTCTGTACAATAGGACTGTCTTTGCTTCCCACTGACTGCAAGGATTTAAATCAAATGCTTCAATAAGCATCATAGCTAGTTGAGATCCTAAGACATTAGTGGATTAGTATGTGTTGCAGATGTTTACCGTGTTAAACACACCATTGACATTCCCAAGGACAGAACATGTAAATACATTTCTGGGGAATTTAGGGTTTATTCTATCACAGGCTTTGATCAAGACTAAAAATAGAGCCGTTTAGACTTGGCTTTAGTGTGATCAGATTTCTGAAGGACTGCGAATAGGAATGTAGCAGGTTTTTTTTCTCCCCCATCAAAAACCAGCAGCATCCTCTCAGTGATGTCACATTAATAAGAGTGAGACAGATATTGAGTTGTCGTCAGATCAAGTATTTCTCTCGGGAGGCTGTTCTGAAAAATGAGAGAATGGACAAAGTTGTCTGTGGCTTAAGGTGTCACATTTTAACTGTAATGGTTATAAAAACGCCCTAATATTTCAGGTTACCAAGACAACTTGAAGTCAAAATGGTATTTTAAAGACTGATCAGAAGCATGTATAGTTTTTGGTGAGAATTTTTCCCACCAATATTCTTCCTTAGTCAGATTTATGCCCGTTTTATGCTCCACCAGCAATACAGTTCCCGATTTAGCCTGCAGTTATACTTTCTGTTAATGTGTATGCCTGCGTTGTGAGTCGTATTTGTTTACATACTTGAGCCGCAATGAATGTTATTTATTTGCTCCTCTGCAATATGCTCGGAGAGTTAATCTTTGACTATTACAAAATAAAGGCCCATTGTGCAAAACTGTACAGCTTCACTAGCCTGGCACAGCCTGAGGTGAGCTCTCTGTGTATTCTATATACAGGAACTCAGTCTGGCGATCATCAGAAACCAATGAATCCCTTCGATATGTTCCGTATCAACCAATCACATTCGAATACCACTGGAGTGTTGCCTTGTGTCACACTCAGATGACCCAAGTCCGTTGTTCAAAACAGTCAAGATGACGCACCGGACTACCGAGAGTGTGTTCCCCTCTGCTCTTCAATCAGTTTTAAATAATCAACACAACATTACGTGTTTAAAACCTCAACAGCACACAGCGCCAAGAGCGTTCCTCTTTAAAGCAGTCATTTACCTCAGTTTGTTTACTTCTTGGTAGATTGCTGCCTTGCTAACGTCATGTCCGTTGCCATTTCGATTGGTTGGCCCCACGTCGATTTGCCCCGCCAGGCCCCGCCTTGAGGAAATCGAACTTTCCAGACTACAGCTTCACACCTGCTCTAGTAATCTTCCATTGAAACTTCATTTTAGAATCTGCTCTCTCACTCATATAGTCATATTTGGTCACATGGTCCCAACAACAAAACTGCAATTCAAAAAGTGATATGCATGTTGCACTTTTCACACTCTTTTGTGTGGACTGGACCTCAACACGTCAAACAGAAATACAGACGTTGATGCCACCTTTATGCAGCACCAGCTTCTACCGTAAAAGCACATATTTTCATGAATAAAATGTGCAAATGCTGCTAAATAAACATCTAATTAATATGTCCTGAGCTTCCATTTACTTGAGCCATCTTGATCAGTCTTCGTCCGCAGGATAAATACTTGCCCACCTCAAATCCTTCATCCCGACAATGCACCTTTTGATACGATGCATAAAAGTGACTAATATCTTTCTTGCGGTTCAGAAAACGCATCATTTGCAATGCAGATTTACACACATCTCCACGCAAGACATTTTCTACACCTCTTCACTTTTCGATTCTGTAGGAGTCTGGCTTAGGTGTGGTTAAAAACAAAACCATTTCTGTGATTTATCAAATCCCAGCCACAAACTGCACTGATTACATTTACAGTCAGTCCATTTCTCACGTTTCTCTCCCTGCACCATTTTACAGCCTCCAGCTTGTTGCTGATTATCTTCACTTGTTGCTCGCCGCGGCAGTAAAAGGCCTGATACAAACAGTCTGATCTGATTCGCTGCTATTTTGATGATGTTTTATTTGTTTCCCCTGGGACTGTATATGCCTGAGTGTCTGTAATAAACCCACACCGTTCGGGTCTCGTCACATCGTCTGGCCCCTGGGGATTCCAGCGAGATGAAGAATGGTGAAATGACACTATTATGTTGTATTTATCAACACAATGAGAGAATAGAGAGGGCTGTGGGAGGAGTGTAAATGTTGCTTTGGTCCGCAGCTGGAGAAACAATTTGACTGTGTGTGAACATTTCAATGTGTTTGCCTGTTTGTTTATTCACGCGCCTCTTTAGTTTCACACTCTGTCACTGGCAGGATGATTGCTATTTTGATCATGTCAATTCCCCAGACACAGTACGCGTCTGTCAAGCCCCGAAACAAACTGAACGTCGCACCGTGTCTCTTCTTTTGAGTCAGCTCAAGTCTCTCAGGTCCAAATCCCACAAGCCTGTCTCCCGCTTCGGAGTTAAATCCACATTCTACAAATCATTATTTCTGAGACTTTTGAAAATTATTGGGACAAATGCTGTATGTGTGACATTTATGGACACTTCTTCTGCTGTTTGCTGAAGTCTCTGGATTAATGAAAGTTCTATGTTCGTAAGAAGGGAGTTTGAAAGTTCTGCTGATGCCTCCCACTTGACTTAAGACAAACAGGAGACCCAATTTAATATCAGCACAGAGCGGAAACTTACAGATGCCACCAGAAGTCACTTAGGAACCGCTTTCACAACCGTTTATGTGACAACAGAAAATGCATTTTCAAAAAAGTTAGCATTTACATAGATTACAATTCTTTTAAAAAGAAATCTGTTTATTTTTTCCTGGAGCAGTGTTAACACAGGAAGAGAATTTAACTTAGGAACTTAGGAACTTGAGTCAGTGTAGCGCACAAAAAGAACATGCACACCCCGAGATGTTAGAGAAGAGAAAAATGACAGGTTTTCCAATTATTATTTTGTGAAGACATATTTACTTAAAGTACCACTAAGAACATTTCTGTGGCAGACATTCTGATATCACACTTAGGTCAGTTGTATACAAAATCTGTTTGTTGGTCGGTGAACTGTGTAGCTATAAACAACCACTTTTGTTTGCTGTCAGTTGAATGAATAAAAATCAAGTCTTTACCATCTGAAAAGAAAAAAAAACAGCAATTAATTTCAGTTGCCACTAGAGATCTATGGCATTAAAGGCAGCCATACAAAGAAGAGACACTTTTAAAAGAGCAATGTTTTTAAAAATCATGAAAATATGATTTGTCAAAGTCATTTTTTTTTTTCATTAAAAACTAAGAATGACACTTTTTCCACAGAGACATAGTTCCCATTTGACTTCACAGCAGTGTAGTAGTAGTCAGAGTTCTTTAGGGATTGTATAAAATGATGTTGTGTTGCTTTAAACTTTGCACCAAAACATTGTTATTTGTGCGTTGTTCAGATTTGTCCAGAAAACTTTCAAATCATACTGTTCCACTACTCTTATGACAATTGATCAATTTGATCATTTTTGTATATGGATATGTGCTAGCATAAAATTGCTATAGATATACATTTTCTTTCAATCTTCTTGCCATTTCAATAACACAGAAAGGTGCAGAAACACAGCAGCTAGCATTTTCTTATAATAGACTTCCAACAGCCTTAACTCCAACTGACTCCCAGCCTCCCTGTGTTTTCCCAACGGTTGTCGTGAAAAGAGACCTAAATGAAATCTTTGACAAAAAAAAAAAAAAAAAGGTGGAAAAATGTCAACATTATTTTCCACATCTCCCTCTATATATTTGTGTGTGTTTGTGTGTGTGTGAGGCTTTTGTTTATGGGACTTCATCAACTGCTTGTCACTCGCTGCTCGCAGTTTCGATCATGTCACACACTTGACGCCTGGAATCGCTGTCAGCCGCCGAAAATAGCCCGCACATCATTGTCTCCTCGCGTTATCAACCCATCTTCGTATGACTTTATGTATTTTCCTGCATTCTCCGGCTGACATCCATGTGCAGCACTTGAAGCCACGGCGGTGTAGTTGATAAAGCAATGTCAAAAACTCATTTACTTTCGACACGTGGACCGTTTTGTCGACGTCGTCAAACCGAGCTGCTCGTGACAAACATGGCCGAACATACAGAGTCAGTTTGAAATGGCAGGTTCTAAACTATAAGAGGCACAAGGCCATTATATTACTGAGACAATTTCCCAGCTGTCGGTTTGCTGTATTGGCTTGTGTACGACTGCCTGTCAGCTGTTCATTTTCAATGCGCTGGCAATTGGTAGGTATAGGAGTGCGATAACATTGCTGGACTTTTTCCAAGAGCGACTCTCATTTCCCAACCCCCTGCTATCTAAAGTGGGAGATCCCTAGGCGGGGAATGAGAAGAGACGGTTCTGTGTATGTGTGTGTGTGGTCAGGTATAGTGAGAATGTTTTGGCTTGGTGAGTAGTTAGATGTCTGATTTGGATGCTCCTCCTCGGTTTGATTGTGCGGCTCCCGACTGTGCGCCGTTTGTTTGCTGCAGAGAGTCTTCCTGTTAGCGTCTCTGATTGGCTGTCTGTCACTCTGTGTGAGAGCACTGGACCGGCTCGTGGTGATACTAAGTGCATGGCTTATGGGTTTTTTTTTACTTCGTACGTCTGTCATATCGCCATCTGTATTGTCAAAGTTTCACAGTGCAAAAAGTTGGATGTTAAAGCATTAAAATGGTCTGTGTGGAGCCAAGTTTAGACATATTTTGTGGCTTGATTTTGAAGTCTGTGAAAAAAGGTTCCAATCATGCAAATCCTTTTAATAGGTAATCAGAAATTGCTTCGTTCCAACTCTACAAGAATTTCACTTGTGGTGCAAAATAAAATTCAGATGCAGTGATTCTACAAAAGAAGCCAGTGTGAATATTGTGACATTTTGCACAGTTTACAGTTGCTCCACACAATAGCACCAAAGAAACCAACAAAAGTTTCAAGATATTGTCCACATAGGTAAAAAATCAATGGAGTAAATGTCTTTTCATGTCTTTTCTTTGCTGGCAGAAGGAAAAAGCATTTTGTTAAACGTAGCTTTTGTGGATTTGAGCATTCCAACATGGAGTATTAACTCTTATTTACATTCAGTATGTTCACATGCAGGTACAGAATTTCAAATGACTGCTTTAATCCAGTTTTAATCGTAGTTTTAAACTGCATGTAAACGCTTTACTCTGATCAGACTAACACTGTCGTATTACTGCTGCATGCTTACTCTAATTAAGGTGGGGCACACTTAACTGAGCTTGCGGCACAGAGTAGCACAAACAAATAAATGAGAACAACATGAAGCACTGTATTCCATCATTTTAAGACACATATTTTGGGTCTTGATGCTGCTGTTTCCTGTTTGTCGGTTATTTTGCTCCAAAATATCATAAAGTTTGAAAGAGCAAGCTAGTCTGCCATAGCTTATGATGTGTTCATGCGCTTTAGGAAGACACTTTTCTTAGTTTGTTGTAATTGTGTGTTTTTAACTCCTGAAGTCAGCTCTTGCACCCAACTGGTAACCTGTATGTATGTTTTGCAGGCTTTTGTTTGTGATTTAGTGCATAAGGACATCTGATGAATGACTGTTGCATACAGAATATACTGCCCTTGATAGCAGTTTTCAACCAGCTCCTTTGAAAAAAAAAAACACACTCCAGTAAAGAAGGATCACGTCCAACGTAGGTGGTGATTTTCTGTTTGTATTTGTTACATGGAGACCTACTATTCCATTGATTTGTTATAACACTGAGCTGTTCTGTGAGCATGAAAAGGACACAAGAAAAAAGGTTGCATAAAAAGACAGAAGTATTTTTACATTTTACCTCAAAGCCAAATATGACAACTTCCATGTCATGTAATCTGCAGTAAACTTGACTCAGTGTGATCCATCCACATTTGAGTCCAGTGCAAACATTACACTGCCCAAGAGCATGTCTTAACCAGTTTACCTTGATGTGAAAGCTGCGTAAAGAGACTTAAAAGACATCACACACTGAAAGTAACATAAATCTCAATAATTTACGTCAAAATGATAGAATTTATCTATCGCTAAAATACATTACTGTGATGGTGTTCATTTGTCACTGTCATGAGGGCGACCGACCTTTCTAGAAGAACTTATCTCAGGGTCTCTGTTCTTCAGATCATTTTCTTTGACTTCTTACAAACGTTATCAAATGACAATCTAAACACACTGTACAGCTTATAAAGGCTTAGCTGTTTGCTTTTTGCTCAACCATACACTTTTAAGCATGTTTAACCACATGCTTCTCATCATAACAGAGACATTTCACACTTTTAAGACACTTTTTAGGACACTTTAATATTAATGTTTCTTTTAACATTAATATTAAAGTCCATTTTAGAAATCATTATGTATCCTGATGACTTTATTGGGTCAATTAATTATGCATTTGCTACACAAAATGCATCTATCAAAATCCACTTCCCCAATGGGCCTCCATGCATTGACAGATGACACTGGAATAGATTTCTGTGTGGCCTCATATTCTCACAGAGCTGCAGGTTGTAAGCATCACATAATGACGCATTTCCAATAATCATCTAAGGACACAATTGGAATAATAATGAGAGAAAACACTGCTCTACTGCACTCTACAGCCGAGACCTCCGACTCCCACTTCTGTATCCAGCTCCCAGTGCAGTCCCAGCCCTGACTTAGACGATTTCCAAAAACACAACACCTCTATTTCACATTCCGCTGGGACAAAGAGGCGAGTGATGGATCTATATAAATGTGACACATTTAATCTGCTGCTGTGTGACCTCCTCTTAACTCGAGCAGACAGCAGGAGAGAGCGGGCCGGGCTGGACACAGTGGTCTGTGTGTGGGGACTGACATGGATCTAATGCTCACTACAGGATGTTGTTAAACCCGGATCTCAACCAGGTTCTCATGGTTTTATTCTATGGCCTGTTGGATCCTGTTGTTTATAGGTTTTAATGAGGCTCAGTGGATCATGAGGTCTCTGGTCACTGGTCATGAGCAGTGGTCAATACTGCAAAAAGGTCTAATGCAGGTTAAAATGCTTGACAGAAAAGGCTAATTTCAAGCAATTAAATTTGCCCTTAGGCTTAAGTAGATAAGTCAGAAGTGGCTTTGACTGACATTGACTGACATGTTTAAAAGGTGGTAAGAACAGCTTTGCCCTTTACACAAACTGCAGTATCTACACACTCTGTCTAACTTGAGTTAAAGATAAAAAGAGGCTTCTTCAGTTTTATTTGATGACAAAGTGTCATGGCTCAGTTATATTTCATTTCAGAGAAATATAGGTGTTAAATATTCATTTACAAGAGCTTTGATGCCACTGAATCCAAGAACTACAATTTGGAATGTTCTGAGTTTACCTGCTCATTACCTTTATATTAGCATCTGTTTTAGTCTCCATCTGAGGAACTGTACATTTTGATCCAATTTTTCTAAACTAGGACATAACTAAGCTATGAGTTTAAATCAGTTTAATACATGTATTTATCTTCTCATTTTGACGGCACAATTGCTCTGTATGTATGAATTTAACAATCTCAAAAGTGAGATATGTACATTTTAGGGGTCAAAGGTCAAATCAGTGGAGATGGTTTGAACTCCACAAACATTTCTTTCTATGTATTACATGAATTCATTACCACCAATGTTTTACTGATGGTACACTCTGGCTTTGTAGGACAGAGCTTATCACTTGTGGTTTGAATCGCACTACTGTATGTTATCATTTACCAAAGCTAACAAAGCTAAACAAGATCTGAATTCTGCTCCAGCTTCTATTAAAAGTCAGAATGGCTAATAAATGAAATACCCAAAAGGATTTGAGTAAAAAGTAAAATGCTGCGAGGCCTACAGGTTTTGGCTTCTTTGAAAAAAGTCTTGAATCAATACTATGAAACTTTTCTAACTTTGCACCAAGCTGCACTGCTGCAAACTCTCATTGCACTGTAATATGTCAATATATCTATTATATATCAGCTGAGGGCCGAGTGGTGTGGCTCTCAGGAGAAAGTGGCCTGCCTGCAAACTTATAGTCCCACAGTGGAGTATCTGGCAAACCAAGGTATTTGTATTTGTTTTTTAAAATGACTTTGTGGATACATACTTTAATTATATGGAGGTTATGTATTTTGTAGTAAAAAAGGTTACATAATGGTACTTTTATCTCTCTCCTAAGTCACACATGTCAAACTCAAGGCCCGGGAGCCAAATGCGGCCCTTTGCGATGTTTTATGTGGCACTTCAATACTTTTAGAAGGTGATATTTTTTTCACTTGGTTTTATTTATTGAATTTGAGCATGTTTTAGATGGATTCTATTTTTACTACAAAAGACAAGTAACTAAAACCTGTTCAAATCTGTCTAAAACCTGTCCAAATCCATCTAAAGCCTGTTCAAATTCAACCAAAACCTGTTGAAATCCACCTAAAATCTGTCGAAATCCAATTAAAATGTGTTTAAATCTATCTGCAACCTGTTGAAATCCATCGAAAACCTGTTGAAATCCAACTAAAACATGTTTAAATTCGTCTAAAACCTGTTGAAAGCTGATTAAAACCTGTTCAAATCCAACTAAAACCAGTTTCCATAAAAGGAGGAATTTATTATTTATGTGAAAACTTATGTAAGACTCAAATGAAGATGAAATCTCACATTCAAAATTTAGTAAAAGCTTCCAAATGTCACCATCTTCGGCCTCTGAAAAGATTCCTATTCACTTTCGCGGCCCCTCAGCACTTTGAGTTTGACACCTCTGTACTGCTAAGTAATTCCACTATAGTACAAACTGTGGTAACCAAGAATTAAAACAATTTGTGTGATGGCTAATGAGTCCAATACTGAAGTCAAATCCTCATCTTACCTCATCTAAACTGAGCACAATAGCTGATCTCCACATGTATCAATAAGTTGGTCTTTTTCTATTAAATTTCATAACCGTTTTAATTCAATGCTTAATATTCTTCTCAGGGTACGAACCTGCAGCAATAACTTTCAAGGCTGTTAAAAGTTGAAGAAAAACATGACCTCATAATGATCTTATTGTTAGCCCTAAAGTCCAATCCATCATTAAACACGCTCTCACATTAAAAAGATCACACTTCGGTGAAGGTCTAAACTACAGTGGTTTTTGCAGACATCTTTGCGGTCTGACACTTCTAAAAACAAAGAATTCACAAATCCGCAAATGCATTGACTGCATTAGCACACATTCAATTAAAATGAAATAAAACTGCCTATTTTGCTCACAACAGGGTGCAGAAATAATGATTCTCGTCTTGTAATCGACCATGCATTTACACACTGCGTATAGCGTAAATGAGCTAATTATTTCCGTGCCTAATACAAACCATGAGATATAACATTTCCCTCAAGTTTTTCATGTATAAATGATCTTGAACATCAAACACGACGGATGTATTTGGCGCTGAAGAGTCCCCTCTCGCTGATTAAACGCTTTTACACTTCCACAAAAGCCTCAATCGGGTTGTGATTACTAAAGTATGACCTCTGTGTAATTTTAAATGAGAACTACCAGCTCTTTGCAGTTTCATAGACAATCAAAGCGCCTCCGAGTGCACAGTGGACTTGCCAGGGCTTCACTTAAAAAGAAACATGTAGAGAGAGGTCAGCCATTAGAAGCGACTCGGAGATAAGTGGTGCAAAGTTTAGTGACTCGTTCACACTAGGGTAATTTGGGATTGAGTTCTGTAGTGTTGTGTCTTGTAGAAAGTCTGTAAAGAAAGAGGGAACTGTGCTTTGTTTGAACTGTAAAGTGATTTGAGACGGCCAAGGACGCAAACTGCATTAATGTTTAATTGGAGCAAAAAGAAACATTCATCGGAGATACAAAGCTAGGAAACAAACTGGAAAATGCAGCGTAAAAAACACAGTATTACATGCATCATTAATTACGACTCAGTGAGAAATTCTAGTAAGGAAAAGATTTGCGTTTTCATGGAGATTTTTTTCAATAGAATGGATGAAGTTAAAATGACACACTAGAGGATTCCAGGCACTTGACGCACTGCCATTGTGTTTGACAGGTGCATAAATGTGCTTTTCACACTTTCACACTCATGTCTCCCTCCAGCTCCTCTGGACAGATAATAATGCTGCCGTGGGACTTTTTAGGGAACGACAGATCCACCATTGGTCATTTTTTACAGTGTATTATGCCAAAATATACCACAAAAACAGCCAAAAAATGAAACTTCAGACAGTGTGCAGATGTCATGACTTTGGGCACATCTACTAAAGTGAAGTAGAACATGTTATTATCTGTAAAAAGAGTAAGCTAACATTTTTTGACTTATCTTTTTAGTGCAAACCTGAATTACGATATATCTGACCTAAATTGGCACGGCAAATGCAAAGCTTATACTTCGCAATCCACAACACTGTCAGTCAGATTGGAGGAGCAGTCATTCAGATTTCTTTAAATTGGAGTAACAAACCTGGAAAATACGATTCATTGTCAGATTTTTGCAGATCATGTTTAAGGCTTATTCTGATTAAGGTTGGGCACAGTGAACTAAGCATGCTTCACTTGAATGCAGCACCTGTCTGAGTGGAGCATTGCAGAAAGAAACTCGTTCTCAGACTAAGTGACAAAAACAGAGAGAATGCTTAATTGAGCTATGAGCATAGTCAGAGTAAGATCAGCATGTAAACATACTGAGTGTATTGGTATGATGCATGTGTCTTGCAACAAAGTATAAAGATTTGTCTCTTCTTGACATTAAAATATGTTAATGCAAGTTTAGATTGCTGTACTTTTGTTTGTATTTCAACTGTAACATATAATCTGTCCCAGTCTGCACCACTCCCAAGTCCAGGTGAATGGAGAGGGTTGCATCAGGAAGAGTATCAGGAATTAAAAAAACAAAACAAAACACTGCCAAGCTACTCATGCGAACTACTTCACTGTTTTACACATAAACAACATAACATAAAAAGCTGTTTTGAGAGTGTCAGTACATTTCACCATTATATAATATTTATTTTTGTGCCTACTTTTTTAGAAAAGCAGAGCAAGGAAAAGCAATACTTCCTCCTTTAGTCTCAGTGTCAGACTTCACTTTAGTGAGAGGTATATAAAAATGATTAACTGACAGCTGTCATGTGCGATCACTATCAGGACTGCTGTGACTGTCATCTCTACTGACCAGAGTCTGTGGCTTCAGAAGAAGAGCATTGAATCATGGTGTTTTTATGTCTTTCTTTCATTTTTTTTCTATGGTTTTACAGCCTGCACAGCAGTAACACAAATGTCCACTGACATTACATAAGATATAACAGGATTCTTGCAACATATTTCTTTTGTAAGCCAGACCTTTCTAGAGTATTTTCACTGGCATTATCTGAAAGAACAATGACAATAGGTTGCAGTCACATGATGATTCTGATGACGCAAGAAGAGCAGATGGAGGGTAGGAAGAAAGCAGTTACACCTGAGATAGAGAAAAGCCTTTATTACCCTTCTACGTTCCAGTGACATCATCTGCAACTATAATCTAATATTACCATGTTCAAATCCACACCTAGCTTTGACAAAGTGGTCACAACACACAAGCATTATCACACATCCAGGTCTTTAATGGGGTTTGCAAGAGATCCTAAAAACCTTTATGGACAGTACCTTTATGGATGATACAGTGACAGAGTGGTTAGCACTCCTGCCTTCTAGATTCCCCTACCACCAAAGACATGTACAATAGCCCCCTTCCCCCCATGGGGCCAGGACTCCCCTGCAAAAGAGACTTGTAACCTCAGTGGGACTGCACTGGAAAGATAAAGGATAAAAAAAACAAAAGAAAAGCAAAAAACAACTACATTAGGAACTAGGTAGGTAGTAACTCTTTCTTCTTCTTCTTTTTTGTTTTAACTGTTGGAGCAACGGCAAACCATCCAAAACATTGACTTATTCACACACTGCCTGCTGTATTAGTAGAGTTGGTGACTGGGCCTACATCTGAAATTTTCACCACAGCATCTCAAGGAAGTGATGTCGAGAGCAAACAACCTATCAACTCTTTCTGGTTGGTTACTGAGCAACCAATCAGAAAGTTCCATGCTGGTTGAAACAGATAGCATGTAATGTTTTGGTAAAACAAAGTTCAATTACTGACTTGGAGCAGAAAAAATTTGAAATATTATATTATTTTATTTTCTAGTAAACTTCACCTAGCAGCAAGCTATACGATGTTACTTACATGATGACAAAGCTGTTTCTAATGACATGGGGAGTCTGTGAACCACTCTGGTCACATGGGGTTCATGCATAAAGCTTATTGGCACCGAAAGTTGCGTCGGTCTATATTAAAAGAAAATAAAAATGTCAAAAATGTGCCAACTTTTCCCTGTGATGTTTTAGATCACAAAACAGCAAGGTCCAGGTACAAAAGAAAAGCTATGCTACCACAGGACTCGGGACTCATTCTATTTATTCCACCAGTTGCTCTTAGCCTTCTTTTTAGCGCCTTTGAACTTTTAGCAGCGCCACGGTATTCAAGCCCGCGCCGCCGCTGCATTAGAAGCACAGGCCATTAGGAAAAGGTCAGCCATGCAGGCACATATCGAACACAGACATCCAACCAGTGTCTCAAGCTGCTCCTTTGAAAAGCCACTGTCGCGTTCAATGGCTCACCAAACATTTGTATTAATGTGGAAATCGAGTTAAAAGGTCAACCATTTTACAGCGTTCTTTTGTTTGGGAAGTGCGAGCGGGTGGGTACATGAGTTTTTATGTACGTGTGCGTGTGTCTGGACTCAACGTTTCCGCCGTATTATCCGTGGTGCGTCCTTGTCTACCTGTCCTCCCTCGTCTGCCTCACCTCGCCGTATCCATTAATCCATCACGACACGCCACGGCCATTCATCTTTTTGTCGTTTCTGCATCTGTCTGTCCTCCCCGCATTCGTTCGTTTTACAATTCATCTGTCATCAGCTTGCCTGGCGCTCGTCGCTCCACTATCATTTGCACCAGAGGATGAAGTTGTTACGACGCTGTACTTTTACTGCCCCGTTCCCTCTTGCTTTATGTAAAGAAAACTCCGATCCTTCCTTCATTCCCTCCTTCGTTTCCCCTCTCAACCTTAACTCCACGCCTCGTATCTCATTCCTTTTCTGTCTCTCACCTAACATAACCTTCCTTCCTCCCATCTTCTCTGTCCCTCCTGCACACATTCATTTGCTCTCCAATTCGTCTATCCATCAAATTGTCCCTGCTGTACCTCAGCTATCCTTTCCACACAGTATAAAGAATGGTAGTATTTTACGGCTGCCCTCTCCTGTCTTTCCGCACTCTCCTTAACTATCTTTATCTGGCCTCTGTCCTCCAGCCACTACAATAATATTTGGCTTAGAAAGCTCCGGCTTCTGTGTCTTCGCGGTCCAAGCTCAGCTCCATTTTGCTGCTGTTTTGACAGTCACCGCTACAGACAGACCCATCAGTTACGCAGGGAATATAATGGCGTGCTCGTTATCATTATCGTCCGAGAGCAAATTAACCTCCCCTTTACTATTCATCAATCGATTAACAATTTGGCTTAGAGGTTTTTAAAATACCGCTCAATTAATTTGTGCGTATTGGTCTTTAAACCTTTACTTTTAAACCTGGACTCCTGATTCTCAAACTTAACCAAGTACCATCTCATAATACTGTATATTTGTTACTCCAAGTACCACCTACATGTACAGTAATGGTAATGGACATAAAAGGGGTCTAAAGTGGGTTGAGCTCAATTTAAATATGGGTCTAAGGCAGTTTTAGTTTGATTTTAAAAAGCTTTATAGTGTTTAAGTTGGTGTTTGAAAGGTTTTTATACATTTTAGTTGGACTTTAACAGGTTCTAAATGGTTTCAGTTAGACATTAATATTTTTAACCTCTTTTAGCAGGGCTTGTCATTGTAATTGGTTTTAATTTGGATGAAATAAAATGGATTATGATTAAAATGGGCTCTCTCTAGTAGAGGATAATTAAGCTGCATTAAAAAAAAACAAAAAAACGGAACTATTGTGCTACTACTGTACTACTATTTGATTCAGATGAGCAAACAACAAATCACCCGCTATAGGCTCACCATGTTTTTCTTAGACCTTACAGCACCATCCATTTAACATGTCCAGTTATCCATGTAAGTATGCATAACAATGTAAACTTGATTATACATGTAATAATAATAATAAGAAAAATGTTCTGGGGCCTCATTTATCAAGCTTGTGTTTGCTCAAAAAAAGGGCTGAAGATGGTGAAAAACCAGCTCTGACCCTGCCCTATGCACATTCTGGAGACTTGGCACAAAGGCAACCCACACAGTGAGGTGATGAACTGAAACAGGTTTAAAAAAATGAATGATATGATCTCATCTCACTTTATTTCTCACAGAAACACATGGATTTCAGTTGTGCATAAACATTTAGCAACAGTACTGTTTTAAATAGAAAGGACTCTGTTTCTATTTTTAGAATTTGGCTCAATATTTATCTAAACAAAGCGGTTCACTGTGTGCCCGAGCGTCGAAGCCCCTGCACGTTCACCGAGCACACTGGCACTGGCTCTGTGTCATGGCCCTGTTGTGAAGCTCAGTGTGAAGTGAAGCAGGACTGATCACTGATGAATTAGTGGCTTGATTTATGAAATAATTATTGGGCATCATCCTAACTAGCTTCTAGAAACGGTCCATTCAGGGCTGTTTCGTTTGTAAGAAGCACTTTCAGCTCTTTTATAAATGAGGCCCCTGGTCTCGTGGTTTGAAATGTGTGAATGGCACCACTGCAGCCAATTACTCTGATCCTGCTGCGTTGTCCAACATTACAGAAAGACAAGAATAAAATGGAGTGGATGCTCATTAAAACTTTGTGGTTAGTTAACTTGACACCACTCATGTTAGTGTTGTCATACTCAAGATTGTCCTGACTTGAGACAACAATACATCTTCAAACTACTTTTTAGTCAGTCTTGTCTTGGTACTCATCTCCGAACTGTTGTTTCAGGCCATCATTCTTGTCACTGGATGGAAAATATTTATCATTTCATTTGAAATAATAAAAAAAAAAAATCTTTCTAACCCCTCTCTGTGGGAAAACTTGGTGTGAGGCATTATAGGCCTGAGCAGCATGAGTAGAGGTAGAAAACAGGGCTCCGAGGCAATAAGTCATGTCCATGTTGAAATTCATTTACAGTGCCACCAAATATTTACATGTTGCTCATCAATTCTGACACAGACCTCTCTCTGTCCCCCCAAACACAGCACACACCTGCCTTTTATACAAAGACCAATCAATTGGCCTGGTCCACATGGCTGAACCAAAACAAGGAAACATTTTACATTTCCTTCACAGTGCACTAGTACATCACCCACATTGGAAGAGTTCATTCTCTCTTACCCTGTATGCCAAAACAGAACCCCACAACATAATAAAGATGAAAAAGGAAAACTTTCCAAAATGGTAGGTGCTGATGATGTCATCAGTGACATCATCAGCATAAAAGCAGGAAGTTGCTGGGCGGCTCCTCCCCAAACATTTCCAGGTAAGTGACTTAAACATAAGACAAGGTAAGTACCAAAAAGATCAAAAACAATGGAACAATCTGACCAATGAGCCAAAACAATGAAACTGATTGTGTGTATGTGTGATATTTAACTGAATGTATGTGCGTGTATGGAAAATGAAGAAATGTAAACTAATAGGGCATACACAAACAAAACCAGGGATATGTAGGTGCCGCTCATTAGCAACATTTGTGAGTGAATTTATGAATGTGTGTTTACTAGTGTATTGAACATAGTGTGATGATAGTGGGACAGGGACAAGTGAAGTTTAGGACTCACTTCGTCACACTTGGACTGTATGAATGTTGCAGTAGTTTCCCCAGTATCTTGGTCTTGATGTTATTTTGTCCATAGTCCTGGTCTTAACCCCTGAAAGTCTTTGTCCTGTCTTTGTCTGGTCTCAGCTGTGACTTGGTTTTCGTTATTGTGGTCATGACTATAACAGTACCTCATACAATTATTAATACAGGAATAAAGCAACACTGGCAACTATCAATAAAAAAAGTAACCAACTGAGATTTTGCCTGATACAGAAACAGCAGAAACGCCAGAAACAACATCTCTCCAAATTACAATTTAGGTGTATATAACTCAATCTTAAGTGTTCAAATACATGCAAGTTTCATGTGTCCAGTGTAAAAGCAGCATTAGAGAATATAGTATTTTTTTCTAAAAGGAATTGAATCTAATATACAATTACTTTAGTAAAAGTAATAATATTATAAACTATTTTGACCCAGTATCGGATGCTGATTGTATTTCTTGTTCTCAAAAGCTGAACATCAGTGTGTTTGAACAGTTTTAGAGAAGTTATTGGAAAGCATGTTGTCTTCTCAAATATCACTTTGGGAGTCACTGACAGTCTATCGTGTCATGTAGATACGTGTACGTGACTGATTTCACTTTGCTCTTCTTTAGACAGCCACACAAACCTATCTTTGCGTTTGCACAGTGACGCAAGGATTATAATTGCTTTCTCATTATCTCTTCTTTGTATTATTTGCATATTATTAGCATGTGGCACCAGACCACAAGGCAGCCAGCCGGCAGAGGAGGAGACCTGCCTATTGATTGTAATGCGCCTGAAATTAGACTGGAGCTGTGAAATGAATATTAGATTTGTTGCTGTTTGCTGTAATTTTCCGCGGTGAAGTGTTCTGTCTTATTTGTCCATCCAGCACCTTGTTAAAGGCAATTCAAGGAGACAAGGAGAGAAATTGACTACGGGCATTGCAGCTTTGAAATCTGCATTCAGCCGGCGAGCCAATACACTTGACGTTTCCCATTGCTCTGCCTCGGCTCACTTTCATTCTTCCTCTTCACACCGTTTCTATAGACGTCGCTTGTACACTTAAATCTCTCCCATTTCTGCTCGGCCTCCTTTCCCTCACTTCTCATTTGTACCAATCACCAACAGCCATCCAAAAAATCCTTGTACTCTCAAACCAATTTTACGCTTTTGATGTATGATTTATTTGAAATCGATTGGCCCCCACGCTCATGTTTTGTTGATGAATCTGTCTGTGATCTGCCTGTTGCGTGGTTGTACCTGATATGAGGAGGGTCTGGCCAACACACAGCTCAAGGCCTGTGTGTGTGATTCATCAAAATCAATACAATTCCTCTCCACAAAGATTCTCTTATACTGTATTTGCACTCACGTCAGTATAGATTTATTCCATCATGAAACAGCTTATGAAATACCTTTGATACTGTATCCAAGTGTCCTCGGCACTCACGTCATGGACTATATTAAAATGTCTTTAGATGGAAAGCATGTGGTCGATAAATAAATACGGTAGCAAGACTCCTTCTTGTTTCTTGTACTGACTTCATCTTACTGAAGTTATACTGTAGTTCATCTGTAGGATTTTTTTGAATTTTAACTTTTGGTATTTGTCAATAATTACCTTATTAGAAAATGACAGGGCACCCTACATGAGGACTCGCTCCAGACTATCTGAGGGTGTTTTTGTATATGGTTTGTTTCATCACACTTTCTTATTTTATTTTATTTTACAATTTTATTTTTATTTTACTCTATTTTACTAAGTGAAATACAGCAAAACAAAGCCACCACTGTTTTCAAACAATTGTGAATGTTGCATTTAATGATTTCATGCTGTGACGCACCTTGAGTTGCATCGAGTTGGATGAAAAGGGCTACATAAAGAAAGTTTGATTGATTGATTGATTGAGGTACCCTTTCACTGAAAAGCTGCAAAAAATAGCATAATTGGCCTAGGTGTACACCTCGGCTGGCCATTGTGTGACTGAAACCATTAAATCAGAGCCATTTCTATAAAAGGTAATGCAACTGGGCACTATCAACTGCTTACGTCACACCACTAACATGTTTCAGCGGTCACACATTTGGTGTAAAGACTGGTTCACAGTAGCCCTAAGAATAGTGACTTTCCAATGAAATAATGCTCCATACGAAGTTGATCATTGAACGTATTTATTTATTTGTGTGTTTATTTTTCAGGTAGGATTTCATGGTTAAAATGGGCTCTATTTCAGACTCCAAGTTGGCGTACATATTGGTCATTGCTGCTATGACTAGGACACAAAAATGGAATTACAATTTGAAAGGAATCATTTGGATTACTTCAGGGTTTGCACCGAGATACACTGTAAGACAAAAACAATTCACCCTCACATTCATTGACTATGAGCAGTTTAGAGTCACCAATTTACATATATTTCTTTGGACAGTGGGAGACGTAATCCATGACATCGTTCAGACTTTAAGTCCTCGTCTGGATCTAGATACCGTTCATTTTTGTGACAATGAGCATGATTTCTTCCTGGTTGGATAACTGCGACACCTCCATTGTAAGAAACTCCATTTGAGCGACGACTGCTCATACAAACCACTTTATCTCCTAATTACAGGAAATGACGGGAAAGGGAGCAGGGATCAGAAAGAAGTCATACTGTGTTTGAAAGTGCTTCTACTCATGGTGTGGGCAGTAAAAGGGCTCCAGGTGTGCCATACATTTCAAACTCTGCAGCATCAGGATGAAGGATGTACAGGACCTGACCGGATCTTGTTTGGAAGAGTCATGATAGGTACACTGTTGCGGCAAATGAGCGGCAAAGCCTGATATGGGGCTTGACTAATGCCTGGAGCCTCAGAAATGCAGCTCCATTCACAGTGACTGTACATCAGGTGTGCAGTTCAGGCAGGCAGAGGCCACAGGGAATGGACTCAAGGAGAACCACGCTGGAGAACTGAAGGAGTGCTGTGTTCTGGAGCACTTTCATTTAGTGTAAGGAAAGATTATGCAATGAATTTAAAATTGGTGTGGATATTTGCTATGAGGGTGTTGTTGTAAAATGTGCTTTAATAATCCAAACATTAAAAAAAAAAAACAGTAATAATGTTTGCTTTCTAGGATTTGGGGGTTTATAATGCTTTTTTTATTTTTTATTAGTGAGCAGAATATAGATCAGGGTGGTGGAATGGTTTTGGACTTTGTGGAACCGGGTACAGAGTTGCTTTTTGTTGTTGTTTGGCTGTTTGGATGTGACACTGGTGTATATTTAAACAAACGTCCACTTGACTCTGCTAAAGCTGGATATCTATAATAAACTCTGGTGAGACTTAAAGTGGTACTGAGTAACTTTAAGCGGTAGGGTCCAGTCTTTGGGCCTATTGTGGTTTTTGGTTCCAGCTGAGGGTCTGTGTCACTGAGATAGGTGTGATTCTTCAATCTAATGTAAAAAAAACATTTAAATGATTTTGAGTAGATATATTTTTGGGCTAAAAGTTACTAATTATATATGTTTTAATGTATAAAAAAAAACATAAGTGTTATATTCAGCATTTCATTCTTACATCTTCCACGTGTTGGGGGTCACAGGTAACAGGAGCCTATCCCAGCAGCTTTGGGCCTGAGGCGGGGTACACACTGAACAATGGCCAGTTAGTCACAGGGCTGATATTTAGACACAGACATTAACAGACAACCATTTACTTTCATTCAACAAGTCTAGTCTCATTAATGATGAAAACTCACTGGATTATTGCAACTTTGTCTTGCCTTAAAAGAGAGTCTAACACATACCTCTCTATACAAGCTAAGGTGAGCTAACATTATTTTGCACTGTAATAAATAATAATTTCCTACTTAGTAGAGAAGGTCAAAGCTGTGTCTCTAAGTCGTTTCATTCAAACATGTTGTGTACAGTTTAAAGAGAAGTCATACTGTTCTCCCACAGAAACCTACAAAGCATTGTGGTCTATTTCGACTCACAGCCCCACACCATCCTCTCATTAGTTTTGCAAGAGTCTGTATCTTGTCTGTATTTGTGTCCTGTTGCCTATTTTGCACAACTGCAAACGTAGTTCTGTCTGACTTCTTTTACTTGATATTTGCTGCAGTTCGTCTGAGTCTAAAGCATTGGAACACTTGGATTACACTATTGAAAACCAATTCTCTGCTAATTTGCCCAATTCATTAGATCCATTGTACTTTCTTTCCTTTTCCTTCTTTGCAACTGTGGTTTCTGATTTGGAACACTGGGTTGCCTTAAATCGTCACAACGTCCAAGTTTATTTAACCTTTACAGTTTTGTTTTTGTTGCAGCCTCTTGGTTGACTTGATATTTATAACTTTCATACAGGGCATAAAGAAATGCAAGATAATACAATGTTTTAAAGCCGTCTAATGAACCTTAATGGAACTCAAGGCTAATATCTTTGGGAAGTGAAAAGCTGCTGCTGGTTAAAACTGTACAATTGAGTTATTTATTGCATCAGTTTGAGTAACAAAGACTGAACAGATGAATGAGCAGAAACAAGTCTGCACAAGAAAAGGTCATGAACTCAGCTGATGATGCGTTCGGATGCTGCTGGATACTTTGCTTCACAGAATGAAGCAGATGCACACACCATGAGCTCCCACAGTGAAAGTAGCGTACACAGCACCAGCTAAGTCATACAAGGTCGCTGTGATTCAGATGTGAACATGGCCACTTGAGAACTGTTTTGTAATGCTTCACTGGGTTTCACATTGACACGGGCCCCAGATTTGGAAGCATATGCAGGACCTTCAAAATGAAAGAAACATGGACTCTGTTGGCAAAAATCACAAGATGTATATGGTGAAAAACAATATGTCAAATATGTTGTTGATTGGTCTTGATTTAAACTCCTGTCTCCTCAATATCAGAGTCAAGAATGAGAAAAATGTGGAAAGTCTTGAGCACCGCTATTAACTATTGTTTCTTTTGCAGATACTAACATGCCAGGTACACTTTATATTGAATGTATCTTCATAAATATTCTCATTTAAATCATCGACTGCTGCCAAAGTTAGGTTTAACCTCCTGAGGCCCAGTTATTTGTTATCTGTTGTGTGTTTTTACAATGGGTGTAGTCACAAATTATATTTTGTTAAGGATTAATTGAAAAGTTAGCATTTTAGCGACAGTTTAAATAGACAAGAAGGCTATTGACCTAGAATGGGATATGAAGCTGTGTCCTCTGAGCTGCAAAATACACATTATATAAAAGAGGGGAAAAAAAGGTAGAAATCCAGATATGACATTCATAAATAAAAGCGTATTTTTATAAAAAGGGAGATTAGCACTCATGCCTCAAAGCAAGAATGTCATTGGTGGGTTGTCTCTGGGTTTATTCTCACTGTCCAACGTTGGTGAATTGGTGACTCTAAATTGCCAATACTGAATGAGTGTGTCAACGGTTTTCTGTCAGCGTTAGCCCTGCAAATAATCACTGATTAACCAGAGTGTACCACTGACAGTCAATGGAGTGTCCTCACACTCAAAGCAGCTGGAATATGCTCCAGCCCCAGTGACCAGTAGAGGACATAAATGAAGAAATAAAAATACGATATGTTTAAACAATATTTTATCACTTTAAAATAGTTGTAAATTATAAGACCATTAGTTCTATTAATTATAGTTTAAAAAAAAACAAAAAAAAAAAACTAAACCAACAATGAAATATCTTTATTAAAGTTTGATTAAACAGATTTATCACAGATTTGACAAGCATCTCTCCTACATCTGAAATAAAAACAGGATTGTTATTGGTCTCATATGATGTACAGAAAATATGACTAACTGTCTTTTATATCAGATTTAAGTGATGATTCACTCTTGACCACGGTGTTTCTCAAAGCCTGGCTGTGGTATTTGTAACGTGAATATTTATATATAAAACATGGTTGATTATGTAGCAGCGCTGGGAACCGATCCCTCAAAAGATTAAAGAGCTCCCATTTGATGTTCATTGCTCAAAATACAACATAAACACAGCAAAACATACACAACAAGTCTGGGAACAACTTGCCAAATGAATTATATTATACCGCTGCATGTTGTTTTCATCACAGTCCAGAAAAAAAAAATCCCCTTTGAAACCTACTTTCAGATGAGAATGAATAACAGTTTGCTTTTGAGAGGGTTTAATTATTACTAATCTTTGATGTGAGCACCAGAGAACAACCCATCTGGGGTCATTTTCAGTGCGCTTTGATGTTAAATGAGTTGTAAGGATTTAAGAAATTCAGAGCAAGGCAAAAATAATGTTTTATTTTCAAACACAGAGATCAGAGATTTTATACATGTTAAACAAATACATTTCAAATCAGTGACTTGAGATTTCCAACCATCTGAACTTTTATTTTTCCCCCATTCTTCAAGATGAGACATAAACTATTCTCTGTGATATGGTCATGTGTCTTTTAACAACTTGTTATTTTCTTCCTTTTCATAATTGACTTGACTGTGCTCAAATTATAAAAGGATTTGAGTTGCTGTGAAAAGTCTTTGTTCAGTATTGCGTCATAGTTGCATACAGTCTGCATGAACTTCTATTGAAAAGGCCCAGAGTTAATCAATAAAGACAATGCTGTTTGTGTCACATATGGATATTTAGTGTGAGAATCAAGCCATCTTTGTGAACAGATTAAATGTTTAAAATGTAAGTTTTATGAAGATCATTTGAACAGCTATACACTGGATACAGAGGTGCTCCTAGAGTCAGAGGGCCCCAGGGGTAACCTGGGGGGGCATGTAAGGTTTTTGAATTACAATCACATTGTTTTCTTCCTTTAAGTGTTCAAACCAAATGTATATTATTATTAAAAAAACAATAAAACAATACAAAAACAACAATAAAAAATAAAAAAAGTTAAAAAAAAAACAACACACATTTGTTTTGTTTCAGTGTAGGTTCGTTACAGAAACAACTAAATACAATATAATGGTGAAACTGGATATATTTGTTTTTCTGAGAATTTCTTGGACATTTTTTTAAGAAAATAAGTATGATCCAGTCAGCTGGTTGCTATTCTACATTTTGATTGCCCCAATGTCCTGCAAATATTAAATGCACTTAAAACAGAGGTGAAGGCTTTGGTCCAAAACTAGGCTAAGACAGAATCAAGGATAAAGGGGAAAAAATGTTTAAAATGATGCTGGGAACCAATCAGGCAGCAATTTCCAATATTTGGTGGCCTTATGTGATTGTGGCCAGTGGCAGTTTTAATTGTTGAGGATGAAGATGCTATGGCTGCTGTGCTTAACTTCAAAGTGTGGCTGAACTACTTTAAAAAACAGTGTTTTTTCCCTTAACACGCGATTCTGACTACAACCCAACCCTTTGCAGATGAGGTATTATAATCTATACAACAATAAGGCATTGTCCCTGAGAAGTTTGTAGTTGCTATTACCAGGAAAAATTCAACTAACAATAGAAATATGCAGAGAAATAATGCACCAAGAAGGCCAGCATGGTGTGTTTATGCATTTTAAAATCAACACAAGGTCATGTTTGTCATCAAGGACATTTTCTCTCCTATATCCTTTGCAGTAAAAGCTTCTATAAGAAAATGGTGTATGGGCCATAGGGGAGCTATTTCAAACCCTCGTGTCCTTATGGCACAATGTAAATTCCATGCACTTTTCAGTCCAGCCTTGTATTATGAATTATGATGCATTGTAAGTAACAAATAGCTTTCGGAGGCTTTTCATTTAATAAGGCATATGCAGTTCATCTCACGTGCTCAACCTGAATGTGTTTCTAATTCATTTTACTACAGTAACATTCATCATGCTGCAGTAAGGCAGACCATTATCAGACTCCACCAGCAACACTGCATCGTCGCAAATGTATTCAAATATATGTGTATTGTGCACATGCCATGTTGTAAATGATGTGATTATGTTAAGCGTTATTAGAGAAGCACTACTACACAATGAAGACACAACAGTTAAAGACACAGTGTAAAGAGGATAGAAATGTGCAATATATGTCATTGCTCATGTTTAGAGTGTACCCCCAGAGGGGAAAAAAACACACGCACTTGGTAATAGGTGTCAATACTGGCGTCTGTCTTTAGCTAATGAGGCACATATGGTGAAGTCTTGTAATTGTACTAAGAGGAAACTAAATATATATATTTTTGCATTATCGTCCACTCTTTTTTCTGCCGGTGTCTGTTGTAAACAAAGGCATTTCCGTATACTGTATCCTCACCTTGTCTCACAATGACCCCCGCTCATCAAGAATGTCAAGGTTTAGTCCAAACTCACGGGTAAATGACATTCACTCGATGTAAACATATGATTTCCTTTTTTACAGCAGTACTTAAACGCATTTAACCTCAGCTGAGTTACTGAACCATGACCGACGTATAAATTCCTGTGATTTAACAGAAAATGCAAGTGGAATCAGGCAGTGTGCAACATTACATTCATATACATATAGGATAATAAAAATCAATTGAATTATCTATGAAACCCCAGTCTGTTTAGCTACAAAACTCATTTGTGGTGCATTTGGACTCTGAGAAAAGCCTTCAGATCATCAGTCATTTGAAATAGACCCTGATTAATAAAGTGAATGAATAAAGTACTGTTAGATTTTATTTATTTTATTTATTTATTTTTTCACATAATAAATGCAGAAGTTTACAGAAAATAAAATGACAGAAAAGTGATGGAGTGTGACAGAAACCCAAAGGGGCTTATCCTTAAGGCCACACCCCTAAAACCAAATACATTTTTAGTTTAAATTGTGGGAAAACAAAAACTTCACTTCTGGTCAGATGATCAACAGATGAAAACCACTTTGATGAACAGAAATTCATTTCACCGCATGAAATAGTTTTCCAGTTTTTTACAATAATAAAACAAATCACAAGTTTTGATCTTTGGTATTTTGATTACCACACTATGATTATACAGTCCCACAGATTATTATTTTTATTTTTTATCATTAAAAAAAATAAAAAATTAAATAGTTATGATTCATATTTTACAATAAGAAGCTATATGCATTTTTCAGCTTATTACATAACATGCAAAAGGGTGTCCAGCTTCTAGTTCTCTCACAAGAAACAGCAGAGATACAGCAGCACTTAAAAATTCACCGCCCCACTTCTTGTTTTCCAGAACCAAATGAATAAAAGATTTAACCCAGGAAACAACATGATGCAACCCAAACGACTGCTGGTGCTGTTGTGGAACCTGCTGAGCAAGCCCGAACTCTGAAAACACCCACAAGAAGTTACTCTGCCTACATCTTAATAATCATATTCCTGTTTTAAATTACACCTTGCCCTTTTACACTTGGGTACACTCAAGTGGCAAATGGAGTTTTTAAGCTTCACTGCTTTACTAACTGAAAACCTATTAGCTGTGTAAACATTGAAAATGTTCTTCGTGTTGGCTTTTATCAAGAAACATTCATTGATTTTGTGTTTTTTGTGGAAAAGTCTCCCAAAATGCAAATGGTAACTCATTAGCCTGGCACTGGTCATGCAAAATCCTCCCAAAATCATTTAATGAGTGTTTATTCTAGAAGAATATGAACTTTTTTAACATCCATTACATATCTGCACTAATGGAAAATAAGTTTAAATACTGTGCAAAAAAAGTGCTACATTCTTAAGAAAAGAAGCTGGACCACATACTGCAGTAAGCACAAGCTGATTTTAGTCACTTGGGTCATTAATTGTTGCTCTCTCTGTTACTCATGGTCACTAGTCTGGGTTTTACTGTTAGTATGACTTATAGCACCATTGGCTTACTGTGTTACATTAAATATCCATAGAATCTCATCTCAGCAAATTTTTTTATCAGGGTTTTGGCAATATGAAGTATATGTATATTACTTTACATATAAAGGTCAAATGAATTTTTTTTTTGTTTGTTTTTTGTTTTTTACCAGGCAACAGAGGCCTTATTCATAAAGCTCAAAACACTTTTTTTTTTTTTTACAAATTATTATTTTTTATTTTTGAACAAGAAGTGATCAAATAGACAGTGCCCAAAACACACTTCACACTTTATATTATAAGCTTCCAACAACAGACAGTTAGTGCTTCTGTCTCTGCAGCACCGTAGCTCCTCTTTATGGCCTCTACCGTACGGTCTGGTCTGGACTGTAGCACCCCCTCATTCCCCTCTCACATTTACTGCATAAGTTGAAGAGATGTGGCACAATGCACACTTTAGCTTTTACTTTTTCTTTGAGCATCCGTCCATCTTCTTCTGCCTATCCAGAACCGTGTCGCAGGTGCAGCAGTGGACAAACAAACGTCCCTCTGCTCCAGTTCTTCCAGAGGGACACCAGAGTGTTTCCAGGTCCCCTCCGGCGTGCCCGGGGTCTTCTCCCTGTGGAACATGTCTAGAACCAACCAAGGGAGCGATACAGATGCCAGAGCCACCTGTCATGGCTCTTCTCGGTGTGGAGGAGCAGCAGCTCTACTCTGAGCTCTTTGCTGGTGACTGAGCTCCTCAGCCCAGCCTCCCTCACAGGAAAATCATTTTGGATGCTTATATCTGAGATTGTGTCCTTTCTGTCATGACCCATAGCTCATGGGTAAGAAATAGTGCCACACTGGTTTGATTTGATTTATTTGATTTTTAATAGTAATATAACCAAGACAGACAATTGCAAAAAAAAAAAAAAACAATCAAAGAATTAAAGAAGTTAGAGGCTCCCTCCTTGTTGTAATAATCACATTGTGTAGAACATCCCTTGACATATACATTCTTGCAGCAACATTCTCTCTGATAATTTCCCAAATGAAAGCATTACAATATTGTTATTAATTCCATATTGCGTTATTGTTGCTTTATTTGAATATTCCCACATCATTAAACACTAATGAGAACAGCAAATGTTTTAGGAGTAGCTGACTCTTTCATAATTTACAGAAACTTAATTTCGAACACTTTAATGCAATTTTCCTGTATTCCAATGTAGACTCAAAAACAGTAGTCTCATTGCCTGACCAGTTTTGAATGTAATCCGTTTGGACATTACTAAATGAGATTAGTTTGGTGACTTGATTTCTGACGTTGAGGTGATAAAGTGGCAGCGGCCTCACTCGGCTGCGGTTATTTTCCGTGAGGCGGCTGAGAACCCTTCTGGTGACCGTAAGTGGTTTAAACAGCAGTCTCACCTCTCGCCTGGCCCTCCACACATCAGAGCCACCGCAAGACAAATTACATTTAATGATAGCCTGCATGAGATGTGGAAAAAAGGGGTTCTGAAAAGAAAACGGCCATAGAATAAAAAGAGAATGTGGGTGGACGAATATAAAAGAAAATGTCAGAGGGAAAAGGAGGTGTAAAGGTAAACAGAAAAAAAAAAAAAAGGCAGAGACATTATCTGGAACACATTGTAGACTCAAATAGGATGGTGGGGGTTGTTGTTGTTGTTCAAGGTTGCTTTTAAGGCAGAATGTAATATGGATGTGTTCTGTTTAGGATAGAGAATGTGTTTGTTATTTTTAAGAGTAGTTTTAGTGGCTTTAAAGGTGATCCATCAACCCAAAATTTTTGCTGTTTGACATTTCTGCAAACGTGAGCAGTTGTGGAATAGTAATGTGTTTAATTAGGTTTAAATACTTATTTTTGTTCAATTTTTTGGTCATTTTAGAAGATTTCTACACAGGCTGGAGGTAGGTTGAAGTGGTGGATGGGACACACAATTCTTAGCACTTAGAAATAGTTAAGTCTCACATCAGGGACATAAGTTAACTAAAGGTTAAATCTGACATGGAAAACGAAGAACCCACTAAAATGATTTAGGCCGACATCTAACATATATATAAATAGCATAATCATGAAAACAAACATTGACTGTGCTGCGTCTAATATGCTCGAATACTCCTCTCTGAGTGGCTGACAAGTGTGCAGCAAACTAATGTAGACTGAACAGCAAGTAAGATAAGTTTATTCATAGTTTTATACTAGGAACCATTCAAAATAAACATATGCTGAAACTTTGTGTGTATTTAAAACCATCTACTGCTCTTCTCTGAAAAATGGTTGTATTCAGTTGGAATCTGGTAGAATTCAGACGTCAACAAAAGATGTGCCTTAACAGGAAAGAAAAGGTGATGAAAATATGATTGTTATGTCACGTTACGAATATTGCTATGATTATGTCATTATTTGCACTAAAATTGGATAATAAACTGCTTATAAGACAGGGAAGTGTATTATAGTGGTTTCTCAATGTTGCAATTTAAAACAGCACCATAAATGCTAAAAAAAAAACTAAAAAAAACTCCTATCAGACTTTTGGTTTAACATTTCTCACTCTGTGGTTAAAATCGCCATGTTTTCTGTGTGTTTGGATAATGACACGCATTTTTAGATCAAGTCAAGACAGCGAAAATGTTGTCATTGAGTGTATTTTAGTCCGGGCTTGTCTATAAACGGGGTTGAATAATTTCAAGATACGCATGTCATTGCAGCATAACTCTTGTATAATCCGTCACCCGCTAAAAATATGTATTCAATGAAAGGCCCTTACTTTTGCGTGAATCCATTTAGTGTCTATTTCATCCGGGCGTCTATATTTTCCTCTGCAGGACTTATATTGCATGTCGTTTATGGAGTCATTTGGAGATGTATAGACCTGAATGACTAATATATAAAGGCCGTGGCGCCGTAAACAATGTTCCTGAATAGTGTACTTACTGGGGAGCGGAAGATGAAAATGAATGGGAAATGAAGAGGGGCAGATGCAGCAAACAGCAGGGCCATCTCTTCTATTAACGTCTTGTTAAATTTTAAAAGTGGCTGTGACTGCTACGACTTTCTATCAACCTGTCTCCACTGTGGACTTTATCACCCCATTTACGGAGCGCGCTGGAAGGACACCGGTGTGTGCTCGTCCATATTTAACCCCAAACTGCTTTGACACATCACCCCCACATGGCGCATGTTAAAATAGACCTTTATCTAATGCTGCTTGTTGTGTCCACTTTCATGTCTATGTGCATGTGTGGGACGGAGTGTATCTGCCTCTTTCAAGGTAACAAGTCTTGGTTTATGAGCTTTATTTGGAGGTTTATGTGGCAGCAATGGGCCTGCATATATTTCAGCAGGAAATGAGGTCATTATTGCTTCCCTCGACACCGCACAAATACACACACACTGGCGGCGGGTAGAGAGGCATGAGGTTGCATACTTAAACACTGACACCTCCAAACAGATGTCGGTAATTTATATGGATAATCATTAATCCCAAAACAAACAGCGCCCACACACATCCTGCAGCATGTTGCTCCCGCTCAGCCGCTCGGCACATGGACACACGGTGAATTAATCGCAGCTCCTCAACGTCAAGCTTACTACTGTGTCTAAAGTCTGCCATGTGTCCTAGTGGAGATGATCTACGATGGTAAACAACGCTTTTAAAATGAGTCAGTTATTAAGCAACGGTGGTGCAAATAGGTGGATGGGTTGTTATTTTGTTATAGTCATTTATCTGTCAGTTAATCTTGGTTTACACAGAAGAAGACGTCACTTATCTTCAGTCTGTTTAAATTAAAAAAAGATCATGTGAAAGATTAGCTCTTTATAGTGACACAAGGAAGAAAATTTGAATTAAACTGTAACTATATATAATAGTATGAAATAGTCAATGGCAAAACATATTTAATCCAACTCACTGCCCTTTAAGCAAGTTATAACCCTTGACAGACTAAAGGTTTCAGCACATCATTCGTCAATGGTTCCACGTTTTAATAATGACTAATGTTGCAAAATATTCAGTGACTGTTTTTTGTGTTATATTTTCGTATATATCATTGTAATGCGGTGACATTAGCTAGATAAGGGAATTTTATTCTGCAAAAACTAGAATTTACAATTTGGATTCTCCATTAAAGCTAAATGAACACTATTTTGTTTTTGCCATCCCTGTCTCAGCCCTACCATTCTCCCCCAACAACAGCATAGTAACCTTCCCTGCTTCTTTTATTTAAAAAGGGAAAACCGGACCAATTTTTCACAAAATGCAAATAGATGACATTAAATTGGAGTTTAGAGCTTACCTGAATCTTTTAGCTTTGGAGTTTACCGTTGTAGACTGTAGCGATCTTGTAATTATCTCCTTCTCGTTAAACATTGCATCGAAGCATTGCCAACATTTATCTATGTTGAATTTGCTGCCCGTTTCTCAATTTTTATCTTTTTTTGAGCTGTTTTGTTCTAAAATAAGATTCTTTTGCAATAGAATAACCCATTAATCATTCTCATCTGTTAAAATCCTTAATTATAAAGCCTGGGAGCTGTCTTAAGGTCTATTTTTTTCTCAAATAATTCCTATTACAATAAACTGTTAGGTGATTTATCTGTCAAACTGAATGCAACAGTAAAAAAATGAGGTAATGAAATACATCTAAGCATGTTGCCATTTCATTTTTACTTTGCAGTTTGGTCAACTTAAGGAAAAGCATGTAGTTTTTGGTGGCATCTGGTGGTGAAATTGCACATTTACCCTTCAAGTTTGGGTAAGCTAGCTTTAAAGTTTGGTGAATCTATTCTGTTCTCCCAAATAGAACCTTGATTACTGTTTTTTTGAATATTACAAACACAAAGTGATGAGTTGAAAACATTGCACATGCTACCTTATTAACCACAATAAAATGAAGAGCACGACAAAGCTATTTCCCATTAGCCTCTGCACAGACCCGTAATCAGCCTCAATCCTGTTTGGCCCACTTGGTTTTTATTGCCATCTGATTTCAGCAGTGTGGAGTGCCACTGGAAACTTCAACAATGCTCTCTCTTGTTGAAGTGGCCTTTCTCAACACTAGGCCTTTGTCGCCTCTGCTGTGGCTGGAATGTTCCCCTTTACTGGAATTGAGGGGGGATAGGACAAAGACAAAGATACTGATGACAGAGAGGAAAGAATCCCATCAAAGACTGGAAAGAACAGACAGATGGAGGCAGGATGTAGTGGGATCTGGCAGCCGTTCGCAGAGTACTGCCAAGAATATACAAGTGCTCATTCCAACATAAGAAGTCACAGAGCAAATTAAGTGATTAGTTCCTTTCTGTAGTCATGCCTAACTGTGACCGTACTCAGTAGAAACACTCCATAGTCTGTGACTTTGTAATGAACCAGGGAAGCTAAGGAAGACTATAGAGAGTGCATGGAGCCAGAAGTCATTATATATTTGGAAACAGATCAGATTTTGGTAAGCATGAAGCAAAGACATAGAACAATAGATGCAACAATCAGTCGTTGTGGAAGCTATATTGGATTGCCAAGATAACCTACAAAACATTTCATTATAATGCCATAGAACTGTGTGTCTCATTCAAGATAAGAACTCCTATATTTTAAGTTTTTGTTTGGCTGGACGTCAACATCCTGACATGACTGACCAATCTATGTTAGGCCTATATACTGTTACAACACTAAAGACCCTAAAATACATGAAATCGTAGCCAAAATTGGTTCTAAAGTAAGGGTAAGTTCTGTTCAGATGTCTGATTTCCACCCATAGACCTCACTAACACTTGCCCCTCGTGCTCCCTAATGTTGCACTGACTTTACAGTTGGAATTAACATACACCTGTAACTACATCAGTTCAGAAGTAAGAGCCATTTTTGTTTAGACACCTGCTCTTGTCCCATAGAATTTGCATTGGAACACTTAGCCACTATTGCTCTCTAATGTGGGCCAATTTCAGCAGTTTACCCCAGGGTCAAAATGTACTGTTTTTATTGTGTCCGGACAGTGGCCTCTTGTTTGTTTTAGAACCTGAATAGCTAGTTCAAACAGTTCCTATTTGTAATTTTTCATACGTTGTTCTAGTCTATTAATGGCAGTGGTGTCCTCTGATCATCTGCAGTGGACAGTTAAGTACAGTACATGGTTGAATAAGCATAAAAGTTGTGTAAAAGCTGTTGTACAAAAGCTTGCGACTACACTTTGGGTTTGAATTTGAATTTATTTAAGGATATTCCCTTGAGAAGCAGCATTTCATTTTTTGAGGGGGCCCAAAAACACAAAACATTGAAAAATTATGGATTATAAACATACACACACTACAAAAATACACATAACACAATACAACTCGCTCCCACTTCCCAATTCCAATCTAACCCCATCTCAGAATGCACACAATTACAAATAAATACTGTCTATCTTAAAGTTAAAAAAAAAATCTGTACAAACAATGCAGAAAGCAACAGAGTGAAATTAGAAACATGAACAGGAAGTTTTAAAATAAATAAACATGGATGACCTGATGTGACTCAATGAAGTTAAGGGTCTGAACTAAGAAGGTAACCTTTTCGAAGGTTGCCAATCAGCGCTGATCTTCTATGATCTTCTATTGATCTTCCATCTATGACATATACTTGTGGAATATTAACGTGAACATGGGCTGGTTCAAAAGAGGGCACCAAGATTTCCTGTCTCCGTAACTGAACCCAAACCAGCACGGAGCCTGTTGGGTTTGAAAGTACTATCAAAGAACCGTTGCATCATCATCAAGTAAAGTGGTCCCAGAGTTAGCTCCAGCCACAGCTTGTATTGGCATTAATGCAAATAGGAAAGACATCAACTACACTCACAGTGGAATAGTCCATCCTTACTATTGCCACTCTTAGTCTGTAAAATGGAGCTTTGAAAGTATGACTTCAAAGCTAACAGCGGGCGAGATGGCATCAATACCGAGAGTCAACCACCTCCCAAGTGGGGTAACATGAACATTGATTGACCTGCTTTAGTTCCAGAGTAATCAATAATATACTGACGACCTTCAGAAAAGTGAAAGTGTCTTCAAATAAAGACACTGAACAGAAAAAAACAGACGTAGTATGGTGATGTTTATTGAAAGATAATGGGAGCCAGTGTATCGTAGAGGCTTTTCTGACTTATGTGTAAGATTCCTCATTGGATTTGATCCTTGAATCAGCTATTTTGACTGTCTATGAAGGAAAAATGAGCCAGACAGACTGAGCTAAAATATGGAGGTGAAGGAAAGCGCGTGACAAAGAGTATTCCACACGCTTGCCCAAGAGGTCAGCTGGTTATTCCACCACGGTGCCTTTAAGACATAAAGCCTGAGATGACTTATGAATGACAGAGTTTAAAGAAGGATGGAGAAGGAGCGCAGAAAGAAGGACTAAGATCGATCAGAGCGGTTGATGAACCTGGTGGACCATTAAACTGGTTGTCAAAGACAGGGTTTCTGCCAGCCAAAGTTCCACCGCGCCAGAATTTACAGCAGGCCGCGGCCCTAAGCAGCGCCATAAAACAAGAGGCGTCCATTGTTGTCCGGGGAAGACCTCTGACTGTAGGACAACCTGAGCCAATGGTGGTGATGATGAACAAAACAGTGATGTAAACTACACACACAAGAGTCTCAAATGAAATGCAATTGTGGATTCATGAGCAATGGCAGCAACAAACAGATGCAAAATATATAATACATATTTTTTATTGACAAAACTGGTTAAGGGCCTCCCACTTTTATTTCCACCTCTTTTTTTTTTTGGCTCCAATGTAGACTCAAGGGCAAGTAATACAACACTTGCATTTTTATAAATTGAAGTACAAATTTAAAAAATCATACATTGATTCATTTTTGCTACAATCTTATCCAAGTGAGGCTTTCAGTTACTTCAGTTACCTTTCCAAAGTCAGTCAAATGTTGTTTTTTCCCTGGTTATAGCTTTTTGATCTTGTTTTCCATTGACTTCTGATAATGTAGGCTATGTTTTGAATATGTGAGTGTACATCTTTTTGTTTTTGTTTTTTGCATTTAGAATTTTTTGCAGAATTGTAAATTTTGTGGTGACCTAAAAGACTAATGCCACCTTTCTATTATAAGTATTCTTTTCTTTCCTTTTTATTTTTAGCAGCACAAACATGAATAGCATATTTACAGTGTGTGTTGGTAAGTTAAATTTAAACTTTGCAATAATTTACAATGTTACAAAGGCAAAAAGACAATTATTTAAGAGCTTCTGTTTTCATACACTTAACCCTCCTTGGTCCTTGAACATTTTTTTGTGTTTTTATGATTTTATTTTTGCATAACTTTGGCTGTGGCCAGGTTGTGTATTTTGGGGTTGATTTTAGTAATTTTTTTTTTTTAATAATTTTGTTAATTTTTTATTAGTTTTTTTCTCTTTCAGGTCTTTCATACAACTTTTAAACTAAATAGTATTGCCTGTGTCCCGTCTGCATTTTTTTTTTTTTCGCCTTTGACTCCCATTCAAAATGCATTTTTTCAACACACTACCGATGCATTTTGATTTCTATTTAAATTTCTTCATTCCGTGGTGTTGAAATGTCTTGATGTTTCCATGGCAACCATTAAATGAAAGGTGGAGCAATATATATACAAGCAACTTTGCACAATAAATAAATATTGATCAGAATCATGGTTTTTTGACTGTCCCAGGCTCGAATAGTAATCCCCCAAAAATTCACATTTGCATGTATGGGATGGAAAAATAAATCAAAGACACTTTAATCATTAAAACTAACTAAATAAATAAATATCTGTTATGTATGGTGAGGACTGAAGTTGATAATAGCTTTCATGAAAACAGGAGTAAATATAGAGCATTTTTTGTGTCTAAGGTACACAGGTGGAGCACAAATTGAAGGGCCCCCCAAGGGTTAAGTTTAAGGCAGTCTCTCAAGACTTATTTCATTCTTGAAAATACATCAAACATTCATGACATTTTCCACCTCTGCAGGCAAAAAGCTTTTATGTGTTTATTCATGCATCACAATCACAGTAGGCTATCACAATAATCATATAAAGAATTATTATTGGTAGTAGAGCTGCAGTACATCTAAGTGGCTCTCAGGATTGTGCGGAGGAATTCTCAAACGGGGCCTTTTTAATGACACTTCTACTGTCATTCCCTTCAAATCTCTGCTTGTCAGGAAAGTCGAAAACTACATTTTTGTTGTGCAAGGAAACGGGTAATCTGAGGGGAGCTGACACATTTCTGAGGAACGTAGTGAGCTGTCGCCGCCACGAGACTGGCGAGACAATAGAAGCACTACTGGAAATATAGGATCAAATATTCATATCATATCCTGAAGAGCGTTGGCGCTGAACACGACTTACATATTTCAACAAAGGCGAACCCCCCAGACCGTTTCACATGCTCTTTGTACAGGAAGCACCTTTAACCTTTAAATATTTCAGTTTCGTGAAGTTTCCTCATTTATTTCCTCTTTCTTTTAACTTCCTTCTTCTTCTTTTTTTTTTATTACTGGGCCACCTGCAGATTTGACTGACACCGGCGCATTTGAAGTGAAAGCAACAATTTGTTTTATTCTTTTTGAAAGCTACGACCTGACACAGAATATATCCTTTTATCTTCAAAAAGCACACCGGTGGGGGCTGGTTATTAAGTTGCCATGTGAAATGCACAAAGAAAGAAATGCCGTCTGCTGAGACAATATTTTACTTTTCGAAACAGCTGTGGAGATATAATACTGCATATAACGTGACACCAAATAAGTGGTATTTTGAGTTGGCTTCAAACACATATAGATTTATGGTTAATGCTGTTGAAGCTGTGTCTAAAGCCGGCAGCTTAGGTTCTATTTTGATATTGGTAAAAAGAACACCTCCCACTCTCTGCAGTTATGATACAGCATGGCAATAATGGCTCTTAGTTGCCTCCTGTTTTGGATGCTTTTCCGATGGAGCTTGTTACTACATCGATCCCCATTTACTCACTGAAACCATGGAGAGTAATTACTGAACTAATAAACTGTGAAGTCAGACATAATAACAGGCAATGGGCAACGGTTTAATTATCCAGATATTTGGAAGAAGGTCAGTTCAGGAAACATGAAACTTTTTCTGACTTTCATAAACACACACTATTTCAGTTTTGGAATAATAAGAAGCAGTTTCAAATTGGCTATCAAATTCTATAGATATTCCAGAAATACTCATTTGTAATGGTTTTGTAACAATATGTGAGGATGACGGTACAGATGTTGTTGCTGCTAGCTAGTAATGCTAACAGCCAGTAGACTACTCTGGGATTATAGCCTTCTAGAAGAGTTAGCGCCCTCACCACTTTCTTTGTGTTGAGGCATTTTGTTCACTATTGTAGCAGTGATATGCATATTGCAAAACAAGGGCACCTGATTGTGTGGATGCCGAGGACCCATCAAAATCATTTTACATGTCAGGGTAAAGGTTAAACAGTGTTGCTTTAGAAGATTTAAGTCTTATTATGTGAGTACCTGTCACAAGCTGGCGTTTCATGAAGCTTCTTGAAAGTTCTTCATAGGAGACTGTCTAAGAAGGCTCTACGTGGGATTCATGAAGGGTTCTCAGACAGCGTGATTCATATTTGCTGTGTGCGTAAGTCCATGCCGCTTGCCCCTCATTGACATGTCATTCAAATGGAATTGACAGAAGAATTGTCAATGCTCATATATGGACATAAAGCTTACTGAAAGTCTGTGAAGGCAGCGACAGTTCACCAAACCACGCCTTGATTGTGTAGTGCTCCTTTAGTGGATTTTTATCAACTTTAGGGTTAAAAAACAGTATAATACACACAGTTAAAGCATATTTCAAATACTCAATAGAGAAAGTAAATGAGTGCTTTTAAATGTGCAAGTCTCGGGAGCTATAGGAGGGGAGAAAGGAATGGGCTGCTCCACAACAAGTTTGAAGAACTTTTTTCAGTTAAGAAAACATTGGTTAAAAAAAAAAAAAAAAAAAAAAAGCCCAATGAAGGGTTTAAGATGAATTCTTTGTGCAAGAAGCTTCATGAATGAGGCCCAATGTTCTCCGATTGGGATAATGAAATAGTTGACAGGCAAAAACTGACAACAGATTCCCCAAATATCCCTTTCCTTCATTATTAGTTGAGGTTTGTATGTGTTCTCAGCGACATAATGAACAGACACTGCTAAACGGAAATGCTGACAATCGTTAAATTGTAAAGTTGTACAAAAAGTATTCTTTAATGGTTTGGGTCAATAAATTCAAAACACACACAATGCACATGACTTTCAAATCATTCCAGTAATTATTGGATTAATTATTAAGTAATTTGTTCATCCAATTAGCCTCTATGAGCTTTTCCTTGCATCATGAAATGCTAAGTAAAAACACATTTCTGGAGAGAGAAGTCACTTACTTAGAATGCATTTGATGTGTTTTTGTGCTAATAGACACCCAGCCAGACAGAAATAAAATGGTGGCGAAAAATGACTGAGCGCACATCCACTTCCATTATCACCTGTCAAAAAGACGTCGTCCTTCAGATGAAATGCCACTTTGCTGGGCTGCAGGGGAGTGTCAGCATGCATATACACACTTCTAAAGAAAAGTTCCCACACTCAAATTGGGTATTTTTTTCCCCTGTGGCGTGCTCCGTCTCTTTGTACGCACTACTAAATAAACCTGCTCTCAGATCTTATACATCTTTTGTGTCGGCTTCTCCACATTCCCTTCACATCCTTCTTGTATTCATCGATGCCCTTTAGTTGCACACTTCCGGATGCATGTAAATGCGGATGTTGTCCCTTTTTATTTACATTTGTATTTGATTTCCCATTCGCTTTCATCTCGGAGCATATTTGTGTTTGTGGACGTCAACACTGGAAGACAGTGTGTGTAATTTTCTTTTTGAACTCCTCCATGTGAATATGAATGATGTGTGTCCCTGTTTTTCAAAAAATAAAATGTTTCCTTATGCAACCATAGGCATGTATGTGGAAATCTTTGAGCATTATGTATGTATTGAGTGATTCAGGGATAAGTAGGACACCTGATCCCTACTGAAAGATTAATGTCCAGTAAGGAATAGAACAGGGACAAAATAATAACATGGAAATGTGTTGCATTTTCATTGTAACTCTCAAATGTATGTGTTACATTTAAAGTGAAGCGTATTTGAAGAAAAAAAAATACTTGCAATTTGCATTTGGACAGAGGGAGGAAGCTGGAGTACACAGACAACCCACGGAAACACAAGGAGGACATGAAGACGCTGGATAAATCATTTTTTAATTTTTTGAAAGCATATTACCAAAAATAATACAATCATTTGACTTTCTCAGAGCATATCAGTCTATTTTTCTAAACATAAATATCATTCATTAAACTTAAAAGGCCCAAACTGTTCAACACAATGTTTACAGGACAAACATGGACAGTGAGAAATGAATGAATGAGGAAAAATGTAATGATAGATGAGTTTGTCAAGATGTGCAGTAAACACACACACAACAGATAAAAGCAGTGGGACTGAAATTGCATCATCAAATGGAGAAATCTGTTCATGTTCATGTGTGACAGCCCTATCTCTTTTTCCTGTATGATCCCCATAACTCATTTCTCTTTCATTTATCTCTATCTGTCTCTAATAAAAGGAAAACACAAAGTTGGTTTTCTTCCCTATTTGTTGCTTCCTGTGTCCAGGTGTGATGTGAGCGAAAGGTGGTGATATGTAAATCATCTGGTGGAATAAAATAACGTGCCGTGAGAACATTATGGTCTGTACATAGACAAATGATTGTTGACATGTTTGTGGTATGACGAATGTTGAGCAGTATGACTTTATATGAGTCCTTTCAACATTTCCATTGGCAGAAATCACCATTTAATGTGCATATGAACCCAATCAAGTAATATTTCACAGTGTTAGCCACACAAATGTTACGATATGGTGCCTGTTTTGCTTATATTTAGGTAGAGCAACTATATTTTACTATAGTAACATACAAGTATAATAAATGACCTACTAAAAAACAATACATACAACCTTGAAGTCCTAGTTTTGTCCTGTAGAACTTACAGAGTATAGATTTGGGACAAAATTGAACAACTTGTTGTATCTTGCCAATCAATCAGAATAGAATTGAATACTTTAAGGTTTATTTCTAGAGTTCCCTTAAATAGAAGGAGGGCATTCATTTTTAATGTGCCTTTAATTAAAATATAATAGTGTGACGTTGCTATTACATTTGATGGATTAGGAGAGAGGAAGAGATTTACAACATTCTGAATACCTGAGCTACCTTAAGCATGCTTCCTACTAGCCCTAGACATTATGTAATCACACAAGCATCGATGGAGATGGACTGTTTTTTCATCCATGTGTTGTAAAGGTTTTACCTCATTTTCCAAACACAAAGAAGTGTGTCCTTGCTCCTCTCTTCATATCTCCACACAAAGCTGGATCCCCGTCTCTCATTTCATATTTGTCACCTCCGCTGTGCTCCAGTTCTCTTCCCTCCTTCACAAGTCCTTTTCTATTCTCCTCAGCTCTCTGTGCATTTCTCCGGCCCTTCTCGTCTGATGTTCTTCATTTTATCCCCTCTCATCTGTGTCTCCTTCAGCGGTTTCTTCACAGCTTCTCTCCTGCACCGACATAATAGTCTGTATCTGCTCCATCCACACGAGAGGACTCTTAAATATCTGTCTCTGTTGTCATCCGTCTTCACAATCAGTTTTTCTTACACTATTATGAGTTTCTGTTCTAACATCACGGCCCTTTGTATGGCTTTTCTGTGGCTGAAAGAAGGCATAGAGCAGAAAACGTGATCAGAAACAATTTCTCGATGGCTTTTGTAAGAGATAACTTCATGTAATGTGATAGTTTAGTGCTCCATAGTTAAACCACTTACATTACTGTTTCCAAAAGGTGTTAGAGGACCCATAATTGAAAAAGTAAAAGTTTTGTTTGGTCAGTGTATTTATATAGGTTTGGTCTGATCTTACATGTATTCCTAGGATTAATATTAAAATGAATATTGGACATGTACTAGGACTCAACAGTATTTATTTTATTTTATTTTATTTTATTTATTTATTTATTTATTTATTTATTTATTTATTTATTTATTTATTTATTTATTTATTTATTTATTTATTTATATAATTTTATTACCTCTTATTATTTATTAAGCTCTTCATGGTGAAGCAGCTCCATTAATGCTGTTATAAACAAACAAAGAAGAGCTTATGTATAATGAATATTTGCACATCTGTGGTAACATAATCAATAACAATGCCTGACACGCAGATAGATATTATTTGTAAAATATTCAATTAATAACGTACTATGTGTTCTCCATCAATTAGATCATTTTAATCAAGCCTGAAGCAAATGCTGATGGAAGACCTGAAAATACATTTGCATGTCCTCGTATAAGGTAACATTTTCCTCTCTCTTCTTGTTTGCTTTTATAAAATCACCTTGAATTACTTTTACCTCACTTCACCTTTTGTCCTTGCGTCACAACATTGTTATTTAAAAGTCTCAGTATCACAAGAAGTGACAGGAGTGAAGGATTTTATTTTATTTTTTTCCCATCTGTCAGAAAGCAGTGAAGTCATCAGTTGCTGGGTCGGTCTAATTAATGACCAAAACATAAGCCCCATGAGTTCATCTGTAGACTGTAAAGAGCTAATTGTTTGCCACCCTTTGCTCTGTTAGTACTTCATGCCTCAAGGTGCTATAACTTGTTTGCACTTGATGTCACGTCTTTAGAAACACTGTGGCGTAAAGTTCAGATCGAGGACAATGATACTACCGTCAAAATGCCAATATTTTGCATGGTTTTGGGTTGCTCCAACCAATCAAACTTAGCAAACCAATTTGAGTTTCCAAGGCTTTTTAAAAATTGTGAGAAACTGACTCAAATGAGTTTAGGATGTCAGGAGAAGTGGGGTGGGTAATACATAAGATATGAACATAAAATATAACAAAATATATAAGATAGAACAGTCACCTTAGAAAAAGCTACATGACAGAAACCAAAGTCACTTCCCAAACGTTAACCGCTGTTTTGTTTTGTTTTTTGAGTTTTTCCTCACCCTGATGGAGGGTCTAAGGACAGTGGATGTTATCTATTTCTGCCTGTTTGTACATTTACTGTCTTTTGTTTTTGTGAAGCCCTTTGAGTTGTGAAACTGGGCTATACAAATACAATTGAACTGAACCAAAAAATTGTGGAAGGGTGTGTGGAGCTAAACATAAATTATTACACAGCATCTTTTTAAGCTTCTTTAACCCTTAGATGCAGCTTTGAAGATCACACTGACACTAAATCTTTGACACATAAATGTGTGCATGAAAATTCAAATCAAATGTATTTATTTATTTATTTATTTATCAAACTAACTAACCAGTTCATTCATTTTTAACATTTTAAACCCTTAAATTGCCAAGTGATGCAGCTCTGTTTTTGATCTAAAAAACACAAAAGTGATTCATTTTCAGTATACTTAATGCAAACTGGATTACATTTGGTTTGATCATTGCAGCTTGGTATATGTGAAAGATTAGCAGCAGCATTTATCCATATGCATTATTATTTTTTGCTCACACTCACACCTTCTCTTCTCACTTTTATCTCCATTTGCCCTATACGGTAAAAATGAAGTAATCAGGAAGGGAATCCCTCAGGGCACACATTTAATTGCCCCGAGCCTCAAATGAAGTTGAGAAATGAGCATGTTTCATACGTTTATTTGTGCAGGATCAAAAATAGTATTCATTTAAATTCAAATAAGATCATCTGAATCTTTTCCATGTGCACATTTACACTCAACGCAACAACAATATGCATGAAAGAAATGATAAAATATGCTGGAAATTAAAGCCAAAAACATAAATGTGCTTAAGTTTGATAAAGGCTTAACTGTTTAATACAAACGTTTGTGCATTATGAATCATATCTAGATGCACATTGTTCTTTAGCTGCTGTTTATTGTTCAATCATTCTCAACTATAATTCATCGCCTTGTGGACAATTTTTAATACTTCTACCTTTCCTTTAATGTTGAGATTTTATATCTGTAAGCATTTGTCACATTTCCCTACATCTGACTGAACTCAAACTTGGCTACGTTAGATCAAATTTGCTTTGACTTTTACATTTTTCCTCCCCTATATTCTCCCACAAATTCACACACACACACTGTTATGAAATTGCACTTTTTCTTGTCTCGTTTAATGTCGTCCTCTCCTTTCTCCATCAATCTCAAACATCTTCTCCTTACAGCCTTCTGTGAGACTTGTATTCAAGCTGGAGGACGCCCAAACCAAGCACCTGAATGTTAACTAGTTTTTCCACTTAATAGAATATGGGACGCAGTGAAGATCAAACCAAGGTAAAGTTGTCTTTTCACACTGAACTGAAGTCCTTGCTCACTCACAATGACAAGAGAAGTTGCTTTCAGTCAAGCTCTCGACACTTTCTTCTGTGTGGATTATAGGAACTGAAGAAATGAGACTTATATAACCAGAACATGGCTGAGGCAATCCACACAGTAATTAAATTGGTTGGCAAATGTTACGTTTAGCAGTTAATGTCATCTTTTTGCATTACAGAAAGACAGTCACACTGAATTATATAACCCAATTGGCTGGTATTTTGGGTACTGTATTTTCTCACAATCCTTCTTGGCTTGAGTCTTTGAAGATACTGTATGTATTCTGTTCATATTTCTACAACTGGGGTCATTTTGTTTAAAACCAAATACTTTTATCATCACGGAGCGTCCTAAGTAACTCAAGAATCTGGATGTTGTGGGTCTGTCGAAAAGTTTTTTTTGTTTTTTTTTCAATATTGCATGTTAGACATTGTGTGAAACGTCATGGGATCGATGATGTGTGGATGGGTGAAGGTTCTTTTGTGTCGGTGCTGTTCTCTCTGTTCACCATGGTTTCTGCCGACCTTCCAAAGACATTCACTTATAGGTGTATCAGCCACAGAGAACGAATATGTCTTGGTTGACATGTTTTAGCAGCATGTGGAGGTTCCGGATAGTACCTCAAGGTTGGCAGACTGGGTTCTCTCTTTAAGAAGACTGATCGGAGAGTGTGTTCCAACAGGACGATCACACTTCTTAGCCTCCCCGGGAAAGTGCACACCAGAATACTACAGTAGAGAATCTGGCCAATAGTCAAACCTTGGAAAACCACAGGATAATGTCAGAGTAAGATCGTTTTGTAACATTAGCTGGTCACTGCACTCCAGACCAGCTCTATACACTCATAGGTGTACTAGAAGGAGCATGGGGGTTCCCCAAGCCGCCCACATGTGCTTTGTGGACTTTGAGAATTCATTCAACTGCAGGATGGCCTCCTGTTGGGAGTGCTTCTGTTTAGAGTTTAGATCTTCATTCACATCGGCAGTGAGTCAGACCTGTTCCCTGTACATGGTGGACTCCAGCAGGGCTGCCTTTTGTAAAACATTCTGTTCATTATTTTTATGGAAAGAATTTCAAGGCTCGACCAGGGGTCTAAGGCAATCCAAGATCCTTACTTCTTTTTCCTCCATCAAACCAGGACCCTCACTGTGTACTGGGACAGTTTGTATAGCTGACCAGGCAAATGAAATGTTGAAAGACACAATACAAGAAATGTTTTCAATTAAAGCTGATTTGTCTGATACTACATTCCCTATACACTGACTATCCTCAGTTTTAGTTGATTTGATGTTTGAGCACAATATCAGTCTATGTATTTGATTATTATTATTATAGCAGAAGCCTAATGACTACATTTTCTTTTGGGGCTTGAAAGTATCACCACCTTATACGTTCATTATTTATGGCCAGAGAAAGCTTTCCTTGATTTTGCTCATCTGACATTATAAGATCCTGAACTTTTTTCTTGTTTTGAGAAATTTCTTTGTACAAGTTCTAAAACACATGCAGGTACTTTTAATTTGAAGTCACTGATATGATGTATCTGCACTCAACTTTAGGTTTTAGAGTGGAGTTAAAACCTTTTCAGAAGTGTTATACATCATTAACAGGCTGTTTTCACTCAAAAAGCAAAAGTTTAGTAACAAAAGTAGAAAGCAACAATGGCTGGAATTACAAGCTTTCCACATATAATCATCAACATCATACAACTTGCAAATTAAGTCTATTTAGACGAACCGTATGGATCTGTAGCTCACAATTAGAAAATGTTTCTTCACATAACTTCAAACATGAATTTGAAGTTCAAACTGACGGCTTTTGATCTGATTTGTTTGTTTCCGTCAAATGAAAGCTTTGCAATTTTGTTGTGAAGAAAAATCACATCAGCGCTGATAGCTCCAAACTCCAAAGTCCTCAAGTCCTACTTTCCTACTTTCCTAATAAGTACTAGAAGAACACTTTTTTGACCAAAAAAAAAAAAAAAAAACTGCTGTGATTAAAGTGACACTATAAAAGACAATACAGTATACACATAATGCAATCATAGAATTTTAAAGTTTTGATTGCACACTTCTGAAGGAAAGAAAATGTATTCTGTTTCTAATTTACAGCAATCGCTGGTATGTGACATAAAAATAATTTCACCTACATTGTTCAATGTAATGGTTATAATATGTATTGTTTAAATGTAGTCTGCAGGTCCTCCCCTTGTAACCATGGGTTTACTGTGGCCACTATGGCTTCCAGAGACATCCATGCATGGTTGAATCATCCATAGAGAATAAAATGTCAGTGGTAATATTTGCCTGTCAATAGACATCACAGAGTGCTAGCCCTGCAATTAACTGGCTACTGTCCAGAGCGCTTGGATAGGGTCCCGTTCCCATGACCTATAACAGGTATGAGCAATCGAAGATGAATAAAGGAAAATGCGGATTGTCTGTATGTACTTTAGAACTTTAGAGTTACACCAATAAAACATACAAATCATATGAAATCAAATGAGACACATACAATGTCTCACCCCTACAGGGCCCTAAAACAGCAGTGGGACAATATTGTGGATCTTTAATGTGGTCTGAAGGTTGTGCCATGCAGAGGGAGCAGAAAAAGGAGAACATCACTAGAATGAAGCGTTTGACATATATTCCCTTATGGTTAAAATGTCGTTTAAAAGAGTTTATGTGCACGGTGCAGGTTTGATGACAGATGTAGTCATTTGAACTTGAATTTCAGTCTTACACAGAGAACTACCAAAAATAATGCTTGTCACAAGGCAAATATACTCGTGGTCTTCCATTTTTTTATGTTAGCTTATGCACCAGAATGTGATTCATTCTGTAGAATCCAAGGGGTTTTAATATCCTCTCCCTTTGAAGTAGGATTTGTCCATATCCATTAAAATGCCATGACTCTGTGTTCCAATATTTATATGAAACATAGCCACATTATCCACAACGGCTTCATTTAAATGTTTCAAGATCAAAATGCTAAAAGTGGCTGAATAATAGATAACACCGCTAAAGTCCAGATTGGAGCTGAAGTGTGAAGATTACATTGTGCAGAGAAGAGTGTGTTCTCCTCTGATGTCGACACCAGCCAAATCTGCGACTGGATAATTGCTTGTTATTTTCATGACGAGACGAGAGGAGAGCTTGACACCCCGACACGCTGACAGATGAAAAGAAACATCAGTCTGGTCCAAAAATAAAAACAAAATATATTGTAATTATCTTAACTCGTCAGACGTCTTGCACAAAAATATATTTTCTCCTGGTTTGAAATCCCCCGCAATTTCATACTGCATTTTGTTCTAAGTATGATTGTCACATAATAACACTGTTTGGGCAATTAGCACAGCCTTCCAAGGGAATTACTTTTGCACTTCATTAAAATGAAGCACAGAACATAATTGTGTCTTTTTCCATTTTCCTCCCCTGAATGGTCCCTTGCCTCTGTCGTTCTTTTTCCTCAAGAATCTGTCTCTCACATCCATATTTAAAGCAGCTGCATCCACACACACTTCCACAGAGATGCATTTGAAATTGCAAATAGCTCAGAAGAGTAAGCCCCTTGCATCTCCGGGGAGATGAGACGAGGATTCAAGGTTTTCACTTTGAAAAACAATACACTTATTACGGCGTTTTGCCTCCAAAATGGCTTCCTGCTCACTCGATCTTCTTCCTTCGCTTGGCACAGATGATTTAAAGGCTTGTTTCACACAGTCAGGAGTATCTTCCCTTCGCAGGCTGCAGACTTAAAGAGCAAGTGTGTGTGGAGCGTCTCCTATGACCTTTACTCACTTTACAGCGGTGTGTGTGTCGGCTGTTTATGACAGGTTCTCCATGGTGCATGGGTTACAAAGCACAATGTTGGTCAAATGTTTACGGCAAAATAAAAAGTAATAACTCACTGTTTTCTTATTAAATTATGACTTTAAAGTGCACTGAAGAAGATTGTGGAGGGCAAGGTGTGTGTCAAATTGTCTTATGTGAAAACATAAGTTTTAAAACAAACAGTTTAGTACCTCTGAAGGCCTCAGTAACTTTTGTAAAAGCATAAAGACATCCCACAGAAGGAACACTAAAAAGCCCATACTGTGTGAACTAGTGTATTTTCTTCATGTTATAATACAGTATGTGATAATCTGAAAAGGGGCAGTTTTACACTCATTCATAAGGGTATATGAATTTCACTGTTCCAGTTACTATCCCTGTCCTAGGACACAACAGTGGCTCATGGGGTAGACCCAGTCATCTGACTGGTGAATGGTTGGTGGTTCAACACCCACTCCTCACATTGATGCCAATACACTGAACCTCTAGTAACTGGGGCACTGAAGTGTAAAGCAAAAGAAAAGCACTATATAAATGTTGTATATTATATGTTGCCTAGAAATGCAGGAAGCTAAATGAATATGTTCATGGGCTCAGTTATGCAGCAAACAGTTAAGTTATGGCATAAGCCATTTCAACTTGACTACAAACTGCATTCATTAGGTACTGTACTGACAGAAAAATGAAGGTCATGACAGACATTACTGGTAACCAGTAGATCAGATTTCACTGTTGTTTGCTTTGACTTGACTGTTAGGATGTTATGTTATACAGAATAATCTGAGAGAGCTTCCACAGAAAGACAGAAGAGACATTCACATGCATATCTGGTAGGAGACAAGGGCAAAGAACCCCATTATAAGAGTATCAAGGGGTCATTTTATCCAACACCATGAGTTTTAACAGGCACTTTGTTGTCAGATCTAAAGTATGTCCATAACTGCCAGTACTGGTACACCATTGCAGTTAGTGAACTCACACATCATGCAAGAATCCAGCTGCTGCTGAAGGTGAATAACATGAGGTGGACTCGAAAAGTCATGGAATCTTTAGAATTTGTTGGTTCATAGTAAATGCAGGTTGAGTGCAGATTGTAAAATAATTTGATGATGAACATATTATTATTGTAACCACACTCTCTTCCAGGGCAAACAGTAACCATTGCAACAGCCCTTACTGCTTTAGGAATCTATCATTGTTTTATATAGCCTACTTTGTGCTTAAATAGTGTAGTATTGTTTACACTGTAATGGTTTAGAGGACATTTTCATATCTTGTTTTGTCAATACAGCCAGGGATGTCCTATCCTAAAGCTTCGTAGAAAGTGTTTCTCAGTACGTGAAGCCTTTCGTGACCCTCTATGTAACTGCACATTAATCTAGTGAATTATATTCTGCATGTTGTGTTCCTCACTTCTGCGCTCTGTATGATACAGACTATGAGTGCATCTTTGAAGACACAAGCAAAGCACTCGCTGAGGATGTAACCTTTGTCGGCCTCTGTTTTCCTCCTCCTCTGTGCTGACCCAAGCTCTTTTTACTTTATTTGCATTACAGCAGAGTTGAAAAATAGCACAGAGACAGCCTGCCGACTCAACATGACTAGTTAACACATCTTACCTCCAATGTGCTGCAAAAATTCTCAGCATCAAACAAAAGCAAGACTGGGCCTTTTCCTCTTCACTTGTCTGACCTTACATGTTGTTGTTTTTTGTTTTGTTTTTTTCTTCTTTTCTGGTGGAACTGGGTCAGCAAACAAAAGAAAGCTGGTTTATGTAGATGGTTGTTTACAAAGTGACATCATACCCATTTATCAGAGCAGTGCTTGTCTATTTTAAAGACTGTGCCCTTATGCATGTTCACTCCCACAGTATGAAAAACACATGAGCAGGTCAAAGTATTTGCTGATTCCTGAGATGTTCTAAAGTTTGCAAAGTTACAGGTCACATACAAATGATTTGCAAGACTTAATGCATTTAAATTAGCTCACATACCTGGTTAATTAAAGCAGCTAATTAAAACAGCTTTAACACATCCTATTTTTTGAATGCAATAAAACGTTTTGGTTTTTTTGGTTTTATCTAAATCTATTAAATAAAAGATGTTACTGTCAATGTAAACTAGTAAACACATACTTTTGTCAACACTAAAATAATAATTCTTAAATGTGCTGTATGGTATGGTGTGTTGTGTCTCTTAATGTGAACCTATGTGTATTGTTATACTTACTGCTGCATTTATTACTTCTGCCTATCATTGGTCTTGAACAAACAGTTGTTCAGTTCTTTGTAATGACCTGTTTGGTTCTGTCTTATGTTTGTGCAGTCTTCTTAATTATCCGTATTTTAAGGCTACAGTTGAAAAATAGACTTTTGGCTAACTCTGGCTTTTTTAACTCATGTTTAATCATGTGTTTTATGAAATTGCATTGTCCCCTTTCAAATAAACTAATCTAATAAAAAGACTAGCTCAAGTGACACAGGACTGAACACAGAGAAGTGATAGTGCCCCTAGATGAGAACCAAAGTGGGATGTTTTTATCTACCTACACCTTACGTTTACTGTCTGTTTTTAAAATAATTGTTTTTTATTTGGCAAAGACTCTATAACCACCAAAGCCTTTTTAGTGTATGGTAAAATGAGCAGCTGCTTTAATGAACATGCAACAGTATGGTTAGGAAACATCCTAATAGAATATGCATATGATTGGGTCAATAGATGTGCTTGTGTGATGTGCTTTCATGTTTATTTCCAACATTTTGTACAGTTTATTGAAGTGCAGCACAGTGTATTGTCTGTACATTTAGGCCTCCGTCCTTGATGCCGCCCACATATACACAGGAATTGTGTACAATGAGCCTGCTTCAATTTCAATAAATAATTCCACATCTACAGACTGCCCAGTCCCCAGACCCTTTCACCTGGCGTTGATAGAAACAGACAGATATAGAGAGCTGTAATTGAGGGCACACACACCACTGTGACCTAAGCCCCGTCGTCAGAACCCCGTCCACTTTGGACCCACATTATTAATGCAAAGTGGATTTTGGATCGCCATTACTCGGCTATAATTTACTCTGCTGTAATGCATAGTGCAAAGCTTGATTATGAATTACCTGTAATCATTCATAGGTACTAAGTTGTAAGAGGGTAATGATGTAGAATAAGTTATTGCTTTCAAATGCACTTGAATCATTTCTGAGATGAGACACTTGGCAGTTGGTCTAGTTGTTAAAAGATAGCGTTGAACTAAGGGTTGTTAGATTGAACCTCTTCGAAGGAGCCTCATGTAATTGTTAAATACCTTAAAAGAAAAGTCTGCAGTGCTGGTATTAACACGTTCTTAAAGTTCTGGCTGTTAAATAAGTCATTTTGGTTTTTGGACATTTTTTGGATGTCAATCATTTAAAGGTGGGGTGTGTAGTTTTTAGTCATTTTTGGTGACATCTGGAGGCGAAAATGCAGGTTCCAATTCCACACCTCACATCAACTCCTAATTAGAGCGTGTGAACAGCATACAAAAACATTTTACACAATGCATTAAACAAAGACTCTTATTATGATTATTAAATCAGCGTAGAGCAGTGATGAAGACATTCTTAGCTGGTCAAAACCTGTTCTTTTTTTGTTGTTTTGTTTTTTAATAACATGCCAGCCTCTACAATAACAGCTTCTACTTCTTCTGCTTTTTTACTTGTTTGGGTGCCTGATTGGTCTTCAGATTTGCATTTTACACAATGCACCTTTAAGACCTATAGGACAAGAAGGGATTTGAGAAGATCGTTTCCTAATTTTTTCCAAAATGGCAGTCACCTAAAAACGCGCATTTCCTAATGTTTATAGTTAAACATGATTTATTTTATTTTATTTATTTTATATTTTTGGGGTATTTTTATGGTCCTGATTTATAGTCAGTCTTGTACCTCTTTTTTAACAGTCCAATCTATAAACAAAATGGGATCAGATTTACCATGGCAAGACTGGAGTGTTTCAGTAGGTCTCAAAGGTTACTTAAAGAAAGGTAAAAATGTCAGGTCAGAAGACTCCAAATGTCCACAGTTGAAAGAAGTATTATCTTGCTCAATATTTATGCTTCGGTTCTGTTTGACATTGTCATTAAGTATTAAGGCATCACAAAGCATTATCACAATGTTAGTATTACAGCCAATGTAGCTAGTGATGCTAATACATGAGGTTCTGGCTGGGGAAGAACTCTGAGTCGTCTTTTTAGTTTCTCACATTAAAAATATGACAAAGGGCTACCATTTAAATTACCTTATTGGCTAAACCCAGAATATAATTAAGTTGCTAACTAAACATAATTTACCACATTCTATAACAACATATAATTCATATTGAGCTAAGCTGAGTCTGTCTGTCTATAGTGACTGTAAATGCCTGATGAATATGAATGATCCTGTTTGTCTCCACTGGTTTATTTTCAAACCCAGCCAATGTGACCTCTCCCCAACAAGGCCTGTTACTATATGGAGTAACAACAACACCCTGCTTACATCATCATGTCACTCAAGGTAGCATGACTGATTGGGGTCAACTGCTGGATGTCTATGGGTCATAATAAGCATGCTGCTCATTGACCCGTCCGGAAGAAGCTATATTTAACAGAGAAGCAGACTTCAGAAGAAGGCATTTACCCGCATTTAAATAATTCCAACAAAATTATTGATCTACTTTCTGAGCTCTAGGCATTTTTATTAAAGCCAAAACAACATACGGCCTGAAATGCCTCCCATTTGCTGAAAGAAGACACATTCTTTACAGCGAGCCAATGATTTTTTTAAAACATAATATTTCCTAATTTTCCTAAATGGGCTCTTTAAAGTCTTTACACCCATTTCTGAAGTTGTTTCTTCTGGCGGCAGCTGAAGCTCCAATCTGTTCATTCATCTCTTGTCTAGGACTGCCGTTTCCATGGCAACCGGTCCTTTATCAAACAGTAAAATTGCCTGTGTACAGTCATCTCAGACTTAACTGGTAAAGTAGGAGTAAAACAACATTTGCTGGAGATTACATCCGACAAATCAAAACATAATGAAGCCAATTACCATAATGTATGTGAGCGCAGTTTGAGTGACAGTTTAACAGCACATCCTCACATTTTCATTACAAGAATCCAGAGTATGAGACTATTTACAAGAATATGAATGGTATATTTTAATGTAGATGTGCTGCCAGCTCATAAAATAAAAGTTTTGAAATTAAAACATTTATGACAGCATCATAGTGGGTGTATTAACAAAACCAAGACGCAATCACAGACCATATTCAGAAGCAGTGGACCCATAAATTGGTCCTGTGCCAAAGTAGAAGTGAGGCATCTATCTGCATCATAAAAGCACAGAAAATGACACTACTGTCTTAAGAGGCTTATCTTTTACAGACACATATTGGTGGCTGCCCAACTTTTAAGAGTCAAAACAAGCAATACTCTGCACTGTTGCTGCCATTACCAGAGTGAATACACCCTTACATCATTTATTTAAAAAGGCACTGAGTAACATTTTGTACAGTTATCTTTTAACAACTGAAAAAAGATGTAAAACTGCTGACTGAGCACCTACAACGTCCAAAATGTATGGATTATGTTGTTTTAATTCTCCATCAATTTATATTACCGTATTTCCCGGACTATAGAGCGCACCTAAATATAAGCCACACCCACTAAAATTTTAAAGAAATATATATTTTGTCACATATAAGCCGCACCGGACTATAAGCCGCCGATATCCAGGCTGAGAAATAAGAGGGGTTGAGGGTGTCAAAATATTACCGTATTTTGCTGTTGTGCGTCTTGGGTTGCATGTGCTAAGAATAAAAACTGGTGCTTTCTTGTTTGTACTGACTATCGCTGCCTGTCTCGTTTTTGCACTTCCTGCTAGAGCGCCCCCCTGAGGGCTGAAGAAAAATTCATAGAAAAGCCGCATCTCTGTATAAACCGCATGGTTCAAAGCGTGGGAAAAAAGTAGCGGCTTATAGTCCGGAAAATACGGTAATGAAATGCATCACTGTTAAGAGTGTTCAGTTAGTGACCTGTCCTAATCCTTTTGCTTCTTTATCCAATCAGTCGAGAGAACTCAGCAAATAGGCTATCTTGTTATCCACTGAGTTTCGAGAAACCATACTCTTTTGCCATTTGGTTTGTTGTCACTGTTTGATTTGAATGGATGGATTATGAAGTAATGAGCAATACTGCTTCTATTAATTTTATTTAATTGCCAAAATCTGAAAAAGGTTGTGACAAACTGGCCATTGTCCAGGGTGTATCCTGCCTAAGGCCCAAAGCTGCTGGGATAGGCTCCAGCCACCACTGACCCCTAACGAGACTAAGCCGTAAAAGATGAATGAATGAATGCCAATATCTGAATCACATAGTTTCCTTTATTAACACACATGCCCAACCAGGCTATAAAATTGCAGGATAACACTAAGACATAATTCCACACGGCTAATTTACATGAACCAATACATTTAATTAACATGGACAAGGCATGGTGGACACAAGGTGGCATAGCTGTTTATGTAGGCATCATCTAACCTCTGTCATTGTTACTGTGAAACAATGCGTACAAATATTTCACAACCAAAAGCAGTGCAAAACAAATCGACATTTTCTACACTGGTCCATTCAAACCATTAGACAAAGGTCAGGCAGAATAACAATCAAATCTAATGCTTTATGTCTCTTTAGCTTACCGAAGAGGCTGAAAAGGCACTCGCACTGTTACTCATTTGATAAGTGTGTTTATTTGCATATAGAGTGGGTGGGAGATTGCATCACAAGTGGTGCCTTAAGATGCAGTTAAAGATGCATTTACTCGTGTCCATAAACATGCTTAGAGCTGTTATACATGTCAAATCTAAACAGCACTGTTGAAAATTTAATGCATAATAGTCCAAACTTAAGCTCATTCACCAGTAAGTGTTGAGAGCATGTGAAACGATCATTTTCTCCTTCCAAGTCAGTTCGAGCTGAGCGCTGCCGAAGATTTGCAGCTGTGTACATAAATATGAAGGGGTGAAGGGAATGTGACTGTGGATGATCTGCATAAAGAGGCAGGGAGAGTTCATATTTCTGAAGTTTGTGCTGCATTTCTCAATAAAACATCCCCCCCTTGAGGTCATTATTGTAATTGCACTTCAGCCTGGGACAGAAGTGCAGACCGCAAATGAGCACAGGTGACAGTAGGTTGTGTTATACTCACTCAGTAACTGTAAATATGCTTTTTTTTATTGCTGGGTGATCTACATTAGCAATATTCAGTGAAAGTTCATTTATTAGCAGTGTTTATCTCAGCAGTGCAGAGTTTGGTTTGAAATATTTCACGCTTGTGTAGGCCTTTAGTAAACATCCTAACAAATAGAACGAACTGTAGTTTAATGTTCCCCATTACGCTCATTTGTCAATTTTAATCATACTTGAGCTTTGTCCAGACAATGATATAATAAAATCCATGCCATGTAATTTGTACTGACAACCAATCAACAGTGTCTGTGATGTCTCTCACTTTCAAAGTCTCCATTTTGTCCATCCATATCATGACAGGGCCAGATCCTCTAAGACAAAATGCAAAATGGCACTTTCCGTGTTTTCTAAAGAGCCACAGTGCTGTTTTCCACAAGAAAGGCACGGACTTGCCTCATTGCCTATGTCTTAGTGGGAGTTCACAGTCACAGTGCAAAAACTGGTGAGGAGAGGACTTAAATTAGCTGTACAGCCTGATCACCAAAATGTTACCGTAAAAATGTTTGTATAATGTATACGTCTGGCCTCTGCTGAGTTTAAGCAGATATTTAAGAGAATGACACAAAAGTGTGTTATTACTCAAAGATCCATCACTAAACAATATTTAGTATAGTTACTAACGGATAACTTTGTCAGACAAATTAAAAAGAGAGAAACTGAAGTAAAACATTGACGACACAATAAAGTCAACGGTGTTAAGTCTAAATGTGACCAGCTGTATGGCTTCATTTCCTCCCTTTACTGCCCTTGACACAATATGCTTCTTTTCCTCCATCTTCCTGCTGCAGGTTCATTCAACATGTTTGTGACTCTCATTTGTGCTAAATGAGTACCATGAATAATGCAGAATGACTCGGCCCATTATAAAATATAAAATAAAATACATGTTTTTGTTGGTTCTGTGCTGTGTGCATGTGTCATGTGAAAATATCTGTGCGCTTTAGTTTATTTACTGTTTTTTGTTTTTGTGAAGCCCTTTGAGGCAATTGTTGTTGTGATAGTGGGCTATACAAATAAAATTGAATTGAAATTGAATTGAATTTAGTTATGTGTATCTAAAGCAACACAACAGTTTTTATGGCATGACTTAAGGGTGTTTAGTAAATAAACTGCTAATCAAGCCACTTCCTGATCAACAAATAGCAAATTAATCCTTCACGCAAAATGGGTTGAGTCAATCTGGTCGTAAAATGTCCAGGACATTTTCAAATCTTAATTTTCATGCTGTAAATTGTCAGTATAGGTTGTGTGCTTTAAAATTATATGCATTGTTTGTTGTCTAGTCCACAGTTTTGAAAAGTCTGTGCCGCTATGCCCTTGTCTCTCAGCTGAGTTTGCTCTGAATGGTCATACGTCCCGACCTTGGCTTCTCCTTTTGGACGTCATTCTTTTAGCGGTCCATTGTGCTTTGTGTCAAACTTACTAAAACATACTTCAAAAAGTACTTACAACATCAATTGAGCCTTGAAAAGACTTTGGAAAATACAATCTTTAGGAGAAAATTAACTGTGGCTTTAGAGCATTGCACGCTTTTCAAGAACAAAAAGGACCTCACAAAAGCAAAGAAAACAAATAAACTGAGGTCATTTTTACAGCCGAACTGCCTTTAAGACTTGATGAGATTTTTGCTCTCTATTTCCAGTTTTGACGTTTATTTTAAATCCGACTGTGATGATTTGCGAGGCCTTGCGGGGCGATGAGGATGCTGACGTGGTGTGACTCATTCATCGCTGACTCAGGACAGAGACAGTGAGAGACATTAGCTATTTAGGGGCTTCATCCATTCTAATTCCCCACTGCACCCGTCTTTAAATGTGTGTGCATACTCAATTTCTAAGTAGTTTTGAGTGTGGGTAAAGTCTGTAAATGGTCTAGTGGAAATATATGTTTAATCAATAGATTTGACTTTCATTTGTTATTAGTAGTGTTTTAACTGAGATTGGTATTGAGACTAGTCTTGAAATGACATTTTAAAAGTGACCTTGTCTCACAAGTGCAAACAATTAGGCCTTGTTTCCATGTCATTTGGAGGATCTCAGCAGAATCATATCCAGACGTTCTCTTAATTTTTGTGTTCAAACATGCAGCACTTGTTAAAAGAATATTTATACAATTACTGAGATAGTGTTGGTGGTTTTACAGAAAGTCCGGGGGTCAGGACATTGTGTTGGAGCAGGATCTGATACTTCGGTGATCAACATCTTTGCATTTACAACATAAATTTCACAGTCAAAAATGGATACTCCTTCCCAATGACATCAATATGATGATATGGATAATAAGCAGTAGTAGTATTCAAACATATGCCTGACATATCCTAGAAGAACCATTGCGTACGCGCTCACTCTTGGCGCTATTCCAGAAGAGCTGCAGATGTCGTTCATACATGGCAGCACAGTGGCAAGGTGGTTAGCACTTTCACCTCACAGAAAGAAGTCCTGAGCTCCATCATGTGACCGGGCGAGGCCTTTCAGTGTGGAGTTTACTTGTTATTGGTTTTTTTAAGAGTGCTCCTGTTTCTTCCCAACCTTGTGCTGCAGCTGGATTTGCAAGATTTGGGATTTTTAAATCCATCTTGTATCGCGCCAAGCAAACTGCTTGAGCTGACAAACCGTGGGCTCACTGGACTCTTGTGACCAATGATGTGGCAGTACGAACAGGAAGAGGTGGGTTTTTAATTTGACAAAACCGCAAGCGCCCTCTTCTCTTTGTTATCAACATGGCCACGAAGCTACAACGTCAGCGTTGATGCTGCTATTGAAACAGTTTTATCAGAAGTAGAGAGTATTTCTTCTTTGAAAGAAGCACAAAGAGTGGCACGTCATATCGTTGCTATGATTGGTTAAAAAAACCTCATGGAGGCGGATACTAGTAAGTGCTTCATCCAATCACCTACCAGAGTCAGGTTAGTTTCCTCCACTAACCTGGAAAAACATTCACACTAATCCTCTGGTCCGTGAACACAACCAAGATACTGGCTCCAGATCTAGAGAAGGTCCCTGTGCCCCGTCCTGGCAGGTTGTGGAAGTGACACCAGAATAGATAGGTTAAATGGTTAAATGCAGAGAACAAATCCACTTAATACATGCCGACCCCCAGGAGCTTGTACTTTGCAGAGAGTCAGCAGAATATCATCCATGTATTATCCTCCAAACCTTATCCATAAAGGCCTATGATGAACATAGCAAATGCAGCTAAGAACATGCAGAGGTAGTGCTTAAGTTAGAAGCCTTTTAAATATTTTATACAAGTTCCTCAGCAAACATTTGTCTGTCCAATTACCAGCTTTATGACAGTGAAATGTGGATGTCTGGGCCTATTTAACCACAAATATAATACTTTACACAACAGACTATTTAAATTTGTAGGAGTTTTATGAATTAACTTTATGTATTCTGCTTTGTCTTTATTTCTTCATCAAATAAAGTCATGTTTGGAGCCACCTCAGCATTTTCGAGTTATAAAACTGTAGTAAAAACAGATATCTAACACCTTAGACACAATATGAGCTATAGGTTTATTTTGGACAGTGTCTGTGGAGGTTTTCAATAATTCAAAACATATTCGAGAAAAAGTTTCATGCATTTTCAAACCTACATCCAGATGCCTTCTTTAAACCTTTTCTTGATATGTAGATAATCTTTACTTGCTCTTGCCCAGCTTCAATATTGGGCATTCCCTTAAGGTCTTTTTGGTCCTGGTACACTCCGGTCAGGTTAGACTTAATGGGAAAAAAACAAGCCTTTTAGTTCCACAAACTTTATACCGATTGTAAAGTCCTGCTTTGGACGCTAAAAGAAATTACCTCTTTGTGCTTGCCACTAAGATTATTGAACCTGAACTGGTCATTCTTGATGCCTAATTGAATTAAGTTCCAGAAAGGCCACACAAGTAGCACATTAGGACTAACTTTTTCCCAGTTTTCATTACCTCCTCACTTCACTTTCTGCTCAGTGCTGTTAAAGTCTGCGGCATCCCTCTGGGTCAACAGCACTGTATTATCAGATCCTTCTCCACTCTAATGTTGATGCAGTAAAGCCGGAGAATGCTAACCATAAACCTTTATAGCTCTAAGCTGCAACTACAGCCACACATTCTGTTTGAGGAAGGGATTTTCAGCAACGCACACTGGTGTAAGCAGATGTTCAAATGATTTTTAATGAACAGGTGATTAGATGTCTTTGTATGTGAATTGTGACTTGGAGTGGTGGTAGAAAAACCCTGAGTTCAACAGGGTAGAAACCGTAAAACACACAAGTTTCCATGATCCCTAATCTCAACTGGTCCAAATATTGTCATTGTCAATGGGGTTTTGAGACAAATGGTAACTTTCACATGAAGCATTGAGACAAAAAAGTAACTAATACATTTACGAGGCTCATGAAACAAACTGCAACTGTTCATTTAAATTTGAAACAGGCAGTACTTTCCATGAATCGTTGAGGAAGGGTGCATAAAAGCAGTTGGGGAAGGGAAACAGGTAAAGAGCGTGGGGTGAAAAAAAGGACAAGCTGAAGGAAGTGAAGGCAAATGAAAACACTGGAGGCGACGGAATTAAGAGGAAGAGGGGACACGAGAGAGAGGAGGGGCAAAAAAAAACAAGAAACCAAAAGTAGATGGATGAAACAGAATGACTGGGAGGGATGTATAAGGAAAAGTACAAAAGACAGAGTTGAAGACCAGTGCAAACCAAAGCTTGAATTCGTCATTTAGATCTGTGGTGTCAAACTCAAAGTGGTGAGGGGCCTCAATAGTTAATAAGAATCCTTTCAGGGGCAAGCGACACTTGGGAAGCTTTTATTAAATTTTGAAACAAAGGTTTCATCTTCATTTAACTCTTACAAAAGTTATCTTTAACATTGATTTACTCCTTTTATGGAAACTGGTTTTAGTTGGATTTGAACAGGTTTTATTTGGATTTGAGCAGATTTTAGATAGATTTGAGCAGGTTCTATTTGGATTTATACACGTTTTAAATGATTTTGAACAGGTTTTATTTGGATTTAAACAGGTTTAGATGGATTTTAACAGGTTTTAGATAGGTTTGAACAGGTTTTATTTGGATTTGAGCAGATTAATGTGTTTTAGTACCAAAAACTGACTTAAGATTTCTTGAACAAATAACAGTAATCTGATTCAAATCCATCTAAAACCTGTTCAAATCCAGTTAAAATGTTGTGCCAAAAAATATTACCTACTAAATGCGTTGGAGGGCCACACAAAACAAAGGCCGCATTTGGCCCCCGGGCCTTGAGTTTAGATAATTATATTGTTATATTAACAGATTGTATTACTGATTTCTAAGGGGTCTATATGTAATATACATAGATAGAGTGCCAGTTCATAAAAGAATAAAAAGAGAGAGAAGGGCAAGATAATAATAAAAAAAAAACCCTTGTAAAGACCTCGATGATTTAATAAAGGTAAACTCTAGTGACCACAATTTGTTTGATTGAGAACCCTGTCTTACCCTTGAACTTGTATTACCTTGTTTGCCTGTCATTAAATTAGCCGTGCCGTCTTACCTTTATCGCAGCGGGACAGAAAATGAGAAGGGCAGCTAAATGGTTTCTATTTAACACAGCCAAGAACAGAAAATGTCTTTCAGGACTAACATCACCTGGAGGCATTAAGCCTTTCTTGAAATCTGTCGAGGTCTTCTGTGATTTAAATTCTCTATGAGTCTCTCAGGTCTTTGGTTAAGGCTGAAGTGAGTAATAGAAGGATTATAATACTAGTCATTTTCATTCCAGGAAAACATGCCACTTTTGTTTCTTTTCATTTACAGAGTGCAATCTATGCTTGTAGGGCCAGATTTGTTTTGCTGCACACTTTTCATGAGGCACTTATTTGTGATTGTGTCGAGGCAGGTGCCCTATTCAACGGCATATTTACCAGAACTGTGTAATTCTCATGAACCTGACCCAAGAAAATTTGTTCTTATTGTGTAAAATTCTGGCTTTATTCTCTCATTTTGCAAGTCACAAACCGTAGTAAATCAGACTGCAAATCCCATTGGAATAATCTTAAAAGACAATGCGACTCAAACAAGGAAAGGGAGGTGATAGAAAGCATACTTCAGAGACAATTTTTTAGTTGACTAGTGAGGATTATCTATCGTCTAATCAGCTGACCACAGTATTTACCTCCACCCCTTTTAAGGTAGGGAGGTGTTGGGTGGCCCATTCCCAACCATTACCTGAGCAAAGAACAGGGTAAGTAACAAAAGGCAAACCATACAAATAAAGCATGTTGTTCATGACTTTCTGGGGGCTAATGTAGAAATCAATAAGCAAACACCAACACACCCTGAGATAGAATGTGTGGCATTTTAGGCCAGAGTAAGAACTGTTTGTTAAAAATCCATTACGTTTTTTGTTTTTTTTTTAACTGCTGGATTTAGTTTTACAGTTGAATCACTGTCTGTGAAAAAAAATCCGACCTTAAGACATGATCTAGGCTTTATAATTAAGGATTTTAACAGATGAGAAGCACTGAGTGGGTGTTTGGCCAAATCACAGTCTGCTTCTGGTAAAAAGGAGCGCTCCCATTGGTTGACGCTGATGTCAACAATGAACGACCAAGGAAATAAACAAAGGAAATGTGTTATTAAGCTCTAAACTTCCATTTGATGTAACATGTATTTTGTGGTATAACATTTGTGCAGATTTTTTTTATTTTTTTTAATGAAAGAAGCAAAAACAAAATTGGGTACTGGAGCTTTAAGTTCAGGATAAATGTGTATACTGTTTGAAAATAAGGCAATATGGTGAGTGTGAGTTTATACCCAGGTCGTCTCAAAGCTCCCATAAATACATGGGCAATAAGGCCAGGCAGAAAATCGCCCGTGTCCACAACTTTCCAGCACTAAACAGCACTGCGGCCCTGTAGTGAATCTGGAAAGCTGCATTTTAGTGCCAAAAATCAGGTTTGTGATGGAACAACACTTGGTCCTTTATGTTCATAAAAACGGTGAACTCCATATTTCTCTCCTACTCTCTTGATGTGGAAACAGAAGTCAGAAGGGCAGCAGATAGAAGTCACATGGGATGTTTTTGGAGTTAAGGAAATTGCATGGGTAAAACAAGTGAGGGGAAGGATTTCTATTCTAATATCTCTATTCATGACTATTGCGTTTTTGGTATGACAGTAGGAATTTAAAGTGCTGTGTTTCATTTGAATAAAACAAGCAAATAAAAAAGCAATATTATTTTGTGGTACATACATGTGTTCAAGACCACACTAACCCAGACCAAGTCATCAACACCAAGACCAGACGAATGGATAAGTCAGAGTTAAGAGTCAAGAGCAGGGGTGGGCAAACTTTTTGGCTCAAGGGCCACACTGGGTTTTAAAAACTGAAGACGGGCCAGACCACTAAACTATAAACTAACACAAATTACACAAGAAAACCTGTAAAGTTAGTTAGTATAATGTTTAGTGGAAAAGTGGTGGCTGATATTATGTTCTTTGAAAACTGCAAACTGGCAAATAATACATAAGGCTACTGACTGGACTTCAGTTAAAAAATATCTGTCCATTCCATTTTAAAAACTTGAAGTGTGAATGGACACTTTCTGTTGGTAGATATGATGGTAGCTTTAGCAAAAGTACAAGGCAAATATAGGCCTTAGTTTGCCCACCACTGGTCAAGAGGGTTCCAGGGAACAATTACATTTAAACATATCTACTAAAATGATAGACGTTTTCATCCAGTCACAAGAATGATGTGGACAAACCATTTATTATCTCGGATGATCTCAATTTAAAATCTGAAGACCTCTTTGAAACAACACTATGATAGACAGCCTTTTTAATGTCCCATAGTGTAATTTGTTTCCACAGAGTCTAATTCTAAGAGTTAAATGTTTATAAAATGTTATAATTTTTTTGGCACATTATCTTCCGTGCGCTCTAGACATATTTTCGGCATGGAGCTAAAAAATATGGATGAGTTGAAGGAAGGAAGAAGGAATGTTAAAGAGAGAGATCCTGTACTTGTTTAGTGGCAAAAGTGGTCAAATACAGTTGGTATTCAAAAGCTTGTTTAAGATTGATTCTCAAACTGAATGAATTCCAATTTAAAAAATATTTGACTGTCCAAGTACCGCCTACTCTTCCACATTATTACTACAGCTTATGACTGGTCACATACAAGGCAATGTATCAGCAACTGTACTGGATTTCAATTGTGCAACAGTAGGAATAAGACAATGGTTAAACCTTGACTAAAGCCAGAACCAAACTTTATTCATGTTTATTATAATGGTCCATGAACCAAAGAATGCATATACTCATATTTTTACTATTTCTTTTCTATAAATAAAATAAATACTCTGAGACTCTCCAAGTACAACCACTGAGATGTATAATAACCACATTTTGCTCGACTTAATGGATGCAGAACTTCCCAAAGACAAATCTCTACTGATCTGTCAGCCTTGAAATGGTATATGAGAAGATTCTTTGCAACAAATTACAACAAAGTTTTCATTTGTGACATATATAATCTAATTTTTGGCAAGCTCTGGCCCATTATGTGATTTTCACACACCAACACAGACAGAAATTTAGTCTGAGATCACTGCTAAAGTTGAAAAAGCGAAAGTTATGCAAATTTATGAGTTCTCCTAAATTACTCCCAAATTCAAAACCTGAGGACCAGCCTAATTAAAGATAGTGGGACTGGTCGAGAAATAGAGGATTCCGATTTTTAATGATGTCAAACATGAGAGGAAACGTTAATGACATTCTGGAAATGTAAAGAAAATGCTCAGTGAAACAGCTGTGTTGACACGGCGCAGACAGATAGCATGTGGGCGAGTGGTATTAAAGTGGAAAAGAGAATTACAGAGCGACCAGGTCCAGGGGCGCAGTGATGGGACAAAAGGAGGTGTCACCCAGCGCTGCTCCTGATTAACTATTTACAACGTAAGATTAGAGGAGGGATGAATTATTAAAATGGCACTCACCGCTGAGATTCACAGAAACGGCACCAGGAAAAGACGAGGGAAAGTGAGGAAATGGAAACCCAAAATGGCTGCTTATAGAGGGGTTGGAAAGAGAGAATGTGGACAGGAATCTTAATGCTATACACTTCATCATCATAACACAATGTTGCATTTACTTGGTTTAAATTCACTGTCAATGCTTTACCTGGCGTCAGGTCTGGGTTTGCAACTGTGTGATCTGTGTTTATACTGCTGAATGGTGCAATGACTTTTTTTTTTTACACTGTTTTTAATCAAAACTTTTCGACACTATAGTCACTAACTTCCTGATTTGATTACAAAACAGTATGGCTTAAGGCTCCCTGGTTGCATGGTATATGGCAACTCATTCCGTTACTGCAAATATTGAGCAGGTAGATATGGAATTCATTAAAAGATTACTCCTTTTGTCACTGTTTTTAGAAAGGTTGTTTTTTTGTTGACAAACTTGCTGATTGCAACTCCACATGGTACGGTGGCCCTGCAGGGACATTTTGTTGTTGGCAAATAAATCCGCAGGAAATACCTGTGATGATGAGTTCCTTTACATTACATTTACAAAAGGGCCCTAAGCCTTCTTACAGGATTGAGAAAAAGAAAAGATAAAAGAAGCTTTTATGACAAAAGAGCTTTTATGATGTCATGACTATGGATGTGTAAGCATTTTAAGCATGTGTACATCAATGGGTTGGAGAATGGAAAGGAGTGGAGTGGAGTAGAAAAAAAATAGAATAGAATAAAAAAAAAGAATAAAGTAGAATAGAAAGAATAGAGTAGAACAAAAATAATAGAATAGATTAAAAAAGAATAGAACAGAATAAAAAGAATAGAATAGAATAGAAAAAAAAGAACAGAATAAAAAGAATAGAATAGAATAGAATAGAACTGAATAAAAAGAATAGAATGGAATAAAAAAAGAACAGAATAGAAAAGAATAGAATAGAATAAAAAATAGAGTAGAATAAAATGAATAGAATAGAATAAAAAGAATAGAATAAAAAAATAGAATATATTAAAAAATAGAATAGAATAAAAAATAGAATAGAATAGAATAGAAAAAAATGTCCATTGTCCAGTGAAATTGGATGCCATCCACTGGTGCTGTGACTCAACACTAAAAGGTATTAATAAATAAAATTACTGTTTAAAAAGGTAAAAAGATTAAAGGCTATATGTAAAAACACACACACACATCACATTCAGCTATTGCACGGCTCCCTACAATCTGCTCTAAATAGTTTAGGGTTCCCATATGTTCAATTAATTAGTTATGTCACAATATTCCCACTTGGGTTGTGTTCTTGAATGCATCTTCAACTAAAAGACGTCGGATTCCAAATAAACCACATCTAAATGGATGGCAATTATGTTCATTTGTAACCATCTACATCATTTGCACTAGAAAGCCTTTTTGTGAGATTTGCCTCCCAACCTCTCATCTATGAGGAATTGTACACGCTAAATAAATGCAAAGTGTTTTGTTTTTTCATCAGATCAAAAAATTGCCATATCCTTCAGTGGAATCCCTGGGTCTCAGTGGTCAAAACCCCAATCCTGAAGTCAACCAGTCAAACAGGGAGCAAGATTGTGGCTGAGTGGGAAGGAAATGAATGAGCAGGCGCAAGGACAGACCCAGTGGGCAAGAGGGAAGCTGAGAGAAGAAAGGCTAGAGGCAGGATGGCAGTCTGGGGGGAGGTTGACAGAAAGGAAATGATAGCGGCTTAGCGCAGGAGAGCGGGGAGAGGCAGGACTAGGGATTGAGGCGAAGGACTAGCGGCTCACGGGGGACTCAGCCAGGACAAGACAGGTTTAGCTGCGAGGAGAAGGAGTCGACACAGGGATCTGGGTGATGGCAGACAGGAGAGACTCGAGAGGGAGGTGAGTAGGCAGGGAAAATGAGGAGGGGATTGGAAAATGGGAGCAGGATGAAGAGAAATCAAGAATTCAAGAGAGAGCGGAGAGTCACTGGGGACAGCTGCTAGACAGTCCCTGCAGAGATGGAACAGCACACTCCAATTAGACTCCAAGTGGTGAAATAAACATTTAGTCTAACTGTGTGCTGTTGTTTCTTGCAAGGCTCAACAGTAAATGGCGAGGTCAGGCTTTCCATATAAATGCTTTACCTGGGTTTCATTTTTACTCCGATTTATCCTTACGAATCCCGAAAGAAGGGGATGGCCGATGCAATTTAAGTCAGCGTTGTTATCTATAACTGGGGGAATGAAATCCTGAACACAGAGGAAATGATTGTGAATAACGCAGCTCAATTAATAGTACCGAAACGCCACAAAAAGACACAATAGCAAAAAGCAAAACAGCATCAGCAGGCAGTCCCTTACAGTGCATTCTGTAAAGCCATTCAATTGACTGGAATTGCCACAAATGATTGCATATAAACTTTACAAGCTCGAGGTGTCTTTGAACAATTTCCTGAAGGCAACAGCTGAAATTCAAGAAAGAGTGCAAATATTGGAGAGTTATTGCCTTGCAGCTTGTGCCTCGACAACTTTAGATTTTCCGTGCATTTTGCCAACAATGTTTTAAGTCACAGAATTTGCACGCTTTTGAAAACCATTTTTGTTCTATATGCCACCCTTTGTTGCCCAGGTCAGAGCATCGTGCATATGAAGTGTTCTCTGGTTAGCGCAAGTCTCATAAGCTTCATATTTCAGTCCAGTCGTGACACAACATGAACCATGGACAGACAGGCTCAAGATGGATGGCTACAACGTCTCACACTTCCCAGCAGCTAGATTCTTGTGAGATTTGTGACTTGACAAACTCGTGGAAATCCTTCTTGTCCTGTTGACCTTATGATGCAATTTCTTCCAACCTGCTGCATGTCCAGACAAATGGTGTAGCAGTGCTGGCAGTTATGGGCCTGCTTTGAGGTTTGATGATGAAGCGACCGTTGGAGTTGTTCCAGTTTAAATCCTGTGTGATTAGCAGTTACTTGCTGTTTGTTCCTCATTGCCAATGTTGTCTGTGGAAGCCCTCCCGAATGGTCCTGTGTGACAAAGTATTGATCTTTTTCATTTAAAACCATTGTCACTGCTCTTTATAAGTTCATCCATAGTCCTAACCAAGCTGACATTGGTGACAACATATAACTTTTTTCCCAATACACATCACACATCTCTTTGTTAAAGACTAGTTTCTTCTTTTTTTAATCAACTGAACTGATACTTCAGCTTTTATGGCCCTCAGATATCCACTTCAATACAAGAATGTACTCTTAAAAGTTCCTAAGTGAACAGAAAGAACCCCCACTACCATTTCTAATCATTTTACACTTAAGCACTAGTAATATACAGTCATTATTCTATGGCAGAATTCCCCAAAGACTCCTCCTATCTCTGTTATGAATCCCTGAGGCACGGATAGCATTTAAGCTAATATCACCTTTTAAAGATTGTGAAGGATGTCTGGACCTCACTTTAATGCTAAAAACTGAAGCGGCTGTAAGTTAAGTCTTAATTTGGAGCCGTAGAAAAGTCACATCAGGTCTTCACTCATACAGAACGGTATCATTGAGCATCATGGGACCTGACTCCCCAGAAACATTTTGTATCTAATTAAATCCTTTTGTGTGTTATAAAAGCTGTGGAAAAAAGATATTATTAATGTCTATTTTTGTGTGATTTGTGTTGTTTTGAGAGTATAGTTTATATATTTTGTTTCCCAGGAAATTTAAAATCCTTTAAGATGTCTTCAGCCTTAAGGTGAATCACTTGACTTTTCTTCCTTTACAGTGTATTTTTGTTACTTTGATTTGGACTGAATTGCCCCAAACACCCATCCCTCATGCTCCCAACCACTACCCCTCCTGCCCCATTAAAACATAGCAATCTTTCTTTGTTATTTTTTTTAAATTTAAAATGTAAAACTAAACCAATTTCCCACAACTAAATTCATATACATAATGTCAAACTAAAGTTTAGGGCTTATCTTATGCTTCTAGCTCTGAGTTCGGTGTCAGAACGATGCAATCCTTAATCTAACAACACATCCCTTTACTCTATTCTTTTTGACTAGAATAGACGCTTTTCCAGTGGGATTTTCTGGCTTTATTTGATTTTTTACAAGCAGTGCAACCCTTATTTGTAAAACATCTGGGTTGTAAAACATTATCATCCATTAAAATCCTTCATTTTAAAGCACACATCTTAAGGTCTTTTTTTTCCCACAGATCATTCTTATTGAAATATGACGTTTCAGAGTCAATAAAGTTTTTTTTAATTTACTTTTCTTAGTTTCTAGTGTAATTCCATGAAGGCAGCAACCTGACTATCACTCTTACTTGCATATATTGCGTCTTGTGTGGTAAACAGTTGACCACAAAAGAGACCTATTTTGATCCACTGCAGATGGAGCTACTACATAAACATGATTTTACGTCCCAGAGGAAATGGAAAGTTGTGCACTGTTAGGTCACAATGCACTGTTCTTAAACACTGATCTATTGTACATTGATAACAAGGCAGTCCAAAGTCTCATTGTCTACTTGACCTCGCCCTCGCTGAAGTAGAGAAGCATCTGCTTTAAGTTAGGCTTCTGGGAAATCACAAGAGACTTACAGGAAAGAAGAATGAAAAGATGATATTTTGCAGTGAATGGAACACTTAACAAAAGGCAAAATATTGTTCCCCACTGAAATATTCATTTGTTGTGTCCCCGAATGACCTTTACTGGTTTAATGAAGGTTAAATAATTAAATAACCATGAGACTCCTCCTGCCCCTGGGATGGCTTTTATCTGACCTAGTGAATATTATTCACTAGATTATAAACAGGCTTTCTTCCGGAACGATGCCTTCCATAAAACGAAGCATGATTCCCTGACCCAGTGTGTTAAATCTGTTGGTGTGTATTTGTCTGTGTGCATGAATGCATTCACCTATGTGCATGTGTATGTGAGGGGCGTGAGTTTGAGTGATGACCCACTGATGTGTCTGTCTTTGACGAGCACGAGTCCCTCAGTGTGTGGACCTATATCGTCTGAGTTGTGTGTTTGCCTGTCTGTCACTCAACAAGGACATTTTATCTCCAGAGAAGACCGCTGTATAAATCTACATTTCAATTTGACACGTGCAGACACAATGAACTACAGCCACTAAATTATCCCACGGCCCACGCCAAGCTGCAGCATATGGCGTAGTTAAATAATGTCAACAGATTTAGTCTTTTATTTGAGTTATGCACAAAGACTATAAATAAAAACAGAGTGAATTTAAGGGCTGGTGGTGCGCTCCTCTCTATTGCCCCCTAGTGCATGGCTGCAGTACACATCATGTTTCATGCCTGCTATCAATAATTCTCAAACATTTTAGTGGTCCTCAGGGCATACTGCATTCTGAAAACCAAAGGTTAGATACATCATACTGCAAAGTAAACAATACGATTTTTGAAAAAAATCATTGTATCAAATAATGAAGGTTTATTTTTCTATTTCATGTTACAAATTTGCCAAAATAACCTTGTGGCTGTATATTTTATTTACTGGTTTTCAATAATATTGAGGTTATGTACTTTTTTATTTAAGTCCTTCTTTAATCAAATACAAACATTTGAAATCTAACTCTGGAGGAAAAGGGGCACTGTGTGACTTTTAGCCCAATAATATATATTCTTAAAATCATTTTGATGGTTCTTAGACATGAGATTGGTAGAATCAAGCCTATCTCTCTCACACAGTCCCCTCAGATGCACAGAAACCTCCTATGTAACTTTATATATATATATATATATATATATATATATATATATATATAAATATATATTAAATGACCTAAATTAAACACATTCTAATAAAGTACCATGCTCATTTCAAGTTTTTCTAAAGCACACACGTCAAACTCAAAATGCAGCCCTTTGCAAAAGTTTTATGTGGCCCTTCAATACATTTAGTTTTTAGGTGATATTTTTGGCATTAGGTTTTAATTGGATTTGAACAGGTTTCAGTTGGATTTTAAACGAGTTTTCAATGGATTTGATTTTACAAAGATAAATAAAATCTTTTCAAATCCAACTAAAAATCAAAAAAAAAAAAAAAAAAATCCTACTAAATCCACTACAACAAAATCCAAATACACACTGCTCAAATCCAACATAAAACCTGTTTAGATCAATCTAAAACCTGTTCAAATCCAAATAAAGCCTGTTCAAATAAATCTGAAACCTGTTCAAATCCATCTAAAACCTGTTCAAATAAATCAGAAACCTGTTCAAATCCATCTAAAACCTGTTCAAATAAATCTAAAACCTGTTCAAATCCAACCAAAACCTGTTTGAATCCTTCTAAATCCATCTAACCAGTTTCCATGAATGGAGGAAATTAATGTTAAAGATAACTTTTGTCTGACTCAAGTGAAGATGAAATGTCACATTCAAAATTTCATTAAAGCTTCCAAAGGTCACCATCTTTGGCCCCTGAAAGGATTTTATAAACTATCGCGGGCCCTCACCACTTTGAGTTTGACACCACTGCTCTAAAGCCTCTGTCACAATATGCAATTTTAACAGCTAATAGTCACCGCAAAATTGTTAATGTCTTTAAATTGGTGGTTGTATGTTTCACAGTGTGGCATCACCTTCTGACTTGACCTGATTCCATTCCTTTTCTAAACTCATGAATGCCTGTTGTTGACCAAAGTTGAATCAAAGTCTACGTCAACCTCAAGATCTTGTACAGAGTTACATCCCTCATACTACAATTTTATCCAAAGACGAATACTGACACAGAATGAGCCATGGCAGTGCAATAAAGTGACTGAAGTACAGGCACGTATTGAGATTCACATGTAGGCTGCAGTTTATAATGGCCACAATAAGAGACACTGTGAGGATACAGCCCACACAGCCACATAATGTCAAGGACTGATACATAGCTGTCAGTATAGTTGTAGCACATACTTCTATTCCAAATCCAGCAGGCAAGTTCTCTGGCAATCTGTAGAAAGTGAATCTAACATCAGCTGTAGTCTTTTTTTAAACTTGAGGAGTCTTTCTTTTACGGAACGTGGATGCTGCTTTCGAGAAGAATTCTTTGCTTCATTATTTTTAATTGTACTCGGAATAATGCGCCAGTCTGATACGTTGCAAATGAAGATGATCCTCGACGCAGCTGAAACTGTATAAACACTTGTTTTCTGTGAGTCATAACTTGTCGCTTACACGATGATGGCGCCGATGACGATGATAAAATGCTGGCAGGCTTCTTGTTTACAAAAGCAATGACAATAGCGGTGATGATTATGACAATGATTATGATGAAGAACAGCCATAGTCCCAGAGCGGCGATAATCATAGTGATAATGATTGGTGCACAACAAAAGGAAACTATTTTAAGCACAAGGTAGAACTGGTGCAGCCGTGACACGTGTAGATCTACTGGAATTGTTCCCACATATTTGTTTTTTTGACGATAAGGAGGTTGATGATGATGATGATGATGATGGTGGTGGGGGTGGCAGTAATTGTGACAGCGCTAACGTGGAGAGTGACAGTGATTATGATGAAGAGCGCAATAACAGTAATGACAATTGATGGAGCTGGAGAGAGACGGAGCTGGCACTGGCCTTTTGTAAAAGTGGATCCAATGAGTCAGATCTGTTACTTTTACATTTAAGGGCACTTTAGAATGAAAAGGTTAAGGAATTCTTCACCTTATTTGATCTAATGTTAAGACAAGGCATTGAAAAGTTTATCAAAACGCTAACAGTGTTTTAGTTTTGACTTTACGCACAGATATTTGTATAAGTACAGCCTTTTAAAAACCTAAACTTGGATAAAAGAAATATTTTTGGATTGGCTGCAATTTTAAGAATATGAAGCGTGCCCAACCAGAGCGTTTAAAACAGGGGTGGGCAAACTTTTTGGCTCAAGGGCCACACTGGGTTTTAAAATCTGACAGAGGGGCCGGACCAGTAAACTATAAACTATTATACATTACATCTGAAAGCTATGTTTGTTGGAGAAGTGGCGGCTTACATTATATTCTTTGAAAACTGCAACAGTTTCTTGGCAAAAGACACACATGGACTCCAGTGAAAAAAAAGATCTCTATATTAAAAACTTACTACATCTATTCATTGTTAAGGTCACTATAATGGCAAATGTGAAGAAATATAATCTAATCTGTGTGTAGACAATGGTAGCTTAAGCAAACGTATGTTGAATTAAAGGAAAAATGAGAAATATATGCTGTCTTTAAATATAAATAAATGATTTGTAAATGCTTGGCGGGCCACATTACACAGCTCAACGGGCCATATGTGGCCCCCGGGCCTTAGTTTGCCCACCACTGTTTTAAAACATCTTAAACATATTTTAAACACAAACTGCATCTGAAAAAATAACTGTTACTGTTACTTTGGGAACTATTTTGCATTATCAGTATTTTCACCCCAAAAACAGCACCCAGTGATGGTATTTATTCACCATCAGTCTCTGAAACATGAATGTAATGACACTTGGAAGCACAATAGAATTAAAATATTTCCATGTGCAATATGAACAACTAACTCCTTTGTGCCTCTGTTTATTATTTCAAATCAAGTCCGACTCCTGTGGATTTTCTTCAGTGACTAAGGCCAAATTATCAAGTGTGTAATATCTGGTAAATCACGGTTCTGACTTAACAAACAGTTGGACTAAAAGAGTGGTATTTGTTCAGGCCAACTGGGAACAGGGCTCTGTTTGTTTTCATTACACGATTGAAATAATAGTCTCAAAATTCTGAGCCAAAAGAGGCAGTCTCAGACAATAACTCATAATAAAAATGGCAGGTTACAGCCAAAAAGAATCCTTTGGTGCTGCTTCAAAAACTGTTGTTAAACCAGAATTAAACAGATCTGTTGTACTAGTATATAATACATGTATGTCATAAAAATAAATTTGGACTACAATAGCTGCGGGTTGGTATGACGTGGGTTATCCAAGCTTTTATAATACTTTTTTTTTTTTTTGTCATTGTGCTGGTGTTTTATTTAGAAAGCAGTGAAAAGGTGATTGCCTTTTTTTTCTTTTTTTTTTTTTTTTACTGTTTAATCATCTAACAGCTTATTGTAACAGCAATCATCTGTGAAAAAATTAGACCTTAAGACATGATACAGGCTTTATAACGTGAGAATGATCAGTCCACAGGGTTTTTTTGGCCGATCACAGCTCCCTTCTGGTAAAATGCTATCAAGAATGAAGGACCAAGGAAATAAACCAAGAAAATTGATAATTTGGCTGCAAAATACATGTTATTTTGCAGCAAAACAGCTCAAAAAAGATACTCCAAAGTTCAAAGTTTCTACACTTCAATTGAATGTAATTTAATTTGTATTTTGTGGCCGGGTAGTGGAGCTTTAAGTAAGGCTCCTTGGTGGCCCACCTGAAAGAGCATATTCCACATACCAAAACCACCTTTGTATGATGTCAGCTCAGGCGTATGCACATGCTCATTCCACGTTCTCTCTGGCTATACTGTCACTATCAAATAAAAGCTAAAAGGGCAAAAAAAAAAAATATATATATATATATATATATATATATATATATATATATATATATATATATATATATATATATATATATATATATATATAAAATGAACCTATGCAGCTCTGTATTTTTTATTATTATTTGTGTATTTTTTATTTTTTAGAATTATTTTAAGCCTTTTGATTTAATTGCTAGTAGATAGATAGAAACATAAACATCTACTGTCAAATGCAACCCTACTGTTAAATGTCTTGATCCTCTGGTCTTGTTCAGTGTGAATGTGTGAATGAATGGGGTGAATGGACCATGAAGTAAAGCGCTTTGGATTCCTGAGAAGGGTGGAAAAAAGCTCTGTTTAAATGCAAGTTATTTTACCACACCTTGGTTAATTTGCTCTTAACTACGACACAAAAAACAAACCAAACACCACTGTCTCTGACCTCTCCGTTCTCACCTTCATGCCATCTCTCTTTCTCTTATCACATGCCTCCACCTCTCCACTTCCAACTGGGGCTTTCAGTTGGGCCCTGAGCAGTCATTTGGAATCCCACAGGGCCCCGCGGCATTAGCAGTGTCTTTGAAGCAAGTCCCGGCCCATCCTTCCCCCCGCGCGGTCCCGAAAGCCGTTACTCTCATATTAAACATTGTTATGGAGCCGCCGCGGCCTTGATGCCCAGACCAACCTTGACTCTTTGATTTAATACATCGCCTGCTGATCACACAAGCACCGGCGCATCCTCGTGCTCCGCCGGTGCATCCGTCCACACACGGCAGAGCAAACACACACTCACCGACACCCGCGCACTTCAAAGTGAATTAAGTTCAACAGACTTAACACTTAACAGCTTCAAAGGAGATGAGAATAATATTTAGCATGAGACAAACTTTATTCAAGCTCATGTTTTGATTCTCTTCTTCTGAGTGTTCTGTTTTCACCTCAAATTGCTCCGAAGGAAATCATTATTACATTTGAAATTGAGGTTTTGACTCAAAAGTTTACAGCTTTTTTTTTTTTTCATTTATACAACCATTTTTCTCCAATTGATAAATAGGTATGTTTTAAGTTGATCTTACATTCTTTATTCCTAAGAATCACCAACACAAAATGTCACCAAATTGTTAAATAATATGGCTTTTTTTTTAATCAATATTTATATTGAAGCTAGATTAATTAACAGACAAAAAAAAAAAAAAAAAGTCATACTTTTTGAGAATGAAAGCCCATATTTTGACTTTTTGAACTATGTCAAAATTGAGAAAGTTATTGGAATTCAACCACAGTTCCTTAAAACAGAATTATATTATTTAATGGGTTTACAGGTGAAATGGGTTTGTGAAGTAGAGACTTGTTAATGAACTCCAGCCATCTCTCAGATAGTCTGTATTCTGCTGGACGTAATTGGCTGAGAGCTGCATTCTTAAAAATGTCACAAGGAAACAGAAGAGGAAAATGAGGAAAATCCACCTCCTCAACAATCTAAAGATACATTGGTTAGGCGTTTTCCATTTGAGAAACAATTACATTTTTCATGTAAATCCTTCTTACATTAGGGCAAATAAACAGAAAGAACATCACTCAAGTAAATCTTACATTTGTTAAGATCTTTAGGGAAAGTCCACACCAAGGTCCGTAATAAGAACTCTCAAATTATTAAGCAATATTCCTTAGGTTTTGTAACTTTTGGTTTCTCACTAATGTTTACTTTGGTGAATGTGTTGTCTCTGCAGCAGCTCATTTTACAGTTAAACAGAGAAACACAATAATCAGACTGGTGCAAGGCCTATAAGGACCTGTTATTATTAATATTGAATAAATACAAACAGCTGAAACTTCAAATGCACTGTTTATGACACGATTTGAAACGCTATAAAGCCCTTTCGGAACGGCTGGCTTCACAGGAGGCATCTGCCGTAGTGTAGGAAGGAAAATAAAGCCCCCCCAAAAAAAAGTAAAAGTAAACAATATCATCTAAGCGTATCATGTGTTTTTAAACCCGACTGACATCTGTTTAGCCTGTTTCCCTCCGTTCACCCTTCTTCGTGTATTTAATTGGCATTTGGTTGAAAGTTTGAACTATCAACAAATGCACTTTCACCATACAATCAAAGAAGAACTTAGTTTAGTTTGGTCCGTACCGAGACCATCTCTTTTTGTCGAACCAAAGAGCAGCTGTTTGGTCAAAACCACAATTCTCTGGAGCTTTTACACTTGAAGATTTGGTTTGAACCAAAAGGAAGGTCCAAACCAAACAGTGCAGGTGTGAAAACCCCTTTAATCTGTGAAGGTGACCCACTGAAATCAATCGCTTTTCATTCTATGCATTCACTTAAACAGTGGCAACTCTAGAGACAAGATTTTTTTTTTCTCTCCTTCCTCTAAACATATTGTTATAATAACTCTAGGCCACATTATTATAGTTAAGTTGTCATAAAAAGTTCACTGTATTTCAAGTAAGGCTCTGGCTAAGTATAGAAGCTCGAAATACTACCTATTTTTTAATAAGTACTCCACACGATGGTGGCAAACTGTCTGTTTGTTTTGATGTGGCAGTGGAAAGCTCATCTGTAGCTCCACTCACGATGTAAAGCCACTAACGACTTAACAGAATTTCTTATATTTCTAAAAAAAAAACACTGAACATAAGGCTAAATTAGAAGATGCTGCTACAAGAGGGACTGGGAGAAGTAAGGCCAGTACAAGGAGATTCTCAGTTGTTTTTTCTTTTTGTGAGCTATGTAATGAAATTAAACAGAAACACAAGTTAATACCTACCGTGCCGTTAAGAAAAGGGATTTCCATTAAGATACAACCAGAAATGCAAACAATGGAAAATGCAGGTTGTTTGCCAAAATCAAAGCCAAACCAAAAGGCTTAGAATAAAATAAAAGTCACCGATGGGATTTCTAGTGGGAGTTTATAAAAGTGGTGGTTCACTTTCTCCTTTATTTCTGTATTTCTGTTTTAAGAGTCTTTTGGAAATAAGCACTTGAAAATATTACGATTATTAAAAAAAAAAGTCTTAAGAAATGAAAGCTTTGTGAATGTTCTATCCACAAAGTGAGCTGGAGGATATGGCCCAGTGGAAATAAAAACTGTAATGGTAATGAGATTTAGAATTGTGGCCCTCTCACTTAATAATACAGCTGAGCGAAGTACCTGGAAACACGTTGAGAGCAGCACACAGAGCATTAAAATGTAACACCAGTCGTCATTAGAACAATTTATTAGAACAAATCCATTATCAATCCTCATCCTTTCCACCTGGGTCTTCACAGACAGCCCTGGGCGTTCGGAGACGGCGGAAATGAAATAACAAATGCACACCAGAGGACACAACCTCATAAAGACGGTGTAGGGTTTTCATATTAAATTTCAATTGCACCGTGAGATTTGTTTTGACTTCATAAACACAAGCATAAATCCGGTGCCGGCCTGGATCACTGCAAGGAATTCTGGGGCTGTTGACAGTGAGCCAGTGCTGCTCAGGCATTTGTAATAGACTCGACAATACTTTCAAGGTACAAACAAATCAAACAACAAGCCATAATGACAAGGTTTTATTTTTTATTTATATTTTGTTTGAGGTTGACCCTTACTTTTTTTGCATTTATTTTTACGTGTTTCAAGCATAAATATATTTTTGGCATTTTCAATTGGTTGCGTGCTTCTTCTGCTAAACAAAATAAATCTTCTGGCTTCATTCGTACTGCAGTGTTATTAAATTTGTCATTGGAGAACGCTCTTATGAGATTGACTTGACTATATTACAATTGAGCTGAAGTAGTGTGTGTTATTTTAATTTTTTTGGCAACATCTGCTGGCTTTCAGGAAAGAAGATTGAAGTCCCATATGGTTTCCTTATGTCCTTACTTTCAAGAGCATGTGAACAGCTATGACACCCTGCAGGAATATTGTGTTGCCCATAAAAACACAGTGGAAAAAGGTCTAAAGGTGATTTGGGGACAGATTGAAATTGTTTCAAAAATGTCCTACACCTTCATGCAAGAATGTGTACTCAAAAAGAAAAAGAAAGCATGCTCTGTTTCTTCTCTCTGGGCAGTTGTACAAACAAAACAGGAAGTAAATTAACTTCCTTTGGACTCTAAAGTGAGTTAAATGGATGGTTTATTTGTTTATTTTTAATTGTACACAACAATATGCCTTGAGTCATCTACTTTATACTACTTTTTTACAACTGATGTCCTTGTTCACTCAAGATAGAAATATGCACCTGTCGCGTCACATTTATGCAGAACATGATGCAAGGAAAATATTTTTGCAACAGGTCTGTACATAGACTTTACATGTAATGCTTTTTAGCCAAATTCATTATTGTTTACTGCAAAAGCCCATTGAACTCACCTGAGGCAGAGTACACCTTAATGTAATACTCAGGGAATGATTTGGCCTTTGGTTGCATCAAAGTGGTCCTTTTTCCAAAATGAAAAGGAAAAACATTGTAAATATTGTACATTTTACATACTACTTTTTTTCCAGCATACACTTTACATAACACTAAGGAGCCTTTTATACAAAAAATGCTGGACAATCAATCAAAATGACCTGCCTTTACGGTCAGCTGGTGAGAACACTGCAGTATCTCAGCCAGGCCAGTGGGGGCGCTGTGACCCTTAACGCTTTAGTCATAACTCACAAGATAAAGTAAATAAATCTCTAACAATATATTATCAGAACATGACTTTTGAAGGCACATAAACACTATTTCACCTTCAATGTCTGTAGTCAGTAGACAATGGCTGTTGGGGACGCTGGTGTTGCTTCATTTTAACTACAGTGTTTTCACAGTTTTGATGACAATGCAATGAAATAAAAACTACTCCTTGGCTGGATTCAAAAGTTTTGTTTTGTGGAGTGCGAATGCCATTAGTGTGAATAAACGGCAAAAGAATTGTTGCGTTTTGGCCAAAATGTGTTGCATTGTGCTTCAAAACATGTAGGAAATAGACCCCAACTGATTTAACTACTTTAAAGTTCCCCACAGTTCCCTGGGCATATCTTCCCATGCACCCTCCACTGGACATGGTGTCAATCCTTAAAAGTTTTCATCTTTTTTTTTTTTTTTCCCCCAGTCTTGGTTTGGTTACAGTGCTCCTGACTCCAACACTAACATACCTCAGTATCACTTACAGAGTCACTTAAGTCTGAATTCTACATGTCTCCAGAGGGGGTACTTGCTCACCCGTAGCTCTTATCTTCTTCATTGTTCTTTGACATACAGTACACACCAATACGCTCCCCTGCTGGTATCGATCCACCCGAGCGATCCTCCTGAAACAAGTATTGATCAGCGTCATGCTCAAGGACACGAGCATAAGGGCTTGAACTACAGTAAGCCATGTTTATTACAATAATATCCAATCAATTCATCTAAATAACTGTAATATTGGACTTCTTGGAGGCCAGTTGTAAGGTACTTGGACGATATTGTTCCATTAAATATCATTAGGGACGCTAATCAAAACAGCCATTTCCAAACACAATGGAATACATTCATGGAACGGAAACCAGTGACATCTTAAGTGCCCTGCTTTTGTAATGGAAGCGCCAATGTTGTATTACGGCTCGGTTGCAAAAGTAATAACGGAAATATACGCTGCTCAGTGGCCTTTTCATCTTCTAATTCTGACAGATGAAAGTCCCTCCACGTGTTGCCTTCAGTTCAATACACAGCCTTAAAGAGCTAATCTTTGTCATGTGGCATCTGGGTGTCTGCTGTTCACAGATCTGATAGGATTAGCACGCGGTAAACACAAGCAGGCAAAGTAAAAGAGACTATTTTCATATTGTCACATCTTTGAAGGGGAAATAAAGAGTTATGGCTCCGGTAAAGAAAATAGCCTTTGAACATAATAAGAGCAGTCGTTGTTATGGATGAGGCAGGGTTTGTCTTTGATCGCAGGTCAGCTACGGTAAACACAAAACCTGTGATTCACTTGCTTATAATTACCTCATCTAATACATTTTTTTAAATCTGCGACAGCATCTCATACAGACTGACAGAACCTGAAGTAAGCAACAGTTTCATATCACATTTGGATATTTCTTTGAATTAAAGTCCATACAAATACATTATCTTTCATTCCAGTTTTGCCTTTTATTCCCGCAAATGGCAAATACACTGAAAACAAATGTAATCTGTGAATTTAGTCAAAACCTGGATAAGGATACTCATGTCCCACACACTTCTCCATTTGCTTTGCCTAACCTTTAAGTTGTATTCTAAATCAACGCATATGGCACCAGGTATATGTGTGATTTGCTCTCTATTGGATGCTTGCATTTTTGGAGTTTACGTGCTTCATTTATTTGTGAAATCCATTTCATTGGAACTTCACTATCAGGTCTAGTCGATGTGACTGGCATTTGTCGGTTTAGCTTGTCGTTCCTAGTCCATCCATATCCAGTGACACAAACATCTCTACAACTTACCACATAGTCGGATGCCCTTGTTCACTAAAAATCTGCACCTGTTGCATCATATTTGTGCAGAAGATGATGCAAGGCAAATGTTTTCTTTGCAACAGCACTGTACATAGACTTAACATGTAATTCTCTTTAGCAAAATTCATTCTCGTTAACTCACTCGAGGCAGGGTTCACCTTAATGTAAGACTTAGGAAATAATTTGGCCTAATTTGGTAACAGCAAATATTATAGATTGAAGACATATACACACTTAACATGTGAAACCTCCATTTCCCCCTGAGGCTGGCTACACCTTGAACTGTTGCCCATTATTACCAGGATTGACACTGAGCTGCCCTTACCATTCAAATTCACTTCAAAGAACTATTTTTTGTTTTCACCTTGAAACATGTCTCAGGAATGGAAGCTTTAATTCATGCAGGCAACAGTATGCGGCCACAAGATTTTCAAATTAAAAAATAAATAAAAAAACACTTTTAGAAATGCAATGCAACAATTGAAAGAATATGAATCACAGTGCCTTAGTTACAAACATCATTAAAGATAATCTAAATGTATCTGTCAATGAAAAGCATATAAAGAAGTCTAACGGCTGCACCTCAAAGTGTCACAAGCACAACCGAAATTAACTGCTCAATTCTATGTCGACAACTGCAGCTGTGAAACTCCAGCCATTTACCAACTTGGTTAAAACCAACACAAGGACGTTTTACACATGCTATAAATTATCAAGTGGCTAATTAAGATAAGCACTAAACGTAAGCACTGTGTTTCATGGTTACTTTGTGGCTGATGCAGCAGAACCGAAAGCTGAGGGCGAGTGTGTAAAAAGTGGGATTTCTACTGTCTTACATCTATAAGCCTCACGGAGCATGGGATCTCTATTTTTATTCATTTGTAGCTCTCAGCCAGGCACCTCAGAGTGGATGTGCATACTTAAGGAGTGTCATTCATTCAAGCCAGGGCTACTGCTCTCAATAAGCCTATTCTTCAAAAGCTGGAAAGCACTGTTTTTTTTCTAATGTGGTAAAAAGTCAACTCCTTAAGATTCTACATTTGTGGAATTAGATGTAGCTAGAATAACAATTCAGAACAATAGTTTTGAAATTTGTTCATATTATCTCTCCCTCATTTGTGCACATATACTCAAATTGTGACGCATTATCCTATTATATGAATGGTTTAGGCAACACAGAAGTTTAGTTTTAGTTTTAGTGAAAAAAGCTCAGTAGGTTCTTGTTGCAAACATGAATTACCTGCAGTGTCAATATACTCACTATACTGGCTGCTGTGTTGGTTTCCATTAGCAGGTGGAGAAGAATGTTAAGAAGCTATGGCCTTATCATGTTTTGCATAGTCCTAAGGTCATATTTGTGTTACCTCTGTCTAACTTATCTATGTCCATCTATGTCTATAATCGCAACATGCATTGTAGCATCATTTAGGTCTCAGTCTAAAGCCCACTGCTGGTATGGTATGAGTGGGATCAGTGTGGGATAGTTTGGAGGCACGTGTTCACATTGTGCAGGGTCAAAATAGAATATGATGTCATCAGTCCAACTAAAGTTCAGTCTCTTTTTTAAAGTTGGATGCATTTTTAATATTTCATCTAAAATAACGAATAAATCTCTTTGTTTGTAGCAGCACAAGTGCCTGGCGATACACTCCATATTTTGCTGCAGTAAACATTAGACTGTCTCTGGTTTAGTCCCAGCTTCTAAAACATTGAATTCACAGAGCTGTGCAAATTTCCTATAAATTAGGGACTTAACATTTCAGGCACAGGTTGTGCTTGTGTTTAATGCAGTGTAGGCAATAAATATAATGTTTTAATTCACGAAGCACGAGAGTAGTTAAAACTGGAGGCAGCTGTTAATAAAAAGCACAACATTTAGCATGTTCTCTATTGGAAAATGAGTTTGTCACAAGCACATGGTTCAGCTGATCACAGTGCAGTGTCGACACGTCTCCAAATGGGCTTTTTGGGGACACTTCGGACCACTTTTGATACTTTTGGAACGCACCAGCAACGCACCATCTCAGAGAACATAAGTTTTAAGAGTCTTTGATGAGGTTCTAAACCTGTTCTGTGCCTGTTCAGCATAACATAAGCTTTTAGCTGTAGCCTAAATGCTTGTAGAGGAGCTAAATTCTGAGCCACTCACAGATGTTCTCCACCCACTCACTGACAGCACAGGCATCTTGACAGTTGCTTTACACCAAAATCATCATGTTTGTGCAGAATTCGCATTTATTGGTGGGTAATATTGTCTATTCAAGGTGTGTTGCTTCTAGTAAACTTTAGTTTAAGTCTAAAAGGCCTCTTGTACATTCTTTAACCTCTTTGTGTTGTCTGCTTCTCTATAGAAAGGTCTCATACTGTGTGTTATGTATTAAGTAAGATCCGCACTGAACAACACTCATTCATTTTCTACTCTTTATGTATTATGTGTCACAGGAATATTGTAAAAAAAAGTCCTTTAAAATGACAAAAAGCTCTATCATTCCTAAATATCTGCAGTTGAAGACGCTCATGTAAGGTTTGTCTAAAATGTTATCCCTATCACTCCGAGATGTTGCGATGTGGAAGTGCACAAACATGTTTTTCTACGGCTGCTTTTGAAATAAAGCACAGAGTACGGTCTAAACTGATAAATAAATTCATCTGAGCCATCGTTTTATCTTTTTCTCGCCACAGTTGTCTGGTGATGTGGTGGGCTTTAAAGAGCATCCCACACATCCTCCGACTCACACCACTGCACTGCACTCAGTCATTCACTTTAATTACTAATTACACAGTCTAAATCCAAATAACCAGCGGTGACGGAGCTGAATGATAAGCAAACATAACTAGTTTTCACTTTAGTGCAGTCTCTTTTGTTGCATTTGGTCTCCATCGTCTTTTGACAGCGGATTGTCAGCTCCATTAAAGTCCCCTGGGCACAAAGTCTTTTTGTTGTTTCCTTGTGTTTGCAGCTTTGTCATTAAAATTCCATATACATTCTTTACACTGAATCTAGTTTCTGACACCTTGACGTTTTTATTTGTTTCTGTTCCTGTTTGTTTGAAGGTGATGTGTTCTTCTGAAGGTTTTGTTTCACCTGCAAGGACTAATAAATTGTTTTGTATAGTCTTTGTTTTTCCCTCTATATCTCTATAGCATTTTAACACACTGACATTTGTGGTTTGTCTGGCTGTAAATGAATGCTACTACGGGTGTTTGTTGATTATAAATAAAAGTAAAGGTCATAGAAAGGTTGGCGTCAAAAATAAAGCCTTAATTGACCTTAACTATATTATACAATGTAATTATATCTATAATTTGACGATGCAAACATTGGTTCCAATTGAAAAAAGTTCATGAATCAAAAAACGGATGAAATGACATTGAGATTCACACTTATTGGAAGAGTAATAGTACCAACAGAGGTGTTTCTTAAGGCTCCAGGGCCAGGAACATACCAGGGGCCCCCCACACACTCAAATAGAGGCACATAGACCATATCAACTCTCATTTAATATAACAAAATGAAAAGAAATAGTAATTTACATGTTTTGTAATATCATTATTTAAATAATAGAAAAGCACAAGAGAAACTAAGCTCAGACATGAGACAATATTGTAGTGAAACATGATAAAATGTATTATTAGTTATAATAAAAGTTGTTGTTGTACAATACATACAGATATTAACATAAACAACAGAATATAACCTGATTATTTCTCCCTTTATCTCTGCCCACACAAGAGCAATATCTCAATCCACATGGCAACAGTAAAAAAATTCAAAATGAATACTCCAGACCACAAGATGGCAGTAAACGTCATGTCAGTAACCACAGAAGAACAATTTGAACATGCATGGGGAGTTTAGATGCTACTGTAGTTTCTAAATAACTGCTTCTGATCACATAATCTTTCCATTAATGTCACTCTTATGATGTCAAAGCAGGTCAGGATCAAGTTGGACACGGGCTCTGCAGGTCTAGCTCAAGTTAAACGTTTGTGTGGCTTTGGCAGTGTGGAATTCATCTGTAACTATCAGCGAGGTGAGTAAGAAAGTCAAAAGTGACTCGAAGCTACACATGCTAAAGCTAAACATGTAATTAGTCCTAAAATTACCAAGCAAACCAATTTATTTATTGATTTTACAACAAACAATATACATTATCGTGTCATTTTACTTTAAGGGTAAACCAGAGATCTTTTTTTTTTTTTTTTTTTTTTTTTTACAAAATTTAGTGTGTTATTCTTCATGACACAAATGCTCATTGAATTAATTATTGTTTTTATAAATGGATATTTTTCACTTTTTTATTACTATCATATGCCCTTCCTTACAGTACCCAGTGATATTAATTTTGACAACATAATGTGTGATTCTTTTAAATATAAATGTATAAAATAGGAGGGTTTAGAGCCTATGTATTCAGTTAATTGCAACAACACTTTTTGTATGGTGTTCATACTTTTTACTGAATAATTAAGGTAAATAGATATGTATTTCTTTAGTTGTACCTTAATAATGGTCCAGTATTTCTGGAAATATGGTTTATGGATTAGATTTACCACACACTAAAAAGATATATATCGAAGCCAACTGCAGCCTGTGACATATTTACTTCACTCCCTCCAGATCCTACAGTGCATCATCATTTCTCATGCTTGTGTGAAAGAACAGGTGGCTAACTCTGCCATAAATCCACTTTTCTTGGCAGTCGATGCTAAAAGCCCTGAGGTGAAAACACACATTTTACATCAATTAAAAAAAGAGAAGAAAACTTATGATTATAGAAATCTGTGCAAAAGACAAGTGCAGTAAATCTAGACATCCTTGGTTCTGGGAATGTGACTCTTGATTCCAATGGGACTGTTAGATTAGTATAGTCCTCACTGTCTGAGAAAGAGGAGGAGGTCTCAGTTCTCCTGTGGTGTGAGGGCGCACTCTGCTGGCGGCTGAGAAAACTCACAGGGTTCTCTGTTTTTACTGGTAAAGACAACAAAATAGTAAGAAAAAGGAATTTTAATGTTTTTTTTCCCCCCTTTTCTTTAAAATGACACCAATGCACTTCTATATGGACCCTGTTTGTGAGGGTTTTTTTTTTTTTTGTTGCAAAGAGAAATGCATATCTTCTAGAATACTTGCCCAAACCCTTCAATGTTTTGACGACTCAAAAAAGAATAAGGAACAGCTTTGATCAAATTAAAAAAAACTTTGGCTTTTCTAGTAAGTGAATCCTTCTGAAACATTTGAATAACTCTTCCTATGGTCTCCAGGATTCTGTGCCACTCTTCCCTCACTCTTCTCACTTCTTTTCTTCCACTCCTGTGCTGCTCCTCTTCAACTCTTCCATCACTCTTTCATCGTTCCTTGTCTGCTCCTCTACCACTCTTTTCCGCCGCTCCTCTGATCCTCCATGCCGCTCCTCTGCCGCTCCTCTGCAGCTCTTCCTTCGATTTTCTGATGCTCATCTGTCCGAAAAGCAATTGTTCATGGACACTTTTCTCCACCCATTCCTCGTTTACCTTGGACCCTTGAAGTACTTAAAATCCTGCATCTTAAACCTGACTAAATGCAAACCAGAGCACTTCCAAATGCATCCAAGACAAGGTAGTAAGTCACATTTATCACAGTCCCATGCTGTTACACCATAATTAGAAGCTAGAGGGCAGCCTTTTCCTGCAAATCCATCTATTTCCAAAGCTATGCAGACCCTCACATGCAGCCCTTCGTCATCTGTATCTGATTGCACCTATTGTCAACATAGTTATTATTAGGAACATTCCTGCTGTGAGCTGCATGGGTCAGACACCTGTTTATCCATCTCTCTCTGACTCTTTATGGCCTCTTCAACATGTCACTGTTTGTCTTCACACTCGGATGGGGGGGGGGGGGGGGCGATCCTAATATAACTATGTTAACAATAGCCGTCTATACAAACACAGAACATAGCAGATTATAATACCCATGGTCACAGTGGTTCTGCTTACACACCGGATCATAAATGCAGACCAGGAAGTAGTTTTATGTCCTTGCTGTTGGTTACAGTTTGCAAAGTTAGCTTCAGAAGTAATTGAAGCAAGCAATTTTGGCATAAAGTCCCTCATATGTGATTTGAAATGAAACAAACAAGATGTGATTACAGTGTGGAAACCTTTCATTTTGTTTTTGAATGACTTGTTTTGTGAGTTCTTGTCCTTGTAATGATTTAGTCACAAAAACATTGGGTTTAAGGGAGAAAAGTGTTTTTTTTTGGACTGCAAAATATCTCACTTTGTTGTACAAGAGATGTAGAGTTCTATAGCCTGGCCAGCCAGACCCATGGACTTTATTAGTGAAGTGGGTTTGGAATCCCACCCATGTAGCCATCACCCACACTATCAAGGAATTCTAATTGTTTATCTAAAATAGGGCAGGTTTTATGTAATGACTCATAAAGACGTGAAAATAGTCTTGTTGTTGCATTGTTTACATCAGGTCGTTTGTTTCTCTGATTGGTTTAATCTGCATCTATTTGTCCCGCCCCCTGGAAATCAAACTGGGATTGAGAAGGACCAGACTATTTCTTATTTGTACAAAATAGAAAAAGATTTAAGATGGATCAACAGGCTTGAATTCTGCTGCAAAACTAGATGGTCAACAGACAAACAGCTGCAGTTTTTATCATCTCCAGAATTCATAAAAATAAATAATCGTTATAACTTCTTTAATTTGAATATGTAGTTTTTATTTTATATTCCAGAACCATAAAATGATATACAATAATGCACATACCATATTATTTTTAACTGATGCTTTTTTGTTATTTTACTTGTTGTGAAGCACTGCATTAACAATCAAGCCTTAAATGAATAAATGAAGCTTTCTAAAAATGAATGTTTCAAAGAGTTACTATGATAGATGCTTTTTTTATACAGTTTTTCTGATAAATTGAGTTTGCCACATGTTTGCTACATGTGGATCTTTGTTGTGATTTCAGTCAGGTTTTAAATGAAAGACTCTTTATCGAATAGACACCTGCTCCCTGCGAGGCTCTTTGTGAGACCTGCCGCTGGAAAACACCTGAATCAAATAAAAGCCTCTTCAGTCACACTGGGTACACCGGTTCATTTAAGGCTCTGTAAATAAAGCCCTCCTTTTATAAGGCCTCTATTAAGTCCCGAAATGTCACTGGGGATGCATCTTGTGTATGTTGAAGTGTACTCACTGCTCCATCTAAATGACTTCAGTCCTCTGCCAGGCCTGGATTTAACTGAGAAGCTGCTTTTATTAGATCATCAATTAGATCACCATAGCAGTGGTGTATGTTTATGTTTTAGCCTCAAGGTAACCAAAAATAATGAGGTCACCAACTTAACTACATAATATATATAACAACAATACTTTCTACTGTAAACTATCGAATAAAAATAAAAATATATAGAACTATTACAGAATCTCTAAATGTTAAATCAAGTTTTATTTTGAGTTAAGATTTGATTTGATTTCATGTGAAAGTGTGAAGGTGCATTTGCCTTTTATGTGAAGAACTTTGAATTGTTTTGTGTTGGAAATGGGTTAAATATAATAATATATGTATATAATACAGTACATTACCTTCAGTGGCGTTGAAACAGTGTAGGTAAACCAGGCTACTCCACATATGCTTGATTCCAGTGCAAATGCCAATAACCAGAGAGATTTAAAGCATGTTTATTAAGGAAAATTAAACCATTTAGTACATTTTTTTTCTTATCAAATGCAATACAATGACATAAATTACATTAATACACTCTTATACAGCAACTTACGCACATCTGTATTTAAACAATCAAAAGTAAATATTAAACACTATAAATCACACATGTCAAACTCAAGGCCCGGGGGCCAAATGCGGCCCTTTGTAGTGTTTTATGTGGCCCTTCAACACATTTGGAAAGTGATATTTTTGGCACTAGGTTTTAATGGATTTTATTTTTGCAACAAAGATAAATAAAAGCTGTTGAAATTAAACTAATACCTGTTCAAATTCAACTAAAACCTGCTGATATTCAACTAAAAACTGTTCAAATTCAACTAAAACCTGTTCAAATTCAACTAAAACCAATTCAAATCCATCTCAAACCAGTTCAAATCTGACTTAAACCTGTTCAAGTCCAACAAAAACCTGCAAACTACAAACTGTTTCTATAAAAGGAGGAAATTAATGTTAAAAGACTTAAATGAAGATGAAATCTCGCATCCACATTTTTATAAAAGCTTCCAAATGTCATCATCTTCGGCCCCTGAAATTATTCTTATTAACTATTGTGGCCCCTCACCACTTTGAGTTTGACACCACTGCTATAAATGATCAACATGGGAAGACTCGTGGTTAATATGTCTTATGTCCCTCATGTTTCCTATGCATCCGGAACCCCAGGTATCTACAGCCTCTTCAGAAGCGCCTCTAATGACATTATTGTCCTGTAGATGGCAGCACGTGGAGGCAGAAGCGACGGCTGCCAGCTCAGCTTTGAATATGGAAATCGGAGCAGAGTCTAATCTGAGCTCTGCACATCACACACAGCGCTCCACACAAGATAAATATATGTAGACACAACGAGATGGAGGAGACGGATCTGCACTTTACGCTGATTCTGCATTTATTCCTCACTCCTTATGCAAACTGCACTTGACGCACTCCTCCACGAGAATCACGTGTTTGTGTACGGAATCAATTATTCAAGTTTAAAACAAACCTCTTAAACCAACACAAAAAACACGTTTCCTTCAATCACTCTCGTCCACTTTCAGTCCGTCGACGCACTAACTGCCTTATTTCCTGTAACAATCAATCCCAGTGTTTCTAATTGGATGGGGAGCACCCCCCCCTCCCTCCTCCCTCCTCCCCCCCGGTTTATTGTCACTGACAGTCGGATTATTCCTTCACAGTAGCAGCCTGCTTCCCCTCATCCTCCTCTTTCTCCTTCTACAATGCGAACTAAGGATTTATAATTGCTCCTTACGCGCGTCTTCTTCTTCGTTTCGCCTTCTCCTTTACGGTAAGACATCGCATGCTTCCTTTAAAAAAAAACAAAAAAAACAACTGTTTGTTAAATGTGTGCCCGCGCTGCGTGGACGAACCATGTGGGTCTCTCACAACGCGCCGCACTCTCTCCTCTCACTTGAATTATAAAGTGTGGCTCAGTGGAAAAGGCTTGATTTAACGGTTCGTAAAGAGGAAAATGTTTAAGTCCAACTTCTAAACTGATATTTCCAGTCTGTGATTGAAGATTAGAGGCTGTCTGCTGAGGTTCATAATGACCCAGTGTGTGTAATTAAAGACTCCGAGACGCGACGTGTGCCTTCATGATTACGCGTCTCGCTTTAAAACAAATGTGCCAGCGCTGCCAGTCACTCACTCAGACCTGGGAGTGCACATATCCCCCCGTTCTGAAAAGACTGCGCTTGTATTTTAGCCAAAGCAGAGTTCAATGCGTAAAAGACAGAGATCCTTCATCCTAACATCGCTTTTCGAAGACTAAAAGACACCTCTGCTCATCCTGTTCCCTCATCCACTTAAAGAAGGACCCCCGGAGATACAAAAACTCCTTCAGCCATTCTATTATATCTATGACCCCCCACTCAGAGCAGCTTCCTCAAATTTGGGTGGCATATGGTCCTAAGTCTTCCCCCTCAGGCTCACAGATGTTCTCTCCTTACATCAGCAGCATTAGTTTGGAGACAAAGTGCAGTGTACCTTCTGCCGGGCTGTATATGTGCATCTGTGGTGGAGTGTGGGGGCTGGCTCTTCATGTTGGGGGGCTGTGATCGCCTGGAGAGCTCTAATATTCTGCCAGAGGTAATCCCATGCACAACAAGTGCCAGAGGAAGCCTGTGGTGTATTTTAGGGGGGATGATATGCTAATGTCAGTGTCTATAGGAGGAACAGGAGATAGACAGAGGTGAAACTGATGTCGTGAAGTCCCTGTTGAGACTTGATACAGACTGTTGCCAATGATATGTTTTTACTGAAGATCGTGGCTGTATTCTGGTTATGTTAAATTGTTTTGTGAAAATGTTGACACAGTATGGTGGATAATCTAAGGCACTTCTGCTTCTTGTTCGGTAACCGCGGCGCTGTTGAAAAAGATTTGTCTTTGGTTGGTGCTTAGCTGTAGACTGCCGACTGCTGTGATGAATATGATTCAGCTGCAATGAGTTATTTAACGCCGAGCAGTGTGTAGCGTCTCATTAAACAAGCATGTGAGCCTCTTTCTTCAATCTCTGTATGAACTGAAGGAAATAAGTGACGGTCGGGAAGTTACAACTATGCCTCGTTCTGCTATTGTGGACCAGGATGCAGTGCCACACTACACACTGTATAGGATCACACTTATTATTTTGGCATGTCTATGTGAGTTCTCGATGATGAGCCAATGTTATCCAGTTGCTATTTAGAAGTAAAGGAAATAAAGAACTGAGTTGCATTAAGAGCTAATTGGTCGGTACGCTTTTTAATTTATCAAGTGATCAGAAGTGTGACAGATAGGAATGAATACATTTAATGACTTTATTTAAGCTTTCTGAAAAAAAATCTTTGGGGATGGATGCCAGTTGTGTTTGACCTTCATATTATGGTAAGCAATATTGTTTTTAACATGCAACGTAAAAAGTAAATGTGTTATTTTTTTTTAATACATGATTATGAAGGTAGTTATTAAGTGCCTATTTTGTATCAGATGTTTGTTGAATGTCCTTCTACCATAACCAATGTCATACTATTTGATATTTTATTTGATTATGTTCTGGGCAAATGAAGAAACAACAATAAAACCCTGGTCTCCCAATTTTAGGAATAAGTCCTTGTGGTGTACACTGCTGGTGAGCCACAGAGTGCAACGAAAACAAACAAGGCATTTGTAATCTAGTCCGTGCATTTTCTTCTCATACACAGGCTGGGTTTAACAAGATCAAGGGGATTGATTCCATTAACACACAACAGAAACTACACTTTCAGTGTGTATATCCATTTTTTATCATGAGTTGTCACTGCGCACTATTAACTAGTGTGAACCACTTGAAACCGCACAGATTTATATTGTTTATAGTAAATGTTCAAGACGGTGTATTAAAAAAACACATGTATATACATTAATGACAGTGCTGTGTGCATGTGTCAGTATGACTACACTGTTTTCTTCTCACTGTGTAACACTGCACAGATCTGCTGAGTGTGATGCATGCTCTGACTCAAGACGCATATCAAGCAGACACATCAAACAGCTCAGTGACGTGGCCTCCTGCGTTCTCTGTCTCTGAGATGAGCTTTAAAAAGAGGGTTTAATCTGAGCTCGGTTGTCGGGTTGCTGGTCAGTGTGTGTGTGTGTGTTTGTGTTAGAGAGAGCTCGCAGTGAGAGGGGCGGGGATTTTCGGAAGCATACTTACATTTCAAAGTAATGGCCTATTTATAGGGCAGACAAACAGTGGTACGGCGAGAGAGGGAGAGCAGTGCCTGTGGCCTGTTGTTGTTAGCATCAAAGAATGCACCAGAGCTTGGGCTGATAAGGGTAGGGTCGAGGGCACGGCTTGATAGGAACACATGACCTCACACTGTACACACTAAGAGCAAGGGTTGAGCGTCAGTAGAGACACACAAAGGACAAACATGCAAAGAGTAGTGGCATTTTAACGGGTCATTAGTAATAATTGGTGTGATCACATTTAAGATTTATTATTATCCCTTTCAATCTTCAGGTGATAACTATTCCTGTCATTTCACCTATTTAAAAAAGTATTTAAATAAAAATATAGTGCTATTTATTTTAGTATTGATTGTAATAAAAATGATATTTAATAATTGAAATTCAGCATTCAATACAAACACCCAAAAGCAAATATTTCCAAAAACATAGACGTAAATTCTCCTCTAAACAAATTTAGATATCAACAAATTGTATTAATATTTGTCTTGTCTCCTGCAACCTCAAAGATTTTCTGCAAAATTTAGTTTTAATAATTTGTAGCTGCAACAATAAATTCCCAAATTTTCATATAATCTTGAAACATTTATTTGAATTTTGCAATGAACACATTTTTATATCAACAATTTTCAAATTAAAATTCAATTTATTCATTTTATTTTTATTTTTTATTTTTATTTTTTTTTTAGGATTTTTTCTGTTTGTTTTTTTGGCCTGTTTTTTTTTGCCTAAATTTGATAGGACAGTAGATAGATAGGAAGCAGGGTGAGAGAGAGGGGAATGACATTGGGTAAATGACCCAAGCAGGAATCAAACCCAGGTCTCCCAAGTATATGGTACACCAGGTGAGCCACCACCGAATTACAATTTCCTACAATTCTTTGCAATTTCAACAGCTGCAGCAATTACATATTTGTAGTTAGCAATTTAATTTGAAGTGAAGTTTTTTTTTTTTTCTTTAATAGAATTTTCATTCCATTTCATCCACATAAACCTTCTGTTATTAAATTCAAGTCTTTAATAATTCATCAAAGCCAGCTCTCTGCATCCACTCTTTTTTGTTTGTGCCAGTTTAAAGACCTCTTTTATCTGGAAATCTCTGGATTTTTTTATGCAATTTATCAATTAACTATTTAGTATAGCCCTCTAGTATAAGGGCTGTGGATCAAAATGTTTAAGAGGGCCTGAAGGACTTTTGCTCTGAGACTGACACGTTTTCTGTCGCCATTCAGTTATACCGTACACTGGAGTATTCTCTCATTCTCAACTCATTTAGGAGCTGGATTTGATCTCTGGTTGTAGGACCTGGAGGGTGTTCTTGTTTCTGCAGAATTACAATGATGCTGTAGTGGCTAACGTGGTTGCTGTGTTAACTTACCTCAAACTGTGGATCAGTTTGGAGTTTTATGTATCTAAAAATAATTTATTGTTTCATTTATTTATTTTTCAGTTACTGTTTATGCTCATTTTTATAGTAAAGTAGGTATTTATTACATAATATCAAGAGTATCTACAAGTAAAAGCCAAAATATATGGCCTTTATCTATGTAGTAAATACTTACCTCACAAATGACCAAAATAACTTGGTTTGTAGTTGTTTGAAATTAGTTTCCTGTATTTCGATTGTGCCATAAAAAATATATATGACAAGTATGAGTTTTACAGTTCCAATAATGCATGTACCATAATTTCTTAGTAATTCAAATTCTTATATAGTTATCACATGTGGGTATTTTAAGCGGCATGTCAAATTAAATAAATACTACCCACTTACACTGAAATTACCTCATGCTATGAACACCAGCAGCTTACTTACTTCTGAGCGCACTATGGATAATTGTATAAGTGCACCACTAATCTCAGAAAGATGGTGTAACATGTTTCCATGTAACCAGGGCTAGATCTTGCTGCTTTCTGTTAATTCATGGCCGCTCACATACACATGACGATCAAAGACTTAGATATCGATCAGCGCCTCTATATGAGCTGAGGCTAGGGGCTAACCGTGGCCTCTTGGATCTAATCGCCGCGTTGTGTATGCTAATGGTAAAAGTCCCAGCCGCCTGAGTGTGTCACAGACGCAGCGTTTACCGTGTTTAGACGACCGAGGAACATCTAGATCAAAGCGGTGATCCATCTATTGATTTTAGCGATTAAATCCACTTAGTGTTTGAGCAGAGATGTGATGAAGTGAGCTCTGGAGTCCATTGTCAGGAGTCAGCTTTAGTGGCGCATTGCATTCCTGTGATGTCGGTCTTTTATTATTATATTGCTGTCATTTGCCATTTTAATTGTTGCTACTATATGTTAGATTGCCAGGTCCACTGCTCTTTTTTTTCCTGTGACGCTGTGATGCACTTTAAAAGATGGAGGTTTTAAAACACACATTTGTTTTTTTTCGTAGTAGAGTAAGGTATATAGTAGTTCTATATAAACAGTGTGAAATTACTTTTTACATTGTTGTTGTACTCACCTCGCAGATTTATGCTTGAGTTATCGACTTCATCTGTTGCTGCAGACTTCAGAGACTTCTGTAACACATTTTTACCCGAAAACACAGCATTATGTGGCCCTACAGAGACCCTATTATTGCACCCGACTTGTTTTCAAAGCCAGGTTATTGTCTTTGCTCTTGTATTCCGTTTCATTCACACAGTGGGAGAACAGAGAGGGCATAATAAGAGAGATGACAGGCAGTGGAGGTGTGCATGTGTGTGTTGGTGAGAGTTATGGAAGGGGCTGCAATCTACAGCTATACACCAGCGGGTCTCGTTTGGAAAGACAGAATATCTTTCAACTCACTGCGATGAAAGGCAACATCAGTCTGAACGTATGGCCATGATAGAGAGCAGAATAGAACTGACTATAGACTCAGTATCAGTAAAACAAGTTTATAAGAATGTATACTGTAATATACTGGATATACAATATAAAGTAGTGCAAACTCTTTAAGTCAGGTTTTTAAAAATGTTCATGTTAACTCGAAATATACTGACTGAAATGGCATATTAACCATATCAATGCCTTTTTTTGAATTTCACCATCAATTGTACCCCTTTAGTGCTCCAAAGTTACCCCCAATTTGAGGGTTTAGGCCACCCAGTATTAGTGCAATTTTTTTTTTTTTTCTTAAATGTTTGCTATTAGAAATATAGCTAGAAGCAGAATGCAAAATATTGATTCAGTGGTGACTGATAATGCTTTATTGTTATTTTTTTGTGGCACATATGAACTAGCCATTCTCTTTTTGGATTATTTAGCAACAAGTTGTGCAGCTACATTTGGTGATCACTGTTAATTTCGACAGGAAAACCCGAATGCCGAAGTACACCAGCTGTGACGATGATGTGATAAAATGATTGGTTCGTTCACATAATGAAAAATATTTACATTTTTTATAAAAGATGCCAATAATTCCAAGTGTGAGCACCTGTAACACCACAATTTACCATTCATGAGGGCTTCTATAAATATTGTTAGGCTCCAGAATTCCTTCATTAGATGAAATAAGGATACAGTCTTCAATAAATCAACAGAAGTACTAGTAATCAAAACCTACTTGTGCAAATACAGGTATAACATGAAAGATAGACGAGGGAAACAGTCTTTACAGTGTGAATATAAATGTGTCGTTAGATGATAATGTAATAGACCCATGAGAAATTTGAAAAAGCACAACTAAATCTGACCATTCTTCTATAATAACAAAAACACAGTGTTGCTATGTTGGGAACAATACATCAAAAATGTGTCCACTTATAACACAGCATGGCCCACATTTGAACAGTAGCATTATTGTTTAAAAGAACGTGCAGCATCACAAAAGCCCCTATGGTACAAGGCGTATTTCCTTCACATCAAAACAATATCACAATAAAAAGTACCCATAAAATAATGATGCATCAATACAGGCCCAAGCCACCCAAACAGAGGAGAACATAACAGAGGCATGCAGACCCGAAGCTAATATCAAGGCCTGTGTTGAAGAATGGGAGCATTGTTCACATTGGCAGGGTGAAGAGAAAAACAAAATATCTTCCACAAAATGTCCTCTTATGTAAGCTTTCCCTTTTTATCTTCATACATTTCTCCTGTTTTGCTCCAGCTTGGAAATCGAGGTCAGTGTTAATTGATATTCCAACACCTATTAATTAGTGAGAAGATTCCTCATTTGCTGTTTGCTTTTATGTCAAGCCCTTTACTTTTCCCTTTTAGTCTAAGGGCCGGTCTACATTCACTTGGATAATTTTGCCAAACAAATGTTTTCCACTGTTTCTGGGGCTTCCCATCCACCCAAAAAAAAGTTTAAAAAAATGTTGCTCAACGTAATGGACTATGTTTTTTGAGCATTGTTGGTTTGTGTAATGAGCAAATGCAGGTCTATGGAAACAGCAATAATAATGGCGACTAGCATACCATGTTTTTAGACTAATTATGAGTTTACAGCTTGCCTTTCAGCTGTTCACCTTGTGTTGTGTCAGGTAATGCTTGGCAACACTGTAACAACATAGCTAATTGATAACTCAAATTCATTGAATGTTCTGGTGTTGTCAATCTTTTATTATTATCCATTGGATACGTATAATAAAAACGAATGTGGTTGGACTTATATTCCAGATTTTTGTCTTATTGGATTTTGTTTTCTCTTTTCTAATCCTACATTGGGCCTCTGAATGTTTAATTCTTTGTTTTTGTAGACGTCTGTCATTTTGAACAGCTTCTGGGGTTGGCTGCGGATTAATCTAAATCAAGTCCCAATCCTGCAGAGCCCCTGATTCTCCAGCAGTGATGTGTTGATTATTCGACAGCCAGTCGTCTTGTTGTCAGACAGTTTGTTAATTAAAGGACTTTGGGGGCGCTGGTTCTGGTGAACTGTTTATTTGACAGGATCTATAAATAATGATGGAATGATTTGACAAAAATACTGTGTTTCTATCACATAAATAAGAAATGGGAAAATGGTACCAAATTTTCCAATGAAATGAGATATTACTCAAGGGCAATTGTGCCAAAAATGGTAACTGTAGGTAGTTGTTCATGCTATTGGTCCACTGCTCCACTCTTGATCTGCGTAAATGTTCCCCAAAATATCAGTTAGGTTTGAACATTTTCCCCAAAGCTCCTAACTGGGACACTTTTCCACAAACACGTGCCTCAGCAGATGAAAAATGACCCCCCCTCCACAAATCAAATATTGTCATTTTTGGTTAAAACTGGGACACCGGGATAGAAACTTTTACAAAGCAGCACATATTAGTGTTTTTTTGTGGGACAAGGAACATTCAAAAGGACAGTCCTCACCAAATTTGCATATCACCCAGTGTTATTCAGCAATTTCATTTCTGGAGCTATTCAGGTTATCAGATATCTCTGCCAGCAGCTTTATGACATGTTTCCTCTGATTATTTACAGTTTAGTTGGTACAGGTGGTTTGTACAGGTATCCCCTGAAGAGGCTTGCCTTTCCACTGCACTCTACAGGAAAGCAGTGTCTGGAACTTAAACAGTGACGCCATAGACCAGGTTTTTATAAATAAAATGTGTTGCCATTAAGTAACAGAGAGTAAATCCTCCTTTGTGGCAGTGTGAGAGACAAGGTTTACAGCCTGATATACAGTCTACTGATTGGTTATTATGCACCATGCAGATTGCAGAAATGTTCAATCTCACGATTTGTTAATGTAACAGATGTGTTTAATGTAACAGAGATGTTTTTAATGTAATGTAGACATCAAATGCAAAATGTTTACTTTATGAAGCCAGAAGATAAGATATCATCTCTAGCTAAATACTCTTTGTTTTAAAATAAGAAATCATAATACAATTTATTTTGAAAAACAATAAAACAAACATACACCCTGTCATCCAATCAGAAGACAGCAGTGTTTAGCTCCACCCTTTGATTAGCAGAGCACACTGTTAAAACCAAAAGCCTCTGAGTTTCCAAAGTGATGCTCTACATTTATCGTATCGTTCCCATTTTTACGAATGACCCTCACCCACACTGACTGGAAACAAGGTTCTAATGAACTTTTTTTGGACAGAAGAATGGATCATGTGTGCACACCGGAGTCTTAATGGAATTGTTTTAATGGAAAGGCATTGGTCAGGTTTTTTGGCCCTTCTGGCTATTGGTAGAAAGCTATAGCCCTGTTTGTTGCTCCCTTGATAGAGATAAGAGCAATAACAACTTCCTTCTTTCAAACTAATAGATCTACAAACAATTACTGCTCAGAAAAATGAGACATTAGGCTCTTTGCTGGCTTCACTGTGTAATGCATGACTGTCTTAACGCATCACATGATTGGCTTTTATGTGTGCCGTGTCCTTGCGGAAAAGCATTGCTCTTGCTTTTTCAGCTTTATCGCAGCTCGTTGCCATAGATATGTCTTTATCACATCTTGATGTAACACATACGATACCCCGTTGTTTATGTGCCTTTGCTCTTTGTATTTTTGAACAAAAGCTGCACACAAAACCGCCTTTGTCGATGTGTTGCCCCCGAAGGCTTTCAGCGACCACTTTATATTTTTCAAATCCATCTGGACAAAAGAAACTTTGGTTGCTATTGATTGGATATATGGCCACTAATGGATGTAAAATTTAGTATCATGTTGCTGTGACAAACTGCGGCCTTCATAAAAATACACTCAGACATTATACGTCTCTCAAAGTACAGCCCTATGACTTATCTAAGTGTATACGCCAGCAGGACTGTTGCACCGAGAGCCTTGCAGAAGCCCTGGGAAAGGTAGCTCTTATCCTAATGCATTTATAGCCTCCTGAGAAGGCTCGGGATAGAAGGAGGCACGTGAAAAATAAAAGCTATGGAAAAAAGACAGGGCGCTTAAAAGAAATGAGAGCACTGACTAAGAAGGAAGGTATTTAAAAGAGCTTAAATGTGAACACGTTAACGGGAAACAGAGAAAAAGGTTGAAAGAGATTGGAGAAGTCGAGCAGAGAGGATGGGATAAGCAGGAGAGTAATGGCAGTGACGGGACATCAGATAGTGAAGGTTAGAGGTTAATAACTCACTGGTGAACGGTGGATAGGGGAGTCTCTGAGGAGCAAGTGTAGGGGTTAGAGATGAATGATGTCGAGCTGTAATCGAGTCACAGGGAGGCACCCGGCTTTGGTAAAGTTGAGGAGACATTAAAAGGCAGTATGGTGTGTCTGGACATTTGGCCAACACCTGGTTTTCAATACAAGCAGTTAGTTTCAAGCTGTTTTTTATGTGTGTGTGTGTGTGTGATGTGGGTGACATTAGGCAGCCAAACTGTAACATGGCTGAAGACCAGTATTAGAGTCCAATGTTGACCTGCTGATGCATTTTTTTTTTCTTTTTGCAATGGCGCTGTATTCATTTTTGGGGAAAGTTTCATAATAGTGTAATATTATAAATGGTATGAATGATGATAATAATAAAATAATAATAATAATGATGAGGATGATGATAATAATACTAATATATAATAATAATAATAATAATAATAATAATAATAATAATAATAATAATAATAATAATAATAATAATCATAATAATCATAAAACATAAAAATATTACAATACATTAAATAAATAAATAAATAAATAAATACATAAATAAATAAATAATAAAATAATAAATGGTCATTGGCTAATCCCTAACTTCATGGTGCAACTTCACACTGTTTTGTACAGGTGCCCAAATGTCTAATGGACTAAAAATGTAGTGCACTCAAGGTTTCCCACAATGCATCAGTGAACAGTGGTCACTAGACAGTCAAAATAGACCATAATGCTTTGTAAGTTGCCATATGACACTACACATTTGAATGAAATTAGTAGTAGTAGTAGTTATTAATTAAGAAATTATTACATAAAATACATAAAATGTATTACCTTAGCTTGTACAGAGGGATATATCTTACCTCTTAAAGTGAACATTACTTGTGTGAATGAAACAAGTGTAATTAAAATGCAGTGATTGAGATGTTTAGGATTGGTTTAGGATTGTATTACAGATATGGTTTGCTTTCAAGAAAGAACAAGGAAGTTTCTCGTTTCAAATTGGCATTGAAGACCATTGAATCATGCAGGAGTTATAAATGGGGATTTTGGAGTGAAACCACCTGTGACTAATAAAAAGCTTGTATTGATTCGGAAGCACACTATTTCCACATGATTGAAGTCAGACAAACGACAAGATAAAAATGATGAGCATGTGACACGGCCTGGCAGATGTGTAGTTTATGTCTCTATCCATAAACTAAATATGCTCACCTCTCATTTCCATCTGACCTTTGTCATTCCCTTCGGGCTGTGCATCCACCCCTCCTCACCTCCCATAGAGGTCTAAATTATGTATGGAAAATTACCAGCTGCACCGCATTCACATTAACTTTGAAGCTGAAGTTAAACTGCCAGATTTACAGAATGGTTAGTGTCTGTAATAATTCATTTATGAAACTGACATGGAGGCATACTAGTGTAGAGAAACAGAACACATCCAGGTAATCAGTTCTCTGGCTGTTGTATTGTTCAAGTCAGTTTTAGTTATTATTTTTCATAATAAAACATAAAACATTCATTCATCTATTGCTTATCCTTTACATGTAGCAGGTGCTGTAATCTATCCAGGCTGCTTTTAGCAATAGGTAAGGTACAAATGCAACAGTAAGTCGTGTGTTAAAAGCACAATATAAAAAGGGACAGCGGAACAAAGCTTTAATTAACTTGAGTGAACATTTTTTTGCCTTGAAATCTGTATTCATTTACATTTTATAGAACTGGGACAATTTTAAAGGTTTCAGTTTTGTAAATGAAGGCATTTATAGTGCAGGCTATTTAATGATGTCATATTTTTTCAGCAATAAATGCACAAAAATTGCAATAATGTCTACAACTAAATAAGCTGTCAACATTTGTAATCCAGATTCTATCTAAACCCAATGGTAAACCAGAAAAAAAAGATGCTTTTGAACAACCATATAAAACTGGTCTTGAGAACAGTCTGGAGAGTTTAGACAAGTTCTTTGTACTAAAAGACTACTAAACAATACTTCTTCTGAAGCACTTTGAGCTTCTCTGAACAGTTGAGCTTTAATCACGAAGAATTACAATGCACTGGATGTTGTGAAGCACTGTTTTTGGCTCGGTTCTTGATACAGACTCTTGTTACGCAGCGTGCTAAAGGTTTCTGCTGCAACAACAAGGGCATTTCTTTGTGCGAAGGATGAGGGTGTAGCTTGTCAAACGCAGCCAGAGCCCCCACTGTCTGCCCTGTAAGACAAACCAGAGCCTGTTGTCTACACACTGGCATCACTATCATGCTGCTAAAGTCATCTTTGTTCATGTATTATAAAATACCAAAGAATGTATAAGAGCCATTTACATGTGAAGGGTTTATGCTAACTGCTCAGTGGGGGTTTTCCATGGATTTTGGTTCCTTTTGTTTTGTTTAACCATTCTTTTGCTACAGTCATTTCATTTTTCAGGATTTTAACATAAATTACGTGTCTCTCTTTTTCGTTTTTTTTTTCTGATAAGCATATTTAGATTCAGAAAACAAATACTATGCTTACTGTTATCTAAGCTGCTTTTTGTGCACGTTTTGGAAGGATGAGCTGTATTGTTGGAACCATCCGGTAAAGTGCTTTCTGTTTCCTGAAAACGTATCGGCATTTAGCGCCAGTTAACTGTCTGTGTTAGGTGAGAAGAAATCAGCGCCCTCGAAACTATGTTGTGCAGAAACTCTACAAGCAGAGTAAGCCACTGCACAAGTTTACCAAGAAGGATTTACATTTCATTTTAGAAAACGACACGCTCTCGCAGCTTGTGTTATCTCTGTAAGCAAATATCAAATGGGACTGTAGTTTACTCTGGGTTCTCCGGTCCCTGCTGCTTGGCCTACAAAGCCAGCCGCGCTCTCCTGTCAACCGCATAATCGAGTTGAACACTAGCATGGTTGTCTCATATCTAATGTAGGAACAGACAGCCACTCACATGCTCGCGCAGCCAAAGGATCTGGGTCAAACTGAAGCGGTGATGAGACGGAAAGGGACAGCGCGCAGTGTTGTTTTTGCCTTTTCAAGTTAATGCGAGTCACCGAGCCCCAGATAACATCAATAATGTCAGAATGTGTTTGTTGTGTGGAACAGTCATACTGCTCCAAAACAATCTATCCAGCACTTCCTCATAAGACTGGCATCTATTTATTTAGCCAGAAGTCTGTAAGGACTGTCATGCTGTGAAGAAAGATCACACACAAATCAACAAGAGAATATTGATTTATTAAAATAAATATCTGCCACGGTGAACACAACATCCATTTTAGATTTAAAATACTCTAATGAATGAAGGTGCTTTGTGTTTTTTAGTATGTAGATTAATCAAATATAACACACTGGCCAAGAGTTTAATTATGTAATTTTTAAAGCTCCATAGAACCCATGTAGAAACAGTTCCTTAATTCCTGTCTCTTTTCTGCACAGCTCTAGAGGACAAACTTTTTATGAGCTAAAGTGATTTTGACTTGTGTCTAAATGTTTCAAGTCGTCTGCATATAGACAACAGTGTGTACATGCTGAGCTACCAGGTGCTCACAGACTGTAGACAGGAGGGGTTGATATTTGCAATGTTGTCACAAGATGCTAACAAAAACCACACACTGAACCTTCATGCATATTCTTAGCATTAAACAAAAAATCTTAATATATTCATTATAACATATACAATAGGATCCATCTCTAGAGACAGAACATCTGGCACCAAACATGGCTGCTAATTATATACAATGGAAATATTTTTATTGAAGCATACAGCATTTGTTTATTTATTTATTTATTTATTTGTTTGTTTGTTTTAAACAATGCTTTTAATGATTGTGGAGTTGCACAAAAGTCATAACTTTTTTTGACTTATAGATGATTACAAGCCTTTAAAGAGATTGTGTAGATTTTTTTGAAGAACGGTTGGAATAATTATGCGATTAATGGCCTATAACTTGGGATAGATTCTGGTCAGCGCCCTTTTGTACAATGTTTAATTGCCCATAATAGTGTACAAGTAGGCACATATTTATTTCATTTTGTTTGTTATTTATATTATATTATATATACATGTATATTTATAATTGTCTTATATAAAACCCCACATCATTATAATGTTTGATTTCATTTTGATGCAAGTTTACGTATGTATGTATGTACCTACACGTGCGGCTATGTTTTGTGTGAAAATGTATGCATTCATATTAATGTGCATTTCACCAAAATAAAAAAAGGAATAATTTAAAATAGTCAGCCTTAAGCTCTGCTCTGACTTCGTATACTTCAGTAACACTTAAATCCCTACTTTAAAAAATCTGAAATGCTTTGCTATTGCTATTTGGGGTAATGTAAGTCAATGTATCATAATATAATAATATAAATATAATATATCATATTATAAATCTATAATATAACTATGATAGTACAATGTAAATATTAACAGCCCTGTCTTTTGAATGTTGAATAAGTATATTAGACTTTAAACCCTAACAGTGTATAAGCTGATGTTGGTCTTCTATAGAAAGTATTCCTAATCACATGCATGGCAGGTGCAGTGAATCTGTCCATAGTAGGACCATATATGGGCCGGTCCAGAATGCACCTGTTTCCTCTCTTAGGCAACACTGAGGATATCCAGCCTTTATTTACTGAGTGTCTGTGAATGCTTGTTTTCAATCAGAAGGACTAGTGTTTGTGTGCGTGTCTGTGCATTCATTAGCCACTGACTGTGATGGCCCTGACCTATACTAGACACACAAGCTCTGCCGATGTAATCTATCACGTTGTTCCCGTCGCAGGAGTTGGGAGCGACAGATAAAATGTATATGAGGCTGGGGGAATGTGTGACGGCATGTTTGTGCCTGTAGGTGCGACTCCACGGGGGAAACGGGTTTGTTTATGAGATGTAACAAGACTCTACGGAGATGAGAAACAGCCATTGATTCCATTTTAATTATAGGTCCTCTGGAGTCTTGAAAGGATTATGTTTTACTGTGAGTTCAAATGATTAAAGCTGGGAACGGTCATTTCTACTAAAAGCGTTGTTTATCAAGTTGGTTTGGCTTTTTTAAATAAGTCGATGGTCACCAAGTGTAACGTTAAAACAATGTTGTGGGAGAGCTTTTCGATGTAAGGCCGTGCTGTGTTATGGCAGACACAATTTGATTAGGCCACACAATCAACTGAAAGATAACGGATTAAATTTAAGTAGTCAAAATGATTCAAGATACGTTTAACCGGGATATGCAATTTTATTTTTTTATGCATGTGAAAAAAAGAACAGTTTAATCACCTAATGCTGTATTTTAATAGGGATCATCTGTGAAAAAATGAGACCGTGAGACATCATCTAGGATTTATTATTAAGATTTTAATAGATAAGAATTGTCCTGAACAGGAGCTTGGGCCAATCACATGCTTGCTTACCAGAAAAAGTGCGCTCTCATTGGTCCACACAGATAAAAGACTGAAATGAAGATAAACCTTACATTTAGTTTGTTTTTAAAATTAATTTTCTCTTTTTATGCCTCATGTTCACGCATCATTTTGTGACTTCACTTCAATTTGTGCCTCATTTTAAGCCCTATTTGGTCCCTTTAAAATGGTTACTCCTGTTTAGTGTCATTTTGTGGTGGTATTCTTCCCTATTTCATAGCTTTATAATAGTTTAGTGCCTTTTGTTGCAGATTAATGTGGAAAGTACCAAAAAAAATCAACTAACAAATGTATTGGAGGGCCAAATAAAACATTGCAAAGGACCACATTTAGCCCCCGGGCCTTGAGTTTGAAACATCTGATCTGAAGCAAATTTGAGCACATTTGCATAGATTCGTTATTTTTCTTGTGCCATCCAGTGATTAAAATCTCAAAACTCAGACTGAGCATGAAGATGATTCAAAGTACGTAATACACTGTGGGGAATTAATTTCACTGATTACTTTTCCTAGACTAGACTCTCTGCACCCACCGCTACATTCATTAAGACGCTAAACACTGACCTTTAACTGGCCGCTGATTTCATATTTAAATGTCGACGACCTACAACGCAACGTGCGCTCGTGGGAACACACACACAGCAGGATGAGTTATAGAACGACTAACTGTACATTCTGCCCACTCCCCATGAACACTCCTCTGTGTATATGTGTGAAGACCGGGGTTGTGACACACACAGACCAACTCACTGATGCGTCAGTGGAATTCATGCATCCCTACACACAAAGGCAGGCAGATGTGTACGTTTAATGCTTTTTTTTTTTTTTTTTTGTATGTGGTTTGCTCATGCGTCACTGCAATTGGTGGACACGCTGGCTCACACACACAGAGCTCCACTGTGCCCCGGCGCATTCACTGTCACAAGGTCGAGCTTTGTCTCAGCGGGTTTCTCTCCATCCAACGCTCCCTTCAAGTTTTCTTCAGTTTCTCTTGTCTCTGTCTCCCTCTGTCTATATATATATATGCACTTTAGAGCTCGTACTTTTGTGCTGTGTCTTGCTTTTTAACTTAAAAGAGCACTGAGTACAGATGTGAAATCTAACACTATTTGCATTTTTCTATTTTACAAATATAGACATGTAAAACTCTCAAGAAAACCAGAAGAAGCCAGTTTAGTGCCAGTACTTCCTGTTTCTGCAAATGCCCAAAGGGGACAAACTGGGCACTGCTGTAAGAGTAGCACACACATGTTTCTTTAAGAGCTGATGCATTGAGATATAGGACATTCATGAACTAGAATTAATATTAAAAAAAAATAAGGGAAATTATCATAGCTAACCTATTTGTACTCGGGTTATTTATTGACAACAGCATGTCCCAGTATGGTTGCCATAGCTGTTCACATGCTCTAAAAAGATGAGGAGGTGTGGAAATCCAATCTGCACCCTTGCCACCAGATGATGCAAAAAAAGCAAGTACAGGCTCCTGCTTTTAAATTATATACAATGTGAAACTAAACTAAACTAAACATGGATATTGTTGTAGAATATCTTTATTTTCACTAAACTTGTTCAGTACAGTTGTCCCTCGTTTATCGCGGGGGTTACATTCCAAAAATAACCCACAATTGGCGAAATCCGTGAAGTAGTCAGCTTTATTTTTTACGATTATTATATATGTTTTAAGGCTGTAAAACCCCTCACCACACACTTTATACACTTTTCTCAGACAGACATCTTCCTCTGTCTTTTGGGTGCGACCGCAGGTGCCTTTGTCGGTGCAGAACGTTTCGTCCACATTGTGGGTTTTGTCGGGGAGAAAACTTGTAAACATACAGCAGTTCAGAATCACACTGCTAGCGATCAAACATTTATGTAAATTTGGCAAGCCGAACGTATTCTGTACTGTACAGGAGACACGGCACAGAGGAGACTGATTGGCAATGGTCTACAGTCCCTTAGCCAATCAGGACACAGAACACAATGCGTGAGATCTCCCTTAGCCAATCAGGACGCAGAACACAATGCGCGAGTTCTCCCTTAGCCAATCAGGACGCAGAACACAATGCGCGAGTTCTCCCTTAGCCAATCAGGACGCAGAACACAATGTGCGAGTTCTCCCTTCGCCAATCAGGACGCAGAACACAATTCGCAAGTTCTCCCTTAGCCAATCACTACGCAGAACACAATGCACGTTCATACGCTGTAAAAATATAAGCATGCAAAATTGCACTAAAAAAATCTGTGAAACAGCAAGACGGTGAACCGCGTTATAGCGAGGGATCACTGTATATCTTTAACAATCCATAAGAAAAAAAGGTTTACTCAAGAAAAACAAAAAAAAGAGTTACTTATGGTGTGTAGTTTGTCCCTAATACACTGTAATTTCAGATGAGATATGCCCAGTCATGGTTAAATCTAATGTGGCCAACAATACCCATTCACTTCGCCAAAACGTTCTCAGGAGAGGATTTCTATCAATTGGACAAGACTAACTGTTTATCTGAAGCTGGACGGGCTTTCTGTGATGGTTTGTTTCTTTTGATTTTTTGCAAGTCTATCCAATTGGTCTGGAAGCAGTCTATTCCGTGTCCACTGGAAATCCAACGATAATCACCACTATCAGACAAATTCTTTTGAAAAACAGAAAAAAAAATTGGATTCCTTGCAAGACTAGGAAAAATTCTATCTTGTTTTGTCTTATTTGCTCACAAGAGAGAATCAAATCTCAGCAAAGATAACCTGAGATAAAGCTGAAAGTGAATAAACGGGAAGAAAAGACAAGACAAAAAGCGGTATTGTGCATATTTACAAATCCAAATGCATGTATTTCCATCAGAAAGTTAGTCATTCTGAGAGATTTTGGTCCTAGGGGATGGATAGTATGTAGAAGCACATTTTTGTCTCTAAGTTTGGAATGGATTTCTGTTACACTCATTATTTGTATTTGTTTATGAATGTTGGCCCAAGTGAAACAAGTCAAAGCACAATTTTAATGGTACATATTCAAATGCCATTCATTCTTCTGTTATAGCGCTTTTATCTAATTGCATTTTAGCCGTCATCTGTCAAATCAAATAATATATAACTGACAGTTCCAATATTCCTGTGATTTCTGATTTCTGATTTCCAAACGTTGACAAATGCTGAGTCACGGTACTTTTGACAAGGTGCTGATCGTCCACTTTTTTGCTTTACACTTTTAAAACTTGCTGAGGTGTCATGTCCATCACGTCTTTTTTTGACCATTTACCTTAAAAGTAAAAGAGTTCATACAGTTGTGACGTATGCATGACCACAGACTATTGAGGGTGCCTATTTTATAAATGAAGAGACTAAAAAGCAGAATTAGGACAAACGCTCGGTTGTGTTGAAATGAATTTAAGTGATTTAGATGAAAAGAGGAAGGGTGCGTTGCTGGAGGGAGTTGGCGCAGAAAGAGGGTGCTTCATCTCTCTTTGGGTTTAATCGGCTAATGCACTTTGGATCTGGCAAAGGCCACGAGGAGTGGAAAAAGGAAAACAGACAGGGTAAAAGAGGGAAGGATGATTTGCTAATGAGAACTAACCATCAGGACTCATAAATGAATGAGTGGAATGAAGTATGGCTGGTGGGTGGGTGGAGACTTGACAGCTCTAATGACCAGGGGTTAATGGATGGATGGATGGATGGATGGAGGTGGGTCGGCCCCTCCTTAGAACAAACTGTTGGATAAACCAGTTAGCTTAATCCAAAAATGGCTGGCACATACAGAATAGAAAGAATACACTTAAAATGACACATTCTATAAGATTAATACACAAAAAGACACTTGGTCAAGGTTACGAAAAAAAATGTCAAAGCAAATCCCGGCTGACACCATCACTCTGTGGCACCTCAACTGAAAAGGCAATTGTTTATCGATACAATTAGAGAAGTTACAGCCAGTGGGCATATAATGTTACAACAACCATAGCAATAAGAGCTTAACCCTAAAGCACAGACAGATCCAGAACACTTGACATCAGAGGTTGACCTTGATGGTTATGATGGTATTTATAGTCACCTTGAGCTTTATTTATTAATTTCCAGGTAATGGCGTCTTGCTCTGTAAAGATATATAGTGACATAAAATATGAGTGACACACAAGGACACGTTTTAAAGTGGGAAACATGAGTTATTTGCACAATATAACATCTCATAATATATGGCAGTTATATACATTGATGTGTAGTATCAATAGAATCAACAAAAAGGGTCATCGTCATGGGTTTGACAAGTGCAATAAGGTTTTACGCCATGGTGACATTTTTTTTTCCCGAAACCCTGTAGCTGCTTAGTGTTTGTTTGACAAAGATGTAGGATTGCAGTGGCTGGTTTAGTCTTAGTAAAATATTAGGTTTTTTTGATGGAATTTGTGCTACTTTCAGGGAAATCTTTGGAATTCGCTTTAGTCCTGGGTCAAATTATTCTTCCTCGGATTAGTCTTGATTTAGTGTTAGGAACTCCTGACTCCCAGCAACAAGATTGAGGGTTCGATCCCCAGGCTAGGTATGTCCTAATGTAAATGTAAAATCCTGTAGAGAGAGGGTGTTAAGGATAAATGGTCTCTCAGTGCATGTCTTGGCAAAGCTTTTTTTAACAGCACACTGGAGATCAAGGTCACCATGCAGTAAAACAATAGCCTGGAAATCCACTTTCCTCGAAAATTGAAGTGGGTCTGGAACCTGACTTCTACCGAGCTCAAACACCAATCATAACCTAAAATGTCTGCAATGCTCTGGTTGTTTTTTCAGATTGCGTCACTGCCCTAATTCTGCTTGGTGGTATGTCTGTCCAATTGCTTTTTTACTTAAAAGAGAGTGTAGGTGTATATATGTTGAGCTAATGCTGTTTGTGCAAATGCCCAAAGAGGACAGACTGAGCACTGTTGTAAGAAAAGCACACACGTTTCTTTTTGAGCAGACATGCATGCATCAAGATATAGGACATTCATGAACTCGAACAATATTGTTTAAAAATATATATATTTGTACCTGGGTTATTCATAGACAACAGCATGTCCCAGTATGGTTGTCTGTCAATGTATGTCTTTCCCAAGCTTTTTTTTAGCTGCACACTGGAGCTGTATTTCTTTTTTTATAATGGGATCAAGTTCATCATGCAGTAAAACAATTGCTTGGTCATCTAGACATATTCACTTTCTTAGAAAACTGTGGTTATGGAATCACTCCCATTTACATTCATGGTTGTATGTCTATCCAGTTGTGTCTGGGGGTAGTTTAAAATGCTTCCATTTGTTCCGCCTCCTGAAAATCAAACTCAAAATCACAGGGATCACACAATTTTTTTGTAAAGAATGGAAAATGAATGAGAATGGCTGACCAGGCAAGTATGTAGCATGTCTTATTAATGCTAATTCTTTGTTTTTTCGTGAAAATTCACTTAAGTTACAGTATGTGATTTCTTTTGCTCTGACAAAAACACTACAAGAGCAGAATCCCGCTTTATTTCTCAACAGAATTTTACAGAAAGGTGGTTATTGGGATCAAGGCCACTGGAGCCATGCGGGTGAATGAATCTATCACAGGAGGCACAGAGCTGACACCGGATGGATGAAGAGTATAAGGGTCCATCATAAATAGTGGACGGACAGACCGTTGCGTGCACTTCCGCGCTCAGATCAATACGACTCCTCTCAAGTGTGGTGAAATGCGGCGTGTGTTATGCCTGCCTCTCTTTTCCAGTCTGATGTCATATCAAAGAGCTCACTGGGCAAAAGCAGAGCTGCAGCTGTAAGGTAGAATCTCACTCAAGCCCCATCTGCTGTTTCATTTACTCCTTTTAGTCGACTTGGTGCATCACGCTGCATCTGTCTGTTCACAATTCATTCCCAACGACGCTCTTCCCCTTTCAAACAGTGCTGTAGCTGCATCTGTTACACTCAATAAAGTTTTTTTTTGTACTTCTATTAATAGATCAGAGAGCTGTTTTGTGTTGGGAAATTGATTATGCTGACCTAGATTTAACGCATCCACTTTTAAACGAGGAATATGAAAAATATGCGCAGATGCATATACACTGATATTTTAGTCTTTAATAGTGGCTTATTCCGCTCTGAGATTATTGCACATTTGCACTTACAATGAAAGTGTGAGGGTGGATAAACAGTAATACAGTGTAGTGCATTAGAACTGTACATTATTTAGCAAATGTTTCATTCAAAAAAAATAATAAAAAAGCAAAATCCATATCACAAAGAACTGCTTGTATGGCTTTAATGTCATGTAATTTCACATGATGCATATTTGACTCCTTGTATGCCAAAACCATTGACCAATAGGAGCTTTAAAATACATTGTGGCCTGATGCATAGCAAGTTGAAGCTAGTGTAGAGCCTTGTATTTCTTCATATAATCCAATTCAAATTTCACAGAATGTCAAAGTGAATTCAAATATTAAAAGTCCTCTCATTATGACAATATTCAATGTAGTTTTATTGCATATTGCATGTTTTCCTCGCATCAGAAAGCCCAATGGAGCATTTTACAGAACATCATTTCACAGATTTTGACATCAGTTGTTTTCCGTAAACACAATTTACCAGTGCAAAAAGTTGCAATTAAAAGCCACAGCATTAAATAAGTGCAACGTTTGAAGATGATTTATTCGTATTCTTTTCCAAGTGTGAAGAATACCTTGTACATTGCGTATATAAAATAACAGATACCAGTCTTAAACCCTCTATTGCAGTTACAATGTAATTCTTACAGAGAAACTTTTTTTCAAAACAGCCAGATGGACATTTTTATAGTGTCCCAAAAATAATGAACATTTAATGCTCTCCTTTTGGGCTTGTGTGTCTGTTTGGGGCTCAGCATTTCTGGTGATATTTTTTTTTCTACCTCTCGCTTCCTTTTGTGCCTCTCTTCCTCCTTATGCTTCCATCTGAGTTGCTGAAATATTTATCACGGCCCATGCTATTTTGGGTACAGGCTGGCTTTTTTCCTTTGTGACATAGAATCGCATCGTCATGGCACAGGATCAGTGAATCTGAGTCTCTCTTCAATTCTGAGAGACTCCATTTCCTTTGCACCTAAGATACTATGTTATTGATTATTTTATGTCCTCATAGCAGTAGCTTTCTTAGGTTAAGACTTAAGGTAATTATGATAGACCCAAAATCTTATATAAACTAGAATAAATAAGTGGCTCATGTAACAACAGAATTTAGGAAAGTTAAGGAAATTGTTAGGGGCGCGTGTAAAGGTGTAAAAAATGGAACACAATAAAAGTTTTATTTTAGCAAATGTAGAATGTGTGTTATGTTTAATGACCATTCTAAACCGGTGAATAATATATGTCCAAAGACCATCACTAGAACAGTTCCATTTTAGGACAGAACATGAATGCACCATGTCCAAGTGTTGGTTGCAGTCATAGGTCAAAGCGATATAACCTCAAATCACAATTCATTCAACATTTAACCACAAATATTTACAAAAACACATCTTATCTATATTCTGTGATAAATGCAGACTTGCAGGGAAGTTATCGGTGTACATACAGTGAGAAGTCTAATGAGCCCTAACCTCTGCATTAGGGAATTAAATACAGACATAAGACAAATGACGTGACACAATGATGAATAAGGAGCACCAGTGTAAATAGGATTACAGTCTCGAGACGCGTTCAGTCAGATCAGTGATGAGTAATGTCTCAGTAAGCCATGTGCACCGGAGGCTCAACAGAAATTATATTTACACTGGTGTATCATTTGTTAGCTCTTAGTCTAATCTGTCTATCCATTTGGTCCAATAACAATCAATCATTCAATTTCAGAACAAAAAAATATATATATAAAAAAGGGGCCCATCCACTTTGAATATAATGAAATTACAGGTGGACTCCAGACACAATGAAAACAAATTGATTAAATGCAAGAATTCTTTTTATTTTGTTTTTGTCTTTTTGCTTAAATTCTCTAACAAAATTACAAAGCTTATATTCATAGATTTTATTATATATTTCTGGCTGGAAAGTCTTAAATACCTAAAAAACACACAACTTTACTAGTTACTAGATTGTTCATTCAGTAAGTTGTTTTTTTGTCAGTATTTTATGGTGAAAGGCTACTATTATCTATTAATATTTAGCTAAAGACCAAATCTGATGCAAAATACAACTCACTGATTTGAAATTGGTCAATTTTGTTAATGGCACATGCTGTTTATTGATTGGTTTTTGATATATCTTTGCCATACATCTATAAATCCCATTGCCATGTTTGAAAATTGAAGTATACAAGACCTTGATTACCATTTTGTAGAATTACAATATATTTGGAATGGTACTTCCTTCATGTGCCAGTCACATTATGACACCAGCAGCTGGTGAGTTCACAGACTCACAGAAATCTGTCTTGTCTTGATCAAAGCATCTTAGTTCGGAGCAATCGGGGCAGAAAAGTATGGACAGTTATGGGCGTGGGTGGCTTTGATTGGATAAAATTAACTTGTGATTGGAGGTTACTTACAGGTTCATCCAATCACCTCTAGATATTCAATTAAAGTGCCTACCCTTTTAAACACTTTCTGCACAAGCCCATCAGATAGTTCTATGGTAAAGCAAGTCAGGTAAAGTTAATTATCTTTTTCTTGAAATACTTTTATTGTTAATACTGTTAATGGCACATGCAATGTTTTAGGTTGCTTTAGCTATACCTTTGCCATACGTCAGAAAATCCCAAACTATACAAGACCTTAATTGCCATTGTGTTGTGCAAAAGAACATCTTCAGAGGAGCACATAATGTATAAATCAAGATAAAGCATGCATTTTCATATTACTATATACCATTTGACCTTGAGTTATTTCATATTTCAAATATATAGACGATATTGAAAGACCACTACAAAAAGGCACATCTTCAAAATCAAACATGCTACTAGAGTAAATTTTCAGTTAGTATCCATTTACTATTAGAGAATAAGCCTGGAAAAATTAGCACAGCATATCATTATCACAGCAAAGACTTGAAAGTCACACCTCCCATTTTTTATGTTGACTCTGAAACCTGCTCACATCAGAATTGATTGCGTTGTATAATTTATTATGAAGAACTTTTCAAAACGCGCCGTTGATTTGCCCTTTAAGGTCAAGCATCACCATTTTGACGTCTCGGGCATTGCGTTCAAAGCGGAGTACGTTCCCATTTGCAGTACAACAACAGCTCCACCAGTCCATCACCTTGACAGACAGCGGCTTTGTACGTCAAATTAGCACAGGCGCCGTATCCTTTTCACTGTTCCCCCATCTTCCTTAAACATTCGCAGTCTTTCTCGTCCGATTCCCTTGTTGTTGGCGTTCTCGTCAATCAAGATTTGTATTCCCGCTCTTGCTTGCATTCAGCTGCGGAGGTGGGAGTAGGATCTGGCCTGCTTCGATTACTGCTTACTTATAATAACATGGATTATGAACGAGATTGAGAGGCAGATAAAGCTCAGTGTGGCTCGGCGTGTTTGTTTGATCACACGCATTAGTATTCACGTCATGGAGACGACGCACTTATCCGTGTGAAGTGGAGGTGTTTGAATCGTGTGTTCACTGTAAAGACGTGAGCGGGCCATGTTTGTGGGCTTACACGCTAATGTACTGTGTTTAGACGGAATGAAAATCACGAGTGGAAATGAGCAGGTGCAGGTGTAAGAGGGTGTTTGGCAAAAGGATTTGGGACTGGAAAGACCTCAAGTTATTTCTTAATTTGCTCCATTAACACGGAGCTACCTGTTTGTTCAACTGGACTGAACTTATTGACTTGAACAAGTTGGATTCCCTCCAGGACAAAGGCAATTTTTGGAAAAGTCATAATGTCTTTATTTGATCTTAATGGGATGTGCTGCAATGGGATCAAACTGGAATGACTCAATGGCTCCCTTCATACGTTGTGCTTAAATCCAGATCGTTTAAGGAGATCAGATGTGGCTAATGTGCTAAATGTGTCCTAAATTCATCCTGATTGATTGGCTGCTTGGGTATCAAACTCAAAATGGTGAGGGGCCATGAAAGTTAAGAATACTTTCAGGGGCCAAAGATGGTGACATTTGGTAGCTTTTATAAAATTCTGAATGTGAGATTTCATCTTTATTTGAGTCTTATATAAGTTATCACACAAATTTGAACAGGTTTTAGATGGATTTGCACAGGTTTTAGATAGATTCAAACAGGTTTTAATCAGATTTCAACAGATTTTAGATGGATTTCTAGTTTTAGTAGAATTGGAACAGGTTTTAGTCAGATTTGAACAACTTTTATTATTATTTATCTTTGTCGCCAAAATCAAATCCATCTGGAACATGTTCAAATTCAATGAATAACCTGAGCCCAGAATATTTCCTTCTAAATGTATTGAAAAGCCACATAAAACATTGCAAAGGGCCGCCCTTGAGTTTGATATATGTGATCTAGGGGTTGCCTGGGTCCCATGTATCTGGATGCATTTAGATCTCTGTGGAGGAGAAAATATCGTGGCTCACAGTCAGAAACCTCCTACCTCAGTAGTGTTTTTCTTTTTTTTTTCATCATTTACAGCAGCAGTAGACTGTTGTAATTAAGCTCTTAATCATAGCAGTGATCATTAAGAATGCGTTTTACATAAGAAAGTCACCAGAGAGAAAACATTAGAAAGAAAGTTGTACCGCAGACTGTTAATCTGCAATGATCAATTAAAGAACATGGAGTGAAGCGTGCACTGTGCATCTTAATAGTACTAGCCACACTGTCACACTGTGATTGTCATTGGCGATTAAAAAATAGTACGGCGTGGCCAAGGATTGCCTAATAGTGTCATAAACTTAGGACAATCATTGAGAACTGTGCTATGACCACACCTCACCTGCAGTTCTTTTTACAACAAGACTCCATTCCTCTATTTTCTGTCTTTTCTCAGCACATTTACGCCACTCAATGTGATGCTGCCTGTTGTTAGCCACAGTTGAATCTTGGCCTATGACACACTAGATCTTTTAAATGGCCCAGTGTGACATGCATCAAACTGCTGGTGTGACATGAACCTTGCACACTTGCAAAAAAAGCAGTGTGAACTTGTTTTTTCAATATGATGAAAGTTGTAGAAATCAAAGTCAGAGGCAAAAGTGAGAACCGGTCTAATGTTGGCTCAGAAGAGTATAAATGCAAGGTGTAAATATAACAAGTAAAAACTAGAGGAAGGATTGAAATGCAAGAGAAGGACCAAAGACATCTCCTGTGTCCTGCTGTGCACATACACTCAAATGGAATAAACAGTTGCAAAAGGAAAGTGTTCAGAAAGAGCAGCACTTCTGTGAGAGTTTCCGTTTTCTGCAGGCTGTTTGTGCATTTAGGGACTAGACTCAGCAGATACGGCAGCAGTGGACTGAGTTAGCATTCGTAAGCGGCTTTTTCTCCTTTGATTTCTACTGTAAGTTTTCCTTTTCGCTTTGTTTTGCTCAGTCCCCATATGCCCTTTTCAGTCTGTAATATTTTTTTCGCTGTTTCTTTTTACCAGACCTCACGCACATTTATATCAGTACGTTTTGTGTTGACTTCACCGAACTTACAATACTGTGCATCCCACTCTTACCTTTTACAGGCAAAACTCCAAAAGTCTTTTAGATGGGAGGTGATAAACCATTTTTATTTGATTATCTTTGAAACTCTTAGCCCAGCAAACTAAAAACATTGTCTGAAACGTCCTTTTTTATTTTAAGGTGTGTAGAAAGTAATACAAGACAGAAAGCTTCTCTATTGAAAATACAGGTGAAGATGACAGATAGTTACTACAACTATCAACAATTTTCATGGTCTGGTTTTTAACCTAAGTTCCTTCTGAGATGTGATGGTCTGGTTTAGTCCAGTTTGCCCTGGTTTTATGTGAGATTCTCCAAAAGTTTGATCAGAACCTGCCCAGTTTCTTCACAAACTGTTTTGACGTAGAGTCACAACAAATACTGATTTGATTTAGAATTATCTTCTGTTCCTTCACTTTGCATTTTGTAAACTAATAAAAATCACCGTACTTTATAGTTTGCTTTGCTTTTTATATCCACCTGAACAATCAGATTCATGTTTTTAAAAATAGCTAAGCTTCAGCTGCAGATACAGTTAAAACACTTGATAAAACCAAGTTCCAACATTGTCATAAAAGATGTGTCCACATTGAAGTCTAGGTAAAAAATGCATGCTCTGCTCCCTGTCCACAGATAAAATCAATGTTTGCATCGAAATTCAAGAAAGGAGGCAAGGAGAAAATATACCACATGGTCCAACATTAGAATTAATTCAATACTTGCCTTGTAAACTTAAGCATGGACTGAAAACCACAATAGACTCTCAGATCTTAACAGTCTTGTTTTTTTTCTCCTCACAAAGTTACAAATGTCCCAAATAAAATATACTTTTGTTTTTTTCCGCAGAGGAGCTAACAGGAACCAATACCACGTGCTTGTCATCAAGTCAATAGTCTTCACAGTAATTTGCCTCTTGGTTGGTTTCATTCTTGCTTTACAAAATTGCACAACTCCGCAGAAATAATGAAGCGTAACTAACAGAATTGATGCAGGCAGAAGAGTGTAGACCCAGAGTGAGTTGTAAAGGGATGTTGTTTCGCTGCAGAATGGATTTCTGTGTTCCACTAAAGCCAATAGTTTGCATGTGTCTCTATTAGAGTGAGCTAATTACAACTAGCAACATTCACCTAAAAGCTCTGACAAGTGAAAAGAATGACATTGATTATCTGGTTACCATAGCATCTGTCACTGAGGGATCCATTCGGCAGCAAAATAAGCATTGTAAGCCTGACGTATGCTGGAAGTTGGGAAATTGGCAAATCTGTATGCACTTTTGATTTTCAATGACTCTGGCAAGGACTGCAATTTTAAACTGAATCAGAGGCGGTAATACAATGATACAGTTCATTTGTAACAGTATATATGACAAGTGAATAGTCTATGATATCACTACTGTATAACTACTACTTATTTTTTGACTTTTTTTTATTTGTGAAGTTATTATTGGGGCAGTTTGCAATGCTGCTGTAACTAGCTGACAATTAATGATACAAGCACCTTTTAGGCTTACTTTATTATCCATCTCATCCTAAAATGTGCAGTGCTGACACAAAGTACAGCGGGTGACTCTGCCGTGTCGCTGGTTGAGCATAAATGGGATTCGAGGCTGACTGAGATGGCGGAAATTCCCACCAGTATCACGGAAGACAGCATCAGGGCGCAAAAGATAGTCAACATGATATCTGCAGCTTTCACATTCAGATTGAATTCAGTGTTATATATGTTAAATGCAACTGATTATATCAATATTTTAAACACTTATTTAAGAATGAAGATTTTTTTAATATATCTGCATTTTTGTCTATATTTGATATGGAAGACAGTAGCTAGAAATGAATCAGAGTCCTTCCAGTTATGCAGTACTGAGTTTATGTAAAGGGGCAAAGGCACAGGGGTCCTGAATAGACACCGAACTCGAGGCAAGTAAGGGATATAGTTCATAGTGATGATTATACAAAAATGCATTGCAACTATAGTGTGCTTGAGGCCCTATAGCAATTAGCTGGTCTGACATTACAATGCCTCATGCCTCACAGACCCCCAAAGTGATGCTTTTAATTAGAGCAGCCACTGTCGTCTAAAGCAGGATGTAAAGCTAAACTAGGGCTAATCCAAGGACACTGTGTGGACACCCGGACCCTGTAGTGTGAAGCTGGATTTGCAGGTTGGATCTCTATGGAAACTGAACTTATCTGAACTTCTAACCTGCTCCATGTTGAGATCTATTGATAAAAAGACTGGCATGATAATTTTATTGTAACATTTAAACTGTAGACTTGTGTCTGGTTGTTAGTCTCTTTCCGACCAGCCGACATGATTGGTCTTTTAGTGCTGATTTTGCCTGTTTGACATCTATGCGGTCACACATCCATATAGGGCTGTGCAATTAATCCAATTTTTAATTTCAATTTCTGCTCCCAACAATCACAAAACCTATGTAATCAAGAAAAAAAACATTTAGTACTTGTTTTTATTTGTTACGTTACATGTTTTTTACAAGATTGTGGAAGTGAACTACATTGTTGATCTTATTTCTTGTTCTTAATTATTATTTCTGTTTATTTTATCATTATTTTTTAGGAGAATTCACTGTTTCGTTTGATAAATCCAATTGTTAACCTGCTTCGTGATACCACTTATCCAGACTGAGATAGGTTTGTGAGGTTAAATCAAACAAAAACCTGACTGCTACTTTAACCCACCATATATTATTGTTATAAAGTAGGCCTATAATATTTTGTTATGTAAGTGGCATGTAAACAAGGCCACAAATCTCTTATGTAAACCAGGAATAGGAGCATGAAATAAAATGACACGCCTAACATCCAGTGAAGAGCTGCAGTCTATAGTGCACTTCAAAGTCAGTCTGTTTTTGCAGCGAAGGTGAAGGGAACAGTATTATTGGAGTTTTCCCATTGTTTGTTATTTGCTGTAGTCTTGTAGTCGTGAAGTGTTTGTGAAATAAAGGATTTTCTGACAGCTCAGGGTCTCCCAGTGGTTTCTGTTTACTGCGGGAACGCTCAGCTCAAACAGTGAGACGCACATTTCCATACAACCGGACACAAAGTGAGCAAATTCCCACGACGTCGCCATTGTGTGCGCACAGAGAAGAGCGAAAGAGAGGAATTAAAAGATGCAAATATGCAAACACATGCAAGTGAAATCATGTAGAAACATGTTCAGATGCATGTTTGGTGCCTTCCCTTGAGTGAGTAGAGCATTTGCATTTCTCCCTGTGAGTTTACAGATGTGTTCATGCATATGGATTCATGTGTGTCCACTCACGTGTCAGTTTTGAATACTGAGTTTTATATAATGACATGGTTGAGAATTTTTTTGTTTTGATTTGAGCAATAAGTACAACAGCAAGCATGCCAAATATGATGAAGGCCACACCAAATGTTATATAAAAAAGTAATAGCTGCATGTTCAGTCTAGCCACATCATTTTTCATTATTCATATATCCGTATTAAGTGTGTAGTATTTTAAGCATTGACGCTTGAGTGTAATATTTCTGTTAAAGCAACACTGTTCAGTAAATGATTCTGCCTGCAACTGCACTTTCACAAACTTACATGGGATTGTTATATAGTAATATGTATCTCCTCAGCATGAGATTTTAGCAGTGTTGTGATATGTGTCCTCACATGATGTAAGCCACTAGTGGAGTATGTGTTGAACACACATTTAAGTCAATGAAAGAGAGGTAATGTTTTGTTTTTCATGTTTGAGAACCAGCAATGATGCATTTAAGAGACGTATTTGGATATATTGAAGATTTTGTATTGTCTGTATAGCTCAAAGAGGGCCTGTTTTTTTTTTTTTTTTTTTACAGTAAAGTTTACTAAATTACACTGGACAAATATTAAAATTCAAGAAATAAAGCTCTTCATTTCATGGAAAAAAAAATACACCAGAAATATTGCTTAGGTAGAGTTGCTTGATTGTATATTATTATTGTTCCAGCTTTATTTTTTTATAATCCTACCATCTTTTAATATGAAACATACATTTGTATTTTAAAGTTTAAAAATGAAATTATTGAACATTCTACCAAACTTCCACACAAAGCTATTGGCATCAGACCCATGTGTATATACAGTAAATGTGGATCAGAGATCTATGACGTGAGCTGAGAGCACCTTCCCGTTAAAAGCTATTGATCCGTCCACCCATCTCCCTCCCTCCCATCCCTCCATTTATCTCAGGCCCAGAGCGATGCCATGTCTCTATCTCTGGGGTGGTCTCAGGTTCTGTGGATCATTACAGCGTGGAGACAGATAGACGGAGGCAGGCGGACATCCCGCGCTCCACCAGAGGGATGGAGTGATTGAAGAAGGACATGGTCATATGATAGCTAGGTCACATGGCAGAGCAGACAGAATGGCTTCAAGGATAAAAAACTGTAGGTGGAGAACTGGTGCATAGAGCAGTGTTTGGAACAAGCTCCTTTTCTTCTAATACAACCAATAACTGCTACTATTTTGTCTGTGTGTTTAAAGGCATTTGTCCAGAATGTTAGAAAAAATGTACTGTTAGTAATTTAGCAGAGAATAACATTTCAAAAGCCTTTGCTCCACCATGTTGCTGTTGCACTTGGCTACCTTCTCCTTATGTTAAATAGATTAATACATCTGAGGAATTAGCTAAAGCCATGGGGAAAACTGGCATGTACATTAAAGTAGAAAGTTGTTATCCTATATTATTAAACATGTTTTGCAAGAATATATTATGTAAATAGCTGCTGATGATGATCAGAGATCTAATCCAACCAGCTAATGAAGCCTCTATAGGAACAACACTGGTGTAGTGTTACATTACCACTGCTTTACATTGAACCACATAAATCTGAAGTTCCTGGTGATTATTTAACCAAAAAATTATAATCATTTGAAAATGAATATTCAAACAGGATTAGTTAGTTGGTCTTCTTTCATGACCATTTTGTTGTTTTCTGTAGTACTCTATATTCCCAAAGCATTTAGAAATGTCCTCTGTATTTCTTTCAAACAAATGCAAAATCTTTTAATGGAAAGATTTTGAAGATCAACAACATGAACTAACTAACTCTAACAATTAACACACTTTTAGCAGCCATGCTAAGGATGGTATACCCAGGCACAGGGGCTTACTGTCTTTACCTTTACAGCTTATTTAAACAGGTATACCCATTAAATACAGAAAATGTTTATTAAATACCTTTACTTGAAAAGTACAATGTATAAAATGTTTGTAATTGTAACATATAAATGAAAACCATGTTTGATTTAGTGTATTATCACATGAAATGAACACTGGGGGATGCATGGTGGCAGAGTGGATACAATCCTGCTCCACAACAAGAAGTCTGTGGGTCCAGTCCTTGTTTCAGCCAACACAAACCTTTCTGTGTGGAGTCTGTATGTTACTTTGGGTTCCCACAAGACATGCATTTACAGGTGATTTGGTGAAAGGTGAATTGATGTGAGAGTGGATGGTTGCATGTCTCTGTGTCTGCTTTCAGCCTCCAACCAATTGCCCCTTGTCCTAGGTGTACCAAAGCAACCGGGACAGGCTTTACCCACTTGTGAACTCTAACTGGAAAAGTGGTAGAAAATTATGAAAGAAACATATTTACATTATGTCCTGTTCCTTTTTTCTACAGTTGTCCAGAGCAGACAAACTGAGCTCTGCTGGAAGAGAAGCACATTCTGGATTAGGAGATTCATGAAGAAAACGCACTTGCTCCCATTTTTTACTCACTATGTAACCTTTTCTATATTTTTTCATAGACAACATGTCCCCGCAGACGCTATAGCTGTTCACATGCTGCGAAGTGTGGAATCGCAGTCTGCCATTGTGCCACCCAATGACGTTGCATCGTTAAAACTATTTAAAGACAATTCCCCAATGTTCACTCATTCTTCATTCCAAATTTTCATTCTTTGTGTGTGCACGTTGGAAGTAGCATGAATATTTCAACATATGCAGCTGAGGTGAGAGTAGTGAGGTGGCTTATGGGAGCTGACAGGGGGATGTACGCACAGATGGAGTAATATAACACTTACTTGCTGGTCAAAAGAAGTGACTAGTGTGTCCTTCGGTGGCACTGCCGAGGTCAAAAACATGATTGATTTTATAAGTGACACCTGTAGCAAGACTCAGCCTTGATCTTACCAGCCGCTTGGCCCTCCTTGACCTTTGACCTCGTGTAAATGGTGCCCCCTGCCACATAATTACCACAAGCGTACACCCACATAGCTCCAGGAATAGCTGGATGTGGCAGAGCGCTGTGGCAGTAAATGGGTCTGCAGTTGTCTAATTGAAGGACATGTTTAAGTGCTCATTAAACTGTATTAGACAACCCAGCCATTTCATTGTCATCCACACCTCACCTCGTCTGAAATATTAGAGGTGACATGTAATTTCCCACTCCCAGTGTGTGTGTGTGTGTGTGTGTGGCCTGAGCTACCGTTCATAAAATTTAATCTGTGCAGGGAGGAACCGTCAGAGCTCCCCTCAGCAGGTCCTCACTGCTGTCACTCGCACTGGCTCCTTTCTTGAAATCTACATATTTGAACCTTACTTGGATGCTGTCAGTCATTAGCTGGAATAATTTTCATCTGTATCGACGTTCAAAGGAAAAGAAATGCAGAAAAAAAGTTGCTAAATATGCAGTATGTGTAAAATCTTGCAATACTGCTGTGCTGGCTACCATCTGGAGTCTCTGGGGATCAGGAAATGAACTATTGTAATGCATTTTTAACATAAGATGAAGAGACTGTGGGAAATCTGTTTTATTGACTATTTTAAACAGTAGAGGAAAAGCTGAGTTTGTAAAGTTTGGGAGGTGTTTTTGTTAGTCTGGTGTAAATATAAAGAATTTATAGGTTTTGATCATTTCGCAGGTTCACAGAGCATTCCACACCCATAACGATATGTGTAACATGGATTTTTGAAAATTTTGCACAACATCTTTTAAGAAATGAATGCATTGAATTGTGATGTGGTCAAACAGACAAACTTGTGCTTCCTGCACCACTATCTTGATTTTGTTTGATTGTTTTTAGACGAAAAACAATCCTAGACGTCTAGTTTAATTCCAAATCACGTGTATATTGTGAACTTAAGGCCTTTTAGAAAGTACAATCTATATCAAGAGATTTTATTGTTTCTGTTCCAAACAATATTAGTGTCCAGTCATGGCACGACAGTCGTACGTCAGACGATGATCTCACAGTCAAACATCCAAAGATTGCCTTCAATTATTATCTTACAGTATCAGAAATGTAGGAAAAATTGAAGATAATCCAATGCAACCTTTATTAAATAACCATATTGTCATTTCATAGCTGTTAGCTAGAATGCAATGTAAACAAACATCGTAAACTCATAAACACCACTCAAGTTGACTCTGTTGTTGACCAGACTTGAATAGTTGACTATGACACACTCAGGTTCTCATACAATGTACATGCATCATACACTGGTTATGACCAATGCAAGTTGCACAGTGCGAGATGTAGAAATGTTACACAAAAGCAAAAAGTTGCACAACGTGACATGGGCTTTAATGGTGCTGATACTGTGAGTCCCTTCAGACGTAATAGAACAGTATTTAGCTTTGTCAACATGGAACACAGAGTGCACATGACACAGGAGGGGTTATGTATTCCCAGAAGTAAATGCAGGGTTTTTGTGCACTGGTCTGTTGGTATACAGTTACAGCAGTAAAAGTTAACTGCCTGGTTATGTGTGTTACGCTGGGAAGCCATACGTTGGAAAGCCATAAAATAAAAGATGGGGCTCACTGAACTCTCCTTGGCATTTGAAGTAAACATAAGTAAGACGAGGATTCATGCGTAACATCGAGAATCTGTTGTCCAATCTGCTTTCGAAGGCTTGGGGGGACTGAAGTTAATTTCATGCTCTGGAAACATTTTTTTTATTTTTTTATATCAGGGAACACAGCTGCAGTGAATGTATAAATAGAGCTGTATCCTGTGATCCTGACTCCTGTGATTTGTTTGTGGACTGCAGGCTGTGACTGGTCATGCGCTTTTGGCTTGATAAACCACCACATTCCTCTCTGAGCCAATCTGAAAACATTAGACAACACTCAGGCTTCGTTAGCGTTTAAGCAAAGGATGAGAAAAGGAGAATGGACTCAATATGCCAGAAAACCAAAACTCTGAATTCATCAACTCGAGAGGAAGTACAACGAGGAAGAGATGAGTGTAAACCTGAGTCAGACAGGAATTAGAAGCACTTCACCGTTTCTAGAGTGCAAAAATAAAATGTCTCCAGTCCAGTCAAACCATTGCACGGATGAGTCATTTATTACATTCTAAATGAAGTTGAAGGCTCACATGGTTCTAAACTTATAAACCTTACCTCGCTTGAAGAGTTAGAAAACAAAAAGGAGAGGAAAGGTGTTCACTCTGTCATTGTTGCTATTCCACAAGCAATAAAAAGAGATAGATCCAAAATGATTTATTTATAAGCATGCATTCATTACATTAGAACAATCTGTTAGCAGTGTAAGAGTTTGGTTGTATTACATTATTATGAATGTATTACAGAATTTGGATAGAGAATCGAACATGGCCGCTGGTGATTTTCACTGGAAGTTGCTAATATTTACAATCATGATGGCAATGTTTAAAAAGAAAATATACATATATGTTTATATTAATTATGCTTTTGCGAATTTTAAGGTGAACAGTTACATTGCGTGTCTTAAAATACTGGAGGAGAAAGGCTGTTGGAGACAACACTTTGGGAGTTATTGATCTGAGCCCAAACAATCTGCTGTTTCCGTCTGCTGGATGCTGCTGACCTTGGATTATCATCATTAACTTCAACGTGAAATGAGTTGAAAACAAAAAGCTGAAAGGAGCGGGTATGATGATCAGGTATCCGGGCAGAAGACGATAATTATGGGGCTTTTTAGCTAATGAGACTGCAATAAATAAAGGATTCTGCGAGAGATCAATATAGTGCAGAGGACTTAGACTAGGATTGCATTCAATAATGCAGAGGATGTCAAAATGCAGAGATCAGCGGTGGGGCCATGGGAATTTAAATGGATTTTAAGCAGACTTCCTTTGCCTCATGATGGGCAAGGTCTGGGCTGTGATAGTTCTGAGGCAACTTCAATTCCAACAAATAGATTAATAGGTCCAAGACAGGTTGGGGTGGTGGATGGGTTGCAAAACGAACTAATGAGTTGATTAAGTTGCGTCTTTATGAGCATTTGTGGTTAAGCTGTAAGTCAATTTATGTTTCATGAAGCTTTTTAAATTTGCGTCGAATCATATTTCATTCGGAAGGTTGGGTTGGGAATAGAGCACCTTTTAATAGCTAGACTGATGGAACCACAGTTATCATTTAAACTGTGCAGTGAATCTACATAAAAGAAACATTTTCCAATATCTATTCACTGAAAACCTCCAGGGATCATTTCATTTTTTCTAAAGTTGACTAAAATCATTCTTTTTTTTTTACAACTCAATTAGTATTCCATTGAGTCTCTGTTTCTTTTCATGCTGCCCACATAAAGGATCTCTGCTCACCAGCGCGACTAGGCCTACCCACATCGCAGCCGAGAAGAAAGACGACCTCTGTAAACATCGCCGGAGCCGCTCTCGAACATGCACGAAGGCACAAATCCCAATGCATTTTATCATTGACCCCCTCGGCACATATTGATCGTTAGGTACTCGGCTCCAGTGTGAGTCTGTGTGCCTATTATATGTGTAGATTTGAATCTGTAGATAGCATTTAAGGACCTCATGTACTTTAACATAGCCTCTGAATTTAATTTGCCGCTGCTATGTTCCATTCCTTTCTCTAAGTTGGAGTTGATTGATTTTAACGCTAAGGTGGTTAAATCAGGCCTTAACAACTGCACAGTCCACTAGCCAGACCTGGAAGTATATAGCATATGTTAGCTCAAAAAAGTCACTACTGTCTTTTACTGTCCTGCCCTTTAAATTCTAATATCATTTTGTGCTTTCCCCAGAGTAGCTCATGAGTGTCTTTTTAAAATAACAAGCTGAAATCACTTGGTGACTGTAATCAGATAGTACCATGTCAAATTAAAGCCGTATCACGTGGTCTAGCCGGCTACTCATTAACTAATATGACAGCAGTTCTCCTGAAAACATCCCGACACTGAGGGCGTCAATAAATTAAATTGCAGTAATTATAGTAGTGTTTCTATTTAAGGCAACTGCACGACTTGAAGTGTCAGCCATTACTTTAAAAACTATGACTGATTCCAGTTCACACAATAACCACGAGAAGTGCAAAGTCACCAATATTTTTACTGCCCGATGTTCTAATTATCTTTGTTTGTCTTTTGGTAATAAAAGACATTTTGGATAAACATTGTGGATATGTTTAAAATGAGTCTCAAGGGTAATATGCCATTATTTATTGATGCTGAAGTGGCCATTTAGCATCCATGTTGGGCTTGAGAGGTATGTGGATGTTTTAATGATGTATAATTGGTGTCATTTATTCAAAAAATCCTCATTTTTAGTTGTGCTCTAAAGTTTGAAATTATAGAACAGGAAGTGGTTTGGTTTAGAATAACTGTCATGATAGAGAATAATGGCTCAGAATGTAATAAGCCATTGAAACATTATGAAGAAGAAATTTAGTATTTCTTTAAATCCTTATGCCCTCTCATTCCTCAGTTACCTGATTTCTGTCAATCTGATGTTGGCGTGAATTGGGTCTGAGCATGCACTTAGCATTTTGATGAAAATGTGTGACAGTCCCATATAAGTTTATAACTGCTGTTAGCATTGACTGAAGTAGCATGGAATCACTCAAATTTGTATAGACACCAATATGGTCCATGTCTACAACATTTTGCAGTAACCCATACGATTCCACACTTCCACCGGTTTGTTATTGGATAGCTGACAAACCAATGATCCAATGGTCTGACTGCATATTTAGAATAAGCTCCTAAAAACATGTATTAGAAAGCACTTTGTTACCTCAGCCTAATTCTACCTGTGTCTTTGGTGCTTATTCTACTGTGGTAAATGATCTGTAAACTCTGAATACAGAGAATATACTTATCACAGTGCTCTGAAGTAATTTAGTACGTGCACATATTTAACTGACACCTTATTATTTCTCTCATTATGCTGTCAAAGCATTGGTAATTTGTTTTCTGCAAATGTAATATGTTTTCTGAGTCAGCAGCACAAATCTTCCTTTTACTTAAGCTGATTACTCAGACGGACCATTAACCTTCAAAGTGCAGTGTCGACGTAGGTGTTACTGTTTCCTGGCAATGCTTTGCAGTGTTTCATTTATTGTGCACATTCCAGCAGGAAACAGATATTTCCTGCCGATGCTGAGAGATAATAGTTATGAACAAGACTGTTACGAGCACAGAAAATGTTTAACGCATACACAGTAGAATTTAGTTAAAATATAACCTTTTGTGAAGAAGAAAAACTCAATAATAATAGCAGTTATCCGGCACAAGAACAGAACCACATTTTTTTTGACTCAGCTTAATCCATTGTAACAGTGTGTTGGGACCCAGCAGGGGGACTCTATAGATTTTGCTAGGGTCACAATTTCAGGTTCTATCATTTCCATAACTCCAGAAGCATGTTTGCAATAAGAAGTGCTTTGTAATTAGGTTAAATAGGTTAGGAATAAAAAAAAATAAAAAAAAACAACGATGAAATGGAGAAAAAGCAAAAAATGCCACCAAAAAGAACCAGGAAGTACTGTAAATTGTATGAAGGGGGTTTGTAAAATGCTAGCCTCTTTTTTCTTTTTGCTCCTTCGGGTGATTTCTGAGTGCTGTTTATGCCCCACATGTGACATCGCGAAACAACAAGCCACTTTCTCGTAATATTATGGGGAATTATACCTTAAAAAAGCCCAAACTAAAAGTACATGGCTAATTTACATAGCATAAACACATTTACTTCTATGTGTTATGATGCCTGTTATACCTTTCTTTGTGGGGTACAGACTGCACTAAGACCCCCCCATGTTGCCACCGTAAGAAAGACAGTAAATACCCCGCAATGAAAACAAACGAAAATAAATGGGGCTATCGACGATCTAAAGCTATCTCATCGATCTGTTTTTGTTCAAAGCATTGCACAGTCCATATATGTCTACACACCACTGTTGATGGCTATTGTTGAATACTCCTTTTATTGAAAGTGCATTAGACTGAAAGCTAAAATATAATATAAGTGAACTCAGGCTGGGAGGTCATTAACGGTTTCCGGTCTAAACAGCTCGTCATTCTGTGTCTGCTTCTCTGTTTCATTCTGTCCCGCGCTTTGTTCTCCGATTACAGCAAAGTGAGCATTAAGCTTTTTAGAAGTTGCTGTCTCATTAGTCTATGCGCCTTCACTCTCTCTAATGGAGTCCTGATCCCTGACACCGAGTGCGCTATCCGACGTTGTGTCTATGTGCTGGTGTGTAGTCGGGGTCAGTATACCCACAGTGTAATGCTCGTCAGCGAGACAGACAGAAGGTCTACGCTCCCCTAAGACCTCATTAAGCTCCACGGGGAGACACACTCGCTCATAAACTCTGAGTGAACATCCCAAAAAAGGGCAGACGCTCATCTAGATACTTTAGACGCTCACATCCTCAACAAATGCCTGAAAGGGGGCATTAGTGAAGGCTTAGGAAGAGCTCATTTCCACCCAGCGCTCGCAAAACACACCCTTTGGCTCGTCGAGGACCGTGTGCATAGCTGCCATACGGCGAAGTCCGAGCATTCTTGTCTACTCTGTTAGCCCAGCGCCGCCGTCCTTTAGTCCTCGCAGTTGTCCACGTGTTAAACAGCTGAGTGTCCTTCCTAACACGAGACACGCGCCCGCCGCAGGCTGCCACTACAGCCGACACACCACACACACTAAAAGAAAGATAGTCGTTTCATTTGGGTAATTCTTTCGGTGACTATCAGAAGGTAAAAAGTGTTTCGGCCCCGCTTTGGGCTACTCAGGGAATTGGAAAGCAATTTGTCTCTGTTTATCAGCAAGTGTAGTGGAGAATGACAAAAACGTTGCAGGATGAAGCCGGGCCGGGTGGTGATTTATTGTTTGTTGTGGAGGAAGGAAACGGGTGGAAAGTACAGACTCCATAGCTCCTGTGTCCTTAATGGGACTGATTTGCAATTTAATGTGTATAGGTAAATGGAAGTCAGAGTTTAGGGTTGTGTTCCGACTGCTTGCCTGGAGATAACGCAGCTTTTTCATAACAGATAATGCAAAATCTGCGTCAAGATTTAATTGCTGTCCAAAGGTGCTCAGAACATGTAGTGACATCATGGGCATTAATAAATCTGAACATTTCATTCTTTGTCTTCGTGTCACCAATTTGACCCATGGACATTTACATACATTCCTTGTCTCATGTCTAAAAAACCCTAATATGTTACGATTTTGAACAGACCCCAAACCTTGTGGCTCATTTTGATGATAATTCAAAAGCACTGCACTTAATTAATGGTAGACTTTTCTATCAACACAAATTGGTCTTTTTATGTAGTTCTTAAAAAAGATGCTTTATTTTGCTTACTTCCCTAGAAAAGTACTGCATAATAATAACACTTTTATTTTATTTCATTTCCGTCCAAATAACAATCATATCTTATATACATCTTAAAGCTAAAGAATCTTACAGAAAGCTAAAGTTTTTTAAGATTCCAGTTTGAACAGTTTAAATTACAGTCACTTTATACTTGCGATGATCCACAACAAGAAATAAATATGTCCAATAAGATTTTAGCATCTGGAGTCAGCAGTGTTAGCTCTTGCTATACTTAGAGATTTATTTTTTGGCATTTTAGCTTTCAATTTAAGGCGACACTAGTTGATAGTTAAAAAATAGGGCCAGAATTCAAACATATGTTGTTCTACTAATGTCATCTACCCACTGACGCTAATCAGTGCAGCCAACTGATCCATCCAGAAGGTTTTTACATTCCTGCACCATTGATATATGCTAGGACAAGTTCATGTAATCAGGGAATACACAACCTACACATAAGACATACACACTCTACACATACTCTCAGGTAGTGCAAACATGTCCCAGAAAACAAGCACCGGGAAAAAAGCGTGAAAAATAGTGGAATATACCAATTTATAAAATGTATGTAAAACAGTGTGCTGATAGTTAATAGAAGTAACTCTAGCCCCAGCAGCAATAATATCAATAAATCTTGACTTACTTTTACTCTTTTGAGACCTTTGGAGTGAATATCATGAAAGTCAATCTGTTGAGAAGGGTTTTTTGTGCTTATAACTCATACAAGCTTCAAAATCATGTAGAATATTTAAAGTGATCTGATCCAGGGACTTTCAAAATGAATGTAAGATTAAAACATGTTGAGAAATCCGGCTCATATTTGAACTCCTGCGCTCCAGCTGGGCTAAAGACCTACTCCGAGCACGTGCTCCCTTTCAAAGCACGACACTCAAGAGCCCAGCCATATTCACAAGTTTACACCCTCACAGAGTGCCCCACCTTCCTTTGCGCCCAGACCCTGCCTCGTGGGGGCAGATAAATGAGAGTGGTGCCATGAAGCGTTTGATGTCTTTGAAAGTTTTCAGGGGGCAAACCGCTTCAAAAGTGGACCATCATTTGCTCTTTTATAGATGAATCAAAGGAGTGTGTTGAAGGAGTAGTGCTCCTACTGATCTTTCACTACAGTCCTTTGTACACTATTACCAAGTTAGTGATCATTAACATTCACATCATGGAGAACCCTGAGGTAAACGGATCTGAAAGCCTCCTAGAAATGTTTGATCCACACGTGAACAATGATCAATTCTTTTAGTGTTCTTGTAGACATGTTATTGTGCTATTTTTAGTCATCTAACTCCTGTTCCCTTTTTTTACAGATCTGATCCAGTGATGTTGCAACCTCCACAGATCTGAAAGCCTAGGCTGGTGAGTAACTTCCACATTTCGTAATTTCGTTTCGGGCAAGACTTACAGCTTTAAAAGGTTTTAGACCTTGACACTTTATTATGAGAAAGACATTGCCTTCAAAACTCCAAAAAACCTTGAACATCTAACTAGAGTTATTTAGCTATCAGCACCATTTTCTGATACTTGCTGGTATTGAAGCCCCTTGTACGTGACCCCCTCATTCCCCCACCCAGCCTTTTTTATATTTATAAAGTAGAGTGAAGTGCAAATGATGCTCTCAAAAGGTCACTTATAAAACATGTCACCCAAATCTATGTGGTTCTCTGTATTAATGATTACTCAATTTTAAGTACCTAGTGGTGGTATTGGGACATCTGCATTTAACCTTTGTTTATTTATTAATTACTTACTACATAGTTATTTAGACTGGACATTGACATCGCAAAGAGAGATGGGTCTAGAATCTCTTTCCTTAAATATGTCTACATGGGAGTTGGGCCAATTAAAACAATTTATCTACAATGTGGGCTATAGAAAATACACTTTGTTTAATTGGTTGTACGATTGAATAGTTGTACAGAGGCAATTATTATTATGTTTGTTGATACTGGTGTTTGAAATCCAACTCGAATCCACAGAGATTGTAGTAATTCTTTGGGTACAAATGTCAAATGTGATATTGTAACATTTGACACTGATTGACACTGCCAGTGCAGCACTCTGACTCTTGGAACAACCAAGAAAGATTCTTTTCACTCAGTTCTATTTTACTGCATTATCTCTTCAATATAAATATTTTTAGTTTTTTATTGTACCGTTTCCTTAAGATATTATAGACTGTTGGTGATACATAGATCTTCCATAAACTATCTTGACTATCTGTGCTACACTGATTATGGTATGTTTTCCTTTGGAACAGTGCAAAATACCTCTATATTTGCCCTTGTGCTGCACATCTTCTTAACGATGTGGTTTTATTTTCGTGATTTTCACTGACCTCGAGAGTGATGACATTTCTTGGAAACAGATTTTTTTCAACATCTCTTTTTAGATTTGTCAGCAGTCCTTTCAAGAATTTGATGTAAAAGGGTGGCGTCATTGTAAAAGGTCAAAAAAAGAGCAGATTGTACTGTTTTATCTTTGCAGCTGAACTCATTAAACCGCATTGGGAAGCTAATTATGTCGATGCATATTTTAGATAGAAATTAGATCCACTTTTGAAATAGTCTCAAGAAAATCCTTACAAATTTCCCAAAAGATTTTCGTTTCAACACTTTTGCTAGATTCTGCCCCTCATTCCTTATGCATCGTTCACTGGGCGCCATCTTTAATCTATTTTTGGAGCATCCTTTCCCTCTCTTCATCCTTCCTCCATCACATCTTCTATCTCTTTTTTATCAGTGTTCTCTGTCCCTCTTTGTCTTTCTTTGCATCTAACTTCCCTCCTTCCATCTGTCTTTCCTTTCCTCCTTCTTTTTACTTGTTCCATCTCTGCGCTGAGCTGCCAATTAGTGTGCAAAAATGCAAAAACCTCAAAAGCTTGGATGTCTTGATAATAATAAAAAAAAATATGCAGAAATCAGATGGATTTGGGTCATCAGTATAGAACTCTTATAGTCTATGTGACCATTACTGATATAATTATTTATCCAACACACTTTTCATCTCAATAGTTCTCACATACATTTTTTTTGTACTTGGATGATTGCATAAAAACACATTGAAAGTCGGCAGTGCCCCACTTAAACTTCAAGCTAAAGGGTGCATCGGGGACACTGGGAATGGGATTAGCTTTTCAAAGGCCAGTGCCACTATGCGACTCCGAGCTTAGCTTGATAAGCCATGCGCTGTAAATGAGACTTTCTTTCTTTGTAAAACTGCTGTTTTCCCCCAACTGCTCTGTTTAACGTATTCCTGACATTTTATTCAACCGCTGCCTGATGCTGTGCTGATTTAATCTCAAAGTATTATCTCGAATGTCAGTGAGGCGGTTGTTGGTGTCGTGATGGGTCAAGTGGAAGAACAGTTCAATGGCAAGTGCTCATTTCCTGTGGACACTGAGACTGTATGATCTCCGAGACCTGCCGAGACATTCGAGAGGAAATTCAATCGCACATCTGAAGTATCTGGGCTTAGTTTTAAAGCTTGAAGGTGATTGAAAAGATACCTTTAGTTCGAGAGGTGAAGAATTCAAACAATATTCACATTGGGTTCAGATTTACTGTTGTTTTTTTATTTTATTTCTTGTTTTTCGCCTATTTCCTTTCTTTTAATTCATATTTGATGGTATTTTTGTCATTTATTCACATGGATTTGTTCTCTTTTGGGGCCCTTTTAATGATTCTTGGCGTAGTGTCATTCATTAGTTGTTTTCTTGCTCCTGACTTTTTCCATAAAAGGCCTATGCTGCAAACTTTTCTTCATTTTTGAACTGATAGAAACCACTGCCTTGTCATTTCTTCTAATCATACCCTCTTCTGCAGGTTCTATGATACATTTGACATAAAATGCTGCTGTACACAAGCCACATTCACTAAACTCACCATCTGATAAAAATAGTTGCATGTTACATTTGTTTTATTGCACTCATTGTGAATATCAGACCTCTACAATTGAGCTGCCTTTTCTAAATAAACCAGGGAACGTTCAACAACCTATTTGTGACAAAGCAGTGTGTTCCTCTCCAAATCTCTCTCTTTTTAAAAAAATTTGCTCTAAGCCTTCTACAGTGTATTTCTAGATGCTCTATCTAGTTGGAGATCAATGTTACTTTTAAAAATGGAAAAAGAGCCATGTGGGCGCATTATGTTCTCTATTCTGTATCACATAAAAGACAGGTTCAGCCTACTTTAGAGGCGTTCAGGCGATTCTCTGTAATCTCCTGTACCTCTGGCTCCCTCCACACCTCGTTGCTCTTGGGTTCCAACATTAAAACGAAACAGCGGACCAGAAGAGTGAGTTAGTGAGCTAAAAAACATGTAAAGGTGAACAGAAAGGGCTTCGATATCTTTCGGCGAGCAGGTTTAAATACCGCGGGGTTTGAGAGAGGTCCCATCGCTTCTATTGAGGCTTTAGACTTATGAAAGTGTTTGAATGAGGTTATTATTTTTTCACCTTAACTTCACGCTCGGTGTAGGAGTCAGTGTGCAACGAGCAACAGCGACTCCATCGACTTGATATGTTTATTGTTGAGGGAAGTTCAGTTCATTTTGTCTTTGAGGTTGTCTAGGTTCTTCTCATTTTACAAGAAAGAGTTTGACAGATTTGCAGTGTTTGTAACAGTTAATTGTTTCTGTGTGTCATCATGTTCCAATTTTTAGCAGTTTTTCAATTTTTCTATGTTGTCAAATGCTTGTCGATGAAGAGTGGATCAGGTTTTTGGTGTTTTGCAATAAGGTGACATACATGTTTACAAAGGCTTGCTTATACTATTTGATAATCAGGTCAGTTTGAGCCATAATTGCATCAGTTTAGCTATTCTCAGCTATTTTCAGCCCCAACTCTGAGTTTGAGCCTCTGTGGATGGTAGTGTGTCAAAAACATAAAGGTTATTTCCAACTGGTTTATCTTCACAAAAGTGTAACTAGAGAAGTCAGGGAGACAAAAATCACACTTTGTCAAGAACCCGATGAGAAACAAAGACCGTTCCTAAGCTGGAGTCTTATATTTGAGTGACTTTATAACCCAGTCTCTTTATTTAAAGTGAAAATCAATGCTTCTAGCTCCCAACCGTAAAATCCTGTTACTCCAAAGTCAACTCCAAGTAGTTAATAGTGCAAAACTGCTCTAAAATGGCAGCTTTAAACATTATGCTGACTCTGCTTCGAGAAAACACACAAAGTAAGTCACTCTGTCAGTCATGGTTTTCAGGTCGGGTAGTCTATCCAGGATTACAGAGAAATTCAGCTTTATGTGTTCGACTTCAAGATCAGCGAAGATTGTATTGTGAGCCAGGTTTAAATTAGACAATAAAAGAAGAGTACAATCACAAATTTCTGAAGATATAAAGTCATTTTCATTAGATGATGTTACACTAACTTTTTTAATGATAGTATTGGATGCACGATGTCAAATCTTGCATATTTTCTGTAAAAAGTACTGCAAAATCAAATGAGATACATTCAGAAACACCCAGGTTGCTGCTGTATTGCACAACAAGAGTGAAAGACAAAGCCAAAACTGTTCTTGTCTCGTGATTAACGGATGTGCGGCCAATAGAGTTAATGGATCCAGTTATCAGTGGCTGTGTCAGGATCTCAGTCGGATAATAATGACTGCTCTGCTTTTGTGGAGCAGCTAATTCAATCAGGAGTGCATTACTTCCTGCCTGTTAGGCCCCAGCAGCCTCTGGTCCTTACAACTGCATTTTCGTCTCTGAAAAATGTGCATTATTTGTACATCGGCTGTTAACGTATTTTTTTGTACAATTTAAATAAAGTTGCATACAAACTAATACGAAACCATGGTTGGTATTAGATTGCAAAATGTTTCAAAGTTGAAACTAGACACAGCAAATGACAGATGTAATAGAAAGTATGTTAATGTTTGTGACTATATTTATATTAGTGTAAAAATGAAACGACCGTCTCATTCTGGACCTACTCTCTTCTCTCGTCTTGTTTGTCGACTTAAGCCTAGCCCGCCCTCTTCCCATCCTCGCTGTAATACACTTCGCATTTCCCAGTGGCCACAAGGCTCATAAGGATAGTGAAAAACCGACACCATCTCCGCCAGCACTTAGAGCGAAGTAAAGTGGCTCTTGAGCTGAGAAGCCAATTGAAAACAACTCACTCCAACAGCAGACGCAGCAAATATGGCTGAATGAGCGCTTGATTTTAATAGACACTGGGAGACACAGGGGCGGGGGAGGGGCTGGGGGGGGAGGGAAGAGGGGAGGACACATGACGAGTAAGCAGTGAACAGGAATAGCTGAGGGTGATGTAAGCCGATGTGAGCGCGCTGATGAAGTCCTGGTGTGACTGTACTTGACAACAGGAAGGTCAAAAGGGCACAACATAGTCTTTGTCGGTTATTGCTATAGTAAATAAATCTAACCTTGTGCTGCAGCAGGATTTTCATGGGATTTGGAAATTTACAAACTCATGAAAATCCATTGATACTCACAGTACAGACAGGTATGGACATATTTTACATTTGAAGAAGTAGCAACCGTTTTACTGTTACAAACGTAAACAACATGGCCCTGCTCTGATTGGATAAAACTGGTTACTTATGATAAATCCAGTCACCTCCAGGTATTCATTTAAAGTACCTGCCCTTTTGCAAACGCTTTCAATGGATGATAGTGCTGTGGAGCAGACTATGTTCTGTGTGGCTTGTCAAGTTAACTTTTACTGTAATATATGGATAAAACCTAAAGACAAAACCCATCTTTAATAGATACGCACCTGTCTCTGTGCTCACACAAAAACATATATTGTGATATGCACGATATAACCAAACACACTAAGCCACTACACTCAATTAGAACTGTATACTTTGTTGTGTTTTCAAATCACAGATACATAAAACATGCATTTTACACAAGATGCACATAAAAGATGATTGAGAGGTTTCATTTATTGTGCAGCCATTAGGTACATTAGGTATGTGGATTTCTGGTGAGGTCGAAGTGGGTGAGGTGTCTGTGGCACCAGAAGCTGCTTTGTGCCGTCCTCAGGCCAGAGAAACATAGAGCTCCAGACTGGATCCTGAGGCCACACAGACCTTGTGAAGAGGGGAGCGTGTCATCCTGGAAAATCCCCTGAAGCTGCATTAGTTTGGTGAGGGGCCGTGGAGGTGGTGCTCCTGAGCCATATCTACTCAGGCCACTAGGTTGAGTCGCCTGAAGGGGAACGCATAGAACAGTATCCGGCAAAACATCTGGCATCATGGAGCTCAACCTATTAGAAAGTTTATTCAAATTATTGTCAGTATTTTAGAGGTAAAATAGTCTTCTTGCTTCTTTTAGGAGAAAGTTAAATATAGAAAATATAAAGTAAAACACTTTATTTTTGTGATATGGCTCATCCTTGTCAGAGATATTTTTTTTCTTGATCTAAATCTCTTTTATTTGCAAGATATAAGGAATCATTTGATGATAATTTAACTATAGTGTGAATGTAATGTTTTAAATTTGTCTGTGGAGGTTCTCAGTCATCCAGGACATATTCAAGAAAGGTTTTATTATGTTTTAAATTCAAATTCTTCATCTGTTCATTTTTTAAGGCAGGCGCTGTATTGGACTGGGTAATGAGCTTAAAACATGTGCCAGCAGACTGAAATTTGTATCTGAAGACACTGAAGAAACTAACTTCTATAAAAAGTAGTTACCAGTGATGGTCATTAAATGTCAAAATAGACCACAATGCCTTCCCAGTTTCAGAGAATGAAACCAGTTAGACTTGACTGGTATTAATAAAGTAGTTGGGCCATTATGTACAATTAGTAACGGTAGCTTACCTTAGCTTGTATGACAGTATTAAGGAATGAAAAAGTTGCAATCATTCAGTCACTTTTAATAATTTATGTGACAAGGTTTGTTAAATAGAATGCATATCCTTACTATATTGTTACAGATGCATCCCAGCACAGTCTTTCAGATGTTTGTTTACATATATGCAAGTGTCACATGGTCAACAAAAAAAAAAAAAAAAATTGAAAATAAGTAGAAAAAATATTGTAGCAGTGATGGAAACTGTTCACTAAATAGTCCACTTGATAGTCCAGCCCTATACACTGTGCAGGCGTTAGAGCCTTGGGCAAAGTGCATGCTTGAACACTAATGATCCATCTATATTTTCTATGATGCACTTATACTCCACATGTGTTTACAGAAATGACTAATAGGAGACTAGCTTGACTTATGTAAATAAAAAAAACGCTGTATTATACATTTGTTCAGTGCTATTTATCAGTTGCCTCTCCCAACATTAACTATAAAGATACATAATTCATTTGCCAGACAGTGATTCACTTTCATTACTGAAATGTAGAGAGTCATATGAGAGCCTTAATATTTTATTAGGGCGTCATCCATTTCCCAAACATGAAAAATATTTATTGGATACTTATAAAATCATGATGTTTTGCTTCTGTGACCTTCACAAGGCTCTCTGCACATTTCCCTAGCAGAAGCATCAAGATTTATATTGGGCAGCAGCAGGAAAAATATTTTGATGCTATGAAATGAAAGAAGGTGTGCTCAGGGCAGCGGCACTTCGAGGTGAAGTTATATGACCTGGCGTGCAGCTCAGCACCTATACCACCGACACGCAGAGCCGAGTGAACGCTCTCTTTCACGTAACGCTTGCATACCATCATTTATTCGCTCTCCGTATCCACCAGCACACACAGGCAAGACTGTTGATCTAATATAGATGACCACAGCTCCGAGCGCAGTCATATAATCAAGGCTATTTTAAGCAAAGGATGAGCCTGTAAGAACTAGATACTCATCTTGTGGTGCGTTCAAGTCTTGGTCACTACATAATCCAGTTAAGACTCTAACGCAAACCACACTGAGAACTGAGAAGTAAAGACAACTTAATAAAACGGCTAATTGTGACTCTGTAGGTTTGCTCCATTTTTCTAAATGAGGTTTGTTGTCAGTTATTACATTTGGGAAATTATAAGAAAGAGAGGGAAAATAAAGAAAACAATACTTTCTAAGCAGTGATTTAGTAAAGGAGAAATGGCTCAATGTTTTCAGCTGCTAGGATAAAAATAAAACCTATTGCAGTTTACATTTTGACATGGAAAAAGGTTCATGAATTACTGTGTACAGATATAATAATGCTACAATAAAGTGATGTCAAATTTGTCATAGATGCAGGTGCAAAAAGGTATGTTTTGGATCAGATTTTTAGTGCAATTTGGAGCAAGCCAAACCAAAGTGTATCTAAAATAGATTCATGCCACTTCCACATGTTAATAACATTTGGACTACTATTGAGTCATTTGGTTGGATCTAATTAGTTGATTCATAGTTGATTGTCCAAAAAAATAAAAGGCTACATACAAAGAACAGAATATAAAAAGGCTTTTTATAACAATAACAGACATGGCCTAATTAAACTCACACTTATAATTCACTTTAGTGTATTTTGGGTTACTGTCAGATGAGTAATGTCAGTGTTGTTTTGATCACATCACACTGGAATCTGATGTAGTATGTAACATAAATATTTCAGCTCTCTCTTAATATTGACAAATAGTCTGGGAATTGAACTCACAGCCTTTATGTATTTGAAATGTAAATATTTACCTCCCGAGACTTGCAGCTTACAAACTGATCAGTACACAAGAAGGTGAGTGCTAACACCTGGCAGAGACACCTGAAACAACACACCACAGACCTCACACCTGTGCTCCTTTGTGGAGGATGTCGAAGTAATTAAACTCACTGCTACTGAACAATACGAGTCAACACCTGATCCCGAGCTCTAATCCTCCCCGTGCAGGCTTCTGCTTTAGTTCAATGCCGTGATATGCATATCCTGTTGTGGTATGCAAATAACCCCTGGACGGCTCAGAGTGGCATTTGAATAAAGTGTGAGCTCTGACTCTCTGTCTGTCTCATCCGACGGCCTGAGAGCAGCCAAAAATGTCACCGCTGCATTTTTTATCGTTTTCACAAAGATGAGTTTTACTTCTTTATAATATTGATGGAACCTTTTACTGTCTGGGTTCAAACCCCCACAGTTTCCACACATTAAAAAGTGAATCTACTAAATGTCATTCTCGACTGCTAGGAGCATCAGTTGAAGATGCAAAATTTGCTAAAAATCACAGACAGCCCGAGGCATCTTTCTTTTGCTCCGGCGGTTGTTTTCTTTTTTTCAGTTTATAGTACTGTGCAGCTCCATTAACATAATATATCCCCTTCAGTGACACTCTATATGTGCCATTGTGTTTTGTATATTGGGTATTATGCATATAAATGCATTCATAAATTTATTTCCTTTGAGGGAATTGACACTCTCTAACAATATACAGAAAGAAAAAACTAATCAGAATTAACTGCCTATGGGACAAAGCTAAAATTAAAAAAAAAAATGGGGCCCAGCTTATTTTTAATTCTAAAAGTGTATAAAATGTATCTATGTAGCAATTTTATTAACCACTGGAATAGACACTTTCTCTGTATTATCTGTATTACATCCATGTTGACAAGTGCTGTAGAACCATTGGGCCATCAACAAGGGAACAACTCAAAATGCTGCACGATTGGCCAAAGCTTGCAGTATGTGCTGATCATCTACTGAAATCCTTGATAATACAGCCTTGAAATCTTAAGGTCTCCAATGATTTTCTCATGATTCCTATTACATTATGCCTAATCGCATAATATAATAGGAATCATAATATAATACATAATTTTTCCCCAAATACAAGGAAAGTATGTTAGTTAAATTCTGCTAAACTTTACTCTAGTTTCATTTCTTCCCACTCAGTTCTTTTCAGTTTATGTGAGCATTTAAAAGCAGGGTTTATGATCCCAGTTTTGACTCAGTTAATAAAAAGTGGTTCAGGCTCACAGCCACAAACAGTCATGGTGGTGAAATTGGACTTATTTTTCCAATAAATCAAAGGTAACACATAACTTTATTATTTAAGTTCTTTCACCTACATAATTACTCTGTATAAAGTTACAGATCACTTTAGGTTTAAATTTATAAATAGGAACGTAATAAAGTGGAGACTGTCTGGCTATATTCTTATGAAAGGTTTTGTAAATGTCATCCACTGATACAGTTTCATTTCCATTTAAAAGCAACCAAAAATAGAACTAATGCTATTTTCTACACGCATCTTCACTGCTCTTTTTTCAGTTTTTTTTATGGAGTCAGCACTAAATATAGACTCTTACCACAGCTCGTGCTCCACTACTCTTCTTTATTCCTTCACAATGACCTGCAATCAGAGTTTTCATTAGCAAATAAATGATACTATTCCTCACACAGTCACACGAAAAAAACACTACTTGCAATTACAGCTTTTGATGAATAAGTGCATCTTCACAGTGCTCTAGATGGTAGAGGCTCTTTGTAATACAACCCCGTTTGTCCTGGGAAACCTGGCGTATCCTGTCTTCAAGCAATAAGAGGAAAGAGCATTGATCATGGGCAAGAGGCAGGGCTTGTTCCAGCCTGTTCAAAGAACTTTATTGGATTTTGTGGCTGGATGGAATTATGGGTATGATCTCATTTCTGTTTCAAGGAGAGATTTAAAAATATAGCAAGAGGTCGTTCAGGCAACTTAGTTTGATCTTTTTGCCCAAATGCCCTTCTGCTAATGTGTAATGGAAACAAAAATAAAGACGCTGCACTGATTTGCTTGCCTCACACTCCGCTGATGTTCCCTCTTTGGAATGGGCAAGGCTTGTGTCAAAAGATTTAGAGTTGTCCATTGGTTCTGCTAGTTCTGATTGTTCAATGTAGTTTCCAGTCAATGTTTTTTTTAAGATACCTCCGTGCACAACCCATTCTATGTGACTGACAGCTCAGACAATAGAGTATGTCTGCTCTAGAACTTGGAGAAAGAGACATCGGTCCAAAGGTCAAGACTGAATTTAAATGGATCCCTGCTCCAACTCTACTCTTGATGTAGATATAAAGAGAGGTTACATCAGAGTTTGAGATTGTAATTTTAAGGTTACACCATTTTTCTGTTGGCGGTAATAAAATTCCAACTATGTAATCTTCACTTTACTTACCCTAGTCACATATTTGGCAAACACCACAATAAGGCTACCTATTAGTTTGATTCCAATATAGAGTTGCCTATACAACACATTCAGAACACAGATATGAAAAAGAGGCCGATATATTTTTGACTAAAGGCAAAATGAGAGCTATTTTTACTATTCAAGGAAAGGTTTTTCGACAAGGCATTTGGATGTAGGTTTGAGGTAAAGACGGTGACGAGGTGTTGGAAAACCTTTTCTTAAATAGTAAAAATATTACCTTTAGTCACAAAGTCCCTTGAATGAGGGATGTAACGTCTTCAAGTCAAACCCACGTCCAGATATCTTGTCGGAAAACCTTTTCTTGAACCTCCACAGACCTATTTTTACTATTATAAAATATGTCCTTATCAAATATGTCCTTAAATATCTTAAAACCATTGGATAGCAGTAACAGTTATGGTAGTATGCCAAATACATCCCTTATTGTATTTCAAAAGTATCAAAAATGCTGTGCAATAGTCCTGTTATTTCAGTTTATACCTCTAGAGGGAGTCCTGAGATACTGCACAGGGCCAATTTAAAAAAAAAGTTAAATTAAAAAGCATTTGGCAACTTGTAATTAAGAGTTTGCAACACTTTTTGCAATTCTTTCCCAATACCGTCCTTGTACTGTCCATCTCCACTGCATTCATTTCTAAGCGGCTCTATTATTAATTCCTTTAAACCACATGACCTCTTCGCCCAGGCGTCCACTCACTCATGTTTGCCTTCACATTAATGCCTGTATATGCCCCTGTTGGAGCTACATTTGTGGATGTGTGAGTGCCAGGGCTGGGCTGTTGGTGGGTGTGCGGCTGCCTATCTGTGTGATGTAAGCCTGGCGGTGTGTAAGTGGTTTTGGCAGGCCTTTCGGTGTGCGCAGGCAGCACATGTTTTCCGCTCTATTTGTGTCTTCAGAGTTAGTGTATTCATGGTATGTGTCTGACTGACGGCCCGTGTTCTCCTGCGCTTTAGCTTGTACGTGTATGTATATGCACTTGAATGTTCCTGTTTGTGCAAATATTGAGGAAATGTTGCATCAGTAGCTCGTGCTTTGTTTGATGGTGTTTGAACTGTGTGTGGAACTTAGACCTTAATATGAGCAGGACCGTTTCATTTTATTATGTCATGCGATGTTGCACACCAGACGGCATGCAGAAATATCAGTGGGTTATGTAAGTGTGTGTTTTTTACTCAATACACCACTGAAATAGCTTAATGTTCACATGACCAAATATTCAAGTTTGGAGGGATGAATAACAATAGCCCAAGTTGAACGTAATTATAAACAAAATAGTGCAAAATGTTTGTCTTCACAGCATTGAGTACATTGTGAATATTGTCATCCCATTCTTGCAGTGGGTTATTGCTTTAGGGCACGGTTGGTTTAAGTTAAACCCGAATGAGGCTGTTTTCACTGCACTTCGGTTGTGTTTCTATATTAGATATAAATCATATTTAAAGTAAATTTTCAAAACATGTCATCATTAATTTACAGAACAGAGTAAATGTTCGTGTGTAGTGGTGCGAAAGACTAGGGTATAGTATAACCATATTCTGCTGCTATAAACAGTAAAAGAAGACTTTTTGAGTTTTGGTCCAAGCCTTCTGAAATGTATATTCAGAAAGTTTCCTTGTATGATTTCCTTTTCGCTACGTGGTGATAGACATAATTTTTTTCGTAATATGACCATAGTTTCAAGATGTATGTATGAGTAAAAACGGGTTTGCTGTATATTTGCAAGTATATGACCTTTATTTTCAATATGTTCAGCTAAAAGTCTGGCCCCAGCATGGCCCGGCCCCCAATCTAAAGTGGTTTAGATCCACCCCTGCAGACTTCAGTGTTTACCTTCATATTTAAACCCCTTTTGAACCCCATTACTGATCTAACTTATTCCATGCAGCCCAAATGGAAACATGGCCAAGCTTAAAAACAGACTCGATTAAGTTTTGGCAGTAGACATGCAGTTTTCCTTCTGGATAGACATCTGCATCAACCTCATCCTTTTATCTTTCTGTGTTAAAAGGTACCATGTCATTCCCATTCCCTACAACACCTACAAGCACAAATGCAAATGTTGAAAATGTATTATGGAAACAGCTTGACAGGGAAGGTTGCTGTCTGAGGACCTGATTGGACAGATCCAAGCTGACAACATTTGGCACTCAGTAAATCACTGGGCAAACCAGGTCATGAAGGCCTATTGTATGGAAATATCCTCCTGACAGAAAGGTGCAGGTGTGAGTGGCTTCCCGAATGAACCGTAACACAACACACCAACACAAGCATTACACTTACACACTGTCCAGTCAGAAATTGTTAAACAACCTCAAAATATCTGTTACACATGGCGGAGTCAGATTTGTCATATAATTAACTGCTTTAAAACAACACGCACAATATTTCTTTTTCTGCTTTTTCTCGAGATTCTGCCGCATTCGAAGTTACACCATCTTCTCGGAGTTAGCGGTAGCATCCTAGCATTAGTCCGTACTAATTACAGTGATTATCAGCAGCACAGTCAGCGTGGAAGAGATCTGTGGCGGGAAATGACCTCCCTCATCTCGAATCTCTGTCTGTCTCTGTGTCACCTGCCCACTCGCTGCTCTTCTCTCTCTGTGTCCGGAGTGAAAAGAGCAATTTCACGTAGTCTTAAACCCTTTTATCTCGGCAGAAGGAAAACTACAAGCCACATTATTAAAGTATTGTGCATGTGAGGCCAGATAGAAAAGCGATTACAGCAATAATGGATAAAGAGTGGGTGTTAATGTTCTGTTTCAAAGAGTAGTCTTTATTGTGTTTAAATTATATTGTAACTGTTATCCATGGAGTTTTCAGTGAACATTGACTTGTTTTTTTTAAGTTAAACACTGTGTACTTTTAGGTGGCATCTAGTGGCAACATTAGGCATTGCACCTACACAGCCCCACGACCAAACCATCACTTACGGTAGCCCTGCAGGGACATACTGTTGTCTACGAACAAACTTATAGGAAATAGGACAGATATTGAGTTTGAAAAGCCAAGTTATTTCATCAGTGTCCTAAAGCTACATGCAAGAGACTGTGTTCTGTAATAAAATATGAAATTTACACAATGCACTTTTGCGTTTTTGTTTTTTTTTTACCTTCAAATACTCATATATATGTAAAATAGATCAAGAAAAAAAGCACATTGGCTGCAACCAACTGAAGGACGTCTTGCTGTGAGAATGTAAAGTAATTGACTCAACAACCTGAGTGCACCAAAACAAAAGAACTGATTGTAATTACATCTGCAATCTCCATTAAGTCTCATGTGGGTGTAATATTATATTGTACTAGTAGTTGACATTTAGACTGTTGATTAAATATAATATTAACTTCAAGGCTTGTTTTAAAATGCAACGTGGATGATAAATATGCAACACCAAGAGGTTCTGCTCTCTTTTAAGATTATTGGGATTTCTATCACTTGCTACGCCCTTAATCCAATGATGTCTATACCAAACCCCAATCTAACCAGACATACTGTATGTTCCCATAATGTAACACAGGCATTGCCAGAGATAGCCATAGAAATCCAATGTTCTTATCCACTTCTGGCCTCTCCTCTTCCTGCTGCAGGATTCTGTTTTTCTTTAAATAGGTCCTGGTTTCACCCACTCTTCACACACAAACACACACACACACACACACACACATAGGCAGGCAATGATGTCAGGCCCCATCTTCCAGTGATCCCACCATCCCAGGCCATGAAATCACCACCAAACCAAGTGACTCTCGGAGTATCTGGGGTTAGGAAGTCATTCTTCCGACTTCGTTGTCAGCACATTATTTCAGCTCGGAAAGTCGGAACATTCTAAACCATAACAACAAGGAAGATGGACGCGAAGTCAAAAATGTGCTAATGTTATTTTTAAATGAGTTAATACAGTCAAAGTAGCAATTATTAGCCTGTTAGTAGAGGTTCAAGAAAAGGTAGCCTATTCAAAACATAAGAAGTTAACATAATGTATGTTGAGACCTCCAATTACTGGATGTAAATATATAAATAACTCAAATAAAAAAGGCTACATAGACAGAAAAAATTGTTGTACTGTCAAATTATCAAGTTATTAATGTGCAAAACAGTTGGTAGGACATATTTTTTAAATGATTTATATTACTAGAATATCTTAAATGTTTGCTTTCCTCCACCATGTTGATGATGAAAATAACATCAGCATGGAATCTCGGGCAATTCCAACTCACCTGAGTTTTGGAGCTGTTGTTCCGACTTGCGTAGTCGTTTGTGTGCATTTTTCAACTTGGATGCACCACAAGGCTGACTGGTTGTTGTGTATGCGGTTGTGCAAATCAACATACAACTAATAGCACAATGATCTAGTTTCCTTTAGCAAAAGTAAATAAAATATAGGATTTGTGATCTTTGATTGCAAAACATACGTATTCACTGACTTTTATCATGTATCCTTTAGCTGCGATAGCGCTGATTGCTCCTATAAGTAAAACTGCTAAATCAAGCCATTTGCTAGTGTTCTCTAGTCTAGTTGCCATTTGCAAAAAACATCTTGTATATGCATAATTTGTGATTATTTACTGAATAGTAATGCATCGCTTTTACATCTACAAAGAAATGCAGAACAGAGCAGTACATCTGACTTAAAGGCGTCCATTGTATAGTCACATTTGGAACATGTACGCAGACATATCCTATGGTGATATCCTATGGAGCCTAAATGCCATTTTAAACAGAACACACTGAGAAAGTGCTGTTCAAAAAGCAACATCTAAATTGAAGTGGACCAGGTGGATGGTGATATGGACAGCAACTGAAGTGAAAAGGAGTTGAAAATATCTCTAGGCAAAATGGAAAGGTTAATTGTATGAGTGTGTGTGTTTTTGGCCAGAGGATGTTATGACCTCCTCTCTGTGCAAACATAGACAGAAAATAATGGAAAGTTTACTTTTACTCAGAGATTCTGGCATATTTGCATTAGTTTGGCCAACCAATAAGCTATCTCTGTCTGTCGATTTCCCATTTACACTGGAGGAAATAACATAAAGACAACCCAATGTAAGTGTTCAGTAATGCACATTGTATAGTCTTTTTTAGTCAATTTAAAAATGTGTACTCACAAACTTTACACAATTTAAAAATGTGTACTCACATGGCTTTTGTTATGCATCTCATACTACCTTCATTTGCAAAAAAGAAATGATGCCCCCATTCCATAAATTCACTTTTATAATAGATAAAAATATGCTGAGACAAATAGTGTAAGGGGCTTTTAAACTGCATACATACACTTTTTCCAGTCTATGTAATAACTGTGCGCAGCAATTCACTTTTTAGCCCTCTAGTCATGGCTTATAGATCCATAAGAAGTCAACAGAAACCTTTTGTTTTGTTGCTTTTTCTAAAAACAATTTATAATAATTCTCTCAAAAATAAACCCAGGAATAAACACATTTTTATTTATGTAAAATGGCAAAGTTTTGATTCTATTTATTTATTTATTTATTTATTTATTTATTTATTTGACAATGGTGCTGGACCTCAGGGGGACTTTGGTTTGACGTGAAAGATCCCTAAAACACTATAGACATACTGTGATTTCCTGCTTGCATTCTTTTAGCTCTACTGTTAGCATGCAACTATCTTACAACATTTTTAATTAGTATGTACATAACTTTATAAAATGACTTGAAGAAAAAATTAAAATAAATAAATTTATTATATAAATGTATTGTCTACTGCAGCCACAATCACTGGAGTGGTCAGGAAAGATGTTCAAATCAGTCTGTCCATCTCTATATCCATGCATTCAAGCTCATTTGTACTAAACCTGCGTAGACTGTCACACCCACACATCTGTCACCGGTTTGTAAAAGTGGACCTCTATAAAGGACTGTTTTTTCCCCTTTATTTACAAGCACGCTGTCCTTGACATATCTGGCACCTTAACGACTGACATGATTTAAATGAGCCGGCTGCCGTCTCAGTCCAATCAGCGTTAAGGACCGAGTTGTCGGCTCAGCATTTAATCCAATCACTTTTTAGAAATGAGTTGTTGCCGGCCAGAATCAATCAGGCCTGCCCACCTGGTAATCAAATCCAAAACAGTGATTTACCGTATGGCCGTGAAATGTATTCATGCTGCGTGGTGCCTGGCTTTTGTTCTCCTTCTTTCCTTTGGTCTTGCATTTCTCACTGTGCTTTTTGTTTGTTTGTTTGTTTCATCTTTTGTTCCAGTCTCATTCGGCTACTTTGTGTTTTGTATTCAAATGCATGCACTTCTCTTTTCTCTGGGTCATTTTTAGAACAGTTTCTGAGACACTGATGTGAAAGGCTGCTCCGGCTGATAAGTTCATGGGAAGACAGTTTATCAGGAAGAGTGTGGACAGTGGCACGGATCAGACAAGACATCCAACTGAGCTATTCTACGGCGTAACCGTCAGGATATATTGCAACTGCACAGACTTATTTGATTTTTGAAAATGTGATTAGAATTAATATGGATTAGAAATAGTCAATTGAAAATATTAATAAAGGTTGTTTACTATACTATACTATAGTGCACTACACTGTACTATACTATACTATAATGTACTATATTACATCACATAATGCTGTACCATAATATATACTAACCTATATTATATTACATCATACTATTCTATTCTATTCTATTCTATTCTATTCTATTCTATTCTATTCTATTCTATTCTATTCTATTCTATCCTATTCTGTTCTATTCTATTCTGTTCTATTCTATTCTATTTTATGCTATGCTATGCTATGCAAGACTAGACTAAATACACTACACTACTACCACAATATGCTTGCCTATTGCTATATGCTAGCTCATTCTGCACTACAGCACCATTTTGGACAACATATACTCTATCAGTCTATCTATTGTGGTTATTTTGCAGATTGCAATTCCACATCTCAAACACCCTGTTTGTGGAGAAGTGGAAGTAGCTCAGATGATGAGTTGCATAAATGTCCCAAGTCTCCGTGTATGAATGTGTGCATGTACTTTGTCTACTCTAGGCATTTGTGTAAAATCCAGTGGGTTTTACAGAACTTCAAATCTCTATTTCTCCAAGAGTATTATTGTACAATGTTAAATTAACTTTATACTGCAAAATTTGACACAATGCACCTTTGATAGTCCTTCATCATGATAGATAACATGAGCACAGGGTAGTTCAGGATGGTACACAGCCACGCTTAAAATTTTCACAATCGGACAAAGCACTATGAAGTTCAGTTTCACCTGAATGGACCTCATGCTGTTGATTTGAAGCACTTGTTATGAAAGAATTTCTGTGGAGTATATTTACCAGTCCATTTTTATAAAGCGCACTCTGGATTGCCTTATTTCCTTCTGTCTAAATAAGACACATCCAGATGGCTGAATAAGATGGCTTATTAGGGGGACACATTACCACAAACTGTCAGACTTTGTGTGTAATAGTCCCTATATTATACACTGGAGACAGGCCTGTTTCTGATCTAGAAATATAAAAAGGACATGTGATGTTTTTGTGAAGAAAGTAGGTTAAGTGAGTGCGATGACTACATGTGTAATGACAGTGTGATATGTTCTTTGTCATGTGCTTCTGTAACAGTTAGACCTTGGCAGCGAGAGCACACAAAGGTCCCTCAGTTCTCTGTTAGGACATTTCAGTGAATTGCCCTCTTTGTAAAATATGTTGCATCTTGTACTTTAGCATCGCCCCCTAGAGGGAACACCATCCCCACGTCATCCCGGCTCCTGTCTCCTCAGCGTGAGTGAGGACGGCCCACAGATGCTCACTGTTTGACTGTCTGAGCGCTGACCTCATGCGTGGCTGATTCATGGCTTATTCCCTCGAGCCCATTTCTACAAGGACGCGTCCACAGGGATCGTAACAGTGTGGGTCCGTGCGTGTACGTGTGTGAGTTGGATGGTAAATGAATGGGGGAGGGGTGGGCCAGATTCTACTGAAGCATCTGAATGACTTTCAATAATTCATATGTTCTGCATTTGCAGCTTTCTTTTTTCCCGCACACGCACACAGATCTGCTGAAGTGACGTTTCTGAAACTATTATCAATGAGATTGCAGTTGTTTACACACACATAAGATTGTCTGTTTGTTTTAACGCCACCCTTGAACCTAGAGGTGAAGGGTCATTGCTCAGCTGCCCTAGATGTTTAAGGAACCATATGATTTATTGCATTGCATTTTGATGTTGCTTCTCATCAAATACTGCTTCTACATTTGTGTCTGGTATTGAGCAGAGGAACTGTTTTGTATCCTAACCTAAAGTAAGATTTTAAAGTAACATTTGATGATTTTGGCAGTTGCAGAACACACATTAAATTGTTGATTTAAATGGTTTAATCAACTATGGTATATTGTAGTGTAATGTATATGAAAAAATTAGACCATGAGAAATTTTTTGTATAAGAATATTCAGCGCTAACTGAAAGTTTTGGCCAATCATATGCTCATATAGAGGCGTGTTCCCATTGGCTGTTGGTTTACATGGTATTGAATCAATGGCTGACAAATACACAGAGAAAGGGTCTATTTCAGCACTGGCTACATCGAGTTATTCAGTCAAACAGCACAAAAGGACAAAAAAATGAAATGAGGGGTGCTTTTTGTACTTCATAAATAGTTTTTAAAGCAATGTTTTGTTTGAATATGGGAAATGGATTCATGACTATTGTGTGTTGCCCATTCCACCAGTGGCCACTTGTGGTACTGCGATAAATATAAGTTAAATGTTATAGACCCAGTTCAGTTTTACACAAAAAATAATACATCATTACAGCATTACTTACACAGCAACTAAAACTAGGAATTTTTATTATTTGGCATTGCACCACATCCATTATTTCAGTTAGAACCCACATTTGTTTGGCTAATTTCAGTGTGCTATTACTTTTGTTTTCATAAAAGAAAACTGGGATTAGTTACAATAGAGCAGCAACCAAAAGAGTGTCAACACACACCCTCTCCAAATACAACCCTAAAGAAGGATACACATAATTTATGACTATTGAGCACTAGGGCTTTTAAAGAGCAGACACTTGACCTCTGCTCTTAAGAACCAGATTCATTTTTAAAGGACCCCTCTCTTACATCGACAGCTCCAATAACTTCTTTCCATCACTCTTATATAAAACCTGTTCCTATCCTTCCTCCATGCCTGCTCCCACCTCGAGGCTTCACACTTGTTTATTTCTCAGGTGGTCCCTCTGAAGTTGGAGCAGCCTCCCTGTGTAATTTTTTTTTTTTTTTTGCTGTGTTGTCATGAGATGCTGCTCGTCTAGCGTGCCAGACAGCCCGCATCGCATTTGTGACCTACTTTGGATTTCAGTGTGTATTTTTTATGAGACTGGGAGGAGTGGGATGGAGGGGGGGTGAGATGCAGGCACCAACAGAGCAAATGGAAATGAATGCATAAGAGCGGGCACTCAAAAAGCACTTGCATTTAAGATTATACAACCACAAAATGCAGAGTTTTGATAGAACTCGGTCATACCTTGTGTCACCATATCTTGCAGTTGGTACAGGCAAATAAATATGAAGCAGATGCACAGAAATCAAAAGATGAATTTTCTCCTATTTATCCACAACCACAAAATGGCATAGCAAGATGTATTTATTCACATTCACATATGAATTCAGTTTTTTAGAGGAACGGACATTTATCTATGTGTTTGGGCCTAAGCATTTTCAGGTTGCAAAACAGTGATTTTTAAAAAATGCATTCCAAAGTAAAGGTTTTTGAAACTCACATACAGCAAAGACGTTTGGAGGAACAAAACGGTGCTTTTAATATCTGCCCTGAAGTCATGGCTGTTGAAGTGTGTATTGAACATCCGTGTATCCATAGTAACGGCCATGGCACTCGGGTTTTATTCCGTACAGGGCAAAAGTTTAAGACAGATGTGCAGCAAAGTAAGAATGCTGTCAACAATATACGATTTAAATGTTTTTTTAATCAATTTACAAAATGGAAATGTGAGTGAAGAGACAAAAACCTTCCATTTTTAGAGTGATCCCAGAAGAAGGACATGATGGTGTAACTCTGATCCCAACATCATGGAGTCTGGCCTGGTCCTGTCTGGGATTACATGGCTCAGTTTAACCTAAGTTCCTTTTAAGATTTGATGGTCTGGTTTAGTCCAGTTTGGCCTGGTTTTGTCTGGGATTTTCCAAATGTTTGATCAGAACATGCCCAGTTCCTTCAAAATCTGAGCCAGTGAAACTGCTAAAACTGAGGCTGTTTTGAAGCAAAGTACCAAATATTGATTTGATTTAGAATTATCTTCTGTTCTTTCACTTTGCATTTTGTAAACTAATAAAAATCACCATACTTTATAGTTTACTTAACTTTTTATTTCCACAACTGCCTTAAACTTGCTTTCAGAGTATTCGTGGGAGTTTGCAGCAGTGGAATGTGGATTGAGGCATTTTGTCATATGCTTTCATGTGGACTGAGACTTTTTTTTTTAACTAGTGAAAAAATATCTGTCAATTTGAAGCCAGGGCCTTTTTTGACATTCAAATTCAGAACAGACTCAAGATATAAAAAAGTCTGTGTGCAGACTAATGCATTTTCAAAAAAAGAAAAAAAAAAAACCCCAAAACACTCAACTTGCTGTTCACAAAAGCTAACTAATTTTGGAGCGTTTTATTTTGAAAATGCCACCGTTGCTTTGTAGTATGAACGAACGAAAATGCAGACACACACATCTTTGTTTCCTTGACAACCAGTTTCACATCATACATTACGACCTTTAGCCTCATCAGAATGTACTATCATTACTCTGATGTAGGCAGATCATTTTAATATGTTTTAAAATAAATATCCATCAGTCTGGTAATAACTTATGTGTGCACATAGACAATATTTATCCTGCTTTGATTTGACACCTTTCTATTTGCTCAATGTTGGTAAAAATATTAGAAACAGCCACATTTGTTTATATGTCTATTTATTTGAGACAAGGACTAGACATGTAATATTGTTACAATCAAATAAAAGCAGCTGATGTGTTTTCAGGGCCCTGGGCTATTTGCATATGCATTTATATGAAAGCCTTATTTTATATTTACAAAAACTAAACACATAACAAACAATGGACAGACTTGTGAAATATATGTGACACATGGCAACATTTACAGCAAAACAGTTCAGTTTCGGCAACATACTGTTTGCTGTTAAAACATTACCTATAACTAAATTGTTTTCTAATGGAAACTGATAATGAGAGTGTTTTTTAATATGCAGCAGCAGTGCATGAAGCATAGTCTCACTTTTTGGTGTTTTAAAAGGAAACACTTAAGTATCATCACGCTTGAGTGGCATTTCCATCGCCAAAAGCTTATTTAATTCAACCCCTAAGCTTTTTAAACACAGTCCCCCAATTAATTTTTAAATTACCGCACCGACTTGTTGACTAGCTTCTGACACTTGAGAAATTATGTTAATTTCCGCACCTCTTATTGAGTCGGAAGACGGTCCCGCTCGTGATGTGCTTTTAAAAACACTGCTCAGGATGTTAAATCAATGAAACGTCGTGTAAAGCTCGTGGCTATAGAGGCAAACATGTTGACTGTGTAGCGGCATGATAATTTCTTTCATTTGTAATTGCAAATGGCACGTTTGAGCTCGGCGCTAAAAAGACTATTTGGAGCCGAGGGTGTAAATGAGGAACACACATCACTGTTGGAACCTTAAACATATGCTTTTATCTTCCTCTAATCACTGTGACCTTAAGGGCACAAATGAGAATTTATTCTCCTCAAATCATGTCACGGGGTGAAATTAAGAGATATAATTAAGGCTCATAATAGGCCACTAATAAAAGCCTCATAAGGATCATCACACTAAATAGTTTGATTTTTTTTTTTTTTTTAGGTTTTTAGATGTATATACTGTTATAGCCACAAAACAGAGAGTGAGCATTCAAATAATCAAACAAATTAAGGTTATAATTTATGTGTTGTATATGTTATGTGACTGTGCCAGCTTTACCAATTACCAATGTCTAAACTGCAGCCTTGTAGATAACTTTTCTTTTAAAATTGTATTTCCCTTCAACACAATAACTTTTCAGGATTTGCTCCAATTAAATGACTCTAAAGGACTACACTGCTGTAAACACGCAAAGGATAGTTACATGTAAATATGTCTAAGATAAGGTTTTAAGGTTAAGTAAAAGGTTTTCTTGTCCTTCCTCTGTTACATCAGAGAAACAACTAAATGCACTGGACATGTTTTGGGAGATACATTTGGCTCAGCCCACAGCCTCACATAATTGGTGTATATTTGACTGCACTTGGCCAATAAGAGGAGCAGAAAGGCTGTACTGACCTCACTGTGGCTTTAGGAAGTGAGGCCTTGAAAGAAAATGACTCCAAAGCAGAGCGCTAAAAGCATAAAACTGCAGTGTGTTTTGAAACAAAACATGTAAACAATTTAAATATTTAAAAAGAGCATAATAGGGAACTTTTGAATATTTTATCAGTGGTAGGTTAAAAATAGGCTTCTTGTTTTATTATTTTATGATATTCTCCAATGTTTTAATTAGAATGAAATGTTTTTATAAAGGTTTTGAAGGTGTTTGCACCAATCCATATCACAAGTTTTATTGCACATGCAACAGTAGTGCTGCAGACAGGGCAGAACATGTGGCAGCTATCAAATCAAAGCTGCTCAGATTTGAAGATGAAGAGCAGAAAAATGTTTAAAATAAACAAAATGGGCATTTTTTTTGGCATTTGATTCAACCTCTTTTTCACCAACAAATAACTTGGTCTAATATTCAATCCAGGTCTAAATTAAGTTTCCTTGACCTGCATTATTTCATCCCACATGAGAACCATGAGGCAAACTAACAGGTTCATTTTCCATTTTTGTGACTAATTGCAGATGATACTTGAATCCTTTCATAAATCTGAACATTTTCATGCAAATTATTTTGGATCGGGCACAATTCTTCGATGTTGCTGCGTCTCACGGCATTTCCACCCTCGCTCCTGGCCACTTTGTCACACTGTGATTTGTCCTATTTTTCCTTTAGAACAAGCATGTGCTGAGTCACATTCATCACCGCTCATTAAACGTTGTGTTTTAACGAGCTACTGCTTCAGAGCATCTTTAAAAGGACGAGACGAGAACCATGACTGATGAGGTTTGGTTTGGAGTTTACAGTTTGCCAAAGACATTCATGTTTTATATCACAGAGAACTCAAAGGGCCTCCTTTAGTGGCCTGTAATATCACTGTGTTACACTAGATGGAGTCAAGAGCTACTGCGGCGCTCTCTTCTTCTCTGATTGGTCATTTTGCTTGGGTTTTAACAAAGTAATGGGAGGCAAAAAGTAATTATGCTTTCTTCTTTGACACTACTCCTCTGCTGTTGATTGGTTGAAGTTTTTGATTGTCGACATGACACATAGCCACTTTAAAATGATTGCTTTTTGATGAGCAATGATGATTGGCTTTTAAAGTGCATGAGGTGCATGAAGTATGAACAGGCATGATGAGAACACCAGTTTAACCATACTGCTAACACTTTTGTACATGCAAAATATTCTCATATTGTATGGTTTCATGAAAGAGTGATATTTTGTCTGCCATCTTGGTTTGTATGTTTATAACTGGGTCAGTAATTAATTTTGCACACAGCACTTTTAATTCTTACATAAATAATGTGACTATGACCATGTATTTCTTTTATAAAAAAAAATGAATATATCCAATCTCTGTTATAAATGTAAGAAAACTAAAGGTATGTTCGCCCACATGTTCTGGAGATGTGACCATGTCCAAAGAGATACATACAGTGATTCTAGAGATCGCTGGAAAAAGATTCTCTATGTGTCCTTCATTATATTTGTTGAAATTTCCCTGTGATAATATCTTTAGTAATGTAACTTGGTCTATGTTGTTCATTTCATTCTTTCAAGAAAATGTATTCTCTTAAAATGGTCCACTTCACATGTCCCTACTCTGGATATGTGTCTCTTCTCTTCTTCCAGTGGAAAAATGTACATATGAACTATGAACAGACCTGATTATTTTTGGAACACCTAGAGAACTATATATTCCTAACTACAAGCAACGTCACTGCTATGAAAAGCCTACTACAGTTGTATCATGTATTTATTGATTCTTTTTATTTACTTTTTGCAGCGCCTGTTTGTTGTTTGTTTGATGTATTTGTCTATTTATTATTTGGTGTTATATTCAATTTAACTTTTGTAGGTCCTTTACGCTACATTCTGGACTTGATACATGACAAAAACCTTATAAAATGTTACTGGCAAATAATGTGACCATCATTCATTTAGACTTTTTTCATCATTCATTTAGATTTACTTCGACAAAAACAGTACTGTTCCCAAAATAAAGGTTGTTTTTCTGTAAAGATGTAGAACTTTGCAAACTTTTTAGAAGGGCTTGAGCCAATTGATGATGAGTCTGAGAAAACACAGACTATATTATCTTTGTTTCTATACTTAACCCTTTCTTCTCTCTCCGACAGAGGAACCAGGTAAAGCTCACTCCAGACACCAGCTTTACCTCTACGCCCCACAGTTCCGCCCCGACCCCCTCCGCCTCCAGGGCTCCTCAAAGGCATCGTCAGCGGGTTCTGTAGAGGGTTCTCCGAAGGGTTCTCTGTGGTGTCCTGGACAGCTCCGTACGCCTCGGGGCCTCAGACCTTCATGCGTCTCCCAGCGGCAGAGTCCACCCACACCTCCACCCACCACACCACCACCACTACCGCCATGAGCTGCGAGCAGGAGTTTGGAGACATGGGAGTCACGCTCACACTGCGCCTCCTCATGCACGGCAAGGTAAGGGCTTGTGCATATGAAGAGGAAATGGACTAATGCTTAATACTGAGATTATCCATGTTACATGTGGGTGTGATTGGGTTGCATCATCTTCATGTGTTAGCTCGACAAAGACAAATTTCAGTCAGACTAAGACTTAATGTATTTTAAAGGTAGACTAAGGCAATAATTTTTATTTTTTTTTGTGTAATTTAAATGTACTGATTGTCTGCAGCGGTCATAATTGGAAGTTATTGTTGATATATGTCCATTTCTTTTTTTTTCTCCTTTTTTACAGGAAGTAGGAAGCATTATCGGCAAGGTGAGTGTCATTCTATCTTGTCTTTATAATTACAGACAAAAGTTTTGTTCAGTTCATATAAAAAAATATTTTTCTAAAACACTTCTTAGGGCAATTTTTGGCGTTCACCAACTTTTTCTTAACTGAAAAGAACAGGCTATGTATGCCTTAGCCCTGAAAATATTACTGTTTTATAATATTACCAGACTTACATTGCAACCAAATATTGTAACAAAAATATGATTGTAGAGTACACAATTTAGCAAATTATTATTATTATTTTAATAGAACATAACAATAATAAATGATGGACAGTTCATAAGCCTAAACACACTTCACACTTTAAATCATAAGCTTCCAGCAACAGACAGTTATTGACTCTGGAACAGTGTAGCTCCTCTGCATGGTCTCTACTGTATGGTCTGGTCCGGACTGTAGCGCCCCTCCATCACCCCCACCTCCCACACACACACACCCTAACCCCCCACCCCCCTGAAGAACTTTTAAGAAGCTTCATATAAAAATGTTTATGAATGCGGCCCATTGTTTCTGCCTTAGAAAATGTGAAAGACTATGAAAAAATATCCCCTTAGGTATCTTTATCTGACATCTTAAGCTCTATGATTTCTAAAATTGGCGTATTATTTAAGATAGCATCCAGTGTAATCTCCCTATAACCACAAAAAGTTTCCGTGAAATATGCATAAAATCTTCCTTTCAGGCCACGTCATTCCAATCTGTGCTCACTGAAAAGGAGCTGCTCTCCAGGGATGCCAGTCAGTTTTACTCTGGACATGTTAAATAAACCCTTGCAGGATTTTTTCCAAATATATCACAGCCGAGTGCAGCGCGATAATGACCGTTGCCCTCGCAGCACAGCAGCTAACCCATGATTAGCTCTGATTTCCTTCCGCGTATATTTAGATATTTTTCCCTCCTCATCGTTTCCAGTGTGTGGTCTCGCTGCTCGCAGTCACTGACATAAAGACGGCATTAAACTTGCATCAGTGCTGCAGTTGTGCTCGGGTTGTGTCAGTCTGTAGTCACGGCTCTCCAGGGTTCCTTCCTGCATTAAACAAGACTGTCAGAAAGCGGGAGAAGTTGCGTTCGCTAAGCCCGTCTACCAGACTTAAACATCTGCGAGCCATAGAGACAGGTGTAAAAATAACCGAATGTTCATTTATCATTACATTAATCATCTCCAGCTACAATTTAACACTTTTGCCAAACACATCTGGTCCTGTTAAACAAAAAACTGCATGAGTCACGGTGCACTCAGTCGCCACTGAACAACAGCTCCGCTTCAGACGCTGGAGGGCTTCCTGTGGCTGTTGATTAGGAAACGGAAAAATGATTTATTGTCACCGGCGTTTTGTCACTTTGGCATCTGCACTTTACCTGTACACAGAGAAACAAGTATCAATAATCAGTATCAGGTGCAATATGAAGTAATCCATCATCAGTGTCACTTCAATGTATACAGCCAAGCAATAAGTATAAGAATATAGACTGCACAGACACATTTGGAAAAGTAGTCATTTGTTGGGTTTCCATTAAATATAAAGCTAATTTAAAGTAAATTTGAAATGTCGAATCAGAAACCTTGAAGTTGAAGAAATAAACAGGTTAATTAACTTTATTTAGGTTTTATCTATGTTTCCAGTGGATTTTGAAGAAGTGTGAGTAAAATTATCAATAGCTTTGAAGTTCTAAAGGTCAAAGGTCATACTACAACAATCGATTCATTGACGTTTACCATGAAATATTTAGCAATTTCCAAAAATGACGAAACGAAATTGTAGTTATTCTAAAAATTGCATGGATTTAAACAAATAAACTTCATGTGAACTCAAAGAACTAATTTTATAATGCTATTTTTCATTTGGATTTTTTTTTTTACAAATATAGGCAGTAGCTAATACAGGTCTGTTGTGGTTGTTGTGTCTAAGAGGCTCAGTGCCTGAAATATATGTTGTACAAAGTAAACAATTTGATGTGGTTCATAGCAATGATCGTGGCAGCATTGTTGGAGACATTTTCCATTTCATAAAACTGAAACCACTCCTTGACAAATCTGTATAGCAATTTTATCTTTTTTTCAATTTTGTACAAGTAGGTGTTTGTTGAAAAAAAAAAAAAATCTGCAGCCCAAATAAGCCATGCTTGGGTAGGCCACATTCACACAGTTTAATTTGCCAATTAACAACTTTGTAACAGAGAAATTACATTTAGCCCAGACTAGTAATGGATAACAGATCATTTTGCAGTAAATAACTCACTTAACACATTGCTTCCTCTTTTTTGTCTCTACAGAAAGGGGAAACGGTAAAGAGAATACGAGAAGAGGTAAGCCCTACCCTTTCCATTTCCATCCCATCCATCCCTCTTTCTGTCATATCTCTCCTACCTTTTATTAATCTATCATAACCTTTCAAATGTAACCCACATGCATCCTGCTAATTGGGACCTAATCAAAAAGCGGCGCACTGTTGGCACAATTGGTCCTCGAACTATGTAAAATAGCCTTTTGTGTTATGTGAACATGGTAATCAGCCACATCCGGAGTGATTATATATTCTGAAAGCAATCACACTCTACTTTAAAATAGCGCAATTACACGGAGAAACAAAAACATGTCCTTGTTGTAAAAATGTCCTCCCCTCACTCTATCCTTCATCCGATGCTCGTTCAAAGCGTAGTTTATATTTAAGGCCGGCTGTCATGCTTGTCGCGCTACGTTCACGTATTTAGCTGTCTTCGCTGTCAGTGGCCCGTTGTGGAGCGACCGTCGGTGCAGCCTCCCCGCGGAATAACTGTCCTCTTCTTCTTCCTGACATGCAAATAGCGAGACGAGAAGTTGGTATACGACGGAAGTTATGTTAAGAAATTGTGATCATCAGATGTGAGAGTTTTGGAAAGACAACACTGAGTGGAAGGCCTTTGTGAATTTCAGTCGTTTCTTTCATTCCGGATCTCGAGCGTAGTCTCTCTTTCTACGTCTTCGACATGTTATTTTTTTAATGGCTGTATAGCTTCAAATCGTTCCCTCTCATACGAGTGAACACAAAGCCCAGAAACATCAGTGACTTCTTAGCATATGCAATACCTGATATGAATACCAGAGAGCTTCTTTTTTAAGTTAACAGGAAGCAAAGCTGTCGGGATTCCCAGTGGGGTGTTCAAGCTAAGATTATCCTTGTCCGACACTGAGAAATGAAGATTTTATTAAAGCGCTATACACTTGACTGTGCATGGCTGCCTGTTACTTATAGCCTATTAATGTTGTGCGACAAAACAGCTGCCGCAAGTGCAAAGTAAAACTTGTGGCAACAAATAATAAATAGATGTTTTAAAAAAGACTTTACGAATGTTAAATGGGTCACAAAACTGCTTCTGGTGTTTGTCTCCATGTAAACAATACACCACAATGTTTTAATGAGCTTAAATGTACTCAGTTTAGTTGGAGATATTGTTAAATAATAAGCCAAAATGCATTCCGGAGGGGGGATTTGTGTTTGAAATGTTTGTCCTCAGAGAAACGGTTTGAAGAAGATGAGCGCAGACGAATCGACACTACACCGAGAGTGGAGAGAAAGAAAAGGGACCGGGGCAGACTTAGAGTTGTGTCTCCATAGATCTGTCAGGGGAATGTGAAGTTAACTCAGAACACCAGAATAAAAACTCAAATTGAGCCGTGTTAGGGCAAAACTGTTTCCTGTGAGAAGAGAAGGTGCAAAGAATAACATTCGGAGGCTTGTATGAATATTTATTTTGGGCTTGTTGATGCTGATGGTGGAGTTAAAAGGTTGGGTGTTTTTTAGAATTGTGGTAGCAAATGAAAACAGATTTATTCATGTGTGATTTTGAGCTTAGTTTGTCCGCTCTGGGCACTTGCAGGAGCAGGAAGTAATGGAAGTTTCTTTTGGTTCTGTGATAGTTTTCAAAGATGGACATGCAAGGAGTATTATTTTGAGGCAATTTTACACTTGAACAATTTGCTGTATTTTGTTCAACCATATACTGCCTTTTGCAAGATACAAGGAGCCATTTTTAAACAGACAAATTCTACACAGTCCAATGAAGTAACAAAATAAGACTGAAATAAGATGAACCCCCAGTTATATTACTAATTTATAATGGACAAGCAAAACATGAAGAACAAGAAACCTTTTTTTTTTTTTTTTTTTGTGCATGTGCAAATGATCATATTTCCATTAAATAAAAAAAAAAAAAAAAAAACAGCCGCCATGTTTGACTTCAACAGGAGTCACTGTTTCTCAAAGATACCTTGCACCTTAAAACAAACCAATATTTAAAACTTATCCAGAGAGAGATGTCAAAGCAAACAATAGAGAGACGTGACAGATGAAGTGGGGAAGACAGTTTGAGCCCAAAAATCTTTTCTTTCTGACAGCATAAATCTCATGAAGCATAAATATTTAAATGGCTCTCAAGGACAGAAGACTACAGTACACCATCAGTCGGATTTATAACTTCATTTTTATTCCCATTTCTTCTCTTTACTCCTTCTTTATACCTTCACACCTATACAGCACTGTAAGCTCAAGACTTATGGCACAATTGCACTGTTTCAAGGCCTCCCATTTGTCCTGGGCCTCCTTTATAATGGGGTTTTAGCACTTACGCACACAAAAACACACATACAGGGTAACAGCACTGATTTTCGCTTGTAGTCCTTCATCAGCCTCATACATAGTGGATCTGTGGGTGTGCGTCTCTATGGGCACAGTATACACATAAAAACAAATAGAATAGCAGCAATATAGTGGAAGAGAGGGGTGTAATTCGGTTGAGGCATGACTGTTCAACCGTTCCTTCTTTAACTGAAGAGAAATGAAGACATACACCCACGTGCTGATGCCAAAATAACACACTACTCCTATTCTCCAGCGTTCATTTGGAGCAGTCAGGGGAAGGACAGGACAAAGGGGAAATAAGGACACTGCCTAACAACTCAAATCAGGATTTAGTTAAAACTTTCTTTTGTTTTAGAGAGTAAGGGGAATGTGAGCTCATTTTGCATTTGTAAAAACATTCAAATCTAAATTGTGCAACGCAGACCTCTCTGTTTAAGTAGCAGCTAATTTATTGAGAGAATAGAAAGAAGCTGAGATGAAAAACATTACAAAAACAGTTACAAATTGAGCTGCAAACATTGCACTATTATGTAGTTCCCATCCTTTTATCATAATTGTGATCCTGAGCTAACGAAGCTAAGTAAGCATCACTCCACTCCCAGTTAAGTACTAGGCTTATTTGCTGTTGAAGACTACATTTTTGCCATAAGACTCTCCACATTATAACTTCAGTAGCTTAGGAGGACTAATTATTCTTATTATGTTATGTTTTGTTTCATGAGCCAAGTGTTATCACACACAGCTAAATGTGCTAGAAATAACGTCTGAAATGACTGAGTCTGGTGCTAACAGGCTGCTTGCAATTGTTAATTCTGCCCAAAGCTATTTCTTCAACAAGAGTCATTCACAGGGCAGCCTCATCACTTTACATGTATCACTCCGCCGCAAAGGTGTTATCTGGTAGAAAACGGTTATTCTTACAGCAGCCTACAATCATTTCAAAATAGAGCATGCACTGTATTAGAAACCACTGCCTAGTCACTATATTTTGCACTAGGATTGTGCCATGGTTTCTGAACGTCTAGTGGACTTTGAGTGCATGTAGTGCATTCAAATTTCCTACGGTGCATCATGAAGTATTGAAAAACAATATGTCACGAGAGGCAAAATAGTACATAATAGCCACTTTCCCAGCATTTCCCGGGTAATTTCTGTGTAAACGCGCCGTGGTTTTTTCAAATCCCGAGTAAATTAATAAAGTTCCTGCAGTGGAAAAGAGGCTAATATGTTTCTGGATGTGATTTGGAGAAGGAACAGCGCAGGAACAGTTATTTTGTTAAATGTAATTAATGATGAATGAATTAAGAAAGATGTTGAAATGTCATTTATATCTATAATTATACATGAGCTTATGATTCAAGATGTAAACTTAATGCCTATTAATGCATGAGTAATGCTTTGTAAATTGTGAATTAAGTAGTTACCAATACTTTAACTAATGTTTAATAGTGTGGAGCTATGTATAAGTGTATTATTTTAAACTGCACATGATGCATTGAATAAAATGAGTTCAAGGGGCAAGTGCAATCAACTATATGGCATTGGTAAATTTGTATTAACCAATATATAGCACAAATATAACAGCATGGCTCATAAGGCAAGAAAAAAAAAAAAAATCATCCCAATGAGACAGGCCTAAAGTACTTTTATTAATGTGAGAAAACCTACTAAATAAACCATGTGTTGTTATTTATGTATTAATTTGTATTTATCACCAAAGCTGTGTGAGAGTGCACACTTTTACAGACAACACAATAAAAGGCAGTTATCCTTGGATCCGTGCTGTTTTATTAACGCTCACAACAGCAGTGTTTCCATTCTGAATGATTCCACGCTGACAGTGGCACTCAAGTTATGTGATATTGCTTTTAACACGGTAGATTAATCACTGCTTTCTTTATGGAGATCATTAATGTTAAGGATAGGCCAATGGAAAAATGGCTTCATATCTTGGCCTACATCTTCTGTTTCTTCTTAAAACAGCATTTTTAATGTCACATAGACATCCAAACAGTGAGAGAAAATTAAAGACTGAAAAGTGGAATGGGAGAGGGTGAGAGACTGAAATGTAAAAAGGTTCTAATGGAGAAGGGTTGGTAGTTAAAAAGGGACATAATTTATCAATCAGTGGTAATGGGTTTGATTAGGTAAGGTTAAGAGGAAGGGCACAGAATTACCCAGAACAAAAGAGGTAAATAAGATGTAAGATACAGAGCGTTTGATGTAGAAATAAACAAACCTGAGTGGATTGAGGGGGAGATGCCAGGTAATGTGTTTTTATTGAGATAATAAATGGAGAGAGAGTGGGAGAGAATCATCATGGCATCATTGCTTTATTACCGAAAGCCACACACACATACACACACACACACACACACACACACACACAGACAATCACATAGAGAGTGTGTTCATCCCATTTTCATAAGAATGAGCTCAGTCGGTGAGAGGCCATGAGGGGACAAGAGCAGCTCGGTTCAGTTTTCATTTCAATCCAACCTTAGACAATGAACATGGCAGTGTATATTTTCCAATAAAACCTTAAGTAATCACATTTGTCAATCAGTAATAAGTCACATCTATGATTGTGACTAATGGCTGAAATGTTATATAAATGACGGAAATCAAATGTAAATGTTTTCATAAAAAATTAAGCTAATACTTGCTAGTTTTTCACATTGTTGAATCTATAATGAAGCCACAAAACCTTGATCTTTATTTTATGAAAAGCAGAATCAAAATTTCAATGTTTTTTTTATTTTGAGCCAACAAGTAAAGAATAGGTTATAAAGATGCCACTTTTTTATTTGTAATAAGCTCCTTTCCATGATTTATACTTTATGGTGCAGCCTTGTGCCCCATTTATACTCCAACAACTTTACAGCAAAAAGGCCACTGTCCCCTTTTATTATGTGTCCAAGCGTTCCATAAAAAGCCTTTAAGACTTTATGAGAGAATTAGAACAACTCAAAAAGTAAAGTATAAAAGCCAACATTAAAAAAACTAGAAAAAAGTACAAGTTTACTAAGCTATAGTTGCTGTGCGTTGTCTTTTTATTATTTTTTTTGTTCTTTTTTGTGCTGTTCTCTGCTGAACTTGACCGATGCAGACACTTAAGACGTGCACTCTTTCGTAAAAGTAAAGTTTTGGCGCTTTTCGATGATTTTGTGAGTTGTAAACCTTGGTAAATCAAGCAGCATTTCTTATTTAAATACACTCCTCCCCAGTTTATCGTTGCTCTGTGTCCATTAAGAAAATATGGAATGTGTCATTTTGCGTCGAAAAGGCAATGGCACAATGCTTTAGTAGATCTTGCCCATTATGTCCACACATCTGTAAACAATGTAAAAGTAATGATTCCGAAAAAGGGCTTTGTGAAATTTAATCCACGTGTAATTTCCACAAATCAAACCAAACATACACACAATTTTCTCATTTTTGTGCGTAAACTGCAACATGCATATTTAGTTATATTGAATTGTCCCATTTATGCTTGGCCTCTTTGACAAACCCCCATGCAGCCTTAGGTACAAAGGCTTTTTTTTGATTAGTAAAAACTGACTTAGATTCAAAGACAAACGCTCGGGCCAGAAGCATATGCAGAGCTTTGGGACTGTTCGCTAGACTTTCCGCGAGTGCAGTTTGCTTCTTGGATCGGTGCCGCGTTCCATCTCATTCACTCTGAGCGCCCATCTATCTGTGTGTTCAGGGTTCAGCGATAGAGAGATCAGCTTTAAATGGAACAGACAAGCCTGATTGGTTCAATTTAGCCACACACACAGCCTTGTGCCACACAGCTTTGAGGAAAAAATGAGGGAATGGGCACAAGTTGGAACATATGTTTCAGTCTCTTCCTTTCTTCCTACTGGACAAATACAGTTGACCCGAAGCTTGTCTGTCAGACTCTGGCTCTATCACTTCAAGTTTTTAACTGCCCCTAACTCCTCTCCATCCATTCACCTATATCTCCACATCTACCAAATATTTGCTCCACCTTTTCTCTTCTGTCCTCCTGATCTTGTCTTCATTTCCATCTTTTCCTCCTTTTCCTCAAAAACCCTGTCCCTTTAACAAATCTCTGCCTAAACTCTTTCCTTCATTTCCAATTCCTGTGGTTGAATCCTACCTTCCTCTGCCTCCTTTCTCCTGCACCCTCTAATAATAACCGTCTCATCTGAACAGCCCAATCGCTATGAATAATACTAGTCTGTGTGAACTATTGAGTATGAGGCATTTCTGGCATGAATGTGTCAGTTGATTGACAGAAAAAAAAAGTGAGAAGTGGTGGATTTTCATAGCCCTTGATTAGCACCTGAGGTTTCAATCCTATAAAGTTATGTTGCTATACATACTGTAGCGGGAGAAATAGGTTTGATCTGTGTTTGAGTTTTTCAAAATGATGGATTCAAGTGGAAAGATTAACTATTGATTTTTCAAACATAAATTCTCCATTAAAATCACAACATTGCTTAAAATGGACGTCACATTTGCCTTCAATAAAGAGAGCTGGGAAAGCAGTGTATGGTGTCTCGAGAAGATGTAAAGTATGTCTGGTTAATTATAATTAAAAAAAAATATATAATAATGATGGTACCCATATAAACTAATGGATATTCAAAATGGACGGGCAAAAAGTCAGAAAAACTAAGGAGATTGTGGAGTGTATTTTGAAAAGGTCAGAGTTTGAAAACCATGCTGGTCAGAAAGTTAGCTAGAGATGCTAATGGTCATCCAATACAGCAAAATGTCAAGGTTTTCCATAGTGACCTTTTAAAGTATTAACTAGGTAAGACGGGATAGAGCAGCATTTCCACAAAATCAGTGAGCATTACTCCAGTCAAAATGAGGCTATTTAAACTGAATGCTTTTGCAGCTCTGGGACTTGATTTAGTTTTCCATTCGCACTCTTATCCTTTATTTTGCATATTTAAATTGGCATTAACTGTTTCATGTGTATCTAAAGACAGGGAGGGCTTTGATGTGTGAACCATGTGAGCAGATCCCCCAGTGGATCTCCTGAGTGGACATGCCAAAGATGCAGCGAGCTGATTTCATGTATGCTGTGTGACTGGCACTGTAAGCGGAGTGCACAGAGCATGGAAGCCTTGTACTCTCCCCAGCTTGTATTGTCTTTCCTTTCTATTGTATGGTTCTGTTTAGGTCATATGTCGAATACACACAGTATGGATCTACAGACACGGCTCCTCTGACCAGCTTCATTCAACAGGAATACCTCGCTCTGCTAACGTCGTCTGTAGCGTCTGCAGAGTCACAGTCATTACTCAACCTCCGCCGGGCGCTCGTTTTAGGCTTCATGTAATTGACAATTTGCTGGAAGGTTGAAACTGATGTGATATGGCTATTCAACTAATCGAATTAATGTGATTTATTGCCCGGGCAGTTCTAACAGTCGTGTGGTTATGTAATTTGGATCACATAACAAAAAGCACAAAATGAAAACAGTTTCCTCGTGTTGTTCTGGTGACTGGGTTGCTTTAACCTCATCTTCTCTACCTTCATCCTGGATTCATCTGCTTGCCTCCTTGTAATCCCTCCTCTCCTACATCAAGGATGACCTCTGGTTGGGAGCAGGGCACAAAGTTTATATAAAAAGTGTTATTCCTCCTCTTCTTCTGTGTCTGGGCCCACATATCCCTACCCTACTAATGTGTTCTCTCTCTGCTCCTCCCCTTTTTCCTCCATTATTCATCCTCTTCCTCCTTTAACACCCCTTCTGCTCCCGTCCATCCATCATTCATCCGTCCTCTCCTTACCCCTCTTCTCGTCCCTTTTACCTCATGATCCTCCCAAAATAATCCGACCGCCCTCCGTCCCTCCTCTGTACCCTCCCCCGTCTCTCCATCTCTGTCTGGACCCACAGAGCAGTGCCAGGATCAACATCTCAGAGGGCTCCTGTCCCGAGAGGATCATCACCATCACAGGACCCACCGACTGCGTGTTCCGGGCCTTCACCATGATCACATTCAAACTGGAAGAGGTACACACCAATACACACAGGAAGTAACATTTGGTGACTGCTGCTACTGATGCTGAAGTCAGCCTTTATTGTCAGTTGGCAGAACAAATGTTATTGCCATTGATCCTAGTGTTGATCTTTTTATACATGCACTACCCTTCTGACTTTAGCCTTTTATTCTGAAGGGCTGTGTAAAGACGATACACATAATATCACATGATGGTATTGCAGGGTCGCATTGATAAGTCAGGCTCAGTGACAGTGATTTAATATTTTGTAGGAAGAGTGTTGCCAGTATTTATTTTATACACAACGTGGTGATTTTTTTTTTTTTATCTATAGTGCGTTCTACATCAATATTCATCTGCAGCAGCTTCTGAGTGGCTCATTCTGGGAGAAGGCCTTTTACATGACACTGTCTGAAACTGTAGTCTTGGCCATTTTAATTTAATATAGACAAGAAATACATAAATCAATGGTGGTATTCATGCACAAAGCAAACGTAAAAAGACTCAAGCTGTTGATGCCACAGTTGATTTGAGTTTGTTATTTGTTATTTGTTAGTCGGATATTTATTTCAAAACTTCAAGTTAAAAAATGATGATTTGTAGATTTTTATTTATTTATTTTTTTTACTGTTGCATTTAGTTTGACAGTTTAATCACCGAAAGCGTATTATAATAGGAATCATCTGTGGAAAAAAATAAGACGTGATCTAGACTTTAGAATTGAGGATTTTAATAGATGATCAGCCTACAGCTAAATTTTAGCCAATCACAGCTCAGCACAGGTAAAAGAGGAGCGCTCCCATTGGTTGACACTGATCTCAACAACAAAGGACCAAAGAAATAAACCAAGGAAATGGGTTATTCTGTTGCAAAATACACCTTATTTTACAGCAAAACAGCTCAAAAAAGATAAACATTGAGAAACGGGTTGCAAATTAAACATGGATAAATGTTGGCAATGCTTCGATGTAATGTTTAACGAATGAATACTACTGTAATCATTTTGATAACTAAATAGAAATGACACCCTGGAATGAATATGCATATTTAGTCAATCCTGCGCGTCACCAAGGCCTCCAGTAATCAATCGTAGTTGTATTACGCCTTGAGATGACAAAAACCTTCCAGATGAGCATCTCTGTGAGCCCTCAGCGGTGTTCCTCTGAGTCGCTCTGAGTGAAGAGTGTAACCTTTAGCTCCTCTGCAACACAGCTCCTGCCTGGCACCCAGCCATTTATTATATGTCTAATGGGATTGTCTGACCTCACAGGCAGCCGTACAAGCACTCGGAGGTGAGGGGCTCTCGGGGGAGTTCAACACGAACACTTGGCTCTCTATCTGTGTCCACCACATTACTTCCATTTCCACTTTCTCTTCCATAAATCTTCAGCTGCACACATATTAAAGTGCCCCATAGAAATGAACAATGGTTTCAAAACTGTCAGACGGGAAGGTTTAGAGTGAAGTAGTTAACGGTGACCAATTTCATCCAAAAAAAAAATTACAAATGGGGTAAAATATTTAATGTCGGTCAAACATTAAGAGACTGTACCAAAATACACTGTCATTTTTTTGCAAATTGTGAGAATTGCAAGAACCGCTTCTGAATACATACATTAAGTAATAAGTATTTTGGATTAATCACTGAACACAGTACCATTTTTAAATGGTCTTGATCTTGTCTCGTCTCAGATATCAATGCCTTTAAGACCAAGATTTCACAATGTTACCTGATCTCTTCTAAAGTCTTGGTCTTGTCGTAGTCTCTGTACACTCAATATGACTTGGTCTTGATTACCTTCGAGTTATAAGGTTCTATTAGTGTTCTGAGTAGTTTTGAGATATTGAGGTTGAAAGTGTTGACATTCTGAAAAGCAATTTTAAATAATGCAAAAACAAAAGCATGTTAACTTTTTTTACACTGGAATCTGTTATTGAATAAGAATTTGTCAGTGGGGCGCCTCGGTGTCTCACCTGGCAGAGCATGTGCCATATACCTGGGAGACCCGGGTTCGATTCCTGCTCAGGTTATTTACTAATGTCATTCCCACTCTCTCTCACCCTGTGTCTTTCTACTATCCTATCAAATAAAGGCCATAAAGGTTTGTCAGTAACTCAATTTTAACAGAAAGGTAAAAGAGAACCTTATAATTCCAAGGGAATGTTGACAAGTCTTGCCTTTTATTAATCCATAGAAAGTACTTAATACAAATACAAAAACTGGAAGGTTTCAACCATTTTTATTGAAGAATTTTAATATATTTACAACCACCTTCAATGGCCAAAGAAATTGTGATCTTTTAATTACAGTCCATGATTTATCAGACGCATGAACGGAATCCCGACTGATTGCTGAAGGTCACCTTTTTGTAGCTTCACAATTTCAAACTAGTAATGGTAAAAGCACCTTTCACACCCTCTTTCCTCTGTTTACTTGTGTCCAGGGCTGTAGCCAGGGTTTACTGTTGGTCAGGTCCAGCATATTTACTCTTAAAGTCCAGGCCAGGGTGACCTCAGTGCTAACTACACCCATGTTTGTGTCTAATATGTCTAACCAAGATGTACAACTTGCAGTTTACTCTCAAAATAGCAATAACATTCCCAAGTAATTTCATAAAATGATTAAGGCTTGTGGTTTATTTGGAGTGAATGTGCGTATATGCTTGTGTTTTTTGGCTGAACGTGCCCCAGTGTGAGAAATTAAAGCTATTAAAAGCAGATGTTATTTAAATCTCAGCGAACCTTATGGAAGGAACCATGAGTGAAGAGGAGGAGGTGCAGAGGGCAGAGATTTAAAGGGGGCTAGATGGTTCCACTCAAGGGATTTAAACCTACAGAGTTAAATGAGAGAAGTGTGGGAGATGCAGATGAAAGGAGCAAAGATTTAAATGCAGAGAATATAGAAAATGGTAAAAAAGGGGCTGGGAAATGCAAATGAAGGTAAAAGTGGATTGGGTTTATCATAAAGATCATTAGCAGCATAGAATGTATGGTATGTAGGTCCTTCAAACCTATGTTGGTGTAAATGCTCCAATATGATTCATTAATTAAAGAGGAATTTTGATGCATCTATGGCATGTGCTCTCATTCCAAATATAAAATGGTGACTGAAAGCAAACCTAACCACACAGAGTCACTGTTTTGTAATAACCAGAGGGTGGGTTGGACTGATGGACATACAACTCGACTTCTCTGTGAAAGGGACCTGAATAGTAATGAAAAGCTGAGGTTGGGAGTGTGTTTAAAATGTATTGGTATGGACTGGTGTGAAAGAGTAGTGTTGGGTAAGAAGGAAGAGGCAAAAAAATAAATAAAAAGGTGCACTAAATGGGTCCAGAGAGTTTTTTTTAACACTTTCAGTTCCGTAAAACCACAGTAGCCAAGACTATAAGACAAGACCAAGACCAGTGGAAACATTTAGATGAAAGAAAAAAAGAAAGAAAAAAAATTAAAAAAGATTTAATGAAAACTGAAAGCAATGTCTCAATTTAAAAATGAGCATCAACAAAATTGTTTTTATTCTCATCAAATTTGTTTTTGTCCATTAAAGGAATAAAAACAGAGTTGTTTTTTGTTTTTTAATTTATTATTTGTTTTTTATGTCGAGGAATGAATTTTTATGTTTTTTAATGAACAAACTTTTTAAATTGAGACATGGTTTTATGTTTTCATGGACTCTTTTTTAGTTTTCACAGATGTCTTTCCTTTTTTAGGCAACATTTTTAAAAAGTGGACAAAAACTCTTTTGATGATGCACCTCCGGGCCACTTTAAATTGTTTTTTTCTTGGTTGGTCTTCATTTATAATTTGTAGTCCTTGTTCAATTTCTAGGACTAGTCAAATTGCATTCAATTCTGCAGTCTGCAAGTCCAGTCTCATGGTTTCTCGTTGCAATAATAAATCATAAAAAAGGAAAGACGAGTCAGTAACATGTGCAACCAGGGCTAGAAGATAGTGTAAGTATCAGGGAAAATAATCAAATTCAAAAATATGAATGAAAGTTTCCTGATTAGAGGTTCTTATCATTTTTGCCTTGCATTATAACTGAAAAAAAAATGTGAACATGTATCAAATATAAAAACTGTGTATTATTTTAGTGTTTATTTCACCTTGGGTCTCTTTGAGAAGATGTTACTCGTCTGAAGCCGGAGTCTGCAGCCGTCAGCAGTGTTCAAAATAAACCACCTTCCTCGCCCAAAGGCACACTCTGTTTCATACACAGCATAAACAAATACTTCACCGCTTCTGAGTGAGGCATCTCAAAAATATAGAAACCCTATATTTCCACACATTATGGGAGAAGAGGCTGGGATTATTCTCCCCCACCGACAGCTAAAGATTATTTCATTTCACCAAACAGTTTGAATGGCTTAGCTGGCACGTCACATCAAGAAGCATCCCTGCATGTGTGGGGCAGCGCCGCCTGTCAATTACAGCAAAAAATAGGCAAAAGCTTGTGTACGAGACGTCTCCGTGACACTCCGGTATAAATAAATATGTGGCGCGTGTACCCGAGGACACGCTGCACTTTTATTCCCGTCACGTCCGTGTGATGGGCAGCCCAGACAAGACGGCGCTGCTATTTACATTTCGAGGCCCGGAGTCCGCCGTAAACTAATTGATTGAATCAGTCGTATTAAGAGCAGGTGATTCTGGGCGGCTGTTTGTTACCGGAGTTAATTAAAAGGAGGAAGACAGAGAGGGCCTCGGCAGAACGAGTGGGAAGAAGAGACGGAAGGAGATTTAAGGAAGAAATTTGGGGGGAAAGAGAGAGGAGAAAAAAGGATTTAAGATGCCAAAGGGGAAGAGATGTAAGGGGAGTGCAATAGAGTGGTTGGAAGAAAAGGAATGAGCTGCCAAAGGGGGAAAGGTTGTTTTTTTAGAAGGATTTCTTGGTAGACATTAAATCTGCAGTTTATGTTGTAGAGACTTGCTCCTAATTTGGCTTCAGACACTTGTGCTTGTAAGTTCCAACTGAATAAGACACCAGTATGCAATGAGTAAATGCATCTAAATACCTTCTATTAACACTCATTGGTACTAGTTTTAAAAGTTATAGAGGGCTTGATAGTGTTTTTCCAAAACATTAGCTGCCACACAGAACACTTAACTTTTGTCATTGTTACCCACTATATTGAATAAATAACTTTTTCATAGGACCTATTTGACTAAATCCTAAACTAACCCTTCCAGTTAAAAGTCCATTACCTGTTTTTTACAGTTGCATTTAACATCTTATTGTAGCAGGAATCATCTGTTAAAAAATGAGACTTAAGACCTGATCTAGGCTTTGTAATTTCAGATTTTAATAGATGAGAATGATCAGCCCTCAAGGGGTTTTTGGCCAATCACAGTAAAAAGGAGCACCATTGGTTGCTACTGATGTCAACAACAAAGGACCAAGGAAATAAACCAAGGAAATGGGTTATTCTGTTGCAAAATACATTTTATTTTACAGCAAAACAGCGGATTTTTTTTTTTTTTTAAAGCAAATAAAAACATGAATATATACTGGCAATTATTTAACACTATGACGCTTTTTTATATAAAGTTTTTTGCTGTTGGGGGTGAGTGGTGGAGCTGAAACAGGGACGGCCAAAAACAAAATATAGGCAGAAGGATACAGAGCAGTAAGGGTTGAAAGACTTACAATTTCAGTGATGGTTAATACTTAAAATGACAGCTATAGCCACCCTCATGTATTTGAATGTAACATTATGACTACTGACATAGCAATATCTATCTTGTGGACATTGCACATGTGTGTCGTTGGACGATTTGTCCTCACGTTTAAATGTAATGGAAGCAATATAATTGACTGATCGGAAATCAAGTCATTACATTCATTGTATTACACTCAACACAAGTATTTCACTGTCTTCTAGTACATTCTGTCCCACTGTGAAAGATACAGTCAGACTCACAGACATTTATGAAAAGGAAATGGAAATAATGTTAAAAATAGACGAACGTACAAGGCAACAGGATCTATAATTGTCTGCTGCGTAACTAAAAGTCTTTACCGAGCACAATAAACAAACGTCTCAACAAAACCAAAAGCCAAGGTCACAGAGGGAGACGGTGACAGACGCCGAGAGACACCGACGTTTGACCAGAGCAAATCTAAAGTGTGCTGTGCATCCGAATGAAAGCGGTGACAGACAGCAGTGGAATGGGTCGTGTTCAATGAGCCCTAACCTTTAACTGCAGCTCAGAACACAAGAGAGAACCTGAAGAAAGAGGAAAACGATGACAGACTGTTCTTCATACTTCTCTTTTTCTTGTCAGACTTGTGTATTTTCGTCATGTACTCCAGGAAACTCTGAAAAGCAATGTTTCTTATACTGAAAAGTACGTCAGTGTCAGTGGTTCAATTCCAGGGCCATATTGTATTCACCTTACTCTGTGTTACCATAGCAACTGTATCAAGCATCCAGAAAGGCTTTTTTGTCAAATAAAGCAGCATAGATAGTTCCATTATGTTCAATGAGTGACTAGACTTGTAAAAATAGAGAAAACTACTACAACAGCTGAGGAGACCTTGGAGAAAATATCCTCATGAAGCAGATACAACTCTCCATCTTTATATACTGGCAATAGTCTCAATAGCTTTGCAGCATATGTATTTGAAGCACTGGATTGGATTGAAATGCCCCTAATTGCACTCCTTTTCTTAAAGATATCGGCTTGTTACTTCTTAAGGCACACTGACTAGGTTGTCTTTCTCTCAACAGGATCTGACAGCACTTGTAGCCAACGGCACAATGACCAACAAGCCTCCGGTCACTTTACGGTTGGTGATCCCAGCCAGTCAGTGCGGCTCTCTCATCGGGAAGGGCGGCTCAAAAATTAAAGAAATCAGAGAGGTAGGTCAAACCAGGTAACGATCGGAAAATGTATTGAACATCTTGCCTGTGGCTTTCTTTGGTGTAAAAACACATCATTTTCCGTCCCAAATAGAACCCAACATATTACAATTTAAAGTACAGCTGTATTGGTTACTGAAAGGCATCTAATGAAATTCTGTCTAGAAGCACCATGGGGTTATTTTTACCCCCATGTAATTTTATAATCATATACAGTACCTTTGTGCGTAAATACCCTAATGTTTCTCTCTTTTTTTTCGTTTTTTTGTAAATTATTCTGTCAATTTCAGCCATTATATTTAAGGTTAGGGCCATTTTTACCCCATTGAGAAGCTGTTAAGGCTACCTAGCAACTAAAACACAATGAAAGCTCCCAGCTAGTGCTAACAGCATGCACAATATAACCCTTAAAGGCGGGCTATTTAATTAAAATTATTTTTCTATTTGTTCTCTACTGTTAGACTACTTGATCTAAAGACATTGTGTTTTATGGTAAATGAGTTCAAGTTCGCTTTATTAGGTTAAAATAGGCTATAAAAACTATTTTGACATAAGCAGGTGACACATTGCTCTTCCATGTAGCATAATCCATGTAGCTTTAGCCTGTAGACAAATTTGGAAAAGCATACCAACAAATTATGGTGATTTCAAACCAAAGATTATAGATATACCACATACATAACCAATGGACTACGCTGCCAACACTTTATTGTATCATTTCACATGTATGTTGGCTACTGTATCTAAAAACAGTGATCTTTAATTGGCACAAACCCCCAAGCTACTAATTTCGTGCTTTAAATGTGCATTATGTACTTTTATGGACATGAATTTGACACTTCAGATTCCTTTTTATTAAGAACCTGTGAGTACCTACGGTAGCCTTATAGGGACATGCTGTTTTCATGGAGGAAACCCAGTGGAAATACCTCTAATGATGAGTTCACACACAAAATTTTATGCGCTTCTCCTCTAGCAGTGCTTAGTTTGTCTTCTCTGGGCACCCGTAGGAAGTGCTGGAACTAATAGCCCTTTCCACTTCTCTAATGTCCCTTGTTCCATAAATACAAGGAGTGTCATTGTGAGATGAAGGTGTTCCGCTTTGGTCAGGTACTATTTTTCACACCTTTGGCTGAAAGAAAAACACCTTTCAATTACCAGACGCAGTGACTGAAAAGTAATTAAGATCCAATGTTAAAATCAACACTATGCGCCAGTTTCCATAGCAACATGAAACAACTACGCAATTTTTACAATAATACGTTCCTGTTTGATGTGTTGGTTGCATGGTTACCACATACCAACAATGACTAGGCAGTGTCCTACCTGCTATAATGCTATAAATAGAGCTGACACATGTCCCCACCGGTCACAAACCTGTCAGATGCATTCCTCTCACCGTCCCTCGTATTGTCAGGCATGTCAGGGCTCATTGTTGTGGCTATTTGTGTGTGCAGACGACAGGGGCCCAAGTGCAGGTGGCAGGGGACCTCCTACCCAATTCCACAGAGCGAGAGGTGACGATATCAGGGAGCCAGGACGCCATCATCCAGTGTGTCAAACTCATCTGTACTGTCATCCTAGAGGTATGTGTCAACAGTAAGATTTCTGCCAAAAATGAAGAACCTCATCATGTGCTGTATATTCCTTATGTGCATAAAAAGAGAAAACGCAGGGTCCAGAAGAGTCAGGATGTGGGGTTGAAAGCCTGGAACTGAGTCCGGGAGAGAGTGACAAAGGCGGGAGATGTATTTATATATTTATATTTGGTCACTGATTGTATGTGCTGTTCAAAGAAAAGGGTGGAGTCCAAAATAATGGTCAAGTTCCGGATTGGTATTGCCATCGATGTTTATAGATCAGATCGCCAACCTTCTGCCACCACCATAAGCTTTGTTTTTTCACATTTGGATTTGAGAAAGTCGCATGAAAGTTAAGTCACAGAGGTGGTGAGATTTGGGCAGAGCATTTGGTGGAAATGTATATTTGAGTGTCAGCAGTGTATAACTTAAATCCATAATCTCATATAAACAGTCCAAATGGAAGCATGTAGCTGATAAACAGAAGTGGTTTGAGAACTGAGCCTTGCTGAATGCGTTCTTTAACAGCGAATAATGCCTTATTTTGGGCATTACAAAATAATCTATAAATTCTTTACAGTTTGTAAAAGCATACATAGTTGCGTTTTGGCAATGGAGTCTAAGCAGAACACAGTATATTTTTTGTTAACATAAGGGTATTGTCTACCAAAAATTGCAAACCACGCACAAACAAGAAGATAAATATAAAAGATTGCCAAGGCAGCAACACTTACTGCAACACTTACTACTTAAGGTAAGATGTACATCACCATTGAGGAAGTAAACATTACACAAATGCATTTTAGGTAAAATAGCACACACACAGCCAACAAAGCAAGTGAAATACTGAGGTTCTAATTTAATTTTTTTAACTTATACACACAGATTATTTTCAAATACTGTATATGTTGGCATACACCTTTTGTAATGATGTTCCTTGTAAAAGTGTGAGTTAAAACACTGTAAAATCTGAACAATGATATTATAATAACAATTCAAATGAGCAATTGCAGAAGTAAACAAACCAACATGTGATTTTTTGCTGTATGACAGAGCGAGATTTTAGCCAAACTGCAAAGATACAGGTTAGCATATTACAAAGGACAATACAACCACCATTTTCAACCATTGCCTTTCACTACATTTGGACTAGAACAATAGTCGTTGACTCACATGACTGTGAGTAGTGCTTAAAGCTGTGAATGACAGTGTGTGTGGATGAATGCACCAAGTGATCACCCCCACCCTACATACAAGATGCAATAATGGAGGAATAATAAGACAAAGACCTATAATACAGGTATTTCAACTGCTTAAGTGCAAGTGTATTCACTCTTGCTCCATTTGTCTTTGTGATTTTGTCAAATTCATCCATCGGGTTTTCTGAAGTAACGAATCTGTCATTTCCTCCATTCCATTAATGAAAAAAAAATCTTCATATTCATAAAAGTGCTTTGCCGAGGGAAGTTTTTGTTGGTGCTAAAGGCTCTGAAGCTAAATTGAGCTTCGGAAACAGGCGCTTTATCTCAGTTTGATGTCTCCCTGATGCTTTTTCTGTGATCACACTTAGCGACAAGCCAGACTTGAAGCGTTTGTCTGATGCAAAAGGTTGCTAATTTTAGAACCTCGCAATCAGCCGCAACTTATACCTGTCTGCTGCTCCGTTTGTATCACAGTTTAAGTTCACCTTTCCAATAATCTTCATTAAGGAAACAGTGTAATCTATAATTTATGGTTTTATTCTAATTAATCGGAGGCGGCAGTCATTAGGATGAAGTAAGTCTTGGAGATTAGAAGCTGAAAGAGTGAAATCAAAGGCTTCGGAGCTCATTGGTATTCTGAGCACCTTAATGGAGGATGAGAAAAGAGGAGGGACAGAAGGAAAAAGAAATGAAACGCTGACCTTATCCAAACCTCTTTTACTTTTAAGTGCCGCCGCAATAGTTTACTCCGTCGAGGTGAAAGTCATCTCTCCGTTTCGACTTTTTTTTTTTTTTTTATGTAGAATAAGAAGCTTTGATCACCTTCTGACATGCTGTTGTCTACCGAGCTTCCACACATTGCATGCTGGGATTGAATACCCCATGACCCTTCAAACAGATGAGTAGGAAATAGAGAAAATGTTGTTAGAAGTTCTGCTGCACTGGTGCGTTAAGTGCATTTCATCATCTGTCAGTAATTATCTGAATTATTGTAACACACGATGGCTTGTAACATTCATCCTGCTTCCCAGTTTGACAAATGACACTAAATTAGGTAGGGGCGCGTTAGAAACCATTAAGCGTGCAAAAGCAATGGTTTTTCCTCATCTGGAGTGCATTAGCGGTTCACGTGAACACAGCAGTGAGTACCTGCAAAAACAACTCTCTAAAAAGGACTTGAACTTAACAACTGAGCAGATAAAAACAGCTGCAAAGTCATACGAGCACAGAAGCATATCTTACTTCAAATATAAATAGTATAGATGAGTTCTAGTGGCTTTGTCTTTTTTTAAACATTATTACATAAGCAGTCTTAAAGAGAAATGACCACATTTTTCTTGTAATTTGAGAATATAACAGTTTAATCACCTAATAGCATAGTGTTATGAGAAAAAAGAGACCTTAAGATGTCATCAAGGTTTTATTATCTAGGATTTTAATTAGATGAGTTTGTTCAGGGTAGAGTTTTGGCCAACCACAAGGTCTCAAGTTGAATTGAGAGAAATTGAATTGAAGTTGGAGATGCTCCCATTGGTCTACAACTAATCAACAAGAAAGTAATGGATACCGAAAGTGAAATGCAGATAAAGATAAATATCGGCTATGTATTTACACAATGTCTAATAAGGCAAAGATAATTGAAAGGTTTGATGTAAAGTCTTAGTATAAAATAAGAAAAATAAGAGCAGGAAAGGTTGCTATGCTGGGGGGGTCAGGTTGGGATATATACTATATATATATACTGATTCCATCAAAAAAGCCATGATTGATTGATTGAAAAGAAGATTTTGAATTTGGAATTTGGCAAAACAGAAATATTGTACAGAGCCAACCACTGGATCATGCAGCCTCTAAACAAAAGGTGCTTTGGTCAGAGAATGTAGCTTTAATGCAGATTGATGTGGTTGATTGCAAGTCCACTTCCAACTATACACTGGTTTGATTGAAATATAGATAGAATATATACTTTAGAAATCCAAATGGACCACACTCATGACTTGATAGCTTCCCAAATGCGGAGAGAGCAAAGTCTTTGAATGCTGGCTCATTAAACTAATAAAATGAGCCCATTCAGCTCCATCATGCCCTCATTGTTTCTCATGAAGATAACAGCAGTCAAATCAGATTGAGGCCTTTTCCACTAACTCTGCTCTTACCGCAACATCCAGTGTGTTTCTTAAGAAAACCGGAGGTGAAAAGCTGAAAATGCCATCGTGAACGTCAAGCAATTCAGGAGCTAACTGAACTAGATGAGTTGTTTTCTGTTTTGGTCAGAACTAAAAATATAAACACACCCTATATCAATTACTGCAAGCATAATTATCATCGACTATCCACTGAACTTGAGGGATTTAAACTCAAGGTTACCATCCCAGGTGACTGTAACATTATTATATTATATATTATAGTGTTACATGTCTTTTCTCTTTGATATGTTTCAAAAAGTACATTTGTAGGTGTTTGTAACCTGCTGCAACCTCAACTCTTTCTCTGCCCGTTTTGTTGGCAGAATACAAACACTGCAAAGGTCCTGATTAGATGTTTAGATTGAGAAAGCCCTTTTAAAAAAAAAATCAATACTCCCCACTACTTCTAATGTTGTGTTGGTGATTTCTTTTTGTGTATTTACAGTCATTTTATCTTCCCCTTGAGGTGGTTTAATTCCTCCTCATTTCTCACACGTCCCTCTGCCTTTTTAATCATGTTTTCTTTCTTTTATCTGTCCAGTCTCCGCCGAAGGGAGCCACTATTCCGTATCGACCCAGCCCCATTCCGGGAACCGTGCTGTTGGCCGGAAACCAGGTAAGATTCCGGACCTGGAAGACTTAGAATCCAGCAGGAAATGAGCTCTTATCGTAAAAGGAAGCTGCTACACAAAAACATGCAGTGTGGTGATAAATGAAGAATATGGACAGACATGAAGCTGGGGTTACGATAGGATAGTGGATGAGGGGCTTAAATAGACGGATGATGGCACAGTTCGAATTGTAGACAAAAGGAAATGGTGGACATGCTGGAAAACTGGACCAAAGACAAAGATGATGGATCAGAAGGATTGAGGAGAAGCGGAATGAATGATCCGATGCATAATGGAGTGTCAGATCAATTTGCTTAAGTTTGCAGTTTGAGTGTCCACTAAACTCGCCGGCCTCTCACTCATTTTGTAAGCGCGCACAGATTTTGATTGACAGCTCTTGTCGCCATCCATCCAGTGAAAATCAAATGAGGGCTTTTCATCTTTATTCATTCCTAATCATAACGTTCATCATGAGTGTGTGTGGAGCAGTGCAAGTCATTTGGGTTTATTCACTGCATGTAATAAAAGGATTAATGTGAATATGCAGAGGGAGAGGCCTGTTCTTGAAAGACTTTAGTTTCGATGGATGTGTCTGAAAAATAATCTTAAACATTTTTCTAAGATATCACTGTTTGTCTAGATATTGGCAGGAAAAAGTGAGCTTGACTCAAAAAGCAGCAGTGTATGTCTTCATCAAGCACTAAAATTCAAGTTATTGAGCCTTATTATGCACCAGGAAAACAAGAGAGTAAGACCAAAGTGTGGTACACCAACTGTACAAATATGCATAAATGTGAAAATGCAAAGGATGTAAAACTTTACAAATATTAAGTTCTCTGTTAAAAGCCAGTGAGAAGTGATTTAAAACAGTAATCAGTCTGTCTGAAGTAGCTCATTCCAAGTTCTGGAGCTGTAGTTGGAAAAAGAGCAATACATTAAAGTGACTGATCTGCCGACCTGAGAGAACATGAAGAAGTATACGGCCGCAGCAGGTTAGACAAAGGCCAGGGCAAGACTTCTGAGACTTAAAAGATTTTTAAAAACAAATTTGATTTCGCTTTTGGGCAACAGCTGAGAGACAGAGTTTTGAAACAAGTGCAGATGTGCAAGGAAGTGGGGCCTTTAAAGTTGATTGCAGACATACAAAATAAGCAATCAAAATGCAAATGCCCCATATATTTAATAATCTGAAATCAGAATATGTCTATTGTTGGTTAACACTTCAACTATCCACATAACATTAGCTTGGTCCTTTGTATGCGTAAGTAATATGAGGCTATAATCTCAAACAGCATAGAACATGCACAAATAGAACATGAATAGAAGCTATAATCACAGGTACAAGGTTTTTTGTGTTTTTTGCCTTTATTTGACAAGGAAAGTAGACAGACAGGAAACCAGGTGGGAGAGAGGGAAATGACCTCAGCTGGAATTGAACCCGGGTCTCCCAAGTATGAGCCAGGGCCACTAAGGAGCCCCACCTTATATACATTCAATAATACGATTTTAAAAGACAAAAGAGCATCGTATTTAAAAATGCTGTATAAACAAGATGAAATAGAAAGAGTGTGCTGTCAGTGAGTAGGCAGAGAACATTATTGAGTGGCTCGATGTTTAGCTGCTCTAAAAATAAAGTAATAGCATGATGAACTATATACAGCTATATACAGCTTTTTAGCAGAATTTTTTTTTTATTACTTAATTAAATACTTCTGTTTTTGTTGCTATGGTGGGCCAAAAAGAAACGTAGACTATAGTAAACCCAGTTAAGCTCTAGTTACATTGCTGCAACTCAGTTAATGCACAACCAAGGTGAAAGTATATCCTACATCTGTGAGGAACTTCCCTTTAGATTTCAGAAAGTAGCTTAATCCATGAAAGTTTTGGGCAGTATAAACTCGTGACGGTTAATTGGTGCTAGGAGTTCTTGTTGACTGGGACTCGATGGTGCATGGGAGCACAGCAGCGTGCAGGTTGTCATGTGGTCAGTGGGAGCGCTGGATGATTTTCCCTGAGAGAGTGGCACAACTGTCTGTACCCGGTCACACATGATTGGAGTGCAACAGAGATTGTTTTGCAGACTGACGTGCACACTCTGACATCTGTGGGGGGAACATTTGGGGATTTGTGGCTAAAGATGTAGCTTTGAAGTGTGTGGGGTTTTTTTAAATTCAAAAATGAACTCGCCTGCAGGGGGAGTGTAGCATACAGAGTGGAGAGAACAAAAAGCAACACGAAAATATCAGCCGAGGGAGAACCTGTTAGTCTATGCATGGAATTTAAATGCTAATTTATTTTATGGCGCTGCAAGATATTACAGATTTATGGGATAATTATATTGCAATAATGATATGACATGCAATATTTGGACTAACTTTCATTGACTGTTTTTACATTTGGTTGCACCACAGTTTGATTTAATGCTCTGTTCAGCTAATAATTTTCTGAACTGATTATATTATTGTGATACAAGCAGTTCTTTGCAATGTAGACACTGGGATAAGAATAAATTCGCAATATATCTTAATTATATTGATGAATATAACAGATAACAACCATATTTTTAATATATTTATATATTGTGCATCCCAACTGTCAATCTCCTTCCAACTCAAACTTGGACACTAGCTGTTTTATTCCAACAAATCCCTTTTATTCAATGTACTGGGGAATAAAACACACAAAAACGTCAGCAAGTAAAACTAGTTTACTTGGATTGCAGAACTTAAATAATCAAAATCATAAGCATGAATTTGCTGTTTCTAATATTAGCGGTTTACGGTACTATAGGTTGGCTGTCCATTATTCATTAATAGATATTTCTTTAACCCCCCTGTAACCGGCTTAGTCATCCTTTGTAAACAGTCCACTATCATTACAGAATATTATAACCTCATAACAGATACATTAACCCATTTTGGACTAGGATGTGAAGCAGGACTATTTCCAGATAATGTATGGGTTTATGCAAATAGATTGTGATTTGTACATTGAGGGCTCCAGATGGTATAAGAAAAGAGGACCATTGAAGATATGTAAACTCACAACGCACCTCTCAAGGGAAGTTTTATTCGGTTGGCGTAGCTACTGCTAATATCCCATAAAATAATATCAGCAGAGCACATAAAGGTTGAACAATGGTCACAAACCTCAGCCACACTCAATAAGAGCAGCCGGTATTCAATATAACCATTGATGTTCTTTGCAAGGACATCTTTTAAGTAGGCAGCAGGCAGCACGCCAGACTTTACCAACATAAGGCACTGTGACAGCTGATTGGCATGTTATTTTTTAGAAAATCTTGTGAACAGAGAGTGCTCCAATGACGCAGCAAGAGATGAAAATCACTTCAAAAATGTATGATATTACTGGAGCCTAACCACAGACAATGGTTCACTTTTCTACTGCAGTTTTTGGTGGCTGTGCATTTGAGTGTGATCCATGTAGCGGTCTAACTGTAGTGTCCACTGTGTTTGTGTCTCCCTGTGCCGGCTGAAGGTGTTCGAGGCGTCAGACTTTGGCTCTCATCCCCTGTTCTCAGTGGCACAGGGAGGAGTGGACCTGCAGCAAGTGAGTACAGCCGCCTGGGGGTGGGGTGTGGGGGGTGACACGGTTCAAAAGTCACATCAACATTCTTTATTTCCTATAATATATGTTTACAATCTGCAAATTGGATTCAGCTCTTTATCTTTTCATTCTATACACAACTCCATCATTGATTGATTGCATAATTCATCTGTTTTTTTGTGGTGGTGGCCAGTGTTGTGCAGGTAAACAACCACCTCCACTGTGTGAGACTCCTGCTGCCAGTCTAATCACACCACTATTGAGTTGAATTCATACAGCGCCGGCCTTGAAAACACTTGGTCAAAGCTAACATGCAGTCAGACAAACATACAAGCGCAGCCTCCCAATCTCAGAAACATTTATTTATGATTTCGACAAATATTAATCTGAGAAGAAATGTTCTAGGTTGAGGCATTATAAATGTTTTTGTCAAGTTTAGTTATGGTTTTGTTTTGAAGATAAAACCTATTGATTAAGTATACATTTACAAATTTGTCCTATATGCATTGAATATATTTTGCAGATTTGTATATTACAGAACCTTGGTTTCTTTCAGTTCATACAATTCAGTCATTCAATTCTTTCTTGCCATTATTATGTGAGATTCTATAAGAGCACCCATGAAGGGCTTAGAAATATACTAAAACTGCATAATAATAATAAGCAACATAACTGTATAAGCTTAACCAGGTATTGCTCTGGCTAATACTCACCAAGTGTCCCTAGGTTTACCTTGGTCCTCATCAAATAGCTTTTACATCTTCTTCCTGTTTGCTCTTCTGGCTGCTTTTTCTTATTTTAGTTTATTTTGAATGATTTCTGAATGCTATTTTCTTTTTGTTCAGTGTTCTTTTGAGGACCTTTGGTATTCAGTATATTTGGTCAAGAAGTAGTCCCCAGCTGAACAGGTCTTAACTCTGAAGTGGTACAAGGAGAGTAATAAACAGGAAAAGTACAGCAAGACATTCAAGAACATACGGTCACATCATGCTAAATATGCTTTCGTCTCAGAGTGAAACAGTATGGCCAAGATGCATCATCAATACAGTTTACCTGAGCGCTCCGTGCTAATAATAGCTTTACCCTTAACATCACTTATGTGTGCCTTCCTTGATTGCACCTGCACCGAGGAACGGACACATAAGCAGATTTTGGCCATTAATCTGCAGCTCGGCCACAGCTGTTTGAGGACACTGTGATGAATTATGGGAGTCTTGCCTCTACATCAGTGTAGGTCGGGTCAGGTTCATACGCTTAATGTTAAATATACTCTTGTGACTCATGTACAAAAATTAAAAAACAAGATTAGAGATCAGCTGAAAAGAGATCAAAACAAATTCAGTTTTACTCACCACTCATTTTGTCCCAGCAAATTAAAAAGTCTGCAAATGCAGCTGTGCAAAGAAAGCGCTCATTCATGTCAAGGACAGGGCAGGCTTGTGTGGATTAGCCCATCAATAACTAAAGGGTCAGGGGTCACTTTTCAACAGCCAGTGGGTGTCCATCATTAGCAGGGTGTTCTTTGACCTGCCAATGAACCCACCAGCAGAGCTTACACCCCACTTTCATGTCAGTCAATAGAAGCACCTCCGTCGAATGGCTCAACATTTGCATTCCGACAGCATCTTAGCATCTTAGCATTGCTGTCTGACGTCCCAGTGCAACATACCAGCAGGATCATATATCCAATGTGATCTCATGTTTTAGAGGCCAAACATTTCTTTTTTTTTTTTTTTTTTTTGCACACCTCTACAGAAACAGTCATTGCATTAATGTCATTTATAGGACATTTGACCTCACAACAAATCACTGTTTACATAGAATAATATTAGAGGTTACTTTAAAAATGATTTTTGCTACAGTTTTGTCCAACCACTAAGTTACATTTGGCTCATTAGATGGTTAAGTTTAGGCATGGTTTCATTAGCCTGGGTTCATGAAAAGGTTGTGTGTTTTCGAATAAATTGACACATTTTAGTCATTTTTTTCACTTCAATCTGAATGTATATATGCAACACATTAAACATATGCCTGTTTGTTTGTTTGTTTGTTTGTTTGTTTGTTTGTTTGTTTGTTTTTCTGTCAGTTGTTTGTTATTTATGTGTTTGTTTGATACTGTCAATTGTTTGTTTATTTCTGTCAGTTTTTGTTTGTTTATTTATGTTGTTTGGGTTGTTTGTCTGTTTGTCTACAAATTCATACAGTCACTGCTTTTCAACCGATTTAATTTGCATTTTTAAATACTGCAATAGAAATGTTTCCAGGTAGCAGTATAAAACAGTATGTTGAACTGTTTCCTAGACACATTGGTTAGCACATGTTTGTATGGGATGATGAGCAAAAAACTATTCCTCTGCCAAATAAAGGCATTGGTATGATGTATTGATGGTAGAAAGACATGCACCACTATATACCTACTAGAAACATAAACAACAGAGAGAAAAGTAGTGGAGTGGCCCCACTGCTGAAGGTTTACCAATAGTGGACTCATTTAAATACAAAATACGTGCATGCAGTTCCTCAGGGCCACGCATCTAGATGAGACCAGTCCACAGACTTGCAGACAAGCTGACAAATAGAGGAGCTCGGGTTAAAGGCAAACAAAACAGTCTTGTGCAAACTAGAACACAAGAGCACTTTACTCCATCAGGCTGACAGCCCCGGCGCTCCAGAGCCAACTTTAGCTAAGTGCTCTAAGGAGTGTAAGTGTTTTTGTGTGTGTGTGTGTGTGTGTGTGTGTGTGTGTGTGTGTGTGTGTGTGTGTGTGTGTGTGTGTGTGTGTGTGTGTGTGTGTGTGTGTGTGTTTGTTTGTGTGTGTGCATGCAGAGGGCCTTGGGAGTGTCACTTTAAAACAACAGTAACCTCAGCTAATGGAGGCCCCATGGAAATGATGGGAGTTAGAAAGTGATAGAGCAAAGGGAGATGAGGAAGGAGAGGATGGTTTTGTAATTGTTAATGAGCCAAGCCATGTTTGTCCTTATTCTATTGCCCCCATTGTTCTGGAAGGGGCAGAGAGCACATTTTTAAAGGTGCACTGCATAAATTTATTACAACAAAATACAGCACAGTCATTGGTCAAAACTAGTTTTTAGTGTGATTACATTCTATTCTCTATTCTATACTTGGTACAGAAATTGTCATTGTTGGGGGCCTTGGTGGCTCATCTGGTGGAGCAAGTGCCATGTCCTCAGGAGACCCAGGTTTGATTCTTACTCGGGTCATTTACCCAATGCCATTCTCCTTTCTCTCACCCTGTTTTCTGTCTGTCTACTATCCTATCGCAAAAAGGCAGAAAACAAGAAACTGAAAATCATTGTTTTCTTGTAAACTTGACTGTATTTTTTAAAACTGATACTTATTACTTATTTTTTTAAACATTCTTTCTTTAAACTTGTGTAAATATTATAAATAATTAAATATTATGTAAGACAAAAACTCATAAATAGATGTATGAATACATTGTGTTGTTTTGGCCTGTTTTCAAAAGCCTGTGTATTTTTTTCCAAATCAAATATCAAGGCAGGAATCTGTAGACAGAGTTTCTCTCAGACAGAGTTGGAGATGGCATGCACAAATTGGAAATAAGAAAGTGCAATTTGTTTTGCTTTGTTTTCTGATTTGAAAAAAATACAGCCTGTGCCAAAGTACTGTTGGCAAACAATTGTTGAAGAAGAGAGCGTCTCCAATACAGACAAAAGAAAGTGTCTTGCGGCCTGCTTCTAATACTGTGTCTCTTTTATCTGGTATTGGCAGTTCATTCTCAGACTTTGAGATGAAAACAAACAAGGCTCCAACCAACTCTTTTGCAAAAGTAACAAAAACATATTTTTCCATTCTGTTCTTTATTATTCTATTCTATCAAACCTTGAATAAGAATCGAAACCAAAGATAGTTGAAGCTTTATAATATCCACCATAGATCTTCCATATGCTGTTCTTAATATGGGCCATAACATCCTCATATGTCACTGCTGCTTCATCTCGGGCATGATCCTGTCCATATTTCACATCCTCCCAGTGCCTTTGGTCAGAATGACAGCTCAGCTCTAACTGGATCGGCTTAGAAAGCACAAGTTTTTCTATCGTTCAGCTGAAACAGCCTAAAGGAATTGTCTACAGTCCCTTTTACAGCGGCAAGAATTCTTAAGAGTCCAAAAAAAGACCAACTCGTCTAAAAATACCTCCAGCTGCGATGCTACAAATCAAGAATAGGCCCGACAGAGTTAAAATGCATGTGGAAAATATGTCTTTAAGCATTGATGAAAAGGGAATAAAAAATGGTGTATGCGAAAGCAAGTGAGGAGAGCGTCGACTAGTGCAGAGTTAAGTGGCTGTGCAGCACGATTAATGCTTTTATTCATTATTTAGACTGCATTCGTGGGGAGAGGAGTGAAGTGGGGAGCAGTAATGGAAAGCGGCATCAGGATTTATCTTGTGTGTGAAGTCTCCGCTCAGTGCGTCTCTGTTGACACCTTCATCTGCAGCTGTCACACAAAACCATGTCCCGGGATTAAAAATTCATCTGCAAATTAGGATTACAGCTCCATGGGTGTGTGTAAATATTATTAGAAGATGGAAATTAGTTTGGATGGCACTCTGTCATGGTGATAGACAGTGAAGAAAAGTGAGCAAATAACTTGTGACCATGTGAAAATATAGATCTTCAAAGTACTGTTCTTCAGTCCCTCACTGACGCAAATCTTAAAGCAAATCCACAACATCTTAACATACAATTCAAAAAACTTCACATCCACTGCTCCATGTTTTACCCTCCAAAAATATGCTAATACATTACCAGATCTGATTCAGTTTATCCATTGTACATAGGAGAGTGGGGTAAAGAGACATTTTTTTTTGCTCAAGTGGTCTTTGTGCCAAGCTAATAGAAGGCAGATGTACAATAAAAAATATCTTAACATATTTTAGGATGATGATTACAATTCATCTTTGACATAAGTTTTGAAAAATATTGGCTCTCATAAAAAAGTGGTTGTGTGGGACTTGCCCCAAATCCGGGGTAAGTTGACCATCCAACTGAAACCCATATGTTTTTAATGTAGCATTTAAAAATCCTAAATATCACAGCAATTTGTGAATTCATATTTTAAATGTCAAAGAAACATTTAATAACATACATTTTCAGTAAAATTTCAATATAAGCAATAATTACTTCTGATCCATGGCCCACTTTTACATTTTAATATTTATTTGCCAAAAAAAAAAAGGTTTTCCTGATTATGTTTTAAGTTTTCAATGATTTTGATGATTTTGGAAGAAAACATGGAAGGAAACATGAAAGTCTATAATTAGCCTAATGTAAAACACAGCATTTCCTGGTCATAATGAGGGAAAATTCTGATAGATTTTTGCCTATCCAACTCCGAACACTAAAACTGCTATGCAACAAACTAAAAAGTGTCATATTATTGTGAAAAACCTAAAAAAAAATTGCTTTAGTTCCTTATGGTTTCTGTAGGTTGAACTATTGGCTCAGAAAACCCAATTCCGCCATTTTGAATAAAGTTAACTTATTTATTCAGGGTAATATTCAAATACAGTGGTCCCTCGTTTATCGCGGGGGTTACGTTCTAAAAATAACCCGCAATAGACAAAATCCGCAAAGTAGTCAGCTTTATTTTGTACAATTATTCTATATGTTTTAAGGCTGTAAAACCACTCACCACACACTTTATACACTTTTCTCAGACAGGCATTAACATTTTCTCACATTTCTCTCTTGTTTAAACAATCTCAAAGTTCAAACCTTAGCATCTTCCTCTGTCTTTTGGGTGCGACCGCAGGTGTCTTTGTCGGTGCAGAACGTTTCGTCGACATTGTGGGTTTTGTCGAGGAGAAAACTTGCAAACATACAGCACTTCAGAGTCACTGCTAGCGATCGAACATTTATGTAAATTTGGCCGAACGCATTCTGTACTGTACAGGAGACACGGCACGGAGGAGATTGATTGACAATGGTCTACAGACCCTTAGCCAATCAGGACGCAGAACACAATGCGCGAGTTCTCCCTTAGCCAATCAGGACGCAGAACACAATGCGCGAGTTCTCCCTTAGCCAATCAGGACGCAGAACACAATGCGCGAGTTCTCCCTTAGCCAATCAGGACGCAGAACACAATGCGCAAGTTCTCCCTTAGCCAATCAGGACGCAGAACACAATGCGCGTTCATACGCTGTAAAAAAAAAAAAAAGCATGCAAAATTGCACAAAAAAAATCTGCAAACAGCGAGGCCACAAAAGGTGAACCGCGTTATAGTGACTGTAAACTATTTTGATGGTTTTATAGCCTGACAAATCACCAGCATGTATGATAAATAATTTCAGACCTGGATAAATTTGCTTTGATGTAAACACCATTTTTCCGTGCCTTCCATTTCTAAGGTCAAATGACAATAAAAATTTTTACAGCTTTCACGATACACGGGTGGGTCAACTTTAGCTCATCTTACCCACTTTCCCCTCTCCGTATTTTATGTCCATTGGAATATTGTAAGCATGACAAATTCACAAAAAAGACAGGCTTGAGTTGTCTATTCCGAACACACACCATATCTCATGATCAAGAGCAGCTCCGAGCTCACCCAGGCCGATAACTCACACTGTAGTCTTTATGCCTTTTTTATGTTCTATTATGCAAACAGCCTTCTGTGTGTCCCTGAGTTAGCGTCACGAGTCACAAGTTCACAGCAGCGGTGGCAATGCGGCAAGGAGACCCGCTCAGAAATGTGTTACGTAAGGTGCACACCACCTCGGGGGCCGACGCACAAATGTGGACTCTCACACTCCAACACGTCCCGCACACACTCACTCACACAATCTGCCTTTTCCCCCGCCCCTTGTCCTTCCGAATGCATCGCCCATGGAAGTGTTCTTTCTCTTTGAAGTTCAGTTTGGGATTTGAATTAAAAAAAAGGCTCCGTCTCTTTAAATGATGATCTTGGAGAGATAAACACAGAGGCTTAACAAGGCGAGACGTCACAGGAGAATCAGCCCTGATCGACTCCAAATCAGCTCACTGGAGAGAACTTTAACTCAGATTATACTCAATTTAAAATAACGGTTTCTATATTGTATCATTGAGTGCATAAGAAAAGAAAAAGACAATTTGTCAAAGTTTCCCACATATTATCCTCAAAAGAAGTGAACCTTTATGTTTGTCACACCTGGATTTGCCTCAGTACGTGATTTGTGTCAAAAATGCTATGCACATATTCAGACCATGGATGTATCATTAGACTAGGATTAGAATAACTACATTTTTATACAATTGATAAAACACTAAATGCCAATCTCTGAATCAAACAGTCAACTGCTTGAACACATTAATCAAACTGGTCACTCTTCTGTCAAAACACAAAAACACATTCTCATTCAGTAAAACACATTTACATGACTTTCTTAGGCTCCTATGGGTCAAAATGTTAACGACAGGAAGCAGAAGTTAGACACAATTGTAAAATACTTGCTCATGAACTGAAGCAATATAAAGACAGTTCTGAGACACAAGTGAGCAGAAATTTCTAGTTTTTATGGACTCAGGATGAAGATGTTACTACTACTGTTTCTGTGTGTTTGTGAAAAAATTTTGTATTGGTCAAAGAAAAGTAGTGCAGAAGATTTGTGTCAGTAAAAAGGGTTGTGTGCTGCTATAAAAGTAAACAGAAACCTTTACAGTAAGTGTGTGAATATAAATAAAATCCAAGTACTACTTTTTTTTTTTTTTTGCTGAGGATTTACTGAGAATAATGTTTACTCTCCTGGTTTGGGAAAGTGTTTGTCAGTTTGTTTTGTTGAGCTGGACTCAGTTTTGTCGTTTTGTTTCTGATGATATTCTGACAACTGTGTGTAGTGTGTGGAGTGCAGTGTGTTGTGTCTGCTCTGTGTGTGTGAATGCAATATATGACAACAGTGTTAACTTTTGATTGAGATGCTAATTTAGTTTCAGTTTTAGAAATTGTGTTAGAAAATGGGTTTTAAGTTTCAGGAAATGTGTGACTGTAATAGCCACCATCTTTTTTTTTTAATTCTGGGCTTATTTCCATGTTATGCGGCCCATAGAGGAGGTACATTATGGGCCTGGTGCATGATCTGTTTTGACCAATGGGCTTGAAGGCAGCACAAAATTCGATTATTTATACATATTCTATTGATTTACATTTATTGACCACTAAAGCTGTGCCAAATGTTACAGAAGTCCACTTTCCGCAGTGTCTAACAGATGTTTTTTTGTTTTGTTTTGTTTTTTTTAAGTAAATGCAAGGGTCATGTGATCAACAACTATATAGTGCTGCCCTGCATTAGCCGTTGTCTCTTACACAAATAAAAAGTGAATGAAATGAAACCAACATCTTTCCAATTGCCAGCTGCTGCACTAATAACTGTTGCTGTGGTTACAAGCAGTTTTTGTTTTTTAACTCTGCACAAATCATTACATCTTTATCAATAAGGTGAGGCATTTTGCCACCTTTGGAAATCAGCTCATGAACTCCCCGTTGGATTTTAAATTAGCTGCAGATCACAGGATACATCATTCACTTCATAACAGCCGTGTATCTATATTAAAATCTAGAAACAATAGGTCGGAGCATGATATGAGGATGGAAATGTCACCCGCTGTCACGTAAACCTTTATTAACATTTTCTCTCCTTTTTCTCTTTCAGACATATGCATTACAGAGCCACTATGGCATTCCACACACAGAGGTAAGAAGTGAACTGACTCACGTTGATGCAGTGATTTGTGAAAGTGTTACATGAATGATAAGTGTGTTATTCTGTGTATCTTTCCAGTTGGCAAAGCTGCACCAGTTGTCAATGCAGCAGCAGGGTCTGGCGCCCATCAGCCAAACAGCAACACAGGTTCTGTCAGGTATGGAAACTCACACATATATGTTCGTTTATGCAGTGAATATGAATTGGCTGGAGTTCATGGGTGAAAACTGGATTGAGAAGCTCATGAGGAGATGGTGGTAATAATTTATGCCAGTCAAAAAATGTCTTAGCAGATGTTGAAGTTTGCCCCTGCAGACGTAACACACATTGTCTCTGCGACGTGTTTAGTGCAGAGGCGAACTGTGCCATGTCAGAACTAGGCCTTGGGTAACAACAAGGAGCAAAGGATCTGATCGCGTTATTTTGTTTTTTTCCCCAAAACAAAGCTTTGCTGCCTTCCTTAAGCCGGAGGTGGAATCAACACAAAGACTGCTTTAACAGGAGAAAACAGCAGTAAATTGTTGTTTGACCCTGATAGTCTCACAATCTGATGATTAAATTCATTGTATCTGAAGTAAATATTAAGGTCTAAATTCAGCTATTCTAAAAACATACATAGTCTGCTGTCCTCATTTCAGCATGGGGCCCTATGCAACTGCACAGTGTACAGTGCTGTGAAAAATTTGTCCCACTTAAATGTTGCAGATTATCAAACAAATTTAAATATTAGACAAAGATAACTCAAGTAAACACAAAATGCAGTTGTGATCATTTTATTTATTCAGGGGAAAAAGCTATCCAGACCTACCTAGCCCTACGTGAAAGAGTAATTGCCACCTAAAGCTAATAACTCGTTCTGCCGCCTTCAGCAGCAATAACTTCAATCAAATGTTTGTGATAACTAGCAATAAGTCTTTCAGGTCGCTGTGGAGGAAATTTGACTCACTCTTATTTTCAGTTTTATTTTAATTTTAAAAAATTCAGCCTCAGGTCACAAACTGATGGCCAGACATTCTCCTTCAGGATTTTTTGGTAGAGAGCAGAATTCATGGTTCCATCAGTCACAGCAGTCAATAACAGTCGTCCAGGTCCTGAAGCATCAATGCAGCCCCAGACCATTTCACTATCACCACAGTATTTGACTGTTGTTCTGGTTTTTGCCTTGGAACTCTGCCATTTTTGCTCAGTCTCTTTCTTACGGTTGTGTCCTGAACACTGACCTTAACTGAGGCAAGTGAGGCCTGCAGCTTTTTAGATGTTGCTGTGGAAATACTTTGTCACACCACTGTATGTGTCTAAAGCACTGCATTTTGTATCAGTAAAGATCACGCAACGTCTGCTGTATAGTGTGATTCACAATAGTACAGTGATTTTATCATCATTATTATCATATCATCATCTAAATCACCATTGTTTGATTCATTGAGATTAGTCATTTTGAGTAGACAGAGTAATCCTTCAGCCATTTTCAGGATGTAAGAGGATTTAGAACCAAAAACAGGAAGTACAGAGCCACAAAAAAATCACATGACCACCGTCCAACTGATGGCCACTGTCCCACATCAGACAAGCTAAAGTTACGGCATGCACCACTGACATACAGTCTGGTGCAACTGAGATAAATATGTTACATCATTTTAGAGCAGACATGACTTCACACTTGATGGTCTTGCTTCATTCTGCATTGTTAACATCTGGTCTATAAGTCTTCATCTCATCTTCTTTAATGTTTGACATAAAAGATCCATCATGACTAATAAAATAGTTCATCACATAGTTAGGAGGGTTTGCAGTTTATTTCCAATGTGCTTTATTAATACACATGAACTGTTATCAGGCCACTTTTTATGTCCACATGCCACTTTTCTATGCGTTTCTTGAATTTATTTAGATTTTTGCAGAAAGGACTACCATTTCCCTTAGTTTCATCATCCCCACCTCCAAAAACACAGAGAGCCCACTGCTGCACAAATGTATTCATCCAACGTGCCGCGAATGTCTCTCCTTTTATTTATCCCTGTTGGCCACATTAACTTACAGCACATGCACTTTTCTTGAGAACTTTTAATTTCGCCGCAAGCCTTTTTTTTTTTTTATTATTCATTGATGTAGTATAATCATCCTTTAAGAGTATAGTTCTAGACCTATTCCTGGGCGACATTAGGAGCATCCAGCTGAGGGTACATCCCGAAAGCGTGGAGCTGATCTCCCAAAGCAAACTTCGCCTGCCGAGTTTTGGCTGCATCGTCTCGGCCACACGCTGTTCACGATGAGTGTCTGAATTAATTGAGGAAAAGGTGAAATTATTGAGTGTAACAGTGCAGATAAGTAGATTTAATTGACAAAACTTACAAGAAGGGAGAGGGCTCGGTAACACTTTATAAATACAACATAGTTTTAGTATTAGATAAGCATTTGTAACTTTAACATTACTGCTACATTAAAAATCAGCATTAGGTCATAAAGATTGTTGTTAGTGTTTTAGACTTGAATAATTAGCTCGTGTCAATGTCAATGTATAATAATCTAACTGCTTAAGGGTGTGATTATAAAGTGCTCTTAAGAAATCTATGAAAAATTAAAAAATATAAGTACTGCAATATGTCAGTCAAAGAATAAGAGGTATGTACAATGTGTCTTTTAAGCTTTAGAAAGATAAAAGACTGGCTTGTGTTTGGAGAAATCGGAAAAGCAAAGGTCTTTAAAGACTAGCCATATTTATATTTTGTTCACATTAAAAATTATTCATGGAAAATTATGGGAAATATTTAAGTAAAATCACATTTTCCAAAATCTTAACCTGACAAGCCAAATAGAATGCTCCAAAGTACCATTTGGGAGGGCCCCCGTTAAGCGTTTAACAAAAGGGCAGGTACTTTCAATAAATACCTGGAGGAAGCTGGATTTATCAACCACAGTTTTATCCAATCAGAACAGTGATATGTTTGGCACAACATCTCAAACATGCACATACTTTTGGACTGTGAATACTTTGCTTGGAGCAGTTCAGGATGAATTTTTGTAAACTCACAAATTTTACAAGAATCAAAATTAAAATCTAGCAAAAAAAAGTCTATTTCACACAATTGAGCTGGCTTTAATAATTGTTTGTATATTTGTTTTTGTTTTTTTCAAAAGATTTCAAGTTTTTTTTCAACAAAATACATTTTTCTTTTAAATAAGCTCCTCTCTTTCTGGTTTCAGAGACAGCTTTTTGCAAGGTAGAATGACGAATAAAAAAAAATGTAATCACATGTAACACCTTACATCCACACATTTAAGAAAAATACCAAAAGAAGATAGGAATACGTATAAACACATCACTCTACTGATGTTTTGTCACAGTGGACATTTCAAAAGCAAGTCTTTTCCTGCATCCTTCATATGCTTCCTTTAACTCCACATGGAAGATTTGCATGAATCAATGGCATAAAATATATGAATATATCAAATTATACACATGTGCATTTGCTCTGTTACAATTCTCACCGTGATACAGGGCTGTGCTTCCTTTACGACTGGTACATACAAATGTGGAGTATCCCACAACAACTTGGAACATATAAAAGGGACTTTAGTCTTATCTTGAGTCTTCTGTGAATCCATTATGCATGCGGCTGGATGCACTGTCACATAATCGATCTTAAAGGAGGACTTCTCATGTTTCCTCCTGCTCTTTAGGAAGTACAGAGGTCAGGGTAAAGCAGACAGTTGAGCTATGAGGCTGACAGTGGTGCAGTGTTGTGTTCAAGGACCCTTCAGCACTAGATTTACTGTCAGGGACTGTGGCGTTTCTCTTGCTAGGCTTTTGCCCTTTGTATACCGTGCACTTCACTGGACACTGTTTGTTTGACACTTCATGATTCCTCAAGCTAACACCAAGCCAAGAAAGACAACACAACTAAATGTAAACTACAATCTACGGCGAACTAAAATGCTCCTGTGGCTAAAACTCACCTTGTCTAACACTGTCTCGCTGCAAAGACTCGAAATAGCCTTTTTTAAACTTTAGAAAACACCAGTACATTTATTACCCTACTACTGATTAAATAAATGAATGAGAGGAGGGTTTTTGTGTAAATACATCGGAAAAACATGCTAAGCGATGCATATATGTAGTTATCAAATGACTACCCCCACTGTTAAACACGCAAGCTGGTTTTGCCATGCAATTTTTCAAACAAATGTTAGCCATGCGTTCACAGTGGAGCGCGGAAGAGGAGCAAATTATCATCCGGGATATGGATGGATGATTATTCCATTATGTCTCAGGTATAAAACTCATCAGTCGTGCACTGCAGATTCATAGGAGCACACTTTTTCAATAACACACACATTTAACACAGTGGTGCCTGGCAGATACACTTACTCTTAAGGGACATCGGTCACCTGCTGAGAAACAAATGGCTTGTGTTTATCTATTTACCTTAATGGCCGTACGTTATTCAAGTAAATATTTCTGTTTTAATATAAAATGGACGTGAGTTGTTAGTGCTATACAGCTCTACACAAGAGCAGTACTTTATGCAAATAGTTGTTTATGTTCATCTTGTCTGTAGAATATGAATGCCATCTCACTTTCAGAAATGTGCTGCGCTATAAAGGCATAGATAAGAAGCCATAATAAATAATATTTTCCACTAAGGCATGTTTACACTGGTTACTCTGGGACAATACCCTCATCTGTCATCTTTACTTGTAACAACTTTACTTTTCAACAATGACCATAATAATTATATAATTACGAGGAACCGTGTATGACTATTGAGCATTAAAGGCACTCAATGTGAAATCTTTATTATGTACAATACGAAATTATGAAAAGTGACATTAAAATCACAATTACAGCATAAACTGACACATGCTTTATACAATTTGTGTCCATGTCATGTGTCTCTTAATCTAATGAAAGTGACTGTAATATGTTTTCATCACAGAATGAGGTTTTATTGAGTCTTGATTGTAACAAATTGCTCAGTGTGTGCTGTTTATTTCTGTCTTCAGGAGGAGTGGAAGCCAGTTCTCAGACCACATCTCAGGAGCTCCTCATTCCAAATGACGTGAGTAGAAACACAATCCCATTATCCCCGTGTCGCAGCAGATGTAGGTCTGTTCACTCTAATGCTTTTACTGCCGCAGCTCTACATAATGGAGCTGAACCGGCAGGAAAACTAACAGCACATGTACGCACCGGTACACACATCCATACTCGCTCTGACTCAACTTTGGTGTTTCCTCGACTTAGTTACTCACTGCCTTTACACTGTCAAAAGTTATCCTTCCATTGTGGAACATTGTTACAACTGTGTTGTGTGTAGTGAAAGCTCAGTTTTTTAGACAAGAAAACACTGTATTCCAGATACACTCTGGGCTTTAATCATTAAGCAGACTAAATTATAATGGACGAGAGAGTATAAGGCACCAAAAAAAAAAACACCAAAAAACATGATGGTTTTGGCAAATGGACACAGACTGGCCATATGTGTGTACTGTCAGTGAGTAGGCAGAGAACATTAGCAAGTGGCTAAATGTATAGCTGCTCTATTGATACAAGCATTTAGGTGACACCAGCTTGCGTTAAAGTAAAATGCACATCGCCATTATACAGTAGATAGCCTAACCAGCTATCCTAACTGTTTTTCTATTGTTTACAAAGAAGAAAGATACAACTGGTCCCTGTTAGATTCGAGTTTGATTCCCTGGAGGCAGAACAAATTCAACAATTCACTTTGATTCAAGTGTGTTTAATCACAGTTAGGCGGTCAGAATCAACATACACAGAATAAACTGCCTCTGCACCGACTTGATTTGAAAAAATACAAAAATAAAAAATACAGAGAAACAAAGCCTTGTAAAAAGACCGTCCCATATTAGTTATGGTAAGATTGATTCCGCTGAAAAATCCTGTTTTCACAGCCACCTCACTTCACAAGTGAATGGTTCTTACTGGCTGAGGGACATTCTGGCATATGCAAATGCACTTTAGGTAAATTAACACATACGGCTTAAGAGCTGTGCAAAAATACAAACAGGCCATAGCGTCTCTAAATTATTCTTGCTCTGTGTGCTAATAGTAAATAATGCATCAGCCCACATCACAGAGTAGAACTGAAGTCCATGAGTAGAATAAAGATCTAATTTAGCGCTGCTTCATAAGATTACTGTGCACAATAAGAAAAATGAGACAAAAGCTTGAATCTATGTGTGTTTTCAAAAGTCAGTAGCATTTTTTGTGACAAAAACTTTATTTCAACATAACCAGGCATTTACAGACAGGCTAAGTAGCAACGTTATTATATCTAAAAAAAACATGTACAATGTTCAGAATAGACCCAAAGAAGTCTTTTTTTAACTGTAAAAACTGAAACATATTGGTAGATGGAGGCTGGTTTGATGACTTGAACCCAGTTGCAAGCTAAGAACTGACTGCAGCGTAGTGGAGTGAAGTGAAGCATGGTTAGTATTTTCCTCTGGGCGAAGCGGCGGATGTTAACGGCTCAGTGTCGTGTTGACGCCGTATGACATGTGATGGACACGTCGACTGCTGCGAGGTCTGAGCGCTGACCTTTTGTTTAGTGAACAGGCGCTAAACACTCCGCCGCTCTGTCTGTTTCACTCAGTCCAGCTCCTCCGTCCATCACACGCCATAATTCATTCTGTCAGCATTCAGCTGCTCTCTTTCCTGTATTGTGTGTACTGGTTATTTTTACCTGCATTTCATACGGATGTAACATATTTGCTTCTGCCGCACTGACTATGATTTTTCAGAATAACCGCTGAATTTTAGGTGAGAATAATAATGTTAGTGAAAAATCCAGGCCATCATGCTGTGGCTTTGATGATTAGCAGAGCAAAAAACTTGAGCCAAAACGTTAATGTTGGCATCTTCCACAAACTGCACAAGAAGATTAATGGAAACAAAAGCTCATTTTGGACTGAATCTTATATTTGTCAACCAGAAAAGAGTTAAAAGCCAATGTAGATGCATATTTATGTGTTGGGCGGGGTAAAAAGACAGAAACAGCAGCTACATTATCATCGCTTTTACTGGGTTGGTATTTAACAGTTCTGGTCAGTATTAGGCAATTTCCATTGTCAAAACTGGTGCAAAGTGTCCCAAATAAGTGTACTGTATGACACTTATGGTAACATGTAGTCCTCAGTTAACCTCAGAGAAAGACCAGTGTTCTAAACTGTCAATATTTCATACATTAAAGGCCTGTAATGTGTAATGTTTGTGGCTTAATACAGAGGCAGATTAATGTGGACGGTTTGAGGGCAGTAACCCATTCAAACTTGTCCATCTACAACCAAATACATAAAATAACATGCAAAACTTAGTAATAACTTTGAAAAAGAGGTAGTGTTTGTTTGTTTTGTTATATGTTGAATTCAAACTGAAATTGACAAGGAAGAGATAGATATTTCAAAATATGTCTAAAAACTCACTTTATTCATATTTTGAATAGGTTTTCAATAAAAACATCTTGTTATCTTGTTCCATCCCCCTTCAAAGCTGGAAATGGCAGAAAAACTTTGAGTGAAACATTGCAGTCTGTTGAGGTCTATCTTGCAAAAAAGAGGAAGAGAACTTGTGACATTAAAAAGTGAGTCACTCATAGACACTGTCATAGACACTCCAACTTGTGTGGCACTTGTGTAATGTGATTGTTTAGTAGACACCACTCTCCTGTACTCGGAACAAATGAAAAGCCTCATCAGTGGTTACCCAGCTTTGTCACGCCAACCCGACCTGTACCAAACAAATGATGGAAATAGGCCTATTGTGATGCTACATGATTGGAGGGGAGCCTTTGTAGCTTCGACTCCTGGTTGGACAGTGTCTGACACACAACACACCTTCAGACATTAAGTTGAACAGCTTAGAAATGATTTACAATGGGAGTCTAGACAATGATGCTAATAACCATTACGTTGGTGTTGTGTATCTTCCGGGTTAATAAAGGTCAATCAGAACTGTAAACACAATGAAACAGCAGATGTCTCAAAGTTCACACTCAACAAAGGTCAATGTTGGCAAAAAAATGTAAAGTGTCCCTCAGAATCTTAAATTGCAACAATTAAATATTTCACGTTTGTCTCTGCAGATCTTTCATTTACAGTAAACTTGTTTCTGAACATAAACACTTCATTCCTCAACACTTTAGATCAATTATTTGACAATGTTTGATCGATTTAGAAGTCTATTTATCTCAGATTACAAGGAGTTAAATCTGTGGTGGTAAAGTTCTAGGTTATGACCCATCCACAACCAACTTGCCTATGATTTAAAGAGAAAAAGGGAAGAAGATGAGATCTGTCTGAAATATACTTGCTTAGGGAGCCATTGGCCAGTTACCTCTTCTGAATATTACCGAGTCTTGCGTCCTCATGCAGCAGTCAGCTTTCATTCTTCTTCACATTGCAGACTTCCCTTTGCTCTCGTTACACAAGCTGCTGACAGCATCAACCGAGGATTTAAGTGGGCACCGCAGGTATCATGAGAGATTAATGAAAAAACACCCGGCCAGGTTCAGACTTGGGTCACCGAGGAACTACAAATACACGGTGTGAGATGGAGAAAGGCGAGATGGAAACATACGGAGCAAGTGTGTTTCTCCCATTTCAGATATATATAGGCTGTAGTCCTCGTTCGTTCTGCCTCACTAGACTCTCTCTAGACTTTGAATCCCTCCCCATCCATCAGCGAGTGAGTGTTTGGCGTTTATTCACAGTCAAAGCGCTTACTGCACTAGTCAGGCTGGAGTCACTGTGGAAGGACACACATTTATATTTGCTACAGAGAGGACTTTGAACCAAGAAGACTGAGCCCTGACATCATGTACTTGTGTAGGGTTTAGTGGCATCTGTTGGTGGGTTTACAGAATACATGAACATGCTCAGCCGTAACTGTTTTTTTTTTTTTTTGTGTCCCATTGGCCCATTTCTTCTAAAACACTCTAAAATACACCAAAATGTCCAGCGTGGGTGCACATGGTTTGTCAAAGACTCAGTTGGCAGTGGCTGAGGAGAGTGAGTTGTCCACTAACCAGAAGAATGGCTACGGATGGAAATTAGCATTGTGCTAAATACGACAATCTTGTGTGGATATTGCATGTTTATTTATATGCACGGTCTTGTCTAAATAAACAAATAAAATGAAATGATGGTTTAGCTACAAGCATCCAGTGTGGTATAGTTGTGTACAGACGCTTGACTTTAGCCCCTATTGGAAACACTGTAGTTGATTGGCTCATGCTGTCTTATTGAAGGCCTAATTTTCGCAGCTCCAGAGTTTCTTCTTTTGCCAAAGAATTTTTGCCAGTTTGATTAGTGGCCATTTGAGGTATTGCAACAAAAAAATCCAATGCGTCTCCAAAAAGAATTTTCACCATAAACTGCAATGTAAAAACAAAACACCTTGTATTCAGATGACATGACACCTACAACCACCAAAAAGGTCAGATTCTGTGGTATTCGTTGTTTCATATCCTGGATTTTTTCTCTGTTAAAAAAACTTAAATTCACAAAAGAAATTGCTTTTATTGTTTTATGATGTCACAACCTTAGTGCGCCTTATTGGTCAGAACAGATCATATAGAACCTGACGGCCGGTAATGCTGCGCCAATGAGCATCATCCATTGAAAATAATGGGCGGTCATGCATTAGAGTGATGTCCACAATTTGGTACAAAAAGCACTATATAAATGCAGACCATTGATCAAGTATGGACAATTAACTTTAGCCAAATTGATCATTCTGAGTTGTTTGTGGGGACAGATACAAAGGTCATGCAAATAAACTCTTATTCAGTGCACCTTAGAGTACTGTGTTATTTGAATTAAACCTTTATTGCCTATATTGAAGTGAGTGGAATTTGTCTTGCACCAAGAGCTTAAAAAAAAAAAACATTAAACACTGCAGACAGGACAACACAGTGGACATAACAAAAATATTAAAAAGCACAGCAAGACAATAAATACACGAATGAATAAATAAATAAAAATATACAATATAGCCTACAACTGTAGGCATCACAGGTTATACCAACAACACAGGTTGGTGGTTTAATTGGGAGAAGCAATCCCTTTCAGTTTGGTAGAAAATGATGCAATACATATGCCAACAATTGAGTAGTACAGATATCTAAGTTTTGCCAAATGTTATTTTTCAGGATTGACACTAAATAAAAGACTCTTTCTGGAACTGCTGTGCTCCTATCTCACATTTTTCCCACAAGTTGCCATCATTATCATCTAAGTGGAGTATCTTTAGCATCTCCTGAAAGTCTGAGTCATAAATGTCTTTCAAATCACCAACAAACACTTAACCAAAGGTGTGTGAACTGACCTTGTGCTTGGCCTTTCTTGGATTTGTTTAACTATCCTCCGTTGGTCATGCTTTCACGGGAAACCACTTTGACAGGATAATCGACACCTCTGTTGAATCTCTTGTCTCTAGGCATCAGCTCCAGTGCCTCTATTCATCTTTAGTGGGATTTTTGCATTCAGTTTCAACCGTATATGCCCACTTTTGCCACACGTGAGGATATATGCTGCAGCAGACACAAAAGAACGGAGCACAGAGGGCTTAAGACCCCTGTATACGAGTGTGCTGTGGTGTTTGTGAGTGAGCCTGTGTGAGTCACTGAACAGGGACAAGCAGAGCAGCTTAATGACATCCTATAGCTCCCAGTTAGAGATTTAACAACAGCCTCTGTCTGACATTCCCTGTCTCGCTCTCCCCTCAGTAAAACCTCTCCAAATTACAAGGGCAGCGGGGAATCACCCAAAAATAGGCCCCCGGTCCATCCTCTTCCTCTGCTCCCCCCTGATTTTTACCCAATAGTACTTACATAAAGCCACTCGCAGAGGAATCGCAGCTCTGTGCCAAAACCTCATATCCTAAAAGCAATCAACCTTGCGAGCGTGTTCTCCCATTGTATGTTGCCGTCATCTATTTTTCTTGAGGCTAAAAGGTAGTTGAGCGCTGCCAAACGGCTTCAGTACTGTCACATCTCTTTCATTTGGATGATATTGTCTCCTTAAAAGGTTTTTCAATCTGTAAAAACAGCCTCCACCTCACGGCCCTGAGAGTTAGATGAAATAAAAGCTTAGTGAGGAAAATACGAGCGAGGCATTCAAGTATGAAAAGAGGAATAAGAATTTAACTATGAATATCTGGTAGGCCGGCATGATTGCGATTTAAGTCCCCCACCTTTACACTGAATTGGCACAGAAATACAAAGATTGACACAATTATTATTATTAAGTTTCACATTTTCAAATTAGCCTCTTTTGTAAATTCTTATAAAGAATGACAAAGTTAGGCTATTTTCCCCACTTCCACTTACCGAATTCTAGGTTTAATGGCTCAGGTCAGATTTCTCAACTTATAAATTGATAAAAATGTAGTATACAGCAATTAGATGCTTGGCATGGTGTCTTGCTCAAGGATACTTCATAACTGTCAAAAGGGATTTGAAATGCCAAACCCTCCGGTATTGGAAAACTTGTACAACCTGCATTAACGAGGTACTGACATTAGCATGCTAATCAGACAGCTTCTAGCTATTCCACTTTGTACAGTAAAATAATGCTTTGTCTTTGTGTGACAGCTGCATGTATCATGGTGCAATAGGGTACAATCAGGAGGAGCTACATACATACACAACAACACTGCAAGCAAAAAGATAAAGCAAACCCAATATACATGTTACCCTTCAAAAAGAAGTAAAAAGAAAGCCCCTTTTACCTCTTGACTTCATCCTGGAGAGCTAGATTCACACTATCATGAACACATCTATTGCTCCTGGGACTGGATCCCTCCTTCTGTGGTTCTCCCTGAGGTTTCTCTTTTTTCCACAGCTGGGTTTTTTGAGTTTTTCCTTATCCTGATGGAGGGTCTAAGGACAGGATGTTGTCTGGTTCATCCTGTTCGTGTAGTTGCTGTGTTTTGTTTTGTGTTCAGCCCTTTTGAGGTCATTGTTGTGATACTAGGCTATATGAATAAAACTGAATGGAACTGATCTCTGGAGATCCACCAGAGAAGCGTCAGAGGTGGGTGTTGTTGAGGTCTATGTTGGTGATATTTATCGTGTGACTGGTGCTGCAAGCAGAGTGTGCAGATGCTGAAGCCATGTACTTACTGCAGGTTGTTTATACATAACTTTTTACTGTTTGATATGTTTTGCAAAATAAAATCTGCCAGTAAATGTAGCATAGGTATTAAAATTTTTGATTTTGGCCTCAGTAGTTACACATCATACAGTGTTTTGACTCACTACTTTTGGTGTCTAGATTCTCCTGAAATGCTATGATGAATGTGCACAGTTGTCAGGAGTAAGTCCAAAATAAATTCTTCTGACATCCACTGGAAGACTTCATTTGTAATCCACATAAAACAACACATAAACTCAAAACATATTTATTTAGCTTTTACAGCTTTTATGTAGTGTTATGTAAATGAGCTTTATTTATTTATTTTATTTATTTTATTTGTTTTATTTGTTTATTTATCTATCTATTCTAATTTACTGAGCGATTTTACCATGAAACAAAGCCACCATTGTTTTTTAACCGTCGTGAATGTTGTGTTCAAGGATTTTATGTTGTGAAGCACCTTGAGTTGCACTGAGTTGCATGTAAAGTGCTATATAAATAAAGTTTGATTGATTGATTGAACACTGCAGGCAAAAAAGAAGTGTGCCTCCGGTGACAAGTCAGGTTGTTAAGCTGACAGAAACAGTACCTTGTTCTCTGGCACGCTAAAATATTACTCGAATTTAGAAAAACATGTCTCTAGAACATGCCTTATTGTTTCTATATGTAGCTTGTGTATTACAACGCCATGTAAATTGAGCTTTAGTCATGATAGGCTTGATTTATTTATATATGAGAACAGTGATTTGGATTTCCTTCCTAACCGCTGACTGTATGAGTGTCAGTGCCACCGCTCGACTGCTTATGGCCCTCAGGAGGTGATTTATGATCCAGGGTGGTCATTTGTGGGGTCAGACTGCGGCTAAAGGTGGATTTCTCACAAATAGTTCTGACCTGGTTGTTGTCGGTGACCACTTTGTCTTCTGTCCGCTGCAGCGTCGTTACGGCTATACAGCAGGCGCACACACTTAAATTATCAGAACCCTTTCCACGAATAGCCCACTTTAGAACAAACCCGATCGACCCCCGGCTCAGAGCTCAATGGCCAAATGACTTTTAGAGGAAGGAATGTTTGGACTGTGTTTAAAAAAGATAGGGAGACAGTAACACATTTAATGATAGGAGCAGTTACAATAAGAAAAAAAAAGAAAACATGGAACTGGTGCTGAAATAGAAGATCTGAGAAAGTGAAGAAGAAAACTTTGTGTTAAAGAAAGATCTGGGTCACAAGCGGATAAAACGAACAGAGATGAGAGAAAGTGCAAAGCTGAGCCGTAGCGTTTTCTGGTGAGCTCTGCATCAGTGTTTGAGGCGGAAAAGTTCCCCCAGAATGTGATCTGAAATAGAATTAGGACCTTTTGTCCGGATGATTATTTGTGTTTTTGGTTTCTGTATAAATGCTGCATAATATTAGGCACAAATGAAATTATGATACGCCATTATTATGTGTTTTTTAAATCTCCATTATGCTTATTATTGGCTAAAAACACCACATAACAGTTATACATGTTTTGTTCATGTCGATATTGCATTCATAATTGATTTATTCAACACAATTGTTCAATCTGTTCATTTTCTTGCGTCAGGATGTGTGAAATATTATGTGCTTTGACATGCACTTTAGCTTGTGTCTTGGAAAACTCATAAAGACTACAGCTTTGCCAGCCAGTGAACTGCACATGCAAAAACTCACTGGAGCGACATACTACAAAATAAATGACCCAAGTAGCAAAATGACTGTGCTTTTGAACTCTAAACTGATTAGCGACAAAGCAATTTTCTGCACAGTTTGTCCAATACTACGGCCTAGCTCAGGGTTAGCACTACTGGTTATTGTGCTGGTGTCCCCATGTGTTTTATAGATTTTCTACTTACTGTATTTCCCTTCGTCCTATTCTACTGCAGTGTGACATAACATAGGTTTAGTTTTAGAACAGATGAAGTTTATGTCAGTGCAGTGCATCTATCACCACCAAATAACATTAATGTGCACACTGTCAAACATCAACCCAGTATAGCAAATAACAACTCACTGGCATCCTTAAAGCTCTATCTATCTCATATTCAGTTACAAAGAGAGAAAGCTATTCTAATTCAAAAGGAATTTTTTATTTATTATTATTAAATCCGGATTCAGAAGCACAAAAACGGAACACTGCATTTTCGTTAAAAGAGTCCAATCCAGACCGTGTCAAAAAAATCTAAATATATGAATTTATTTAAAAAAATGCTAAAAGTCAGTCAGTGTGCTGATTAAACATGAGACCATTGAGTAAGCTGCTATTTTTTTTGTGTGTTTGATGACTTAAGAGCTTTATTGAAAGGCTGGATATGGGACGTCGTCATCAAATTAGACAAAGGAGGTAGTTTAATTTATCAAATATGTTTTTTGTGTTGTTCCTTAGATTAATTAAACGTCATAAAATCAAATAAATGTAACTTGACTAAGACGGATAAGTCAATATGATTTTGTGTCATGCCAGTGAAATGTAAATAATCACTACACCTCTACCCGCCAGTGGTAGTCTCTTTAATTTTCTTAACAAGTAAACAAAGCAGTGATTAAACGCTTAATTAAATTAATAATTTATGTGTGGTGAGGGCAGTGATACATTTCCAACTAATGGTTTGTGTAATGAGGGTTAATTGGCTGTTGAAAAGTTGATTCTTCACACCACATTATGTCTCCTGTGTTCTGTGTAGAGCTAAATCTGTTAGCACCAGTCGACTTTTTACATTTTCTTCCAGCGTTGCACTTTTAATAGCGAAGAAGCATGCCTGTGTAAGGACTATGTATATATTTATATATCATCTCCCCTAGGTTCTTAACCCACATCAAATTTGATCACAATATTAGCGCTATAGCAACTTCTAAATTGTTGACTAAATACTGAAGTTGAGTTACACACACAGATTATAGTAGAGGAGTCACCACCTGTTAGGTATTATGGGAGGCTGTATTGTTAGAATGATAAGAACTGATAAGAATTGGCAGATGGTTAGATGTAAAATGAACTTTATTAATCACGGAACTAAGGACAGTGGAGAAATCAGGTCAAGTCTTTTGGTGCAATTCACCACATGACCAGACCATGTTCTGCTGAAACTTTCACATTTCACAGTTTGGTTCAGCTCTAACAGGAAAGTCCAAAAGTCCATACCATTGTCAAGAGATTCCAATAGGTCATACCACAGTAGCTTAAATGCTCACAAGAAATCTAGAACTGCTAAAACTCACTCATTTCAGTGCTTGTGCTAATAACTGCTAATCTAGTCTGTTTTGTCTTCCTCACAGCTGATTGGGTCGATCATTGGTCGCCAGGGCACCAAGATAAACGAAATCCGGCAGGTTTCGGGGGCACAGATCAAGATCGGCAGTCAGATTGACAGCACCAGCGACCGCCACGTCACCATCACCGGCACGCCGATAGCCATCAACCTGGCACAGTACCTCATCACTTCATGGTAAGTATCCAGAGAAGCCGTTAGCAAATCCATAAGTGTTAAAGCCGTCTATATCTCCCATACAATACAGCCCACTTGGGTCTCGCAATGAAGGATACTGTTCTGAACTCCAAGAATGGATTTTTCTTCTGTCGGCTTCTTTGTTGAGTTTTTATCTTTTAACTCGAGTGGCTTCTTAATGAGCAGCCAGATAAGAGAGACATTTGAACAGACTTTCTTCCCAAAACATTATGTTCCGTTATTTCATGCACAGCTGAAGAGTAATTGAAAGCCTCTGCGGACGCAAACATCAAATTCATTAGATCGTATTACTGATAGTGCAGTAGGAAAAATGTAACACGTTTGTATGACAAAGCTCCAGTCTTATCCTTATGCAGCCAAACTAATAATAGATAATACATGATAGAACAGAACAGAGAACCACTGCTAAAATAGCAGGGTTGCATTCATGTGGTCCCTGAATGGTCTGTGTTTCCAAGTTAGTAAGTCAATTTATGTTACCAACAACTAACAGTAATCCCATATATATTATTAAAAATGTTAAGGGAAAGAGTTGATGTGCAATACACAAATGAAGAAACCATCTACTTGCTGTGATCCTGATGATACAGATCAGTTGGAAAGTCAGGCAACTTCTTTTCTATCTTTAGCAGGCATATATGTGCATTTTCCAACTCGAAAAAAGATTTTTCAGAGTTTCCGAAGTCTATGAGAATGCAGCAATAGGTGGTTCAGTCCCCTGCAAAATCGAGTTTATTTTGTTTAATATTTTAACTGACATACACATTTATAATCAACACACCTCTTCTTTAAATCAAGAGGTACGGGCTTTACTTTAAAAACATTGGAGCCACTTATAGAAACACTAGCAAAATATTAAAGGTGGAGTGTTTCGTTTATGGCCTTCATTTTAGACTCCTCCTATTTAAAGCCTGTGAACAGCTATGGTGCCTGGCAGGGAAATGCTGTTGTCTATGAACAAACCCATTAAAGAACAAGTCTTATGGTGATTTTCATTCAACATTTTACACAATGAGTTAGACTCAATCGTTTACATAAAACAGGGCACAGTAGATATGCTTTACATTTTCATCTCATCTCACAGTCAAATTAAAAATACGTTACGTTCATATTCCATTGACTAACGGTATCTCTGGCATTTTTTGCGTCATTATAATTCATTATTCCTGTTGGACTAAGTGGAGTAATGTTCTCCCACAAGTGCCCTCTTTTACATGAATATCCTAAAGTTCATCTTGAGGACTTATCACTAGAGAATCATTAAAGGATCAAACGCAATGGAGCTGTACGTCTGACCTGGAGAAGAGGCCATTTAATCAGGTTGTGTAGATGGGAGGCATGGAGCTCTGCCAGGGAGCTGTAATACAACTCACCATACGCATGAATATGCAAATTAGAGATTGGACTGTGGATGAAATTGATATTTCACTTACCCCTCCCGATTCTAGTGACAGCCGGAAGAATAGGCCAGATATGTCACATACTCATACAGACACATTGAAAATTGCTGGCACACACACAAGTAAAGTAAAAGAGTATTGAAGGGTCAGCCTCATTCAGTCTGAAATGTCAGGTCAGGAAGGTTGCTGGCTGACGCACAAGTATCCATGACAAACCTATTCCTTTCACTGTATGTGCTTGAGTCAGTCAGACAGCCTTTTTTCTCGATATGTCTTTGTTACCGTCTGGGAACATCAGCTGAATGAATATTATACTCAACACAATGCATGAAATCAATGTGTAACAAAAGTCCTAGTTCCTCAATATAGCAATAAAGTTGAATTCCACTGTGGCTCAAGTGGTGGTACATATTTTTTAAAATAAGTCTATAGTATTGAGCACTTTCTCTTTGGTGAAGATAGTCAAAGGTTGAATTCCCATTCTGTTTGAGCACACTTTCTGTCTAAAGATAAGTAGTACAGCCAAGTAGATACTCCAAATTGTCCTTGTTCGAATGTCTCTCCCTTTACAGTGAATGATTGTCCTGACGGTACCTGAAAAGTTTACATTGTAATGGGTAAATAGATTTACAGCTCCAAGGAACCCAGTGGATATTGCTTGACTTCCTGGTCCTACAAATACACAGAGTGGACAAACTGAGCACTGCTTTGGGAGATGAATATTCGTGTGTCTTTTTGGAACACACTATCTTACAAGAAACTTTATTCACATTTATCAATGCAATTGGTTTAATTCGATTTAGTTAAAACTTCAAAGTGAACTTAATTGACCTTTTTCTAATCATAATCAACAACATGTCCCTACAAGGCTACCGTTGGTGCTCACAGGCTGTAGAATGGAAGGCTGTTGCTGTTTGTACATTGCCTGTACAAAAACTGTACAGTGGACCTTTAAAAGAACCATATTGCTTTTTCTATTGTTGTTTTGTGTAACTTTCAGTACATTTGCGAGATGGACCTTCTGATTAAACTATTGACAGTTTAAGCAATAAAATCAGAAGTACTTTTATGAACCTAGTGGACATTGAGTATTGCACAGTAACAGTGAATTAATGTAGAGAATGTAAGAAGGCCATAGGACAAAGTTTTCCATGACAACCAACTGTGCTTATCAGTCAGAGCAGCATTAATAGCTCTTGCCTGTCTCCCATTGATCAAACAGGACATGTTCAAAGTATGCATCTCATCTATGAGAGAATGTCCTTATATCTCCCCATACATCTGCTGTGGAACATGCAGTACCACTGTGAATAATCAGGGTGTACAGTGTTCAGATATGTCTACATCAAACACAGCTGCACAGTCTTTCTAGATGTCTATCATTTTACATGATCTAAGCAGTGCAGTACATACAGAACTGCTGGGCCATTTACATTGCAGCATCAACTCTGCTCCATCCATAATTTATCTTCAGGGAGCCAATTTGAGTAAAATATTCACGCTACCCAAATTCAATATGATAAGAATATGTTTTCAGCATTTAATTTTACATCTCTGACCTGCAGAGGGGATATGCAGTTTCATTTTTAAATTAAAATGAGGGTCATTACTTTGCATTATTTTATAACATGGTTTATACACATAACATAAACTTAAAGCCACCAGCATTAGCATCAAGTGGATTCTGAGGTGACAAATTGGAGATGGCTGTACGGGTCTGAAATTGACTTCCTTTAATCTGCTGCTGATTATTTAACTCTCTGAGCCCTCTCCTTTTGGACTTTCAGGTGCAATTAACACTCAACCCATTGCATTTCTTAAGAAGCAATGATGCCCCAGAGAAATATAGCTCTTGAATGCAATAGCAGCATTCTTGTATCAATATAGAGCAGTCAGGTTTGCTTTTAGTATCTATGGGAAAGATTTTGTGCCAATAACATACAACAGTTTACATTGTGACAAATAAAAATAAATTATTATTTTTATTTATTATTATTTTTTTATTTATTATATTATTATTATTATTATTATTATTATTATTATTATTATTATTATTATTAAGGGGATAAAGGGATCTATTAGGCCGGAGATATACATGGTGTTAAGCTATGCATTACTTAGCCATAAACAACATCGATAAACATTGGAATTTACAATGGAATTTATTTTGTGACTATTAGTGCATTCATGTGGTCCTCGGGAACTCAGGAAAGTGTTTTTCCGAGTTGAAAAATGCACATAAACACCTGCTCAAGTCGGAACACCAGCTCGGAAACTCTGGAGAGTCGGAGTTACCTTAGATTCAATGTTGACGTTATTTTCAGCATCAACGTGGTGGAGAAAAGCAAACGTTTGAGATATTTTAGTAATATTTTAAAAGATTTAATACAAACTGTTTTACACATTTATAACTTAATAATTTGACATGTCCATATAGGCTTATTTAGACTATATAATAAGTTATTTATTTATTTGCATCTAGTATTAAGATGTTTCAATATATGTTATGTTTACTTCTTATGTTTTGAATAGGCTACCTTTTCTTGAGGTGCCACTAATAGGCTAATAATTGCTTCTTTCACTGTATTAACTCATTTAAAAATAACATAAGTACATTTTTGACCTAGTGTCCTAGTGAGGTTTAGAATGTACTGACTTTCTGTGCCGAAATCATGTGAACACGCCTAAGACTGAAGAACGCCTTCCTAACTCGGATATTCCGAGTTTCCGAGAACCACATGAATGCACCATATAACTGTATAGATGCATTGCGACATTGTGAAGATATGCATAACCGCAGTCCTGATGTTGTCGTAGTGAGTCACATGACCCAAACACAATCCCACGTAACAAGCATAATATTGCAACTGGTGCAGATGTTGTGTTTTTTTGGGAGTTTTTTTTTGCGGCCCTACAATATAGACATGTCAAATCTATGTGACAATACATAATGACACCTCAAAAGTTTAAATATGCATCCTCAAACAGCAAGTACTATAGCTTGCCTTTAGATTTAACATATCAATTATTATTTCACAAATCAAAGGCAAGTCCCATATGCTATTTCACATTCTTATAGTTGCAGAAATGTCCCATAGATACATTAAATATGGGGTTGCAAAAAATTGATACACTAAAACACGTCACACTGGTAAACAGGATAGACTTAGATGTCAAAGAAAGTCCTCAGAGCTAGCTAAAGAGACGCTAACAAGCCTTGAGTTCAAAATCCCCTGCACTTTCACTGGAGTTTTATATGTCATTTCTTCAACTTCATCTCTTACAACACCTCCATCCTAATAAACTGTGATGGTTTTGTTCCCTTCTCCCTAAGCCCCCTCCCAAGCCATCACCCCGACTTATACAGCACACCCCCCATCCGTACAGCGAACTCCCCTACAATAATCTGTTGCAACCTCCAGCAGTACACACCTGTCTTATGATTTGACTCCATTTTTGGTTTTTGACTCTCCAAGATATCCTTTGAGTTTGGATTTTTTTGGTTTAACATGTCTTTGATTTAATCCCTTCTAACCCTTCTCCATCCTCCCCCCTTTTGACCCCTGTCCTTCCTCCTCCCTTTCCCCTCGTGACCCTACCACCCTCCCAGTTTAGAGACGGCCAAATCCACCGCCCAGTCCTCCTCCATGCCGTCTCCCGTAGACCTGACCATGAGCTTCACCCAGCCCGCCCCTTCCGCCTCGTCCTCGTCCTCCCCCTCCCCCCTGGCAGCGATGGGAGCCGCACTGCCCCACGCTCCCATCCTGGGCGCCCCTTACGCCCTACCCCTGTCCAGCCTCCTGGGGGTCAAATCCATCCCTTACCTGGCACTGTCCACCCCTTCCGCCTCAGCAGCAGCAGCGGCGGCGGCGGCCATCGGGGGTCCTGTGATACCGGGGTCGGTACCCGGAGCAGCGACTGCGGCGGCAGTTCCGGTCCCGGCTCACGCGGCGGCAGCACTGGCCTCGTATACAGCCAAGATCTCTTCATCGGCTAATGGTATGAAGAAGCCGGAGAGACAGAAGTTTGCACCGTACTAATGAGGAGCAATTACAAGAGATTTACATAAAGGAGGTAAACTGTAATGGTGCAGTTAATAAGCAGGGCAGAGCTTTTAAACATCATCCTCATCTCTCACACATCAATTTTGTCTGTATTGTTGGTTATATCAATGTTAAAGTGGGATAATTGGAAGATGAATGATTTGCAATGCAGCTCAAGTCCAGTCTATGTGTAATCCAAAAAGAAATGGTAAACAACAGTGAGGTAATATAGGGGAATCCAACTTACTTACAAAAAACTTGTAAGTTGTAAGATAAGTAAGGGCTGGTTACAAAATGACTTTCAACCCTTTGATTATCTTAAGACAGTCTACTTAATTGCCATTGGTATTCTGTTTGATACTCTACAGTGATGGTTTTACCTGCTTTTAGCATCACAAGCTAACCATCAAGCTTTCCTCCAAATATGGGAATTACATATGCTCCATATCTTCACTCCACTACAAATAGTTACACCTTTGTCCCGGAGACTACTGCAAATAATTGTCAGAACATGCTTTATCATTGCTTTATCTTGCTAAACTAATGTAATACACAGGTCACTTTCCAAATCCTGCATGTGTCATTGCATGTTTTAGTTGAACACATGTTAGCTACAGCTACAGCCCTGGTATACTGTAGTTGCAAAACTGAAAACAGACCAAAATATTCTGCACACTGCCACAATGTCAGCCCTGAGCTGTGTAGGCTATATGCTCCATGGAGGTGCAAAAAAGACAATCTTGTATATAGAGTTTTATGGGTATATAAAGACTTGTTCCATTTTTTTAGCATTGCCCAGTCACCTAAAAATAACTCAGGGTTGACCAAATAGTTTATTCCACTATACAAATGGCCATATAAAAGTCAACATGTCTCACACATATTTTTGCATTATACCTCTGTGCATCTAACGGTACTGTACTTATTTAACTTATAAATGTAGATTATATTGTTTTATGTTTTATTGGAGTAGCTGTGAGTAGATATTTTTCCTGAAAAGCTAAACTCAGGGCAAAAAAAGACCCAATAAAAGAAACAGACAATAGCCTATTGAATTTCAAATAAAATGTCAAATTGGGTAGAAATAAAAATATTCCAGCAAGTTTTAAAGTAAGTCTTGTCCTTATTTTCCAACAATCCCACTTTAGATCATCGTTACGTCTCATGTTAATGTCATCTAAAGCTCTGCCCTCATCAAGTGACTTGCACTGGTTTAGTATAGCCTCTCTCTTGTGTTATATTAAAGGTTGTTTGGGCCACAAAGCCTGTAAAAGCCATAGAGACTTTTGAGCTTTCCCTCTCTGTCTGCTCTCTTCTCCTAACTCTATTGTATACTCTCATATTTATTGACTAATATGAAATATTCCCTCAGAGAGTTTGTATCACTGGTCACTAACACTGAGCTGAACAGCAGCTTTTGTACAACGATGTCTACTTGTACATAACTAGACATTTCTGCTTCTTGTTAGGCTTTATTTTTAGTCTTTGTTGTATTGAGTTTACAACAGATTCTTTTTGCATTAATGGTCACTACTTTTTGTGTTTTGTTCACATTTTATTTGAACTGTATTGTTTAAATTATTTTTTAACTTATTAAGTATTAAATTCACAGTTTAAGAGACTTTTTGTTAAAAAAAATATTTTGTTTTATGAAAAAAAATACACAGTACTATTAAAAAGTTTTGTTAGCTTGAAGTTTATTGTTGTTAGCTCAAAGTGGACATCTTTTTCACACTTTGACTGAGGACGTGTTGTGACATGACGTGTCAATGAGTGTTCTGCTTCTCAACTTTCCACAGAGTTAGAATAAAGCTGAACAGCACGATGTAATGGACAACTGTATGTCTACCATTGGATTGTCTACCAAATTAATCAGTAAAAGTCAAAAAACTGTATTTAATCACAGTTGTTTTTTCAAATACACCAATTACTGGTCCTGGTATAGCTTGGATAGTTTCTTTTGTTTTTGCCTGAGTGTGACTTATGTTTTTTTACCACTTGGAATGACTTGAACAAAATCATCTCCATTTTCCACTGCATGGTATTGGCACGTTTGCTTATACCTTTTTGCTCTTTTGGTATCAGTATTGTTGAGTTTCCAGCTGAGTTGATACCAAATCTAGCATGAGATCATGTGTTGAAAGGCATCTGTTTATGAATGGGGTTTACTATATATTATTAACACCCAAAACATTCTCTCTGGGAGGTCGGCCATTTTTGAAGTGTTAACTCCTCCTACTTAGCTCAATCCTAAATAAATAACTGTTTAGCAGTCTTTTTGTGACGCTTTGTTTTTCTATTGGTTGTATGTTTTCCAAATTGTGTTGGTTCAGAGGCAATTTTTTCTGTGTTTTTCTGTTTTTTTATGGTACTGCTCCCTGAATTCTGAGTTTGTATGTCCACGCATTTGCATTCAGAGGTAATTTAATCAGCATCCATTTGTTCTGCCTCCTGGAAGTCAACAGGGACCAGATTTATTCTTTGTAGAGAATAGAAAAAGAATTATGATGGTCAGCCTTGCTAACTGTGCATAGCAGGTATATAAATGGACAGAGTAGATATACTTCAGTTTATCTGATGCCATGCAGTGAAAAAAAGCTCATTTAGATTGTGAATTGTGGAGTACCTTTCCTACGTTACACACTGGCTTTTACCTCCAACTAGCTGCAGCAGGTGCTTTAACTTTCTTTCCATTCAAATAGGCCGTCAATTAGGTCCACATGCCATCAAGTACCTTACACTGGCTAGAGATGCAAGTAAATGGCTCAATTATGATTATGTTGAGTGGCAGGTGACTATGAGTAAGAACCTTTATTGTAGCTCTGTGGAATAAACGCAAAAGTAGCAAGCGACATTTTTCAATTCAATTTCTGCCATTTTTCAATGAAGTTGATACTCTCTGTGGTACTGGTCAGAGTGTCAGGGACTAATGCTGCATGTTTGCTTGGCCTCACTAACACATACACATGTATATACACACATTTTGACCTGAACTTGAACTAAACAGACTCACATTAACATTTTGAAGGTGACGGTACACATAATACCACACATACGCATAAGCCTTGGTCATTGCACTGACTGCCTCTTCACTGACATTGTGAACTAAAAGCAATACTAAGCAGAGCCGGATGAGTAGCTTCACATCACAAACACACTTTTCGACAAATGCTTCGTATTTAACTGAATGGGTTGTTGATGCTTAGAGTTCTATCTGTTCTTTCTGTTTTTTCAAAATGTGGTATATTTAACAAGCTCACTTATTTTTATAAAGTTGGATAACCTTGTTGAACTGAATTGAACTGTGGATACAATGTTTAATCATGCATTTGTCCTTTACGTACACCCACCTTTTGTGTTCCTTCTCGCCATTGTCTGCGTGTTCTTCATCCATTTGCATGAGTTTGACTTGAATTGATGTCTATGCAAAAACATCTCTGTGTGGTTTAGCGCGGTGGTATGTGTATGTTTTACATGGTGGCTGCAGCTGAACTGAAAGGACTATAGCAAATGACGGGTCTGACTCACAACAAATCAAGCCTAAAGAACAAGTTTTTCACTTCTGCTTTGTCAGTTCCTATACAGGTTCATTATATAATTTACCTGAAAAGCAGCCTCCAGCTTTTGTTTATATCATTCCTTTGTAAGTCCTCTTTTGTTAACCAGATATTCCACTGAGTTGCCAGGCAGGTGCCCTAAAACCCATTGTAGCAAGAAAACTGTAGCTGTTGCTAATGGTGCACTAGCTCATACACCGTTAGCAACCTAACAAATACATTGTTCTAAAGGGGTTACACTTTAAATCCATGTAAAGGAATACATAAATAGATACTCTAATCCATGTTACTGCTAATGAGAAGGGAACAATTCATAAACAGGGGTACATTCTGCAGCTATTACTCCTAACAATTGCAGACTTAACATTAGCTGTTGCTGAACAAAATTTTGCTGATAAAATTTTGCTTTTTGTCAGACTTGTCTCTAACTAAATGCATTCTTTCTGTGCCGAAAGTTTTCTGTCTTTTTTTTTTTTTACTCTTCAACTGGCTCTACAAACCTGGAAATGTACAAACTCTCAACTAATGTTAGCATGTAGCAATTGATTCTCTGGTGTAATGTACACTATTCCTACTGCCACTGCGTTTTTCAGACAATAGAGCAAGATTTGAATAAGCATGATTAGCATCTTGCTAATCTAACACAGCCAAGGTGGTTTTGACTTTGGGTAAAAATATCTAGCTTACTTAATAAAATAAACTAAATTAGCACCTCACATTAGCATCCAGATATGTTATATTTAAGGTCCTTGTTCTGTGTGTTGATATAAAGGAAAACCCCATCATCTGTTGATTTTGAACTGAAAATGAGATAGTTACAGCAGTTTTAACCAACAATACTCTGCAAATAACGCCACACAAATTGGGCAATTTATATGGCAGTTAATAGCCGTATATACCTACAACTTCCTCAAAAACATGCTTATGATTTTGCTGCATCTTTTATGTAGTATTAATATGTATTTCCAGTGGCATACAATAAAAAAAATGTATATTAACTACAGCGCAGTGTAAGCCTAATATATTATAGCTTTAGGGCATTACAGCACTCTGAAGTTATTTTCTTTCCAGTCCAGTGCTATCTGCAGCGCTAGGTTTTAGCTAAGGGCAGCAACAACAACAAAGTCCTAGCTCGCTTTATTTCAAGCAGTAATGTGTTGCAATTGAGACTACATTCATTAACCCTGTATCTTATATAAACATATTTTTAATATGGAATCTTTGTGTACCATGTTAATGCATTGAAAAAATCCATTAACAACACCACATTGTGAGAGTCAATCATGGGCCTCTCATGAAATTCAAATTCAGTTTCAAAGGAAATTACACATGACAGCGACAACATTACAAGTTGTGCAGACGTCACTTTCGTCTGGTACACTATATTCCCGGACACCAAAACAAATGACAACTTGTTCTTTGGGCAAATGTTGTGAATCAGACCCTTGGTAAATGTGACGGTCGGAAGGAGGTTTTAGCGACACTGTTCTAGACGCTATTAAACAAAAGAAGAAGAAACAAACCATATGATCTCATTCCAAGTTTTAATCCTAGCTTGTGTGGTAAACAAACAGAGATTTTCCATCGCAATCCACTCACACACAGCCTCACATCTCCACGACGGACTGACCGCTGAACAAAACGAGTACAGTTATCAATATTGTATTGCACTTGGAACATGAAAAGTCCATTATGACAAGTTATTCTCTACTGACTTTGAAGTACGAGCATCTTTCCATTAAAGAGACTTCCCTGTGACGATGGGGAGGCCTGCTATTTGTATATCAGCCAGATGTGTTTGTGAACATATGTTTTCTTTCCATCCATGCCATGTTCTACTAAATAAAACCCACACTAAAAAAATTGAGTCCTTTTTCATTGGTTTATATCATCATATAATAATGTTGCAATGCTATTATGGGAGTGGAAAACCCTCCTTGCCTCCCTTACTCACTCTACAAACATATAAAATATTTATTTCTTCCTATTGAGCGCCGGATGTCACTGTTTCTATTCATTATATTGGCAGGAAAAAGCAAGCAAGACATGAAGAGCATCAGTGTGGATCTCATACTGTCGGACGTCAACTTTAAATCCACAGATATTGAGCTACTGTAGATGTCACAGAATTTAATTCATTCTTTATCCCCAAACCTTTTAAGCATCTTGCAAATGTTAATTAAAAAAAGCAGAGACGAGACTAGTCAGTCTTAAGGCTTGTCAGGTCTATAAATGTAAAATACAGAGATACAGTATGAGCCCAAGGAATTGTAAGGGCTTTCCTGAATTTGGGGTTGTGTGACATCATGTCCCGGAGCTCTCTTTGACAGTTCTACACAAGGCAACAAGAGATAGTTTAGCACACTATCGCTGCAGCAAAAGGAAGGAGTCTGCATCTAAGAAAGTTCTGGGAGATATTAAAGTATTATTTCTATGTCACTCAACAATACAGCACAGCAAATGTAAATGCAGTTTCTTTTTGATTTAAAAGTGACAGAGTTTTATTTATTGTGGTTTTTCACAGTCTTTGCCTTCGAAATTTTATCCTTCCTATTTTTATAAGGTTTACCTTGAATTTATACCAGTGGTGCATTCTGCCAATGGTCCTTACACAGTTTTAATTATTACCTTGACAAGACACTCAACTACATTCAAGCACCCACTCAAAACATTTTAAATCACTTACATTTTTCACAACTGTTCCTGTTTTTATAGTTCCGGTGTTAAAATAAAGGCATTTATAATGTATTTAATCACAGTGTTTTTTCAATGCAAAAAGGCATTTAACCTTTTGCACGGCAGCAGAGTGGTTTGCACTTCTGCTTCATAGCAAGAAGGGTCATGAGTTCAAAGCCTGGCCACCTTAAAACATCCTCGGCTAACTCTGGTCTTTTTGTGAGGAAGGCCATGTCCTCCCCGTGTCACCGTGGGTTCTCCCCAGGTACCCCGGCTTCCTCCCACCACCCAAAGACATAAATATAGGTCAATTGGCAACTCTTAAGTATCCCTAGTGAATGAATGTGAGAGTGAATGGTTGTCTATCAGTGTTTGTCTCTAAGTGCCAGCCCTGTGACTAACTGGCCATTGTCCAGGGTGTACTCCACCTAAGGCCCAAAGCTGCTGGGATAGGCTCCAGCCACCCGCAAACCCCCACCGGGACTAAGCAGTAGAAAATGAATGAATGAACCACTACTGCACAAAAGCTGTAAATGAATTGCTTTTCACAAGACAAAGCTGAGAAATAGAGTCGACCTGATGCACCACACAGTCAATGTCAATTCTGGATTTTAGTTGTCTCTTACAAATAAATAACTGTTCCATTACCATAGATGTAAGCAAATGTCACATTATATTTAAATTATGCCATAATTGTTTGTATTAAAATGGTAAGACACAAGCTAAGCTGCCAGTTCACGCGACACATTTTGATTTATCTTTAAATGTTACTTGTACTGGTATCAGTATTCGGGGAAGTGTCTTGTTTTTGAAAGTTTATAAATGACATTTTCTTTTATTCAAACCAATCTTACACAGTGTAATGAAGCTGTCATCTTATAAAGGCTTCAATTTAAATGGCTTGGGATTTTCTCTTGGTTTTCCAACTTAGACTTATTTGGGTCATGTGTCCCTGTCTGAAACTTTTCATTTTGATTGGCATGGAATGAAATCATGTCCTGTTTTTTGGCATTAAGTGAGATTTCCACTATGTCCACTTTTATTTGAAAACGAAGAATTTGAGAGATAATTCATCTGGCAGCAGACCAGCATAGACAAGCAGGCTGCCGACACAAGAGTCTGTATTTTTTGTTTTTGTCTGTGTACACTTATCCATAACCCTAGAGCATGGATGCCATGTTAAAATGCATGTGTGCAATGTAACTTGTGTTTTCAAATGAAGGTACATAGCAATACTTTAAAACGACTAGCATAAGGTAAGCAAAGTTGGGAAAGTCGGTACATTCTAAACCATAACAAGGAAAATGGACACGAGGTCAAAAATGTGCTAACTTTGAGTTAATACAGTCAAAGTAGCAATTATTAACCTATTAGTAGAGGTTCGAGAAAAGAAAACCTATTCAAAACATAAGAACACACATGAATGCACCATTAGTCCCTGTTTAGAGAAATACAGTTATGCTACCTAGAGAACTCAGAAAGAAATGCTATTACTGGGGCCTGTATACACTGTATCCTGATTTCTGAAAGTTGCCAGCAAACCTCACTTGCCCAAACTCAGTTGAGTGACGGGAAAACAAACATGCTGAGAGTGGTGCCCATGTTCCTGCTTAACACAGCTGGTGTGTCGCATAGACTCATTGCTACACCATACGGCCGCTGTAGGATGTCTTACTCTTGATATTTTATTTGTCCTCGTTTTGCTCTGTGGCAGAGGCAGCTCACTCCATTCAATGTCAGCACATGTTGATTTGGCTATTGGCTATCTGGTCCTTATGTTGCCGGAAATGTGGTAAATCAGCCATGTGTGGTAGCAAATGTGCCATTTAAAAGGGCTAAACTTGTCTCAGTCGGTGTTAGATTCAGTGATTAAATCTGTGATACTGTGGGCTATCCATCAATATTAACAACCAGATTTGTGCATATAAACGTCAGATCTTTAATATGGTAATAAGTGGGATAAGGCTTATAAATGGGACATTTCAAGTGCGCGTAGTGTTCTACTTTTATTGAGATGTTTTCATCCATCCATTCATTCCAGGTAACAACATACCACTGCAGCTATTTAGCTACAGATTGACAGAATGACAAACACAGCCTCTACTCATAAAACACGTAACTGCATGCTATTGCTATACCTATCATTTAGCTGTCATTGTGCACGTCAATATGTGAAGGAGAATTATTTATAATCCTCACACAGATGCTGAGGACTCAACAAGAGCCATCTGCAGCTGCAAATTAACCAACCTCACTGTAAAGACACAACTGCCTGTAGCTATTACTGCAGTGTGATAAGCTCATAGAAGTGACAGATTTGTCTATAGTGCACATTAAGTAATAACAAAACATATTGACAATGTAGTGGAAATGCAGTATTTGCAGAGGGGTGAGTAGAGGTTGGAGAAAGTCACCCAGCCGTGGTGTTACCCCCAGAAAAAAGGGGCTCAATATAGACGAATTACTGCTGTTGTGCCTCTGGAGTCAGGTTTAATGATACCTCACAGTGTGGCATGATGAGTGATGACTAGACACAACAGCACACACCTCGGCAAGTGGATAGATATAGAAGTCAGTGACATGAGAATCCCCTTTTCATACAAAAACATACAGAGGCATAGAAAGAGCGGAAACATATAAAAACACAGTCACAGTTTACACAACAATGAAGCAAAAAAAAAAAAAACACCTCCTCAGACAGATTGTGAAGTTTGCATTTTCGTGAAATCAGAACATTGTATTTGTGGGAACAAACGACCACAACACATATGAATCTTTGCATTTTGGGTGATATGCATGATTTGTGTAAACAGCTTCTAAGTGCAGCTCATCTGCCTCTTCATCTAATGTCTTTTGCCACAAATTGGGTTTTGACCGTACAAACTTAAAAGTGAGGGTGGGAAGTAATACTAGGATGTGTGGCCATGGGATAAAGTATAAGACATAAACACAACATCACACTCCTGGGGCATTAAAAAGCTCTTTGACTGTGTATTTACCCTTCTCTTAACCATTGAAAACCATTTTGCTTTGAGAATATGTCAAGATGTTCTCACTTTCTTCAACTGACCCCACTTTGTTGGTTCAGAACTAGTCCTCACTATGTAGCAAAAATAGGAATTGAGGCACACACTGGCTACGAGCCACTCTCTCCATAAACAGAGAGCGCTGCAGCCGAAGATGAAAGCAGCTCTCAGAATAAGAGCTTAGAGCTCAACAGCTGGTCAAATCTGACACACACTCACTTACACAGTCCACCAGCAAATGCACTCTCTGTATGTCTGTATATAGTTTCTCAATGTGAGGTAATGCTGTGCCTTTGTTAACCCAGTCATTAGCAACATATCACACAAAGCATTCTGGTCAATTATGAATTTTGAGGAACACTGAATGCAATTTGCACACCTCTACAAAATGGTATAATCACTATTTAGGTCAGTGTATAGTCATTAGGGAGTGATTTTGAACACAGCCCATGTCAGTACAGACCCCACAGTGTTAAGAGGGATAGCACTTCCCTGTTTAGATGTGACACTTGTGTTTCCCAATGTCTGTGATGTTGACGTCATGGTAAGGTTTACCTTACGTCACACTTCAACATCAGGAATTCTTACATATTATAATAATAATAATTATATAATATAAAAATCTCGATATCAGACAGATATCATATTAGAACACATCCATATCTTATGTAGTTTTGAAATGAAGCAAAGATTATTCCATGCATTCAAGGCTGGCAGAGGTTTCAGATAATAACATTTCTCTAAAATTGGGTTGCCTCTTTGAGCCGTGTGCACGTCTGTATGTGTGTTTGCCTTGCAGACAAAAGAATGCCGCTGATCTATTGCAAAATGAACAGCTCTCGTCTCGTCTGCTGCCTCTTCTTCAAAGACCACAGCATCACTGGCACAGCCACTTGATCCCGGCGCTCACTTTCAACAAAAACCCGACTGACCAAACAGATGAAGACAAGCAAGTCAACGAGACAGTAATTACACGGATAGTGGCTTTAGTCGGTGTTTTAAGCAACAATTAAAGCAGCCTGTTCACACAAGGACCCTTCACAGACATAAAGCAGCTCGAGCAGCAGAGATAATTATACAGATGTCACTTCAGTACAGCAGCAGGGGGCGACGGGGACGAGGACAAATGAAATAATGTGGGCTTCCTTTTTTGCACATTGACTACATAAGAATTACACTCAAAGGAAGGCAGTTTCAGAAATGTATAAATAAGCAAATATTACATTTAGTATTTGTAAATGTAAAATGCTGATGTCAATATCTTCTGTTTCAGAGATGTTAGGCAAAAATTCTGCAAAATTGCCCTCAGTTAGGCTTAAAAGGGAGGTTCCTTTGCCACATGGCCTAACTGAAGTTAACTGTAATTCATTGCTCATGTACATTCTTGGGTTGAAGATGTACATTTTTGTGCAACATTGCCATTTGGTGCATCATTTTACCTGATGTGGCTACTTTGTTCAACAGACCTTGGTTGATGGTTGTTTTTAAGCCAAACAGCACTTTCAGAGGTAGAATAGCTGGAACATTTGCATCCTTTGGAAGGACCAATCATAGGTAATTCTACTAGAGTATTGCTTTCTGAGACATATTAGTTCCAACAGAGAAAATGCATAATCAAGGTCAAGATGTTAATTATGCATCTATTTACACTTTAGTACAGAGACATGCATCCTCAACAATTAGCACCACTAAAAGAAAGGCTTGTTGTTACGTTGGTATAGAAATAAAATGGGCCCAAATCAAAGACAAGACAGATTCAAAAGACAAGCTCATGCAGCAACAGAAGAGAGGGCTTTTTAAAAAAATAATAAAAAATAAAAGTAAAATCTTAGGCTTCTTTTCCAATGGAGTGATATGAAGAAAACGTTATAGAACTTAACTGGAAACGGTGGATAATACATGTTAACTTTTTTTTATAGTTAGTTAGTAGTAGTAGTGTGTGTTTTTTTGGTTCATTTAGCATGTTTTCTCTTGGAATACAAGCAAGAATACCTAATACGAAAAAGACACATCTATTTCATGTTTTTTCTTTTACTTCTTGTTTTAGCTCAAGTGAGGATGGTCGTCCAATCAGTACACCACTGTGTTTAGCTCCACCTTTACATCCCCAAAGTAGTACAGTACGCTTTCTGGTGACACGTCAGACCCCTTAATGGAAACCTTCCTGTACTGTCCTGATCCATACTGTTCTACTCCAGTGAAAACAAGGCTTATAACAACTTCTGTGTAAGTGTGCCATCAGTCAACAAAAGAGCAAACAAAATCACATCTGCGAAAATGATCTTGGAGAGACTAAGCGATGAATTTCTACAAACAGTTACTAAGACAGGGCATGTTTGTTTGTCCCAAATGTTCAGGATAAAAAGAAAGCTTATGTGGATTGTGAAAAGACAAAGGACACTTCATGCTCAGCTCATCCACAGGCACACAAACCCACACATGAATAAGGGAACACACGGACAAAGATTATGTCTGAACTGGGCTTGGCCTGGCTGACGGTGCTTTGTTCAGCCATCCGGCCCCTTTGCCTGTAAATGCAATCCAATCCAATCAACTCCAGGGGCCAAGGCAACACACACAAACTGCGGGTGAGACACACAGTACACAAAAGGCTCCACGGTCCCGAAGGGGCAGATGCTTCTGAGGTCTGACAAGGCAATCACAAGACCTTATCCATCACAACTGACAAAAGAGAAGAAAGGGGATGGTGCAGTTCAGTGAAGGGGGTAGGAAGACGAAAGGTACCAAGGTGCATTTTGCAATAAAAGAAAAATGTGGTAGGACTGATGGAGGGGAATGACAAAAACGGCATGAATGTATGATCGTGATTGAGTCGTCGAAGATGTATTTGCACCGCTGGCCTTTTGCTGAGATTCTCTAAGTTTAAGGTGAGTGCAGCTCCACCGGAAATTGCAGCATGGGAAAAATTAAACCTTAAAAAAATGTTAGAGAGACGCCAAGGTCATAATGCTTCCTGCAGTGAGTGACATTTGGTAGATGGAAATGGGACAGACAAAATGACAAACATCCATCAGACTTCAAAGGTATAATGAATAAACAAAGCTGATTTTCAACATAAAAGTTTTTTTGGCCAGAAATATCTGAAGTTTTCCCAAGTGAATGTATGCTGAAGTACAAGAGGTGTGAAACCGACAGGCGGATGTTCAGTGGCGTGTCTTTGCTGGTGTAGTGTGAAGTTCAAACAGCAGAAGGCTGAAAAGTCCGTAGGGAATGAGTAGGACAAAGAGATAATAGCATTTGAGAAAGGGCAAACAAAGGCAACAAGATCTGCTGATACAGAGCACTGATAAATAGATAATGTCCCTGGATAGATCAAAAATGACAGAAATTATGTTATAAACAGATGTCATTGATGGTATTTAATTAGAAGACAGAAGGAAATGAGTGCACATTGGAAGTAGTGGCCTGTACGTGTACCATACAAATGGGTAGACTAACTGAGGTGTTTTATATGGCCCTAGAAGCTGCAGTCCCTCCTTTAATCCACCATCTGCCAGCATTGGAGCTGTGGCCTCAGGCTGGAGGTATCAGTTACCACCATGACAAAGGCTTTGGCCACTGGAGCTCTGGGATTTAAACCCCAAGCCCTTCCTTCTCAAGGGGTTAGTTCAGATTGTTTGGAGTATTATCTATGAGCCTGTGTATTATCTGTAACAGCAGTTCTCAAACTGTGGTGGTACGCTGGTTCTGTCACGTAGTACGCAGGAGTCCCTGAGATACCAACCGATTTGTTTTCAAAATACTACACAATACTACTCTACACCAAGCTACCATATGTTTATGTAACACTGACATGAAAAGGCAAGTATTTGATTAGGATACACAGTCATTAGATTAAAGTATAACAGAATAGATAAAAGTCAATTATAACTTTCATTCATTTCTAATATTAATTTTGATATAAAATTGTCCTCTGTGTAATGTCTTTATAGATGTAGACTTGTACTGCCATAAAGATGGTACTTGGATAGACAAATATTTTTTTATGGTGATTTGTGTAGTGAAATGTTGGAGAAACACTTGTCTACACTAGCCTACATGGTCGTCCTGGGCAACCAATGATACTATGGATGATGGAAACTGCATAGCATATGTTACATTTCACAAGCTACGGCCAGCTGTCCTCACTGTTCTGCATTTCTACTTCAGACTGCATCCCGTCAGTCCACTCCATGACTTTATCAAACATTTTATTAGATTTTTTTAGATTTTTTTTACCTGCTGTACTTGAACCTCTTCCTCATGATTCAGGAAGAGCAGTATGGAGTATTCCTACTTGTCCACTTGGTCCTTCACATGCCCTTTACTCTGCTTCAGAACTCACAGAATTACTTCTTCTAGGGTGAAATGTTAGCAGCAGCAGGGTTCACAGTGCCTCAGCAGACAGCTGAGTGTATCTGGTCATTGTTTGCAGATCATCTGGGTTTTGGCATCATGTAAACATCCATTTAGACATCTTCAACTTGGCCGCATGTGGAAATATTTTTTATTAGCATTATTCAGAATAGTTTAATTTGACCAAAAGCCTTGAGTAAAGACTGAAATGCATTATATTGTGTATTTTTTCAGAGCAAAAAACTAATATTGTCACCACTGATCATTGAGTCATTATTACTTATTCATTTTTCAATGGTTTGTATCAAAAAGTTTATCCAAACATCGTCTGTAATTAAAATTAAAACTAGAGCTATTGCTAAAGTCTTGTTTGTGCCATTGGACACATACTGCCGCTGTCTGTCACTGGTCTCATATTAAAGTAATGAGTAGGGGGCAATCTTTTGGACCAGTGATTCTGGGAATCCTATTAAACATTTGCTGTGCTCCTAATGGGAAATGGGGAAATTAATTCATGAGGAAAATGACCTGGAAGAATTCAAACATTTATTATGTGTGATATAATAAGTCATTACAGAGGGCAGCGTGGTTTGGCCTCGTGAATTACTCAGTGTATGCAAATGACAGAGTTGACCATCTTCTTCATTCACCATCTCCTATGTGTACACTGTGACATTGTGTTTAAAGGAGAACATTTATAATCAAATACCGATGGGGAATTATATAGCAGTGTGATGATAGAGTGGATGCTAATGTCAAAAAGAGTCAGAGCAAATGATTTGGACTGTCCAAACCACCATTTTTCTCACATTGAAACAGTCACACATTCCATTTTGAACATCATAAAAATAATTATTACATTATTACTCTTGTCTGAGAGTTACCGTTCAATATCTGGGGCACTGGCAGACCTCATAATAAAAGAACCTGAAATATCTCAGAGGGCACTTTTTGCTTCAGTTTTGCAAAATATAACTTAATGTTGTAGCCCTCAAGCCCTTCCCCCTCAGGGAGTTGATTTAGATTGTAATCTAATGAGGTTTGTGGAAGTAAAGATTAGTTTAAGCACAGAAGATGAGCAACCAGTGTAGAACTTTATTGTTAAAATTCTTGGTGCCTAATGATCTGGCTCGTCAGATGGTCTGTTTCACAGATCCAGCTTCCACAGAAAGAGGCATGTACTTGGAATAAATACCTGGTCAGTGAATGAATGAATGACCATTCAGTAATTGTATCCAGTATCAGTAATGATTAAATCTGACACACTCCCATGACTGACAGCACTGCCACACCATTAGTCCAAATCTGCAGTGGGTCATGAGATAACGCATTGTCCAGAACAGTACAAGATTGATTTTAGTGAGTTTGTGAACTCACGAATCTAATGCACCCACTGTGACTCTTTACAAAAAGTACCTTAAAATGATCTGTTTGTGCAGATTTGTTTTATAGTATCAGCTTTGGCACCCTGCATAATGATGTATGTGGTTCACAGTATAAAAACATGACACATTTCTACAACAGCTTCTCTGTTTATTTCTACATAGCTCGTAAACTGTTGGTATTGCATCAATTCACACTGTGGTACTTTACACTAATTCCTGGATATGTGTCCAAATAAAATGTGTAAGCCAACTTCAAATCACCCATTTTCAAGTGAGTAATAGGCCCTGCAATTGTGTAGCCCTAGAACTGAATTGATTGTTTTTGTTGCTTTTTAAGTGAAGCCCCTGTGTTTAATATGCAAACAACAATCATCTCACCAACATTTCTTCATGAGCTGCCTCCCAGATGTTTTCCCACTGGCTCCTCCCTCTCTTCTTCTTCTCCCATCTCGTAGACAGCGCTGACATTTCACCACCATTCATCACCTTACTCTATCTGTACCCAGTCTGCATTCTTCCAACTGTGCACCACACTGTGAGTGAAAGGTCGCCAACTTTTCCTCCCGACACCAAACTCCTCCATTTTTGACTCCATCTTCAAATCTACAGTATGAGTTGCTCCGAGGACTATCACATTACATCTTCCTTCTTTTCGTATACAGTACCCCCTCCTCCACCCGTCCCTCCCCTCGGAGCCGCAGACAGCTGTGATATTTAACTACCATTCATCAGCAGCTCATCCCTCCCTTCCCGAGCGCGCTGAGAAATCTGTTGTGTTGTTTTGTCAACGCACCACGCTGTGAGCAATCAGTCTTATCCTCCCACTTCTTCCTTGTTCTTGTCTTCACTTCTTCACTTCTTTTAATCCCAAAATAATCGTTAACTCATTCTCTTTTGCATGGGGTCTTCCCTTCCCCTTCTTCTTTGCATAAATGTCACCCTGCACCACCTAATTTTAACCACATCCCATATTCCAAAAACCATGTCACGAAGAGACTCATTTTACATTTTATTCCACCTTTACACCATCCCATCTCTTCTCTTCTTTCTCCAGAATCATTAATCCATGCTCCTATTCAGTGCCTTCGTTCCTTCACCTTTTTATGACACCTTGGCTGCTTCATTCCATGGCCCATTCATTACTCTTTCCTTTTACCTCTTTCTGCTTTTACATTGTCATTTTTTTCCAGTTTCTTCACTTAAGACTCTGGCCAAAAATCAAGTCAAGGTTCAGTAATGTCTTCTTACAATAAATTGAATCAAAGGATGAAACAATATGAGCTGTGGGTCATGACCGAAAGGACACGATGTCGGAAACAAGCCGCAGCCGAAATGAGTTTGCTTGAAAGAGTGACAATGCACTCCTTTAGAAGTAGGCTGAGGAGCTTTGTTATGCAGCAGGAGATCTGAGCACAGCTGAGCATATGTCCACATCATTTGGATTCCCCCTGGATGCTTTCCTGGGCATGTCCCATCAGTTTTGAAGCACAAAAATACAGTATAGATATCAAAACATCACAAGATTTCTCGTTAAGCTGAAAAACTGTGTTATGACATCAGGTGAAAGGTGAATTTGGTATTCAAGATGCCCGCGCCACTTTGAAATCGTATGTGTGGCAGCATTTTGGTTTTCTGGAGTAAATAGGAAACAGTCAAAGAGTGACACAAACAATATGTAAACATTGTAAGAAAACAACGGTATACACTGTGGCTAACACGAGCTGCCTCACAGCAAGACGATCCTGGGTTTGATCCTCGGGCCGGCCAGTACTGGTCTTTTGTGAGGAGTCTGCATGTCCTTCCCGTGTCCCCGTGGGTTCTCTCCGGGTTGTCCAGCTTCCTCCCACCATCCAAAGACATGCATGTACAGGTGAACTGGTGACTCTAAAGTGCCCCTAGTGGATGAATGTGAGAGTGAATGGTTAAATGTCTGTGTCTAAGTGTCAGCCCTGATGCTAACTGGCCATTGTCCAGGGTGAACCCCACCTCAGGCCCAAAGCTGCTGGGATAGGCTCCAGCTACCAGTGACCCCCAACGGGACCAAGCAGAAGAAGATGAATGAATAAATGTTCTACCTGCTGTGTGTAACCAGCAACCAATAGCATTCTATATAATAGGATGTATGCGTATGCTTGTTGTACTGGCCTTCAACCACTGTCTGTACTGGTTGCAATACACTAAAAAAAACCTCACTTTTTCCCCTTCTTGTCTTTTTTTCTTGACACACTTGTTGACACACATTCATACGCCTTTTTCGCTTTAACCTGATCCGCTTTTTATTTTAAATGTCATTGTCGCTCTTCCCCAATGATCTCTTCTCATTCACGTCTTGCATCTGTCCTCCTCCTCTCCTCCCTTCGCTCTATCACCTCCTCCTTCCTCCTTGATCATTGGTACTGCAGACAGCTGTGATATTTAGTGAGCATTCATGAGCATCAGCGGTAAACTCATCCCTCTTTAGGCCTTGTTAGAAGCTGTTGCAATGGTGGGCATGTGTGCTGTGCTGTCAAGTGAGTACATGCATTGTTTTTCCTCTTTCTGCTATACTTCCTACCCATTCAAGAAAAAGACCACACATGTTACATTGTTAGCTTTTGATGCAGGCTAATCCAAAAATATACATAACAAAATACATCTTACATATTTTATTATTTACTCCGCTATGTAGCCTACTTTTGCATAGGATTTGCATCAGAAGACGTCAAAAGGCCATAATCCTAGCACCTGATTAGTTAGCAAGTGACTTCCATTCCAACCTCTCAGCCTTAGTTATACAATTGGCTGCCCAAGTGAATAGGTTTTGTTTGTAGCATTTCACTGACGACAAAAATTTCTGATGTTCAGAGACAGTATTCTTATTATTCTTAAGAAAACATATTTGGTACAATTTTTTTTTAATATGTGAGAATGTTCTAACATTCATGATTTACACAATCGAGTGGCACTGAACTTGAGGTTGAGGCGGTTTATTGAATTCATTAAAACATAGTGTCATAATTTTCATTTCTGTGTCCTTGGTTACAGTGCGGTTAATATGTGCATTGTGTGTGATGTATTTGATTCAGTGCAAGGTGAAGACTAATACATAATGACATGGATCACGAGTTGGTTACAGCAGTCCCTACTGAGACCACATAATTGTCAGCCTGTCTGCCTAATTACCTGGCTTTTTCTTTGCTGGTCAGTCTGTACATCTGCCCACCAGCCTTGTCTTTCTCTGCCAGCACTTATTCACCGGTCTGGTTGGTCTAATTACCCAAAGCATTGATCTAATGAAGGGGATTCTGGCCGCTGCTGGTGCTAAGGCTGATCATGAGGCATGTGGCCATCTTTCACCTTGATGAGTTGTGGATAGAAGCCAGTTGACAGTAATGAAGTCAGAAAGATACACTACTCAAATGATCAGAAAGAATAAGTTTGCATTGCTTTTATTTTGAGTTCATCATCTAGATTTTACTCTTTCAGTCTAGTGTGGAAGGTGAACTGTATTTTATTGGTATAAGATACAAACTTTGCTAATGACATAGTGTTTCTCAGTCACTAACAGGAAAAAAGTTTGAGTTCTTTAAGAAACACATCTACAGGGGGCAAAGTGGCAAGCATTCCTACATCGCAGCAAGAATATTGTGGGATTAATCCTCGTGCTGCAGCAACTACCATTTTGTATGGAATCTACATCTCTCCCTGTGTCAGGAATTCTCACCATGGACTCCAGCTTTCTCGCACAGTGCAAAGACATGCATCATTTAGGTGGATTTGATTTACGAATCTAAATCTAATGAATCTATTAACTGAAATTAGCAGAATCAGCGTGATTGTGTGAAGTGTTAGCCCCACAATTCACTGGCAACTGTCCATGGTGTACCCAAACTCATGCCCAAAACAGTTAACAAAATAATCTTTAGAAACTGAATGACTGAATGAACTTCATCCCCATTATTATATATTAAGAACATACTATAGTAGTTTAGAATCATTCTTAACCCTTACATAAAGAGTAGTCTATGAGCCAGTTTTAGTTCCCGAACAAAATCACAGAATGACCAATGTGCTCACACCAACAATAACTTTCAGAACCTAAAACGTTGGTCCCCAGTCAAAACCAAAGTTTTCTAGCCTCATTTGATTGCTCTTTACCAAGCTTTCATAAAAACTGTATTTGATTGAATCTTTTTGTTACTTATTGAATTCATTGTTTCTGCCCAACGTTTGGCTATTGTCTCTAGTTGTCTATAGTGGTACTTATGCTAAACTGTAATTTTGGCATACATTTTTCACAAATAGTAGAACAGTGTGAGCAGCAGCTACAAAAGCTTCCATTCTCTGAAGGAAAACATTTTAGCGAGTAAAGTGTGGTTATTTGTTGTTGTTGTTGTTGTTATTTTTATTATTATTGTTATTTGTCCACCAGCTTCAAATCAACTGATTATTGTTTTAGATTAGTACAAATTTACCCTTTGAAACGTTATTTTATATTTTCTGTGCCACATCTTTGTACAAACAACAGTAGTCTTTCCTCAAAAAGTGATTTGCATGTACCTCTCCAGCTAGCTAAATTTACACACAGTTTTAGTTCCTCCGGCCTTGACAAATCAGGTTGTGGCAGCTAAGTTGTTTTTTTTTTATTTTCCCAGCCTTGTGCTCTCTGGAGAAAACACCTCATTTTATACATTCATTCAAACCACTGAAGCAAAATCAGCTGTGAGAGATGCTAACCTTAAGTGCTCAGGAGTAAATCAATTTGCTCCATTTTTTTTGCACTCACTAGCCAATTAGCGTATGTTTTAGTACAAAGCTTTAGTAAATCGGGCCTAGTCATCATATTACGGTTGTACCAAAAAGTAATGTTGCTATGTAAATACCAGAAGAGTTCTGCAGAAGTGAAAATGTGATGAATAATTACAGCGACGATCGGGATTTAAATGTTAATTGGCTTTCTTTGTAGGATGGATGAAATTTCAACACTATGCACAAAAACAGAAAATACTAGACATGCATTAAAAAAATTAAAAAAAATGACAACAGACACATGCATTTTTCATTTGGGTCGTTTTCCAAATTTGGATTGAACTTCAGCATCAGCCAGTTGTCTACATTTAGCCTGGTTCTGCAATGTACTGTGCTGAATTGTTCACTTTTGTACGGTTTCTCTTGGCAGATTAATTAGGTGAGTTTTCTGCACATTCCTCCCATCAGTCTCTGCTTTGTCTGTGTTGTAGCGTTCATCAGAGCTCGAGTCAAGAAGGGACGCATCAAATAAAGAAAAAAATGTGGGATCTCTTCCCAGCAGAGACAAAGCAAAAACCAACAGACAAATGATCGGCTCACAAGAGAAACAATTAAAATGGAAAAAACGAACACAATGAAAGCAAACAGAAAGTAGGTGAAGAGAAAACTTGGAAAGATGGAGTGACAGTGCATTGGAGGGTTGATTTCAGCAGAGTCGGGAAAAGGTAAGATGAGATGCTTATCGACGTTTGTGCCTCGGATATCCAGAGATGTTTCCAGCAGCCAGCCCCAGTCATTGATTCTCGATCTCGGTACAGTTCATGGATCAGTTATCAGCGCACCAATTAAACCCAGAACACCTCAGGATCGTATCATTTTATTGTAATCTGAAGATAGTGATATTGACCCTATTAAATTTATAATGTCCCAGTGGGGAGATTGACAGCTTTTGGTTTCAGACGATGAGCAAATTCTGCCGCACTCTAACAAATATCATTACTTCAGTAATACCATCAAGACTGCAGTTAAAAGTTTTATTTTAATACAGTGTTACTACAAGCCTCCCACCAAAGTCCACCATTGCTAACATGGCAGTTCTTGATGCAATAAACATCATATCCACAAATTTGCAAAAGTTGGCCTAGAACAGGACTTTATAATGAACATGTCAGAAAGTATTTGGAATCTCAGCATTAGGCGTATTTATTCCTTATCTATTTACACCCCTGTCTAATACAATTTAGGGTGTTTTGTTTAGATGCTAATGTATTTTCAGCTTTGTTCGTGATTTGCCAAAAAAACGATAAAGCAGTACTTCATTCCAGTCCAATGCAGTTTTAACCTTCATGCTAACAGTGATGTACACATGAGGTGGCAGGATGTCCACCCAACTTCTTTTATCCAGTGGGTGAAAGATGTTATGATGTGTGTGCAAATAGAGAAACCATTAACACATCTGTACTCATTTATGGAGAAGCTGAACGACATATTGGCATGAAACTAACTACATGTTTGTTTGTGCAATAATGTGGTTACATGTTATCTGATAAAAATGGTTTTGTATTGTTTTTGTATTAAAATGTATAAACAAAATGTATAAATAAAGTTCTCAAAAAGTTCTCCATTTAATAGCTTCTATTATTCTGGGTGAAGGGGCCACTATGAAAATACTCTGAATTCTGGGATTGAACTCCAAAAGTCAAAAGTGCCCAAGACAAACCTCTGTACATCAAGACAAAAATCAGTTTCAAATAATGTTTTTCTATTTTACAGAATTCTGACTGTAATCTCAGAAATCTAGGTTTTCATCAAAATTCATCCTTTCTTTAATCTCAAAATACTGACTTCTAACCCAAGTATTATTAATCCTTTATATTTTAAATTGCATAACCTCACATAGTCATTAGTAGCATCAACTTAATACGTAGAGATTTATATTTTAATAAAACTATTGTGAATTACATCAAATAGATGGTACATGAATGTTGTGGAAAAATTGTGAAGGGCACCTCACCTGGTAGAGCACAAGCCACACACTTAAATAAAAAAAATAAAATAACATTTTTGGTACAAAGATTTATATTTTTATTGTGTTAATGTACCTACTGTGGTTTATTACTTGTTGATTGCACCAAATGCCAAAACAAATTCCTAGCTTTATAAAAAATCTGCTCCTCCACTCCACCTGGCTGTAAACTTGATTCTGACACTGATTCAAATACATTTCTTTTGCATCTGGTCGTACAGAGTGTCATCTGGGCATATGGATCGTCTTAAATTAATCCTCCATTGATTTGAGCCTCCTAATGGCTTTCATTGGACCTCCCATGATTTCACATGAATATTTCAGGAGCCCTCCATTTCCCGGTGCAAAGGCCCACCAGTACTACCACCATCACTGCCACTAATGCTGCGGTCGGATTACTGCAACATTATCAGTATACTCCACGTGTGTGTGTGTTGGAAAAGCTCAACTTGGAGAGGGCGAGGAAGATTCAGGGGAAGCTTCATAATGAGGGAAAGACACGCAGAGTTTTAATAATCAAAGCCATTCACTGGGGAAACTCTGAATCACCCGTAGAGCATCTAATGAGTTGAATTTTGTCTATTGATTCCAACAGCAGCCCAGTTTCAGTGCAAGGAGAGAGACCCAGATGTACCACAATATATGTTCTTTTTATATATATATATATTTTGTGGTTAATATTCCCTTACCAACTGTAAAAATGGGAACATTAAAAGGTTTTTATGACAAATGTATGGGACTAGACTGCATTCTCTTGTGGAAAACAGACAACCAGACTTGTTTAATTGTCCCCATTTGTTTTCTGCCCCAGACTACAGACAGAGAAGCTTCAATTAGGAGCTTAGACTGGCAGCAGATTTGTAACAACTTTCCCCCACAGCCAAAATCCCTAAACTGGTTGGCATATGAGCCGGAAAACCTGTCTGACAACAAAGCTTAAAAATGCTAACAAATATTCCCGCTTTTCCATTACGTATTTGCAACAAGCTGTAAAAAAAACCCCTGATGCCTGGCAGGCACATTGAGGCTTAGAGGTGTCTGGAGAAATGCTTTAGTTGACGTCAGGACCTGAGTGAGTTCATTCTCAAATCCTGCAGAGGCTTTTCCACATATCTGTGTTGTGGAATGATTAGATTAGTTAACCGCAGTCTGCTGTCTGAAGCCTTCAGGCGCCTGAGTCATCACAAAGGGCTTGTCTTAGCTTGCACTGCCCCCTTGTGTTTGAACAAAGCATTGACAATACATTTCATAACTGAGATTCTTCACTGTCTTCAAGCTAAAAACATGTCCCTTTCATTGGAGCAATCTGGATGCTCTATGTAGTATTCAAGATGTAGTTAAGACATTTGAAGAATCAGGAGAGGTCAATGCCAAAAAATAAAAAGGCCCAGTTTTACAGGGTAAGCAAAAGGTAGCATTGCACCCTCACAAATTTTGGAGACACTGAACTGAATCCCAAAAACAAGTAATGTCACTATAGGTTTGTTGTCCAAAAAACTTGTGACAATGTTTTTTTTATTTTTGAATGTCTAGATTTGTCAAGGGTACTGAGATTGGCACAACACAGGTTATTATAACTGGACCTTCTTAAATTACAAAGACACCCTCAGTTATTTTGTTCTAGAACTGGGCCGAGCAAGAAAACTTTGAATAGCTTTGTGGCTCCGTTTTTTCCAGTGGTGTTGATGGGATCATAAAGACTTTGTTCTCAAATTTTTGTCATTAAGACTTTTGCTTTAGATTTGAACTAACACAAATCTTTGTTATATTGCATTAGTAAATCCTTTTCCATATAGGTTAAAGGCTAAATTAAAATAAATAAAAGACACATTTAAGCCAGTCTAAGAAAGAGCATAAAATGTTTATTACACTTTTTTCCCCAATACACTTTACATGTTCCTATGTCGACACAAAAACAGAAAACCAAAGAGAGTGTGTACAAAACCAATTGTCGCCATTGGTTTGTACTCGACCTGGTCAGCAAATACCGCAAGTTTAATGACAGGAAAAGAGCTTTATCATCTTTTTCAAGGAACAGTTGTTATAAAAGGTTACGTTTTATTTTTTATTATTATTCTTCATAACAGCATTGTACAAAACTGGAATATTTATAAGTGATGGACATTCAATGAGTGTTTCCCTGTGGCCTGAACAGTTTAGAGTGTACCTACAGGTTTACTTTATGTAGTGGCCATTGTCATTCTTTTTTTTTTTTTTTACTTGTTACATGTAAAATAGTTGAATTCAATGTATCCAGGTCCGTATTTCTACGAAACATTCACACGATTGATCCGCAATAACTTGGCAACATCCCATGGACCAACAACTAAAATATGGTTATGATAAAAAAATACTGGGAGATAGATGACATACAGTAAGTACACAAAATATGACACAGTAAAATATATCTTTAAGACAGAATGCGGTCAAATTTAGGCACAGCCAGCATTAAATTAAGTCAAAATTACACTTTATCCCCAAATTAAGCTAACCTGTGCTGATGTTTTTGCATTGCTGCTTATTACCCCACTGCAAAAAACAGCCTACATATAAATTTTGGTGAGGCTGTTGATATTGCTTCTTCTAATATTCTTATTTTTCCATCTTCCAGGATGCATACTTTTACATTTAATGCTATTTTACATGCTGTGTTCAGTTGCTAAATGTTGAATTTAGGGCTATTTGTTACACCTTATTGGGTTTTCACATTTCCTATGGATCAAATACATATTTTTACAGTACATTACAGTGCCAAATTACTATTTCCTATTGGAGGTAGTTCTGCGCTTTTCTAGTTGGAGTCACAAATTTGTAGGAAAAGCCTAATTGAATTCTCAACTCTCAGAGATAATTACAGCCTGGAATGAAATCACTTCAACGGCTCTAAGACTTGTTTTTCTCCTTTTTCTCCTTAACATTTTATGGCTTAAACTGACTAAACATAAAGTAAGAGCAGGAGAAAATGTAGACTCCTTGTGTAGCTAAACAACTGATGTTAAAGAATGAAAGCATGGCTGAATAACGGATGGATGGAATCATGTATTGACAAAACAATATACCATAAAAAACTTGAGTAATACACCTTGCACCAGTATGACACTTCAATTTGTACAAAGTTCATATTAGTGTTGACAGGTCACTGAAAGCTACATTTTTTACAGACAAACTAGACATTTTCCAGCATGCAACAAATGACAAACCACACACACACCTTTCGAAACAAACAGGAATGGTTCAAGAGTTAAAAACACTAACTGTCTAAAGTACAGTCACAGGGACGGTCGGCTGTCTCTATTGGCTGCGGCGGCTGGTGTTTTTGGGATAATCACAGTCTCAGCCTCCAAGTAGAGCCCCGGGAACGTGAGCCTTTTTCCTATGGTTTACAGTACAATGCGCTTGAATAAATTCTAGTCCCATTGAATAGATAGAATATATATATAACATCTTGGTATGTTCAATATGAGGGAAAAAAGTAAACAAGCATAGAAACAACCCCCTCAGGTTTAGTGTTGTATGTTACAGCTTTGAAAAGTGTTGTGCAGCGAGCATATATTCAACTGTGTTTTTCAGTACACACCATCTGAACATTAATTTCCAACATGACAAAAGGGTAATGATAGTAAACATCACGAGGGAGAGTAATAAAAGCATAAAAACTGATGTAGTGTCTTTTGTTGTGTTTCTTTTAGAAGAGAATAAACAATAAAATGCATCGACTAAATCTACATGGAAGTGTTTGTAGTCTCCTCTTGGTGCATCGCATGCCTACAAGTCTCTGCACTTCGGTCAATTAGTGTCACTGACAATCACAATGACCATGTGCTCCTCATCCATATTACCCACAGTCCTTTTGGCCCCCTGGAGAAACTGCTGGGAAAAATCTCCAGGTGGGAACGCGTACAGCATGGCCCCGGAGCTACCTTCTTTAGCAGCGGGCAAACTCACGACACCAGCTGCTTCCTTGTTACGCAGGTAAGTGACCAGGTGACGAAGCAGGCGGACCTGAAGTCCGGGCTCTGGGGCAGGGGCCTGGCGGTCCACTGGGCCCTGCAGAGCCAGCAGAATGGCAAAGCCATCAGGCCGGCCCAGTTTGATGCGCCGTGAGACCTCATCGAGTCGGGTCTGGTCCATGCGCAGCCTCTGGGCGATCTTCAGCTGGCTTGGCTGGTTCTGGCTCTGCAGTTTGAGGCTGTCTTTCATGATGGAGTTAAAGAAGGATGAGCCGCCCTCCAACATGTACAGGTCTGTGGGGAAGCTGCTGTTCTTCAGGGCAAAGAAGCCGTGCCACATTTTGGAAAGCGTTGCCTGGGCGAAGTCGGACAGAGTGCTGGGAGAGGTGTGGGTGTCGGTGTGAACCGCAGGGGAGTTTGTGGACTCACTGGATCGATGGTGGTGGTTGCTGAGGTGGTCGTTGGAGGTCCGTTTACTGTGGTGGCGGCTGGAGGGGGGCTCGTCGTCATTGGCGACAGAGTGGCCTAGCCTGCCATTGTCAGGGGAGTGGTCCCTAGGTTCTGTGGTGGAGTCTGGGGCTCGAACTCGTGCTCTGTCGGGGCTGGCGTCTGGAGACAGCACCCCTCCTTGACCTCTGACCCTGGACCTCCCCCGCTCCTTGTCGCGGTCCCGTTCACGCTCTTCTGCCGGTCGATCAGTGGACAGACTCCTGCTTCTCCTGCGGTTCCTCCTCTCCTCCCGCTCCTTCAGCCAGCGCTCCCGGCTGCGGCTGCGACTCCTCCTCCTGCCAAACGCCTCTGCCCTCCGCTCCAGGCTCCGTGTGGGGCTGCTGGTGAAGTCTCTGTCCAGCAGGGCTCTGTCTCGCTCTCTTTGGGACAGAAGGTTGTGGGACGGTGGGGATGAGCGGTCCCTGCTGCCTCGTAACTCCCTCTCCAGGCTACGATGGCGGCTGTATGCCTCTCCAAGCAGGTCATAGTGGGATGGGAGCGGGACAGCAGGCTGGTAACCGGCTGGAAATGGCCGTGATGGACTCTCTTCCACTTTCGCAAAGTCCACTCTGAGGCGGCGCTCAGGACCCCCCAAAGGAAAGCCCCTCATCTGAGTGCAGGCAGCCTGAGCAGCGTCCAAACTCTCATACTGAATGTAAGCAAAGCTGTCCCCTTTAACATAGTCAATGTTCCTAATGCTCCCAAAGCGATCAAACTCACGCGCCAGGGCCGCAAGTGAGTTACCAGGTCCGAGACCCCCCACCCAGAGACGGGTAGTGGGGTTAGCTTTACCATAGCCAATTTTTATGGGGTTGCCCCCAATTAGTCGCCCCTGCATGGCTACTTTAGCCCGATGTGCCATGTCTAAGTTCTGAAATTTGACAAACGCATAAGCCCCCCCTTGTCCACGTGCAGGGCGTTTGATGACAACATCTTCGATTATGCCATACTTGTCAAAGCCCCTCCGCAGTTCTGCCTCCGTAACATTTCCATCTAAATTTCCAATAAAAAGGTTACTGGTGGCCCTCTGGTCATCCTCTGGTTTTAGGTCCTCCACCACTGGCATCGCCGGGAAGCCATAGGGCCTGCCCCTCTCATCCAACATGCCATAATAATCCAAAAGCCTCTCCCTTTCTCTGCTCAGACCTAAAGTCTCTAGAGCATAATGCCTGGCTCTGAGGTCTCTGATGCTGCTCACGCCGGGCCCTGGAGGAGACAAGGACCGCTGTCTATAGGGGTAAGGGGCGTGCAGAGGTAAGTAACCTACGTCGGGCGGCGTCACGCTCCTTTTCCTTACGTACATAGGTTCAATTTTCAACTGGCGATCCCCCAACATTAACCTGGAAGATTTACCGTGCCTTGCCTCCTTAGCGTCCTCCGGGTGCCGAAAATTCACATAAGCGATCCGGCCCAGCTCCGGTGTGTGAGACAGCTTCACGCTAACATCCCCGAACTTTTTGAACTCGTGAAAAAGCGTGTCCTCTACGTCCTCGTCCGACACCTGGGAGCCGAGGTTACTGATGAGTAGTGTTTTGTACTCCAGGGTAGCTGGCCTGGCGGCGGGGAGCTCGGCGGCTGTGGTTCGAAGAGGAGGGCGGCCGAGGAGGCTGAGTTCGTGACGGTGGTGAAGCTCCAAAGCGGCCGCCCTCTCCTCCCTGAGCCGCGGCTTCTCTCGTTCCCTGCTGCGGCTCCGTCGGTGATATCCCCGGCTCTCCGCCAGCAGCAGAGCCAGTGGTGGCGGTGGCAGCTCCTCTCTCCGTGCACTGTCTCGTTCCCTTTCCCGTATCCGTTTAGCAATGGCCCTGGACGGACTAGTCTCTCTAGCGGCCTGCCTCTTCATTTTCAAAGGATGATGGAGCTCAAACTTTTCGCTGCTTGGATGGGAATCCGGCCCGGAGAATAAATTCCAGGGGTGTTAGCAAAAATAACGTTGCAGACGAGAGGTTTGAGAAAGAATAGCTACCACTGGAAATGGTGAATGGGAACATAGATGTCTAAATAAAACGTTAAAATCGGTTAAAAACATGTCAGCATCTAAGGCTCTGCACCGACGCCGCCATCTTGGACAATAGGAATGTGCGCTTTCCCTTTGGTGGGCGGAGTCTGACGTGACGCATTTCATCAACGTGTGACGTAAAGGACGTGGCACGCTGTCTTTTTTCTATTAAAAATAAAAATAAACTCCAGGAAAATTTGTAGGCCTATAGTAATTCTAAAGCTCCTTTTTCAAACTTTTATATTTTTTACTTTATCTCCTCTGAGCTACATTTAATACATTCAGCACAATATCTCTTTTGAAGTTACATACTATACGGGCTTATTAAAGGGCTAGTAGCTGTATAGCGCAGCACAATAGTCCAGCATTAAGTGTTTTCAGATTTTAATGAAAAAGTAGAATTGTATACAGTTGTAGTAAATGACCAGGACTTAACATGAAGTCAACATGAACCAGCAAACTTTCTTTACCCTAAGCATCACATAAATTATCAAGTAGTTCAGGTTTATACCATTTACTACAAATAGAACAAACAACACCTTTAAAAAGAGGAGAAGGGTGTGGGGCCAGTGTGGCAGGTTAGTTTAGTTTCATCCATTGCTTCATCTTGTTGAAGTGAGATCATGGTTTGGAACATGTAATCACTAATTAGCTTGACATTTTACCTAATATATTTAAAGGCATGGGATAAATTAGAAGTTAGACAGAAAGATTTTAGGACGTGTACACATATACAACTCTGTGCCAGTAAGTTGACATTTAATTCATGACAACATAACTCAAAACAAATTAAATAAAAAAAACACCTAACAAAATAAAACTAAATAAATAAGCTGGTTGCGGAAAGTAGAAGAATGAGTGTTATTCCCCTCATTTGCAACACAACTTTCTAATCTCAAAAACTAACAATTTATTTGACAATAAGCCACCTGAATTCCAGGCACCATGTGTGTATTTGAAAATTTGTGCAAAACCAGTTGAGGAAAGTCTACATATTAATTCTAAAAAGCCCTGCAATCCACTGACCTCTTATGGTGCCCTTTTACAAATTACAGCGAGAGAAATGTCAAGTCTGTCTTTCTTTTTTTTAATATATGTCCGTTTTAATTCCCCCCACAAAAAAAATCACCTGAATTTACAGCATGAGTACATGAGGAGTAAACATTTTCACATAGGGCAGTTGACCTGTAATAACATTAAACTTTGCGAGCAGCAACAGAGAACTAGAAAATGAACATTAGTGGCCATAGGTTTTATGGGCATTTTACCTAAAAAAAATTTAAAAAAAAATGGTGATTTGACATCAGTGGGGAGAAACAAGGTGTATTTTATTCCATTTGAACTGCATTGTGAGTTACACATATTTGCAGGTTTATTTCATGCCGGGAAAACTATATAAAGATTGAAAAATACTTCTCACTTTCACCTTAACAAGCTCTGTGAAAATGGATAGATGAGTTACTCACAAAGCAAGTACATTTCAACTGCTTTCAGCTCTTTAAATGGTCTTACTGTCCAGTTTTTATTTAAGTGTGCTCTATCATAGCCTTAGCGCTTGCAATTTTAGATGTTAGTTTGCAAATATAAATCCTTGATCAGCTTGTGGATAGTAAGGAGCAGTGTTCATTCAACATTACTCATACTCGGTTCAGTGGCATTCCTCTCTGTGTTCTTCAATCTTACAAACCTGGATATATGAAATGTACAAGGTATATTTGAATAAAATGTTAAGCAATGGACAAAACAAACTCCAAAAAACTTTCGATCTGTGCCATATATTAGATGACAAAAAAAAAGAAAACAAAAACAAATAAAACGTGTCCAAGAAAACTCCACATTCTCTCCTGGTAAATGTCCGCATCACTGAATACATCCGAGTCAAGTCCAAAGTTGTGTGGTGTTTTTTTTTTTTTTTTTTTTGCTTTGTGTTTTGTTACAGATCTGTCCGTGCTTTGGCAGCTGTAGGTGCGTACATGGGCATGAGCTCTGTGATTTTGCGAATGAAGTCGGACTTTTCTGCGCAGCCTTTACACGACTCTCCCCACTCTTCCAGGATCTTCTTCAGGTCTTTCACTTTGAGCTTTTTGAGATCCACTGTGCTCAGGTCCAGCTGTTTGTCTTCATAGAAAATAAAGGCACAGAAATTAACACTGACTCATACTTTGAACATCTGACATATCTTACACTTTAAAAATGGTATACTGATGTCAATAAATTAAACAAGGGCCCTTCCTTCAAAGGCATACCGTATTTCAGTTCACAGATCTGACTGTCCTTTTTCTTGAGTTTCTCACAGATCTTCTCAACTGGAACGTGGTAGCTTAATGGTTTGGACACCTCATTGATTATCTTGGTAGCTGCATCACTTGTTGCCCCAATGTAGTAGCACTAAACATAGGCGAGAGAAATAGTTACCAAACAAATAATACGTGGGGTAGTTTACCCATAGCACGGTATTTTGCGCTTAATACTGGTATGTACTATTCATTTAATGAGCTGATGAAGTACAGATAGAAATTACATTTCCATTAAAATAACGCTCTCTGAGACATGTGAGCATGCTACACGCTTTTTGTCATTTTTCTTCATTCTTTTCAGTTGAATAAAGTTTGTTTGGGTGACAGCTACATAAACATTAGTTTGGATTTCATCAGTTTACTTTACTTTAGACTCTTTGCTCTCAGACTCTTTAAGAGAGGGAGAAACAGGACATTTTCAAAGGTTGATATGCGTTTGTGTTTAAGGTTTAGCAGTAGCAAGAGATGATGTGCCCAAATGAACAGACCAATAACAGAAGCTAAAGTCCTGCCTTAAGGGATTGCATTCCTTTGTTTTAATTCATTAATTTGTTTGGAATTATGTAGTATATGATTTATGCTATTGAATAATGAATAACAAATGAAAAAAAAAAAAAGACCAATACATGGAAAGCTTTAAAATTGTAAACAATACCATGATTAGGGATGGAAATTGATAAGATTTTATCAATATCAATGCCACTGATGATTCTGTGTATCAATCCAATTCTCTATTGATTCTCTTATCGATTTCTGATAGCTCTGTGTGGGAAAAAAAAGTAGTCCTATATGCTTTTTTTGACTACAAACAAGTGGTTTTAACACTTTCACTTGAGTATGTTAAATAACATGAACAATAGCAAATAATATATAATGAGGAAGGAAAACTAAACAATAAATACGATTTAGAAAATAAAATAAAACTCTTCTGTAAACACAAGCATACAGGTCACTGAATGTTCTTCCTAATAATACATACACTAATAATACAATTACACTATTCTCTATTTAAAAAACAGAGATGGATGCCTAGATAACATTCAGAAGACGGGTTTGCGATGAAATATGTTTGAACCAAATGTGAGACATCCTGCCTGAGCCTACAAGTGGATACTGTGAGAATATTTACACATAAAACAGTGGGGTTTTTTTGTAGAATATGCCTGTTGCTTCATTCATACCATAAGAATATTGTGCTGTCTGGTGCCTAATAAATAATCATATAGTCTTGTTATAGGTTTCGGCCTCTCTTTGCTGGAGCCTTTCACTCAATGGTATTCTACATCTTAAAGCTTGCAAGCTGCAGAAGTGGTTCACTGGTTCTTTAAAACAATACTGAGGCGAATGTACCTGTAAACTAAATAATTTACTATTTTACTATTTTGTTTACATAGAAAGTACATTTTTGAGTGCGTAGCTCACAGTCAATTCAAAACACAGCATAACTGTATTACAGATGTTAGAGTTTATTCAAAAGCTAAAGTAAACCTGGATTATATCTTTATTTGACGAGCACTTAAAAGCGCTCATTAAAAGCTTTCATTTCATACATCAGAACTCTATTAGTACTCTTCCTCTTGCAAAACGGTTTCAGTAAATACTTCAAGTGGACAATTGCTTTATGAGTGCTTCCTATTTTTCAAGAGTGAGGCAGAGACTATTCTGCTTAAACTGTATCTTCTGCTGCATACTTACAAAACGGTTATCTTTGCCTTTGGCATCTTTGCAGCTTTTTACAAGGGCCTTTTCGATATCTGCACTGTTGAAGTTTACATTGTTGTCCTTCAGTGACTCATAAAACTTTCCAAGAAAGCTTGTGCACACTGAAAAATAAAATACAAAAACTCATAGATTAAACTACAGGAAATGCACCTGTTAATGTCACATATATGACATGATTCGTTGGCTTCTAGGAACACACTAACAGATTGTTACATAAAAGACATATGTGACAATTAATGTGACAAAGCTCAGATTTCTGAATTGGAGACTAATGGCTATTTATAGGATTTTTCCATGGGAACCCCAGTGTTATAAATAGTATGTATGGCACATTTAACATAGTTACTCTTACTGTAGCTTGACTGTGAGAGAAGCAAAGTAAGCTTTGTAGTAGCTCTGGCCTACTTATGTAAGGACAATAACAAATTTTTAATATACAAAAACAAAGGACTACTTGCTGTATGTCTACAATCTACCACAAAAATGGCTAAGCACATAAATACTACTTTTAACTTTTACCCTTTATAGAGCAGTATGACATTAGAGATCGTGATTAATACATTACTTCACGCCCAGGACAAGTGTTTGGATATATCTGATCTAGTGATAACAAATTTAAACGTGTACTAGTCTTTAAAACCTAAATCTAGTCTAACTATAGATCGTATTTGCTAAAGGCGTCAGTAATTTACAGTTGTAGCTAACTAACGCTAGCAGACAGCCTTACCTTCACACTCTCCCTCCTTCAGAGCTTCAGTGCTACCCGGTACCAGAGCGAGGGCAAGGGCCACCGACAACCCGCCTAAACACAACATTTCGATCCTATTTAACGTAAAGATCTTTCCTAAATGGCAGCTAAAATCAATACTTGTCTGGAGGTGTAATCCGCACACATGAGGAGCAGCCGTTTCAGGAGGGACGCCGGTAAAGTGAGCACGAAAGCGTTCCTGATAGTACGAGCTTTCCGGTGCCACGTCACACTACGCTGTAAGCTGATTGGTCAAGAAGTTTAAGATTTCCTGTAGTTTTCCACGCCGTCTCTTCTGATTGGACGGCGACAGAATTTTTCGGGAACAACGTCCAGTTGGCGCAGTATGATTGGGCCAGCGCCGCTCTGTGTTTTCTTGAGGTATTTGCATTTAGTTTGTCTTTCACTTTAGTGTTCAACATCGATTATTAAAACACAACCTCAATATTATGTGTGAAGTTCTTAAGTTTCTGAAAATAATGTGTAGAATGCATCAAGAAGTAACTCATTGTAGAATGCATCATGAAATACCTCATTGTAGAATGTTGATATTGCAACCAAATGTCTTAAATAAATTGATCCTGTTTTAAAACGGTTACAGAAACATGGTATTTTATTGAACACAAAGAAAATTTACATCACAGTCAGAAAGAATAAGAAGACTTTAGTTTTGACATAAATCACAATTAACATTTTCTATTTGATCTGTTTTCATTTTTACTCCTAATCACATATTTTGGACTCTTGGACACTGATTTAGTTTTATTTCACTGGTGTAAATAGCGTTCAGAGATAAAGGACAGGTTGCCATGTGATGTAAAATGGGTGTTGGTCCCACCTCTGACACTTTTGTGTTCATACACCAGTCCCTAGCCAGTTACCTAAAGCTATATTGGCTCTGTTGATTAAGAAGGTTTCTGCTGAATATGGGAAAAGCTAAAAAAAAAAAAAACAGGTTTCTTAAATATGGACCTGTCAGAGGTTTTGGACTGTTCTCATCTCTCTGATGGAACCTGCTACACATTCCATTCTGCAGCTGTTGTGGAATATGTATTTTTTGTACATAATACAGGGGGTCAGAATCAACATTGTGGACCTCCACTGTAATATAAACTGACTCACTTATGAAGAGCATGTTTTGTAATTGACCAGTTGGGAGAAAAGAAATAAAACATAATTTTTTTCTTTTATTTATTTTTATCAAGACAAGACATATTTTCCATATATACATAGTTTATTTGTGTGGTCATATCTTGCAAGTCTGGGTTATGCTGTTGAATTATTAGACTTACCTTTGATCTGTAATAAATACATTCTCAAATGGATTCAGGTTTATATTATTTTAATTACTTATTTGCAAAGAATTTTTCACTGCAGTAGAAGGCTTTGGGGTGCTGTTATATAATAGTGATGTAACATTGTATTCCCAATTCTGGTTTGTTTCCTTGGCCCAGAAACTCTTTCACTTCAAACGTCTGTTTGGTGTATGGGTTTTATCCATGGACACGTGTAAAATAAATGTAGGCTGAATGTGACTTTTAGTAGTTGCAGGGAAGAATAAATTAAAAGCTCCAGTCACGTGTTCTTTTTACTCCTGTTTACGTCAGCGGGGCTGTGTTGTTGCAGAGTCACTGCAAATGGTTCGACTGTAAACAAGGCCGAGGAGACAAAATACTCTAGAATCAAGGACTATCGTCCGCGTCGTTAAGTCTGTTGTTATTTACCACTTTGAAACATTCATGAGATTCTCTTAGTGCAGATTTGACCGAATTTTTGAAGCCTTTTAAATTGGATTTGGTCGTGTTTTGTGAAGACAACCCCAGAGAGCTAGCCGCTGAGGCTAGCGAAAGCTACGCGCACTTTGGAGCTTGCCTTATTTGTCGCTAGCCTCTCTGGCTTGGAAACCTCAGAAGGCCTTTTGCGAGTGAAGCACACTTTATGCCCTGGGCATATATTTCTAAACTGCGACCAGGATATCCTGAACCGTAAGTCCCATATATTGTACTTATGAGGTGTTTGAACTGTTTTCACAGTGTATTTTTCCTCCCTTTCGTTGGACAGTCCGTTAGCATAACGTCAGCTAAGGCAGCTGACTAGCTTGTTAGCATTAGCCCACAGGGAGTGATTATGAAATCAACTGTTTAAAAGCAATGGCTCCGACTGTGGCCGTGGTTGTTGCTTTTTTAGCATTTTGTTACTTGTTTTGTCTTTGTCAACTAAATCCTTTTCCTCAGACACATATTGAAGTCCCAACCTTGATATTGATAATGAGATACTTGTTTGTTTTTTATCTCTCAAAATCTATTATTATGTCTGTGTCCGGCACTACCACTTAACCAAAATGTAATTCTGAGTATGTCTACCCCCAATGTTAATATTATTTTTAAAATGAATAATTGCAAATTAGGGTTGTTTGAGTAATGCTCTGGTGTTTTGTGTGTTTCAGCTGGGTGGCTGGTCAGAGCAGCCTCCTCCCACCATGGAGGCAGGAGGAAAGGACTGTGAAGAGGAGACCCTGCAAACAGCATTTAAGAAGCTGAGGGTTGATGCTGAGAGGTATGACACTTTTCTCACTAACAGTACTGTATGTTAATGTTTGTGTATTGTTTGTTCTGCCATGACTACATGCTATTAGTTATGGAGCAGGAATGAAGGATTTCTATATTGTTAAGTTTGTACAACTGCTTTCTTCCTTTCAGTTTACCTGGAGCTGTGAGTGCTTCAGAGGCTATGACTCCCAGAGCAGCCCCACGTGCCTGTCTTGACTCTAATGGAGCCAAACCTAAACATGTCTGTCCAAAGGACAACTGGCATGGGTAGGTGTGGTTGGAAACATCAAGCAACACAGCACAGTTCAGCTAGGAGCTTAGGATGTTTATATGAAAACACTGCAGTTTTTTCTAGTTTCTGTTCAGTTCTGTTAATGGACTGCAGTGTATTCAATGAGTATTTTTTCTGTGCCAGTCACTAGTTTTTTAAAACTAAAATTACGTAAAGGTCAAGCTAAACACACTGCAGTTTGTTTGTAGGCAACAGGAACTCTTGAATGAAAACAGAAAGGTTAAACACAAGCAACCAAACCTTGGTCTTTTGATGAACTACCATGTGCCAAAAACCTGTTGCTTTTGTGTACAGCATTACATACAGCCTGTAAGATTATTGAGTGAGTCACCTATAGTGATGAAAAAACACTGGTGCTTTTACAGTTTTTATCTTAGGAGTTGACTTGATTTTGGGCCTGCTGTTTATATCAGGAGTAACAAAAATGTATCACACATCTCCAGCCTCTCATTTCACATCACACGCTATTTTTGCTTTACTAATTTACTATTAAACTTTAAACATGCTTTATAAATCACATATAAAACATCTTCAGCATTGGTATGGCCTCACTATCACTATAGCTTATGCCACAGGTCACAGAATACTGTTTCAAATCATAACATTCTTCTTGTGGGTGACTTTAGTGGAAATTACATTAGTAAAGGCAAGCAATACACATAAATTATGTACTTCATAGTTTGTTAAATTTCCATTTTCTTTGTTTATTATGTTGTTTTCTTGGATCCTCTCCCTCTTTAGATGCACAAGGAAAACATCCAGAGGAGCTTCCAGAACCCAGCGCCGTCGGCGATCTAAGTCCCCTATTCTCCAAGCCCCAAAGTTCACATATTGTAGCACCACTGCAGCATCGGCACTGTCAGCCTCTGGTGGCTGCCTGAAACACCAGCGTCTGGCCCCTCCTGAGCCAGCCGAGCCTTGTCCTGTAGTGGATAGGAAAACTCTGTCAACTGTGTCCCATAAAGAGCTTTCTTCTTCAGGCGCACAAAGCCACATCTCTACTCTGGTGTTTGGATCATCTGCTGCTTATGATGCTCAGCTCAGAGGTGTGGCTTCTGCACAGTCTTTGCAAGAGATTCCTGCTGCTGTTAAAACAACCACTGGAGATGTGCAGCCAAAAGATGAGAGCAGTCCAGAGAAAAGTGCCTGTGATGGAGCAGAGGGTGGAGTACCTCCGCCACGCGCTGAGGCCTCCGACTTCAGAGCTTTATCGGAGCTCAACAGTTGCAGCACAAGGCAAGGTCATCAAGCCACATGCTCTTGTGCAGAAAGTTCAGATTCTACGAAAGGCAAAGAGGAGATCAACCAGAGCAAGCTGCAGTGCCATTGCCAGTCCAGTCAGACGAGCTGGCACGATGTAGAAGTGTATTCCTTTACAGGCCTCCGGAACGTCATCTCTGAATGTGAGAAGGCCACCCTGAGCCAAGAGGACGCGTCGAGAACTGTCAGTACCGACACTAATGCCGCCGCTGCATCTGTGTCTCCTGCATCACCGCCTTCACTGTCATCAGGCTCTCCTCGCTCGTGTTCAGAGCAGGCTCGAGCCTATGTGGATGACATCACAATAGAGGACCTTTCGGGTTATATGGAGTATTACCTATATATCCCTAAGAAGATGTCTCACATGGCTGAGATGATGTATACTTGAAGTGAAATAACTATTCTAATATCAGATGAGGATTTATTAAGGTTAAGACCTTGTTTCTGTTCTGAGCAGAAATGGTCCATGAGGAATGTCAGTAATGGGTAGAAGAATGATTTAGGCATGACAGATAATTAAAATATACAACAGTAATTCATTTTAACTCCTGCTGAATTAGTTCCTTGTTCCCATGCCGTTTTTTTAGCCTTCCTCTCCCTATACTACAACCACCGGACACTTTAGTTTCAACCCTTATTTTTTGTGCTCTATGGGTAACTTTCTGTTCTAATTTCAGTTTACATATAAAGTTGCCAAAGCTCTTGGTGCAGGGTCTTGCAGATGGAGATGATACTGTAGTAGGAATATGCAAACTTGTAATGCCAAGTGTGATTATGTTTGTGGTTTTGTGACCTTTAAAAGTCAACTGTCTGGATTTAATTTCACTCAATAAAAACATTTTGTTCAATGTTTTGTTACTGTGTCCTGAATTGTTTGGCAGTATAATGAGACAAACAAAAGAAATAGTGCAGTCTACTTTCAGATAGTATTGCTTGTTATGTCTACAGATAAAAGGTATTCTAGTGCTAAGCATCTGTGTCTTTCCTTTTGACTCAAAATCTGCATGATACAATGTAGTGTAACACCAACATATGAGATATTCTAACAGGATCCACTGAGAACTGACCCCAACCCCTGTTTTACTCTTTTGCTAGTTTGACAATCCCTATAAAGTCAGTGTTTTGCTTAACATGTAATTTCTGCCTATAATCTGGGCTCAGACTCATTCAGCTGTGGTTTTGGTTGTAACTTGATCTCAGCCCTTAAATTGTAATCTATATACAGTGGTCATGACATTGCCTTGGTTTGTGATAAGGTATGATATACAAAACAAACATTGAAAATGTTCTTTATCCATGGTTCAGACAAGGTAATGCCTTACAACAGCATAACCTCAAGAGGGCAGCATTGTTTTTTCTTTATATGTGTTTACTCCGTTGGGTTCAAAAGTTGACTTATTCTATGACCTAAAATGATTCATGAGGGCGTGTCTCTTTGTTATGTTTCTTATTATCTGTCCATCATGAGGCAAAAAGCATAAAGTGAAGTTAAGTAATCACACCTGTTCTGGACCAATGGAACAGTATAAAGCATAAAGAGTACACCAGGAACTCCAAGGACACAAAGTTTCTACCACACACAATGTTTTGTTTTGGGGGTTTTTTCTAAATAAAAGGACTTTGACATTAACTTTTCAAAAAGGTCACAGGTCCACAGGATTGTACTGTAGTTTTTATGAATGAGATCACCTTCTGCGAATTGGGCTTTTAACAAATGACCCCAGAATTGCAAGTGGACGTCATCCCATTCAACTTATCAACAGCACAGTTCAGGTTTAAATTGGCTTCATATCAACAGTCGCCACCTTTCTTTTAACGTTGCTGTCATTTATTCTGTGAACTGCTATGGCCTGAAAGCTACACCCGTCCAAACATGTCCCTCCCATGTAAACAGAGGTAAACAGTGTAATGCACACAGCAAGGTTTACAGATACCTCCAGCCGTGTTTACGTGGGCATGTTTGGCTGGCTTGATTATTTATTTCATTATTTGTACGACCAGTTCAAGGCTGAGCTCCCGGAGCAATCGATCTGCCACAAAATAAACATTCTGAAACATTTTAACTAGCTCAGACGTGGCGGTTTTCAGCTGGAGACTTATCGTGGTGAGTTACATCAACTATAGCAGCACCTCATTTACATTTACTTCATGGACAGTTTGTGGATTTCGCCTTATGTTTTGTCAGCTGAAAGAGTGACTGACACATTTTAAATGGGCACTTCATGTTGTGCTTATTCTTCCTGTATTACCATGATTTAACCAGAGTCAGATGATTAAAGAATGAGGAAACCCATGTGAGATCCAAATATGTGCAGCCCGAAGTCAGACCCAAAATAAACACATGCCGGCGGTTTTCTGCTGTAATCTTATAAACATTCCTCTGGACATGACCATATGTCCCTAGACACTATTTCATATTTGAGAATGAGTTTTGTGTCTGTTTCTGATCAACAGCCGCATGCTTTAAACCTGAGCTCCCCGAGTGAGCCTTAATATACACAATGTGTTTAAACAGTGGAGTAAATCTCAGCACTCACTAGGACTTGTTTGCAGCATTTGGAAATCTCATTTTGACATTTTATATGACAGATCAGAGAGTCATAAATTTACAAATATTTTTATTAACAGCAATAATGTTTAATAAGAGCAGGGCTGTGAATTAACTGAGAAAACTCTGAAGACTATGTGGGGTCATGGGGATTTTCAGCATGTCTCAGATCACTTTTCTTTTTCGCCTAAGCTCCCATATTTTGCCTCCTTTCCATCTTTAGTATAAGTCCCTATAGCTATGTGTTAGGGTTTCTTCTATATGGCAGATTTCTAAAGATATGTAACATACAAAGTTAACAGAAATGGAGCAACAATGGTGCCTTGTGGAACTCCTATTCCCCTTTAGGTCTTTAATGTGGAATATCATGTTTCATGGTAATTAATGTGTTGGTAAAATAAAAGAATCTATTATATTTATTAGAAGCAGAAAATGGTAGCGAAAGTAAATAAAAACGACTTTTGCATTGGAAGTGGCTTTCACAACTTCTCTGTGCGTTTGCAGGCATTTAATACAGACCACTTTATTTTGTATGTGGCAGAACTCAGTTTAAAAGAAATATCTAGTGTATAAATTAAACAGGAATAGAGTGTGTACAATACCTTGTGGAAACCCCCTTAGTCTGTAGATTTTTACCTTGTTTGTATTGTATGTATGTAAGACAAAAAACAACATTTGTTTCAAGAAGTCATTGGTAGAAAAGTATACCTTTGTAGTGGTTTTTAGAAATGATAAGATAAGCTTTCCTGTGAATATGAAAGTCGCTACAGGACAGTTTAGCAATGTCTTAACTCTATAGTTTATACAATTGAAAAAGAATGGGGCGAGTACAGTACCTTGTGGAACTCCCCTTCTGTTTTTTCAATTTTGAATTCCTGGTTTGATACTGTTTGAACGTATTTGTAAAATGAAAGAAGAAAAATCAGTTGTAGAGTTTTGTAAACTTTCATAGTGGATTTCTAAGAAGACAAGCTTTCCTGTGGATTTGAAGGTCGTTTGTGGTGCATGCCGGACGTCCACTCCTGGGAACAACAATCATAGCAGAAAGCTGTTGTGGTTGTGGCTCCACTGACCAACATTTAACGATGACCACAAACAAATGCTTCTAAGAAAACACACGATGTCGAAAAAAGAACCTCAAGGCCTCTGTCCAAGTCTAGACCTGGAGCCATGGACATTTCTCTATTACAAGGAACAAAAGAGTGCATTCTGACCAAGCACAGTCAGGAAACCATGACCTTTGTAATATAAAGTCACTAGATTTGGACAAGGGCCTTTAAAAGTGATATATTGATCAGTTCAGTACAGGGTGCAAAGGTTCAAAATATTTGCCATAACTATGAGAAAAGAAGAGGGGAATTCTAGAGGAAGGGAGACATACCAGAGAACTGCAAAAAGATGTGCAGTAATTATTATTTTAGTATGATGTGTTATTGTAATTTATTGGAAGATGAACAGTTGAATTTACAGTCACAGTTATTTTATGTCTGTGTTTTCACCATGAAAACTCTGGGGAACTCCACAGTGAAGCTAACCACAACAACATCTATCAAGTCAGTGATGAGAAAAAGCCAGCACTTTCTCTTTCAATATGAAACCTCCAGTGTCATGCTGTGTCACTTGGTACAGCTGGGCTTTTTCTAAGTTTTAAGAAGACCACCGAGAAACCACCGACAGCCTCTGAGGTACTTAACACTCTTAGCTTTCTGGAAATATTGTGCTGTTAATGCAGCTTCACCTCCACTGCAGAAGCTCATGCGACGCCATAATATTCAAAGCAAAACCACAACCTGCTGCAAAGAGTCTTTTATGCTTAAGGCGCCTTGTTCTGGTCTGATATGTGTCTGTGTTGGTGTCAATAGAAGCTCTTTTGATGTGTCTCTTTTTTAGATCACACATTCTTGTAGACCCAGGTATTACATGTAACAATAGTGCAATAACAAAGCCTCAGGTGAGATTTTCTAAATGTTAATACTCTTTTTTTTAATGGTCTGTAAGTCTTTGAACCATTATTTTCTAATAAAACGTCAACCTCCGGTATAATTCCCTGTTGATTTAGAGTGAAATTCCAGACATCTTTCAGGACAACAAAACTTGAGCCCAGCTGCACTATAACTATTAGCACACTGTCCTTTTTTAGCCATCTGACTCCTTTTTGGTTCATCTGACTCATTTGTTCATCTGATGCATATTTTGAATTTTTGCTTCAAACGCATCTATGTGAGTGGACAAGAAATGCAGGAAAGATGATAACGGTAACATTTTGGATTCTGTTTGTAGGTTGTACATTGTTAACTTGGATTTACAGACATCTGTGTCCTCATGCTAAATGCTACCTACTGAAGCACACATTCAGCAGGCCTATTTCAACTACAATCACTTTACTTCTCATCTGCCAATTTCTGTTTTAGGCTTGATACGAAAGTGAGGCAATGGCTAAAGGTGTGTTTTCACATGCAACGTCTGGTGCAGTTAAAACAAACTTAGTTGTGTCAGTGTGATTCACTTGGATAAGTCAGAATGTCGTCATGCAAACCTGAACCATATTTTCAAACCAACAAATCAGAACACTTTAATTTTACCGCAAATCCAACAACAGTACATTAACAAATTGAAAAATAATGCCACCAGAAATCAGTGCAACAACAGTAAATAATAAAAAAATGAAATGATTGCATTGATTGATGTTAATTTTTGTTTATTATTTCACATCAAAGAAATACAACTTTTCTATTGTGTTAGATAGAAAAGTCAGAGTCAAAGTACAAAAACTGCAAAACGCAGGATATTATTAAACCCATACTCTTCTTAGACAGTTGTGTAAATCCTGACTTTCTTTTCAGCTGGTGACAGATCAAACTGTGAACGCTGGAGAAGGATAGCTTAGCAATAGCCTCACGCTTAAGAACCAATCATTATTGAGCTACAAACCTGAGGAACACTGTTGATCTTTTTTAATTGGTTAATATTGTTGCCATTGTAACTCTGCGGTTGACACACAGACAAATGAGTTTCAAGCACAATGCACTGCTTTGGCTTTATGACTGGGTAAAAAATCGGGACATTCGGGACAGGAAGAGGGCAACATTTTAGTCTTTCTGTAGATATCTGCTGAGACACGGGATATAGGGCTTAAAATCGGGACTGTCTCAGTTAAATCGGGACGCTCTTGGTTAAATCGGGATGTATGGTCACCATAATGAAGATGCAACACTAAAATGACCTGACTTGATTGCGTTCTGTGAACAGATTCACCCTGTATCCTCTACATTGACAGTGCTGTCTTCTGTCACTTAGGATAGAGGATCTTCTGTTTTGGGCCGAACTAAGATTAGTGGACTACAAGTGAACACGGGTCAAAAAATCGTAGGTAGAGGATGTGCATCTACCATGCGATCCACAAATTTAGCCTTCTGATAATGTCTTACATGGGACTCAAATATTTTTAAGTGGCTACAACATGGTTCTTGTGCCAGTTAATGAAAATGTGAATGAAGTGTACTTAGACAACCCTTTTGAACAAAATTGAGCATTATTGGACAAGCATCATGTTGTGCAATAAGTTTGTAGATGTCTACATTGCATCAGAATGACTCAGGGATTTGTTTGGGTAAATATCTTTGGGCACATGTTGAACCATTTTGCCTGCCTTGGCCTCGCTCAGTCGTACTCGTGTATAAATACAGTTTAAAGTTTACCCAAGACTTATTTCACAACCGCAGTTTTTTTCTAGTGCACTTGACAAACAGCAGATGAATGATCACAACATGGGCCTGTTTGTGTTTCTGTGTGAGGTTTATGATGCGATGCGTGGCAAAAAGGATCAAAGAGAGTACTCGGCACAAAGGACCAAAAGGGAGTGGGTGTTGATCAAAAAAGGCCGGGTTCACATTGTGTCAGGAGAGAATACGCTTGATTGGTGTTGACAAAATACATTCATGTGTTCATGCTTGCCTTTGAGCTTGGATCACATTGGGTTTATTTGGGACTGGCTTATTTGACTGTTGAACATGGCTAGATTGTTTTCATTTTCCTTTCGTTCGTCTGTTTGTACATGTCCATCATCAGTGTACTACGTGCAACAAATTGAGTTCTAGATTTTTTTGAATTTTGAAGTGATGCATCAAGGAATGGCACAATCCAAAATAACTGAGTCACAAATGATAATAAGCTGTGTTTTCATGGAAATCAAATGAATTGTTACATGGTAGACACCCTTTCTTATTCCACACCTAAAGTTCTCTGTTGTAATGTAATAGTGAGTCTAATTGTACACAGTGTGTCCTTTGCCTGTATTTCACAGTTTACATCTCAGTCTTTTCACATGTTTGCATTGTTGCTTGCCACTAGCTTGATTTAGCATGAGCCTGGTGCAAAGAACATCAAATCTTAAGCTTAATCATAAAACCTTGCTTTTTTTTTTTTGTGCAAACACGAATGGCTTTATTCATGTCAACAGGAATACATAGGGACACAGTCTTGCTATTTTTTGCAGGGGCTATTTTGCAGGATTGGCTTTCAACTCCAATGAATTCATGTATTCACCATTACTGCATGTGACTGCTGCTTAAGGGACAGATAAACTGCTGCATATATAGCAGTTGGCAAATGCTATATATAACTTTTGGAGACTCTGTCCTTTTAAGTAAATATTGCAGCGTGGTGTCAGAACTTGTGCTATACAGCCTTTCACCTTTAGCTCTCTCTGCTCATAGATCAGTTTCAAAATCATTTATATAAAACAAAGGCTTCTTAAAATACATTAAAAGCAATCTGTTAAATCCAAGCACATGGCTAACTAGTATTAATCAAGTCCACAGCTCACCACACCAACACTATTTATGTTTATGTCAATCTCCTGGCATTTTGCTAAACCAAGGCCGATGAAATACATATTTTTGACATTACATTATCTATCTGAACACAGCTCAACAGCTTGGCTCATAAGTCAAATATCTATAGGCTTTGGGGCCTTTCTCTTTCTCTCTTATAGTCTTTTCAGAAAGAATATCTTGCTCTCAGCTGCTGCACCTTGTTCTGTATTGTTACCTCTCTGCTCTAGTAACTGTATCTGCCCCCTCTTTTCATTGGTGACATTATAGCAACTTGATATATATGCGCCTGCATTCCTGCAAACAAAAAGGAAAGAGGCGTTGAAGTAAGGAGCACGGAGAAGGAGGGATCGCAAACTAACACTTTAATGACCCATTTACTCAGTCGTTACGTAAGGTTATTAAAGATATTGGATCACTAATGAAAGGATGAATATATAAATGAGAGTAAATGGGAAGAGACTCTGTTTTTCTTCTTTTTTTTTTCTTTTTTTTTTTTTTGAGCCACTTTGAAATGAGCTGTGATTTTTGCATGTACATGTTGTATACGCCAAACTGAGCATTACCACTTTATTGACTTGTGCAAAATATACGTCACCCACCAACCCACCCTCTGACGCCTACAATAGACGACTCCATTTCAGAGCAAATTTCAGTGCTATAATTGCTACTGTTTTGTCTATTGGCAGACTTTTGCAACTTTGGCTGATCCCAAATACTCAGCTTTGGCGGTTGTTTTATGTGCCTTGTTTACTTTCCGTCTGTTTTGCTTTATTGAGAAGTGTAATATTGTAACGTGAGTGGAACACGGTGGATGTATTGGTGTACATGTGTGGGGGGATGCTTATTTGAGTTTCATACTTTTCAATTCTTCACTTTATGCTTTTAGAAGACTGCAAATTGAACGTGAATCAAATAATGTATCTTGCCTGGTCATTGGAAGATCTTTGCTGCCTTTTATTAAAACTTAACATTCTCTAGGTGATATTTCTAGGGAATTATTGATGGTCCCATTTACAATCATTGCTGGTTCAATGAATCCGATCTATAAACATTGTCAATATCTCTTGCCCCCCTCCCTCGCCACACTTCATTATTTGCATGTTATGGTGTACATTTTGGTATCCTAATTATTAGATTATCCTAATTATATCTGTCATTTCTATTGATTTGGTTGCAGCTGTAGGAGGGAAGTGCAAATTGTAGTCACTCAAATTGCATGGTTTTCTTCCAGGAAAAAGGGGTTGCACAGCAATAGCGATAATACAATGCTTTTTAGGTCATGCATAGTACACTAGTATTTAGCATCATAAGGAAGAGAAAAACCAAGACAACAGGCATAGGTAGACGTATCATGTTTCGCTTGCTTATTGCATTAACTGGAATTTGTGTAACAAATGAATCCCATGGCCTCCCCTGAGAGCTACATTTCCCCTGTTACCCACACGCCTGTTCCCTCCCTCTTTGTGCTGGTCTAATTGTCTTTGTCTGTTAAAAACTCCCAGAAACTCCTATATTTTCCGCCCTCAATCAAAATGTCACACTAATCTAATGTGGGAAAGTGTCAGTAGGTGGCGCTTTTTCCCAACGTGCCAGGTTTAAATACTCCCATTATTCATGAAAAAAACATTCTGGTCTCCTTGGGTTGTTTGTTCCAGACATCACTTCCTGTTTACCACACATTCCCCCAGATGAAAAAAAAAGGAAATCTCCACAAATGTTCCCATGTCTAGTCCATGTTGTGCATAGTGTGTCCTGTTCTGCAAAGTTGTAGCCAAAGGAGGAGGCCTGGACTTTATCCTGGTGTTCAACCCTCTTGTTTGACCTCTGACCCCTCTGACCGGGTTCACAGCCCACTTGGGGGGCGACACGGGACACAGTGATTTGAAAAGTGCCAACCCTAAATGCTTCCACATGCTTCCTCTTGTGTGTCTCAATGCAATGTGCGAGAAAGTCATCGGTGGTAACCCAACATTTGACAATAACATGGCATTAGTTCGTATTAGTATTGTTATCAGGAAGGCAATTACAAATAGAACATCTCGTGAAGGACATAATTTTTGGGTCGCAAACAATTTATGTGCAAATAATTGAAGACTATACCTGTTGTAATAGTAAGCCCAGGACAAATGGGATTTATAACCATCGCCTGTGGTTATAACTGTAATTACGTCGTTTAAAACCCACTCAAAATGATATACTGTTGAAAGCTTGCGAGCTGGATTGAATTAAATTCTCAAACCTCACCTTGTAAACATTGTGACATGTTGAGCGTAGCTGTCAAATGCAAAAGTTGTGACACATGGTTGAAATCATAAATCCTGGTGTGTGCATGTAGAATATAAAACTCAAGTGACCAGTTATTTAGACACAAAATATACAAAAGCGCGTAACAGATTTAAACTGAAGTGAAGTTTGTGTCATTTATTTACAACCCTGTGGTTTAACATGGATCACAGTGAAACAATATCTGCAGGCCCAGAGTTTCATATAAAGGGCTTTAGCAGGTTGTGATAGGATAGAGCAAATGTTACCTATAAAATTGCACAGTGTAGTTTAATGTAGCATAGCATAGAAGTCAATGGGAAGTTATGTCCCATTTTATTAATGGATAAAATTTGCTATTGAGGTCTACTCAAATGGATTAAAAACATATTTTCCTGTCCACTTTTGTAAACAATGGGAAACCCTTTTAAATCTTAGTGGCTCTGTCTTTAAGCCCCTCCCTCTAAGACCAGCACATACTATGAGTGACCAGAGTAGCCACTTAAATTGTGATTCATCTCTCAAACTTAACACTCTGGAGTATATATATCGAGAGCATAGAACCTAAAAGGACCATTTTCACATGAACACACACACAGTTGACACCCATGCAACCATTTTTATTAATTACTCATAATAATACATGATATTTTTTGCACTGGTGTTCACAGTGACAAGGTGTGGCAAAATGTTTAGCATAACACACAGCAGAAGGTCATGGGTTCAATCCCGGGATTCTTCTGCGTGTCTGCAAGTCCTCTCTGTGTTACATTGGCTTTCTCCCAGATGAAAACATGCATTTACAATTAAAAATACTTCCTTTATGTTGCCCATAATGAACAAACAGGAGAGTCAATAGTCAGTTTATGTCTCTGAGTGATGGCCATGCAACTAGCAATCATCCAGCGTTTACACCCAAACAAGCTAACATAGGCTCTGGCACCACGCAACCCAACTAATTCATGAATATAGTTTTGAGCTTTCATTTAAAATATGGATCTCTATTTTACCCAATATTTCACTCCCCAGTCTTTATTTTCTATTGTTTACTTTTTTAGGTGAATGTTTGCTTCAAATAAAATTTTGTTGTATATATTTTTCAATGACAACAATCTGGATTAGTCTGTCCTGCCTTATAAGGTCCCATTTCCTATTTAGCGGGCCACTGTGTTGCTTGCATACCTCACAGTTCGGCAAGAAGTCAGTTTAATATTCTAGTTGAAACAGTTCACTTTCAGGAGCTTGAAAAAAATAATAAAAATCTTTAGCAGCTAAGATATAACTCTAGCTTTAACATTTTTTTAAATAAAGTAAAGGTAAATTCAACCACAAACCAGGGCAACCTGAGTTCGACTCCGGCTTGGGTCATACCGTTTACTGTCTGTCCACATTGTAACTATCAAATAAAGGCAAAAGGCCCCCCAAAAAATCCAATGTGAATCTGGAGCATTAAAGAAGAAGACAAGCCGGAAAATTTTTATGATAGAACAGTGATGCAATAATGTAAAGAGGCTGCTTTCCACATGAGTTCTGACAGAGATAATTCTCCGGGTCGGGAAGCAATGGCCTAGGACTCACTGAACCCTGCTGCTGCTAGAACAAACTCACATATTTCATCACTAAACGGGAAGAGGGTCATTACCCCATCTGTGACCAGGCAAAGAACATGAGTGAATATATTTATGAAAAAAGGTCAAATTTCACACACATTGTATATATATCATGTTATACAACTACACATCCATAACACTACCATTAAGGCAAAACAAATACTAGACAAATACCTTCACCCAAATGCACGTAAATCCTTCCTGTAAATATCAGCAGGCATGTCTGAGATGTGCTTCCCAGTTTGGCATATCCTTCAGCTCAATATTAATCATTTTGATGAATCTCATAAGCCAAGTTGTTATGTCTACAGGCGAGATGTATGAGCGCAGTGCAACCATCACGAACCGATCCAACCCGTTAGGCAATCCCTCAAGTTGTAAGTTGGCAAGATGCTGATAAAATGATTGATATGACAACACAGGACGCCACAAAGTAAAACTTGTCAACGTACGGTTAACCGCTGAGCTGTTACAACACGCAATTAGTCACTAAAGTTGTACGAACAATCTGGCCCCCAATGAGTGATAAAGCACCATGCATCTGCTGTGCTCTGTGTGTGGTTCCTTTTTAAAACCAAAGAGTGCAATAACCCTTTAATCCCCCCACTCATTCGATGTAAATATTATGATGAAGAGTGCCAGGAGTCAGCTATGAATAGTTCCTATGTGCACTGTATGTGTCTGTTACTATTCGTGCCTTATCTGAGGAAAGGAATGTTTATTTATAGAAGCGCCTTCATTTAGCACAGTCAATTATGAAAACACGTTCTTCAGAGTGACACGTGGCTGATAATACATAAGTTGTAACTTTAACTACTTTTTTACAGCACTATCTCGACATCTACTTCATGCATGTGCAGATTTTTTTTTTCATTTTATTGTTTATTGTTTTGTTTATTTCATTCATTAAAAACAATTATAACAGTTTAACGTTCAAATGAAATATTATGAATTAAAAGGAGCAGAAAGAAGTATAAACTTATAGAAATTATAGAAGATTTCTGTTTCTGCATGCCTCATATTACAAACCACTAGATGGACTATGCGTATTTTAATGGAACTGAGCAGCTAAAATACTGTAAGAAGAAAAAATAAATCAAATATTTTAAGATGGTAGAATTCTTTTTTTTAATGAATGGGACAAAAGCAATATATCTTAATACAAAAGCAATAATGTCTTCTATGTATAGGGTAAAAGTAAAAGGGTTTATTAAGGCCATAATAACATTTGGTTACTGGCCTTTGTCTTTATCTGCTGATGCCGAAAATGCCCTAAAGCACACCAATTGTGTCCTATGTTTACGCTCATGTGTGTTTATTGTTCTGATTACTGTTTGTGGAGTCATTATTTAAACCGAAACCATTCTTCAACCTAATTACACCTGTATTTTATAAACATTACGTAAGACTTGTTTTGTTTTTTTCAACACAGACTGATTTTAAAACAGACCTTTAAATTCTTTACTTTTGCTATGTAAACAAGTGGTTAGTAATAAACAGTATGGTTAGTTTATTTTGCATTTGCAAGACTCAATACTAGCCATTTGCTTAAATTAGCTTCTCATTTCCGTAATGTATAGCAGATAACAACTTTAGATAATAGTTGCACTTGATTTCTTATCTGCAAACGTGAGACTGTGGTTGGAAAGAGGAGGTGTTCTTAATCCAAACCAAACTGAACCCAGTTGGTTTCAGCGCATTCAAAGTTGATTTATGTGTCTCCTGTCTGGCTGCTTGGCATACAGTATGATAATATCTTTGCCTTATTAAGTTTATTAGGTTTGCTCAAGCATGAAGTCTTTTAGTTGTAGCTAATGCTGTAATAACATAAATTAACTTACAGAGAAGTAACAAAATACCTTGATTTGATCATTGTCTCTGCTATAAATGCAGACAATATGTGACGGAGGCAAAACTGTGATGACCGACTCCTGTATGCAGTGTATGAGCTGAAGTACAGATTTAACATTTTGCATATGTGACGATCGCTAATGATCCGTGTAAGCTATAAAAATATTGTCAAGTCATACATTAATCACAGACTAATTTACAAATTGACAAATATTATCAGGGTTTTACAGTAGGAGCCTGTGCACTTGTCTCACATACCTCGCAATAGACGACTAAGATGAGACGCCCTCAAGTCAAGTACACATCCACTTTTATGTAAACATTTGGGAGCCACACGGCTTGACCCAGTTGAAAGGAATTTGCTGCATTAAGGGGAAACTGGGAAAAGGTCTTTAATACGTCACCAAAGTGCAGCCACTTCCTGTCGGTGCGGCTGGATTTTCTCCCTGGCGCTGGCAGATATTTGCACAAGCTCGAGGAGGGCTTGAACAGGGTCTTTGATGGCTGGGGGTTCGCATGCTGTGGTGGTGTGGACCTTGGAGTTAGGTTAATCCTCACCCTGTCGCTTTGAGTCTGAGCTCAGCAAAACACTCCCAAAGACATCATAAGGACTTGCTTCATGGAGCAGGCACAATATCAGAATGTAATTAAGTACTTTTGATGACTTGACTTTTCAGGACCACACAAATTTTGACTACATTTCCCATTATTTTATGTTACTATCTAAATGGTTGGCATATTATATAGAGTTTAAATTGCTATCATATACTTTATAGTGCCCACCTTTAAATGGTAGCACACAAGTTTCTGCAGTTTCATAACTTGAAATCACATACTAACCCTACATAGGTCCCTTGCATAAGTCCTTGCTGTTGATGTCTAATAAGAAAAAAAAAATTAAATTTATTAATTAATTGAATTATAGTAAAGAAATAACCCTAAAGTATATATGTGTATATATCACAATTGCAATTCTACTGGTACTTTTCATCCCACTATTTCTATTTTGAATTTGTAAGTTTATTTTGCAGTACTTAAACTAAATTAAATAAATCTAACTTACCCCAGTCACTTGTCATTTTCACGTATGTTTGTCAACATGAAACAATTTACTTAAGTTCAACTGGTCCCTTTTTCAGTGTCCTAATTTGCCATTTCAGATTCTCTTTTATCTGACCCAAGGCAACACACAGTTGGTGCACCATCAGTAATGTTTTAAAATTCAAGACTTAGTGGATCCCTGCACCAGATAATTGCAGACAGTTGTAATGGTTTGCTCCTGTTTTCAGCGCTCAGCATGAGAGTCTTAATGCCCTCAGTGTGAAGGGGATAAGGCCAGCTTTGCAATTCATCAATAAGGTGTTTGAAAGCCCAGAGGTCACTGTTTCTGGGCAGACCAGCCATAGGTATGTAGGGTAAGGTTCATGCTTCATGCACATAGTCAGGAGAAAGTAAAAGTGGTCAGCACATTTACTTGTTTTATGTGTATTGCTTTATGAAATATTGTGTTATATTCAACATATTATTGACCGTCGAGTAGTGTTTATAAGAAAGAATGCTGAAGATCCAAATGTGTTTCAGACATATCATTATAATCAATATCACTTTCTGTAATTAGGGTGAATACACTGAGCACAGCACAAAAGCCAATCCCATTGAAAGGTTAATAAGCCTTTTCTCAATGGGTGAATTCCTTGTCTTGCAAATGTCAAATTATGATCTGTTTTCAACACACAAGCTGTAATTTGTGTTTCAGGGCATGGCTGAAACAACCACAAATAAACTCACATAAACTAAACATTTTTACGACAGAAATTCTGAAATTGCAGAGAAGTAAAATTGAGAACAATTGTAATGATATGTTGGGTGTGCCCAAAACATTACTGACCTAGACTATGCTGTAAGCTGCAATACAATCTGAAGGGTCTGTCAATTTAGTTCTTGCTTGGTACGAGAAGACAAAGGTTAATATGCTGAACGGGTCAAGCCACACACAAAGCAATATTTGGAATAATAAATACATTCAATAAGTTTCTCTGGATGATCTTTGTAACAGTGTATTTGTACTCTTAGTTAGGCTACATCCAGACTAATGGTAGAATCCACACTGACCTTTTAGAAATGTAACTTTTAATGCAGCTGAAGTTTATGACATGTGATTTGGAATGAATACTAATAATATTGTTTTGCACAGACAAAGCAATCACTGATGATGGGTAGAAAAACACTGGTGCCTGTGTCATCATTACAAATAGTACACTACACAACACATTTTGCAAAATAAACAGGGTCCACTGCTTCTTTCAAAATCTCAGTTTTACTGCTACCAAAAGTCCAGGTAGATGAATATAAAAATACAGTATATCAGACAAGTAAATCAGAGTAGAGATAACTACAGATACAATTAAGTCAATTTTTTGCGTTTCAATGTACATTCTCTGGATTTTTTACCAAGTTATGAAGCTGAGGTAAACTAAAACTTAAGTCTGTCTCCTGGTCTGTAGAAGGTGTGGTTGGAGTGTGCGCCTTAAATAATGTATAAATAAAGGGTTGTCCATGATTTTAATGGGACGACATGCCCCCATGTGCTAAAGCATGTAAAGGCAGTAAACAGTCCTGCTAAACTGGACTAAGCTATGCTAATGGCTCCAGCCACTCCACCCCATACATTCAGACTGTAAACATAAACACATACAGCCACCTAATGCACCACACCCAAATATGAGCTGTCTTTGAAGCCCACATTTGAACTGCATGTTCAGTCGGTCTTATTCTCACACATGCTCACAGACCCACACAATGAGAGGCAGCCAGTGAAAGAATAGGACTCATATTTCTTCACTCCATACATGAAGTATGCTTACCTCTTGATGTCTCCCCCGAGGATGAGGACTTGAACCGCCTTTACTAAGCTTAGGCTTGATCCCACCCTCCCTAAAACGAACCTGGGGTCAACAGACTGGATTTACTGTACCTTCAAACACACATGGAGCTCATTTAGCCCCAACCCATGAAGAAATCCCCCAAAAAAGTCAAATTCCTTTTTTCACAACTTGTCAAATACATCTCAAAATCATTTCTCTCTGGGAGATTTTGGTGTCACATTAAATCAACCTATAGGCAATAACATGAAATCAATACCAATGGGAGTATGTATTTACATGTTTAAAAGCTGGTGCAGCTGTCGTTATCTACAAATTTTACTCAAGATGACATGACAGCTATCATTTCCTCAACTCAACATAAAACCCTCTGGAAAACAAAAGGTTATGGTATGCATGAAATACACTCGTCCATGAGGGAGTCAAGTTTCAGGGTTCAGAAAACTTGAGGCAAGCTCCCAGTGGTCATTAAGAGAACAGCAAATGCAACTTATGTTTCTGTTAGTTTTATACATCAAGTTACTGGTAGCTTGTTTTGACCATCCATTGTTGCTGTAGAGTCTCTTAGCAGGTACCAGATGTGTTTTAGGGCCTTGCTATAATCCATGGCATGTTAGCTATTTAAGTTATGCTATGATCTGTTAGTTCACATTTTTTAAGAGAACACTGTGACTAACATTTCTTCATGTAGTTTGTAAAATGGGCCATGTATCACAATGCTCCAAATTAGATTATCTTTGTTGTGCTTGTGATAGATTTCGTTGTAGCTAGTCAAAGTTATGTTTCTTTAAAATATACAATTTGTTGATAAGGGACAACTACCCTCATATTCTAAATACATATGTAACCAGAGTCATACTACAACAGCAGGAACTACGCAGTGCTATATCACATGAAAAACTATTCCTATACTTGTCATGCCATGAAACTGGAAGCAGAAGAAGTGAGTAATATGTTTGCAAACGTCAGATACCAGTAAACAGTAGTAAAAAAAATAAATAAATAAAGAACTAAAAATGTTTCCATTACTGGGCTGCGTAGTGGCCGAGTGGTTACCACATCTGACTCCCAGCACAAAGGTTGTAGGTTTGATTACTGAGTGAAGTCTACATGTCCTGCCTGTGTTACTGTGGGTTCTCTTTGGGTAGCTTCCTCCCAGCTGGGATAGCCTGCATACACCAACGGGATAAGCAGTAGAAAATGAATAAATAAATAAATGTATGTTTCCACTACACACTTTATGCATGTGAAGTCTTTTTTGAAATGGACAAAATATAATAATCAAGATAGTGTTTATGACTGAGTTGGTCGCAAAAACTAAAAAAAAACTAAAAAAAAACTGTAGCAAAAAAGGTATGCTAAAGTCTTAATAATTGGGTAGACACATTAGATTCATAATGCATACAAGTAAACGCACATATCAAGGTAACAGCACCATATGGTCAGAGCTATGTAGCCTATAGCCGAAAAGAAAGTATACCTGTTTCGTTGCTAACTGACCATGAAACTCCTGTTGACCTTTGACACCACAGATAATAACTCACAAAGCAGCGTAAAATCATACGTTGACCTACATCAACATCAGTGAACATATGGCATTTCTATGCTTTTGTTTTGTGCCGAGTATAATGTAAAAGCATGAGTAGAGCGTATGTTGTTTGTGCACTTCTCCAGTGTACTGGGCTTGGCAGGTCACACTACTGTGTAACCAGATCCTCTCGGGGCTCAGGCTCATTTGGAGAACAATGCCGGAGGTGTAACTCATCCACATTGTTTATAATGGCCTGAGCAGTCTGCTCGAGTGCCTCAATGAGGGGAATATGATCCCTAATACAACTGGAATGAGCCCATTTACAGGTGGTGGGGACAAATAACCTCTCTCAAAAATGAAGCAGAAATTAAAGCAAAACAATCCACATCAGCAGCCTGTAGATACTGTTCAGACACTGAAATATTTATGAGTTCATTTAAAATGTTCAGTTGTTGGATCCAATGTTAAATAAAGACTTGAGTGTTTTAGGTTCAATGGGTAATACATCTTGGAACATGCTAACAATGTGCCCCAACAGTATCATAATGGAAAGAAAATCTTGCAACTGTCTCTGCTTCTTTAAGCAAGAATACATTTCCAATATTTATCTGTGATTCACTCTCCTTCCCTTTTCTTTAGTTATTTTGTGTGTGGAATTATTTCCTCTCAGCACCTATCGAGTCAATGTTGACAAGTGTTGCAGAGCAGCAGCCATTGGGAGTGTCCCTAACTCAAGAAAACTTATCAGATCCGTGGACGTGCATTAGCAATCTGTAAATTTTAACCTTCATCTGCTTAAACAAATGTGACAGGGATGACAGTATATTTACAAGAACTGATTACGGCAGATTACACAAAAGGAAAATTAACTTTTGGAAACCGAGCGGCCCTGTCATTAACATTCAGGAAATTCCGGTCATTCTTTGGTAATTCCTCCTATCATCAGCCGCGTCTGTCTCTGCGGCGACTTATACACATTCGAATCTAGATAGAGAGAAGAGAGCCTCTCTGTGGCTCTCGTTTCGCTCCCCTCCTCATTGTCAACGCTGTGTCTGTGTTCCACCTCTCACCCTCAACCTCTGACCCCTACTCAGACTTAATAACAGGAAGTGATTGACTCCCCGCAGTGGGAAGAAACACTGCGCTAGAGCAACAAAGTTACCAAAGAGCAGAGATGTGGAGGGGGTCGGCTGCTACAGGCTTCAGTTTAAGAAAAATACGTGTTTAAAAAGGAAAAGACAGACATTATACTATAATAAAACATACATTAAACCCAAAAAGTAACAAGTGTTTCTAAACCTGGACTGAAATAGTTGCTAAATCCAGACTAACTCACACTTAACTTTGATTGGTTGGGTGCTTACACTCTCGATGCCACCTTTTTTCCCAAAAATGGTAACCTCTGGCTGCACAAACTCAAAGCAAATCCATTTGTCACAAAGAAGGCAGTTCCCAGGCACAGTGCTTGGGAACTTTATTTATTTATCCATAAATGATTAGCAGAAAATTGCTGCAGTGTACAAATAATTTTAAGTTGATATAATCTTAGTGGAAAAAAAGGGGATAAAAACACACGCATAATGATTTTAGGCATTATTTATCCAACATATAAACAGGAAAAATAAATTTGTAGCTCTCATTTCTATTTATGTGCATTTATGTGTCCAGGTTTATTTAGCAGACTGCAGCGAAAGAGGAAGCGTGTGGGGTGAGTTAGTCCAAAGTTCAGGTTGGTATAATGTTCAGCCACACTGAAAACAGGCTCCCCCACCCTTCCATTAGTCTGTGAGTCATTTTAGGGAAAGAAAAAAAAAGAAAAAAAAACCTGACAGGCTCTTCAAGCGGAGTGAGAAAAGAGGCGTCGTTACGGGAATGGGTGGATGAAACACAGGGGACGGGTGAGTTGGAAAAGGCTTTGACAGACAGAGAGGAAAACACAAGCGAATTTAGAAGGATTATCATTTCTTTGCACAGATTTAACAATACAGCTGTCAGAAATCAACCAAGCGGAAAGTATGTTTTGACATGACACCAAACCTTTGAAGAGAAGGTCAAATGTGACAATAAAATCATACAGATGCAGTAATTGTGCGTTAGACATTTAATTGGAACATGCTGGAGTAACACCATGAAGTGTGTCAGCATACTTAAGGTCACAACACAAAGACATGGTCTCTTGCGCCTGTCCCATCAAGACAACAAGAGGTCTATGAAGTAAAAATAAGAGTTGAACAAAGTTGTTACAGTAATATTAGTTAGATTTTTAATTTTATTTCATGCTATATGCTAATGTTGGTTGAGTGTGTAGAAATTGTGTATACTACATGCTAATGTTGGCTCACACTAAATGGTAACTGTCATTCCCTGATTTGGGTCAGTACCCGATTTGCGTCAAAATGTGGTTTACATTTATGCTCAGACGCACAGTCAGTATATTGTACGGCAACACCACTAGGACAAACAGTATTTAATATTAACTCGATCACTCACTTTTACACTGCTAAAGAAACTGATAAAATAAAACAATATCAATGAATACAAACAATAGAATGAAGACTAATATAACTGACCTGACATCAACATTTGTTTCATTTGATCATTGTAGCACATTCAGTTTTTCACATCAAAGGTTGCTGCAGCAACATCACAGAGAGGAACTTGTTACCCTATTTCTAGTGCGTAAAAGAAGTTAATGTTGTTAGGCTAACAAACTAGTGTGATTGACACAAGTTGGGTAACTGACCGAAATCAAATAACACTGGTGTAGGTACCTGATTGGCAGGGGCTGTTAAAGTCTCGTGTTGACGATGTGAGCTCACGGTATTTAACAGGGTCTTCACCTAAAAGTAACTGTTAATGCAAGACATGTGTTTGAAACGAAATCATCTTTCTCACTGAAAGACAGTCAGTAGCTCCAAGATGCCAACCACTAAAGCCTTAACTGGAGAACTTCCTGTAATAAATACCAAATATTTACTTTTGTTTCTATAATAAAACAACACTGTAGGCTATAAATAATTGTATATTTTTAGTATATTTTTTCTTGAATGTAATGAGAGTAGAACAACCTCTGTGTCTTAAACAACTCAAATTATTTTGTTCTTTTTTGTTTTTGCTCAACGTTCCAACCAATCATATTCTACATCGTCATCACTAAGCAGTGCCACCCGAGTCCCATTTGGTACCTACATTGGCTTACACCATGCTGATGTTAGATGAAAGTTAGTTAGGGTCTACAACCTTAAAATCTCCAAGAAACATTCAGCTTTTTACCATAACTCTCAAAAAACGTAACATCGAGTACAGGCCTGAAAACATCTAAGATCTAGTCTAGAGCAGTACTATATAATGAATGAATGAAAATGGAAGGCCAATATCTGACTATTTTTAAGCATTTGTTTAGTTATGGCACATCTGTTCGTGTCTGTGTACATAGTATTTGTGTATGAAACTGCAATAGGACATTGATTTATCATGTCGTGGCACTAAGATGAATCATTAACAAATGTTTTTTGTTGGAGTTGTTTTATTTTTTGTGAATGATTCACTATCAGACAATGAGAGACTAACAAAGGAAGAGTAAGTAAGTAAGAGTTAGATGAGGGAGTCCTATGGTAGTCTTTGGGCCACAAGAACAAAGAAAAACGATTTTGACCTTAAGTTTAGTGTTGGACTTAACTTAAGTTTAAACAGTGTAATTATGTGGCAGAAAATGGAAACATTTTAATTATTGTCCGGAATATTTAAACACTAAGATGTTTTACTACTGACATGGAAAACAGTGAAAAGGCCCATAGAGGAGCAGGTGGTGTCATTCAGGTGTAACAGTCGAATCACTAGAGGTTATTTCAGTGTTGTTGCAGACTGTAAAATAGTGTTGTTGCAGACGTCTCCTCATTCTTTCCACTACTCAGAACTTTTGAAACAGCTGAGGAGCCTTGCTGTGCTTCAAGGGCTCTCACTTCTTGCCCTGAGCTGACACATGAACCCATTTATCCCCATTTGCTTTCACACATTGCGCACATCACACCAGCCGCGAAAATAGAGCCAGACACAAATCCTATAAACAAACAAGGTGAGCAAAATCATTACCCATCACATGCAAACATTGGGAAATGTTCCAAAAGTATTTCATTACATAAAGATTAACGATATAATATAAAATAGCACATTTACTTAGAATGTTATGCCAGTAATAATAGATTAACAAGGTTTTTCTAGGACATAGGTGCAGAAATGTAAATCATTCACAATGATTCTGAGACAGTTTAACAACTTGTGCAACATCAGAAACTGATGTTTAGACAAACTGAATTAGCTCATTACATTGGGCTGGTTATGCCCAAAGTGTGCAAATAAGGGACACTGGCATATTTTTGGACTGAGGTAAACATGGCAGTTGTTTTTTTTTTTTTAATGAAAGGGAAATGAGCCTCTATGATATGAATAAAAAGGCTTTAAAAGAAGACTACTAGTGTCAAATCACATTTATATTTATGACACTATTAACAGCAGCAGAGTAACCTTTCCTTTGCTGCTTCTGCTGCTTTTATTTAAATAATAATAATAATTTGGAAGAAATATCTCTGAAAAACATGATTTTAGCACCACAACAGCAAAGTTAAAAGGCTGTGCATCATAAAGGGCTGCCATAGAGAAGGATGCAGCCTGAGGCAGGAGCTCCATTTTTACACAGGTATGCAGGTCCACAGAAACTAGGTTAACTGTCTGAACGATCACACCTGAAGGAGCTTTTTGTTGGACTAGATGCTACAATTTCAAACACTTTTTACAGGTGTCCTGCCTTCAAAATGCCTGACTTTGTTCTGTGCTGTTGTAAAAGAGAAATGTGTAACTGCTGATGGGACTTTTATGATAGGCGTCTTATGTAAGCAGATGGCAGAGAAATGTATGTATTTAACATTGTGCATATCCCTACAGGAAACAACATTTAATTTCAACATACATAAGTGAACATATAACATATTAACCCATCTAATTTGTCTAAATCTAGCAGACTGGGCAGAGTTATGCAAAAGTTATGCAACTCCTTCCTCTAAACTTATTCAAAAGCTCAATGAAACAATGTTTTTCTTCTTTGATTTGGTTGTTTTTTGATGTTAGTTTGAAGAAATTGTTCACACCACATTACATTGTTTACTTTGCATTACACACTAAGTAGAGTTTGTCTTTACTTTTTGGCTTAACATTGATTTAATTATTTTATTTTAGTGAATTGGTCTGCAGAGTGATGGGTTTTGTAAGAGAAACTTACTGTGAATGGGAGTTGAGAGAATAGGAAACTAAAAGAATGAGCTGTACAGACTGGTATAAATGATAGAAATGCTTGTGTGACGTGATGGAAATTTAGTTTAGTAGACTGTCTCCACCTGTGAACAGGATGAAGTTAGGATTTTGTTTCTTTTTTGTTGCATTCATATACTCTTATTATAGGACTAGTTTCCCGGTATTTAATTGTTATTTTCACTGAATAGTTTTACTTAAAACTGCTGTATGTTGTCTTAACTGTGGTTAACTGTGTTTATATTCTTTCTAGTTCCTGTTACGCAGTTGGTGTGTTTTATCTCTTTACTTTCTATTTCTTTTCAAGCCTCTCAGTTAATAACCTATTGAGTGGTGATGATAAGAGCTGAAAAAACTGTAGACAGGTGCTTTTAAAAACATTCAGTCTCTTTGTCCTTGGCTCATGTCGGAGTGTGTGTTTGTGTGTGCGCTTCATGGGAACACACACCGCAGCTGTCGGCCTCCCGGACTACCAGCCGTCAAACAAAGAAAATTCTTTTCAAAACCGACCTCAGGAACCAGCAGAGAGATGATTAAATTCTCCACGCGAGGAGTTCAAAAGCAATAAAAAATGAAATGAAAACACGGGCGGTGTGCAACACAAAGAGCTCATTGTTGCCGGGCAGAGGAATGCTTGTGTGTGTGTAACTGTGGGCAGAGGCCGGGAGGAATTTGAGTTTTTGCATGGAGACAAAAGGTGGCCTATGACTCGCAGAGAGCAGAGAAAGAGAGGCAGCGAGGATGAGGCACAGGAAGGGAAACGCAAATCAAGAAAGACACACAGTAGCTGTTTAAATCCCGGCATCACATCATGTTAGCGCTGCGTGTTTGTGGGTATCTGCAGGACTCCATTAATAGGACATTTTGACATAACCGCTGCAGTTATTACATTTAGCCGAAAATACATTATCAATCATGGGTAATATAAATTTCACTGGACAATAAAAGATTTGGATGGAAGCTCCCTAGCCAGTAGAATTCTCTTTTGCACTTCTCTTGCTTTCTTAACATTGCCATCATGACGTTATCTAAAGAGGAGAAAATGATTTTGACCTTTATACACTGACTATAATGTGCTCTTTGAGTGATTAAATGGAATAAATGGTGCCAGTAGCATACAGTAAATCACGTGGCCCATGCCGAAACTGGTTTGCTTATTAATTTTCCACAGTTATACGTGGAAGAATCTGGAATGTCCCCACAGGGATCAATCTGGGAAACATGACATTTCTAGATGGTAATGAATACTAAAAAGCTCTTTGTTTGTTGGCAAAATAAGAGCCCTAGTCAGCTGGACTTCTTAGGGCCAACCAGGGACATTTATGCATAATTAGGGATATCCCAGAGAGGTATTAAAACTACCTGAGATGAAACAAAGTTAGAAAATAAAGATGAATGTAGATCTAAGGGCTTTCAGCAGTATGTTTACGTTACGGGGCACTGATTAAGTCATGTATATAAACACACACATGACCACGCTAAATCTGTGTCCGTCTCTCAGTCTCTCACACACACGGCCCACTCTGAGAACCTCATTTCCTGTAATCCCTCGTCACCTGACCTCTGACCCGAGTGAGGGTGTTGACAGATTTAAGACCCCCAACTTCCTCTGCAAGTCTGTGATCTGCAGCGTATGGGGGTCTCATGTCGAAACAGTGTGGAAACATTTATGCAAACTGTTACATTGGTGGAACTACTAAAAACGTCACAAATCGTCAATCTTTAGCTTATTCAAAACCTCCCCCAAATCAACTCCATGTTTCCTGTTTAGGCTGACTCCTGAATACAGATCCTGTGCATAGTGAATGTAGTTATTTACATGTAAGTATAACAAATTGCATATACAGCTACTTGGGTGTAGTGTCCACTCTGGGTTAAGGCTGTGCATCAAAATAATTTTGGTTAAGTTTAGATGGAAATGAGGCTACTGGAACAAGCACAATCAATGTAGGAGATCTACATTTGACTTAAAACAAATATTGCATTCAATACAGCTTCTTATTCAATTGTAGTGACCACTCTGGGATAAGGTTGGGCCAAAAGAGAGTTTTGGTTAAGCTTAGACAGAGGAAGTGGCCACTGTAAATTAAATGTCAGTGACAGTGAATGAAGTGCATCTACATTTGAGTGTATTCTATTCAGATACTTACTGTGGTGTAGTTCCTACCCTCGGCATACAGAGAGTTTTGGTTATGTTAAGATGGAGTAGGTGGCTACAGAAAATGAAATGTTAATGGCACAATGAACGCAGCATATCTACATTTGTTTTGCCATTATTATTATTAAAAACTTTGTTATCTATATAGCTACAGAGAGTTTTGGTTAAGTTTAGACTGAGGAAGTAGCTGTAAAATAGAAAATACGAAATGTAGTTCCTTCCTAACCTTAACCAGGTGATGTTTATGGCTAAACATAACCGAAAATGTGTTTCATGTTACAATTGGTATGTTTGGGCAGACAAAAACCTTTCATTAAATATGCATATTACAAAGTACGTTGAGTATCATTCTAAGCATGATTTCAATGTGAGGCCGGTTGTAGCTATGACTTTTTACCAAATATCTTTCACTTTTTGTCACAAGAACCCAATATGGCAGACAAAAAAAATGTATTTGACTGTGTATATTGTATAAAAACTGTATAAAAACAGACAGAGAACAACTTAGAAACTGAATCCAAACAGTACTCTCCATTCATCAACAATGACAAAGCGATAAACGATCTGACATTTTCTCTTTTAGAACAAGGCAGTATATAGAGAAGTGCAAATCATGTTTCCTGGAATTTTACATTGACTGTACCTTTATTTGATATTAGTATTTAAATACAGATAGCAGGAACAGACATTTGATAGTATTCAAATGTTAAAAAGGACACAGTCAAATTATCAGATGCTGGGGGTGGGTGACGTCTAAGGTCAGCTCAGCTCCACTGTTGAGTCACTGATGGAGTTTTTGAAGCAGTCAGTAAGAATATGGGCCCCAGAAAAAAGATGGTAGAGAGAAAATGCAATTTATAGGTGGACATAAACAATCAGTGCATTGACATTGTATAAGAACACCAGATTGAGGTAAAGACATGTTTGCACTTGTTGAAAAGATTTGAAGGCAAATAGAAGGTCATGGTCCCTATAATGCAATTTGAGTTTGTAATATTTATTATGTGCGGCTTGCCATTTATATTTAGCACAAGAAGTCAAATGTAATCAGGACAGATATTGTTACATTCTGGATAACAAACGCAGATAAGACCAGATAAGATCCCTAGAGATGTTGAAATGCTCTTTTGCAATTACTGATTGTCATTCCTGAGATGCTCTCAAGATAAAAGGACCTGAGTTCATAGAAAAAATATTTTACCTGGTGCAACACGTTTTGGAAATTCCCACTAATAACCCCACACGGGAAAGTGTGTGCTTTCTGGTCTTGTGTATATTCATACTGAGATAAACATTATCAAAGCAACCAATAGAAATGGGATATGTTGACTATAGTTGTTAAGTTCAAATTACTGGACACACGACACTTAATGTGTTTTATATGGGGAGTATATTGATTGAATTTTAGTACTTCAGGCTTCTCTCTGCTTTAATCATTATCAATAATTTCAACACCCATAACTGAAATTAAATAAAACCTAGAAACCTAGATTTACCTGGTTAACACTGCCAATATGTATCCCTGTTTTGTGTTTCCTCCCTTTTCTTTTTCTTTTTTGTGCTGTTTCGTTTTGTAAAAAGATGTATTCAGTGCTAAATATACACATTCTCTGTTTTATCATTAGCCGTTACTTCCTTGTTGACATTAGTGTAGGCCAATAGGAACGCTCCAATCCTGGAAGCAGGCATGTGATTGGCCCCAGGATTGGCTCCTGCCTAGAATGGAAATTTTTAATGTATTTAAATCCTTGATAATAAAGCCTAGATGTCTTAAGGTGTCATTTTTTCACAGATGATTCCTGTTACAATAGGCTGTGATTAAACGATTCTTTTTTCCCCCACATGTTTAAAAAATGCTAGCATGTTCTAATGCTAATGGTAGTTTATGCCTGCTAAAAGTTTTGAAAGGAAGCTCAGAGTCACGCAGAAAGACACTGAACAGACGTGTACAACAAACGCTGACATTATATTAACGCTGACTCTGATAACTCTGAAGTCAGATTCTTCTGTTGAATACGTAAGTTTATGTCTGTTCTATATATTCCTGTCAACATGGCAACATTGACCTTTTCTTTTCTTTCTTTTTTTACTGATTGGATGCTTATAAAACCTTTGTACAGTACATATTCTGTACAGCCAAGATGATGAGTTTACAGTTTTTTTTTTCAACAATTAGCGTTAGCTGTTGATATAGGCCTAGAACACACTTACTTAGAACATCCTGTATTAACCTTTGCTTCTTCCAGCCATCAGACCAGTGTGATGTAACTGCTGTGTTTAATTATAAAGAGGAACTCTGTAAGTTACATGAAGGTGATGTATGAATTTGTGCTTATGCCGGAATGTGCGTTTGTGTGCCACTCCCAGAATCATTGAATTCGTCAGTGTTTGGCCTTGGAGGGTGTTTTTCCCCGAAGCAATGAGGGCGACAGGCAGCAGCTTGTCTGTTGGCTCTGTACGGACGTCAACAACACACAAATCAGGGCTTTATTTTTGTCCACTAACCGAAGGCATTTCAGTCAATCAGGCTTATAAATGACTGATACCTCATACTCATTGATAATAGTTGTTTTTGTTGTTTTTAATGGCTTTCTTTGAAATTGTTATTTATTCCAAAAGGTCAAAGGTTGAGATTAGCCAGTACCCAAACTAGTGTGAAAGTGAGTGTTCCCATAAATAGGTTTCATTCTGAATCAGTACCAAGTGTGTAGGACTATCCCCCACTATACCAATGACAAAAACTGGGACAAAACTCGAGACTAAACCTAGGAGCTGCACTGTGTCTAATGTATAAAGCAGGGCTAAACAACAAGCGAACTTGGTTTTAATGAAGTTCATTAATATTAGGGACGTTTGTGGTATATTGAAGGTCATTTGTAAAAATGAGTGCTTTTCCACTTAATTTCTCATAGAATAGTCTGATTTAACCTATTGTTTGGACTAAGCATGACCTTAAACCTGTTAAACATCCAGCATACATTTTTCCAGTGACTGAGTCTGACTCACAATGAGCCTGCTTCATGGAACACAGACCCATCAAAATAAGTATTTCTTAACAGCTTTGTTGACTTCATGGAATACCTGGACTAAACCAAGGACTAAATCAGTTCTAAATCTGGACTGACCTCACTCCAAACCAGATCTAAACACAGGCCTAATCCTTGGCAAAATCAAGAGTAACCAACCTTTAAACCAGGTTTAATCACAAATTAGACTAGAAGAACAGAAGAATTACATGTAGGACCAAAACTTTAAAGTAAACCTATGAGTTATCTTGCTCCCCAACGGCTCTAGCCCTGTTTTGAAAAGGAAGATTTTAGAGTGATCAATCAGCTTTGGGGTCTTTACGGTCTTGCTTTAATGACTGTGTCCTGTCTAGAGATATTCGGACCTTCCTTACCCAAGTACTGTTCATAACACTGGGATTATCTTGAAATGAGAATGGTGGCTGCTTGTTCCTTTGTGTGTGACAGTCAATAGGAGACAAAAAGGTACAGGTGAGCTCTGGGCAGGACCGACAACAGGAAATCTGACACCTGGAATGTCGTCAACGGGCTGGGAAAGTCAAGATGGGGCATCATACACTCCGAACACTCAGAGAAACCTGCTCCTTAGAAAAATATCACTTTTAGGATTGTGAAAATCCCAAATATATATACATATATATGTATAGAAGTCACATTTGAAACACATATTGTCTTGTTGTGGCAAACTTTTTACAGTTGTCAGGAGGCAGGGTTGCAAGTTGGTGACAAAACATAAAGCTTCAGACTTTCCCCCCAGTGAGCTGAGTTTACATCCTTACACCAGACTCTTAAAACGGTTTATATCATTCAAAGTAAGATGTGACACTCTAGGTGCATCTGGGGGTGAGTCCTGTTCCTGTGTGATATTTTTTTACTTTTTACAGCATAACGTGAAACACTTAAATGTCTATCTTTGATCATATGTTGTTGCATAAACCTAATTATGCTAACATATTAAGCAACTTATTTAATGTTGTTTTTGAGTGTGTTCAAATAATGTTGCTGCACATTTAAATTTGTCTATGAATAATTCTACGTGGAGCCTTTATGGTCCATCCTTGTCATAATATATGCATCCTCAACATGAAGCAAAGTTTTATTAATTTGCATATTGCACATTGACTTACAATAGACTTACTAGTCAGTCATGTACATTAGCCAAACCTGTATTTAGGGTTTTTTTCATTTAAGTTTAGCATTCAGCAATGTTAGTTATCTCACTTGACAACTTTACAGGACATAAACACTGCAAAATCAGAGACACTACTTCCTGGCTCCATCTGATCAATTTTTCAAATTCCAAAGCCCAGTGACTAGTTGGACTATTGTCTCTTAGGGTTTAGGTGTTGACAAGTCGAAAGAAGTATGTCATTCAAAGAACAAGACAAAGACAAATCTTTAAAATGTTAATGTGCATAAAAATAGCTTTATTTCCAATAATAAATCAAAACCTGCATGCAGAAACCAATGATTCATTGGCTCCTCCACTCCATTGGTGATTCACATGTGGTGTTTGTGACATTAAGCAGCAGAAATATCTCTCCCATGCTAAGTGACCAGACCCGGAGCTGATTACCATTTGAAATGCTTCCACCTTGTTCTATTCTGGGTCAGCTTATCCCACTCGAGATAGCAGGCCGCCTCTCAAACTGACACAAAGGAACTGATTCATTTGCTAATGCCGGCCATCAGATCATGTCACAGTGGCACCAAAACTTTGAATACTGTCTTGGGCCAAGGTCAGACGCTTCCTCGGAAAGTCTTATCGTTATCGTTACTTTGAATGTGCCCCAAAGCCTTCAAAAAGTACAGAAAATAAACTAGCAAGGCATTGTGGAACTGTAATTTGGAATACTTTTCCAATTAATTCTTCCTTTTAAAACTACTTTTATTTGGCTTCTCCATTAAATTCTACCTTCCAACTAGTAATCAACCCCGGTCTGCAACTGGCAACATGGCTCATCGGCACAACATCCCCCTGAATGACGAGATGAACACCAACCACATAAGCAATCCTTCTACAAACAACAGAAAAACATAAATACAAAAGCAAAAAAAAAAAAAAAATGTCTAAGAGATAATAGAAACTCTTACAAAATAAAAAGTTTCAAAACTATTTGCCTCTGAAATCTCAAACTAGTGTATATAAAACTTTGAAAATCACATATACAACAGCTTAAAAAGGGGGAAGCACCCCAACCTGAAAGAAGGCAATAAAATAATTTGACAGTTAAATTAATACAAAAAAAAAGGGAAGAGGTTGATCTATTGATGGAAAAAACACTGGAGAGAAGGGTTAGTATTAGCATTGGTAGTATCATATACAGTAAGAAAGTCACTGCAGGGGGAAGAGCAAGAAACATTTGGCTTGAAATATTTGGTAGATAGTTTGTTGCCAGGATGCGGCTAAGTAACGTTACTATTTACAATCCTTTATAGAAACAGTTTGCTGTGAAAAATAGCTACGAAATGTGAGCATCGAACCCTTCTGACATGGCTTTGACGACAGCTCATAGACCCGAAAAAATAGAGAACTATTAACTGATGTAGCTTATTCTGATAAATATTTAAATAGAAACAACTAACAGTTGCCCGATAGCAGAGCTTAGATTCTTGCAACCCTTAACGATTGAATGCAGCGGTCGTCAAGCATAGTTCGGAACATCCAGCACTTGACACTCGCCTGAACTGTGTTTTACGTGGAATGTAGGTGTGTCGGGCCGTTGACTATTTTCGTTTTTTGGTAATCACAGAACCCCCGGAGGCACGGTGGTAATTATTAAAGTCTGCAGCAAAGGACAACACAAGTGTGATCACTGTACGTGTGTTTAACTACGTGACCTGGGTCATACGGTACTTGCAAATTATCTTTTCCAGGATAGGTTTAGCTTGCGTGCCAGTTAGCTGGACTTTGACCAAATGAGAGACAGAATATGCCAGAGGATTTAGACAGTGAAGGAATTTCAAAGTCAGTTTAATGTAACAAATTTACAAAAAGGAATTAACATGAGGGTGATCTTTGTTTGAGTAGCACCTGTAAGAATTAAGAAAAATTAAAACGGCAAATACCACGTGACCCCTGTCAATTTAGGAAGATCTGATCAGATGTAGCCCCTTCTATAGGCTCTTTTCCTCCAGCTTTATATAAAAGGTTCCAAAAATAGAACTTTTGTTATACGCCATATTGATTGATTCATACAAACTAGCCTTGTGCTAGTTGTGTCACTTTCACATAGCACTTTTTTGTATATTTTTTGTTTTTGCAGCCATTTGTAAAGACCTCCTGTTGTGTCTGTGTGATCACTCTCGACTTTTAGGTTTTGTTTTTTTACAAAATGCCACTCTTCACTCTTTTCTGTCTTAATGGGACACTAGCAAATTGTGTCATAACAAATGGGACAAATGATCACAAATATCATAAAGAGAAGCTCATAAGGGGCGACTGACAGTATAAACAAGAAATATGGGCTGTAAGGAATAAAAATCCAATGAACAATGTGAGCTTTCCCATCATGAGAAATCTTTAATACAAAATCTAAAATATGAAATCTCTCTGCTTTACAAGGAGTTGTTAAAAAAACAAAACAAAAAAAAACAAAACAATTAACTTAAATTCACATGCTACAGCAAAATTTGAAGTACCGAATCAGAGTCCAAAGGGAAAAAAACGGATTGAGGGAAGACATGAGGAGGAAGGGGGTTGATAACATACAGGGGAAATAAATAACTGGACTGTTAATGTGTACCATACTGAGACAAAAAAAAAAAAAAAACATTGCACAGTGTTTTAGTGTTTTAACTGGAAGCAAATAGAAAGAGGCGAGGAGGAGGTTTAAGGTTTCTCCGAGTCCTCTGCAAATCGGGAACAAAAATAATTACAGGAAGAAAAAAAAACGTCACTTTGTACCGCACTGAAAAAGTCCCCTCTTCTTGCTCTCTTTTCAAAATAAAAAAAGAGAGGGACAAGAGGACCAACGAATCCTCTGATTGGATGAAAGAGCACCAATACGATTCTATCAGGTAGGAGGAGTCAGTCAATCGATTGTGTTGTCGGGGCTTCTCTCCTGATTGGTTTTACTGAGCGTCACTTCACTGACCGAGCTGCGTGCGGTCAGCCGAGAGGTTGTGGAGGAAGAGGAGGTATGGTTATGACGAAGATGAGGCACTGTGAGGCCAAAACACTGGCCCTGATTGGGTTTTTTTCAAAGGGGGTTAAAGGGGAAGAGGTGTGTGTTTGTGTTTGAGGCCAGAGTCTACGCGTAGATCTCTGTGGTGGGTGCCTTCTTGTAGATAGGCTTCTTTCCCAAATCGTAGCTGCCCTCGTCCTTCTTCTTCATGCGGTAGATGAGCAGGAGGATGAGGAGGACGGCGAACATGAGGCCCACGGCGCCTCCCGCAATCAGAGCTGCAAAACAAAGAAGGGGAGTCAAGGTTAAGTTCAATGCTGTTGTTCTAAAAGTCACACAAGTTGTATTCTCAGTATAGCATCAGCACTTATGACAGAAAATCTGACATTCTCCTTGAGCCAGCATTTGCGATAGTGGAGTGGAAACACTTCCTTTAATGGCAAACACTCCCTGCTTGTTTTGTTCAGGACATTTTAATGCCTTGACCTTGAGATACCATGTTGTGCTATGAAAAGGAAATAGAGCTCATATCTCAGTCGAAGCTACAGTATATTCAACTTTTACCACTGTTTAAGCTATTATATTATATTATATTGAGGTCAAGCGTACTCCATACCATCCACTATCCCAAAGGCAGACCGGCCTGAAATATTAGCCTCTTTTTCAAAATAATAAACGAATAAAATAAGAAAACTCTGCTGTAGGTCTGTATGCTCAATCAAAGCTTTAGATCTCTTTAAATGCCTTTCATTTTTTCATCTTTATTGGTTTGGAAAAGAAGTCTACTGTATTAGGTTTGTCTACTGACCTGCGAGCACCTCTGTCTTGTTAAAGATGCTGTCTTCACTGGCGTGGGACATGAGAACGTTAGATGGGTGCTCCTCGCTGGTCTCTGGCTTGTTTCTCAGCAGAGGAATTTCGTTGCTGTTCCTGATAATTTCCTCCTCGTTGACAGTGGGCCTCACTGGGCGCTCCACCTCTGGGATCTTGTTGTCGTTCACGAAAGGCTAAAATAGACAGACAATTTTTTTTTTTTAAACAATGGAATAGAATGAAGAAAGGTAATTATATAAATATTGGAGTTAGGAATTTGCAGGTACCTTATCTGATGGCTTGCCCTCTCGTTTAGGAGGCACTGTTGTTTCTGTGGGAAGGAATCACATTTCAAGTTAGTAATTGTGACCAAAAAAAAGAGACACATTTTGTTGTGTGTGGACATAGCCAAGTATCTGTAATGACGCACCTCCGTCTCCAGATCCAGAGAGCTCTTCATCGTACAACAAGTCGTCGTCATCATCCTCGTCGTCTGAGAAGCCGAAGTCTGATCCGTTCTGTGAGTCTCCGGATGACTCGAGGTCGGCCGGATGCGTGGACAGAGCCACCATCTGTGTCGTCTTCATAGGCATCCATGTCTCGGTCTCCCTCACCTGCTGGGACACAATCACAACAGAGGTCAGAGAAACGCACCAACACATTTATGTTTCATACAATGCAAGCCATATCAGAGCACAGAGTGAATCAAAACCACATCATCACGACGCCGACCAGACATCAGCAAGAGCTTACATGCTACTCCAAACCATACATTTGGTGAAAATAAAACTCTTATATTGCCTTCATTGGACTGTTTAGGCATATAAACAGGGCAGCAGAGGAGAAAAACACTCATTACAGACCCCAATTGCACAGTAGTTATATGGCCCAAGACATCCGGAAATTCAGTCACAACTAAACCTATATATTACCAACCCAAAGGCACTCTCATCAAGTATTTTAAGAACACAACATGCTTGTTTAAACTGCTTTAAAGCGACAGATTTCTACTAATTCACTGAAAAACAAAATGCCAGACGATCGGCCCCAAATGCACACTGGGCCGCTTTCACTAGCCTTGATATCATACACTGAGACACAACAAGAGCCGAGGAGAAGAAAGCAAGGCCTAAATTAGCTGGAGCCAGTCGTTGCCGCGGCTACTGTGACAATTGTCTCTGCGGGAAGTTCCTGGACGCAGAGAATTATGGCTACAAAACACTTACAAATGCTATGTCACGCAGAATCAGGTACAATAAAAGTGGGGTTCTCTTTGGGCTGCACAATATATTACACATGTATCGTTATCGCAATATTGTCGTAATCGCAATATTGTTGCTAATGTTTTAGCAAAGAATCGCCGCAATAACGTTAACATCAATTTAATAAACTTGAAATGTCCTGGTTTGGACCTAGTTCATTCTGCTTAATCCTGGCTTTAATATGAATTTAGCTCTTGCTTTAACAAATGGAAGTTAGTCTTGATCTTCCTTACATATTCTTATTCACTTTTTTTGTCATATCATTATTGCAATATTAAACATAATTGTAGCATAATGTACTTTTTTCCCGATATCCTTAGTTTGCCTCTGTCGGCCTGTAAATCAAATGAAAAAAGTGGACAGAATAAAGAGATAAATTATTGCTCCACTAACAACAATTTTTCACCCCATTGACTTAAATAGAACCAGGCTCAGCAGTAGTAGAAAGTCATGTGACCCCCTACCAGCCATGTGTTAGTTCTTGTTCCAAACCAGAAAAATTGTGGAATGTTACTGATCCATCAATCACCTATTAAAGGAGTGATAAATGAACAAATGGACTTCACACAAAAACTCTGTGTCAGTCTATGGAAAAAACTAGACTACATTTACTCACATCTTAGTGTAAAAAGTTACTATCCTTTTTAGTAAATTCAGATCTCCCAAACTGACAATTAATAAATTCCGATGTCAAAAGTTATGGGGGTTAACAGCTAGTTATTTAAGCTCTACATCAAAGACAGCCGGCTGACCTTTTGTCCAGGGACTGTAACCACCGTGACACTGCTGCTTGTTAAGACGGTGACTCAGCGACCGGTAGGAGCCGACTCATCTGCCCCTGAGATTAAAAGTGCAGACCGAGACTTGTGGGTGACAAAAGTTATCTGCGTGTGGGCCCGCTGATAAAGACTAGCCCCAACTGTCAGTCTAATCACTGTGAAACTTCGCATAATGAAGAGCCACGCGGAGCTCCTTTAATCACATTAGCACACTTAATTTCATTGACCATTTGCTCGGTAAGCGGTGTGAATGGGATTAAAACGCAGTGTGTACAGGACAGACACACACAGGCACTAATCAGCGTTACACTAAGCACAGGCTCGTGGAGGTGAGACGAGGTGAGAAAAGCTTAAGGCCAGCTTCTTTTGTTTGCGCTGTGGATCATGTCGAGTCACTAATGGGATTCACCCTCCATCAATCAGTACAGTATAAGCAGCCAGTGAAAGAAATAATTGAAAGCCTGTTATTTTTTCAGACTCAGAATTTAAATATACAAAGAAGTTATAGCCAGTCACACAGTGGTAACATTGGTAACATTGATATTCCCTGAAAATGTTTAAAGTTAACTTTTTGTTAAAATTGTGTGGCTAATATTTTACTTTAAGTAGATGTTGCATGATTTGATGATTTTAATTCATGTCATCTGTTATATAATTATATTATAAATTGTACTTATACATTATTTTGGGAGCAATACAGTAATTTTCTGAAGATGTGCAAGTTATTAGTTAGCCAAATGAATTAACAAGCTATATAAGCCAGTCTTGCACATAGACTTGAACATTGACACCCAGAAATACAGTACATCTATCTCACTTACTCTTTTGACCTTCCCAATATGGCTGCTACCAAGACAAATTCCAGCAACAACCAGCAACAGAATGAATTTCCCGTCAAAACTGTAGAACCACAGAAGTAGGACAACATCTTTTAACAACAATGGATCCACAGTAGTCCACCATGTTTCTGGCCTTCCCTAAAGGTGTCACATGATCCAACACCACCCCCCACGAAGGACACACATGACTGATACTTGGTACTGGTTGACCTATTAAAGCGAAACAAATCCTCTCTATGGGAAGTCATTCTCTTTTGATTGTGATTCTCATTTTATTCAATAAATATAGTTTTCATTTCCTTATTACCGAAGTAACTGATGTCACAAATAAGGCAACATAACATATTAAACAGAAACACTCCCTGGGTATTTCTCAGTAATCCTTCCTTTTACCCGAGAACGACCACAAATCACGTTGGAGTCTTGCCTGGGCATCCCACCACATCCCTGTTCACACACACCGCTCTGTTGACATCATGAGCTCACCTCATAATTACTTCCATCTGAGTCTTGTTAAAGGGGGTCTTAATTTTGAGGGTTAACTAGTGGCTGAGCTTGCCCGGGGCCTCCCAGCATTATGTGTGTTCTCAAATACTTGGCATAGTAACCAAGTGTGTTTGAAGGTAATCCTCTGCACCTCTTCTTAAGAAAAAAAAGGACCTTTTATGACCTTAAGGAGGGGAGGGAATGCCCTATTGTAACTGCACAACAAGAGTGGCCATTTTACTTTTACAAACTCCCATGATGTGATTCTTAGTTTGGGTCCTTAATAAACTTATTTTTGTATTCCACTCACTGTGTGTGGCTTTGATTTTCTCATGAAGAAACAGTTTGAAAAGCAATAAATCCTCCATTATGTGCTCATTTAAACTCTGCACATGGTCACAGTGTGTTCGAGAGTGTCCTTTCCTTAGAAAAAGTAATCCTTATAGCTGTAAAATGGTGACTACTGGCTCTTCATTCCTTGTTTCCAATCAGATGCAGGTTGACTGCTGCGGCAAGTTTCTACAAGCCTCCTGAGTCACATTGTAGGAATCACACACATTCAACACATGAAACTGATTCATCTGAGTCAGGCTTAGTCAACCAGCGTGAGTCATAGGCTTTTTACTTTTAGCTTTTACAGCACCCATGGGCACATTATCTTTGTAGTGGATATAAAAACAAATGTGCCTAAAAGGGGCATCAAAAAACCACCAGAGTTTTTATGCTCTTAACTTCATTGTCGATTAATTTTTCCTGTCAGTATCCAGTAGAGTCAACATACTTTTTGCTTACCCCTGACTGAGCTCAAAGAAGTCTTGTTAGCTCTACGCTGACTGAGGAGCTTTGAAAAAAACACAGCATACCGTCCTGAAGGTACACAGGGACTTGTCCTGACAGGTAAGGTTTGTATTCAGCAGGACAGACAGAGAAAGGGGATTTCTTTCAATCTGATGTTGGCAGTCTAGGAAAATAAGCCGTGCACTGTAGGATTGAACAATATATTGCCAATTTGTTGTCACATCGTTACACTTCTTGAACTGCATTAATATGATGGTTTTCCACGTGACAAACATTCACAGGCACCTCTGAATCAACCAAATGAAAAAGTCACCAATAAAAGTTAGTCCCATTATGTACTTGAATGCAATTCAGCTGACTGTGCCAAAAGGGGCTAAACAAATATTGAAGATTAAATATCATGCAGCCCTATGGCAACAACCCAAATCCAGCAGTCTTAAATTTAGCTCAAATAAAGTCTCAAAAAGTCTGAGGTCATGTTAATCTTGGTTTGCAAAACTACTCCACAGGCACACTCTGAACCAGCCATTATCTAAACCAGCCCGGACTGGTAAAGCGAAAGAACACAGGAGCCTGCAGCCGGTGCCAGAGCTGAGGTTATGCAACCGAGTCTGCATGAAAATCAGCCTCCTGGAGATTTTAATGGCCAACAAGGAGCGATCAGAGGGTCAAGAACTAGCTTTGATCGGCCTTCTGTGGATTAAGTCTTCATTTGACACAAACTCGAGAATTAAAATACATACAGTAATATTATCCAAGTCAAACATAACATGACACACGCCCTTATGGCAGTGTAATGTGAGCATAACAAACAGCCCTGGTGGGAGCAGCTCACTCTGGCTACGTGCTCGAAAGCATGCGGTTTAAAAGGGAGGTCACATAAACACAAAGGCTGCGAGAGTATCAAGAAAGAGTCAATACTGCTGATATGTTCTGAGTTTGGGAAAACATGAACAACATGTAGTGGTTTTAATGAGACTATGGAGTATTTTACAGCAAAATATCTTGGAAATCTTATATTAATGTTTTGAAATAAATGTATAAATGGCATGCCAAAGATTCCAATGTGTTGTACCACAGAGATATCGCAAAGTAGAAGCTTGATATGTAAATTTGGACCACTTGACTCAAGAGCTCACTCCAACTTAACCAGAGGTTCTTCTTGTTTTGGGCTTATTAGAATGAAAACACATATAATTAAGTCTTACAAATCACTAAGTGACCTGTAATTCAGAGTTCTGCGGTGTAGTGGCTTGACACTATGGGAATTTTGAAATGTCAGAACCAACAGTAGCATTATGTCTCATTTAGCCTCGTGGTGTTTGGTCAACTGTTTTATCAAGCAGCTGACCACATCCTCTGTCAGCCATTTTAAAAAAGCCACCTTTGCCTCATCAGGTCACCATTTTGTCCTCTTAAAAGTCATTCCAAACCTCATAAAATCTGCCTAATGTGAAGCAGCTGATAAGCAGCCAGGAGTGGAACACAGCCAAACCAAAGATTTTAGTTAACCACATGGATTTCAGGGATTTCCGCCTTGTACCATTAACAAACAACAACATACAATGTGCCAATGTTGCTGGAATGGAGTCGACCACTTTTTATTGACTTTTAAATAAAGAGTACTTCTGTTAATAATTTTAATCTGTGACAACCAAGACAATAATTTTACACCCCAGTTAGTTGTTACTAACTAAAAGTCAAGACACTAATTAAAACAAGACAATATTTGGAAACTTTTTTCAAGATAAATGGCAAAGAAAGCTAACAACCATGACACATTTGAGTCAAGGATGTGGTGGTAATTGTCTGGTTTTATCCTTGTTTATCTCCTGGAAGTCCTAAACCCTCCAGGCCCCGATTGTCCACATTCCCTGAAAGGCAGTCTGTCAAGCCAGCCGCCACCCAGCCTTTGGCTCTGTCCCTTCTTTTGAGACCAAACAATGCCAGTGGACGCCTCAAGAGCATATCAATGACCAAGGTAACGGCGGATAAGCCTGGAGCAGCCTCCCTTCATTAGCCTGCCCAAACAATCCCTCCATCTGCCAACACAGAGAGAGGCATCTGGTCCATTCACACAGCACCGTGGAGGAGGATCAAACTCTGAAAAGGAAGAAAAGGGACACCAGTGCGCAGGAATGTGCTTCCTTATTCTTTGTCATGTCTGCCATCTCTTGACCTCTTCCCAAAAGATGATTATTGTTGCCATCAAACCATTGTTTGGCTTTACAGATTTCTAGTTCAGAAACTATTATATATCTGAGATACCACTGATAACAGTATAATGCACTCAATTCATTGCAGCTTCTCTGGTTCCCCGTAGAATTGTAGCCTGTCCTCCATGGCGCTCCTCCTGCTGCCAGACGATACTCTAGCAGCGGGATTTGAACCGTGTCGACTGAGCTGCTGTGAGATGCACTTGTGACCCCTGACGCAACCCTGCCAAAGAATGAATACTCCTGTGAGACTTTACTACAAAGAGTTTTCAGGAGCTGGTGCAGTTTACGGTATGTGGATCCTTATGTGGGGGTCCATGTTGAGATCATTATGTTCCTCACCTTTACAGACGTCCTGGGTAAGACTGCTGGCAGTGTAGGCCTCATTTGCCCTCCCATAAACACCTGGTACAGAGCTGAAGGGTGAAATCCAAGCTTTGCTCTGACAGTCCACCTCTAGATTCCTTCTACCTACACTGTGTCTATCTTTAGCAGAGTTTCCAGCTACCAGCACCATGCGAGACTCTGTGGCAACAAAGCACGCAGTAGCTTTGATCCCAGCAGCTTACAGATGGACCACAGGCTTTAGAAAGTGTTGAATTTTAAACCTGGACAGTTGCAGCTGAACCAATCAAGGCAACTCTTTTTGTGAACGACAGACACTGCAGATTTTCTCCCAAGCTAGTTTTTGGGCATCTTATCTACTTTTCGTACGCCACTCTATTGGTCTTTTCCTTTATAATGATGAAGCCACACAAAATGGATACATTTTCATGATCACTAAATCCAGATCTGACATATAAATAAGCAGTCTGCCCCCAGCGAGTCGTGCCACGTTCTCGTACAGAAGTGATGCCGCTTTAATGTCTTCCCGTCTCTTGTGTTCCAACTCTTTGAAGTCAGTCCCTCGGGGAAGCGTATCACTGCCTTGGATCAAAGACATTGCAGCCAAATAGACTAAATGTACACTACTGGAGAGTTATTATCACCAACAGGATCGGCTTAAGGCTTAAAATGGCAGGAAAACAGGAAACATCCTCTTCACTAAATGCCAGCACACATGAATTATGCTGTAAACAGCCAAGATGTCCGGATGAATGAGGATGTCCTTCTATTAGAAGTGGAAAATTAGCCACAACAACTCTCATTCAGGGAACTTTAATGTCATTAGAGCCATAGTAAAAGGAACACAGAAGTAAAATGTTTGTGCGATAAAATAACTTCCCTATTATATAACACAGATTTTTCACACTTGAATCCACTCTAACCCTGAAACACCATATGAAGGCATAAGTGCTGCTACTGAGTGTGGCAAGCGAAGGAATGCATCTCTCAATTTGGGTCTGTTAAAAAGCCAAGACCTTGGCTCCGCAGAAAGCCACCACATTCCTATCTTCTCAAGAAACAAGCTAAGGCACTCGATGCACCCACACTATTAGGACCAAACTTTCAGGGGATGTGCTAATGTCATAACAAACAGCCCTGGTGGGAGCAAGATACAGCTTTCTCTAGAAAAGAATTAAATGTTGTTAAATTTGGGCACATTTGCGCCATCATGTCCTGTTAGATATAACTAATGATCATTTTTAAGCCAGTAGTAGTATTCCCATTGTAAAGACAAGCTGTTGGTAAATAACCCAATAAAGTAAGCAACTTTCAACCTATACTCAAAGATGTCTAAATATTTTAAAGGCTACAAAACAGAAGTAAAGCAGAGCTAATGGTGTAGATTTAAAAAGCTACAAGGCAGCCTGTGTTGTTTTGTTGACAATAGTCTTAGTGAGTGTGGTGCCCATGTGGGTTGGCTTACTAAGCCTTTGGTGGTCTACTGCACAGATGAAGACCTCACACACTGCTCCATACAGTAACAGGGGTGTAGAAAGTTGGTGTTCACACTGCAGGGCAAGGTGGGCCACATCAGTTAAAATTCTTGCGTACTGAGACACCAGTATATGATATTCTTGTCCTGAAGTCATCACAATGAAAACAAGATTATATTGTGTTAAGGTTTTGAATTATTGTTTTTGTTATCAGCTTTGTCATCTTCTGCAATTATAGCTACCATATTAAAAGGTAAGTATGACTGGGCCATTCACACTTTGTAACAAAAAAGTAGCTTTGGTGAATAGTAAAAGCAGTTAGATGCACAAATACATTAATACTGGGCCACATTTGCCTCCAAATACACACATACACATGAACAAACCACATCAAAGAGCCACTGCATTACTGAGACATTTGTCAGGAAGGATGTCTGAGTGAGGGGAAACCCTCAAACCACCCGAGGGCTCTCTATGATCTCTTGGGAATTATTCTGTCAAAGTTTGTACTGGAAATTACGAGAAATTATGAAAACACCGCCATGGGGAGGACTGTTCTAGAATCAATTCTTTAGTAGAATACTAAGCTTTTAAAACACTGATCAAATCAACTTGTGGCAAGCACTAATCTATGAACATTAGGATTGCTTGAAATTGTATTTGGTTGTTAAAATTCCCTGCTTGGGAAAAGTCACTTGTGTGCATCATCACTGACATTTGCTAGGAGCCTGGCTTGGGGCCTGGAACATCCATCTGATTTCTTATGACAGGGCGTCCTGGGACAGAGGGCTTCAGCCTGACATCAAACAGCCTTCCTCCAGGCTCGATGATACCTCTCCCCAATGGAAACACAACGGCGCTCATATTCCATCTTCTCTATGTCCTGACTATCGCACCACAAAGCCACAACAGCCTTTCTTTGGCAGAGTGGGGGAGGTGAAAGTGAAGAAACTGGTCTGGTAGCTTTAGCTTGTGCGCATGCTTTTCAACTTACTCACATTATTTTGCTGCAAGGGGTCAAAAATGGTTGAACACACCTGCAGTTTCTTGTAAATCTAGCTCAGTCCTAGAAATGTTTTGCCGAAGTGATATAACAACACAGCGGGGATTTAATGGTTGACTTCTGCCCCAAATGCATTCATATAGTTCCTGTTACAAGTGCCAGAGTATGTGGCGGTCGGGACGGGTGGAGGCAGGGGGGAATCAGATTCTCGACTGCACTCCATCCCAGGCAGGAAGGACAAAAAACCTCCTCTCTCCGTGCCAACATTCCATGGCCCAAAGGGATTTTATAGACCAGCGGACAGCAATGCAGGAACCATTATTACATCCTAGTGATACTATTTATCATGCTCCCCGGTTCCTCCCTCCTTCCCCGTGTTCTTTTCACTGCACAGGCATTCAGTGCACCCCATCATGCAAAAAAAGACAAAAAAAAACTTCCTTAAAAAAGCCAAGCTCATTCTCGTGCAAATGATTGAAGGGGGGCTAAACCAGTCACATTCCAACAAGATGCGACAAATGGACTCACACCCCAAGGCTCCAAAGGCAACAAGCTGAGGTTTGGTAGTAGCAACATGGATTAACTCCAAAGGAAAGAGGATTTCTTTTTGCCCTGATTAACCACTTTAACTGGCAACACCGGCACATTTTGTAAATTAAGCTGACTTGTTTTCCTTTAATATTGTATATTGTAGAATACTATCAATCATATCAAACTATATTTTTTGTTTTAGGTCGAAAAAGCAAAGACTGCTCTGAATTTTATCCAGCCTTAACATTACTACAGCATGACACAAACCTTAAGGTTGCCTTAAAAAAAAAAAAAAAAAAAAGTTCCACCGTCAGCAAAATAAGCTGGACATTGAATGGAACAATACTATGTCTTGGGGCTCAAGGAACTTTTAGTAATGATAAAAACATTCCAATCATGCCTAGGACTCCCCAAAATCTCCTCTGTATTCAAAGCGTGGCCTTTTGTCAGGTAGCGCAACATTGTTATCGATTAGCTGTGAACGCCAAACCCGCATTCCAATAATGACCTTAGTGGGTAGTGAAAAGAAAAGGCTGGGAAGAGGGAGGGAGGTGAACAGACGGATTGTCATAGCTCAGAGACTAAGTATCCATCAAAGGAAAGTGATGCAAAAAGGGATAAAAGGGAAAAACGGCCACCAAAGCCTACCTCGGAATGACAATTGATCAGAGAAAAGCAATAGAAAGTGGTCAAAGAGACTAAAGAGTAAAGAATTTGGAGGTCTAAAAAGAAGCATATTTGAGTCAAAGGTGTGTCCATTTTAGGCTAGTTTGCAATCATCTAACAGAGTGTCTCTTATGAAAAGGCCCCAGGGCCCTATAGAGATCCCTCCAAGTGTGCAAAATCCCTCAGAGGGCCGGTCAAGGTCACAAGAGGTCACATTCCTGAGGGGAAATCAAAAAAAAGAGGCATGGGAGAAAAGACGGACAACATGATGAGGCAGAGTGAGCAAGCAGAAGCGCTACATTGCTTTGAGGAATGTAACAGATTGTAAAGTCAGTGTCTGTTCCGCTGATGGCCATTGGCTTGTGACAGGAACAAGGAGAGAAGTATTGCCCCAAGGCAGACTTCAATCCAGGATTAGTGTCACGAGTCTTAGCCACGGACATCAGGTGAGAATTTCAATGTGTCACAGTGGATCTCTCCGCGGCACGTGATCTCTTTTATTATCTTTTAAATCTATCCTGAAATGTCAACACTGAGATCTATTTGTTGACAAGCTGCCATGCCTAAATTAACTGGTAAAGTCAGTGTGTCACTGCTCCTTGCCTTTTCACACCACTTGTAGTAAGCAACTGGCACTGACTGGGGGTAGGGTGCATGTGTTTGAATGTGGGTGGCATCAGGGTAGCATAAACAACAGCTATACACAGCCAGAAATCTGTCGGACATAGAGCTAAGGTGAATAATTTCCATTAGTAAAGCTGAAAGATATGACATTGTATATTATTAAGAGGGGAAAAAATCTGTGCATACCATGATTTCTATTAACTTTGACACAATTCAGTCTGATAAAACATAAATCAGAATTTATTGTCATTTTGTCTGCAATAGGTCATATGTCAATCTATTTTCATTTGCCTAAAACAGAAAAATTCCTATACTGGCTGGTCATATTGGCCCATTTTAATCATACTCTATATGCTGACAAAGTACAAGTGAGAAAAAACATTAAGCAGGACAAACATATCAGGACATAAACAGTGGGGGAAAAAACAGTAACAAAAGGTTGACTGTTTGACAAAGCAAAATAAATGAAATGTGAGAAGGGAACACCCTAAGAATAATCACGCTCCCTGATTTGTAAAGTACACACATGGAAAACCTTCAGCGCCTTGTGAAATAACATTCATAAATGTCAGACACTTCCAGTTCAGTGACTCTCCTCAGTACACACATTCTTTAGTTGTTAAGTCACCTTTTCACAGTGAGACTATATCATTCCACTGATTCTGTAAAATTTTATGTACACATATTGCCCAGCAGCAATGTTGTTTCAAGCATTACCAATAATCACTGAGAAAGTAGATAACAAAATTAAAAAGAAGGAATACAGAGAAGCCTGTTAATAAACGCATGAAACCTTTGCCAAGGGTGATCGATCAAAAAGAGCCAGAAAAGAGGTAAAAAGAGGGGAGCACATGACCCTGTGATTGCCCCATCAGAGGAAGAAAAGTCACTTGAGTGAGTCGCCAGCTTCCCCCATCTGGGCCCCATACGGGATAACAGCGGCAAGCTACAGATGCCTGTCCCTCTACTTTACCAACACACAGCCACAGGACCCTGAAGTGTAGCCAGGAAGCTAACTGGCTAACAACACCTAGCAAATTCACCTGAATCACTGTGGACAACAAAAACAAGTCTCTTCATTAGTTTGTAGGCTGAAAAGTCGCTGGGAAGCACATGTGAAGTTCAATCAAAGCTATTGGAGTCGTGTAACAAGCTAATCCCCACACGCCAAACAAGTAGCCTCTTGAGGCTAGCACGCCAACGAGAAATAGTTCAAAGGTTTTCGGAGTTGAATTAAATGTAAGAAATGTTCAGTAAACAACTTACCGACTCTGAAAAAGCAGCGGCGGATAAAATCAACACGATGAATAGCTTCAACATGGTTGTCCTTCTAGCAGGCAAAGTCTTGAAAGAGTAAAAAAACAGAACTGCGTGGCACGTTACTTTGAACAACTCTTGTTTAAATCTCAGTGTCTTAAGGCACGGTTGGTTCACAAAACCCTTTTGTGTTCAAATATAGTCCAGAAAGGTACAAGTTGTTCAGTAGCCGTCCACCTTATCACCTTGACTGTCTTGTTAAAGGAGGAGCGGGACTCTCTTCTCACTACGCTTACAGGTCTACTTCACTGAAACTACAGAGATTGATCTTGCTCTATATTTCGGACATCCAACCCCCTCCTCCTCTTTCCCTCCCCTCCCAACTCTCGACCAATCACCGATGAGGTTGGTCCGACTGTGACGCCATTACGTTTACGGGAACCGGTTACGTTCAACAGGTTCCTATGGTTACTCCACAGGAATACGCCATCTGATTTACATAGCACATTGATTCTGACAAAACAGTGTTAAAGTTCTGAATTAGCAGGCTGCTTGGCGGTATTATTGTGCCAATATTACTCTATTTAAAAACGTAAAGTAGACCTCCGTGTTTTATAAAGCCTTATTCTTATAATATAGCCGAAACAAAAAGCACAAGACATGTTTTTATGTTTTGCTGTAGCTATATTATTTAGGCTAGCCCATAATATTACAGTTTACGCAGCCTAGCCTTCTTACTCACTGAAAACTATTGTTCCACTTACATTATAAGTTTTTGTTTTGTTTTTACTAGAAAAAGTAGCCTACTGAAAGACTACTGAATAATTTACGACCAGTACGTGATAAGCACTCACCAGCCTTGCCATGATAATGACATTTCAATAGCATCTTAATAGTTTGCTGCCATTAATTAGCCATGATGAAAGCGTAGGAAGAAAGCCTAGTAATTGGTCATTAACGCCCGGCCTATACAGTGTGCTAATAATCTGGTGTTAGTCCTATGTTATCTAACACAGACATAATTCCTTATTAATTACCACATAGCTGTTGTATCAAACCAGTTAATAAAATAAAATGCTTTAACATAATTTGGGGAGGGGGGCTACCAGAATGAAACGGCCTCAGAAGTTAGGCGACAGGAACCAGGAAATCAGCTCCACTTACATCATAAGTTGGACTCATCTTGCCTTGTTTTGGTGTGGAATTTCGTGAATCGGGAATTACAACTTTCCCTGCGGAGTTTTTCTGCTGCTTCATGGAAACGTTTGTAGTGACGTCGTCTTCCGGTAAAAGTCCCTCCCTCGGTCCGCCCTCACCTTCTCTCTTCGGTTCCAAAAACGGTTATTTTCCCATCGCATTTTCGTTTTCCAGAAGTGGCTCTGTCTCGAAATCCAGCGCTGCTGTAATGGTTTCAAGTTCTGCCTACGTGTTAACATCGACCATTTCACTTTTCTTCAGCTCTGGTTTGAACGCGGGTTTAATCCTGGGCTTAGTCACTTCTTGTATTAGCCATTTCGCCAAAATGCACTATAGGTAATCACTTGATGGGTGTAGCCCATACATCTTATATGGAAGCTTGTTATTCAGAAAAGCCTATAATTACTTTATGTAGGCATATGTATAGGCCTACTAGGGTTGCACTTCTCTACTCAGTTTTATTCCACTAAAAATGGCGTTTTGAAATGAAGTTTATTTATTATATAAATACCAAACCTGAAGCATAACTAACTGCTTTTTTCTCTAAGACCTGGCCTGCTGAATATGATTTGATTAAGTGATTAGATAAGAAACAAACAAAAAAAAAAAACCCACTACATTACATTATCTGATGATGTTTTTTATGTGTTTTTTAACTCAGTCCTTCCTGGATGTGATTTCCTCTGACAACACTTTCCTTAAAGCAGTAGACTCTTTGATTACTCCAGGAAAAGTTTAAGATTAAAAAAGTGGAATGGCAGGTTCACTTGATGGCGTGTGAAACTTTATATTGCCTATTTTACTGACAGCTGGACTCCTTTTGTTTATGCAGCCTCATTACAAGGGGACTTTGCTTTGCAGCTTTTGTTTTTACAATGTCATTACAAGTAGCTACTCGTCAAAGAGTGACTATGGAACAGTCTTAACTCGAACAGAGAAAGAACTGTGGCTCTTCTCATAATGAACTAAAGAGCGGATATTCAAAAATCTGTAAGTCAGTGTCTCCTTAAAAAACATAAACACCAACAAACAACAAGAAACATCTTTTGTCTCATATGGATACACTCTCATTAGTGTTTGAGGTGTGTGATACAAATCTATGTCCAGTTCTTATCTTATAATGTAAATATACTACTGGTTGTAAGCCAGAATGTGGGAATTTCCATTTAATTTTCTCTTTCCCCATTAAGGAGCTGAGAAACACACAGATAAAAACACGGCATCAGAAAAAGTGGACTGGGGAAAACCCAACCCAGACTTATTGTCATAAGACAGGTAGTGTTGCCTGACAGATGATGCAACTTTACTTTTTCCAACAGCATAATCTTTTGAAAATGTGTGCCAATAATACACAATGTTTATTTGCTTAAATAAATAATTCAGATCAGGTTTGTGAGGCAAGGTGAGGTTCGTTCTAAAAGCTGGAGGTGAATCATTTTCAAAGAGGAAGTCAAATTTTCCAGATTTACATGACGTTGAAAGAAGTACTTTCCCCAGCTACGTTGTATTGTATTCGAAAATTGTTTTCCTTTCATTTCATCATCGTCACTAGAAGTAACAGCTCGTGTGACTGAAGTAGGTTTTTATGTGTGGGCGTGGTGATGCAACAGGCCTTTGATACAGCACTCTAGGTATTTACCACTGATCTGATGTTGAGGGAGATAATGAGAAACAACAGAAGAATAGAGGCTTTCATCTGAGTTGTAAGCATTTTGTTTTCGTTGTGTAATGTTATAGGATTTATGAGCCAGGTTAGCAACTTGTATGAACGCAAATGGCAACTGATTTTGCTGTCAGGACAAACCTCATATCGTAACATCTCACTTTTTTTTTAATTTTTATTCTGTTGGTGGTGCTGCATTAAAAAAGTTTTACAATCACTCAGTGGACAATCTGGTATTATGGCTGTGTCTTCTTAACTTTCATTAATAAACCATTCAGTACACTGTGTAGAACTTACTAATGTGGCAAAAGAGTGTACTTAAGAAAAACTAGAGCTGTTTCCATCCCAAAGCCGGTGTGGTATCAGAAAAATTGCAGTATCCTCTTCAATATTACCACAATTAATTAACTCAAGACAGTGTGAGTTTTTCTATGATGACAAAAGCTAAGTAAAATGCAAGTAATGCTCTGCTGAGGTTTTAAGACACTCAAAACAATTTAATACGATGAATCGGATAAAATCTGGAAAATCTGTTTTGGTAAGCATTAATTTGTAAGCACCTACACTTGTACTCATGTTAATGTATTGGGACACCCATTATAGACAGCTACATTACCTGATATTTTCATCCGTCTCATTTGTCTCATTATGTAAACTCGCATATCCAGTGATGAAATAGACACTTTATCATCACTAGTCATTACTTCCTTGTTGGCATAGGTGTAGACCAATGGGAATGTCCCTTATTCAAGAGCAAGCCTAGATCAGTGGTTTCAAACTCAAATTGGTGAGGGGCCAAAAAAGTTAATAAGAATCTATCAGGGGCCGAAGATGGTGATATTTGGAAGCTTTTATTTACATTTTGGAAACTGGTTTTGATTTTCGATTTTAACAAGATTGAGTCACATTTCAACAAGTTTTAGTCAGATTTCCACAAGTTTTAGATGGATTTAAACAGGTTTTAGTCAGATTTGAACAGGCTTTAGTTGGATTTCAACATATTTTAGATGGATTTCAACAGGTTTTGGTTGAATTTGAACAGGTTTTAGTTACTTATCTTTGTAGCAAAAATCAAATCCATCTAAAACATGCTCATATCACCTTCTAAATGTATCAAAGGGCCACATGAAAAATTGCAAAGGGCCTTGAGTTTGACATGTGTGGCCTAGATTATGTCTTTTTTTTCCACAGATGATTCCTACTACCCCATGCTATTAGATAATTCAGGTCATTTCTCTTTAAAAAAGAAAAAAAAAGTGCCTACTAACTCGAAAGGACAGTATTTCAGGCTGCTTTAAAACATTTTTCTATAAACGCTCTCTGACTAGTTATTTTCACTCAGATTATCTAGTCACGTACTTACTCTTTTACTGTTTATTAGCAGTCCTGTGACCTCAACAACCATCACTTCAAATATAGTCAAAAAGACTTAAACACATTCAATTTTACCAACTTATTATTAGTTAGCAAAAAGAAAATAGGTACGGGTATTGAAAAGAGCTGTAAATACCCTACAGGAGTACTTGGATCAAGGCACACTCTATTTGTCTCTTTAGCAGCACTCAGATCAGATTTGTGGCTCCCATCTGAGACCAATACACGCTCTTATTGTATACGATATATTCACAGACATTTGAAACAGTAGCCATGGAGTTAAAACGGGATCTTAAGGCCTGGATGAGAGAACTTGTTGAAAGAAGCGAGTGTCAAATATGAGCCTCTTCTCCTTTTGCACATCATATATATATCAGTGACCTTTTAAAATGTTACGTGCTGCAGGAGAAATGAAAGACAGAAAGTCCATACACTCATGACTAAGTGAAAGTGTGAGGAGAACAAAAACCACAACGCACTGGAAAGTTGAACTGAAAGGTTATCAGTCATGGGGATTTCACTTGATTTAAATGGCAGAGGAAGTGAAAAAGAGAACTTCCAGTGCAGAAATGACAAAGAACAAGAAATGAGATAATTATTGTAGCATTAAGTGGTAAATTGACATGCAAATGATTTTGTATGAATAAGGAATTGAATCTGAACTGAACTGAATGGTTAGTCACGCATGTCACTGAGGGCTTTTGAATGTAGACTTAATGAGGTTTTGGAGTCGTACTAGGGCTGTATGACCAAAAGATTATGGACATTAAGTTTGAATACATGCCTTTTTGGATACTGGCAGTAAACAAAATAATAAACAAAAACATAAGAAGTTATAGAAATAAAGAGCATTAAAAAAATTATATACGATATGTATTTTTGGCAGAAACAATACATAACAATCTCATGGTATTAACTAAACACATGTACAGTGTTATTGTGCTTTCTGGAAAATAATGTTTAGCTTAAGCTGGTGCTCTGACGCCCTCTACTGGTGATATAGAGACATGACAAACACTTTAACCTCCTGCTCCAAAATCTTACTACACAATGCAAGGTCAGCAATTTTTTGTATAAATTCAAAAAACATTTATGCTTTATGAAGATATTAAACAGCCCTGGTAATGAGAAAGGGATGCAGGTCTTTATTTAGATGACAGTTAAAAGGGTAAACTGCTACCAAAATGTACTGGGAAAGTCCACAAATGTGTTTTCCTCTTTGGTTATGTGATGTATGAACATAAAACTTAAATAGATATGATGAACCAGCTTATACTGTGGCCTACAATGCATTATAGAAGTGACAATGAAGTAAATGTAGCGTTATTATTTGGGGATGTTAATGCATCATAAGAAGCCCAGGAAAATAATACGTGCTGGAGGTATTTGGTGAATGAACGAAAAAATGGTCAGACTATATGGTTCACAATCTACCAAACCTGAACTGTAGATGGCGTGCTATACCCACATTTACTTTACACTTCAGCCTGTGACATCAAACTTCAGTTAAAAATACAAAACAAACTTATGCCTTGAATTATGCCTTGTTTACAATTAGCAGATGGAGCATGACTGCTAAAGGGCTAAGTATTTTGGTACTGCTCTTCAGCTGTATCTTTTTTTTTACTTTACCTGATAACATTTGCATAAAGTCTTTCTATAATGCCAATGTGCATTTTAATTTTTTTGTGTCATCTCAACAGGCAGATCTCAGATAAACAGTTTTGGATGAAGAAACACAAATCATAAAAACCATTTGTGTATGTCTCTGGTCCTCCACAAGATGTTATATGGTAAATCTGTTATATGGCAAATTCAGCATAACACTGAAGCTTGTAGTCTTTAGCTTGTGTGATAATGCATGAATAAATAGAATGGTTTAATATATAGCTACTTGCTAATATCTTCTACCCACTCACAGACAGCACACACATAGTCAGAAGTCTTGCTTACGCAGAAATAGTGATTTTTGGTGGACAATGTGCAGTGCTCATGTTATGTCATGTTACAAATACGAAAACATAACTTAGATTTAAAAAAGTTTCTTTACAAGGTAGCCACTATAGTATATTTTGAGATTATTCAGTGTTTACTGAAGCAGGGCAGGACATCAACATTAATTCCATTACGCTATACTGAATGACATTTGGATAGATGATGTTAAAAAAACACAAATTTAATGAAAATTTACTTATTCAATTTAATTTTTTTTGTAATATATATTGAGCATGAGCAACCAGCTGCTGAATTGGAGTCAATAATACAATACAGTGATTGAGCAGTACTTAGCTCTTCCTCATGTGACTGAAGTGTGACCTCTGACCCGTGTATTTGTGGGGCAAACATGTCCTTTTAACATTCCCTGTCATTAGTCCCTTCAACATTTCCCCTAAATAGTTTGCTCAAGATACTAATTAGCCCCTAATTAACATCTGAATAATTAATCTTGTCTCACTTTTAACCCCTGAATGCCTCGGCAAATATGCCAACATACAACAGGTCTGCAGTGTGGCCCCCGGACACTGAACGTGAACACATGTATCGAGGGGCAAACCGCAGCCAGTTGTGCGTAACTCAACTCCCGGCTTTGCCAGAACAGATCCATCATCATTTACGCCCCGCTGAGCACTGTTTGTCTCGGCCCCCCCTTCTCCAGCCGCTAAAGGTCAGCACATAAGAGGCTGTTTAGTGGCTCTGAGGAACGTATGAAAGACCCGCCTTGATGGCCCGGCCAAGGAAATGAGCGTAAAATGAATGTCACATTGAAAATCAAAGGTGGGTAAGATAAATGAGCGAGGTGCTTGGAAATCACCTGGACCTGGAGAAAGAGGATGGGGTGGATAGATGGATGGAGTGAAGGGGAAGAAGGGAGGAGTAATTATTAGTGATTGAGCAGCTTCCCCCTGGTGTGATTCATTAGCAGTGAGCCGTTCACACACAATCTCGTCTCTGTTGGGACGTGCCGGAGCAGGGCACCTCTGGTTTATTTGACCATCTGAAATCTTAACAGTTAATACCTGTATATTTCCAGCATAATATTGTCTCTGGCAGAGAGTGCCAGAAAACGGATCCCCGTGAAAATAAACCAGTGCGTTGGCGTGCCAGGTAACAGGGCCATGTGCAGAGGGGAAGGGGGGGCGACAGGTGAAAGGGGGAAAAGGTGCAGCTGATGGAGCAGGAGTTGGAGAAAGATCCCAGTAAGTAAAGTGTTTAACAAATGCTCATGCAAATATAACTTTATAAGATGGAAATTGGAGGCGATTGTGTTCTTGATTTCCTGCATCCAGCTAATCATTTCCATCATTTCAAGGCCAGATTTTGTTTTTCCACACAACGACAGCAAATGTTTCTTGTCTGGGCCACTCCTGTTTCGGAGCTTGACATTTGGGAAACGCTGATGTAGATTACCGAAGCTGGAATATGGAAACAGCCACAGCTGACTGAGCGCAAGTTCACTGATCACAAACATGTTCATCCAGTGTAGATGAGTAAAAGTGGATTGGAACTGCAGCTGTCAACACAGGGGTCCTTTTTATAGTCAGCTGCTAAAAATATGGGTGATTTTTTTAGGGCTGCACGATACACACATGCTTCCTAGTAAAAAAAAAAAAAAAAAGGTTTGCAACAATATAAAGGTATTTCTTTCAACTTTCTGTCTTGATCCTGTGTTCTGGAGCACACTGAAGCCCCTGTGACTGTTACCTGTCACACTGTATAATTCAAGTCATTTACAACAAAACAGAGTGTGTTGTTGGATATGCTATGATCGAAAACAAAATCAGCAAGTTCATCTTCATTCAGTGATATTAGAGATAGTAAAAAACCTAACCTAAAGCTAATCATTAAAACAACTCTATGAAGAAAAGGTCTTTATTTAAGATTTAGTTGTTGCAATACTTCAAATGACCAGTGGATGTCATTTAAACATTTTATTGTCATTTTTTTAAACATTAGTAGCATTGCTAATGGCTAAAAACTGATAGTTGGTGACTACAATGAGCCAATAGTCCATACTGGTCCATGTTATTTTTTTTAATGCTGCAGTTTATAGAGCCAAAAACAAAACATGACAAAACGACAAAGGAAAAAAGTGTGTTTCTGTTGATCAAGGAGCCCAAACATCAAACGCAACAGAACTGACTCTTCATCCAGGTGTGGCTACATGATATTTTCTTGCAAATATCTATAGTCAATTCCACACTTCAGTGTCAAAGCAGCATCTACTGTACTTGTCATTACTCCCGGAGACACACGCTTCTATTATTTTATCCCTAAATGTAGATTAACGTTGGTTTAAATCTTTTCTATGGATCTTCTTGTTGCCTACATAAGTGCACACAGTCACCTGAACTGAAATGCCACGCTCAGCAGTCTTGAGTGAAGTGAGAAGCAGCCGTGCACTTTAGGCTTCAAATCACCTCTGGCCTGCGTCACATTTCCCTCTGCTTATCCTCTGTCAAAACACAGAAACACCTGCACATATACTAGCATTTTTCATCGTCATTTTACCCCGCACCGCCTTCCTGCAGTGCTTTCCACATTTCCCCCAGTTCCACAGTGCGTCAAAGAGAAGGGAGGGGGTCAGGGAAGGTGATAGGCTACAATCATCGCTCCCACCAGCGCCATCATCATCAGAAACACACACACAGGGGCATATAGTTTATCGGGAGCCAGCGTGGCTTTTTCATCTCCCTTGGGCCGGCAGACGTTTGGGAGGAGGAGAGCTTAAAGTCAACATTTCCAGGGTGAAGGTGAAAGAAGGCGCTGCAGCCGGTCCAAGCCGCAGGCACGTTAAGCAAACACCTGTGGCTCAGGTGGAAAAGCAAGGCCCCTCTGCCAGAGAACGGGCCCTTTCTCTCAGCATCAAACCCCTCAGCACACAGCCACTTGACACCACCGCAGCTTAAAGGTGAAAGATGTAATTTGCCTGGGGCTGGTAAAAGGCCGGGACAATCTGCAGCCGAGCAAGAACAAAGTGCAAACAGTGGACAGCGATGGGATAGAACAGGGATTCTTTAACTTTACTCACCAATAGCATCTCATAAAAGTATCACCTCCATGTACAGTAATGATAATGGACATAAAAGAGGTTTAAAGTGAGTTGAGTTCAATTTAAATACAGTTTAAGTGCTTCTTGTTGGATTTGAATGTGTTTAGGGCAGTTTTATGGTGTTTAAGTTGGTCTTTAAAAGGTTTTCATTGATTTTATTCGGACTTTAACAGGTTCCAAATGTTTTCAGTTTGACATTAATAGATTTTAACCTGTTTTGGCTGGACTTGAATTGCCTCAAATAGTTGTTTTTTTTTTTTTTTTGACAAAATAAAATGGATTATGATCAAAATGGGCTTTCTCTGTGTATTATTCACTGTTATTTTCAGATAGATTTTTGGACTGATGGCAAAAAGACAACTCCAAAGCTACATTTCTACTGAAGGTCAGCCAGGTTGTCCACATCATTTTTGTGATTGGCTGAAAACTTCTACATTTCATCATATCGTAATGTAACATTTTTCTCTCAAACACCGGCTCTTTGACCAAACGCTAACACCTCCATGAGTTTGGACTTAAGCCCTGGACTTTGAAGCTGGGGGTAACTTTAGAGTTTATTCAGGATCACGAAGCTGGTTCACTTTCTATCAAGGTCGACCTCTATGGAAACTTACACAGCTCAGTTCAGCTAAGTTCCAGATAGAAAGCAGAAACACGGCCCACTGACCAATCATATCAGCCATGGCAAATGAATCGGTGAAGCAGAGGGTGAAAAAAAAAAACTCTTGTGAGAAAAAGAGGGTGAAAAAGCGACAAATGCGACAAAAGTGAAGAGAGAGATACACTCAAGATGTGATCAAATATCACACTAAATGATATTTCGCTCTTATCCACTGATCAATAGCTGCTGTGGTAACAATTTAACATTTCCATTTAACAGTAAGACACCACACTCCTGTTTAGTTGCTAGTCTATATTTGGCATCCATGAGTCTAAATATATCTAGTCTGTCAATGAGTTTAGTGCAATCATGCTCACAGCTCTACAGAGAAACCCTAGCGTTATATGAAACACGTTGATGCATTTTAAAGTTGGTTTTGACTAACTGGGTACAAAAGACTCTCTGGCACAGCCTCAACTGTGTCCAACTAGTCTAAGACTGCGTGTATTTTTATTTTTAACTGTACATTTGGAGTTTTTTTAGGTCAAGGTCACACCCAGCATCACAAATCCCTCGGTAAACGTGACCCTAAGTGACAAAAGTGACTGCGTTGGCCGTGTCAGGAACATGTAAACTGCCTCTGACAGAGAGCAACAATCACTAAACTATTCCAGGAAACAAGTCAATCACAATGTATATACAACAACTCACATATTCCTTTGTAACATCAACAGAAAACACTGACGCAAATGCGGTCAGTCTGATTGGACACTTCGTCTCTCCCTCCCTAACCCTTTTTTTCCGACGGTGGATGAGAAAAAGTCACCATGTTCCGCGCTCGCTCCAAGGGTCACCACGAAGGGTTTATAGTTCACCGACCGTATCCAAACTTGTCACAGTTTCCATGTCGGAGCCACAGTCGCAGTCTTTCTCCTGCCGTGGCTCTCCGCACGTCCCTGGGGAAGGTTTTCTGTTAGCGATGATGAAACCAATAAACAGACTCGTGCAGTGATCCATATCACATTGTTTGGCCCACCTGCAACCTGTAAACCGGTTACCCTGGGTTGCATGTTCTCAATTTGTTCCATGCAGAGGCCTTGGGTGATACTAGCCTAAAGGGGGCACTGGAGGAGCAGCTGGTGGGAGCAGAGCTAGGGCGCAGTGAATGCAGCAGCTCCCTGGATGACTTTGGGTTGGGTCAATTAGAGAGCCCCTTGAAACCACAAGATAGAGAGCAGAGCCTCTGTCAGAGAGTGGGCCATATCAGGGCACAAGCAGGCCTCAGTGTTTAAAGTCTCATGTGTTTCAAGGAACTAAGACACTAACAAACAAAAACATCACAAATAAACCTACAGTTATATACGACTGTGTTAAAAAAAAAAGAAAAAAGTTGCCCAAAGTTGTTCCAATAGTTTGACAGACAAGGATTGAATCTAATATGCAAATGCTGAACTTGGCTGATTAAGTTAGATGTTAGCTAATAACATTCATCTAGGACTTTATGTCCGGTAGGTTTACTCAGCAACGTCATGACTGTTTTCCTGTCTAGCGTTTTCCTAAATGTTAGCCCTGCTATTGTCTGGTGGTTGTCCAAGGTGTCAAGCTTATAAAGGCTAGGCTCCAGCCCCTTCACAACCTGTAACAATAATTTAATGTTTAATGACAAAAAGAATACCTCATATAAGGTAAAGATAGGGCCAGTCGCAGGACCCTGTGGAACTCCATGGGAGAAGAGCTTTAAAGTAGATTTATATAATCAGTCAGTAAAATAAAATCAACTCCAACATTTTTTATTAATTCCACAGAAGGCTTTTGTGATAAAAAAAAGTAATGTATGACTGTCAGGTTAATAATCCCTTGATGTTTGTTCATAAAGTCACTTTAAGTAGCCATGATGTAACAAGACGACATCTTAGCGTCTCACTTGACTCTTTGATGAAAACCAACTATAACAGAGCAGCACCTGCTGAATATGGACACAGATTACATGCACACCATGGTAAACACACTCATATGCATGTATACAGTCCTAACTCAGAGCAGATGATACGAAGCTCAAGTTGATGTGAAGCAACCTGGAACAATGACTTTGATCCTAAAGGGACATTTCACCAAAACAAACTGTAAATGAGATGTAAACTGAGAAACCCTCTTCAGATGTCACTGACAATCATCCTCAACACAAAAGTATTTCTGTTAGTTCAGTGCCAGAACTACAGCATACATGAGAACGCCTCCTAACTCTAACAGAGGAATAGAAACAGAAACGCAAGGAATGAGCTGAAACTGGACTGAAATAGAAATAATATGATTACGTTGTTTTCTAATCAGCTCACTTGACATGTTAGTAATTATTTTCTATACCTGACAGACAATTTCAAAATAAAACCAAGCAACCAAAACAATAAACCGGATCTCTGCTTAACATCCCTGCTTTAAACAGTTTTGAACCTGACAATGTAAAATGTGCCTCCTGCAGCATTTAGATTCTTGTAATAGTTGTGAGTTCACAAAGTCACTAAAATCAATTGCACTCTTCACAACAATCTCTTGTGACCTGCTGCTTGTTCAATGTTGTGGTGGTACTGGAAGTTATACAGGGGTGACCATTTTATTGTTACAAATTTCAACAATGGTTAAACTGGCTCGACTAGACTAGAATAGACTGGTTAAAAGTACTGGCAGTTGGTTCATCCAATCACCAACCAGGTATTCATCTAAAGTAGTAGCTATTTGCAAACACTTTCTGTGTTGCTAAAAAAAACAATCTTGCTTTTAAAATTCACGTTATTGTCCGCACCATTGGACTAATCACAAATGGCTTGGGCTTTTGAGGTTTTAGTGATGCATCAAATTAGATTTGAATCCAAAACTTACTTTTAAAACATCACAAATGTGGAAATGGCAACTTTTAGATATTGATGGCAAAGACAGTAGCACTGTTGCCTCTCTGGAAGAAGGTCCGAAGTTTGATTCAGCATCATAATGAATGTGAAGTAGTAGTGCTAGTTTTAGTACTTATTTATCCAATAAATCAAAAGTATCTTGATATTTAACTAGCTTTTTTGCAGAAAACTGAAGGTGACTGCATTCACTTGAGTACCTTACCTTTCTCTGTGTATGTTCATAGGTTGTACCAAATGGAACACATGTGTAAGCTAAAGATTATGAGACCAAGCACAGAACCCTGTAGAACGTCATGGCTCCTAGTTAAATCATAATTAACATATTTGAAAAAAAATGCAAAGTAGGCAGTAAAAGACTGAAAAAATCTATCAAATCTTGTCATTTATACAGCCTAGGTCTGGCCATTTCTACAATTTTCACTGCGAAAGAGTTGCATAAGGTACAGCTTTAAGGTGTAAGAATTTGAGCCAGTGTCACACCAGACAGAAAGGGAAACTGTATTTATTTTTGGAAAGGTGGGAATAGGTGGGGGTTTCTCCACGAGGTCCAACAAAATATTAAATATACACAGCCAGAGACGAGAGCCATATTTCTAATGTTGACAAATTAACTCTTTGGCTGACGTTATAATTATAAAGTGTTTCCATTTAACACAATTTAACACTTACACTTCAAAATAACAGCACTCCCACGATTGTATAATATTATTCACACCACCAACACATCTGTCCTGCCATGCTTTAAACCTTCTATATTTCCTGCCTTCTAAACAAACATTGTCTTCTATGGTGTGATGCTTTATAAACACGGGCCGATCTCCACCAGGACCCACTGACAACAGGAGGTGTATCCAGGCGTCAGCTCAAAGTTATGGAAGAAGGCTGCTTGGTAACAAATTGACTCCTTTTTTTTATTGGTCTAACCTCAAGGCAGACGCTGTCTCCCTGTGCGGTTTTTGCAGTGCCACTCATCCTTGTCTGTCCAAACAGGAGCAGCACTGTCTACACACTGCACCCCTCACTCTCACTGAGCTATTATTGTCGTGGGGCAGAGCACATTGGCACATTCAGGCAAAGGCCACGTTAACACTGTGACTTTGGTTGTTTCTTAGCCTGTTAAAATGTAAAATCAGTGAACCCTAACCTAAAAATGCGGCTTTAGAAGTGTTATATTTATAATGAGGGCAGGGAGTCAGGATTATGCATAATTACACTTTGAAAGAGCCACAGTTTTGCCTGACAGGGTGGTTATGTAACATTTTGATTTGGATTTATGCTACAACAACATAAAAGTGGCCCTCACATTTTCATCGTGTCTTTGATGGATTTGGATTACCTATACTTAAACGCACTGCACCAAAATGAATCAAACGACAAGAAAGAACAAAGTGATGACAGCAAAGACAGAAAACTCAAACAAATTATTACCAACTGACCTTAACACTGAAACTGTGACGCCACCCATTTCATGACTTTTAAAAAATGGTTTTAATTTATTCTCCAGAGTATTTTGAGATTTATGGTATAAACTATGAAAAAGATGTGATGGTTTGTGTTGGAGAATTTTACGTCTATTTTACCTTTACAGTCTCCCTAACCTAAATCTATCTATTTATTATGTTATTTTCTCTTAATAAATAAATAGTGAACGCTTTTCTTCAAGTGAGTTACATCCCTTTTGATGTGCATTGTGTACAGACTATTAGGTTTTATAAACTTCTATGTTTTTTAGTGATTAAAGTCCTATGAAAGCATGCCCAGACTTGAATATTCAATAGTACTGCACATTGCTGACTGTTCAATGGTGGTAATAAACTTCAGAATCATCCAGAGTCTCTTCCAAGGTGGTCACAAACTCTCCATACAGTTTCTACATAAAAATGCTGAGAAAACAGTTACTTTAGGCATATTAGTACACTATTCATGCAATCCCATGTAGAGAATATAAACTATATTGCATATTTACACTTTTTTATTTGGAGAAACTGCCTTGTCAAAATGACCCCTTGTGGTTGTAGAGGTTTTTGTCAGTGGTTCTTGTGTTAACATAAACAAAATCTATGTACATGAAGATTTTAATCATATACTAAAATATATATAGTGTTGAAGATATGACATTTTGACTCTCATCCAAGGGTCTTCATCAATTAAAGAGCTACTGTTGTAGTACTTACCCATCTTCTAACCACTTTTTAAAAGTCTGAATCTTACTTAAGACACAAACTGATTTTAACTCAGTCTTGTCTCAGAAATAGATGTCTAGAAATACATCTAGAACAGCCAGGGCAACTAGTGGTTTATACGTCTCATGATTCTTCTTCATTTGATTTCAATTTAAGAAATCCTCTATCCATAATTACACATTGTTATAACAACATAAGAAATCATCTCTCTTACAACCTTCATGAGTTTTAACTGGACTTGGACCTTTTGGAATGTATTACTGTAATCTGGTGTCTCCTCTGTCTCCATTTTGGTATCTGTATCGGTACAGTCTTGGTCTTGACTCAATCTGGTCTTGGTTAGAACAGTTTGGACCTCAACAGTACCCATAGTATTGTATTCCCTAAGATCAGGTTTAACCCATGTGTGAGTGAAAGCTTCTTCTTCCTTCAAAAGGTCAGAGAAAGTCAAAAGGTTTACATTTGAAATTAGTCACATTTCTGTACAAATCCAAAAACCCAGTGTCTGCTGCTTCCAACACTTGGAATAGACCCTTCTTAAAAAACCTGACAGCACTACCTCATCTTTTCAAGTCTCGCCATTTGACTGTCCCGACGGAGAAAGATATTGAAAATAATCCACATTTAGTTTTTATCTTTTACAGACTATTTACATTTCGAGAAGTAAAAATGACAACTTATGACAGATTGTTGATAAGTGCGTCAGACTGAATCTTTCCAAATGTTATTAGCCAGAGTAAAAGTTTCTTTGGCGCTTTAAGGTCAAACTCAAAGATAATGTGTCCCTCCAGAGCAGCTCTTCACTTCAGAGCCTTGTTTGTCAGTTGGCTGCATCAGACGCCATGTGCTCTTGATGTCCTTGCTTTGACACAGGCCTGAAACTCTTGTTGCATGTCCCACTCGCACAAATGTCAACAACATTTGCTGCCATGCTTGTGGAAATACCTGGGTGGTGTTGCCACGCGAGCCAGAGTCACATACGGTTATTATTTGATTGTTCATGGAGAGCTGGCTTTCATGCTAACGGTTTTCTGAAGATAGTGGCTTCACTGGATGTGTTTCCTATTAAAGTGTGAGGTGTGTGGGCTTAGTGCTAAGACCCATTTATGCTCTATGTTAGTTATGGGTACAGACTGTGCTTTCTGACCGAATGTTGTACGTGGACCAATAATTTGTAAGACACACTGCTATACAATAGTGTATTTTCACTGGAACGATGCAGTAGGGTCGGGTTAGTACGGGTCAGTTTCCATTGTTAACAACAATGGGGTAAGAAGTGCTCCAAGTATGGTTCCAACAATGTGATGTGGTACGGTTATTAAAAGGTGGAGCTGAACTCTGCAGTCCAGTCTGGTGATGGGCGGATGGAGAATCCTTACTTGAGTGAAAAAATGCCAAAATTTTGACTTTGATCGAAAATAAAGTGAGCATTTCCTAATAATTCTTGTGTCAGAATTTAGTGTCATGACTCTCTTGCTGTACATTGCATTAATCCTTGGGGGTCCCTTCATTTTGTTCCATATATTATGTGTCAACATATTTTTTTCCAACCTATTTTTTCTAAATTTTACTTATGAATGTCAGCTTCAACATCTTAAATGCGAGTTTTTGCAATTAAGACTTGAGTCTTTGAAAATAAGTTGTTTAAAAAAGTAAAGTGTTTAAAAAAGAAAAAAAAAAACACAAAAAGTTGTCTATATATGGAAATTGGATTGGGTTATCTAAGCCAAGAGTCAAAAACGGAAAGCAACACTGATTAGGAACATTTTTTATTTAAAGTTGTTTGTAAATAATTTGCTTTAAGACATTGTCATAGCACTGTGTCAACATATTTTTTAATTTTATTTTATTTTTTATAAACGCCATTATTAACTTGAGTCCTCATCATACATAACAAATATTTATGAATTTTCTGAAATTTTAACCCCTTAAATGCCAGCTTTAGTGATTAAAGTCTCTTTATTTGTGTTATTATGAGAAAAACAAAACACAAAAAGTTGCCCCCCTCCATCCCTTATATGCAAATTTGACATTTTTCAGTCGTACCCTAAGGATGGTTGGATATGTGCTTGATGAGGCTGGACCGTCAGCCTTAAACAGAGCAGCCCATGGTCTACATGCATCCTTGAATGGGAAAGTTACTGGGTGAAAGCTATGAAGGGAAGAATCAGTGAGCTTTTAAGTCATCGATAGTCCAGCAACTTCATGAAGACAGCGCTTTATTGATGGGATGCTCAGTTAATACATTAGTAAATGCAGAACAGCGAGGTTTTCTTTCAGCTCAATCCAAATATAAAGCCACTAACCTCACTCTGCTCAATCCTTTTGACCAGCCCATGCCACTCCCATCCTTTATCTGCTTAGCTGAACTGTCTGGATCTTTTTCAGTTTATGTGTGATCCATGACAGGCTTGTATTATCCAATCTCTTCTGTTCATCCATCATGGCTTTGCACTGAGCTGTACAGTGAAGGACATTGAACCAGAAAAAAAGAAGAGAAAGTCCAATGAAGGGAAAGAGAAACACTGTACCAGAAGTTCAGCTCACGTTACAAACCACTAGAGACCTCAGCCGACTGCCAAACTCACAGAATTCGAACCCAAGCGTGCTGGCTGCTAATTACTCCGAAAAGCTAAAGCAAATTTATGACACTGAGCTGGCTCTCCTCGTGGCATCATAAATTAAAGCAGAAAAGAGCTATAGAATTAAAAGTACCCCGTCTCCTGGTAGGAAAAGAAACATGAGAACCAGTTTTAACAGGGGGCACTGTAGATCTTCACTGTAACGCTGGCCACGTACATGTAAACCTTTATTTATTCTCAATATGATTAAAAGCTTTTCCTTAAAATTCAGAACTGATCTTTTTTAAGTGTTGTACATCACACACTCCTTCCTGCAGCTTGGTTGATCTCAACAGCCACTGGCCACTCTGTATGACATAGTAGTCAGAGGATGGTCCATGTTGTTTGTTACAGAGTCCATCTTGATACTCATGCTGCGTTCTATTGTCCACATCCATCTAAAAACAGACACAAGACAGGTTTCCACTCTAAAGATGGTTATTAATTGTGCACTGTAAGTAATTCAAATGTTTTGTATGAATTAAATCATCGTAAAAAAGAAGCTTTTATGTATTATTGTTAAAATCAAACATTTAAATCTAAATTCAATTTATTTTACTACACAAAAGGAATTAAAATTTTAATTGAAATACAACTCAACTGTACATAATATTTTGGGGAAAAGTTAACAAAAAATAAAAATGACATTAGTAGTAAGAGTTACTATTTATTAATTAACTTATTATTAATTAATTTATTAACTTCTCGGTTTAACAATTCCATAAAATTTTACATTCTAAGCAACATTTAAAGTAAAATAAAGTCATTATTTTTAAAACTAAATGTAATTATTTACAGATAATTGTTATGGAATAAGTGTTTCTTTATAAACAATTGTCTTCACAAAGTGTCCAATTAGAATGTCTTTCTGTTGGTGTGAAAACATTGTAATTCAGAGTTCTGTGAGCATCCTGGGCTGGTGCTTTAGGGAGATACCTCTGGGCATCATTCTGAGATTCTGGTATTATAAAAACATATATACAAAAAGACTACAAGCAAAAAAAATTAAATCAGTGCGGTTCCAAGAAGTTATTCTGTGTGTGCAACTCAATTTTGATGCCTCCTTTAATTGTCCAGTCCATTCTATGTTTGTGTGTAACATTATATTTCCCTCACTTGACCTGACACATTTTGGTGTCTTTTGTTTGAAGAAACTGAAAGCTTAGAAAAACATCTCACTTCCACTGACATAATACTAAATCCTTGTTTGTTAGTTTGGGTTTGACTGTGTTTTAGAGAAAGTGAGCAGGAGGAGAATTATTGCTGTCAAATGACTTGGGACGACATGACGTCACGGGGTAATTAAAATTGCTTTTTGAAATCCCGTTTCCAATTCAGGTTTTGTTAGATGACTTTTTTCAAGCACCTGCAGCTTGGTGTGTGAGTGAATATTTTCACTGGACGCCGTTCAAACTTTGAGGGGAAAGAGAGAAAAAAACACGGAGGCAGCGGCATTACGCCATTCTTGCCTCTCTCTCTTTGAGAAAAAAGTGGGATTTAAAGAGGTTTCTGAGAGGATCTCCATCAGAATAGAGCAGTGGAGGGTTAACGGCGAGTCTTGAGCTAGGGTTACTTTTTCATCTCATCTTTACAAGACAAGCGTTTGGATCTGCGTCCTGTGCCACAGCCCGGCAGGATCTTTACGCAGCACTATGGTTCTTACAAATAAAGAGAAGACTTTGGATCCCCAGCAAATAAAAGTCAGTTATAGCCCACATCTTTGCTTTTACAGCCTCGCATATGTCTACAGCTCATGTCAGACACGGGAAACGCGTTTCATTCAGGACTTTACTGTCACAGCTCAGCGCAGAGAATGAACGGCTTCCACTCCATCGACCAGGTGAACTGATTCTCCACTGACTGCCTTTATTACAATGAGGGCCTGGCACAAAGGGCTTTAGGATGACACTTGTCAAGTTACTGCTGTTGAGCTGCTGGACTCTGCTGTACGCGCATCCGCTGCTCGCTTCACTCAGACCCATAGCGGGCAAAGCTTTGAAACCGTCCCCGCAGAGAATTACGCGCATCCAGGCAGCAGCAGGCCCCTCTCCAGGGGAGGCCAGTGTCGTTAGAGTCAAGTACAGCGCTTCTCTTGTTGGGACGCAGCCGAGGGACAGGCCAGCGGGGTTACTGGGGCGCCCCTGGATGGACAGAGCAGCCAGGACAGTGCAGCGGTCCGGGGGAGCTCCACAGAGAGAAACGACCGCTGCGCAGAGGTTTAATCATCAGCAGGCTCCTGCGGCTCAGCGCGCGGTCAGGTTCTCTAAAGCAGCCACAGAGCGGGACGCGCAGCACAAGCAGCCGCTGGTGGTCCCTCACGACTACATGCTGTCGCTTTACTGGTCACTGTCCAGTGGAGACGTGAACAGCAGCGCGCTGCACGAGGCGGGGTTGGCCAACACCATCACCAGCTTCGTAGATAAAGGACAAGGTAAACTTTTGTGCCAGATTAAACCATGTTAAACCATATTCCTTTAGAGAGATTATATTGTGCTAAAGTATAAACGCTTCAGAGAAAAATAAAAGGTACTGTATGTTCTACTTAATGTTGTGGTGGTTAGGTAAATAGTTTCTGAATATAATGCTATAACAAAATCTTTGTGTCATATGTGGGGCAACCCTTCTGGTTACAGTTTGAAAGGATAGCAGCCTTTGTATAACGGAGATTAGAGTCAGCAAAATATGATAAGTGCGCATCTAAACTGGAGAAATGACTAAACAAATCTTCCTCTTTCCTCTAACACAACATAAATGCTCATTTGAAAACTATAGTTATTAATACTGTATCACAGTGTAAATGAACTGTAATTTGATTTTGCACCACTAGATGGAGGATAGACTACTGTACCAGTTCACTCTGGCACAAACGAAAATGAAACTCGTTTTTATAGAAATGATTACTGCTTTTACTCTTGTATTTTTCTATGGAAACTACAATGGAAACTACAGTTTGCCCCAATAATTGTTGCAGGTCAAGAGCAGAGTGTGGTATTAGCTCCAGACTAGTTTTGGCAATTGAGGTTATAAACCTCAGACATATTCAGACGATTATGAGACGTGCCTTAAGTATGGTTTATACTTAATATCCTGAGAGTTATATTGAGCAGCACTTAATTCTCCAGCTTCAAACATGATGGAAAAGGGAGTGTTCAGGGGGCACAGAGAAGATGACTGAGGAACTAAAAGGTAGTGTGTAGATGTGAGGGAGGGGACCAGAGGTCAGACTTCAGCCTGGAGGTCAGTGAGAGACAGGGCAGTGCTGGAAACAGTGCTGTAAATTGTCTAAATGTAGACATGACTGTGTTGGACTGTCCATGAGGTAAGAGGAGGTGATAAAAAGCCAGCGCATCTGGAGGGAGTACGAGGGGTCAGCCCCAACACATACACAGGGAATGATGGGAAAAGAGAGGGCTCAATTGCTCATAGGAGTTGGCATGAACTTCAAAGCTGCAAGAAGCTGTTGTGAGCCCAAGAGTGAGCTATGATACACTCAAATGTCCCTGTAACATGTGGTCAGTCCAGGCTTTGTCTTGAACATGTGCTAAAAAAGTGGACAAACTTATGACGTCATCGAGTACTCATAATACACAGAAAGTGTCTATTCCAGCACTGAATACATCTGCTTACACAATTAACCCCCCCCCCAAAAAAGAAAACGTAAAAAGACTGACGGGAATCAAAGTGAAACGCAGATCAATATTGGCAATGGAATCAAGCAAAGCTGAACGAGGCAGAGATAATTGCGGGATCGCACCGGTCTGACACTGAACTCGGAGCTAAAAGTTTAAGGTGATCTCCATACTTTAGTTTGATGTTATACATTAGTATTTTTGTTGGGGCAATTTGGTCCAGTTGTACCTGTTTCATTGAAATAAAAGCAGGAAAGGTCATTATGCCGTTGTTGAGGGGTGAGGAGTGGGGTTGGAGACTGGGACGGAAGAAAATTTGGGGAAATGCATCTTGCAGTGACTGAAAAAACATTTCTTCCATTTCTCTTACACAGATTAACCTATGTATTGAAAATGTTCCTGCAGTGTATTGCATGTAAACTAATAATAATGACAAAAATGGCCTATCACAATGATCATTCTTGCTCTGATTTAAGAATATGTTGTCCTCAACTAATCCCACAGTCCATGAGTTCTACTGGCCTTTGCACATGAATGTAAAAGTGTGTGTGTGTGTGTGTGTGTGTGTGTGTGTGTGTGTGTGTGTGTGTGTGTGTGTGTGTGTGTGTGTGTGTGAGTGTGAGTGTGTCTTGGGAACACGTGTGTTTCCTGCCATCTGGTGAGCCATAGAAAGCACTGCAGTGATATACAACCTCAGGAGGGTAAATAAACACTCCTCACAGCCACAAGTAGGGTGGCCCCCTGTGTAATGTTATCTTTACGGTGTAAAGCTGTTTAAAACAATGTTTGAATGAGCAGAGTTTAATATTTCTGGTGTCGCTAAAGGTTTACTTTTCAGGCACTTAATGTACTTTTAATTTGGCCCTTATTTGTTTAGGGTGTCCTCAGCAAATCGCCGCTGACCTCGTCCACATGTGCAGCGGCTGAGGGAAGGTGTAACTGATAGCCTGACACCTCTTCCCCCTCACTGGCTCACATCAACTCACTTCCCCAGAGCTGTTCTTCCCTATGGTTCTAGCCATGGACTAACTTTGTAATTGCCACCAAATTAACGCCTTCTCATCTGAAGTTAGCTATCATCCAACACAGGATTCAGGTTATAGGCTGTTTGGAAATCTCAGTGTGCTTTAGTTTCCATCGAGCTAAGTCACATCAATGAAAATCTACATCAGTGGTGTCAAACTCAAATTGTTGATAGTAATTAAGAGTCCTTTCAGGGACCAAAGATTGTGATACTTGGGTATGTTTAAATGTATCATTTTCATTCGGGAGTTTTTCACGCATTTGAAAATTCACTTCAATTTGTGCCAATGTGCCCTCATTTTAAGCCTAATTTCGGCTCCTTGAAATGGTTACCTCTCTTTAGTGTCATTTTTAAAGTGGCTTAGTTCCCTGTATATATCTTTAGAATGATGTAGTGCCTTTGTCAGTGATTAATGTTTAAAGTCTTCAAAATATTACCTAATAAATTGTTGGAAGGCCAAATAAAACATGGCAAAGGGTCGCATTTGGCCCCTGGGCCTTGATTTTGACATGTCCAAGCTACATTTTCAGGACTAATTTTACAATACGCACTGGAAATGGGACAAACTAATCAACCTTAGTTAAAAGCAGTTACAAATTATTCTGTGACATGTTCAAAAATTAATTGAAAACTGAATATACAAATGCGTTTGACTCGGTTGGCGGCACTTTAGTTAAATAGAGTAAATAGTAACTTATATAGATGTGTTTTTATAATCACCATACCTGCTCAAGTGAAACAGTAGGACTGCAAAACTAGTCCTAGGTTTTAAGACCTATTCATCATCTCAATCTAATTTGTTTAAATTTAAAAAAAAAATCAATGTGTGGCTCATTTTAAATTAAAACAAGAAATGGGCACATATTTGGGTGGAACTAGAGATTATTGTGCAGAAAAGGTTATAATTCTGCCCATGTCTTGGGGGTTTGATTTGTGTCCTCTGCAGCAGATGCTGGTTAGCTGTCTTTGGTCAGTGAATATGTGCAGGTCTGTACTAACAGGCCTGTTTACACTTCGATGTGGTCTCCCAGTCTGGTTCTAATGTACTTTTCGATGCATGCTCGAGTCCTGGATGGGAAACCAGAGGGAATGACGTGAGAAGAGGTCCGGGGCGGCCGATCTGCTGTCTGTGTGCTTTTGTTGCAGTTAGTGCTGGATTCTATTTAGACGTGGAAGTCCACTGGTTTCCCTCACTGACACCGACTGAAAACATTTACTGTGGAACTGTAGTATATTTAACCTACACTGCAACTTCTAGGAGACCTTCTGTTCTATGGGGCAAACTGAAGGTTAAGAATTTGCATTATTTATCTTCACCTACCTCTTATCATGGGATCCTCAATTACCTCGGCCTCATTAAATATCTCTTGAATGTACTGACAATATTAATCCATAATATTTATCATATGTCTTTCTCTCTGTATAAGCAGATGTGTCCAGTGCTGGAATAGACACTTTCTCTGTGTTATCGGTGGCCATTACTTCCTTGTTGAGTAGCAGTGTAGACCAATTGGAGTGCCCCACCTTGTATGTGATCAAAGCTACCAAAATGTGCTAATCATTCTCACCTATTAAAATCCTTGATAATAAATACTAGATGATGTCTTAAGGTCTTGTTTTTCATTTTATTCATTAGATGAATAAAAAAGGTTTTCTCATTTACAAGAAAAAAATGAGGCGGATGAGGAGGGTACATCATGGACAACTGTCAATTACTCACAGGGCAAATACTTAGAGACATATTACCTAATGTATTACTGACAATCATTCATAAATATAGACTTTGTGCTGTATTGCTACTGTGTAACTGTTACTTAAAATTAAGCCATAAACCTTACTAACACACTTTTATTTTCCACCACAAGCAGTTTTACTCCAAGTTAAATAAAACAAATTCCTGGCCAGTTGTCATATTTCTTTTTCTATGTAAAGTATAAGTCTGGTCTTTGTGGATTTGAGTTGAATGGAGACAGCATAAACTGCTTCTGGATGCACTAAGATATGCAATCAATCAGAGAAATGAAGCATGTGACATAGGCATAGGTGGCAAAGATCCAAAATCCTCCATAAGTTAGATAAATGTAAATGGTTACAAATGGGATATCACAACCAGTTCACAGACAGCATTTAAATGGGTGAATGGGAAGGTTTTCAAAATGCTATACATTTACGCACTTTAGAAATGAAATATAACTGAAGTACCGGAAAGCCAACTCAGATCTTTGGACATAGATTGGTTTATCCAGAACCCCAATCCACGTCCTGCCGATCACGAAAAGCTCAGAAATCACCACAAACCACAAACCAGTATTTGGATTACTCTTAAATGTCAGTGTCTTATGTTTTTTTGGGCCCGGACCAAGCTTTTCTGGGACTTGCCAAAATGTCAAATAGCATCAAACCTTCTCCAAAATTAGTCTTATCTTTGGTAATCTGTAATAATAATTCCATCTGGATATGTGTGTGTGAAAATGAATGATTAAGATGAAAGCAAGCTTGATTTTGTGTGTTAGTCTATATGTATATATATATATCTATATATAAACACACTTTTTTCAAAAACTACAATTGTGCATTACATAGAAGGTATTTAGCACAAACACCTCACTGGTGCCGTCTAAATTACTTTGCATAATTTGGAGCATTTATTAACAATATATAATGTTTAAATATTGTTTTATTTTTCAAACATGTTTTTGTTCCAGTGTGCTTTTGCTATACTGGAAGTATGCTACAACCATCTACTGGAGGGAATAAATGAACTCTCCAGAGGTGTCTATTAGAACCACATTTAGAAAATACTGAGCTCTATCCATGAGTAAAGCTGGCTCTTCTTTCATCCGGTCCTGTTTGCACCTGCATTTTTAAATTTTATAGATTCCATTTATTCCTGGTAAAGCGTTCACCACCACATTGACCCATATTTATGTGTGTATATCACTGTCCTCCCTCACAGATGAGCGTGGGCCACAGCTCAGACGGCAGAGGTATTACTTCAACATCAGCTCCTTGGAACGAGACGGGCTCTTGGGGGCTGAGCTGCGCATCTTGAGGAAACACCTGTCTGACCCCCGCAAAGCCTCAATGGCAGCGCTGGGATCTACTGTTACCGACCGCGGGGGCTCGTCCGGGCCCTGCCTCAGACTCTACACCTGCGCTTCAGGTAAACAAAAGGCCATTCTGCTCCAGACCAAGACTGTGGATGATGTGGTTAGCAGAGGAGGACCTGGCAGCAAATGGGAAGTATTTGACATATGGAAAGTTTTCAAGGGTTTGAAACATCAGCAAAACGCACTCTCCCAACAGCTGTGCTTTGAACTTGAGGCGATGCAGTATCGAGCCGGTCGGCCCATGGACCTACGAACTCTGGGTTTTGCCCGTCCGGGAAGGAGCAACAAGGAAAAGGCTTTCTTATTAGCTTTTGGCAAAAGCAAAAAGAGGGACCTCTTTTACAATGAGATCAAAGCACGATCAGGCCATGACAATAAAACTGTCTATGAGTACCTCGTCACCCAAAGACGAATGCGACGAGCTCCGGCTTCAAGAGCAAATAAAAAGCCGCCCCAGCCCCAGCCCCAGCCCTTCCCCCAAAACCAGGTGATTAAGACTCAAACCAAGCGCTGCCACAAGAAACAGCTCCATGTGAACTTCAAGGAGATGGGCTGGGACGACTGGATCATTGCTCCTCTTGAGTATGAGGCCTTTCACTGCGATGGTGCCTGCGATTTCCCCATCCGCTCCCATCTTGAACCGACAAATCACGCTATCATTCAAACCCTGATGAATTCGATGGATCCATCATCTACACCACCCACTTGCTGTGTCCCGACCAAACTCAGCCCCATCAGTATACTGTACATCGACTCTGCCAATAACGTAGTGTACAAACAGTACGAGGACATGGTGGTGGAGTCATGTGGCTGCAGGTAGCAGGGGGGGTAAAAAAAACAACCCAGGAAAAAGACTCTTGATTTATTTTAATGTTTCATCAAACCACAGAGACATGGAATTTTAAGATTTTAGGGATAAAAATATAGATAAGAACCATCACATTTAAAGCAAGAAAAGCCCCTATCACCCAGTTACTTAAAAATTGTACATCATGGCTTTAAATCATTGGTCATACATTGGACAGGATCAAAGACAACCAATCTCAAAGTCATACGACCAACCACTGGCTTTGAAAAGGATCTGAAAGTCCAAAATAAATAAAAGTACTATAAATATTTCATATGCTAAAGAGACTTATCTTAAGCTCTCTGTTCTACGCCGAACCCATTTTGGTTTTCTCTTTTTTCTCAAGGCAGATCAGTGCAGTCAGGGTGATGCTTGTTTACAGTGTCTCTTCATGACCATGTGACTTCCAACATTCTTATACGAAGGAAGAAAGTGGATAGAAATTTAAGGTTTAGACATCTTTAAAGAAAGGTTGCATTTGCACTTTTTTTTTCATATAATCCCTGGTATCTTTTGCTTGAACGTGAAAGTTAAAATGTATTCAACAAATGTCATATTCATGATTATGTTCACATAAAATCTTTAAAACCCTACAAAGCACATGTCTGTCTCTTTGAAACGCCAATAAACAGTATATTTTTATTCTCTAAAAGGCTAAAATTCTATGTAGCAGTGGTTTGCAGAAGCATCACATTTGTTTTGGGACTCTGCGTTGAACAAAGTATGAAAAGTAAAAAAAGGACACTGAACTGGAAAGAAATGAATGTTAAGTGTTGCAACAGACATTACTCATCACACTTAAGAGGACTATCAGACTGCATACCAGAGACTCTTAAAGGCTGAACCAAGGAAGATAAACTCACATGGTTGTGTTTAACACCCAAGAAATATTTGGCAAAACTGTAAAAAAAAAAAAAAAAAAAAAAAAAGTTTTGTTATATTTTATTGTTGGCTTTTATTTCTGTCTTTGGTGTAAAAAGTTTACCTGTAACATAAATGCTATCATTGAATTATACTCAAACTGCCCTTTCTCAGCACTTATCCGCCGTTGTGCCTTTTACATTCAGACGTGCAATGAGGACTAATTTGTATATGTTATCTGAGGCTGTTTTTAATGAAGTATGTGAAAAATGTATAAATAGAGTCCGGTGATGAAGTGCTAATCTGACCTGTTCCGAATGTGGAAAAGTTGCATTAAGTACTCTTCAATAAAATATGTCTAAGTGAGTAATATCCAAATTCCTATCTGTGTAAACCCCTGACCCCCAGGATAGACTAAACTATCAAAGAATTCACAACTCGCTCATGCCAAATAACAATTTTACCCAAGAATGATTGTGTTTGATTTGGAACATCCATGAACTTTTGGGTGGTTTAACACATTGCAAACTAACGGTTGAAAAAACATGATGAAATGATATGTCTCCAGAAGTTGTGTTAAAACACGACATGCAGTTGTGTTTATATTCATCAAGACATCTACCTACAAGCTTTATGTTGTAGCTATTACATTTAAGAATCATGTTTTCTTTAAAATGACCAAAATGTCAGTCATAATCGTTAACATAAGCCATAAAAGGCATACACTAAATAGTAAGTGCATTTATTCTCATTAAATTCCTTCTTCCTTCACAGTCTTGACAGTGTAAAGGCTAAACAGCATTGGCATGTTGAAAGATGGAAACATAAACCAAGCTCAGATGATATTATGTAATGTGTGTAAATTGAATCCAGGGTATGCGTTTACCAGTGCATTTATTGCATCATGTTCAATTTCAAAATGTATTACTCACAGCACCAATACAGTTTTTTTTTTCAGAACAGTTTAGACATCTTTATAAATATATATGACAGGTAAAATGGCTTATATGGTTATTTTTTTGCGGTAGTCTAGTTATAGCACTGTACATTAAGACTGTAATATTGTATAAACTAATCAAACTAATCAGAAATAGAATCAGAATCAGAATTCCTTTATTTATCCCTGAGGGGAAATTCTTTTTTGCGTTACAGAAAGACTAAAAGATAAAAAGATAGCAGAAATATAATAATTAAAAATCAAAATACAGTACCCAAAGCATCTAAAAACACCTCAGTAAAAAATAACCAGCATTTAAAAAAAATATTATGAAGAAATATATATAAAAAATATAGTAGAAATAGTATAGTAAAAAAAATCACTCTCAAATATTTACATATATATACAAATTTACATGGTTAGGACAAAGGAGGCAGGTTTTAAGAAAAAAAATGTCTCCTTGTCCTTAAGCTATTTTACCTGCAAACCAAAGATTGAAATAAGAAAATGGAAAGACACAGCAGTCAGGAGATACTTGAGTTTTTTATTTGCCAAAACCAAACTATTAAAGTAACCCTTGATGAATGGCACAATAGATCATGAGTTCAATCCCACGGCTGACCGCCTCTCAGTGTGGAGTCTGCCGCCCAAAACACACATTAGTAGGTACATTGGTGACTCTAAATTGCCCCTAAAGAATGAAAGTGAGAGTAAATGGTTGTCTGTCTGTGTATGGTTGTCTGTCTGTGTATGTCTCTAAGTGTTAGCTCTGCGATTAACTCGTCATTGTCCAGAGTGGACCCTGCCTCAGGCTCCAGCCCCTTTGACTATGAGTAAATGAATGAATGACACAGTGGCAAGAAAGTCCTCTGTTTGTCTGTAAAGGTTTCCACTGGTGCAAAAAACATACAAAATACATACAACGTACAATAAAACGTATCCAAATTTACATGTAAATATGACATGTTGTTGCAGATCAATACAATAATCCATTCTCTCGATAAAGTTGATCATATGTATATCATATATCAGTCCCCTATGAGTTTGGGCAATGCAGTTATAGACAGTTCTCTCCTGAAAAGTTATGTATTGCTGCATTAAATGGACATTAAGAAGATTCCTCGGTTACTGTTACACCACACTCACCGTTTACAGTGTAGCATTAAAGCGTGTTGAGTAGCACACGGTGAGAAGTCATGACATAACAGAATCAACCCTTTAGGCCAACAGTTTAAGAAACTGTCTTAACCTATCACCTTTCGCCAGACGGATCATTGGGTTTGAAGAAATGACCTGACAACTTGTAAAGTTTCACAGGCAGCAACATCTCTAGTGTTGCTACGAAACACAAGCAACAGTTTTCTTGGTTTGGAACAAGTGGTGCATTTCATACACTCAGCAGCGAACGCACCTGTCTGCCTTTCCCCTTTAAAGCTCCTCAACCATTGGATGAAGCCATCTGCGAGAACAAACGGCTTGTTTCTCTTGGAGACCGAGTGATGTAAGCATTTCCTTTAATCAATGCTGAGGCAGGCCAGTAGTATTGCCCCTCTCTCAAAACCTGAACTGACAAGGAGAATGTGGGAGAGGCTAAACAGGTCTGCAGTCGGGAAAGAGCCCTACATTTTTCAATGAGAAATTACAGAATGCAGACTGTTTGAGGAGGTTTAACAGTTAGCATCTGGTTAGATGGATTGAGACAGACTACGAAGACAGGAGCTTGGGAATATCAGTGTTTTTTTGGGTTTTTTTTATCCCAGAGCTGCTCATTTGTGCACCGGATATAATTGGAGTTTGGAAAACCCTGTGTGGGAGGTAGTTTGTCAGACAGCAGCTGAGAAGTCACCTTTAACTTCACACTGCATGATCCAAACTGAGTGATCCTGATGACGCATTACTGCACACAGAGACTTAAACTTATGATTTGAATCGGTGTTATATTTTACAAGTAAATACTCAAATAAAGTCACTAATTTAAGAGAATTATGGAAACAATCACTGCATTCTTTTATGATGTGAGCATGCTGACATTAATTTAGTTGAACAGAATATTTTACAAGAAATTTTGGTTAATACTTTAATAGCTCAGCCCATGGAACAAAAATCTTTCAGTCACTTTAAAAAGGTTGTGCTTTTAATATGTTTAATTTAAATTTGGATTCAATTTCACTTTTTTATTGTAGGTTTTTGCATCCCGAGGCAAGGATTACATTTGGCTCAGTGTGGTCGCACAGTGGTTACTCAGCTTTTCTTCCAAACTCCATCATTTTTATTCATTTTTTTTTTATTTTTTTTTATTGCATGCATGTCCAGGAGAGTGGGGTGACAACTGCTACCATCAGATGAGACAGAGAGTATCTTCAAAGCAGACACCCCAGTGTGCCCTAAAGCAGCCCTCAGAGGGAACGGATCCCACAAATCATCAAAGCTACTGCAGCCGTGTAAGCCGCAGTGTAACAAGTAGAGCTGGGTTTTGAGTTGTGTTAAAAGGATATTGGGAAACAGTATTCCCCACAGAAAGCGCACCTGGCTTTAATTATCACACATTTCCACACATTAGCCCATCTGAGATTCAGGCGGCGCATTCTACAAACAGCTGATTTAGATCTGCATGTATGATTTATGGTGACTGATATTTCCTATGATTTATGACGCCGAAAAAGTGTGTTTGCAAGACAGGAAATGAAGCATAATTGGGAAATTGACTTCACGTTACCTTTCCCTGTATGTTATTTTTTTTCTTACAGTTTCTGCTATCACGGAATGGGATTTTGGAATTGGAAGAAACACAATGGCAGCAGGAGTTGACTTGTTGTTTGCTGAGATGCAAACTTGAATGAACGTGTGTTCCATGTTTGTATTAAATGCATTACACTCTATTCTCCCAATCATTCCTGTCATGTCTTTGGCTACCAGCACAGAAAAAGTGAGCTGGCAAGATTCGTTCAAAATAAAGGCTTTTCTTGGTTTTACTTCAAAGTATTTTTAACCATTGCCATCTTAAGGATTTGAGAATGTTTTTAATTGTGATAAAGAATGACGAATCTTATAAAGTCTTCTTCCAGTCAGAATGATAGAAGTGGACTTGGTATATAATTCCATAATGTCCTGGAGTCGTCCTGGCCTTGTGCCCAGGCTGCCCCCCTTTGGTCCGCGGCCCACCGAACCCATAATCTGATTACACTTTAGTCAACTCTGCGGTTCGCCTCTCCAGCCCAGAAATCTGTAGTAAAGCAGAAACATGAATTGTTTACAGGTTTCAGGTTTCCTTGTCGCTGTTTGTGGCCCAGGAATTGTGGCAAAGTGTCAGGCCGAATCCAGGAGTACAGGATCGAGAACCCGGTTAAAGAGGCCTATTGTGTTTCCTCGCTCACATGTAATCAGAAACATATGCCTTCCATCTTCAACGCTGAAAAGAGAGGCTTGTTTAACAGGGCTTAACTTCATTGAACACAACTTTAATGGTTGCCCCTGTTGCACATTTGAACAATGATGTTTCGGGAAGGCCTTGTGAGTGCGTCCCAGGAGAGCAGCGAACACACCCAGAAGGCTTGTGTTCCACTGAGGTCTGCAGACCTGAACGGCCTGGCCTGGAGTCAGCCTTCCCCAACTGGCCCACTCCTTTAAACACACACAATTTTATGGAGTGCTGCATTTTGATAGTAGCATATACTGGCAAAAAAGTCAGGCTGCAAAATCACCCTAATAATCTTTGTCCCCAACACCCTCAGTCACATGTTGGTGGGTAGATAATGGATCTAATCACTATATTATGTGTTTATTCTCTTACAGTGCTCATTTATACCTTTATTATTATTTGGGAATGCTAGAAAGACAAAGACAAAACAACATTATAAGCTATAAGCACTACTGACAGTTTTAATGCAACAAACCATACGAGACTGTTAAGACCTAACACATAACTTGCATCTGTGAAAAGTTGTGTTGGGACAAGTTGAGTATCTGGTAAAAGAAGGGATTTTCTCTCTATTTCAAGTCCATGAAACAGGAATAATAAAAGAATAAATTGTTTAGCATTTCTTTGCACTGAATTTTATGGTAGTCCCAAGTATGGGCCATATCCCTTGGTCTTGTATGTTTGTTGAAAGAATGGGATCCATCAGTGTGGTCATGGAGTCAGACAATGGAAGTGTGGCGTCGCCCGGAGAGGTCAGGATTAGGATTACTTTGTTTTATCCATCCTCTCCTGCTTTAGTCTATTATAGTCATCATCCAACTGTGAGCACTGTCTACAACCTTTGTGAGAGAAAGACTGAGAGACATACTCAGAATTAGCCCATAGGCAAAAAAAAAACAAAAAACATTACACGGCTCACATTTGACTCGGTTTATCGTTTTTGTCCTTTAGAAAATCTTAAAATGTCAAAACTCTTGTGCTTGGTATGGTGAACATCCAATAAGTAAAAAAATATCTGCAACAAAGTTTTCATGTATCTGGTATCTATGGAAGCCTGATTCTGCCATTTAAAAAAAGCCTCAAAGACTCTAAATGATGACTTTTTATCTCACAATTACAAATTCAAAAGTTTAAATTACAACTTTATACCTGTTGAGTAAAGTCATAATTTCAAAGTAGTAATTACAAGATGAAAAACAGTACTAATGATTTAAAATAATAATTACCAGTCTTAAATTCATAATAAGGACTTTCTGTGGTGATTATCTTTTCTTATGTGGAGAGCTTCTAATCTGTAAAACTCTATCAAACAGAAGAAAAAGTGAACCCAAACTGCAAAGACTGTATTCATGGTCTATGAGAGGATGCAACAGAAATATTGGATTTGACTCTCTGTTTTCTATTTTTAAAAAAAAAGAATAAAACTGTTGTTGTCAGAATTCGTGTTATGCCGGTTCAGTGCCTTTCATGTGAGCGTTAAGACCAGTCTAGCATTAGCACCTGCTAGCAGCCAGAGGTATGTTTCCTTCTCTTTGGTTGGTTTTCACTTGTCATAAACACCTTGTTGGCAATTTGCCCGACCCGGCACACACTTTTAGACATTCTCTTAAATTTTTCCAGAAGTGAAAAATAACTCAACTCTGCCACTGAGAGCGGGCAGAGCCAGTCCATTACTTTTCATTCTTTACCTGTACTCTTAATATCCTTCCTTGTGTCATAGAAAAACAGAAATGCATATTTAAAAGGTATTATCTGTTTAATAATAGCATTACTTTTATAATCCCATCTACAACATCACAATAATCCTTTAAACTAGCGACCCTTGGATCATTTCTCCTTCCCTGCAGTGTTTTTCCCGCATCCCTCTCCAAGCTTCTCCTGCTGCCTTTTTATTGCTATCAGATCTGGCTTTGGCCGAGCTGACCGCCGTTTCACTTTTTAGTAAATGCAGTCGCGCTTTTCCTTGACAGATGTTAGGGAGGAATTTTATCATGTGGCCGCGCCAATAGCTGCTCAAAGAAAAAACAGAGCCGTTTTATCTGGCGCGCTCTATATGACACCTACGTTCCCAGCTGTGGATGTCCTTCCCAGCATGCCTTGGGCGTGGATGCGTGAGGGTAAGTGCTTGACCATTTGCATATTATCTGAGAGCTGTTATTGTGGAAATATGTGATTGTAAGTAAGTAGTTACATACTTGAGTGAGTGCACTGGAGGTAGTGGATTCCTTAAGCACACAGACTGGGTTACAGAGTAAATGGACGGCCCAGGCGGGGGGGGTTCTACCAAGTTCAACATCTTGAGTTTTGGCTGAGGAGCACATCATTTCGATTTCAGTACAGTTCTAACCGCACCATTTGAGTCCAACTTTTTATTCCTGACCTAGGGCTGCGCTGATCCATTGCCCTCCTCCAGGATTCATGGTGTAAAGCCACAATTCTGCTGTAAAAACATATAGTTCTTTTTACAGTATGTTGTGTGTATAAAACTAACGCAATGTGTGCATATTTTTAGGACCGAAATACATCTAGAGCAATGGTGTGCACACTAAGCCCCAGGGACCCTGTTGAGCTGTGTAAATTGGCCCAAATAGCATTTACCAATCATTTATTTACAATTAAAGACAGCATACATTCCCTTACCTTTTATCTTCAATGCCCTGTACTTTTGCTACCGTCATATCTACACACAGATAATATCTCTTCACATTTTTATATTGACCTTTACAATAAACGTACTGTTATAAGGACTTTTTGATGTCTGTGTGTCAAGACATGACAAAACAGAGACCAAACAATGATTTCTAAAGTTTATTTAAACGAAAAAAGATTAGAAAAGATTAATAGCAATAGTAATTTCAACAAGTTATTATGGGAGTATTCCCTTCACATAAGCACTACATGTTCAGCATCACGCTCAAATGATTCTTGGCCACAAAGAAACAATCTAGACACTGTGACGTGTGATAACTATTGATAACTGTTTATCATACATCAAGACATTAGTTAAAACATACCAAGAACTGGGCAAAAACCTTATATCACGTATTAAATAATGAGTTTTAAATATGGAGTGGACACAGGCAAGTAACAATATTTCATGTTTGCCAAAAACTGTTCACATTTTTTAAAGAATACAATATCATCTGCGACTTTTCCTCCAAACATTATACTAACGAGTCAGTGCAAGAAATGACAGCTACTACTGAGGTTAGCAGCTAATATATAGGATTTCAGATGTCATTTACATTAGTTCATTGTTTACTTGTCCGGCTTGTCTGTCAGATTTGAAAACCTAGTGTGGACCATGAGCCAGAAACTTTGCCCCTACACCTCTGATCTAGAGTAACAGTATTTTCTTCTTTTCACATTTAAAGGTCCATTACTCTGCTTTTATTTGATCAAAAAAGTGAAACTGGATTGATTCCCCACTGCAAAATACTAAACTTTACATCAAACTGAAGTTTAAATCTTACCATACACTTCGAGCCTTGAGTTGAGCGTCAGACTGATCAATCCCATACTCATCTCCACCTTCTTAGACATTTCATGAACGCATTGCCCTTATTTATCAGTGTTTCACTTTGCTTTCCTTTTCTCTATTTCTATTTCTTCTCTTTTCTGTGCTGTTTCACGCAGACATACAGTGGCTAGTGTTGGAAAAGACACTTCCTCTTTATTATCAGTTGCCTTTACTTCCTTGTTAACAAGCAGTGTAGACCAATGGAACTGTCCCTAACTCAAGACCTCACAACATGAAGGCCTGTGATTGGTCAAAATGTCTGGAAAGTGCTTAATGTTCTCATCTAACAAAATATATAATATATATAAAATCCTTAATAATACTGACTAAATTATTTCTATTACAGTACATTTTTTCCTCAAACACAAGAAATAAAAATTAAGTGTTTTCTGTTTGACTTTAGAAGGAAAACCATATTAAACTTATCATCCCTTTGGTGTTTTAGAAATGACAGTAACAGTACATTCTGAAGACTTGGTTATAAACAAAAGCATTTATTAAACTATCTACTTAACAAGTCCCCCAGACAAAGAGATAGGTATGCTTTTAAGCTTTAACACCTATTTTCTGTCCAAAAGCCGGGATAGCACAGCCAGCAGTGAGCAACAAAGAACAACAATGACCATGCCCAATTTTTTATTTATTTATTTATTTTTTTTGGGAAATCTTTACTTTGTAAGACTTTTTATGCTAAAAACTGTGTGTGCATGGGAAACCCAAACTCACAAAAAATGTGTGTCACCGAATCATGACAGAATAACAGCAAATACCATCATTATTTTTAAAAGTCTTTTGTTGTTGTTGTTGTTGTTGTTGTTGTTGTTGTTGTTGTTGTTGTTGTTGTTTTTGTTGTTGTTGTTGTTTTTGTTTTTGTTGTTGTTGTTGTTGTTGTTGTATTTCAGCGTTAGGCAAAATGAAGTTACAAACAACAGCTCAAAACTGTGGCACATTAGAACAACACTCAAAAAATCACAATGTGCTTGGTAAGACAAGTTCGTGGCATCATGAGTGAACATGAAAAATGTCAACTTAGACAAAGAAATAAAAGAGTAGAACCGATCTTTGCCTTGGATATATCATAATGTGTTAAGTTTACAGCTCTAGGTAAGAAAGGAACCCGTTTTGCTATTAGCATTAACTGTCTGAAATGCAAACAGTGTGCTAATTCATTAGGAAAATCCCTTAACAACCACACTTTTTTACGCTGACAATATTAGTTGTGTAAATGTAAATCCTTTTTTTTCCATAATAACTCCAAAAAGATGAACATTATGTCCCTGTAAATACAACAGACTCTTCTCTCCCAGCTCTACCCTCTGACCACACACAGAGCCTGATAGATACAGGAGACTCACACACTCTGTAATCCGGGACGTCCTTTTCTGTGAACCATTATCATTACCAGGTGTTGAAAACAAGAGATATCATTGCTAGTGACTCATCAATCACCACTCCTCCCCTCACATGTACCTCTGGTTGCCAGGAAACCCTTTTTTTTAAGGATGTAAAACATTTCGACCACCTGTGCGCTTTGGCTCAATGCGGCCCAAACAAATTTTTCACTTTTAGTAAAATGTCAGAGAGGAGATGGATATGAGGATATATATTTCTTCTTAAAGCCATATGTAGGCTGAGACAAAGGCGAGGTATTGTTAGATCAGGTAATGCCATTCCATAGTAAAGTGCAGGTGTGTGTCCAAATGGTCAAAGGCCCATTATATGACAGCAAGGAAATGAACAGAGTAAACAACATTAAAATCGCATAAAATGTCTCATTCAGGGCACTCTATCAGATTTTGTGCAGGTTTCCCTCTTGGCTGAACTACACTTTTATGTATTACTTTCCCAATCAGTCCTTTCCCCTATTTACTCCACTATATATTTTTATAGTATCCTTTGTATGCTTGTGTTATTTCAGTCCATGCTCTTGTTGCAGGACTTTTACTGAAAAGCCAGGGCTCTCCAGATTGTCATGCAAGTTTTAACAGTTTTACAGGGTCCTGAAACCACTAGAGAGGTCATTCACATGTTGCACACAACTATTAGACAATAGTTTGTAAACAACTGCCTGTGACATGCATGCTAACAGAGGCATATTCTGGCAAAATTAGGTGATATTACTTTTCCTTAGTTACTAGGGCCCTTAGATGGATAAATCAAAAAGGGCTTGACATGTTTAAGTGTTGTCTTTGTTGTTACTAATTGCCCCTTGGCACAGGTGTTGTTGCTGGTCTGTGACTGGCCTTTTGCTCTAATAGAAAAGCGATATCTCCATGGCGCTAAAGGTAGGGTGTGCATGTTTTTCGGCAACATCTGGTGACAGTGTAGACTGCAATTCCACAACTCTTCACCTCTCTCCGCAATTGAACTGCTATAGTGCCCTGCAGGTACATGCTGTTGTCGATGAACAAACCTGGTGAGAATGAAATAAAACAGCACTTAAGCCGAAAGCACATGGCAAATGAAGACATTCAACCCTGCGTCTTAAACACTATTTTTCCTAAACACTAAGCTAAAGCTAATGTCTTTGAATACTGTCTCTGAAAGTGTAAATAGTTGCTCAGTGGGCTCCAGGGACAAAAAGCAAGGAAAACTGAGCAATAGGTTGTTATTGATGAAGATTTTTGACGTATAAACTGTAGAGTTAAAGTGCTTAAGTGTTCTTGTCTCACTCTCTTATTCCTTTCATCATAGAAGAAGATAGAACACACTGAGAGATGTGACCTTCAGAACTATATAGGCTCCAGCCCCTTGAGACCTGTTATGAAATTAATTAGTGTGCTTCTCCTCTAGCAGAGTTTAGTTTGTTGCCTATGTCCCCTCTAACAGGAAGTAATGAAACCTCCTCTGGGTTCTACAGAGATCTGGACAAATGCAATGCGGCAATAATACACTTTAACTAATGTGTACCATTCGTAGCTGGAAGTGAAGGGAGGTAGATTACTTAAGAGCATTTGTATCATCATGTGTTTCATGTAAGATTTTTTTTTCTTTTCTTGAGAGCCTTTCTTTTGGCACTCCTTTCTGTAGAGTGAGTGGAAAAGGCATTATTGTGTTTCAGGCTTTTGTGGCATTTTATTAAGCTCCTTTTTCACTCCATATTCATACGAACTCGACATGTCTGTATTGTCCATTCAGTGAAAGACTGCAGTGTGGACAGACGTGGATGTAAACTGCAAAGTGACACGTGTTGAGGCGCACAACTGGCATTCTCCTCGACTGCTCTTGACAGCACATGTCAGTCAGAGACATTTGAAAAAGAACTGACTGGACAGCTTCGAAAGCTTTCACTTTGCCCTGACGTGAGAAATGGTGCAGACGGTAGACATATTTAAAGCAGTGCTAAAAGATGGAGGCTCAGAACTCAGAACTCCTCCATTTGTCCACAGTTTTCACAAATGGATTTCTTTTGGAAGATCAGTAATATTGTCGCCATAATAGTTTGTTTGAATAAAAAAATACCGGGCTTCCTAACTTTTATTCTGACAAATCTGTAATCTAAACCTCTGAAAAATGTGAATCTTGACTCCAGATTTTCCGGATCATTTTGAAGCCACTGTATCTTTGTGTTACACTTTGCTGCGCTGTGGTCGTCTGGTCTATTTATCACAGTCAGCATATACAGGAAAAGGAGCGAGACGGACCCAGACTCGACCGCGTTAACGTTTCACGCCGTTTAGCATCACACACACACATATATACACACACACACAAGCTGTTTTCATTCAGAAAGTCAGCATGTCCATACCCCTTCTGCAGTCTGAGAGAAAACACGGGTGGTACGCATTCTTTTGTAGTCTCCAGTCGCAGCATTTGGCCGACGCTCTTCTCCATCAAGGCATTCCAGGAGAGACAGATAATTTGTCTGTTTCCTCCGATTTGCATTTGGATCAGTGCTCTGTGGCGCTCTGATTGTGAATTAAAGGAGGTGTGGACTAAACATTTTTGCGTAGAGTACAATGCACCAGTTTGTGTGTGTTTAAATAGATATTGGTGATTGACAGCCTGTCATCTTTTGAGATTATATGGCACCAAAGGCAAAATAATTCAGAAGTTATGAGAAGTTGTAATGTGGTTGTGTTGGGTCTGGTCTTGAGCCCATCCCAGCTGCTTTTATCATTTTGTTGCAGGGCTTCCACTTTAAAAACTGACACAGAAACAAGCATTCAGACTCACATTCATTTATATGGGCAGTTCACAACAACACTAACTCAACTATACATGCATTTTCTTGGAAGGTGGGACAATGCAAGTCGGTGTTAGTTTTGTTGACGAATAATTTTCATTGTAGTTTTTGTCAATGACACATTGCTGGGGCCGAAAATGAAACAAAAATTAGTAAGTAAGTAAGTAAGTAATTATTGAAAACAAAAACTGTGACTTAATGTGTCAAAAACAAAAAGAAACAGAGACGAAATCCAATCAAAAGGAGGAAGAGACAGGTTAAGGCAAGATCCAATCAGAACTCATGTTTTTGAGCGTTGTGGAAGTGATGTCAGACGCAAACATTTGTTAGAGCTGTGGGAAGACGACAGGAGATGGAAACAGGTTTGTTGTAGTTTCATTTCATTCAGGTAGAAATGATTACTTCAGAAAAAAAAAAAACATTTAAAATGCCTGAGCCCTTATATTTTAGTGACTAAATCTATTGTAGATATACTCTATTATATACTCTATTTAATCAACTAAAACAAGACTAAAACTAATAAGGATTAGATGACTAAATTATGACTAAAAGTAAATAGCATTTTAGTCAAAAGAAATAAGACTTAAATTCAATTAAAATTTTCTGTCAAAATTAACACTGGTGTGAAAGTACCAATGGAGAACCCACAATACCTTTCAGAAGAGTTCTTACAGAAATTGAATGACAATATTTGTAAACTTCCAAACTTGGGCACTTTTTTTTTCACCGATTGACCTTTGAAAGTTAAATTTCCCCTCATTTCAAGTCATTCAAAACTATTGTAGACCACTGAGAAAATACAACAGATACATTGGTGTGCCTGACAGAGATGTTTGACAGAGATTATTGACTGAAGTCCAGTCAGTTGCCATATGTCTTATTTGCCAAGAAACTGTGCAAGAAATGGTACAGGTTTTCTAATACTAGTAATAATAGTTATTTAATAATAATAGTTTAGTGGTCCGGCGCCGTCTGTCAGATTTTAAAACACAGTGTGGCCCTTGAGCCAAAAAGTTTGCCCACCCCTGCTCTAACTGTTAGCCCTGCAATTAACCAATTTCCAGGATTTACAGCAAATGGCATAGGCCCCCAGTGGCCCCTAAGCAGTAGAAGATGAATGAAGGATTTGATTTTTACAATTACAGCCTTTATGTTTTCGTAGGACAAGAACTGTTCAAAACTGGAACTTACTGGAGTCTTTGCAGATATTTATTGGCACAGACAAGGAGCTTAAAAGTTGGACAATCCCTGTCAAATAGGGACAGATAGCCATCCTTCAAGATAAACAAGTGTCCCTTACACACAAAGATTACTTTAAGAAGTTAACCTTCCCACTTTGAGACTTTAATTTCTCTGTTATTTTTATGCTCTCATGATTTTGGAAGGTCTAAAGTCCTGTATGGAAGTATTACTTGTCAAAGCAGCAGTATGGGAGCTACATTTACGATAATAATGAAGGATTATGGTAAGTGAAAAGAAAGGAACTGTTTGTAGCGCTACACTCGCTTTTTTTTAGACTCAAGCATTTTATCTGCTGTTAGCCAGACCACTACTACTTCTGTTTCCAAACTGTGGTCACTCCACTGAAGCTATCCCACCAAAACCCCAGCGTAGACTTTCATTTATCACGTATACTGGACACGTCTTCGCAGATATGAGGGGTGTGTGTTTGTTGTGTGGCTGTGAGTGAGTGTGTCCATGCGTGTGGGAGAAGGGGCCTATTTAAGCAGCATTACTCGGCCTGTGAGCTGCCAAGTACCTGTCGCCTCCGCTCCGCTTTCCCTCTTTGTCTTTTCTTTCTCAATATGGCCAGCACCTGCAGAAACAGTGCAGACACACACACCGACACCCCAACACGCACGGCATCTCCCAAAGATGTGCGCAAAAAAAAAAAAAAAAAACCCGCGCTGGAGTCTTGTCTACACAGGATACGATGCCCCCACATTTCTTGAGTCATCCATCTCTTGTAGCACACATGCGTTTTTATGCACTGACCAGTTCCCCTCCTCGCAGACGCACCGGTGTCTCCTTACATTTCCCAACCATCTCGCTTACTTTAAAATAGCAATTTACTTATATACCTTCATCTAAACTGCATAAAAGTTTCAAATAAATCTGTTAAGTCATGTCTTTCTGAGCTAACCAGGACAGCTATGGTAACCCCATAAAACCGAAAAGTCATTCATGCTTTTTTTTATTGAACTCAGAAACTGCCACAGCAGAGATATAAATAAAGCCTAGATTTTAAGTGTGCCATAAAAACCCTTTTAGTGTTCGTTCAGTTTTACTGTTTTAGTGTTTAGTGTAGTCGACCTCCAATACATATTCAATGGATGAATTAGCATGAGCCACAGAAAAATCACAAACTTTGATGAAACTTGTTGGTTTTTGAAAATGACAACTGACATATAGTTCTATGACAAGTGACAAGTGTTTGCCCCCTTCTTGATTTCTTATTTTTGTACACATTTGTCACACTTAAATGTTTCAGATTATCAAACAAATGTAAATATTAGACAAAGATAACTCAAGTAAACACAAAATGCAGTTTTTAAGTCATGATTTTATTTTATTATAATGGAAAAAAGCTATCCAAAGCTACCTAGCTTTATGAAAAATGTATTGTCCCTTTAATAACTGGTTGTGCCACCCTCATCAGCAATAACTTCAATCAAATGTTTGAGATAACACACCTTCACTTTGTTTTTTTAACTGCTGGTGTGTTTTGGATCATTGTCCTGTCCTTTTTTCCCTTAATAAATAAAATCATCACCAGGAAGGGGGCAAACATTTTTTCATGGCACTGTATATTAGCTACTTGCTTGAAATTTGTTTGTTTGTTTGTTTGTTTTTTAATACAAGATATTAGCACCACATACGCTAAAGGCTACATTAAAGCAGGATTCACATGCTTTAATAAGTTTTACTGATGGAAACTGGCTACATCTTCTGTAGTGACTGTTAGTGATTGGGTAGAAGATATAATTCAGTGGCCCAATGAAATCGAGAGAAACACGATTGTTTACTGTAGTTAATTAATTATACATTTCTTTGCTAACATATCCTTTGGTTTTGCACTGTTGCATGTTACTCATTTCTCATCTATACACAAAACAACACAAAAACATATTCCTCATTCCAGTAGCTCAAGACTCCATTTAATGATCTGGTCTATCTACATCATATTCTGCTGTTGTTTGCTTGTGTAGATTTTCAGCTTTTGCAGTAATTACTCAGCTAGGCTCAGAGTTTTATGGTTTGGATTGCTGTGGTTTATAAAAACGTATGGAGCTTCTTGTCATACCCTACCCTGTTACATTTCTAGGTGTTAGTTGTTGTGGCATTCATATTGATTCAGATTGTCTCAGTGGAAAGAAGTGAGAACTATTTCGACGGTGGACCAGTCGACAACAGCACGGTGAACCTGGCCCCAGTGAATTCTTTCTTTTTTATTGTTGTTACCTCCCTATCCTGTCTGTGTCATCAGCTCTAAGCACATGACTCCCACTGCCATAAAAGTGTCACTCCCTTAAAATCTACTTTTTAGACTAAAATATGAAACATTTTTAGCTTTGAATGAATAGTGCTATTTATATATTTATGACAGCACTGACTCACTGTTGGGTTGTGGCTCCACAGACAATATGACTTATTTCTAGTTTGGGTATCTTGTATATTATTCCTTATTTTTCCATCTATCCAAAGCCACCTGTCTTCTAAATATGCGACCAAGAAGGTTTTCTGTGCTTTTGTGTCTGCCACCATTAACAAATTCTACTACACCTATTGACAGGTTTTATGTTTTTGTTAAAGCTCAGTTTGTTAGGTGACTGGTTAGGTTTCAGGATGTCCATATTATTCTTTTTCTGTCCAATAGCCAATGAATGCAGTTCTGTACAGCTGCCAACAGGGACCAGCTGCCAGCACAAAGCACTATTCCATACCCAAACACAGACTATGCACACCCACACAGTCAGCTATGGACAAAATTTAGCTCCTCTCGCCCACACTTATCCTCCATCTTCACTCTTACTCCAGTGAAAAAACATGTGGAGCTGGCGGCCACGCTATAAACCACATCAACAGACAAATAAATATCACCACGGGGTGGCCGTGGCATCCCAGAGAGAAAGTATGTGTGCTACATGTTCGTGTATATCGCTTTATAGAATCGTTGCTAAATTTGATGAAGAATTACTGAGGACTTTGGATCTTACTATGACATTATGAACAGTGTTTGAAGCAATCAGTTACTTTGTACTGGTTATGCATTTCTTATTCATACACCGGTAAAGATGGATAAAGTCAGTTAGTTGGAGTCAATAACATCGGACAAGGTAAGAAACATCCTGACAGTCACTGATATTCACAAGATAGGCCCTTATTGTTTGCTCTTCCCACCAAAAGGCACTTTTATCATTCATTCATTATTTCACCATTTCCTTGTTGTTATTCCTAATCTTAAAAATGCTTTCTACTCAGATATTGTGTTACCAACAAACATTGATTGGACGGATAGTATTGACCAAATTACAGTTGAAGACTTGTTGATTATGTAAATGCAGCTAATTTATATTCTAAATAAGGTCTCTTTCTTTATATTCTCCTGAACACCTGAAAATGTAGTAATTAAGATTAGTGGCTATTGTATAGGGTTGACATGACAAACAAAATAAGCCATTTCCTTGGTTTATTTCCTCAGTCCTTTGTTGTAGACGTCAATGTCGGCCAATGGGAGCAAGCCTTTTTACAGGAAGCAAGCTGTGATCGGCCAAAATCCCGCTGTAGGCTGATCATTCTCATCTATTAAAATCCTCAATTATAAAGCCAAGATCGTGTCGTAGGGTGTCATTTTTTCACAGACGAATCCTATTACAATAAGTTGATAGGTGATAAAACTGCCAAACTAAATGAAAGAATAAAAAAAATAGGTAATCACCTTTTAACCATCACAAAGTCCAAATTACCACTAGTCCTAGTTTTCTTTGGTTTACTTTATGATACATTGTCTGAGCTGTCTTTAGACAAATGATATCATTTAACAGTTTTACACAGATCTTTCATGTGAATTCCTTGAGCGCAAAAACCTATAAATATACCAAAAGAGCAGACGTGTGACGTACATGATATGCACCATAACCTGCTGAGTCACATTTAATCCTGGCCTTTTAAATAGGGCACCATCAGACGTATAATTTCAACTTCTATATCGAGACGTTTGGAGCCATGTGGAGAGTGGGCCGCGTCGTAACAGTCCTGCAGTCCTACCACAGTTTACCTCAGACCTTTCCCTTGTTTAACCGTGGCACTGAAGCGTCCACTCAGATCAAAAGGCCGTGTCCAATTCCTGGGGTTTCTATAAACAGCTCGGGACAGAGCCGGTTCCTGCGTGTCCGCTTTCTACAGACAGTAAATACTTTCTCACCTGTACAACTACTGACTATAACGAAACATGAGTCCTCCCTTCAATTTTCTTCCACTTTGAAGGACATGTTGTTCTCATATTTTGTAACATCAAACACTGATTACAATGAAAGCCAGTCGTCTGGTAATGCGACCACATGCAGTCTTTGTTCGCTGACCTCTGACCTCATTAAAGTGTCCCATCTCTGGTTTGTATAAATGAACTGCAGCTCCATTGTTTCGTTCGGCTGTAACCTGACCATTTCTTGATAATATCATTTCATAATAATGCTTTCCATCTTGATTTTTTTGACCACATTGTATCCATCCTCTTAACTTCCCCCAGCTTCGAGAAACCACCAAACAAAAAGTCAGACGACATAAAAAAGTGCCTGTGTCCCCGGAGAGTCATCCTTATATCTCTCTGTGTATTATTACTGACTGTCTGGATGTCTGTTTCCATCATGCACAATGTCAACCACGCAGACTGTCTGTAAAGAATTGTTGCATTGTAATGGAGCGACGAATGAATTTGCGACATGTTTAAACAATGAAGCAAAGACTAATATTATCAACAGACTGAAACAATATGTCACTGTGGATGCTTTGTAGATGCTAACCACTTATTTCCAAGTCAAGTCTGACCAAGAGTTAGCATTGCCATGACTTAACATACTGCTTGTGGCTTTAAAGGACTTTCTAATTGCAAATATGTATGCAATTTTTATAATGAGGAGAAACACAGTGTCAAAGATGTGTTAAACCAAGCAAGAAACCAAACTAACCAAAACACTGGGAGCGATACAGGACTCAGGATCAGTGTTAATGTCTGCTGGGATATTAGATGTGAACGGCAGAATGCTCATCAAGTAATAGGTAAACAAAAAAATCTCATAAGAAACACATTATTAGGCGTACTTTTACTTTTTTGGACAAATTTACAAGTTAAAACTTTAATAATAATAATAACAATCCCTTTGTTATCGCCATGGGGAAATTCTTAGTTAGAGTCCGTTACCAGGAGGCGTCGAGCATGTTTTGATGTTCATAGGGGAAACTGGAGTACCTGGAGAAAGCCCACCTCAGCACAGAAGAGAGAAGAGGCAAATTCCACACAGAAAAATGGACCTTCTTGCTGTGAGGCGACAGCGAGAAGGTCCAGAAGGTAACCCCTCTGCCACTGTGCAGCCTGGCCATCTTAACAAAACTTTGTACATTTCTCTTACTAATGGTTTTTGTTGGAGCTGTGAGGAAAATGAGCGGCTCATGCCAAGCGTCAAGAGAGTGGCTCAGTAATAGAGAAATCCAATTTATTGTCCAGATGCCAGAGGGTTTCTTCATGAACCTGTTTTATCTGCATTTTGAGTGCATTAGAATTAACAGAGAAAAAAATGAATATTGATGCATCTGTTCCTACTTCAACTTAGGCCAAAGTGGTGTCTTACGGTCAATGCAAAAAAAATACATCATTTTTATGTGACGTGAGGGTCTAGTGGCGAAACACTCAAAAGTAAATTGTATAAGTCAATAAAGGCATACACTCACAGGGCAGAAAGTAATAAAATAAAGCACTTTATTTGACTTTATTCTTGTATTTTTACACATTATATTTTTCTTTGAACATGCCTCTAATATTAACCTGTCAATGACACCTGTCTGATTGCAGAAGAGCAGCAAAGATTTCATCAAAGGACACACAAGCAGAGTTTTAAAGGAAAGCCTGTTTGTAGCCTATACTTGATCAGAGTTTCCCAGCCTCTCCCTCTGAGCGTTACCACAGAGCCCCACGGAGCAAACTCCTGTCTTTACTCATTAATACGATTTACATTAGTTAGGTCTGAAGAAAAGCTGTTGTAATAAGACACATTTTATTCATTTTTATTGTCAAAACAGTGAAGCTACAGTCACGATTATTAACTTGTCTTCCTTCTGCGGATGATTTCTCTTCCCTTTGGTTTGATTAATGCTGACCTCTGGGTTATAGTAGCTACCATAAGAATCATGAATAAAATGAATCATAAATAAAATGAATGACTCTTGACTAAGCTGATATAGTATGTCTGTATAATGGTAATAAAAGCTGGTCTTTATTTTTATTTGGACACATTACAATAAAATGTAATGATGACTCCCATCTCCATAATGGGTCATGTGACAAATACAAGGGTCTTTTTTAAGATTTATAAGCTCTACATTAAAATACCAGTTGGATCGGATTGGTATCTGATATTCAAAGCTCTGGATGGGCTTTGAATGCATCCCTAGTATTAACTATTGTATTTTTAGATAAAAATCATACCTGCTTTTCTTTAAGAATATAAAATGAACATATTTTCACTGGATTTACTTTACCCACGCAAACAGCCCAGAAGACACACAGCATTATGTTTCCAATGAGGCTTTGCATTTTGCTGTTAATTAAAATTTGAATGGTAATAAATCCTCTTTCAGACTTCTCTAATATGTCACAGGGGATGTGTATGGTAGCAGCGCGAGGGACTGCGTGAAACACAAGACCCACGTTATTGTGGCTCTAACGCGACGACTTCCTGTATTTGAGCATGAAGAGAAAGCAATGAAAAGAAACAAAATCACATCCTCCGGGGAGCATTTGCAGCCGTATCAACTCTCAAGTGAACTCTGGCGCTGCTCATATTGGGACCTGAACAGAATACAGGTATGTTTTGTTAAATTTTTATAGCGTGTGGACCTCGCGTGAAACCTAAGCCCAATGTGTAAATACAGACTTGTACCGTTTTCAACAGTGTCCTCCGTTAGTGGCTGAATAGCTGCCAATAGTCCATATACGCTCTTATGTCACTTCCTGCATTAAATGTGCCTGTGTGCCCTCCAATCTCACAGTTCACCTCAGCCAACGAAATATTGATGAACGCCCTCCACTTGGCCAATGTGTACAGATATTTAACAGGTCTTTTACTGGATCTGCAACGGCTTTAAAAAAAAAATGTCAGGAAGCAGCTAAAGGGTAAAAGTTCAGCACAAGTGGGCCATAAAGGAAACAACCGAGTGGAACTGGAGGTTTGCACTGGCCGCATTAATATCCAAAGTGAATACATGTGTAACTATGTTTAAGTGTAACGCAGAACCAATCGAGCAACAATAACTCAGATGGGACTGGGTGATGTTTAAACTGAATGAACTCTGGGTAAAGGAAACAGCAGCAGCAGAAGTGGTGGATTGTGGGGAAAAGCATTTAAGGGCCAAGAAATAATTGATTTTCATGATCGTTATAAATTGCTCGGGGTGAATGTGAATCCAAAGAGTTGACCCAAGACAAACCGGTGAGTTATTTATAATAAGCTGACATAATTTATGAGCTCACTATTTTGAATAACCGAAGAGAGGAAACGGGACAAATTACACATGTAAACACGCTTAACTACATGGGTATAATGCAGAGCTATGTTAATACGCCAACCCAGTCTCAGAAATCATTGCTGTTTGACATTTCTGCAGCGCAAACTCCCAGTATGTCGCATATTGCCGTTTAAAAATGCATCCGGTGTGATACAGTGATTTATAAGCAATTTCCTAATGACACAAAGCTATATAAAAGCCTCTTTCATAAGCCTTATTTTAACTGGTGGTACAGTATGGGTCAACTCAGTTCAGCGCAGCTCAACTCTTAAGAGGCATGTGTTTCCATTGTGCTGGGTCCAAAAGTGCAACAAACCTTTGATAATGGGCACTTACTGACCCTGCCCGTACCACCAGACTTTCTGCAGACCTTTGAGAATGTCTCTATGGCTGAATCAAGACTCTAATGATTATACAGTGCACTGTATACTGATTACGTTGTTTTGTAGTGTTGTCAAAAAGTCTTGTGATGGAAATGTAGCGCACTCAAAGTTTCCCACAATGCATCAGCGAGTTGCAATGATCCCTAGACGGTCAAAATCGAACATAAGACTTTGCAAATTGTCGGAGGAAGGCAGCGTGCTTGTGATGTTATTTAACTGTAGAAGTTGTGCACAATGATGTCCTGAACACAATGATATGCCAATATAATGGCTACCATGGGACTTTGAAATTTAGTGTGTTATAGGCAGATGAAATTTGGTATACACATCCCTCATTGCCCCCTAAACATAGAAGTCATGATCACCCAGCCCTAAACGCAAACTGTGTTGCCATGCCAACACCCCAAATGTGTAATATAAATGAATTGAGTGTGAGTGGGAAGTTTTTTTCTTGTATTTTAATGAAATTTGGCCCAGACATCCAGCCTGGGACCCTGAGCAGAAAAAAACCCAAGAGCGCCCCCTGTAAAATTGAAGGTGGGAAAAAAAATCATTTTTAGTCCATCACTGCAGTCCTATACTGCAGAACAGCAGTCCTCCCCGGGACATAAGCCCTTCTGGATCATTTTCACTCTTTGGGGAACCTGCTGTTACTCTTAGTTGTCTCTCGATTCTCTTGTGTACCTCCTCTTCATTGATGGAAGTGTATATGTGATTACAGATACTTGGTTGCATATGTACACACACACAACAGCACACGTAATCATTTTGCAGTCTCCCCGAGCTGCATTCCCACCTTCTAATCAAGCAACATGCCCCGCTGTCAGTAAGAGCACAAAAACACATGTACGGACACATACACATGCTCACATAATAAAGAATGTGCAACATTAATATAACAGACATGTGCTATAAGTACATGACCTGTACATTTAAACAGACTACATATTTTGAAAATTAGATGCAGCTTTGGGAAAACAGCCTTGTGTGCATGTAAGCAGGTGTGTGTCAGAGCTACAACTCATTAGGCTGTTACTAAACACTATTTCACTACAAGCTCCATGCTCTGTTAATTTGAATTTTTCATCTGTTATATAAAGCAGTGTGGGAAAACTGTCTGTTAATTTAAGTTTGGCTAAACATACTGCCGCAAATAAAACACACAAGGACAAATATGGAGTTGTTGTGACAGATTTTTTAAAACATTTTTTTCTGGGCTTTTTGCTTTTTGTTAGTGTAGAGTACGAGGAGGCAGGGTGAGGGTAATGACATTAGCCAAATGACCCTAACCAGAATCAAACTTGGGTCTCCTGGGTATGTGGTGTGTGCTCTACCAGGTTAACCACCAAGGCACCCCCTGCATTTTCAATTAAAGACACAATACGTACAATTACTTAGTGACCAAGTCTCCTGAGATTGTATTTACTGGTGAAAGGATAGAATATGTGATCATTGTGTTTAGCATATGCTGACAGCCATTTGTGCTAACTTGGGACACATGCAGTTCTGTTGAATTACATTGAACGCTAGCTATGAAATTCAATTCAATTTAACTTTATTAACCCCCAAGGGGAAATTCAGTTGTTTAGGACTCTTCTTCTTCGTTTTATGACAGTCAGGAAGGAGTTTTTGTGACGTTCTGTCCTACACTGACCCCAAAACGTCCACTGGCTGAGATTGTTCAAAAGCCCAATGCAGGGGGTGGTCCATGTTGTTGAGTATAGCATCCGTCATGTTTTCATCAGTGTGTGTACCAGTGCAGTGTCTGGTACAGCTCTTGGATGAATATAAACTGTAACCATGACAACGCCAGAACTCTTTTGATAGATAGTACGGTCTCAAACCCACTGCCAACAGCTGCACATCCTGAAAACACGATTTAAAGAGAAAAATACAGGCTGAGAGCTGTGTGCAAATGGACTTACCTTCATTTTACTATAAAGAGACTAAATCTGTGCGCTTTAATTGTATTTTTAATGAAAATCATGCATATTGTCTTTTCGTTGTACCTGACAAGTGAAAGTTATATGAGCTAACATTAAGGACAAACCTATACATTTCAATATTACGTGTAGGTGTGTAAAAAATGAATGAATCAATCAATAAATTCAGCACTTTCTGTGAGGTTAAATCTAGTCACCATTTTGAGTTTAAGATGTCAAGGTCAGGGATTATGAGCATGATGATAGCTACATGTCTTTTTGAGTGTTTAATAAAGGTCAGTGCAGCAAACTCTTTAGTTTTATAGTAGCTAATCCTAGTTGCCCACAGTTTGCATTTTACCCAGACCAGTGTGCATTATATTTTCTAATGCAAATATCACAAAAACACTTAAATGAAAGAAAAAGGTTTAGCTGTCATGAAAGCAGACCTAAGACCGCGTGGTAATAAATCATCATAGCATTTTTGGTTGTTTTTTGTTTTTTTCTGGAACCTCAGGCTCTCAGTGACATCAGAAATTTGAAGTCTGAGATTTAGACTTTCTTGTCTTAACAGTGCAGTGTACTTTATGTCACTTTTAGTGTCTTCCTTTATCCATACCAGAAACTAAGGTGTTCTAGTGTTTTTGCTGACTCAGTTGGACCTCTGGAGAACCTGCAATGAACCTGAAAGTAGTGAGCCGCAGCCTGTACGCTAAAGTAAAATGGCTGTTATTATGAAGGGAAGACCTCAGCAATGGCCCTCGACCCAACCAACAGGGGGTAACAGTTAAAGTGCAGGGTAAGTACCCCTAAAGTGTGTTTTTATCTCTTCATCTCAACCTTGGCTTCAGACGCCGTTCCTCCGAGGTTTGCCCCAACAAAGGCTGCTTTATCCCCTCTTGTCGACAACCTTTCCTTGTTGTTAGCCCCGCTTCTCTAACATAGTGTTGTATTGTTGGACCCAGACCTCTAACATCATGGTCAGATTTGCAGGAGTTTAAATGAAAGTACCTCTGCATTACATATGAAAATTAAACATATGAGCTGAATACAATGTTGCACCTGCTCCCACTTAGAGCTTTTACAAACTAGATTATTTCTGATATTTAAACACTGAGTAGTGAACATTTCCAGTTTTCCACAAATGTTTCCAGGGACTTTCTCAGAGCTCGGCGTCACCCGAACAGAGCGTACTTTGTTTTTTGTTTTTTTATACATCTATGTTCTGTATCCCACTGCAGAAAAGCCTTCTTATTGATGACAATGGTGGCCCTCCAGTGAACTGTAGTTTTTACACATTTGAGTTTATGTGAACTAGGGGTCCGGATTGCAGTTTATTTGTTTGTTTTTTTAACTGTATATGTCATTTGAAACCATACTTTACCTGGAAATAAATAATGCATATCATATTGAATGCACTGTATAGAAATAAACAGAATCCTCACACAACAGAAAATATGCTCCTCTACAGCAATGTGGAGGTGAATGTATCTGTAAACCAACCGTCCAGCAGTGATATTTCACAATGTTTTTTTCTTTGTTTACATACAAGGGCCATTTTTGTGTAGTTGTGTAGTTGCAAGCCTATAAATTCTATGACAGGAGGCTAGAGTTCTATTCACAGCCAGAATAGACCTGGATTTTACTTTTGATCAGTATTGATGAGCGCAAAAAGAGAGGATGGACCGGGTTTGTCGACAAAATCTTGCATTTTACGCCGTTCAATATGAAGACAATCAGTGGTTCTACCTGTGTCTAGTTTTCTCACTGTAGCCAATTGAAGGTTACTTTAGGTGGACCAACACTTAACATTTGCAAACTTTTGGCTCAAATCACCCTGCATTTGCTCTCCCAATGTTGTTAATGGATTTTCCCATTAAAGCAACCTGTGTAACTTTCAGCCATCAGAGGGCGCAGATCCCTTTTTGTGCAACGGCAGCCATCTTTATTTATAGGTTTGGAAAAGCATGTCTTCTGAAAACAGGAGGGTCATTTTGTTCCGCATATGATTCCACTTGAGTGCATTGTATTGGCCTGGTTCTTTATTAAATGCGGAGAGTGGTAGAGGACATCAATCAAATAATTTCTTGCCATATGCCTGGGTCCCGGCTGCAGGAAAGTTATTTTGGAGGTTTCTGTGCATCTGAAGGTACTGTGTCAGTGAGATAGATATGATTCTACTGATCTCATGTCAAAATGATTTTCAGAATAGATATTTTTGGGCAAAGAGACACACAATTCTCTTTAAGTCCGATCCATCAACAGACAAAGTCAAGCAAGTTCAGCCTTAATTAGTTTTGAGACTATTACTTTATAAGAAGAAGTGAGAGGAACTTTTTTTTATCAATGTGAGAAGACTAATCCTCCAAGAAAACATTTTCACCATGTGACTTTGCAGCAGCAGTTACAGCATCCCTCTCAGTCCTTGCATACACATCCGGTAAGGTAATGTACCGTTGTCACACAGCATGAAGGTTCTGAGTTCAATCCCCAGACAGGACGGGGCCTATGTGTGTGGTTTTTGCATGTTTCCCTCATGTCTCTGCTCTGGTTTCCCATCAGCGCAAGTATTACCTAAACTTAAAATAGTGCTGCATGAGGAAGGACCTGTGAAGTGTACTGTACAAAGCTAGAGTGACAAATGTTAAAGACAAATTTTCAAATTGCTGTTCTAGCCCCTGGCAGATCACATCTTGCTAGTTTACTCAGTGTAAGCACAAACCAACGCAGCCTCAATTAAAATGCAAGCTATCTCTATGACCTTCTCATGTGTCCGTTTTCTTTCACTTCTTGTTCACTTTCAGGACGAGTGTGAGGGCCTCTTTGACATCCTAATCCCGCTGGCCTTTTTACATGTTTTGCTTGTTGCTTCGCTTGTCATTAAGAAAACAGTATTTCTCTCTCAGCAAGGTGCTGGGCAAACACAACCTTCGCCAAATAAGAAAAAAAACTCGAAATTTCTGCAGCGGAGTTTCCTCGAATGTTGGGCACCTCAATGCAGTTAATATTAGGACAAGGAGCGGAGTGAAAGAGGTACACAGCAGGAGGAGGAGGTGGATAACAGGTTTTTGAACATGATTTACGGTAAGTAAAAGCTTCTGGAGACTTATTAACGGGGACACAGACAAAGTAAAAGGCTGAGAGCAAAAGCAGGTCTGTTTGGATGACGGCTTGTTTGTTCCTCTTAACGGATCGCAGATGTGTGCATGTGAACGCATTTGTTTGCAGGTGTGTGTTTGAGATGTGTACATAAGTGGTATTTCCATAAACATATTTTAGTTACAGTTAGAAAAATGCATGCAGAAATGGTTCGTGGGAGAGATCCACTGGGAAAGGTTTGACAAAAAGGTAAAGTTTGGGCAAAGTCGCATTTTTTTGTGTAAACGAGAAAGCATGCATCAAATAACTGTGGCTGTGGAAGATATGTTCACTTGAGCAGCACATTTTACATTTTGAAGGAAAAAAATGTAAATAGATTAGAGTACAGTAATCTACTAGAGACATTTTATTGTCAATATAGAATTATGCAGCAGCAATTAGAGGACAAAGCGGATTTAAACAGTTTTGTGACTCAATTGTGTGTGAAAGTAACAAACATCTTCTTACAATCAACCTATCATCCTGATCTCTTCAAATATTATAATAACCTGAAAATTTCCCCCTTTTGTAGGACTTAAGGGGCTTCATGCATTGCACGGTTAAATGCAGAACTAAAAATATGATTTGTTGTCTTCTTTGGCAAATATCAAAACCCACTACGTTACATTTTTTTCATATTGTTGCAAAAAGTCTTTGTCTTGGCTTTATTATCAGGGATTTGAATTGATGTTCAGAGAAAGTTGAGCCCGTGACTGAATGCTTTAGCCACTCACACGCCCCCTTTGGCTGATTGGTCTACATGGCTTGTCAACATTGAATTGATGGCCGTAAAACTGAAACAGGCCCAAAAGAAAAAACATTAATAGAGAAAAAGGAAACAAAGCGAAACAGTGCAATAAATATTGGCAGTGCACTGATGCAATGAAATCAGAGCTAGAAGTTTAAGCGTTTAAACTTTGGTTGAATGTAATGTATTAGTATTAATGCATTGATAAACTGGTGCAATTTTTATTTTTGAGTAAAAGTGGAAAGGAGCCAAACGGGTCACAACATAAAAATATGGAGTAGTTAACTGTGTTTTTGTACATTCATTATTAACAAATGACTGCAATCATAAAGGTGTCCATTCTATTGGAACACAGCAGAAAAAGCTGACTATCACATTCACCAGTCAAACCAGTTGGCCTGACCTTGTCCAGAATCTAAGTCCTTCTGAGGTCACTGCTTTACCACTTCATCAGTGAGCTCTGTTAGTTATTGAGAGTGCGTAGGTGTGAGATGAATGAATGCACCGAATTACCGCATGTATTATCCTTTGATATACAACCTGCTCAGGATGGTTTATCTTCTGTATAACCCACGCTTCGATAGGTTCCAGCCCACACCCTGAAAGCCATTAAGCACGTAAAGGCAATTTTATCAGAACAGCAGTCTAAGGATAGCTCAGTACATTAACTGTAAAACACACAATATGCTTTGCTTCCGTGCCAGCAACTTGTTTTCCGCTGTGTGTATTAATTTCGGATCAAAATACAGACTATCCAATAACAATGTGTAAAACGTGGCCGGTGAGTCTTTTGCTAAAAATATCCACAATCGAATAAGAGCTCATAAGATGTAAGAAGTTAGGAATGCTCATAATGGGGCATTTTACCTGATTGTTGCTAGGCCACCTTGCCAACACACCATCATTTAAGACGTCCTGCCAAGAGCATACACACACAAGCGCACACGCCATTGTTTCAGACAGATGTTCAGGTTTGAGCTGGCTGCACCATTCCCCAAGATCCCATGATGCCTTGCACCTGCTTTTGTACACACTTACGATACTTCCTATTCATCAGTCATTGCCAGCCGGACCCTGCCCTCACAACTATTGCACCGGTGAAGACCACTATGAACACAAGGTGATACAAGACATGAAATAAATCGTGTAAAAGTGCACTCTCTGCAGGATCTGGCAACGAAGCCAAATTCATGGCAACTCCAGTCCCTACGTTTTAAATGTGGCTTTGCAATTTCATCGTCTTACAGCAACTTTTACACAAATCTTTCCCGTAATGGTCTGTTCTGTCACCATTTCTGCAACACTAGGGCACACACAAACATGTGATCCTTCAGTCAACAGCAATAAAAACCAGTGTTCCGTCTTTGTTTAAAAAAGAAATGGTCGTAGAGTGCATGGTGCGCTGCGAGAGGACACACTTCCACAGATAATCGGACCAATTCTTTTGATCAAACAAGCAAGATGGTAATCATTTATCTTTAATGGAGAATAAAAAAGAAATATCGCTACATGACTTCTTGAGCCACGTTTCCAATGGAGTGGCTTTGTACGGGTCAGCTCAGGACAACGCAGTTTGGTACAGGTAAACCCTAAGAGGCTGGAGTTTAATACAATGTACACAATACTGTAAATGCAGTGTTTGAATTCATGAACGGAGAGACACTGATGGAAACAGATTTTGCTAATAAACACTAGCATTGTTCACAAAAAAGTACAATATTGAGTGTTTCTCTTGTGACAATTTATCAAAAGAGCCGGGCATACTTCTTTGAAAGAGCCATATTTTTTTTCTCTCGCCAATCGTTTTTGTTCAAGTAAGGATAAGCTGTCATCCAATCAGTTCACTGAAGAGTTCGCTCCATCTTTTGGAAAGTGGACCACTGATGGAAGCAAAGGTCAAAGTGTTTCCCATGTATTACAAGACAATACACTTTTTGGGAATGCTTCCAGTGGAAACAAGGCTTTGGTGACTTCATCATTTTACACTGCAAAATACTGCATTGTTTAGCAGTGATCACATGTAAACATACTCTAGGTAATAGCTTTCTTCAGCGGCAGTGCCCAGTGAAGTCATTTGCAATCAGGGCTTTTTTCATATAAAAGGATTTTTGATTGTAAATAATGAAGAAGTTGGATATTTCAGATTTGAAACTGGAGCAGCTCTGAAGTTCTGGAGCTAAAATCAGACTGAATGTTATGTAATGTGTTGTCTACTTTAAATGGAATGAAAATGAAAAAGTATTGGATTATAGATTGGTAGTGACCACAGACTCCCAGTGTATAATAATGTAATTTTACCAATTTATGTACTTTAACACCTAGACCCATTGACCTGTGTGATTACACCACGTTTTTAGCCTTTGCAAATTTGCCCATTATAGGAAACAGCAATCACAAAAGAGTTTGAAAAAATCGCTAACAATTTTCTTTTTATTGCATATTTGTAATTGTATTTAATCTCACCAACAAATTTGCACATATTTGGTCTGTGGATTAAACTTGTGGTGTTTTGCTTTTGGAGGCAGACTCTCTGACCTGCTGCCAGCTTGTGTACAAGCCAAGCCAACACATAACCGCTGTCTTTGTTTGGAGGCGCTGGAGCCACAGGAGCCTCTAGCACCCAGAGGTGTTTACTGGAGGCAGCAGCTGCACAAGAACGAGCCGAAGAAAGAGCTCTTTTACCTGAAACCTGTGTGAGAGAAAGGGCAGGGTTATTATCCGGGAATTAGAAGAGTCAAAGGGGCAAAAATGAAGCGCTAAAATATAAATACAGGTTTGACTGATGTCATATAGTCTCATGATATGTTTAGTATAGTGAAATGATATAAAACATTACAGGTATGTGATCCTAATGCACTAGTCTTTTACATGGACTATGACATGGTGAATGTGCCCACTATCTGCTTTGCTTTGATAAATATTGAGCCAAATTATGAAATATTGCTTTAAAACAAAACTATTGCTTAAAAAGGCAATAACCTAATATTTTTTCTATTGTATTTAGTTTGACAGTTTAAATATCTAACAACTCATTGTTACAGGAATCTTCAGTGAAAAAATTAGACATTAAGACTAGGCTTTATAATTAAGGATTTTAATAGATGTGAATGATCATCGGGATTTTGGCCAATCACAGCTCGCTTCTGGTAAAAAGAGCGGTCCCATTGGTTGACACTGATGTCAACAACAAAGGACCAAGAAAATAAACCAAAGAAATGGGTTATTCCATTGCAAAACACATCTTATTTTACAGCAAAACAGCTCAAAAATTATTTAAAAAAAATTTTTTTTAAATAGAGAAACGGCAAATTCAACATGGATAAATGTTGGCACAATGTTTAATGAGGCAGAGATAATTCCAGGTTTACTACTGTCTAACGGTAAACTCCAAAGCTAAAAGTTTCAGGTAAGTTCTAAACTTCGATTTATTGTAACTACTAGTATTTTGCAGTGAAAAATTGGTCTGGTTTTACCTTTTTTTAAAGAGTTGGTGTAGGGCACAGTTTTTATGTTTTTAGAGATCCCAACTTGAGAGAGAACCACACCTTTGCACAGAACTGTATATAAAGTATACTTTCCAACAAAGATCCATACGCAAATACATCTCCGACTATGGACTCAACTGTTATATTAATGGTTAAACAGGCCAGTGTTGCTGCAGGACCATCCATGCTCACAAACTCACTCCTTTTCCTCTCATTAAGATTGGATCCCTGTCTCTAGTTTCAAAATGTTCTTTGTTGTTGATTCCTACCAATTACAACCCCTTGACTTTTACCCAGCATTTGTTTCCAATGAAAACACAACCGGAACAATTTAAAGCAGAGGCTCACACCAGCATTTTTTGGTTAAAAGGATAAGATGAAATAAGTTTCTGCTCCATTGGACACCACAGAAATGTCTCTCTGTTTCTCTTCTCTCTGCGTCGTACTTCGATCCAGGAGCACAAATGGAACTTAAATTAATACAGTGTCTTCAAACGTCCAATATATCCACTTTTCCATCATCATGACAGATTTAAGTGAATGATTTGTGACTAATCGGGGGTTCAGTTTCATGATGACCTCCAGTAGATATTAATAAAGGAAACGAGGTGACTTCTATATTTTTATTGAAGTTGACTGTGATGTTTCTTTGGCGTCCGTAACTATGCAAAGCAGGAATGAGTAATTTGGCGTCCTGTGATGGACTCCATTCAAATTCAGCCGTATTTCACCATGACTAACGCTGAATGAATGGGATTTGTTGGGTCAACGGTGACATGTTTCCATTTTCAGGCAAGATTTTCAAAATACGTTACCATCTGTTGTTACTCTGACATGAGGCCCACTCCTGACGTAAAGTGATTTAGTCCCATTTTTATATTTCCTTCACTACGTCTCAATAATTCACGGGGCACGTTTCAGGCGACGTTTTGAAGACGTTTTTGATGTAGCCATGTTTTATTATCACTACAGCTGCTCACATTAATGATTTGTTTTTGCTACTGGAAAGAGAAAAGTTAAGGTTTGGTGCAAGATTTGTTGGGAACATTAAGAGCAGCTATGAAGAAACAAAGAAAACATTACATCTCTATGATTTTTGGTAAGTCGCAACGGCTGACTTCAGGCAAGAAATGTCGATGCCGCAACAACAGCTGGGATGATTTTCATGTGTCCAACAAAGGATCAACAAAGTGTAAACAAAGTTACAAAGTTGGCTTAAACTAAAAGGTAAAACAGTGCATGGATTTCAACAGATTTAAATAGACAATTTATCTCTCTCGTGACTTTCAACCAAAAATCACTAGAACATCAAATGAAAGTGAAATTTTGATAGAATTTAGAGTTTAATCCAATTTGTATATTTGATTTATGTAATCTGGTTGGAAACTGACTATAAGTACTTTCGGGGAACATCTTGACATGCCTAAGAAGTTTAAGGGTCATGTGATTTCACAAGAAGTCAGTGCTTGCATGTTAGACTGAATCAGATATTTGGTGCTGATGAGGCACATGCATTAGTGTCGGTTCACACGTGCGTGGCTCTGTTCCAGTGTTTTGATAAACGTGTCATAATATTATTATGGGATAAAGATGCCAAGAAAGACAGCAGTTGTGTAATCGGCTGTGCTGTCAAACACAGTTAAAACCTGAATAATAGAAGCAGGTTGTGGGCCATTTCTGTGAGAATCCATCGTTTCCTGATGACAAGGTGTAGCAGACCACCCCACCTCGGGCCTGTCTGATCGGACTTCGCTGTGCCAAATGTGCAGACTTCTCATTAAGAGCCACTATCAGTTCCCAGAAATGCTTTTGGAAAAGGGGCAGTGCATGTGTACGTGTTGGAATCGAACCCAGTACAGAATCAGACAGTTCAGCTGTAATCAGTTCAAGACTGTCCATCTTTTCAATAAACAAACTGCTCCTCAAGGCCAGGATCTGGAAGAAAAAAAAATGGAGAAACGTGCCACTTAACCAGGAAGCTGGAGCTAGTTTCAAAGCTACAGTGCACATTTTAGGACATCCTCAGGCATAAAGAAAAGGGAACTGGCCTCAGACTATACTATATACTATACAGCCTTAGACAAAAAGGCATTAGAAAACACATTTAGACAACGATATGTGAGTGCAGCGCACCAGCAACCACGCTCAGTACGGTTGCCACAGTACATTTTCGCTGTTCTTTCTTGTAATTCATATTATAAAAATGATGCTGATGCCTTTTTGTCAAAGGCTGAGGCAGTATAGTCTGAAGCCAAGTCCCTTTTCTCTATGCCTGAGGATGTCCTAAAATGTACACTGTACAAAGCACAAAGACTAGTTCTCCATGTCCATTTTCTCCTTCAGTATCTCAAATCCTCCAAACATTAAGACTTCAAAGGTCTATTGTGCAATTTGTAATGAAGAGGCGATAACCCAAAGGCAGACTCAACTCAAGGCAAAAGGTACGGGGTTTTTTTTGTTTTGTTTTGGTTTTTTTTTACTAGTGGCAGAAAAGACAGTCGACGGTAGAATCTTGCAGGTAAGTTGGACCAGGCTTGAACAGGATGGACAGGTGGTTGGAGCCAGGAGATCTGCTAACAGAACAAAAAGCCAGGTCAGACTGACAAATTGACTGAAAAAGTCCAAAAAGCAGGTGATGAGAAGCTGGAAAGTAGCACTCACTATTGTTCTTATTACAATCTGACAGAGTGGAGAAGGCTGAGCTGGCTCTTCTAAGTGGCTTGATTGCAAACTGATGCAGCAGGTGTAAACTCGAGGCTCAACAATGGCTAGTTAGTCACAGGGCTGACAGAGAGATAATAAACAACTGTACACTCTCACATTAATCCACTAGGGGTGCTTTAGATTGTTCAATTCACCTATATATGCATAGAGTACACAGAGAGAACCCACGGTAACATGCAGACTCCTCACAGAAACACTGAGTCTCGGTTGGCCCAGGGATCACACCCACAACCTTCTTCACAAACTGAAAGCATGATTTACTTTTACTATGAGTGAGGTTCACTGAGTTGCTGCTTTCACCCTGTCTGCCCTGTTTCAGAACTGTCACATAAAACAGTAAAAGACACAGAGAACACAAAATGCAGTCAGAGTGACGCCTCCTGTGCCACCCTGTCGACACGGCTGTAATGTCAACACTTAACTTTGAGTGGACTAATAGTCATAAAATGGCCCCTGAATAAGCCTGCCGAGCGAAAGAACAGCGCCAATATTCACTTACCCCGCCGACCCGCGCTACAATAGCACCACGTTCATGTGCGAAGCCTTTGGGAAGCGGCCGGAGAGGTGAGGGTGTTCATTTGAGCCGAGTGCTGACAGGTTCAGGGGACAAAACGGCTCATTACGTGAGGACAAACTGTGGGGGCTTGTATTCGGCTTCAATAAAATGATATGGACCCTTTCTGTCTGTCTCATTTCCACTTCTCTGTCAATCTGCCTGCCCTTCTGCTCCGACAAATCACACAGAGCTAAAGAGACCACTATTACTACATGTTTTGCTGATTTATTTTTAATAACATGTGGGCTCCAATTTCAAACTTTAACAGAGCTTGAAATAACAGCATCTAGAGGACGGGCAATGTTGTTTGGTATAGAGACCGTCCAAATAGCTTGTTCAGTTGTGTGTTACATAGAAGGTATTTACACACATTATTTTAAATCAGTAGGCTACCATTATATTGAACTTTTTCCTTCAAAATAACACTTTAATTTTAAAATGCATCACTATATCTGGTCTGTTTTAATAATAATGTGACTTGATACCTTACCTCAACCAGAAAGAGCAGTGTCTATTGCAATAAAACATAAGGAGCAGAGGCCGAACATGGATAAATGAATGCCTTATTAGCCATCTAGTGTGTCTCTTAAGAACTGAAAACATCATTGTGAAGCCTAGGAAAAATTAGGGATAGTTTTCCATTTTCCTCTGAACTCTAAGAAGCAGACTATACCAGTGAAAATACAACCTTTAATTTATTTTACTTTTTCCTGTAACTGTTACATGTGGCAGCCGCAAGGGTTGCAATATGGAACCAAAATGCAAGCTAAATGGATCTGTACATAGATATACATACATATATCAGAACATCACTTTATGGAGAACAAAAACACAGTATTATTGGTGCATTCATGTGGTCTTCGGAAAATCTGAGAATCCACGTTAGAAGGTCGTTCTTCCGACTTAGGTGTGTTCACATGATTTCAGCTCAGACGGAAGATTCTACACCAAAACAACAAGGAAGATGGACGCAAAGTCAAAAATGTGCTAATGTTATTTGAAAATAATGAATACGGTCAAAGTAGCAATTATTAGCCTTTTAGCAGCGTTTCAAGAAAAGATAGTCTATTGAAAACATAAGAAGTTAACATAACGTATGTTGAAACCTCTATGTACCGGATGGAAATAAGTTAGTTATTAGTTAGTATATAGTCTAAATAAGCCTATATGGACAAAAAACAAGTGTATTGTTAAATTATCAAGTTATTAACGTGTAAAACAGTTGGTATGAAGTATTTTTAAATGACTTATATTACTAAATTATCTTAAACATTTTCTTTCCTCCACCATGTTGATGATGAAACAACGTCAACATGGAATCTCGGGCAACTCCGACTCACCCGAGTTTCCAAGCAGTTGTTCCAAATTGAGCAGTTCAACTCGGAAAAATGTTTTCTTGAGTTCCCGAGGACCACATGAATGCACCATATGTCATTGCTGCCATTTACATGATGTGTTTTGGGCAAAACACATCATGCAAATTGTCTCTCAGAATAATGTCTTTCATTGTAAGCATTCAAAAACATAGCCAGGATTTGGGTAATGCTCTTTTTCTTTTCTTTTTTTTGTACAAGGTAACATTACATCTTGGTCTACTTCTGCTGGAATCAGCATGCAAGACTTACTTTTTTATAGTAGTAGTAGGTAGGTAGTTTAAAAAAGACAATGAGCTAAGTCCTAGGTTGTGGCTTTGTTAAGTTGTTTTATGGCACAATCAATTCATTTACTTCCCTGTTTTAATATGAGTCTGTATAATGTGTCTCCCACATTTCCCCCTTACTTCTCACACTACACTTTTCCTTCTTCTTCCTCTCTGCTCTGATTTCGGCTTCTCTTCCTCTTTCCCCTTCATCGTTGTGAGGCTAAACTTTCACTCCCGGCCGAAGGAAAACATGAAAAAGGCAGTGCTGCCCCGTAGCTGTCATGATGTCATCGAGTCCCAATACTCGGCTTAAGTTATCTGGAGCCACTTTATGACTCAACTGTGTGTGTATGTGCTTCTCAATGGAGACTACATGCAAGGCTTTTTGTTGCTGTGTGTGTGTGTGTGTTTGTGTGTGTGTTTTTTACGACAGGCCAGGGGCTCAGGGTGCTTACCTAGCCTAATAAATCCTGACAAGCGGTCTACAATAACCTGGATGGGGTTTCTCTTTTCTCTCACTCACACTCTCTTTCCCTCTGCGACAGGCCTAACCTCTTCGCCCCGCTACATATTATACCTGCCACCTACTGTTTCCTCAACTCCTGGACGCAGCGAACACACACACAAAGCGTCGACGCGTCAGCTTTATGTCACAAACGCTCCTTTTCTTAGGACTACATCAATTTCAAAGTGTTGCGGTTGCTATGAAACTCAAGACAAATGGGGGGAAAGTGTCATATTTATGGAGCGAATGGGAGTTGAAGCTTGTATTCACAGCCAAGCCCTTCTCTAATCACCCGACCAGAAGGAATACTACTGTATGGACCGAGCCACTGAGCGATGTTCAATATGGATTTTTAATGCGCAAGATTGGCTGATTCATGGAGGAGACGGTGCTGTCGTGACAAGTGGAATTTACTCATCATCTGCAGCTGTGAGTGAAGCAATGCAATGGGGAACGAGTCTGTGACCTTATAAATATGTGTGCTGCAGTAAGTGAAAATGAAATGACAAAAGCTTTCACATTTTTGTTACAATGTTCAAGTGCTTTAGTGATTTCAACACCGGGAAAATTGCTGCTGTAAGTCACACATAAGGCCATCCAGACAGCATGTAGAGGACGGGCCATGTTGTATAGTATAGAGACCATCCAACCAGCATGAAGAGCAGACATGTCAAACTCAACTCAAATGCGGCCCTTTGCAATGTTTTATGTGGCCCTCCAACACATTTAGAATAGGTGATATTTTTGGGACAAAAGTAGTAAATTATTCTAAAGACAGACAATGGGAACAAAGCCAAGTAAACAAAATCACACTAAAAAGAGGCAATCATTTCAAGTGAACAAAAGTGGGTTTAAATGAAGGTACATTGGCAAAAATTGAAACTGAATTCACAAACTGATGCATGAAAAACACCCAAATGAAAATGAAACAAAAGAAGAATAGAATAAAAGCTACCCAAGTATCACAATCTTTGGTCCCTGAAAGAATTCTTATTAACTGTCCTGGCCCCTCACAACTTTGAATTTGACACCACTGATGTAGAAGATGGGTCATGTTTAGTAGAGAGACAATCTAATGAGCTGGGATAATGAATGCATTTAGTGAAGATCTGGTGCAAACTCACCATTTTTTGAACAATTACTTTGTTGGATGGTTTAAATTTAGATTCATTCATTCATCTTATATTCCTTATCCCAGATGCATTGGTCTGGAGCCTCTACCAGCAGTTTTGGGCAGGAGACCGGGGCACCCTGGGAAATTGCCGCTGAAATGCTGGCCTCATGCTGTTGTTATGCAAGAAGAACCATTCAAAGTTGTGGTGGTAAGTAGGCCCTTAAAAATTGAAGTAAGCTGCTTGGAAACACCTCAAGCCTCATTTATTATCCATTTAAAAGAAGGGTCATAATTGTTTGGCATTGTCAAATATGAAGAAACACTTATTTCACCTATGTGTGTTACCTTTGTCAATTATTATTATTTAAAAAATAGGTAGAGGCCAGAAGTACGTCAATTATGTCAGAAGTAAGATATGACAAAGTGAGACATTTACAAGATTGGTTGCCTAAAAAACATTTTACACAGGCCTTGGTCTAATTGTTACAGTAATAACCACGGATCTATGCTTCCAAAACACTCATAAAACCCAAACTGTTTTAGTAACATTCTGACCATTATTGGACATAAAACTTTTAGAGCAGGTGTCAATTTCACTCCCAAACACCGTATATTCTCTCCCCACGTGTGTTTTTCCCTTGTCACCAACTTGGAGCGTGAACCTTACACCTCTGTCTCTTTCTGTCGGACAAACAAACTCGACGCTCTCTCTCGCTCACACACACACACATTCGCCGAGAAGCAGTGAGTGATGAAGTCATTATCAGCTCTAATAGCTGACGTGCCCGCTATTTCCACAGCACTGCGGGGAAATAACATGACAGCAAAACAAACGACGCCATTAGTCATACTTAGCACCACCTGTAAATCAACTCCTGTGTTTTTGGGTGCGAGTTCATGTGTGTGTGTGGACGTACTTAGCAGGTTATTTGCTCCACGACTGTAACAAGTGGAAAATATGAGCCTGACTGACAATATGCTGTATATGATGAGAGCAAAACTTCTCCACTTTTGGGGAGTTACTGTATATTCTCATCCAGTTTTGCCGAACATAGATTATTCGCACATTCGGGCCAATTCTCGTTAACGTTTTCCACTACAGAGCTAAACAAGCCAAGACATACTGAGTTGCTAATTTGTCACATAAAGCCCAAAGGGTCCATTGAGTGCTCACATACGGTATGTGAGCCTCAATACTGCGCCAAACGAGGCCAGAAAGAGCGAGAGGCCAAGTCTGCTTGTCGTCATACGCTCAGTATATTACCCAAGTGTATCCACCCTTTTCTCCATCTGGGGCAGGATTTTAGAGTTATAAAGTGACAATAAATTTTCATTTGATGTGTGTAAACAGCCTCTGGGTTGCCTGCTTTTCAGTGTTGAGTGCACTGTACGTCAAGTGATGTGAAAATGATTCAAGCTGCTCACCTCATCAAACGGAGGTGTGAATTTTTTTATTTTTTTTTTTCATGTATGTGAGAATAACTCTTTAATCATCTTTGTGGCATAGTGTGATCAGAATCATATGTGATAAAAACAAAAACATTGTGTTTGGTGACTGATAATGCATACTAACTACTGCTTTAATTGGCAATGACGGATGATCATAGATGGCTATTTTAAAGATAATTTTTTTTATTTTAGGCTCTACCTTATCAAAACAAAGTGGAACATTACAGGCAGTGACACATTTTTCAAGAATTCTGGGCACCCCTGTTGTAGGCTTTATTATTGAGGATATGAGAATGTCCAGCACACACTCGAAGCTTTGGCCAATCATATTCTCGCATAGAAGGGGGTCTCAAGTTTGGGATGCTCCTATTGGCTGTTTCAGTTTCATTGTCAACGATGTTTGTAGCCTGTAAGAACCCATGGTAGCCCTGCAGGGGCATGCTACGGTTTTTCGAACAAATGCAGTCCAAATAGGGCAGATAAGGTGTTCTTTTTAAAAACTCAAAATCAAATAAGCTCATAAATGTATGATGTCTTTATGCAAGAGTTTTTGTTCAAAAAAGAAACTGTGGATTCACTCTGAGCTTAGTTTGTCTGCTCCAGGCTATATACTGCTCCTTCCACCAATGTCTGTTTTCCAAGCAAAAGCTGAAAGTGTTATTTTGACACATCTATACGCCATTGAAAACATTGGACTTTAGGGATACTTCCCAACAGTTGATGTAAAATTTAATAGCAACTGAATATCATTAAAGTCAAAACGAAACACTCCTCTTCGATGGTACGATCTGGTGTTAATCCTGTACAACCAACAGCAGCTGGCCCTGCGATGGCACAAGCGTGAGGCTGGAGGGCTGCTCAGAGTAAAGAGTCTGATGGGACTATCAATGAAAACCAGGCTGCAGCAATAAAATGCCAGCCAAACAACGAGGCACTGAGCGCTGCCTGGACCCCCTACATGCACACACACACAAACACACTCTCAGGTAGGCCCTACTCCCAAAGTGGACGTCAACTCCACAATAAAAACTAAAACAAACACCATTGTCCTTTATGTTTGTGCGTTGGGGAGCTGGGCGGTTGGTATTGTGCTGCGGTCGCCGTCGTAACAATAGAAAGGACACATGCGTTATCTCAGAGCAAAGGTGATTTACGACACTCCGACGGGTGGAAGATAACGTCAGATAAAGTCGAAGTGTCTGACAGTTGAATAATGAGTGAAGAAGAATGTGTGAGAGCCAATCAGACCCCAGCAGGAAGGGAAACATGTTAGCTCCCTTTTCCCAGACAAGCACTGGTGTGAGATGCTAGAATTCAAAATAGCATGAGAAATGAATGTAGAAAGGTATAAGTAAATATGGTGGATAACTTAATTTGTAGCCTGGCCATCCATCCTATTTCTTTTTCTATTCCGCACCAAGAATTACTCTCGACCTCAGTTTGACTTCCAGGGGGCGGGACAAATGATGCAAATTAAACCAATCAGAGAACCTGAATTAAACAATGCAACAACAAGACTAGTTGAAGTTCTCCATGAGTCACTGCATAAAGCACTTCCATTTTAGATAAACGATTACAATTGGTCGGTTGTGTTGGGCTCACGTGGAAGAAAGGCTCTGTGGGTGGGATTCCAGACCCATTTGACTTAGCCAAGACAGTCCATGGGTCTGACCGGCCAGGCTACACGATTGCATACTCTTTAGTGATCCAGTAATTATCTCGCCTCGTTAAACACTGAAGCATTGCCAACATTTATCCATGTTTAATTTGCTGCCTATTTCTCCATTTGTATCTTATTTGAGCTGTTTTGCTGTAAAATAAGGCATATATTTTGCAAGGAAATAACCCATTTCCATGGTCCTTTGTTGTTCACATCAGTGTTGACCATTGGGAGCGCTCCTTTTTACCAGAAGCGAGCTGTGATTGGCCAAAATCCCGCTGTGAGGTGATCATATCTATTGAAATCCTTAATTATAAAGCCCAGATCACATCTTAAAGTCTTATTTTTTCACTGATGATTCCTGTTAAAATAAGCAATAGGTGATTAAACTGTCAAACTAAATGCAACAGTAAAAAAATTCAGGTAATGGACTTTTAATCTGTGCTGTGCCTGATTACAATTGTGTCATCTTCCGCTTCTGGGGCATAGTTTAAAGTTCATATTCGAAAGTCAAAATTGTTCATCGTGAGAAAGAGACTGGTGCCATTTTAATGAAGTCACGGAGACCAAGTTGAAGTTTTTACACTCCTGCGGTCGTGTCTGAGGCTTACACTGTGGCTTGGCTTGTTTTGTGGTTTGACGCTTTAAGTGGGCAGTTACAGTGGGCTGTTAGTGGTGAGTAAGACGTGCCCCTGGGGTGTGTCTGTGCGCTTTACATATGTGTGCACACACAGGCTTCATACCTGTTACGAGACGACCTGTTGGTGTGTGCGCTGGGTTCAGAGCTCCGGGAGTCGAGTATAAAGTCTCTCTGGCAAATGCAGCGGGTGATTATATGTTAGCACAAACTTTACAGAGTGAGCTCACCTCCACTGGATGTGTATGTATGTGTGGGAGCGTTTCTGCATGTTTGTGACTTTGTGCTCAAACCGGTTGCCAACACCAACACGAGGCTGGACCGGTCAACCTGTTGGCTTGTCACTTGCCGCTGCCCCCCTCTCCGTTCTTCACCCGTCATCCACTTCCTGTTTGATTCAGCTCTACTTTTTTATTGTTGTTTGTTCACTAACCACATTCAGTCACTCATCTGTCAATTAGATCGAATCAGGTTAAAGGGATTACATGGGGTTTTCACTCTCATCTTGAATGCATCATGAACTGACAGCATGTTTTCCAGTAAAAACACTACATCATCATTAATTTTGTTGGCATTTATTAAGTTATGTGGCAGTGTTCATAGACAATCTCTGATCATATACAAAGCATTTCTAATGAGAGACTCCCAAGAACAACAGTGATGGAATAGGTTCCAAAGGAAAATGTAATCTGTCAAAAGTTTGCTTTAGCCAGTCAAAAATGATTCAGAGTTTTGCACGACAAAGTGTCATCTGGCATTTCACACCAATGTCAAGATGCTCTAATAGGCTGGTCTGAAGCCATCTTTGTACTTAGTGGTTTGGTACATATTGGGTTGGTATACATAACCCCTGAAGAGATTTCCACAGTTTTGTGTCGTGATACAATAAGGACACAAGATCTGCAGAAATATCCTCTTGTCTGTGAACAAACCAAGTAGAAATAGGTCTTTATTCAACTTTAAAAACTTACAAAAATACTTTACTAATTCCCTAAAATGTCATACAAGAACAGGTGTGTGTGCTCACATAGAAACATCAGTGTGCTTCTCTTTCAGCAGTGTTCAGTTTGTCTGCTCTGGGTAGCTGTAGAAACAGGAGGTAATGGAACTTCCACTGGTTTCTATGGACCCTAAAATCTGTATTTCTCCAAGACTGAGAAATGCAAACACTGTTATTTTGTGCCTCATTTTTGTCACCTAGATACTACAACATTTTACATTCATAGCAAACGATATTTTGTGCAAAATAAAGACATGCAGCAGCCACTCATTTATTCGCCCAGTTGCACTAGTTATGCAGTTATAACATCATTAAACTCAAGTATGGTAATAAAACAAGAAAAACACTTGAGAAAACTAGCAGGAATCAGGGAGCTGCAGAGATTCTACTCCTGACCTGCTGTTTCTGTTTAGTTTGCAGTAATTCTAAGTTTGGGAAGTTGTAAAGCTCCAGGTAATCCTTCATATTTATTGAACAATAAAAAACAGTAGTTTGCTTGTGTTGTTCATTCAGGAAATCCATGCAGCAGTCTTTTTGCTATTAAACAAAACTCAGTCAGATGGTGTGGTGAGTGAGTTCATGCCTGTTTTGTTGTTGATGGTTTTTTTTAAAGATTTTGTAGTCTTTATTGATAGGTACAATGTAAAGGGACAGGAAACAGAGTGAGGGAGAGAGGGGTGTGCTTAAGTGTGTGGTTTTCGCTCTTCCAGATGATCCACCAAGGCGCCCCCATGCCTGTTTCTTAAAGAGAGTGGGGTGCTGTGTTCCTTGATAGACTAAAAGAATTGAGGGTTCTTGAGTCAGGAAGGAGGGGACAAATGCATCTCAGCACAGCATGGATCAAGACCCTAGTGAAAGAATGGGATGTTATAAGGGCAGAACTTTAGGTGGTCATAACGTTATTGAGCTGTGTGCTTTTGCCTCACAAGTAATGTAGCCTATATCCAGTTCTTTTCACAGTGGAAAGCCAATATTAAATGTTTAAACACAAGGTAAGGGGATATTTTTTTTAAGAATTAAACTGATCTACATTGTTCTGTCAAAACACCAAATATAAATCATATTAAACATTCAGCCAAGTCACAGAAATGATTTTTCCAAGAGTCAAACGAAAGATGTAACCCCAGGGTCACAGTTTACAATGTTTTTACTTTGCACAGTCCAGCATAAGAGTTCATTATAACAACCATCATTAGCATCTGCGTTGCCGGGGCGACCGTGACAAAACACATGTCCACTTCTTTGTCAAGTGCACCGAGCTTTTCCATGTGTTTAGTTTACTACAAAGGTCACCTCGGATGTTGTTTTCCGACGTCGTTGGCAGGGCCTCGGTCGGAGTTACCACAGTGGCGCCCTCTGTTCCCTTTGTACAGATGCTTTTACTTCCCCCTGACACACACTTCTGTAGCTCGTACTGTATGTGTGTTGCCTTTGGCTGGGCCCCCTCTGCGGCCATAATCAGGGGCGTCTTTGACATGTCACAGTTTCCCCCACCTCGGCATGACCTGCACACGGCCAGGAAACACTGAACAACCGACAGTGCCAAAGACAGAACAGGAAACAAAATGATGGTTTTTGTGTAGAAATAAGATGTGTATCCATTGTATCAGCTATTATAATACATGTATGGCTCAGCACTCCACTCTGTGTTTCAGATGATTGTGAGCCTTACAATTACCTCATGGATTCATTTCCACAAGATACAGTGAACAGTGACTGACTATATAGATAACATGGGACCTGTCACTGTGTAGGTAACCCAGACCCTCACTGCACATGTCAGATATTTTTATAAATTAGTATATTCTCCAAAAACATCCCTAGTGTGTTTTGCAAAATATCTCCATTCATCGTTACTCCTAAATAAGTACTCTAGGGATGATACTAAACTAAGAAGCCATTTCTCTTTTACCTGGTTAGAAAAAACCTAAGGGTTGGTCTGGATCATTGGAATTGGTGAGGTCAACACTAAATGACCTACCACACCTACAGGTCAGAGATCTGTTAACAAGAAGACTAACACAAAACTAATCTGCAGGACCGTAGACTGAAAACACCAGTGACTAGACTGAAAACACTGTAGAATAAGACTTTCTGAGCAAAAATGCCATTTAGTATAAACCTGTCAGTTAAGACTTCATTAATGCTATACTTGTATTGCCTGCCAGTCCGCTGTGCTGCTTGTGTGGACTGGTTTTATTTCACAAGTTATTTTTCTCCACCACACCTGCATCTTGTTTGTTGTTTCCGATTGTTTCTACCCTCTATCTGGAACACAATCTGCTCCTGAGCCGGTTAGCCAATAAGCACAGGTTTAGATAGAATTGCTAACTAACTCACCAGGTGAAATAATAATTATTATAATGGATTAGATTTTCTATAGTGCTTTTCAAGGCACCCAAAGTGCTTAAACCAGTCACATACTGGTAGTAATAAGCTACTTCTATAGCCACAGCTGCACTGGGGCAGTATGGCAGAGTTACCATTCTGACCATCACCAAACATAATCACACATTCATAAACCAGTGCAACAGACAACAGAGGCAAGCTGGGAGAAGTGTCTTGCCCAAGGACACAACGACAGTATGAACAGGAGGGAGCAAGCATCAAACCCCCAGCCTTCCGATTATTGGACACAGTGGATTTTCAGGATGTGTAAAGCTTTAGCATCTGTATCGTCATTATGCACAATAAAAACTTAAAGTGTACAATAAATGCATAATATGAAGAAAGAAATACAATCCACTTTGCTTCAGGTCAATGTGGTTTAACTGTATAATGAAAAACAAAGAGACAATGGATTATGCATATGAACAAGGCCATAAGACTGCATATAATGAGTTGGGATGTGTGGGGTTTTAAAGAAATCAAAATATGATAATACACGTCCCTAATGGTATTCTGTGTTTTTCGTTTCAGGCCGAAGTGATGACAGGTTGAACAAGACTTTGACCTGAGCCCGGCAGGAAGTCCAGCTTCCCCGACTCTGCATTTACCATTTCTGTTATTCCTCTGTAATCAACAGCTGGCATTGTCTCACCCATGTAAAATATTATTACAAAGCTAAGGCCAAGACAAACTGCTGAAAATGTATTCCGATGTTAAAATGTTCACTGGAGGCTTGTCGGGAGAAGTCGGGCAGACGATAAAATCCCACTGGTTTGTTCATTCCTGCACGATCAACCTCTGGAGATGTGTTAGCTTGGCATTTTGTATTAAATAATGGCTTCCAAACTTTGATTATGATAACAAGCCTGTATGGATTTCTGAGCGTTACATACTTTGGGAACCGACACCAAACATATCCCTACAGCACAAGTGACATGCACTCAGAAGCACACAGAAGCACTGCCAGGAAACACTTTAGTGAAACCTAGACCTGCACCTCATTGCACTCTCACTCCTCTGGGTCATTCCTTCACCTTCGTTCAAAGTGCTTCTTGCTGGTTCTCTCTGTGTCATTACATGGAAGCCTTTCCAAACCATACTGTCAGCACATTTCCGTCCGTGTGTCTGCTTCTCCAAACCTTCTAGTGTTTCCTCAGGACCTGTTTTCTTAAGTAAATGCTCGAAAGGAACACACAGGGCTGGTTTTATACAAGTATAACATGAAGTTGATTAAAGCCGTAGCTGGGAAATGGCAGATTATCAATGGGCACAGATGGGTCATCAGACTGAAGTCAAGATGTTATAGTTTGATTTAAAGTGGAGTTAAGTGAAGACACGACCCGCTATTATTCTTCTGCTTTACTTTGGTTGATTTTCTGGAGTATGTTTGACTGTTCCAGGATGGTCTGTTGGACTGAATGAAAAAGGAGCGCTACAAAAAATCTCAAACACAAACTCAAAATCTACTTTATTGTCAATTCTGCCACATGTACAGCACATACAGAGAATTGAAATCACGTTACTCTCTTTTCCTTGGAGCATACAATAACAATAATAATACATTTAGATAGTAATCCTTTTAGACTGTTCAACTTCTTATAAAATCCATAACAACATCTACTTTTTAACTTTGTCATCAAGGATGTTCATTGATGAGAATATTCAGCACATTCATAAAGCTTTGGCCAATCACAAGCTTACATGGAAAGGGGTCTTAAGTTGGGGACACTCCCATTGGTTGTGGAACATTGAATTAACTTTCAAATGTCTCTATTAACCATATTTAACAACGTAAAGTGAAGGGAACTCTATGAAGTCATATTTGTAAGAATGGATCAGCAGTCCATTCTGTGTTTTAAATGACTGTGAGCCATACACAACAATTACCTCATTGTTTCATTTCACAATATACAGCAAACAATGATTAGCCTTAATGTAATAGGAATGAAAAAGGCAATGAATAGATGTCATTGTGTGGGTAACCCAGACCCTGGCCACACATGTTATTTTTATAAATGGATATTTTCTCTTTTCATTAAAAAAAAAAAAAATCAAGACCCAAGACACATGACTAGGAAGCCAACTAAACATGCCCAGACATCTCTCATCTAACCAGTTAGAAAGAAGTAGCAACTGTGGTCTGGATCTGTGTTATCATTGGCAAAGTTGGCATGAGAGCCGGAGTTAGCTGGTTAGAGTAAGTTTATCTCTATTAATCAATACAATGAAGGGAGAATCTATGAAGACTGGATTACTTGAGATGTACTCATGAAGCTGATTGATTAATCTAAATTAATGCATCTGACATATCTATAATTTTAATTCAAGTATACATAAGTGATTCTGCAGAAGAAATGAAGCACACTGAACCTCTCACAAACGTTCCACCTGCTGAATGGACGTCATGGTCACGCTTCATGGATGCACACCTGCACATACAACATACAGAGATACTAAATGAGCACGGATCTGGTCTCTGTCAGAAGCTCACCTCCTGCAGGTCCAGAGCTGCAGTGGAGATTAGATCATCCGTTTGTACAGCAGGCTGGTACCTGTCCCGCGTCAGAAGCTGTTAACACTAACGTTAGCCAGAGAGCTATAGGAAGGAAGAGCCGGTGCCTGAAAGAAGAGTAGGATGGAAAGAGCTTTAGTGGTGCGAGTGTTAGCATAACCCAAGGCCTTAGCTTGTCATTTGTGCTGTTGTTTTAGCCCCACCACGTAAATACTCAGGAAATCGTCTGTCTTAGCAGGAGACTGGCTCTGTCCTCCCACACTCTGCCACCGTTTCCTTTCCTCCACAGTTACATTTACTTTTCATCTATCTAATTTTACCTATTTATTCATCTAAACACTGTGCTTTGTCAAATGTGGTGAGAAATAAAGAGTGAACATCCTGTCAGGTACGATGACAACAAATGACATATGTGCCGTGCTTTGCCAAGTGTTGGGATTACGGGTTGTGTTTGGCCAGAGAGCAAAAGCAACACTAACATTCTACCTTAAAGTAAGCTCTAAAGACATTTGACGGTTTTCTGACATCAAACAGGTACAATAGTCCCTCTTTCATTGACAGACCCAGCCAAACCACATGTAAGGTTGAACAAAATGGTGACACTTATTGCTTGGAGTGTTCCATTTCTCATGTTTGCATACAAATAAATAATTACTTATGCTCTTATTACAAACTATTGTCTTAGCAACATAAGTCTGGAATCTTGTGTCTCAAGTGGCAAGAGCAAATAAATGTAAACAGCCCTATTGATTGTAACATGATCCAGAATATGAATCCTACCTAAAATCCAAAGAGAAGTCTTTTCTTTTCTTTTTTTCACTTCTGCATTCTAATCGTGTTTGAGCAGGTTTGTCTGCCATCACTGTCTGTCCCATTAGTGTCAGCCACACCTAACTTATGGACAATAGGAAACAAAGGAGTCTCCAAAACCAGAATGGCCTCACTGACTGAAATTGCCTAAATTGAAGACAGAGGACCTACGGACTTAACCAAACACCCAACTGAAGCCAATCATAACACAAAGAACATAATAAATCCTTTTGATTTTGGGTTTCAGATTATTTATGTTGTAATTGTAAATTGGAACAGCTTACAGGTGCCATCCCACCTGAAGAAGTGAAGACATGTTATGCTTCATGAATATATCAGAGCAGGGTTGGCTGCCATCAAGTCCCATTAGTGTCACCCACACCTAACTTACAGACAGTAGGAGACAAGGTGTCTACAAAACCACAGTGGTCTCATGGAAGGATATTGCCTAAAATGAGGACAGGGCGTGTTTGATTCAGATTTAACATGACACTTAAGTAAATCACACAAATATAACATAAGAATATAACATGAAGAATAAGAACAGGAAGCTAACAAATATTCTATATGCTTTCTGTTTTGTTTTTCAATTATGTCTGGGACCTGACTGACCAGATGGTCTGTTCTGCTGAACCATTTGTAAGGGCTTTTATTTAAAGTTTTTGCAAAGGGCAGGTACTTCAAATGAGTATCTGGAAGTAACTTGATGAACTACCTGTCAGTAAGTGCCTTTCACCAGGTAAGTGTATCCTGATGTGTCCTGTAATGCATGTTATGTCACTAGATGGTGAGAGAGAGAGTACAGTAGAGAGAGTACAGACTTGAGAGGAAGAAGAGATCCAGATCATGATGGAGACTATGCATATGTGTGTTATAAAGTGTTCTTATGCACTTATGTGTTTATACATAAAGTGCACTGACTTGTTCTACATTACATTGGTCTAAACATGCAGTGGCTCAAGAAAAGCAGGACTAAATAGATTTCTGTGACAGATCTTGTGAGAATCCAGCTGCAGTGCAAGGTAAGTTTGTTGATTCAGAGGTATATACATTAATTCAAACTCAAATAAAAGTACAATAACCTTACTTACACCAACTTCCAACATCTATGGACTTCAGGTCAATACGCTTATATAATATGGATGATAAGCCATATGCAGTTGCTTTGTTGCACTGAGAAGATATTCTTAGGTTCTATCCTTAACTTCATTTGAACAATGCCAGATTATCTCTACATTAGCTCATCACTCTGTCTAGTGATAAATCTGGATATAACTGGCTCACAATGACATCTTAGGATTTTTATTTCAAGATACACACTTTGGAATATGTAAACAAAAAACAAAAAAATTTGACAATCAATGGGGAAAAAACGACTTCAAAGAGAAATTCCGCTGTTGTAACTCCACACTACACAATACTGCCATTTGTTCTCTTTGCCACTTGCTTGGTCAGTTCATTTTTATCACTCTAAATGCTGTAAATTTGCCTTGACAATTCAACAATCCATTGGTGCCAATAAAAGACCCCCATGTGAGATTGGTTTTGATAGTATCATGTTGCTTATTCATCTAATCTAAAGTTGCAATCATTCCATTAAATGGCTCCTGTTCAGGACTTTAGTTCAAACTATGTTGTTTCTTAATTGCCCCACTTCTCCAGAAATCCATATGGAACCAAGGTGCTTACACACTTTAGCATTGACTTTTTGCTCTGTTTTGGAAGCAAATGATGGAACCGGCACATTTACACACTTTACAATGTGTCTTTGAGGAGAGGCAGTCCCACCGCTTGTGATTCTCTGCAAAAATACATCCTTGGTCTTTGTTTTCTTTGCACTTTTTCTCCTCCGGGACGGTGTTAAAAGCGGACCAACACACACATATATATATCGTCACGCACAGTTCAGTATTGAGCAGGATGGTGGGATGGCAGCCATTATTTATGTCTGCTTTCTTTAGCTCGGTTTCTCACAGGAACTGGAGCCGAGCAGGAATCCGGCACTTCCTCTGAGCCTGCCATTTATCACTCTTTATTAATACAAAAACACACAACTAAATGCTTGAACATACGTACATGCTAACAGATCATTGTTAACATCCCAAAAATTTAAACAATGGCATGGAACTATTTCTGCATCAAAATAGTTTTACGCAAAATGTCAGGAATTCTTTGTAGGAGGCCTACAGGAAGTTTTAGACAAGTGCACAAACTTTCCAAATGTCATTGTTTTAAATTTACATAGCAATCTTATCTTCTTCCTCAGCTGACCGGTTACCTTTAGCATTAGCAGCATTTTCATGCCACAAACAAATAGTTCAGAGGTTTGTATATTTGACTTTCTGTGAAATCAACATCTTGCTGCAATAATTTTATAGTTAATCACAGATGGTGTAGAGTAACTAATGAAGTTACAGCTAGTGTTAATGGATGTTTTCTATGTTAACACCAGCAGAAATATCAAAGATGAAGCAATATAGGCTACTTCAGTGATTAACTGTTCAACGTTTAAGTGTTTTAGTTTAAGGAAGTCCAAAAGTGCGTCGCCATAATCTTAAGTTTTTTTAAAGCAGAAACGGTCTGTATCAGCGGACACTAGCACTTACTTAACTCACTAAAACTAGACAGTTCACAGTAAATTAAGTGGTTCTGTGGGGTTTGTATTTAAGATGTGTACGACTGCTGCAGTGAAATTACTTTTTTTTTTCTTCTGACTGCACTCAAGGCACTGACACAGAGCAAATACTGCTATCCGTCATTTCCAGTAGCACATTGATAATGTAATGTTAAAAGATATTTAATGTGGTTAATAGATTAAAGTTACAGTTATAAAGTTACTACAAACATCTGTAAAATTCTGTCAATTATTTGTATAGGTTGTCAATTACGCCTTTGCAGCCCTAGTTTTTAACTATGCTTAGCTGTTTTGGAATGGTGAATATGTAAAATATTCTTTTGAGAAGTCAATAATAAAACATAATTTGGACAAATTCATTAAACATCTCAACCAAATCATGCAATTCAACCAAAATGACATATGGCCTGATGAAGGTCATGGGTTGACATAGCTTTCAGATGCCCAAATATGCCTCCTTAAGTTAGAGGCCAATTATACAATGCATATAGAAATGATTGCATTCCAGCATGTAGCATTTTTCCCAGTTTTTGTGTGTGTCAACCTGATGGTGGCATGGTGAAAGATTTTTTTTTTAGGAGTGTAGCCTATTCATCTGAAAGTCCCAACCCTTTCCAAAGGCTTATTCTGTAAACTTTGCTATTAATGCTTGACTTTATCACTGTGCAGAACCCATTGTTGAATATTGTATTGCCTATTCAAGTTAAAGAAATTATAAAGACAGCACAAAATGACAAAAACTACTAGCCCTGAATAAGATCATCATGTCTCGCTGTCTACAGAGATCATCCAGCATTGTAAAGGTTCTTACCATCCCACTCATCACTTCTTCGAACTGCTGCCACAACCATACTGCACAATGAACTCATAGCCCAACCCCAAATGGAAAAAACTGGTCTTCAATGGTAAAATGAATGACAATAAAGTATCTTTTCTTATGTAAGGAAAGAAAATCCAAGCAAACCAAAGCTGAACAGTGCTTTTTCAAGGCGACAATGTCAGTGGGCCGAGTTTGCCAGAAGCCCTGTGTCTTTTTTTTTTCTAACTGACCACACATGTTTTGACAATCAATTTAGCGTGATGAAACAGTTGAGTTGAGGGAGGAGGCGGTCACCGTTTGGCCATGCAGCACCATAGTATCAATATTGACAGTGCTGCCAATGTAAGGTTTTGCACAGCATGCTCCTCTATCATGAAAACTGGTACCTTGTACTTTTTGTTCACAGTCTGATGGTAAATCATTTTTTTCCTTTTATTTATATGACCAAGAAACTGCCGCTAACTGAGGTTGGGTTATGATTACAGTTCTGGCATGGCATTTTAAAAAGTAACAAAGATTTATCTAGCTGGCATGTTTTAAGAATGAAACAATGGCAGAAGGCTGGGGTCTGCTTCCTGGGAGATAGAACGGCAGATATTACAGGAGATCAAGGTCGCTGATGGGAAATGGTGTGCACTCTGTGTGTATGTGTGTCAGGTGAGGTCACTGCAGGGAGTACAGCCGAGGAAATAGCAGTGGCTAGACCTGACGTTACCTCTCTCAGTCGCGTCTCATAACTCACCGCTGAAGTATTATTGTAAGCACCGAGCATCAATCTAGAGTCGCATTTCATTTGGGTGAATGTAGACTTTGAGATTTTAAACCAACTGTTGGGCCAGAAAACTCCACTTGACCTTTGTTTTGCCTTTCACACCCATAAGTCACTGTGCTTTTCTCAACGAATTTTATGTTCTTTTTGTTTAGAAATGTCATGAGGGTGTTGGGATATATTCATGGGTAATATGGAGTATTGGATAGTGTTGTAGTTAAGACTGCATTTCCCGAGACCAAGTCATGTCTGAGTGTATCGAGACCACGACAAGAGCAAGACTTTAAGGGATCGAGACTGAGTCAAGACTATGTCAGGGCAAGAATGAGTCAAGACCAAAACCAATGTGTGGTGCACTAAAACTGTTACCAGGGAAATCACACACACTGTCCAAGTTCAATCTCAGACTGGTGTTTGATTAAAGAGGCAGAAATGGAGAAGAAATGGTAGTTTTCATCTAATCAAAATGAATACCATTTTGGTTTTTAAAAGAAAGCAGTAAAATTATTCAAGCTTTTAATATTTAATTTATAGTTGAGAGGATTATCTTTTGATTTTAGAAGTGACAACTTTCTAAGCCTGGCAACCGAGAATTTATACGTTTTAAGTTTTTGAAGCATAAAAAAAATGAATTTTAATATTATTGTTTTACTTGTTAAAGCAATAATCGGGTGTCCAGTTAACCATTATTGTTTTCACTGATGACGCTATATTTACAGTTTGCACACAGCAGTGCAAAAATGTGTCATAGTAGAATTTGGCTTTCTTTTGCTGTGTCACTGTGGAGCAATAATGGGGCACATGGTTGTCTGAGAAAGAATATGGAATACTGAAAGGAGCATAACAGAAGCTATAGACTGTATTATATCATGTTTTACCACTAGATGGAATCATGAGATGCAATGGCATTAAGTTCCAGCCATTTCAGTCTGGCTTAAAAAGAAGGTCCTTTTGCTAGAAATCTTACAAGGCCGTCTTGTCATTGTTGTCAAAACATGAGAGGTATCTATTCCATACAACAAAGTAAAGCGTAATTCAGAGTATTGTGGCATGCCTGCTTGACACTCATAACGAAATTAATCTCTTTCTGAAATCAACTTTTTTGTCTTTCTGGAGCCTGTATTTATGTACTGCCCATGAACAATATTTGCATAAACCGTAAGCGCCAGAGGTTTCTGAGAATAGCGTAATAAGAGACTGTTGACACCAATGTGTTTCTCTAATGACGGTGACCTTCCTGGCTGCGACATCAGGAACCTTGTCAATTTTACACACTGACTTTATTTTCTGAGTGGTGCAGGGGGTAAGTATAACATTACCTCAGCTGTTATGTTCGACCAGAAAAACATCCCCTCTCTTTAAACCCAAGCTGACACTAGAGCTTGTTAGTATATAGTGGATGACTAAGGCAGAGCTCAGTATTAGTGGGGTATAGGTTTTTTCATTGCAGTCTACAGGAAATGCTTTGAGCAAATTTGCATTGTTGGAATTTGTTATTGCAACTATAAACAGTAGAGATGTAGTAAGCTCAGGAACCAGTGTCCAAGGAATCTCATTAAACCTCATCAAGTGCTATATATGTCACGCCATATGAATCAGAACGGGTATTAACACATGGTTTCACATCTTTTTATTCGATTACAAAAACTTAACATGCAGTGATTCTTTCTCTTGTTGCTTTAGCAGGAAGTATGAACAGCTGGATGGCTTTGAACAATCAGTAGGCAGCCATGCATGGGATGCTTATTCTGTGCCCATAAATGAGCTGCATCCTTTGGGCCAGTGCCCTGGGAAATCTGAGTCTGCAACATAAAACATAGGTGATAATGTATTATGTATACCTACACATAATAAGCTACATGATGTAGTTTTAACAGTATTTAGAATGGTGTAATATTTGTATTTTATTTTCACGTTTTCAATAGTACTTGAAAAGATTCTGAGTAGGCTGCGTAGTTGTCACATACAACACCTTGTACAACAACCCTAACAGTTAAAATGATAGTGTTTTACAAAGAAAATGTGCTGCATTAGGAGCAACAGTGAAAGTAAGACAAAAGGCATGTTAAAGTTTTATTATGGCGTCCCACCTGGTATGTTAAGTAAGTTTTCATCTGATACACAAAAAGATTGTTTTATGATAGGACACCATCCCAAAATGTATATGTATGAGTATAGCTATTTATTTGTTTTTTGAACACTACAAACCAGGACAAAAATTATATTCTCCCACTATTTAACCTGTATTTGTGAAAGTGAGGAAAAATCACAGTTGTTTTATGCACTCCCACCTAATATGTTAAAGGTATTCATTTGATAACATAGACAAGAAAGAAAAAAGGTCACTTTCAATTTAAACATGTTTTTTGTGAATGTGCAGAAACTGTGCTTTTTGCCATTGTAGTGCAGAATAGTGCGCTACATGTTAGCTGGTAAATATTTAGCCCTAATAATGAATTTGGTAGCCTTGTAACGAGTATTTATCAGAATGAAACATCAAATGTAAATCAACTCAAACATTCACCAGGGTGCATTCTGGCCTTTGCAGCATCCTCATATAACATACAGGCATAAACACAAATTACTATCAAACTAACCATAATAAATATATATTCTATATAACATAGGATTATATATATTGTAAATACAAATATCAGACTAAAACACATACACAGACTGACCCCACAATCCTTTTTTTTAAACTGCTATCGGGGCCGTGGCAGCTCTGAGCCGTGTTTCTACCCGGCCGGTTCTCAGGGCCGGACAGATTCCGTTGACATTGCTGGAGGAGGAGGAGGGGAGGAAAGGACTAGCGTTACCAAACCTCTAGGATTTATAGGGGAAGCCGCGGGATAGAGGCAACCCGCTGTTTCGCTCTAGTGTCTGGACAGTTTGGAGTCATGTATCGGCGACCACTGCAGTCGGCCGTGAAAAGCATTTTTAATGTGACAGCGTCCAGAGGCGCCTACGGAAAGGTAATAGAGCTAACGCTAGCTTAGCCGCTAATTGGATTTGGGCTAGGTTAAGTCCACACGCTGCACTTGATAGACTATAAGAAGTGTTGACCAGACTTAGCAGCATGTTGCAATGTAAACTGTCATAACACAAGTAAACACGTTAAATAGATGTAGTCAGGTTGTTTTGTTTTTTTATTTGGCCTGTAACAGTTATCGATTAATGCTCGTTACAAGTAAACATTGTCGCCAATTATGAGATTATCCCCCTGTGGCTGTCAGGTAGTTAAGTGCCCATGACATACAGCATGACCGTGAACTCAAATACACCCCTTTGCAATAAGGTAGCCAAATGTACATCGTGAACAACATTCGGCCTGGTTTATTGTTCTTATCATATGTGCAGCAAACTCCCTCACAACATCTAATGATATTTAGAACCCATAACAAAAATACATTTACAGTATGCTGCTTTACAAAGCTCTCATACAATGACAATAAAGACACTATAGGTTACTAACTTTGCCTGTGGTGGCTAGCAAGAAACTTTCATAACGTTTTGAAAGTGATTTATCCATTTTCACAAGTCAAACTAATTAAAACCAAATCAGTATGAAGCAATTGTTTCCCTACAAATTGAAGTCCAGGCTCTACTGAACACTTCTCTTTAGTCTTAAAGCTGTGTAGATTGTTATATTGGCCTAATGTGTTTAATTATTTTAGTACTTTAAATGTTACCTCTTGGCTATGTTTTTTTTCTGGTCTGTGCCATTTTTCTTTTTTAGTTTCAGGTGTTTCCCATATGAATACTTACAGCATAATAGGCTCCATCAGCCTATACTACTTTCACACCTTTTATCTTGAGTTTTAAAATAACTCATCACTACTACACTCATAATGTTTGTGTCTAACTTATATGTGTTCTCTTTCCAGGTGTTAGAAGAAGGCTGTTTTTCCCGAGCTTTAGCAGCATACCAACCAACCAGAGTACCCCCTCCCTGTTTAACACCATGCCGGGCACTGCACTGCACCTCACAGGTAAATTAGCTATTATTATCACTATTATTAACTATTCAGCAAAATCCAAGTGCTGAAATGATGATAGAGAAGCTAGTACAGTCTTTGTAGCTAATCATTTGTGAGTACTAATAAAGCACAACTATGGTACATGGTCGTAGTAATAAAACTGTCAACTCATGAAAACAACACACAGCTTAGAATAGGTCAATGTATTAATTTACTCAGCAGCTGCACTTCAGTAAAGGCCAAAGTGTCCAGGTGTGTGACGTAATGGCTTGTGTGTGTGCGCTTATGAAATTCCAATAAATACAAAATACACCATATTGACAACTATGTATGATTTCTTTGTACTCATTCATTTATTTATTTATTTTAAGAATATTTGTTGTATAAGTCTTTTTTCTTATGTCACTGTCAGCTCCTAAATGTGAAGCAGACTCCCCAACACACAGAGGAAGAAGTCGGGGCCTTTACAAAGCTCATTGAGGCCATGGGCTTCACAGGACCTCTCAAATATAACAAATGGGTGAGTGATCTTTGCTTAAAGAGGAACAAACAGCATCACATATTTTAAGCGATTTAATACAGTTATGTGCATGAAACATGTTAAATCCACACACCACAGATTAGATTGAATGTTTTCACACAGGACTTAATTTCAAGTGCTTTATTGAAAAAAACAATCTGCTTAAATGTTAAAAAAAGTAAAACAAAGACAAGATAAGACAATGAATTTACTTATTTAGGAAGATTCCACTTTTAGAGAATTGTTTTGTTTTGTTTTTTGGAGGAGGAGGACAAGGGAAAAAAGGATAAATAGATTGAAGTTCTTCAGCTGCACAACACAAACTTCTCTCAGAGTTCATTTGTTATTAATGCAAGTAAAAGACTCAATCCAAAGTTAGATAATATAATGTGTGTTTGTGTGGTCCAGTACCATACTGGTTACTCAGTTACTCGTTACTCAGTGGTTGGGGTTAAGTGCACTTATACAGCTGCATACACTCCGCCAGATCGGACTGATGCTGCCTAATACAATAAAACAATGTTTTTTTTATTAATCTGACCTTTTTTCTCTGAATTCTGACTTTAATTTCAGAATGATCACTTATGAAATTGACTTTTTCCTGGTGTATTATATGGCTTGTCATTAGCCAAATCTAATAATTCTACTTTCTAAGTACAGTTTACGTAAGTTGCTGGACTGGACAGCGCTGTGTGCAGTATGCAAATGTTAACAGCTGCACCATTACCCTTATTTAACCTCAAGGTTGAGCATAAGCGTATCAACAACACCTCGGGGGATGTGTCACAAGCAGCCAGTGTTCAACAGGACAAACAAAAGGAAAAAAGCTAGCAGAGATTTACATTAAGCCTCAATCTCTTCTGTAGAAATATAACCTGTGCTCTGCATTCTGAAATAAGATTATCTTTGTTTACTCCACAGTCAACAGGTCTGATTAAAGAAAACATAGTCAAGTTGGTCAGGAGAAGTTAAGGACAGTTATATGACTCCAGTGTGTGTGGTGGTCACAGGACAGGAGCAGAGGTCTCTCAGCAGGAAGCTTAAATTATGGGTTGTCAGCCAGGAATATTCCTCCCAGAAGTCACTTGAATGCACCTCAGCTTGTCCCCAGCTTGTGTACAAAGGGTTACAACGGAGGCATGCAGCTGTCAGCCCTAACAAGACAAAGAACTTACCTTTGCAACAGTCAGTATCTGGATGGGGGCCTATTTTTGCTATATTTTTCAAAGTCAAAGTAGTGTTATGTTAATTGCTGTACAAGAGAACCCTGTTATCCCTGTGTATCAAAGTATTGTATTTTGGTTTGCATCCCGTTTTGACATGTTTGGCATCACTAGTAGCCAAGTACATTTAACCTACAGTAACAAAGGTACAGTTAATTTAAACAACACTTGGATAAAGTTGATTCTTTTACCTGCTATAAGCACAAAAGGGGAGTGTTTGTTTACTAAAATCTTTTACACATTGCATCCCTAACATCATTTCATTGTCTTGTATGTGTATGTGTCTGGATCTTGGTCTTTTCATTACATCATAGCCCTGTTTTCTGAACATGCTCACATCATTAAAGCATAAACATTTACAGCCATGGCAAGGTTTGGTGATTTGGGAGATTTTGGCCAAACAGTGAACAGGGCTTGCGTCTGTGTACAGGAATGCAGGTTGTTGTGTCATCTAAGTGTTGAGCTACAGGCTTGGCTGGCAAGCTGTGGCAAGAGTGCTCACACATCTCTGACCTCATGTCTTGTTTCTCATCAGAGCTTTGTATTGACCTCTTTATTCTTGTTGTAAAATGTGTGCACTTGTGGCAGCCACTTTAGATTCTAGACAGAGTTATTTCCTCAAAGTAGACCTGGAAAAAGTAAAAGAATCTTTAAACAGAAACTACGTTTACATCCAGTGGTACTATCTTGGCTCTGTAATTATCTTTCAAAGGTGAATAAATGTAATGCTGATAATGATTCTGTTTTTACAGAAAATCAAGATTGCTGCCCTGCGCATGTACACGTGCTGCGTGGAGAGAATCAATTATGACGAGTTCTTTGAAAGTAAGTAAAAAACAAAACACACATTTATATTTAAAATATTATTGGTCTTTGTCAGTTTATAAGGTGTAGGTCAGACCGCGGTTAAATCTGATTAAGGAAAGAGAGGCATGTAACCTTTCACCAGACTCTGAAGCTTGGACGTATAGTGAGGCTCAAGTTTCAGTTTCATCTAAATCTTTGACTGCGACATATCTTTTTGCTCCTTCTAGAGAATACGTCTCTAGTCCATCTATTAAAATGCTAGTCGAATAGATAGACCAAGGCAGGTATATACTCAAGTGTCAAATGCAATTGTGTAATTGAGTTGATGCTCTGTGTTTCAGAATGCACCCTTCCCGACACACTCAACTCCTGGTTCCTGGTAGCACAGTTACATGTATGGTATGTTTGTCATGACATCTGCCCCCTCTTCATTATGACAACACAACATTCCTCAATAATATTAAAATGTATCCTTAGAATTATTTTCTTTGTACTCAGGATGTGCTTGGTGCGGATGCGTCAGGAGGGCAGAGAGGGGAAGTACATGTGCCGTTATGTTGTCCACTCGATGTGGGAAGATGTAGAGCAGAGGAGCAAAATCATGGGGGTAAGTTTGATTCATCTCTTAATAGTTATGAAGCGCATTTAGAGAAATCTTTGATTAAAATGTTGCAAAAAGAAAATGTGAAGTAGTAAAAGAAAGATGTCGACAGTAGCCATATTGCAAAATTGAATTTAATAGAAACAGTCTCCTCTAAGTACCACACTGTACTGTACTGTATTATGGCTAACCCTGCTGTTAGGACCCAGAAGAGCTGGAAAATGGCTGTAGTGAGTCTGCAAAATAATCACTGAACTAATAATCACAACACAAAGATATTCATTGTACCTTTTTTAATGCCTTTGTTTTGTTAAGTGGGAGGAAGCTGACACAAACAGTGTAGTGCCCAAATAACACACCACAGGCTTGTTGATTTGCTTTTTTTTAAACTTTTTAAATTTTTCAACATGAATTTGTGTGGCATGTAAACTTTACTAGACCTGGTCTATGGAGACAGAAAGGGCTAAAACTAAAAAGCCCTAAGGTGCTTTAACTGCTGCTACTTTGCTATTGTTGTTTTGTGTTGGCACTAAGCATAAAAAGTAAGGGAATATGTGATATTAAAAATACATTTGAATTGCCTTTTAGGTCGGCTAGGAAGAGAAAGGGTAAAATCACATATCTTCTCAAAATCTCAAAGATTTTTTTTTACCTACCTCTTGTAGCGCTACATCACAGTCACAAGATTTGTCGGAATAAGCCTTGATCACAAAACACTGTGCCATAAACAAGTATCATCACATTACAAGTGCATCCAGATGCTCTGCATGCGTTCGCTAACAAGTTAGTATGGCCTATACTTAGCAACACAAACCTTTGAACCGTTGAACATATTTGTCTGTGTCATTGTCATTAGAATAAAGTCAGATAGTTTCACTTGTTTACTTTTTACATTAGCATTGTTTGATGTTCACTATTTTAATCAGCATTGTGTTTGTAACAGTTAACCAGTCCAATACAAAGTAGGAACAGCTATTCTCTTAACTAGTTCTGTGCCTCACAACAACAAAATGTCATTCTGTTGAGTAAATCTTCATTATTCCAAAACATTCCTTCTTTGGCCGGACATGGCATTGCGTTCAGTGTGATCCGTGCTGTTGCATGCTACATAGGATGTAGGCTTTGTTTATTTAACGTTTTACATCAGCGTAATTGTGCCAGCAGTTCTCAAGCAAAAAGTGTAGCCAAATCCCCCGAGAGTTGGCCTGGCAGCGGTCACCGTGTCCACAGAGTTATTCCTCTATTCTCTGTCACTGGAGCAGCACTGACTTACGTTTTGGCTTAGCTGCATTTGGCATTTCAAAACATTTTGTCATACTTAAATCTGGAATTAACTTAAGGTGATTAGTTAAAAAAAACATTAGTGGCCTCTTAAGGTTTAATGGTTGAAGACTTGTGACAAACACTGGTCTAATGAGCTAGTGCATTTGCTTTACTATTAAAAATGACAGGCACTATAAATCCAAATTAAAAAGAAGAAATTAAAATGTAGAAAAGAGTAATTTCAGTACCAAAGCTACCCACCAAATACAGTGTGTTCTTGACGTAAAATACCAGTGTGCATAGCCAAGACTTTTTAAATATTATTACTCAGTGCTGTTTTACATAACCAGGAGAAGAGGTGAACTTCTGCAAATGCTGTTTAGCTTAGAAACCAACTTATGTTACGTACATTTGAAATTAATTTAATTTAAGGCTACAACTGACCTGTTTGTGTGATTAACCGAAAAGACTCATCACTGCATTGTAACCGATATGGACAAAAAAACTTTAATTATTAATATAAATAATAAATAATGAAATATGCAGCTTGCAAATTCACCACCAAAAGATGCCAAACACCTTTACACTTAGTTTATAAATTTTAATGCAGTCTATGTATGGAATCATTTCATAGATGAAATGAGATAATGAGATGAGAGATGAGATGAGATAATTATATTATTTCCGGGAGTATTTCCGTGATCATTGAAAAGTGACATAATTAGTCCAGAAAGCTCCAAAAATATAATGTCAAGTGGGGCTGCAGAACACATTACCCATGTACAGTGCTGTGATTTCTTTTTTTTTTTTTTTTTTTTTTTTTGCATGTTTATCATACTTAAATGTTTCAGATCATAAAAACAAATTTAAGATGTAAGATAACTTTTTCAAATTTTTAAGTGATGATTTTATTAAGGGGAAAAAATCTATCTGAACCTACATGACCCTATGTGTTTTTTCAATCTATATTGTCTATATTATGCAGCTAAGCGATATTTACCAATATATACCAATTATATTGTTGAAATTGAAACTAAGGTGTTCTGTGTCAGTTTTCTTTTTTGTCCTTTTTAATTTGTGCCCCTATCTGAACAGTCACTGCATCTGAGGACCTCTTTTATCAGGCGTGACTGTTAAAACATTGCAGGTGTGTAGTCACTTAGTTTACAATTGGGTATCCAATTTTTCCCAGTGTGAAAACCAACAAGCCACTTGTATTTACTCGTCAGTGTGGCAGCTAAGTACCCCCAAAAAAACTCAATTTTGCCCATGATGTTAACATGGTAGAATGGTTGAGCAGGAGCCAAGGTTAAGCAGGCATTTCAGAATGAGCTCTTTAGTTTTGCTCATTTGGCTTTGTGTGACAGAAAGAGGTCAGAGATGAGAAATTACAGTGTGGTTTGTGAGGTCACTCCTGGTGTGTGTGCACGCATGCATCGGGCGGAGCAGCGGAGGGGGCCGCGCTGCAGGTGTTTTTACAGCTGCTCATGTGAACTTTCGTCGGCGTGCGTAGGTACATTTTGCGCGTATCCTTACGGCCTGGCACAAGCGCGCACATGTGACTCAGAAATCCTCATCAGTTTCATCTAAAGCGAAAACATGACCCGAACACAAACATGACCAGAGCCACCTAATCCGCAACAGTTGTGTTTAGATGTTTTCTCAAAGGCACTTCACAAAGATGGTTTTCATTTGACTTGTAAGGAACACAGTGCAGTTCCCAGATGACAAGTCACCAACCTCAACAGCCTTGACCTTTGGCCCACTGTGAATGACAAAAAAATGGAGAAACGTAATCTTAGCAAAGAACTTATTGAAAGTATGCACCTGTAGTTTAAAAAAGTAAGCTCCTCAGTGTGTGCTGCTGTTTCATGCAGACACTTTAGTGCAGGATATGCTTACTGTAATTGCTTTCTGGAAGACCAAACTGTGAAAAGCACCCACTGATGTTTTCTGTCGGAATCATGTTGTGTTTTTCTACTAAAATACAGGCTTGCTTTGTACGTCTTAAAACTGGCTCCACCTCCACACAGTGTTCAGGCCGGAGCCCTGCATCAGCAGCTTATGTATTTTTACAACTCAAAAGCAGCAGCAGTGATTGGAGTCGCTCTCAGGTTTCACGTTAATTGTGGAAAGGAGCCGTACAAACATTGGTCATTTTCTCCAGGTTCACGATCACCGAACTTTTTGGCGACTTCAATGTCCTGTTTTCTCACTACTTTTCTTTTTTAAGTACTTGTTTAACGGTAGAATGCATTAGTTAGATGTAAACTGGTTGGCCGCTCTGCTCTGCTGTAACTTATCCATTATGCAACTTGTATATTAAGACTGAAATGTTTTGTTCACACCAAAATGCCCAGCTTACCCAAGAAAAGATAAGTGGAGTTTCCACTGGAAGTACTGTATATCACTTCTTAAACCTGGTATTTTCTGGCGGTAAAATGTCTAATACTACAATATGCCATCAGAACATGAGTTTTTGGAGCATTGCTGGATTTTCATTCTTGTTCTACTTTCTGTGTGTAGCCGGTACTCTGGCAGGCAGTTGCTGTCTGGGAGGCAGCTGTTGCGTCATCGTTTTCACTGACGCCGCCGTCTCCACAGTTTACATGACAGTGGAACTTGGCCGGTGCAGCAATGAAATGAACACACCTCCTCTGCTGGAATCAAACGTTTGCGTGTTTGTAGAGTGAGAATCCCATCCTTGTGTAATCAAGAGGCCAAAATGTAACAGCATCTTTGCGTTTTGGATTAAACAGGCTCCAAAAGGGATAGGTGCTAGGTGTAAACACTCTACCCCCCCTGACACTGCACATATCTAGTGGCAAGTTATGGCAGAATGTAAGGGTCAAAGGATTTTTGATATTACAGAAGAATCAGTGGCATATTGGGAATAACAGATAGCAGCATTTTTAGTGCTGCTGTGGGTTCTTTTCGAACTATGTATAGGTGAACAGGTGAAACTAAACACCCCATAGTTTTTAATGTAAGGGTGTCTTCCAGTGTATGTCTTCAAGTGTAATGTTTTATTGTTCTGCCCACCTGCCTGGGGACTACAGATGTAAAGTAGCTTGTAGCTAAATCTGGTACAAAGCTTCTCTTTTCTTGTGAGATTAATGTATTTGAACATGGTCCCTGATAAATAAAGAAAAAACTAAACTAAGTGTTGCTGCTCTAGCAGTTGTCCATAGTCTTCCCTGCCTCATGTCCTAAGCAACTGGGATAGTCTCTGTAAACTGTAAAGAATAAGTGAAAATGAATGAATCATGTTTTACATATTTGTTAAGGGTCATAAACAATAAATGGAAACGGAGAAACTTTATATTGGACTGTTGATTTACATTGGAATGTGGTTATGATAGAATGAAGTCAACTCTTTTAGCTTGTATAACCTAAAAAGGAAAATGACATGGTCACAATATCAAAATCTTTTTCTGTTTCTAAACTAGATTGATGCCATCCAAAGAAAAGAAGCCACAAAAGCGATGACTGAGACCTTCTACGCTGCAATTTTTGGATATGATGAGGTAAGATCCATCCACAGGCGCTGACAAGTTTCTTAAGCTATATGCTTATGATGAATAACTCACATTATCTTTCATACAATAGACTGTATTTCATTGTCAGGTGGAGGAATCAATATCAGAGCTTTTAGATTTTTGAGTAGGAGCCAGTCGACTTTATCGACCAAAAACTCTAATCTCTCTGACTGTGCCTGATAGATTGTGTGTCTCCAGCGCAGGATGAATTATGTGAACGCGTGTGTTTCTGCAGGGAATCCTTTCTGATGACAGCGTGTTGGCCGCAGCACTGTGGAGAAACCTGTTCAACTGCCAGTGTGAGGACCCAAAACAGCTTGAACTGATGGTGGAATATGTCCGCAAACAGGTGCGTGGCAGGATCTGTTTACACATTCAGCTGAAGTGCATTCTCATCATGTTGTTTATCTAATACATATGTCCCAGAACGTTCTAAAATTAAAAAGGAATAGTTTTTTTTCACTTTCTTGCTCACAGTGAATTTACGTTATGATAGCTACACATCACGATATCCAACTTTTTTTTTCTCTCTATGAAAGATTTAAAAGCCACACGCAGCCGTTTGTTTTTACTTAAAGACATTTCATCTATAAGTTGATTCAGATTGTATAGGGATGAAACTCACAAAATAGTAAGACCAATCAAATCAGTACGCTTACATTACAGTACGCAATCAGTAGAGTTCAAAGCCCCACAGCACTCCTCTTAGACTAATGCTGGATTCATGTGGTCTTGGTAATTAACAGCATTACATCTTTGTTAAAAAGTGAAAAGAAGTTAACGTTAAACCTGACTCATTTGTGGCGTTAAATGCTCTGTAGTCACTCAGACGTTACGAGTTGAAAACACATAAACACAACAAAGTCACAAAGACAGGTTCTTTACTCTGTAACTGCCCCTTTCAAAGACACATGAACACATCACGAGCTGTAGTGGACCAGCTTTTTCTCTAATATTTAATGACAGGTCAAACTAACCGACAAACAGGAGACAGCGGCGTTGTGACCCAAAATATGTGTCTTTGCTGCTCTAAAAATGTATGATTGTTCATGTCCGGCTCTGGAGCTGTGTCTGATCTTAATCGTAGTATTCTATATTCATGCAGCAATAGTCAAACAATGAATCAAATTTTCCAGGTGTGTTACTCCAGTTTAGTGAAATCTGAATGATACCCCATTTGGAGTAAGGCATTTACATGCAGTTCCATTATAATTGGAGGCAATAATTCTAATAATGAATCTTTCTTGTTATAAAGTGTGATATTTTAAAATGACCTGTCCCGTGCTGTTGAACAATACTCACTCAAGACTGATGTTGTAAAGATATGACTTGGCCAAGGCTGACAGTGTCTTGCCTCACCACAACTTAGTAGATATGTCTCTTTATGGTACTCTACCGCTGAAACTAAACCAATTTTTTAGACTGGAAGACCTTCTCACAAGTCCATATTACTGACATTTGTGCTGACAACATATAGTTAAACTTCCAAAAGTGTTACATCTTTAATAGTTTTAGGTATCTTGAAAAGAACTCTTCTTCTTTTATCGCGGTGTCACAAAACGTCCGCTTTAATTCACCCGGAGTAAGGAATAAATGTGACTCTGACAGCTACCATTCAGTGCAACACTAAACCAGTGTCAGCAGAATTTGTACCAGCAGAGCACCAATTTTGACCCTATGGCTTTTACCCATTTCCGCCTCACTCACCCCCGCTGAGCACTTTTCCTTAACCGCTAACTTACCTACCCCCTTCCTTTCACTCTGCTGTGTGTTTTCTTTGCCTCAGCGAGATTGAAAACACTCCCGTTTTTTTGAAACACCTGCAGGCCTCCATCTGCCGCTTGGTTCATGTGAGCCTGGCCCCAGCTTTTCTTTAAACTTCAAATTTCGTTCGTTTTTTTCATGTTTACATCAAGATGATTTGTTATCTTTGTTAATACTTTGTGTACGCTGCCTTCAAGGCCTTTGCGGTGTCAGACAAACCAGCCCTGACTGTTACTCTCACAACACGCGTAGCTGCAGGTGTGTTAAAGGTCTCAGAAGCAGAGTCGCGTTCAGTCGCTGAATAGTGTGTCCCAGTTTGAAGTCTGGCGTCAGTATGTAAACAAATGACACACTTGACGCATGTGTACGCCCATCACCTAATGGTCATAATTGTGTCGGACCACATTTCAACCCGAACCAGGCCTGGACTTCACAAGACCTATGAAGGTGTCGTCTGGTATCTGGCACTAACTTCTCAGCTGCAGACCTTCAGAAGTTCCATAAAGTCTCAATTCTACTAAACGTCATAGAACAGTTCAGGTTATATAGTTGTGAAAAGGGATATAAAGGTTTACAGATTGAGTGTACATTATCGTCTCATTTTTGACACTGCTTTGTTGGGACAAGGAAATGAATACCAAAGAACACAGTCTGGCAGAACCCTCAGTCAGTGGATTGAAATCAAAAGGGAAGAATGCAAAACAGATTTTTTTTTTGTTGTTGTTTTTTTTAAATAAAGTCCTAGCAACTTGAATCAACAGTTGTTTTCACTTTTACAGAGATATTGTCTTGTGTTTCTTGTGAGGCATCATTTGGACAACTGCATTTTTTGTTTCATAGATTAAACAACCTGAATTTATTACATAAACTGGTGATTTGACTAAAGTCTATAAAACTTACACAGGTCTCTTGATTTTTGTGTTTTGAGGTACAACCAGAAGTGATTATTCTACTGTTTATTACAGGGGTCGGATTTATTTGCTTCTTTAATTTACTAAAAGGCGATGAACCCACAGTTTTAAAAGTTTGCTTGAAATTCTCTTTTCATATCAATGTGTTAAGCTTGTGAGAACCATTATTGATGTCACTGATTATGTAGCCCAGATCCACCAAGCACTTTGCAAACGGAAGCCAGTTCACATCATGGCGTTCTCTCCCGTGCTACACTGAATTAAACTGTCCCATTGGTGGAAACAAGGCATGGGTTGTAAGGTGGAGCTATGTAGATTGATTGATTTTTACAGTAGCCACTCACTGTCTATAAATAATCTTATGCAGCAAAAATAATTGTCTTTTTAACAGTTTGATTTGTCTGTTCCACACCTCTGTTCTGACCAGTCTCAGAGATGCTCTGACACATTTGTCTAGCCGTAACACTGTGGCCGTTGTCAAAGTGCCTCATGGTGATAATGTTATGGCTCATCAATGTGTCCCAATTCATGCTGATTGCTCTGTAACTGTCTCCTGCGCTTGTAAACACATGTTCTCTTCAGGGAAAGTAAACAGGCTTGTCAGGTGAAGTGCCACTGTGCCGTTGACTTTATGCCAAAACACACACACAGACGGTAAAGGCCGGTAAAGCTTCCAAAAACATGTCAGTTATTTATTAAACACAGGAAGATAATGTCTTACAAATTACAAATGCAAATTGCTAACCACCTTGCTAAGAGGGCATACAATATGAGTGGAATAGTCTCATTTTTTATGTAATATTTGATTCAGTTGGTCGTGTTTTGTGACGTCTAGTTTTGTTCAGTAAAGTGAAGGTGCACTTTACTGAACAAAGGAGCTCTTTGATTCTGCAGCGCACCTATCAGCACCTGATAGTTAGCTACGAATGTGTTGCTCTATCAGAAATCACATGGCAAGCTGCACACGGGTGTCGGAAAATATATCGGCAAATAAAAGAAGGAGCCAAGAAAATGCTGTAGCAGTAGTTTCCAGTAGTCTGTAATAACCCAATTTGCTCCTCGAGGTTTATGTTATAGTAAAATGACCGGGGTGTTTATTCAGACATTAAGCTGACACCTTCAGCGGCCATTAAATCGACTGAAATGAGTCCAGCTCCAAAAAGGTGTGAGTAAAAGGAATATAGCCAGTTTTACACAGCCTCCAAAATGTACTCTTGAATCCAGTCATGGCTCACAACTTGTCGAGAGGTGTTACATAACGCAGTTTCCTGACGTCTCATGAAGTCATGTTGTGGTTATTGCATTTGTACTACAATAAAGTTGCAAAAATTCTTCTTTCTGCCACAATACATTTATTTTCATCGAAGGGCTTTATCGATTATTCGTAGACTGTATATAAACACGGACAGGTGTTAGGTCTGGTCATCATCCCAGAAGTATGGCTGCAGTACACATCACAAGACCCACCCACTAAAGCTACTCTTCAGTACTTTTTCTAAAATGTGAATTCATTTTTTTCCTCATGCTTCATGTGTATGTCGTTATTATTTGTACCTTTATGAAGTTGCACCCATAAAGTGTAGCAGGACAAAGAATGTTTTAGACTCACTTTATAACTTTATACCTAATCCAACAGCTTTTCAAGAATGAGATAAAATTGTATGTTAATCTAAGGGTGTATAGTAGTGTAATTGTAATTACCTCTTTCCACTGACAGTAACTAGCTTTCTTTTGTTTTGTTTAGCTAACAGTCTTTAGCTAACAGTCTAAACTTCATTAAATTGTCAGTCAGGTTTGCTGTAGAGCTGTGTAATAAATGTCCTTGTGAACATCTTAATCTGTGCAGATGCAGTACATCGATGCCCTCGATGGGGACGACCTGCTGCTGACAGGAGAAGTCAAGTGGCGCCCTCTAGTGGAGGAAAATGCGCAAAGCATCCTGAAGGTGACCACGCCAACGTACAACGATGCGGGCCTGTGAAAGAAAAAGGCAGACTCCAGTTTCTTCACATGCAAAGTGTTCCTCTTCTGTCTGTTTCTTTCTTTACAGTCTGCCACTACGCTGTGGAGTTTGACTTTCATTGTTACTTTTTGCTTTTCATTTCTGTTTCCCATCTTACTACTGTCATTTCAGTTTGTTCCTCTGCTTTATCTCTCTTCTCTCCGTTTCACAAAAGAACTGTTTTATTGACGTTCCTATTTCCCAAATGTTCTCCACTAGAGCCAAGTCTCTGGGGGTGCACTTATGCAGGATACTCAAGTCAGGGATTCTTTTTTTCAGCCAGACTTTCACACATTTATCACCAACCCCAGCTACCAGTGACGTAACCAGTCCCAAAGCAGGAAATGCCATACACCATCTTCATCATCCTGTTGGTTCTGAGAGCTTCTGCTGCTTCTTCTGTGTGAATCAGAGAACAATGTACGGAGAGAAAACACAGAAGAAAACAAAACACTCTGTATTTATAACACTCTATTTATAAAGTATTTTCTTTACCTCATGTTTACACTTATCAAGCAAAGGTTTGGGCTCAGACATCTATCACTGCTCTTTTACTGTGAATTTTAGTCCAAATTAGCGAGTTACCTTGTGGAAGTTGAAGGTTGTATGCATGTTCTGGGCGTTTCTTGTCCTCCTCTGTCTCTCAGATGTCTGTAAGTAAAACTTCTGCCCTGCTCTGTTTGTATTCTCATTATCATTGCTTGAGTTTGTCCATGTTGCTCTCAGACCCACACAGGACATTTGTTGTAAAAGCCGGTCGTCACTGTATTAAAGAACAATTCTCTGTTTTAAAGTTAAATAAAATGTTCTCTGGATATACTACCAGTAACACTGAGCAGTTGGCTTCATTAAAGTAATTAATGAAGTAGAAACAGCCACTACATCTGTTGGGGTCTAATCTAATTGATAGACAGCATTTATTGTCCATACATTAGATTAAAATTTCATACTTTTATTTTTATGATTAATATTTTATTTAGTCAAACAAACAGGACATAAAGTAAAACATTTAGACAAAAACTGTACTATAACAAAGAGACAACAGAAAAAAGACCACAATATATTACCATTTCAATTATTTTCCAAAAGACCAAAAAAAAATTTAAAGGAGGCAGCTTTAATAATACTTTTCCTCTTCTAAATATGACAAAATGGTTTGGAAACTCAGTGTAATCAAATGCAATCAAAAACCATATCTGAAAAGCATATGGACCAGCATTGTACCTGAAATAAATGGGGAAAGGAATTTGTAACAACGAAAAAAACAAAAACAATGAAGATAGACACCCACAGTAAAAAAATAATGTCTCATTGAAACATTCATGTTACAAAGAAGGCCTTCACACAGCTGTATGTTGTCATTTGCTGGCCAAAAAAACATTTCATAATCAATCTGGCACTATGGATCAAAATGAGAGTGCATTCAGTAGATGTAAAAATGCATGGCTTTTAAAGTTTTAAATTGTAAAGAATGCCAATATACATCACCCTCTTATGTAGTAATTCTTCCAGAAGCTGCTGTATGTAACAACACACATAAAAATTTAGTAAGGTTTTTCTGTGCTTTCTTTAAACAAGTTTAGGGGGGTACACCGTTCCTGGAAATACTGCAATACCAGGTCGATGCGTGGAGTGGACGGAGCAAGCCCCTATTCCATCTCCCAGTTCCAAAAATCAATTTAATATATGGTCCCCGGATAGGGGACATATCAGATATTAAACTGATAAGAACAGATACTACACTTGATCTTAGCCAAAAGGCCGAGAAGCGATAACAAATTTTAGAAAGAAATAGGGAAGTGATTCTCCGGGACGTCTATCTCAGTTACGGTGCTGGATGTGTCACGTGAGACGATTCAGCCAATAATAAGTTCGCTATTAGTTTGAGTATGAGATAGGAACGTAGACTTTATTAATGGTTGCTGAAACTCTGAAGGAGTGGTGGACTGTGATGTTTTGTTGTAAATAAGGAAATACTATACTTTTATTAACAGACGTCTCGCATAAAAAAGCTATATTTTGGGTCACGTGGTTGGCCCTAATCCATTAGAAAAAGAATCTAAGTGTGACATCTGGTGGACACATGTCTTTAGTGCAGGTTAATTGTTACGTTTCAACCGGGATATCTATCTATATACTGTATATAATTCAGTATAGTTTATCAGTTGTATGTCAAATGCACAACTAATGACAGAATATTTTGCAATTATGTGCGAGAAAAATGGATTGCCTTGAAATTTGTGCTGAATCGTGGCAAACATCTTAAAATCTGTGCTGTTCGCATTCTTTCAGTTATTTTCAGTTTATTCAGATTAAGAGTCAAGATGGACATTTGTGACTTCATTTGAACAACAGTAATAACTGGTGTTGATATGAAGTCATAACTGGTGTTAAAGTGCTAATGCTTTGATTATTATTTTTTTTTTATAAAGTGATAGTTTAACAATGAATCAACTCTAAGTCAACTAAATGATAGCATTCGGCAATATTTTACAGATGCGTCTCCACACATTCTGCGATTGGTAGATTTTGAGTTTATTTTCACAAGTTTAGGGGGGTGCACCGTTCCTGGAAATACTGCAATACCAGGTCGATGCGTGGAGTGGACGGAGCAAGCCCCTATTCCATCTCCCAGTTCCAAAAATCAATTTAATATATGGTCCCCGGGTAGGGGACGTATCAGATATTAAACTGATAAGAACAGATACTACACTTGATCTTAGCCAAAAGGCCGAGAAGCGATAACAACTTTTAGAAAGACATAGGGAGGTGATTCTCCGGGACGTCCACCTCAGTCATGGTGCCATCATTTGCGTTATCGACAATATTTTTGTAATAACTACGATCTAACGAATTTTTACATTAAGTTAGTGTACAGCAAAAACAAAGCACAGACCATCGATAAAAGCAGTTAATTTTGAGAAAAGAACACAGTGACTAAGGCTCATTTGCGTTTCGTGGTCACGTGACTTGAATGTAATTTCATTTGAAAACTAAAAAGCTAACAATTTTAGGGTTTTGATACTATTTTTTATCTCCTCAACGATGTACAGCATGTTTTCAGGGTAAATGCAACGTTTCGCTTTTAAGTAGCTGCTTCTTTTTATCGTTTTAAGTATTTAATAACGCACTAAAATATTAGCCTGTTGCCGCGGCGCTTCCGGGTCACATGACATGCTCTGGGCTGTGGAAGAGAACCGCTTAAAGACACCACTACCTACTTATGGCTTGGTCATAACTACCAATATTACTTTTTCCTCCCTGTTAAATGTCTCTTCCCCACGCTTTTTTTTTTAGTTGAAATTGGGTGCTCGAGAAAAAAATGAACGAGAAAACTTGTATATATATTTTGGTTTCTAGTTTACTTATTCAACGTTGTGGCCACAAACACAAAAAAAGAACTCATATCTTTACAGTTTATGTAGAGACAAGTGTTTTGACAAATACAATATAACACTACAATACAAACAATAATAATAATAATAAAATTAAACGTCACCTCCTATATTAGGTGCACGTCGCCTTTAAAGGCAGCGCATGACGTCAGTACTTGGTTTACTTGCTTTGTTTGTCCAAAGCTGTTTTGGCTTCAGACTGACCGACGAGCAGACGACCAGAGAAACAGCGTCCACAGTTCGGTTAACGAGTATTTCACAAGCTAGTGTACTGTACTTTCGTCTGGTTACAACAGTGTCATTACACCGATAGAGATGCCGTCCGACAGACCCTTCAAACAAAGGAGGACATTTGGTAAGAAATCACCAAGGCACTGAGTGTTGTTAAGGTGCCTGCCTGAACCAGCAGCTGCAGTCTGGGGCTAGGGTTGATAGCTGGCCTGCTAGCCTTCTTGCTATCTGATTACAGGTGTTATTACATGGGTTCACAGTAAGTTATTCGAGCTAACGCTATATTTGTTGTAACGCGGATGTTTTGAAGGCAGTGGGTGGATAAATATGTCAAGCTACACAAAAATTAGAGTATCATTTTGAAATCAGTGTGTTGTACATTTGTGATATCGTAAGTTTAATTAATTGAATGTTGTGATCTAATTTGGGTTTGTACAGACCAAATACAGACTGTGTAGTTATGCCTCTGACTCATGATGTTTATATGTTTATAAGACATGTAGCTGACATGTACTACAGCAAAGCTAGGCTTTGCTGTAGTAAGGCCTGCTCATTTCATAATGCTTATTTTACACCAGTGGGTGAGATAGACTGTGAATAACACAAATTACAAATAGTTGTTTGCTTTAAGAAAACAACATGTGCTGACACATTACCCCAGTACACGTGTTCAGTGAATTATGCTGTAACTTGATGCCCCTGAGCTGGTAAAGGGAGGAGCCCCCAGTCTGTCCATTGCATAATCTGAGTCAGACCATTCTGAAAATCTGGGTGAACCAAAATTACCACACTAGAAACAGAAAGGAAACACTGAATTTAGCTCTGCTGTAATGGCTAGCATTGTTAGGGCTATCTAGCTTATGTTACATAGTTACTAACCCAGTTTTATTTTATTGTTCACTGTTATATATCACTCTCTATTACTGAAATAGTTTGACAATAAAGCACTGTGGTCCTGGCAACAACTGATCTTATATTTGATGTACTTTGTATTTTTATGGCTTAACTGAACTGAAAGAGTTTGGGTAACCTTGTACATTGTCATACCTTTTATTTCATTCGTTGAGGTCAGAGTGTGACGTTAACTCTCATTATTTGTTGCCATTTATCAATAAAATCCACATTTATGAAGTAACTAACAGAGTATACTGGATCTGTAATTGTCTGTGGATTTAAAAATTCTACTAAAACAGGTATATGGCTGTAAAGAATCCCATTGCACGCTGGAGAGGAAAGAGCCAGCTAAACAAAGGGACCATTCACACTTGGCTGTATTTTCCTCAGTACCCTCTGAGCTTTGAACCCTGCCAGTGATTAGAAATAGTATTTTCTCTTAAAAAGTGAACTAAGTAGTTTGTGCTGTAAAGGTCGAGGCACTAAAACAATAAATGTATACAGGTCATACTGAACAGTGAATAGTATCATGAGAAAACAGACATGGACAAAATGGAATCAAATTTGTCAAGATTATGTGTCTACAAGTGTCCAAAAACAACAATGTGATTGTTATACATGGAATGTCTGAATAAAAGCTGTGATCCATCATTGTTCTCTACCCTGAGTTGCTGTTGTTTCAATGCAAAGCTCTTGCATTTCCATAATGTGCTGTGGGTATCTTCCTGTAACCAGAAACCACATACAATACCAGACAATATGTGCCCTAACTCTGCCAGGGACAGAGAATAAATCTGCATTGACATTTCTTTTGTATTTACTGTCATTTTATTTCAGCTGTTTACTAAGTATTGCATAAAAGGTTAAGAGAAGGTGGTTATTTTTGGATTATCTTTCATTTGTTTGTAATGGCCTTTGTCCTCTGTCTCCTTTAGCTGACCGATGCAAAGAGGTGCAGCAGATCCGTGAGCAGCATCCCAACAAGATCCCTGTAAGTCTGACCTTCAGCCTTTTAATGGCACATACCCCGAAGATACATGCATATTCCTTTATTTATATTAATATTCTCATTGAGACACATTCAGTACAAGAGTTGGCAGAGGTTTTTCACCAAACTTTACCAATAAATCAATAGCTTATCAGTCACAACTCCTTGAGCCACAGTCAATACTGGCTCTGACTTGAACATTTTACACTCTGCACCGTTAATTCACGGCTAACGTAAGATACACTTTTACACAAATCAAAACAAATCCATTCATAAACATAAACAGTACCAGTTATTACCTTTCATGATCATATTGTTCATCCAGAGATCTTTTTTTTGCAGGTGATCATTGAGAGATATAAGGGTGAGAAGCAGCTTCCTGTTCTGGACAAGACCAAGTTCTTGGTACCCGATCATGTCAATATGAGCGAGCTGGTGAAGATCATCAGGTAAGCCGAAGCCATAACAAAAAAATGTCCGTTCAGCGCTTTTGGTAAACACAGACTGCAGCTTAACTGGATTCCAGTGCTGTTAAGTTCATTGAAGTGTATGTGTGGTATGTGTGTATTTAAAGCTCTTCGCAGTTGGTGTTACATACCAGTCAAAAACCGAAGGATTGATGTGTGTTTGTGACTGACAGTTTGTTTACAAGCCACATTAAGATAAGATCAATTGTGCCCTTTTCTAAATGTTATTGTCATTTAATTTAACCAACTGTATGTAAAAAAAAAGGTTGAAAAGTGAGAATGGAAAAGGCACAGAGCTGAAACACGAGAAAGTGGGCTTAAATGAAACCATATCTTAAGTATTGAGTGACAACTGTGTGTGTCACCTATGAACTTGACCTAAAAATGACTTTTAGTCTATCCTATTATTTTGCACACTTGTTCTCTTATGTGTTACACTCTAAGGTGCCAAGCTATTTGTTTTATTATGTACTAGGCTAGGCCATGCTGTGCTATACACTAGCTCCAAAAAGAAAAGAAAAGAAATTGATCTGGTCACTTACCAAACAGATACAACCAAGAAGTCAACAATCAAAATCATTTAATTCTTGACCTTTATATAGGAATAAAATTATCTGCTGTGTTACAAATTAATTAAATAATTGTAGTTAAAGTAGCCTAGATAAGCATACTTTTTACTGTCCCTATTCATTAGACCTACATACAACCAACCAGCAAATGCGACAATGCTCAAATCCCACCCCATTTAAAAAAAAAAAAAGTTATGATGGGTCACTCGTATTGACCTCAGTTGGACAGACCCACTTCAAGTCATTAAGAAAGAGCGAAGTGAAAGGGTTTGGCTGGCCAGGCTAATGCCCAGCCCAGGCTATGGGTCTGATAGGTTTTAGAATTTTGATGATGATGATGATGTCCTTACATGATTTTTGTCAAGCATTTGATGGCATTTGAGTCTCATACAAAGACAAACAAACGTAAATCTAATTTTTTTTCTTTGTCCAGGGCATAAAACTGTCTGCACACTGTCCACTCCTGTCAGGTTCAAAATTGAGATCCTTATCCTCTTTTTTGGCCTTAAGTTGGTCTCAATCAAACACCTATTCTTTTTGCTTCACCTGTTCGTCATCCTAAATAACTTGAATCTAATGCCTCTTTTTTCCCCAGACGCCGTTTGCAGCTGAACCCCACACAGGCCTTCTTCCTGCTGGTCAACCAACACAGCATGGTGTCCGTTTCCACTCCCATCTCGGAGATTTATGAGCAGGAGCGGGATGAGGACGGCTTCCTCTACATGGTGTACGCCTCTCAGGAGACCTTCGGCTGCTAGATACAAGAAGAAGAGGAGGAGGAGGAGGAGGGGAGGGACGCGAAGACGCCAGGTGCTGGGGTTGGGTCATAAACCACCAAACATCATGATACTGTCCACTGTGTTGCATTGTAGCAGCTCCCCCACTGAGTTTGAGTGTGACCGTCAGCCCTTACCCCTTACACCCACTTAGTATTGGTCAGTAAAATCCAATCACTAGGCCAGAATATATCAGCTTTGAGTTTGAAACATGTTAGCTCTGAGTATTCCTAATTTGTAACTTTTTAGACCCACCAAGTTCAGGAGCTGGTTGGAAAGACATGTAAAAGCTGAAACTCCTTTATCAAAATGAAACAAATATGTATCCACACAAGATTTCAGAAAAGTATTTTGAAGTATAGTTTAGTAAACCATTTAAAGTGCTTTAAAATCCAGCACAGCTCACCAGTTTCATTGACTATTACTATAGTTGTTTTATCTTTTTTTTTTATCTTAAACTATTGTCTTTTAGTGAGTTATTATTGTAGCTTTAGTTTGTTTTCTATTAGTTCTGAGTTTGTTGTCATCATCAATTTTCCGTCAGCGTGAAGCCCAGTTTAGCCGCTTGCTTCAGACTAGCTGACAATCAGGCTTATAAAAATTACTGTAATCTTGACCGAATTCAAACGCAGTAATTTTTTTACGTGCAATATTTGTCCCCTCGCACCTCCGCAGGTCACGTTCGTATTTTGTCTTAACTGATAGCCTGCCCGAAAACACTGCTTTAATCACTCCCATTTAACATAACGCTACTAACCGCTAATTCACATCAAAGGGAAGCTAGCGTTAGCACCTTTAGCCACTTTAGCTGCTACTCTTCATTTAGCAGTCCATGTGTTTTTTCCCCTTAAGCACAAATCACCTTATTTTCACTTGATAGCATACCTGCACATACCATTAATCATTTTTTTTCTGTCTTTCAGTCGCCATGTTCTGTTTGGAGTAAGAAATGACTGATAGAATGAGTTCCTTTTTATGCTAGGCTAGCTAGGCATTCTTGACTTACTAACACAATGCAGTTATTCCAGGAAGTGAGTAATCAAACTGTAGTTTAAAGCTTAACAGCAGAGTTTGAGGTGCTTTTTCAAAAATCTTCTCTCCGCACTGTGAGCCCCACCACGTCTTCTCTTGGATCTGTGTTTGAGAGCTTGTAAAATTGCCACGCGTGTGTCCTGATAGCATTAGAGTTGAGCATTAGACATAATAAAAAATGTATTTAATGTAGAAAATGAATGAGCTTCTTTTGCACATAAATTAATACAAATATTACACAAAGGTTTTGACATTGATTTTGTCCTTTTTTTTTAGAATTACTGTAACTATATAACAATTATTACCTGTTCTTTTTGTATCGGCTTCACTTTTCTCCGCTGCTCTCTGTACTTTTGTCTGTACGCCTTTTCAAAAGACTTTATAAAGGAAAACAGGTGGCGATGCACTACAAACCCTGCATGTGTTGACTTTTTAAAATGTATGATTTTACGCTATAGATTCAACTGTATTGTTTTACTTTTAAGTTTTGTTTTTTTAGATGTTTCCCATACCAAAAACTGAAAATGTGTGTTTGAAAAAAAAAATGTGTATAGAGGATCATATAATCAAGCTGTATTAAGAGTTGTGTGTGTTTTCTTTAGGCTTCTTACGTTGTCACTGTTTGGAGGGGTGTACATAGATGCATTGCTACAACCTTATTCAAAGCATTTGCCAATAAAAAAAAGTTGCCTTTAGTAAGTGTTTCCTGTTTTTATTACCTAGGTGTGCCTTGAACACACACACATACAAAATAGATCTTTTAAAGATTGTCAACTTTACTTGAATCAACTTCAGTCCTCACCATATATAACAAACATTCATACATTTTCAACCCCTTAAATGCTAGTTTTAGCGATGGAAGTCTTTGTTTATGATCCCTTTACATTTTTATAAAAATTAAATCCGAGCCACAGGCCAGCATATTTTTTCCATTTTTTTTTCATGATGAATGCCATAATTTCAGTCCTCGCCATATTTAACAAACATTTAGGAACTTTCAGAAAATGTAATCCCTTCTCCATCCCATATAAGCAAATTGGAGTTTTAGGGGGTTATTATCCAAGTCAGGAAATGTCAAAAAACATTGATTCTGATCATTTTGATCTGATCACCATGGTTTAAACCCTTAACCCATATGTGTTATACTCAAGGCCTGGGGGCCAAATGCGGCCCTTTGCAATGTTTTATGTGGCCCTCCAATACGTTCAGTTGGTGATATTTTTGGCACTATGTTTTATAGGTTAAGCCAGTTTTTGCAACAAAGATAAATAAAATATGTTCAAATCCATCTAATACCTGTTGGGATTAAAATAAAACCTGTTCAAATCCTTCAAAGACTTGTTCGAATCCAGCTAAAACCTGTTTAAATTAAACTAAAACCTGTCCAATCCACTAAAACCTGTTCAAATCCTTCAAAGACTTATTCGAATCCGGCTAAAACCTGTTTATTAAATTAAACTAAAACCTGTCCAATCCTCTAAAACCTGTTCAAATCTGAATAAGCCTGTTTAAATCCCACTAAAACCTGTTCAAATCCATCTAAAACCTGTTCAAATCCATCTAAAACCTGTTCAAATCCATCTAAAACCTGTTCAAATCCAACTAAAACCAGTTTCCATAAAAGGAGGAAAAATAATGTTAAAGATAACTTTTGGAAGACTGAAATGAAGATGAAACCTTCCATTCCAAATTTCAATAAAAGCTTCCCAAGTGTTACAGTCTTCGGCCCCTGAAAAGATCATGGCCCCTCACCGCTTTGAGTTTGACACCACTGCCTTAACCAACGATTTCCGGGTGTGGCCATGTAGTGAAAAGCTAATAGCATTCAACCTGGAGAGTAAGGGGGCATGGCAACATGTCCACAGTGGTAAAAAAAAACAACCCAAAAAACGTGTATGTTTTAAGATGGTAATTTTTTAATTTTTTATAAGCTCACACTGAGGATAAGAACAATTTAAATACTCATGGCTCTACATATTTCATGTTGTTTCACAGAACTAAGTGTAAATTGTTTTCATGTAATAACATGTAAAAATGTAAAGGTTTTTGTACAGGAAGAATTTCTTGAAAAATATGGAAAAGGATGAAACAAATATTTGACACATTCAAAAACAGCTTTCAAAGTAGTGAACAATGTCCTCTTAATTGTTTTCGTGTAGAGTCAAAGTACATCCTCTAAACCAAATAAAAAAAAGGCCAAGGCCAAAAGATTTAGTTGTAACGTGTCAGATTGATGTGACTTAACTCAGAGCTGATTGGTCCAGTATGGTTTGGTCTCTAAACCAGAATAAACCCTGTAAGTTACCATGGAGATAAAATATGCTCAAAACTTTTTTCTTGAACGAGAAAAATCAGACTCAGAGTTTCTCAGAGCAGCTGCCATCGTAAATAACAAAAACTAAATGAGTTGTCACAGCCCTGTTTCAAAAAGCAGGTTTAGGGTATGTTAACCCTGCAAAGAGGGACATTTGGGGATTTCAGTTTCACATGAGTTAATCTAAACTCTCCATATATAATGTCTTCAGAGTCTATTTGAGTACCGTTACCATGGTGAATCCTCTTTTCTTGGCTGAGTTAATAATGTGTTTCCTCCCTCTGCTAAATTCAGAATAAACAGACTCAGAGTGAACAGACCTAACATTGAACCTGTTTCTGAAACAGTAAACTCTGAGTTAAGCCGATCTAGTTTGGTTCAGTGTGCCTTGTGAAACAGAGCCTTTATACAGTAAGTCTAATACAGCACTTTGGTCAGTTCAGGTAAATGTGATTCAGATGTAAACTTTAATGAGTGCTGTCAAGATTACATCATCCACCTCTAAGATTTCTGTAACAGATTGAAATTTGCAGATTTAAAGTAAAAACCTGTAAATGAAAATAACCCAAACAGATAAAAAAAAGATGTTGATTTTTTATTTTCAGATAGACTGTTCATTTTGACATGTTAACCCTTTACAGTTCACCAGATGAGCCTTGATTTGTTACAGAAAATACCATCTTTTGTGTTATTTCATATCATCTAAAGTACATACATCCTGTCCTTTTAGACATTTTCAGTGAAACATACATACAATGTGACTGATACTAAAAATTCCCACTCCTTCACAAGTTCTGAACACATGTAGCATTTTAAGACTGGCTCACTCCCAAGGCTTTATTATTCCTAAGGTAACACGTTGCTTGTCACAGTTCCAAACATCAGACTGTTGTTCGCATCAAGAAGAATAATAGTAGCAGGTATAGCAGGTCGCAGACTTAAGCAAAAGTGCAAGGGCCAGCTGGGTTTTTATGTCCATCCGACCAGAATGTTGCTGATGGGCAGAAAAAATACTACAGATTGAGAATTCTGACTGAAAGTTGACTGAAAAAAGGCAGTTTTTGGTGTGACAAGTGAGATCCAAAGTGTCTGAGGCCAGGAGGATGACGGTAGAGTCTTTTGATGATGGCTTGAAACTGCAGTACATGATTACGCCATGCTAAAGAGAAGAGAAAAGCAGATTGTAAACATCTTTACTTCTTTGAATAAGCAGAAGAGGGCACATTGTCCATATTAACAAGGATTTTGATCTCCACTTGGGGGCAGCATAAACATTTGACAGACCAGCCTCTTGATCTACATCCTAAATGTAGATTTAACTACTTGGAAACAAAGGTCACTATGAGTAGGTTGTGAGTAAAAAGGGTAATGCATATGTATGACAACAATGCAAGACAGACATCTTCACACCTTAAGAAAGCATAAAGCGCCCCAGCTGATGTTATTTGGCACATGGGCTTGAATGTGCGATGAATAAATCTTTGGTGTAAATCGAACAATTATGTATTTGATAATGACAGATCTGGGTCACACCAGATGTGAGATGCACATGGATTGTGAGTACCCGTTCTCTGTTATTTACTGACTTTGATACTGACAATGCTGAGAATTGACATATTGAAACTGTCAAGAATTTAGTTTTGTTAGTTTTTCTTGTAATTAATAAACAAAAGAAATGTCATTTGTATTTGTGTCTGTCTAATGCAGCCATACCTTTGAAACACAAAAAAGATTGTTCCACAAATGTTTCATTTTTCATGATAATATTTGAGATTGTGTAAAATTTTAAGGGTGTCCAAAAACTTTTTTTCACCTCTGTATACTTGAGTGTTTTTCGTTATAACGTTTGTTTGGGTGCTCAAGATGGATATCTACTAAAATAACAATGATATGGTACAGATAAGAACAACAGCACGGCTTTAATTTTCATAAATCCTACACTATGTAAAGGATAGTTTTGGTTTTAATGGACTTTATGAGGTATGAAATAATAAATAAGGTGCCTCAGTCTGACTTTGTGTTTATGTTTGGGAATGAGTGGAAATATGTATTTTTCACCAAAGTCATTTAATTGTAATTTACAAAATTATAATCAGTAATATCTGTTTACAGTCTATTGATATGCCCACTTTTTTCCTTGATTAGCTGATCTGCAAATGGAGATGTAGAAAATTGTGATTTGGTAAGCCATATGTCAGCAATTTAGTATTATTAAAGTTAAGTAGTATTAGTTTTTGTTTCTCTGTCCACTCTTTCTAAAGCCTATGATACTAACACTCAATCATCACTCAAACTAATAAAGCAAAGGTTCTTAATTGAGTTGATAAATTAAACGTTGTGTGTGTTTTTACCTGTCAATCAGTGAATCTCTCATGGTGGTGGCGATGGCTGAGGGCTGTGCTGTGTCACCAAGTCTGAACACACTCTCAATGACCGATAGCTCTGTACTTGTGGTATCTAGACCGCAGAAGGCACACCAGTCGTTGACTACCATTCCGGCTGCGATCACTTCACTGCCCCGGTTAACTGTCCCGGCCTGAAATAGGAGTTTGGCAAGTTTAACAGATGTGCTGCTGATTTTGATAATGTAGAATCTAAATGTTGCATAATCAAGTCATTCTGCAACTCACCACAAGAGGAACTTGTAGTAATGATGACAGCTCGTCCTGGTCTTCTATGGACGTCTTGGGATGGACCAGGCCTCCTTGATTACTGAACGCGCAGTAGGAGCCCACTAGCACCTGCTCTGCCACTGTCTGACGGAAAACTTCTACCTTCAGTGTGTCTGCAAGGATCTCTTCTGTTTCCTGAGAAGAAGAAGACAAACTGTGTAAGGGAGAGATTTAAAGTGAAAAGTGATCTCCATCAATAAAATATCAGCCAGCTAAGTTTGCATATGCATACATTTTCTTGCACTACATATATGGATGGAGACTAAAACACAGATATTAACTGCACCCAAATGTAATTTATAAAAAAAGAGTAAATATTCTTACTCTGTCAAGGTCGGGGTGGACCAGTGCTACGTAGTCGTTGCAGGCTATGACATTTCCGAGAGCGGACAACCTCTCCTCAACTCTTTGCATTCGCACTGTCTCTGGTAGGCAGTTTCGAATATGCTGCAGTTCTTGGTCTGTTGTGTTGTTGGGCACTAGGAGACCGTGGCGGTTTCCTAAACACAGAACAAAAGGGCAAGTAATCAGAACCACATTGACCTAAATTCAGTTTCTGTACAGAAGGTAACATCAGCATTTGTGAAATAAGTCTAGAAAGAAATTAACTTTTTAACAGCCAATCTATGTATGATGCAGCGATACTCACCTACACACATTCTGCCAATGATGCGACAACCTGCAATAGAAGCATGGACTACAGGGATGGTTTCTGACAGTTCACCTTCAAACACACTGTGGCACAACAGAAAAAGACAGCCATTAGACAATCACTTCAGCATTAATCTCAAACACTGCAGGTATGACAAGGTCTATATCATGAAGAATTGAAGGTGAATGGGTGGACACATTTAACAAACAGATAAAAATAGCAAACATGCGCCACGCCTATTACTGTTTTTGAGTGCAAATACATTGCATAACGATTAGTCAGCGTCGGACAAAAGGTCTCCTGGAAAGTTTTATGACACAAACCAACTGTTTGAGTATTTCATTGAGGTCTAAAGTTCTATTTCAAGAAGTCTAACTCCTAAATGATAAGATGAACTTTACCTGTAAAAGGTTTCCGCTCCACCAATAGCCACAAGGCAGTATGTGTTGGTCAGTTTGGCGAAGCAGCCGATCTCATTATTTTTCTCAAATGATGCTCTGACAGCCATGGCGAACAGGGGGAGATCACACCTCTGATTCTGAGAAAAACACGTTTTATATAAATATGTCTTTAACACCTAACGGTCCAGGCATTCCTATAAAACATTAAAGAGTAAAACAGATGTGGCAATGAAGTAGAGCCTTGGCGGCTAGCTGCTTAAATGCTAGCTGCTAGTTTTTACAAGTTTGTAATTTAGCAGTCGAAGAGTAAAACAAGACACAATAACGGATTATTACATCCATATAACAGTACACCAGTCCGTTCTCAATAGATGAAATAATGAATAAATCAAAGATTCCATTTGTATTAAGTTAAATACCTGAATAATGTTTCTGGCCTCTAAAAAGCGTGTTGCCTCCGCTCAACCACACGTGTTCACTTCCGCTTCTGACTTGACGTGATGACGCAGGACGTCAAAAGAAAATAAATACACTAGTGCAGATTTTTTTTTATCAGAAGTTAACACTACAGTTGTGTGTTTGACTGTTATTTTCTCTGTTAATTTTTTTTATTTTTTTTTTAAAATAAGCTACTGTACTTTGAAAGTTCTTCTGTCGGCCAAATTTGCTTGGCTGTTAACTTTTTACACAGAGGTTCTTCTCTTTCAAGATAAAAAGCATAGTGGTTGGTGGAGACTATAAAATGTATCGTAATTTAAAGTCAAATATTACAATCAGCCGAGTTTAGGTGTCCATTATTCTTTAAAATAATTTACATGTGACATTTAATTATTTATTTTTCTACTATATACATAATTTTCCACACTTTACCTACTTTACATACTTTATCTTCTGATTGTATATATACATTGCGAGAGAACCTGAACCTCAGAGAAATACATTAAGAATCATCAAATTATTATATATGAATAAAATAAAATCCATGTTTTACACACCTTCGATTCCACTATGACCTTTTCCTCTCCACTAAACCATGCTCTTTCCCTTTTGCTTATTTACATTTTAGTTTTCCAGTGAGTCTCATCAGCTTGCCAGGCTGTTTTCTTCTTCTTCGTTACCCCAGTTGATTTTCAGAATGTATACGTGCGTGCACACTTAATGATTACATGCGCGTGTTTGATCCCTGGATAAAAAAATTCTGTGAACTGCTTTCCTTCCTATTCAATAAGCTGCATAGCAACTGCTGGCGCCGCTGTCCCCCTCCTCTGTCCTCGTGCTGCGCCGGGATTGTCGCTCTGAGCCAATCACATTGCTCCTTCTGCGTGACGTCCTGTTTGTTGACACTTCATTAGCTCCACCTGTGTGACGCCACAGCAGCGAGGGGGGCCTGAGGGGAGAATCAAAGATGGTCTGGAGAAACAGAGGTATTACTTCACACAGAGCCCTCAGACACAAGCAAACAAACATTTAATAATAGCTACAATGAATAGGGCTGTGCAATTAATTGTATTTTCAATTTCAATTTCGGCTCCCAACGATAACAAAACATATGGAATCGAGGAAAAAAACAATTATTTATGACTTGTTTTTATTTGTTACTTGTTTTCCACGAGATTGTGAAAGTGCACTACATTATTGATCGTATTTATCTGAATAATTATTTCTGTTTTTAAGCTATTTATTTGTACGTTTAAATATATATTTATTTTAAGGGGAATTCACTGTTTTGTTCTAAAGTCAATGGTTAATCGTGTAAAATAATCGTGATTTCAATAATGACCAAAATAATTGTGATTATAATTTTTTTTTCCATAACTGAGCAGCCCTAACCCTGCTTATTTGTTTAGTGCGTAAATGTAATATCCAGTAAACAAACTAATACACCATTTGTTTTTGCATTCACTACATTCCCTCGCACCTAATGTCTCTTTTATTACTTGTTGTGCTTGAGTATGTCCAATATTTCATTAATTAACGCAGCAGACAACATATTAAAAGTCACTCTGAATGGGTAACGTCAATGGTTATTTCAACGAAAAACACTTCTTTCCTGGGTAAGCTTCGTGGATTTTAGCTCACCTGACCGATAAAGGAGTGAGGCTTCCTGATGTGTATAAAGGATCTTCGCAGCCGGCCATTCAACAGACACACGTCGGATGGAATTCTCTGCCTAGAAACACCGTAAACTAATCGGAACCGGCGGCCGACAGAGACGGACGGGTCTCGTAGGCTACGTGGGGTCGATTAGGTGGGCTAAAATTAATTTCTGTCGAAGCTAACACCTCACCCCCGCTCTGTGGCTCTGTAGGCGGAGCTGTCACTGTTGTAAACATCTCTGCTCTTTTCAGCCTGAGTCATAAAGGCAAGTATGGCTTCAGATGGGAACCCTGTAGGAACTAACTAAAGCTAAATGAAAGCCAAGGTGTTCCATTGCAAAAACAGGCCACTTTTATTTGATGTTACCCTAACTATAACTATAGGTACATTAAGTCTACTAATTCATAATTCAAAGTTTCAGTACAGTTTTATTTAGATGTCATTCATCCATTCAGAAAAAAAAAGAATTTTAAAGTATTGCACAAATGATACAACAGACTTGCCAAAGAAGTAATTTGACTTTTCTGTTTTAATACAAATAATCAGTAATTCGGCTCAAGCAATTCATTTTTCATGTTTAACTGTGAGGTCAGGTGTATGAAGCCAACATAACAGCTCTCATTTCGGTGCTGGCTATATGAATGATTTCATTATACAGCTCTTAAGTGTTTTATTGTTGAAGAGGGTTCTTTTTTAGAGGTCTAAATTTGTAATTGTACCTGAAGTCTAGGGCTTGTGTGGATGCCCCAGTGAGAATCAAAGACCGAGCCTAGGGGTAGCTATCAGGTCATACGGGAGCAGTAAAGTAAGAAAAGGGATGGAGTGAGTAATGGAGCAGTGAAGCCTGCAGGTGCACAGTGCAGGTCATGTTGGGTTTTGTGAGATGTCCTTAGAGAAAAGGCAGTTGGTTTATTTTGTGTTGGGGTTTTTTTCAGAAGAAGGCCCAAGATAACATATACACGAGTCAAAACCAAACATCTCAGAGACACAGAGGGAAAATAGATTGTCTTAGGTTCTCTCTCTAGCTTGTGCTATACAAATCTACATTCAGATGCATCCCAAACTAGTATATCTGCTGACATGTGGAGATCTGATTTTGTTCTTGACAATCAGAACAACTTAAGAAATTTTCATGTGGCTTGAACCTTCTCTCATTCCCAGATCATAATATAGCAATTTACTGTAACAAACCGCTGACATCTCATGAAAGATATATGTACTATAATGGATTACTAAATATCAGTATTGCACGACCATCACATGGATAATTTACATAAACCACACATAATTAACACAAACACTTTGGTAGCCTGCCCAACCCTCCTTATTCTGGCCAGGCTAACTCAGTGGATTTTCAGTAAAGCCAAGCAAGATTAAGAATAAAATAAAGATATATTGCCATTAAGGCTATGTCCAAATGTACACATGTATTTAAAAAACAAAACATTTCATCAGTGTTTTACAAAATATTTACATGACACAAATCCACAGGCCAGTAGGTGACAAAACAATACTTCTACCAGTGAACATCTGATTTGTTATTTATTATTATTACGATTAATTTCTCTAGGTTAATATAAGAATTACTAGACCCAGATTTGGATTATGGATCTGCTAATGTTAGAAAAGATCCACAAAAGATTAGTGTCTTTTGACAATGTGAACACAAACCAATTATCCAACTCTGCTGCTCACAACCACAAACAGATTGAAATATTGTTTTTAGTCAACTTCAGCCACTTTTTATACCTTTGTGGACAACTGCCTTGGGAAGTCATCAGAAACTCCTGTTGGTTTATCGCTTTGATCATTCGGAGCAACCGTAAACCACACAAAACTCTGACACATTCACACTTTACCAGCCACCTTCTTCACTGTCTGCCCTCCATTTGATTTTCGGCCTACGAAGAAAGTGAGGTGCATTGCAAACAAGCTATTAAATTTGGTGCAACCTTAGTCTGAACAGTCCTAATGGGATGCATGCTTCTTTGACATCACTCTTGAGCAGTTCACATCCAATTAACTAGTCCTCACAGCATCAAAAACAAGTCCATAAGCTCTCATTCACTGTTCATGGTTTCAATGTTTTTGGTATTGTTTCTGCTCATAATTGTCGAGAAGTTGAAACTATAAACTTAAAAGAAATCCACAATGAGTATGAAAGCTTGCAGCATAGCCAGAGTCAGCCAGGCAGATGCTGTGCTGAATTCTGACTGCGTTGTTCATGAACTTCATGAATCAAGCATGTGCTACTTCAGTTAACCTTTACTCAGACATTTTGGTCCATAAATGCTGTAGCATCCCCTTCATCTTCTAGATTTTACTCACTGGCTGCACTGTGCTGGTTGGATTTTATGCTCAAGCAGAAGGTATCCTGCTGACTGTAAAGTTCAATCTGGAGTAAAAGTGAAGCCTATTAAAACTTTGACATTTCAAATGATCATCATTATTTATTGTTTGTCAGTGCAGTTTCACGCCTTGCTGTTGAACAAACAATAGTTACAATAGCCTTTGTCTTGTAGCATATGGCCTACACACATATGACTTACAATTAGCCTTCACACTTGCTTACCCTGATTAGCAGAAAATTATGACCAACAACTATGAAAACTATGACTCACTGATTCTTGAAAAGTCTGTAATATCAGTCTAAGCACAACAATCAACACATCCTGTTCTTAATTTTGTGGGATCCTTTCTTTTTACCACATGATGAAGGCCAAAAAAAAATGGAACCTTTTTTTCTCGGTTTGGACCATTGGCTAACTGTTGACACCAGGGATCGGCAGTTAGCCCTTAGCAATATTCCTAGTGTTTGGAGAGAACTACAAAGCATGACAAAAATAGCTACAAGTATGACAATATGAGCACAAATGTTTTGAGCAGCAACAAGCAACGTAGCTATCATGGCTAGCACAGCTAACAAACTAATGTCCTCCTGCACCGTACAGAAACCGTACTGTGTAGCATTTGAGATGTAACAAACATAGCTAACAAAAGATGCTAAAGATAGTTCCACCTGATGCTACAGATCAGCTCAGTTTCCTTTTAAAATTGTTGCAAAGTTGGCATTCAAGATAACAGCAGCAGCGTTTTGATAGGAAATTGTGTTATCCATTAATCCAAATGTAATCTTCCAAATAAGCAACTAAAACATAGGCGTACAGCAGCCATGAAAGACTCTGAGTGGCTCTAATGCACTCTGCTTTTTGTCCTGAGCGTGGTGTGAAAACAACACTGAAACCCCTGCTTGTTATGTGTTATTCTCCGGCATGCATTACAGACCACCGGGAAAGCTTTCAGAGCGGGCGGCTAAAGTGTACGGTGATCCCATCAGTTGTGTCGGCTAAACTGATTGTGTAGTGTCTGATTGGATTGGCGTCCAGGACGGATCAGTCTGGAAGGGATTAAAGATGTCCGAGCTGATAACCAGAGGTGGCGCTGATATCGCCCTCGTCCTCCTCTCGGTCCCATCTACTCTCATTTTCTGCTCTGTATCGCCATGTCATCCTCTTACAGTCAAGGTCTCTCTGTCTATAATGACTCTTGACTTCCATGACCCCTGCTCAGGCCTGTTCATTCAGTTAATACAAATCTAAGTCTGCTTTGAATGTTGTCTCATAATCATGTTTATTTTTCTGGTATTGCATGATTGTGTGGGTGAATTCCTGGAGTGATTTTTTTCCTTCTAATTCATGAGTTACTGTAACTATTGTAACTAAAGTTGAAAGGTTTTGTGCTTCCTATGTGTTATTTAGAGTCTGATACAATGGAAGGAGGCCAGAGTCAAGAGAACAAAGTCAAGGAGAAACAAGATAGTAAAGAGAAGTCTGACAGCTCTAAGGATACACAGGCTGCTGCTGAGGGTAACTATTCATACGAATGGGACACTCAAAAATGTTAATCTACATCTGAAACTTGACAAAAAATATTGTTGTTAGATGTTTCTGCAAAAAAAATGAGTAAAGACCTAACTATTTCTTTGTATAATTAAAAAAAAGAATGCCATGTTTTGTCCTTTTTGTGGGTACCAAATCCTGTCACACTACGATAAACCAAATGTTTGAATTTAATGAAAACCCTTGACATGATTCGTGTCTTAATGCTGTCTCTTTCCACAGAGACACACACAGGCGAACTGCCCCAGTGCAAGATGGGAAACAAGAAGGTGGACAATATGAGCTTCATGATCTCATGCACCAACTGGTATTGAACTGCTCCTGCTCCGAGAGGTGCACCGTGAGAGGGACAAGCAGAGAGTAGATGGTTACCTTGTGGACTGTCAGTAGCCCATCACCAACGCATAAACATATGTTCTGTCTGACCTAGTAAATACTTGTTGTTAACCAGTTTATCTGGTAGTGGTCATAATGTTATGGCTGGTGTATATCTCCAAAGAAGATGAGCAGTGCTGCAAAATATTACATCACCAACTTTTGACTAATCTAATTTTCTCAAATGGATTGTTTAAATTGAATCTAACTGAAATAAACACTTTTAATTTAAATTTGAGTGCTTATTGTTTTCGGAAATCAAAACCAAAGTCCAAAGCACAGCACACAATGAAGAAAGCTTAATTTCTTTTTATAAATGTTATTAGTGGCTTCATGCTGAGCTGGGAGTTTAAATAACTCTCATTAGTTTTGTTATAAATACACATTTACTCAAAGTGTTGATGCTTCTTTTTTCTTGAATCGACACTCATTTATGGAATAATAGTGTGCCATCACATGTATTGCATTGCAAACTAGTATTGAATGTCAAGTTTCTGGCCAAAGATGCACAGGAGTTGTTACCTGAGAATTGAAATGAGTTTATAACATTTTAGAAGAGTCTCCAGTTTAAACTTAAATTAATCAGCTTTTAAAGGAGTCCACACTCCAGCCACATGTGTGATCCCAGTAGATGAAGGGACACACTGAGCACTGCTGGAGGAGAAGGACATTGATGTTTTCATTAAGGCTTAGGACATCTTCATAAACGTCACAAAAAATTGATTATTTTTGTTTATTTTTGTAGCGAACTCATCTACTCACCTATTTCCACTTTGCTCATAGACGAGAAAATGTCCCTACAGGGCTACTGTACAATTTTACCCGTTGTCACCAAAAACTTTTAAATAATCCCTCAACCAATGATCTTCGGAGTTAGTGACGTTAATTAACAGTTTAGGGTAAGTAAAGCAGCTTTGACCCCCATACTCACACATTGTAATGAAAAATGAAGCTAACCTAATCTATTACAAACTGTGAAATGACACAGCAAATGTCCGAGAAATTAAATAGGGTTTGTGGTGTAGAATTTATCAGCGTCCGGTCTGAGCACTCGGCAGGTGGCTGAACATATTGCATATCAGCAGAGGAGGAGCTATATATCCCTAAAGGGTTATTTCAGCAGAATACCACCGGGCAGATTTATTATGCACATCTGCTAGATTTATACTGCACATAATCTCTCAGACTACCCCCAAACTGGTAATTGTCCTGGAGAGTTATTAAAGATAATATATTAAAATGCTGGCTCGACATTATGTACTGAAGAGGTGATTCTGGGTGTAGTAATGGTTATAATTTAACTCAGGCAATTCACCTTTCAGTAAATATAGACTATAACTTGGATTTATTAACATTCTTATACCATCTTGTAAATTAAGTAGATATTACTTACTATTAGATTTAAATTGTGCTTAAAAGTCAATCAGTAAAATGAACTGCTCACTGTTGGATTACACTGATCCCTTTTTATGTAAATCAGGTTGTAAAACATGTTGACATCACTTATGACAGAAAGAAAATAGTCCAACGCAATGTCATGAGACAATGAAGTTTTCACTTTTATTGACATTTCATTGTTAACAGAACATTGTGTTATTGGTATATAACTGGTGTGGGACAATAAAACCAAACAAAATATATAAAAATCTGTCTGTTCCAGTCAGGAATTTAAATAGTAAAACATTTTAAATAAACTGCAGTAGAATAAGTTCTCAGGTTATGAACGTAAACATGCCTATGCCTTAAGCATTGTCATAAAAACATGTGCAAAAGATGACATCTTAAATAAGACAGAGAAATAAAAATACAAAACATGTCAAAAAGCTTTTTTTTGTTCTCCCTATTTACATGAGCTGATATTGGATATCTGACTGGAAACAATATAGAACCCTATAAAAAACAAAAAGGTGCATCATTTTGCAAGTAAAGAGTGCCAAGGTCAGATTTTTTTCTTTTTGATTTTATAACCAACCCATTTAGTCCAAAAAACCAAAAGCAACCAAAGATCAAACTGTATTTACAGAAAACATCTCATTTTTAAGAAAAAAACTAAGAATGATTTTCTTAAAGCTATAGCAGATAAAATCTCCCTAGAAGTACTATTAGCAGTTGTGATATTATCCAAAGAACGTCAGTATAAGTCTGCCCAGACTACCTTTGATATGTTTTATTCACCTACAGATAAATATGTATACTTCTTTTTTATGAAAAGAGTGGGTTAGAAACTAAAGGCAACAACAGGCAAGTTAAAGGAAGACTTAGCCACATGAGCCACGCTCAGACTCACAGGGAACTCTGCCAGAGATGGGACTCAGGTTCTGTTACGTTTTGGTGAAATCAGTTGACTGTTTGACCGAATCTGACAACATCTGGTGTAGTGTTACCTCATCCCCATTTCAGTCTTTACATGGACATTCATTTATGTATTTGTAAACAATTATATGAGGACATTTGTTTTGATGATGATGATTCATTCAAGACCTAAAGCACCAGTATATAGACTGACTCGCTTCATGGATAAATACTGTTTACTACTATTACATTTTAGTTAATTCTAATTAGCCTCTATGTGGTGCTTCATCTTTTTCATAATCGGACATTCTTTACCTCTGGCAGTGTTCCTTTGATTGGAGAGCAGTAAAACAAATAACTAAGTCTACCCTTAAAGGCAACTCACTGTTGTCCAAAGCCACCAGAACATCACCAGACCTGGGACAAACGACTCCGGGTGGAGCTACCACCAAACATCACTTGGCGGTAACTTTATAACTCATCTTATCTTATCTTCCATGTGATCACAATAAAAAGTGAGGAAGAGTTTTAATAAAGAAAGAAAATGTATCGAGGCAGAAATCCAAGAAGGTCTCTGGGCCAGTTTGAGCCAGGTCTGTTTACAATATCTATAAGAGGCATATATTCAGAGGACCCTTTGCCCTCAGTGGCAATAAATAAAGAAATAAAAGGTGGACTGAAGTATCCACCAGCATAGTGTCAATCTCAACCCAGACTCTGAAATTGAATGTATTTATGTAACATTTTCAAAAACATGGATACATAGAATAAAGAGTTTTATGCATCATATGTGTTAACAATATGAGCATATATCTCATCCTGCTTTCAAACATTTCATGAAAAAGATGGAAAGAGATGATTAAGAAACCCAAAACAGAACTTTGTGTTGCTGGAAACATAACATAAGCATTCATTCTCTGAGACTGGGTTGATAAATTTACATAAATGTCATGTTATGTGCGTTACATAAGTAATATGAATAATGCAATCACTACAGTATGTTTTTCTTCAAGTAGCCTTCTTCTGTTTCCACAAACAGACATCTGCTGATACACACCATATTCTTGTAAACTGCTATATGACTGTAAATCTCAGTAAATATATACAGCTTTTCTCTTTTTAATAAAATCATGACAAAAAGTACAATTGACTTTCCCCTAACCCAACTATTTAAAATTTCTCTACGTACTCCAGGCCACATAAAAGCTAAATAACTACCGCTTATCTGTTTTTCCATTTAATTACTACTGCAGCCTTGTAGGATATGCGTTGTCATAGCAACAGTAAAGCAGAAGAAGCCATGTTGACAAAACCCAACCTACTCTCCTGACCTCACATAAAAAATTAGCATAAAGAGTGGTACTGTATGTGCTGCTGTAGTGCCCTTAAGCAAGGCACTTTACTCCCAAAAGTATCAATGGACACACACCAGTTGATCTGAGTGAAGAGATAGTAGTAGGCCCATCGAAAGTTATGAATAGTGTAATGTTTCTTGAGTCCAGACCCTTTTGGCATTCCCACTGCCCAATATTATTCTACTGCCTATAGTGGAGTGGAGTACTGTAATAAAAACACTGAGCAACACTAAAATCAATTAGGTTAACTTCCAGAAAAACACTAGCTTTTGCAGTCTTGCTGTGACTTTTCCTTTGTTGGTCGGTTCAAATGTAAAAGCCATACTTGATCTCAATAGGTCTTTGCTCGGATGAATAAAAGTGAATAAAATGTAAAGGCACTTAAAGGGGCTATTTGTAATTTTGACTTACTCACCAAAAGTACCAAAAGGAAAGGGCCGATAAAATGTGAAGCTTTTAAAATCTAAATGTTATAATTATGTTGCTTAAGGTCAGAGATGTACTTGCTGTTGTCACAGTTATGCCTCTTTGTCATGTCTTATTTTTGTGTCGACTTGTTCATATTCTTGTCTATGCAAAATACAACGTACAATGTTACTCATTTGCTCCTCTAGAGGGCGCAGTGCAGATATCACTCAATGTACACCAACATTAAAGTACTGCTTCGGTGTTAGTGCTGTTGCTCATGAACATCAACAGTAAAGAGCAAAAAAATTTAGCTATTAAGTTCACAGTTCTTCGCTCAAATTATTTCTGCATTCAAGTGGTCTTGGAATTTTATAGAGTGGAGAAAAGGAGCTATAACATTAAACCTGACTTGTTTGTTGTGTTAAATGCAAATAATCTAGGCTAATTAACTGTGTAATCTTCAATTCACTTATGAACATCAACGGTAACATTACAACTTTATGAGATGAATGCACACGGACACAGTCAGAAAAATGCCTTACTATGAATGCATGAATGCACCATATACTACGGTAGACTAGCTTTTTCTATTTAAATGTTTTATAACATGAAAACCTATTACTTTGAGTAAGAAAAATGTAAACTGAATGAATAATTTGACTTTCTCTACTTGCATGTAACCTCACTGACTGTCTCAAAGTCTTAAAATTGTGTACCTGCTCTATCAAACTTCCTCTAAAACTTTTAATGGTGAATGAGCTGCCATCTTGTCACATTTGGTCCAAACAGTGATGAGCATATTTCACATTTAACGTTCATTTTTGCTGTCATGCTCCACGGATGCCTCAAACCTATGTGGGGTTCCCAAGGTGATATCATGGATGCATACTCAAACAGCAAGTATATCTCCAGCAAGAGACACAAAGTCAGACTGTGGCTTAGAAAATAAACAAATCGATGTTGACAATTTTAATGAACAGCTGCTGCAAAAAAATTGAATTGCTGATTCCTCTTTTGACAAGAAAATTGCCACAAAAAAGCACAATTTCAGTTTTATATATCCTGGCTTGACCTCTGCTCAACACTCCATGTAAAACAAAAAGAAAATGATATTCCACTGTTTAACTTAGCAATACTACATAATGACATTTGCCATACCTGAAAAAAAAATTATTTATAAAGACTCAAATGATTTTTTGGGGTATTTCAATCAAAATATTACACATAGCCCCTTTAACTCCTATGGATTAGAGTAAGACATAAGAAGATACTTCAGCAAGTGTAATAGTTCTTTATGTGGGTTGTCAGTTATGTCTAACCCTATGTCCGCTGCTGAATGAAAAACAACAATGATGATGTAAGTGAAATGAATTAGAGATATTATTATCACATGTGGGTGTACTGAAGTGGGATGGAAACCTCTTGTTAGCTCAATGAAATGCGTCCCCCTGGGTGAGCTCCACTCTCCTTTCCCATTCCCTCCTTTTAATTTACAGCAATACACTCGACTGATGACAAACTCACAACGCTTCATTACAGCCTCGGGCTCTACTACCGAGAGAGAAAAAAAAAAGCGCGCAAGCAGCAACTCTACAGCCAGCAACTACCTTAACAAGGATTACATAATACCCACTCCTCTCCTGCCTGCCTCTGCTGAGAAGTGCACACATGCACAAAACCTCAAGTATTTCTCAACAATAAAGGTCAAACAGAGAGATGAGTTCACTAATAGAACAATATAAAGTACCCTGTGCGGGAATATTAGGGAAGACTGTGAACAAGTTTGAGCATAACACAGTGGTGTCAGGGAGAGAACAGTCAAGGAGCGTATCAGATGCCAGGAAAGTAAACCGTTTTGTCATTTGGTCACATTAGAAAGCCCAAGAGCCAGACACAAAACATTACACGACCGCTTTTACGAACAACTTCATTCTTTTGCAATAGACCAGTTAATTGTAGATATTATACATCAGTCTACTTCAGGCCTATCTAGCCTTGTTTCCACTGGATTTGAACAGTATAGGTAAGTTTCCATTACCAATAGGGGGTCTGAAAAGTCCCTCAAAAAACATACAGTACCATACTACTTCGGGGACGCTTTGGCCTCTGGTCCCAAGAGTGTGGCCCGCTTTCCAAAAGGTGGAGCTAAACACTGCACTCAATAGATAATCCTAACTCGAGCAAATATGAGAGGCGAGAGGTAAAACGTTTCACTTTTTTAATTGAGTCGGCGTGATGCGGCGTTCGCTTCATGAAGTCAAACACTGCATCTATTGTCTACATTCCATTAAACACAAGCAGAAAATGTGGCATTAAACAGTAAGTATAAAATGCAAGAAATAAGTGTAGATCTATGAATGGTAATGCTCCGAAAAATAGGAATCAACCGGAAACGGACCATTGTTTACAGCGGCCATGCCATTTAGGATTGAGTAAACATCATCGCTGTGGGATAAATGGCTTTACCTCATTAAATTTAAAGGGGCACTGCGTAACCCTCTATATAATTACAGTTATTTAAAAGATATAATTTGAAGGGCTAGTTCAGTTTGTCAATGCTAGAGTCATACTTCACACTCTCATGTCATTTAAACCTTGACTGTGACCTTTGATTGGCCTCAGATTCTAGGTTGCCTATTCTAGATCAATTAATAGATCATTTCATAATCTTTGATCACTCAAAATATTTCTAATGATTTTCCTTTTGTAACACATCTTTTGTCTGAATGGATCATGGCCGCATCAAGTTATCAGCATTCATGTCAGCATCTGTCCGCTGTGTTAAAATGTGCCCCATGCTCTGCGGGCGATTGGTAATGTAGCTTTAGCCTATTCACTTCTATTGATCCGTGGTACGCAGCTCTGCCCAGGTCACAACACACAAGCTGAGAAAACACTATGCAAAAGACAATTTTGATCCAATGGGGAAACTTCACTTGGATTGACAGCCATGTTTCCAAAAAACGAACATACATAACCTTTTCCGCAAGCTCAGCCTGGCTATTCTTAAAGGTAACAGGGAGCCGAACGTCTTGTTTTGTGTTTATAGTACACCCTCAGAGAACAAATGTGCGTTTTTCCACCGTGTCCAAATAGCGCTGTAGGATATTGAACGACATCGATTTGTGCTGAATGCTGCGTGTGCTGAACTGCTCACGACAGCGGCGAGTAATTGCACGGATATGCGCCGAGAACACATTCAATTACTGCAGGACAGAGAGCTCGGTGAATAAGGTTCAAAGCGGAGTGAATGAGAACAAGAACAATGTGAGGCCAACGTTATGCACACTTTAAAGTGTGCAGTCAGTAACCTTGGACATAATCTGGAAAGACATTATTAGTCTTGTGTGTTGGAATTTGAACTGGACAAAAGGTTTTGAGAGGATAGTAACATTGGGAAGTTGTTGTGATGCATTTACCAGCCTCTTGGATATAATTACCAAAGATCTTAATACAAAGTGACTCAGTTGTCCCAAATTTCCCTAAAAAAAACAGTGATTTCCAGCCTAGGGTGGGAGGTCATAGATGGGGAACTCCAAAACGCCTCTGGGAAGTGAAATGGCCTCTAAATGAACCATTCTGAGTCATTTGGGAGTTAATGACATTTAAATGAGGAGCCGGTGTGTTTAAATAAAGCACGCTTTATGCTTCAAACTGCGGTGCTGCTGTTTTACAACGCTTCAGCACTTTTACAAATGAGCTTTCAGAAAGGGTTTCGAGAAACGACCCATCAGAAAATTACTGAGAAGTCATACCCTCAATGAACCGTACAATTCCTACATGTTTGTTCAAAAATAATTCAGGAGAAAGTTTGGAAACATTCAAGTCTCATTTAGATTCAGGAAAACATACCAAAATCAGAATTTATGTGGTCGTTTGACTCGTCTAAGCTACCTTTAAGGGCCATTTATAAGACGTCGAAATGCAAAAGCTGTGTTCTCTGTAGAGTAGTCAAAATAATTCTGTAATTATCGTTCACACAGATACTCTAAACTGTTGAGAACACTGTAGTATCTCTGCAAGTCCAGTAGGGGTGCTGTGAACCCCGCCACTACCCTCATTACACACAAGAAGAAGTAATAGCATCGTTAGAGCTGATGAACTCAAAAGAATCCGTGTTGAATTTGACATGTATTACTAACAATATATTATCAGAACATGAACTTTTGAAGAATTAAAAACACTGATTTTCACAAACGTTGTTAAAAGCGAACAGACTGTTGGCAAATATGGAGTAATGAGTTCCTAAAATGCTGCACACTTTCTTGGTGCAAGCATAGCAAGCAAGTTTCCAGGAAATAAAATGTTAAAATAAAATGTTACAATGTGCACATTTATGCCCAATCAGGTTGTGACTTTATCCAGCGCCATTTCTTAGAAAGCTCTGTATGGAAAGCCAAACAGAGCAGGACTTTTTTTTTCTCTATCTGAAACCACAGGAGTGAGAACAACATCTATGACTTGATGAAACATATAAAGGCCTATCTGGCACATTTGACCCGACTATTATACCTGCTTCAAAACAAAGCACTTGCTCGATAAATTAAAAGCATGGTATGAACATTCACATTTTGTTCACGTAACTTGGTGATGTGAAACACAGCACATACTAACGACAGGTTTTGTATGCAAAAGAAATGAATATAGGAAGCACAGATGGGTAGAGGAGATGTTCAAATAAAAAGGTGCAAGATTAGGCGGACATAAAGCCACGTCAAATGGGAAAAGGGGAGGCCAGATGGACGGGCAGAATTACAAGAGGGCAGTGAGAAAAGACACAGGGCGGACACTGGGATTAAAGCGAGGGATGTGGAGGCCGAGTGACTCCTATTAGAGCTTTGTGAACAGAAGTACTTCATTAAGCTCTGTCGATGTTGTACCGCTGCCAGCATACTAATATAGACCCACATACCCTCCCACTCTTCCCGTCCTGTCCCCTGTGTCCTGTATTCAAAATATTTCTTGCCCTGTGTCTCCGAACCAGCCTCTTTCTTTGTTCTTGCAGTTTTTTCAGGAGACATTTGGCCTCGTACAGCTGTATAAAGAGTTACGTTTTGAGTAAGAAGGCCAATTATTCCTATTTTTCGAAGGTCTCACTGGATCCTAAAAGGTGCAGTGCCAGCCTGAGGGGTGTGAAGAGGCCCTGTCTTTACTCTGCAGCAGGAGGTAGTAACAAGAAGCTGGAGTATAAATGAATCAGCTCAGCTTTTTGGAAAATCTATGAAATATTAGGTGTGGAGTAGCAATAGCCATGTGTTGTTTGCTTATTTCGCACTTTTTTTTTTATCTTTTTGCTTGCTTGTGAGCTTTTAACTGAAGTGCCTTTTTTGATTTAGACTACAGAGGTCGGTTACACATGGATTCTTACATCTTAGCTTCCTTACCTGACAGTAGTATAGGTATAGGCTAAGCTAACACATTTAGCTCTTTGCTAATTCCTGCCCTTTGTCCCCCCTTTTTACTCAGCAAACGTTTTTCTAGGTCCTCTACAAGATGCAGTGTTGAAAGCCTTGTTTGCACCAGAACGTTATGGTATGGGTAGGGTCAGTATGGATATGTTTCTAAAGTCAAGAGGGGTACAAAACATGCCCCAAAAGCATACTTTACTACTTTGGCCACCCTTTGGTTCCATTAGTGTGGTTCGCTTTTGTGGAAAGTTGATTGGACGATAATGTTTACACACAAAAAACACAAAATGATGATGTATTCTCAAATAAAGCATGTGTTGTTCTTGCAATAAACATTCACATTCCAAGAGGAAACAATGCCTGATGTACTTTATACTGAACAAGCTGGCTGTTTCCAGTAAGATAATGTTAGCATCATACGGTACTCTCTTTAACAATTAAAACACTGCATTCACTGTGTCCTTTACATTAAACACAAGCCTAATGTGACATAATGTGACATTAAGCCTCGTCAGGGGTTAGCTGTACCAAACGTTGCCACTCTGATCTGACCTGTACCATATTTTCAACGGGGAATGTTGCTAAGGTTGAAAACATTTACACAGGGACAGACAAAGATAGCAAGTTTAGTAAAAAATGCTAAACATGGCCTTTGGAGACAAGTAAGGCTGTTCCCAAGTCTTCGTCTTTTATAACAAGCTTTTTATCCATTTAGTTATTCATATGGTGATGATCTTTAGTGTGCAGTGAAAAAGAGAGAAAAAGGTCCTCTACATGTTTTATAAAACAAAGTAAATGAATGATCTGATCCACATCGAGATCCCTGCTTTTTTCTTTTTTAATATGGCCTTTCTACCTACAATTTTTATTTTCAAGTTTTTTTTTTAGTTGTTTTTTTTTAGATTGACTTGAAGTAGTTCATGTATACAAGCTGTTGTTAGAACAAACCTGGAGGTGTCTGGCTTAGACAGGCAAAATTCTGCCCTAAATTTTTTGTTTTTCTGTTCGTTTTTACTGAGAGTCACATGTCGTAGGTCCCAGAAGAAATTGTCAAAGTTTAGTATAAAACCGTTTGGGCTGCGTTTCCCTCTTTATTCATTGTCCAGGACTTCTTTGTTCTGCTAGGTAAGTGTGTCTCTGGTCCAAAATGGTGGAAAACACATCGCATCAGCCTCTTCACGATTTCTTTGTGGCACAAAACAGGCACAAGTTCTTGAAGAATTTACCACTAGCTAGCACATTAGCGTCTTTTAGCATTGACCTTCCACTGTCTTGGGAGACTGCTAGCATTCTCTGTCTCTAGTCAGCAGCAGCTAGCAAAAACACAACGACCACTTGACCCCAGTTAGTGTGTTTTCAAAGGAGGGTCACCTGTCATACCCATTCCTGAACGGGATATTTGTAGTAGTGCTGCGTCATGGTGTTCTGCTGGACCCCTTTGTTCTTGAACTGAAAGATGGTGTAGACCAGGACCAGGATGCACAGTGACAGAATGCAGGGGATAACCACCGCGATGGCGTTGACTGTCGTCGGGACGTCGTTGATGGCGACCATGATGTCCACGTCGTCTAGAGGCAGCTGACGGTCACCACGGTTACCGCTGCCACCGGAGCGTTCCATGTCGGACTGGTCACAGCCCATCCAGTCGCGCAAAATGGACTTGGGGTATCCAGGCTCCACTGTGAGCTTCTGGTTGTCAAACTTCCAGTATTCTTTGCCCTTGTAGAAGTAGGTGTAGTCTATGGAAGAAAATAAACAAAAGGCTTAAGATGCAGTAGAGAGAACTATGAAATCATTTTGAAAAACCTTTAACTTCCCTGCACTGTTAAAAATAAACTGTCAAATTTACAATAATAATGACTGGCAGCTGTAGTTGCCAGTTACTACCGTAAAAATATGTGTACTAACCCAACTAATAAACAAATTACTGTACATACACATTACAATTGTAAATTTTATTGTAAATAACACTTTTACATAATACTATACAACACTGCACAATACTAAAGAAAAGATATATATCGCTATATTAGATTGTTACTGCATATGTTTTCAGTTTTTACTAAATCTTAATTTTTGCATTATTGAAAGAGTAATCTCAGTAATTACTGATTTGTGATGTTACATTTTAATGGTTATACTTTTTTTTTCCATATTGTACCAGTATATTTTTTTAAATATATAAAAGTAAGTCACTCTATTTACTATATAAAACAATGTGTTAGCTGTCTTTCGCTGTTTTGTGGACATTTGCTAGTGGCCAGCCAGACCGACTTTCTCTTTGTATTAAATACAAAAAAAAATATTCTGTCGTCGAAAAACATAGGACCATGGGCAGAACTAACGCTCGCTGAGTGAACCAATCAGAGAAGCCAGGATGTTAATGATATGCCTAGTTGTCCAACACAAAGTGGCTCAAGAAGATGCTTCGGTGACGGTGGTGAAAATCTGAGGAGTTTCGACAATAATTCTAAAAAATTTTTAAATGACCCAGACTAACTTTCTCTGTATGTAATACAATGAGAAAGTCGGTCTGGCGTGGTGTTAAATCCTGCCCATATGAATTCAAAAGATGGCTCTAAACATGGCTCGACATTGCTCGGCATTACAACAATTGTCAAGAACCACAATACTTCAGCATAAATACTGTTGATTTTGCAAATGCAGCCACCAAGAGTGCATACATGTGTTACAGCAAGACAAACCACACTATTATGACCATAACAGTATTCAGAATATGGTGGAAATTTTACCCCATAGCAAATCACAACCATCCTATACTGCTTGTTGAGAAAACACTCAACACTCATCTTTTCGTCCTCAGAATCCTTTCACTGTTTTGTCCATGTGATGCAAAGCCTCATTAGAGCCAATAAGATTTATACTGTGACACAGAGGTTATAGGCAGCTACAGTATTATGGTCCCTGCGTGAGTTGTTTTTATTGAAGTGCCATATTATGTAAAGCCTGAGAGACAGACTTAAAACTGAATTTGATAAAGTTGGATAAAGCAGCTCTCGGTCTGGACTAAACTACAGCAGGACAGTTTCAGCTCAGGTATCCTTTTCTGAAAACTTTATGGTGGATGAATCTTATATAAAAAGTGGAGCACATAACATTTTTGATGGACGGGTTTCCTCAAACATGCATTTTGACACCTGTCTCAGCTACAGTCACATAACTGCCCAATTTTTGTAGAAGGAAAGAGTCAGAACTGCCGTGATGGGCATGTTTACTTGGTATGGAAGTATGAAAGTTTCCTCTATCTCTTTCTAAACACAGGGTACAAAACAAAAGTGTACCGGACATGAACTGTGCAGCTCATGATAGGATCAAGACTGTCAAGAAAAAAGTAAACTAAAAGTAAGTGGATCAAATATAGACAGTTTAACAACATTGTGAACCTAGTTTGAACCTTCAGGGGTGAAAACATGCTGGCAGTCAGACATTTTTTTCAGTTTGACAAGAATACGTTTCCAGGCCACTGCCAGTCACGAACAGTTAGAAAATATCAGGTCCAAACAGCTTGACGACACACAAACTAGTCTTTCTGACACACATTGCACAACCCCAGAAGGCTTTTCTAATGTCTGCGTTTATGTCTGCTCCATCACCTCCAAACAGCCCCAAAGACGCAAACACACATTCGTCTGGCGCTTCCAAACTCCCTGCAGGAAAGCTTCTCATCTAACACCGAAACGCCACGCCTGACCGGCATTGTCACTGCGCACGGACCCACGCGCACATACTGATAGAAGCTCTGCCTCCGGTGGCGCCCTCTGGGCCCAGCCACAAGGTCAGGAGGTCACGGTGAGACAAGCAGAAGTGATGATGGAGAGTGATGAGACTGCAGTGGGTCCAGTTTTATAGGAAAACACGGAAAAAATGCACTGAAATAGCGTTGTAAAGTTGTTTAAGAGTTGGCCTGTTCCATAATATTCTGAGAAAATTGAACATATGCCTCCATTACAGCAAGTTTCAACTCTTCAACTGTCAATATGCTAATGATTTCAAATGAAGGCTCAAACAGTGGAGATCTATTTAGCAAAAAACACCTCCAAAGTCTTCCATTCTGGTTATCCTGATGCTACCAGTGTATTTTTACATGATCCAAGCAACACCCTGTAACTTTTTTACACGAAGAATAACAGCAGTAAAGTCCCACCACCTCACTATTATCTCCACTGTGTACTTCTAAGTGCTTTAATGGATAACATTTTATTCCAAACATGTGACAAAGTGTCCAATTTATAAAATAAGCAGCAATTTCTTGGATTACAAAGGCAAAGATTCAGAAATGAGCTCGTACAATGGTAAACTGAGATGAGGGGGTGTGCATGCTTTCCTAAAGAAGTCGGAAAACATGGAGCACTGTGGTCCTACTGCTTCGAGTAAATGTCAAAACCTGTGTAAACCAGCTTAAAGATACAAGATATATCAAAGGTATGATACTCAAAACTACCTCTGAACACAACTGGATAGAGATACAACCAATCATAAAACATATAGCAAGCTACAACAAATACTATATACTGCTTCTGGACTGACACAATCTGAAAACCATACAACCAGTTAGATTGAAGCATTATATAAGGTTATGTGCAGATTCAAACCTGATATTTTGGTAGGTGCCCAAGCTGATGTATCCCTTTCTAGTTTTGTGCTTTAATAGCATGCCTTAAAAGCTCAAAGCTCTACATGTTACTGCACTTACATCCTTCCCTGCTGATGAAGGCTCCTTGTGGTGAGCTGGGTATCCCCTTCCAGACTGTGATGGGTTTGGGGTATCCTGGGTCCGCTGTTCTCTTCTCCTCATTGTAGCGCCAGTACTGGTCTCCTTTGAAGAAGTAGGTTTTCCCGACAGGTTCCCAACGCAGCGCTGTGTCGATGCCGTCTTTGGGGAGGCAGCTGCCCAGCTCCACCAAGCTGTGGGGGTAGCCTGGCTCAGCTGTCACTTCCTTAAAAACCCAGTACTTATCACCTGGGACAAGAACAACAAAGAGGAACACTTTTGAAATGAGCTGTGAAAATAACTTTCTAACTTTCTCTTTAAACAGGCCCTGAGAAATCTCAAGTGTTTCTTACCTTGGATTATTTATAAAGGATTATATAATAGTTAAAATTCAAATCATCCAAAAAAAATCTTATCAAGAGTGTTCTTTGGCCCAAGGCTGATCTGTCTGCTGATTTTCTGAAGGAATCTGTTCACAAGGTTTACAATCCTCTGCTGGCTGACAGACAGCAAAAATGAAAAGTTCTTTGGAAGAATCTGAAGTCAAAACATAACCTAAATGAATACTTTTACATGTTGTAGATCCAGCTACAAAGACAACATAACATTATTTAAGAAAATATATCAGATTAAATGGCTGTCTGACTAAACTGATCTGATTTAAAGCAATCGACAAGCCTGATTTATTCATTTGAAATAAACAGAATAATAAATAAAATAGTTTTAATTTTTTTTTATGTTTACTCAAATAGAAATCACACACCACAAATTAAAAGTCCCAGATTTGAGCCTTGGACTGGGTATGTCCAAAGTTGGAGTTGGAAGTAGTAAAAACAGTAAGAGTAGTACAGGTAAGAGTAGGAATAGTAGTAGTTTGTAGTATTAGCAAAGTACAGTACAATTTTCACTGAATAATTTGTTACTTTTACTCAAGTAATAATTTCACTAAATAGCTTTCTATAGGTATGTAATATTATTCTAAAGTAAATGTAAGTTTTTGTAGCAGCAGTGTTGTAATAGCAATAGCAATCCAAATAGTAATCATTAGTAGTATTGTAGTAATAGTAGAACTAATAGCCGTAGTAGTATTAGAAGTGAGTACTTAAGATTTTGTAGTTATAGTGTTGTGGTAGCAGTTAAAAGGATAGTCGAATTAGCAGTAATTGTACTATCTGTCCAATAAACAGTGCTTTGTACGTAAATGTAAATGTAGATCATTGTGGTAGCATTAAGAGAAGTAGTAGTAATAGTAGCAGTAGAGGCAGTAGTAGTAGTAAAAGCAGATTTTGCTGAAGTTACTTGAATTTGTTACTCAATAATTTTCTTAGGTACTTTTACTTTTGAGTAATATTATGTAACTTATTTTACTTGAGTACAGAATTTGACTAGTTTTCCCAACTTAGCTAGCAGTTAATATTACATGCCCCTTTAATCTTTAAAATTATCAGCAATAATTGGTCAGGGACTCTTTTTGTGCTAGGTGATTATGTACCCACCACCAGCTCTACCAGCTCCAACTCTGCTAAAAATAGATTTTAGAAAGAAAGCCTTGTGAACCTAAAAAAGCCCCACCTGATGTGAGCTCATGGAGAAGGGAATGGCTGTAGACACGGCGCTGACAAGTAAATCTTTCTCCTAATTCCTTGTGTGCGTGTTTCCTGTCCACATTACTTTGAGCTCTGATGTGTGTAAAAAGGCCGGCGATGTGCAGTGAGCGGTAATGGAGCCGAGCTGTGTGTCTGTGGGCCCTTGTGTGAGTGTCTGTGCGAGGGACATGTTGGAGCTATTAATATGTGCTCCTGGCTGGTGGTGATAGCAGGACTTTCCTCAGAAGAAGGCAGAGTCTGTGTGTTCTTGTTTGTGCTTCGGGACAGGGATTTTTAACATGAATGTGAGGTCTTTTAGGAAAGTGAAGACATTTTTGCCATAAGCTTTCCATCCACAGAACTATTTTTACAACCCTTCTGCATTTGGTTCACTGTGGTCCATATTCCAAATAGCAGAGGTAAACAAGGTAGTCTGTTGATTGGATGATATATAAGGCTAAAACATATTGCAAATTTATTATTATCACGATAATGTCAAATGCAATATCTGTATCTAAAAAATCTGATTGTATTGCAATAACTTTATGGTCGTCCATCAGAGATTCACACTGTGCCAACATCAAAATAAATTGTCCAATCAGATTCTTAAATATATGTTTGTAAGTCCAAACATCACAGGTCATATCAGTATCATAATATACAACATAATTATTGCATATCACATGTCATTTAATATCATGCAGCCCTAACAATAGATTATCCTTGAAAAAAAATAACAACATTACAATGTTTTCTCAAATAATGATGCATTGTTCTTGTGATAAATGGTCATATTCCAGAATGAATTTATGCTAAATTCTATACTTTTCTCAAAAACAAAGCTAGTATGTATTAGCAACAGCCATTTCTGTTTTAAGATAAGAGTTGGATAGAGTTGTATGGCTCTTGCTTTGTCTACATTGCACAAAACACAAACATAATACGAAAATATATATTATGAAGCATTAAATTTTTTAAACAAAGCTGAAAAACATTTTCAAAACAGCTTATGATATGATTATATGGTTGTAGTTTGAGCCATATTTTTTATTTTTTAAGTCTAATTCTATATTCTAATAAATATAGTCACAGCTGAGTTTTAAAGTTCCTTTGAAAGTTTTAAAAATCTACTTAAAATGCATCATCTAACAACACAACTTGCGTGTCACTTGTATAAGGTCATAGTTTGCAGCAGACACCGCTCTCCTACACATTGCACAGTGGAACATAAGCCTCTTCAGGACACGTGACAGAAGTGACGTGGCCTTCAGCGGGCTGGGGATGAGCCCGCTTCAGACTCACGCTGAAATCCATTACTGTAGGCTGGCTGCCCCCCGCTGCCTTGCCATTCTCCATTTCACACTTTATTAAATATCATATCAGGCGAGGGAGGGGCTGTACAGAGTAAGACAGACTCTAATAACATTTGAGCAGATGGCAGACAGAGATTTGGACAGCTCTCCAAGCTTTAGCAAACTTTGTCCATAAGAAACTGAAAGGACAAATTCGATCATTTTAAACAAAAAATTTGAATGGAAACCAATCATATACGACACTGACTACTGCGAGGCTCTTTAATTTAGATTTATATTTATTCATGGTTTTGTTTGATCATTGGTACTATAGTTGTCCACATCTTATTTCTTAGTGAAGTGCCCTGAAATGACCTGTGTGGGCAGAAACAATAACTCTAATAAGTCTGCTTTGAAAGAATGGATTCCATGTGACTTCTGATGTAAAAAAAAATAAATAAATAAATAAATAAATAAAGCACAATGAGAGACAAAAAAAAACCATTAACCCACTGTGCAAATTAACCAATAAATGGTAGAAAATAGCCTCTATTGATCACATATGAAATAGATATTAAAGTAGGTTAGTGTTTTAAAATCTAATTTTCTCTGGCCCTATTTACAGCAGTAGATGGTTTAGTTATTGCTCCAAACTTGTAGTGTGCAAGGGAATAAATAAATTCATCTTTTTGCACATGCTCAGTTTGGTTGTGGATCATTAACAACGCATATAATCAGCATCCTTAAACCATCCATGTTTTTCAGTAGTCTTAGATAATGAAAAGGCAGACCACCACCATGTAATATGATTGAATATTGTTTAGCATTGTCTGGTAGATACTGATAATAATTTGATTCAGACTGAAATAGTTTATACTAGTTTAGGTTTATAAACAAGGCTACTTTAATGCATAACCATCTATTAATTTATTAATAACAACAACATTATAGTGTCCAACTAAGAGGAATCTGAATTACTTACAGTTTGAAAAATGCAGTAATGTTTCTCAAATTTCTCTCTACTTGCACTGAGTGAGCACATACTGTACCTAAACCTAAAAGAGCATCATTGTTCTGAGTCAGCGTGAGCTCAAATGGATTCAAGGCAAACATTTGGCAAAGTTCTGAGGTGAAAGAAATATGACAAACACCATCACCATAAAGAACGCAGTTTCTTCTGAACTCTCTGTATGTGACGCCAAAAAGTGTGTTACTCATTTGTAGCACCTTCCTCCATCTGTTCGCACGCTGTTAGCTGCTCGCTCTGTTAAGTCCCATTTTGTTTAAATAACTCATTACTGAGGGATGAAAAAAAAAACAAGGTCCCCACTGGGACGCATTTAAAGCTAAATACTGTTATTTAAACAGTCCTCGCAACTTCCTGTTTTCTTACCTTTGAAAAACACAAATTTGCCATCAGATCTCTCGTAAGCAGCGTCGATGCGAGGAGGTAGGCCCTTCCAAAACTGGTCGATCTGCATTGGGTACCCTTCCTGGACCTTGTTGTTCCGTAAACGCCAAAACCATCGATCCTGGAGAGAAATAGTTCAAAATCATTACAATTAAGCATCAAGAGAAAGTTAATTATGTATCAAAAATCTTATACAAGTTTGCCCGGGCAAGATGTATTAGTGCGAAAAATGGCAGTGTTTTTTTCTATTGGGAATTTAATACCTCAATTATTAGGCTTTACATAAAAATGTTTTGGCTTTATGGTGATACTATAGGGTTACTTTATTTGGCTGCTACAATTCTGCAGTCAAGATTAGAATGTTTTTTACTGTACTACATGACCAATAGTATAAGTAAATAGGCAATTGTTAATAACATTTTTATACACATATTTTTAAAACTGCCCTAATCCTAGAGTTAAACACTTACAATTGTCTTTTAAAGTTATAGTTTTGTCATTTACTTTCTCACTAGTTTTTATGTTAGCAGTTCATATTTATATATTGTGCACTTTTCAGCATTATGAACTGACCCCTCTCTATTTAGGACATCTTCTCAGAGCTAAACAACCATTTGTTTGAGGATGGACTAGTGCCAAAACATTCTATGATCTGTGAAAAAATATTACTATTGCAAATCAGACAGCACTTGGGACCTTTTCATTTTCACATCTCCACTTTGAAAAAAAAAAAAACACAGAGGAGCAACATCACAGAAACTAAACCATGGACACCGCTCCTGTCTGCTCCTCCAAACTGGGGGTGTGCAGAGAAAACGTTACCTATACCTACATTTCTCTTAGACCTTAATTGTTGAATGTTATTGCTTTATATATTTCACACTTTTAAAATCCAGCGGATACAGCCCATGATGCACAAACAGCAGTTGGAAATCATCCACACAAATCAAGACATTTTTCATCCAAACACCTGACAAAGTGTTTGCAGTTAATGAATGCACAGTGTTGTTTACTCCAAAGTAGCAGGAGAAGTAGGTGTGACGAACAAAGAGAAATGAGGGAACAGGCACACCAGCTTTGGGACTGCACCGACAGACAGCGATAAGGAAAAAGAAAGATGATGCAAGTTAAGTGAAGGACAAAAAGGGTGTGACGTCTGGAGAAGAGGAATGGAAGACACGGTAGAAGACAGCGAGAAGGAGGAGCGGTAGGCAAGCATCAATCTTAGCTCATTATCATTTGGCTTCAGTGAATCTAGGACACAGCCAAGCGTCGTCCCCGCTGAATACACACCATTATACACACAGCTCTGGAACAGGTGCAAACACACACACACACACACACACTCACACACACACACACTCGCAGCCAGACAGACACATAGACGGACTTATCTGAGACGCCAAGACCATCCGCAGAAACCACTTATACACTATGTCCCACATCCATTTTATTTTAAAATGACAGAATGAACACAATCTCTGAATCTGTCTCCACAATACTGTTTTACAAAAAATGACAATACATTCTAATAAGACTGAGGGTCTCATTTTGTTTTTAGCTATTGTCCACGCTATTTTATTATTATAGCACTTTGGCATTAATGTCTCTGAAAGATACTTTGTACTGTAAATCACTTACTCACTGTATTCACATCACATTATTTTATGTACTATTTTCTCCTGGCTTCCATACTGGTGTAAATATCGTACTGTGTTAGACCATGCCGTCCTGCCATTATTCCCACCTTGTTAAACATCATGTTAATTAATTGTATATTTATCAAAGATTCACTTTGTTTCTCTTTTCGGTTTTTATGTCATTCTTTTTTCTTCTGTCTCACTGTTCAGAACAAAACAGCCTATAGGAGCATCCCTTATTCCAATGATGAAGCAGACCCCAATAGGCAGTATTTTAACAATATAATGTGATTGGACAAAGCTTGACATAAAAGGCTGAACAGTCTCTTTTTGCTTAAAAGGTCTTGTTTTTTCACAGATCATTTTTGACAAGACATCATTCTAACAATATGCGATTAGATTTCCTAAACTGGAAAAACAAAAACAAACAAAACAACAAATAAAAAAGTCACATTCTTTAAAACTGCAACACAATCTGCAGCATCTTAAAAGTTTTGCCAAAGTAGTGTGGTTAAATGTAGCAATGCAAACAGTCACCTACACACAACAAAAGTCTACACCAAAATACCACCAACCAAATTAGAAAGAAATAATGAACCAATACAGCATGTTTTACTCTAACATTTAGACTAAAGAAAAAGAGCATTGTGTGATCTAATATTTAAAAAGTGACTACAATAATATGCAAAATTGATCACATTTTTTGCAAACCTTTCCAAATGCTACAGATTTCAAAACATAACCGCTTACTTTTAACAAATATAACTATACACAGCACAAAGCTGAAGATCACCGACTGAGAAGAATAAGTTACCCAGAAAGTCCAGGAACAATGAATGGAAGCTACAGTTCTGGTCAAACTGGGTTACAAACACATATTATTTCATCTCAAATGATCAGGCCCCATCCATTGGACACTAACGCTTTCTTGTCTGAACCCGGCCAGAAAAAGCAAATCAATGTGCCTCACTTGAGCAGAAAACAGTGAAGTGTTTCTTGCCAAGGAAACATCCCATAATGAGTGTCTCTTTTTAACACCCACTGGCTTTTAACACCCCCTTTATGTCCCGACACAACCCTGGCCGTGAGTTAAAGAAGTAGGCTTTGTTTTGCGATCAATAAGGAAGATTTGTGGAGATAAACAGACTTTTGTGTTCTTGCTTGATATATCCGAGAGTAGTCAGAGCCTGTATAAATGTTGGTGATTTGTTCATCATCTGATTTTAAATCTTTGTATCACAGACAGGATTGTTACTGTCTGGCTCCTGTCTAAGCTCAGTGTGATCTTGTGGCATTTAAACTTTTGCAGTTGATTACACTGAAATAAACATTGACAAATCTAAATCATTACGTTGTTGTAATTGAGTATGATAGAAGCTCAATTCCTTCTGAACTCTGTGGACCATGTGTAACACTAATCTTTTGTCTCATGTTCAACAGACAACAATATTGGAATCTCAAAGCTCAATTTTCCTTGTAATTTGAAGATAATCTTTATTCCTGTGAAACTGTAACTGTTGTATGTGTGGATGTGGGTATGACATAAATGCAATAAATTAACAACAAACAGTCTAACATTATAGAATATCTAAATACACAAGCCATACGTAAAACTCCTCAATACTACAACATACACACACACAAATGAAGCTCAGCAGGTAATGACCTACTTTAAAACATAGATGCACAGAGATGCAGTGTATATGCAGCATGTAGCACACCAAGGCTTAAATTATCTGCATGTATCCCTTATGGACGCACCACAGCTGTAGCAGCTGCTCCTTCCTCCCACTTCGACTGTATAGTAGTGTTATGTCCAATTTAGTTAATGTCTTACAAATGCAAACACTAAATGCTTACTTCGGAGACTTTATCTGTACATCTGTTGGGGATAATAATGCACTTCATGTAAGAACATAAAGTGCCAGGTTTATTGAGTTTGCACAGCTTGAAAATAAACTGGTACAGAATGTGTTGAAGCAAAATTACCTGAAGCACAATAAGCTTTAGACAAATTAAGGGAACTGTACAGATCACATTCACAAAGGGAAAGCCATTATTGTTCATTTTGGCATTCATCCATGATGTAATTTACACATTCAACTGGGTCATCACCAAGAATTATAGTTAATAATATTTTAATATATTTTGACTTTTGTGATGTGATGTTTGGCCTTGACAGGCAGAAAGCAAATGCCACAGGGTCAGCAAGAAATGGTAAAGTGGAGCTTTTTTGGGTTTTTTTCTTTTCAGAATTAAAGCTAAAGTTTGAGGAAAAACATCAGAGTGCAGACAGGTGAACAGACCAAAAAAAAAAACAGAGACATGGACAAAAGGCAAACAGAGAGACAGACACTCTCTGACCTTCTCCAACATTCAGTTTAAAGATCAGAGGCATCAAAATGGATTTTTCTGCCTTTTCCATCAGCCAAAGAGTCAGACTCTTGACTCTTTCATCTACACAGACTCAGATCATCTCTACTGTATGTATTTAAGGAGTCTGTTTGGACAAATTCAGTCAATATTTTAACTCTTAATAATCCTTTTTGGGGATTTTGATATTTGTAAAAGTCTTTTTCTTTGAGGAACGTCTTTCTTGGGGCACTTTGGGAAGGATTAAACATGATACAGTGCAATTTTGCTTTGTCATTTGCAAATTGTTGCCGTTGTGCTGCATTTTTAAAAACAGAGGGGCTATAAAGGTGCACATTTTTATTGAAAACTCAAGCATAAATCTTTGTTCTAACAGTGTGGAAGCTGTTTGCACGTCCGGAGCGACAGAGCCATGTTCCTCCTCACAGCCACTCAGGCCCTTCATCCTCCACTTAATGTTCAATTAAGCCTTATCTCAATCCCCCGGTGTCGCTCCGTTTTATATAGCAGCCCACAGCCGCATGACTCACCGTCTGTAGGAGCAAACCTCCGGTAATTACACTCACAACACAAACCTACAGTGGGTTTGTGTCCCTATTACAAGAGCCTTTTATCCATTTAAAGGGAAAATGTATGTTTCGATTCTTTTATGCTCTGGTCTAAAGTATCTATTACAATATTTATTTTTATAGTATTTGTGTGTTATGCTGCGTTCACTAAGTACTTGGAGCAGGCTGGACAAATGGCACTAATACACCTGATTTCAAAGCTTTAATGCATTCCACACTAATGGAGTGGCAGAGTGGTTAGTACTCCATCCTCTCAGAAAGAAGATCATGGGTTCAGTCTCCAGGCCACGTGGACTCTGCATGTTTTAGGTGAGACTGAAATTTAGTGTATTTCTGTCTTAGATATGGAATGGCATTGTCCCTTTGGCCCTGAAACAGCCTGAGCTATTTGAAAAATGATCTTCCTGTAAACCTTACAAGTTGATCCACATTTCTTTTCTCCTGGACTTGTGACCATCCAGTTTTTCCATTTATTTCAATTAAATATACAGTGTGTGAGGAAAACTGTTTATTCGCCACCACAAAAGCCATATGAATGTTATGTAGAAAAAAACAAAACCTTTATATTATTGGCTTTTTAAAGATGAAAACAGTTTGGTCAGTGCTTACCTTGAAGACAAACATTTCTCGTCTGAAGAAGGCCACTGTGTTGAAGTTGCCGTCGCAGATGTTGGGCTTGCCGTTTCCAGGCAGCGCCGGCCTGTCGCCAGAGGGTCGCGCCGGACGGGAAGGTTTGCGTTCGGATGTAGAGTGTGTCCGTCGTGAAGGTAGGGTGGGTAATGGTCTAGTGGGTTCCAGCATGGCTGTGGGGATACCTGGTAAAGAACATCCACAGCAGTCATTTTAGAGAAACGGAATGGTTCTAACTAACTTTCTAACATTAGCATATAAATAGGGTTTGCCAGTAGTAATGACACAAGATGGAAATTGCTGTTATTTTATGGCTCTAGGGTATTAATATTTTTATTTTTTTTTGTAGTTTTTTTTTCATCACACAGAACATTTTGTAATTTGTTCTCAAAAATAGCTACAGTATCGTAATATTTACAGACCCTCCTGCAGGTGATGACATCAAAGAAATATATCAACATATGCAGCAGTATTTTTACATTAAAGACAGAAAATAAGACATTTGAGTCAATATTCTACTGACGGACATTAGTTCTACTCAAATACGTCGGCTAAGTCCTTGTTTACCTTGAGCAGATGAGAAGAGAGTATAGCCATCACACCTTATCTAATGATCTATAGGGTTATATCTATCCTTATTGTACTGTTTGCAGCTTTTGCCATTTGTTTGCTATTTTGAAACAGATCTCAGTTTAACAGTCTTTGATGAGGAAGCACAGATCCCCAATAAATCCATTCTCTATTACTTGGTGTTCTGTACCATTTTTCTTATAGAATGTTTTCCACACAGATTACCAAAAGTATCGACTGTGTTTTGCTTAGTTTTGAATAGCCTTTACACTACTCTACTATCATTTTAGGATTGTCCAAACTCTATGGTCCCTGTTTTATTTTTGATTAGTCACGTTTGTATTGCAATGTGACTTGACAACAAGCAAAAATCCACATCATATGTTTCCAGAATGATTAACACAAATAAGATAAGCCCTCCACAGCCTTTTGTTACCCACACCTCACAGAACTACGGTGGAAAAATACTGTGTTGGCCCGTATTCCCCTTTAACATTATCTAAATGTCAGCCATGTATCATGACCTTTAATGTTAAGATGGTGGGTGCCCCTGCTGCTGAAACTTAAAGGGAACCCTACCGTAGTAACTCTCACCCTAAATCTCAATGGCCGCCGCTGTATACATGCTACATATACTCCTGACTCTCATCGTTTTGTTTCTTTGTGGCGCCTTTCTTCTTCTTCAGTGTGACACATAAACACAAGACTTTTATTACAACTGAAGCTGTCATGATTATAAGGGAGTAGATGGGAAATGTTTATGCCTCTGACAAGCTCTCATTGTTCTTTGTTCTCTTTTAAAATTTACTGAAATGACAAGGAGTTTTTTTTCTCTCGACGGAAGAGAACAAAGCGTCCTTGGTGTAAATAAAGAATAACACAAAACAGTCAGAAAAAAAATCAGCCATTTCTGCATTTATGTTTCTTAATATCTCCTTTATATTTCCCTAAGCTCTCGTAATACTTTTTCACACAATGCAGCGCTCTGTTGGCCACCGGACCACAGTGTTTCATAATTCAGCTCCACTCTGGGTTTTACAATTAATAATTAACAAGTGAGGTTTCTGGGTTTTTGCTCTTGCAAGTTTTTGCTTTCAGGGCCAACTTAAGAGTCTTGCTTTTAGACGAGTGCAATCTGAAATGAGTTTTTAGACTTCCTGTATGTCTGTCTGCAAAGCTGAAATAATATTGCAACATAAATAGTTTTCCACAGTGAGGAGAATCAAATCTGTACATACAAGCTACTGTTTTGCATCTAATGAAGTTTAAACATTAGTCTGTTTGGAAAGATTATTTTGGTAGTTAGATAGTTAAACTGAGAACTGTCTGATGTGATTAGTATACACACTGCTACACATTTTAAGTAAAGTAGCATCCACAAACAGCTTCTATACTATGCTATACAAATAAATGTAGCTTCTTAGCATTCTTAGCTAAACACAAAAGCCAACATTCTTGAGTAAAACTAAGTCCATCAGTAGAATAGTTTTTCTTCACCTTTTGAGAGTCTATTTTAATCTCTTAAACTTGCACGCTTGTATAAATGAGATATTTACCATATGCAGCTCTGACTATTTAGTTCCTTTTTCATTTGGATTCATAATTATAATCATTTTTAACATTAAATTTGAATGCAATCATGTGTTTAAACTGTTAAAACCAGATTCAAATAGAGTGCTCTTAAGTGATGCATTCAGCACCAAGGACAGCGCACTGACTGGACCGTTTGAACCAGCATTTAATTTACTACTGTTTTCCAATATAAAACAATAAGGCAACAAAGACGGTCAAGGAAAAATAAATCAGTATATAACAGGCAATATTCAGGCACAAATAAAACTCATATTACCGTAGATTTTCTGAATGCCCTGCAGGTCGTCCAAAGGCAGTTTGAAGTTGTGTGTGTCCATGTACTGGTAGAAAGGAGCCATTATGGCACTGGGATCATTGGAGTGCTCCAAACCCAACGCATGGCCCAGCTCATGGACAGCCACCAGGAACAAATCATTACCTAAAGATGGAAAGAGAGAGAGCAGAAGGAATTACAGACCATAGGGAAATCATCTTTATATTTATGAAACCTATAGCGAAGAAAATCAAAGGGTACAACTGGAAACAACACGCATTCTCTGACACTCTCCACAGACTTTGTTCAAAGTTCAACCAAATCCCCAACATTTTTAAACGTGTTTGAAAAGTAACAAAGGCTCCCTGGTGTAAACACAACGGAAAAAAGACCAAAGGCGTGCATTCCAAAGCGCTGAGAAAGTCGGCTAAATCCTCTGATTCAGTGGTCTCATCAGCTGTGTAATATGAATCTCACATCAAAAGAAGCATTTGGGGCAAAAAGAAGCACTGACAGTGAGCGAATCCCGAGCTTTAGGCAGCTGCCGATTAGAAAGTCCAGCATGATCCTGTTGAAACTCTGCAGCTCACTGGAGATTAAGAAAGAAATGCAAAATTCATATGTTGGAACTTCAACAAAATGAGATTTCTAATTTATATAACTTGTTAATGCATACATAATGTGATGCGGCAAGGAGTTTTAAAAATAGGCTACCACTGCAACAAGCGAATACACTCCCTTAATCTGATGAGTCATTGTTTGGATGTTTCCACTCAGACGGCTTATCAAGTGAAGAGGAAATGGCACAGACTTTCAAATTAAATGTCTGGGCATCAACATTTCATGCTCAGTGAAAGCTTTCAGAATGTTGTAAGTCTAAATCTGATTTTATGACAAAACCATCGCCTACATTATGCCAAAAATACACATGATGTTTTTACAGCAAATAGATGGGGAATTATAGATGGGGAAAGGAGAAAAAAATAGATTCAAGCCTGCAGCAAAGATTACTGACATATGTAATAATTGTGTACCTACCCTTAGTCTAAAAAAACCCTGCTGTTTGAATAGACTTTGGTGATATTTGTAGTTATTAGTCGTAATTATTCCAAAGGATACATTTTGGCTAAGCATTTTATAATTTAACTTTTTTGTTTCGTTTCTAACATGTTTTTATAGAACCTATTATTTGCTTAGCCTAACCGAGTGTACGTCATGTTACCAATGGTGCATTCATGTGCTCCTCGGGAACTCGTTTTTCTGAGTTGCATGAGATTCCATGTTGATGTTATTTTCATCATCAACATGTTGTAGGAAAGAAAACATTTAAGATATTTTAGTAATATAAATGATTTAAAAATATTTTATACCAACTATTTTGCACATTAATAACTTGATAATGTGACAGTACAACTATTTTTTGTCCATATAGGCTTTTTTAGACTATATACTGTTATTTATTCATTTAAATCCAGTATGTGCAAATTCATATTACTTCTATCTCATATATTAATTTTTTACTCATTTATTCATATATTCATGTAGCTTGGCTCATAAAATGCTAACCCCTAATTGCTAGTGCTAATGCAAGTACTGCTACTCAAACTCAAATTACAGCAAGTTTAACGAATGACATTTTGTGTCACTGTAGTAAGTAAATCTTATTTATTTTGTGAAAAGAGGCCAAAGTTGATTTTTACACTAAATAGTAAAAATATGCGAGACTCCATTTCTCTGTCAATAACCATTAAATTATCTGCAACAAAGCAAAGAAAACAAACATTACGTTCTGTCAACTTTCCAGGCGGTGTGCTAGAGAAAGGACTATATGTAACTGCCACGTTAAAAACCTCCATCGTTTACATCAAAATTTATAATATTCACACTGTCCTTCCGTTAAATCAAATAGAAAAAGTGAAATAAGTTTGCGAGAGAATAGAGGCCAGTGTTGTGCTGAATGTCATGTATTCCTGAGGGCCTTGTACAAAGCCGCCTCTCTGTTCTAATCTTCAGAGCTGCGATGTTGGCCGCTGTCAGACCCTTAATGATTCTGTACCGTCTGAACGCACAGCTCAAATTAATACATTTCATCAGCTCTGTAATTGGTTTGACTCTTTTTGAACCTAATTACACGACATAATTATCTTTCTTCTGTTTGAGGATTTGAGCCTTGGTGGCCAGACAGGCTTGTAGACAAAAGTTACAGTAGCTATGTGTGGGAAGATGAAGTGCATTTACTTTCTCTTTCTTATTCCTACGAGATCTAGCAAACTTTAAAAACAGATTTTGTAACACTGCTGGGAACTGAGGAAAACATTTTTTTCCGAGTTGAAAAATGCACATGAACGCCTGCTCAAGTCGGAACAACAGCTCAGAAACTCGGGTGAGTCTGAGAGCGAGATTCCCTGTTAACGCTGTTTTCATCATCTACATTTTAATATTTCATACCAACTGCTTTGTGCATTAATAACTTAATAACTGTTTGTCCATATAGGCTTATTTAGACTATATAATAAGTTATTTATTTATTTACGTCTGGTATTTAGAGGTTTCAACATATGTTATGTTTACTTCTTATGTTTTGAATAGGCTTCCTTTTCTTCAACCACTGCTAATAGGCTAATAATTGCTACTTTTAACTAATTTAAAAATAAAATTAACACATTTTTTGTGTCCATCATAGTCAAAAATGTGAACACACCAAAGGATAAGCTGAGTTTCCGAGGACCACATGAATGCACCGTTAGACAATACAAATGGGTTTCTCTATTTTTAAATATATTTTTTTCTGTTACAAAGCACTATTTAGTTCATAATTATAGTCTTAGAATTTCTAAAACAAAAAAATAACTAAAAAATACATTTGTAGGCTACTGCTGATGTGCATTGGACGCCTCTACTGTGAACATATAACTGCATTTTTGCTGCTGGGCTCAGCTGAATACATAGTAGGGAACACTTATCTGAACCAGGAACACAGGGAAGGTCCATTAAGTGCTATGTGTATTGCTGCTTATATATATTACTTATGCAAACAGCAGTTCTTTGAAACTGTAATAAGGCCTAGTGGTAGTATTAATTTGCTCGCTCTGGGACTATGAACATTGCAATATTTATATCATGCTGACCTGGTTGGACTTAATATGACCTCAGAGCAGAATATCAACATGACTAAGCACAAAATGAAATGTGACAATATTTAAAAGACACATTGAAATGAGGCAAACTGCTATAAAAGCCTAAGAATTACCAAACTAAACTAGAACTGCACTTTATTCCTTAATTTTCTTGTGTTTTGTTGCTAATTTTGCTGACTTTAATCCTCTTTTCTCAAACCTTGACTCAGATACACTCAGATACACACTTCCGCTCACACTGCTCTTTCTTTCATCCTACCACTGCCAGTCTTTATCGCTCCTCTCCCGACACGTCGCCAGGATAGATAAAGATTTTTTTATTTTATTTTTTACAGCAGCACCAGACGTACTCTTCATGTACAACAGCTTGAGGACATTCCCCGTGGGTTTTCTCTGACTGAGTGCCTGTCCCCTTGTGGTTGGTCTAAAGTCTGTCTGGACATCCCGCGGCGACGATAACGCCTTTCCTCCGTCGTATTTGCCCCTCCGGACGTCTGCCTGAGCGAGATAAAGATTACGTTTGATATTGCAGTGATGAATCCCGTCTCTCAAGAACTCCCATGTTGGCGTGTTGTCCGCTGAGTTTTCTCTCAACTCGTGCTCATTTTAAGAAGGATGAGTTTGCCACGTCTTGTTTGTAAAATAAAAGTCTACATTTTACTTTTCGCTTCAGGCACAAGACAACTTAACCTTGTGACACTGTTTAATCTTTAACAGAACAAATAACTATCAAGTCGATGAGACAAACTATGGTAAATTTAGCTAGAGTCCCTACCCATACGCTCACAGCTTTTTGCCAACCAAGATGGCAGCATCAAGAAAAAGTGTTATAGCAGTGATTCTTAGACTTTACTCACCAAGTACCATCCCATAATAATATATTTGTTTCTCCAAGTACCACCTACATATACAGTAATGATAATGGACATACCTTGTGCTTCTTGTTGGACTTGAATGAGTCTAAAGCAGTTTTAGTTTGATTTTAACAAGTTTTATGGTGTTTAAGTTGGTCTGGAAAGGTTTTTATTGATTTTAGTTGGACTTTAACACGTTCTAAATAGTTTCAGTTAGACATTAATAGATTTTAACTATTTTTTTTCAGTCTGAAAGACAAAACTTCTGGGGGTCCCTGAGTACCACTCAAAAAAGTACCACCAGTACCCACCAGCACTAGTACCACAGTTTGAGAACCACTAGTCTATAGAATAAGATTTGTTTTTAGATATAGTTTTGTTGTATTTAATATTTATCTGTGAGTTCACCCATTTCTCATGCCCCTGGTCATATGAGAAATGTTTTAACTGAAATGACATGAGGTAGGCCTATTGCCAGATCAATTAGCATAACTGTTTTCTTATTGAGTTCAAAGTGCAGTTTAGGTCTATATTTTCCTGGGTTCAGTTCAGGTACATTTGCCTCATATTATTCCTCTTTTCTCTTTCTCCCCATCTCTCTACACTGTTGCTACCTTAGAAAAGCTCAAAGGCCAAAAATAAAATGTATAAAAAATTAAGTATGAGGCAAGTAATGTGTAATAATGTATGCTAAGTCTGAGACTGTGGCAAATTTCAGATCTTAAAACCTGTCTCAAGACCAAGAAGTAGGCATTTGTTTCATCTCTCAGCCAAGATTTTCTTCATTATCATGACCTGGATGAATTAAAACCTCCACAAATATGACGTTCCAATATGATATGAATATTTTATAAGTGGTGCCAATCTAATTATGTTTGTCCAAGTGGCAGCAGGCATAGTTGCCATAGCTGCCCAAGATGGCTTACCTACAACTATTTGTTTTATTGTTTTGGTCACTCATCTTGGACAATTTCTGGCAATAATTTACAGTAAACCTGAATCTTGAGCCCATTTTGTCAAAGATCTGATTTGAAACGGTGGAACCACAGACCACCACCATTTCCTCCGTGTCTCCACTGCCTTTCCGAGGGATTATGGTCTTTTTTGCTGTTTGTTTTCATTGCTTCAGTGTATTCGGTCCCAAGGCATGAAGAGTGCAAACTGTGTCAAGCTGTCTACATAAACGTAATATGTACAATGAGTAGAAACAAAGCAAATGTTGACAAAATGTTCTTCTCAGTGAAAAGCCCGAAGCAAGTATTTGACAAAAGTCATGACCTGGATTTAACACGAGGGGTTCTTGTGTGAGGAACACTGCTCTGAGGCAGACAGAAATGAAGGGGGAATATGCTGACGGAAAGCAAAGTGAATGAGATCATGAACCGTGTGATACAGAGCTTATAAAGGAAATGCTGAGTGCTGTGGCGTAACAGTGTATAAAATATTCCTATCATTACACTGAAAATCACATTATAATTGCATTCTCCACAATAAATGCAAATACTGTATACCCATAGCAGTAGGAGAAGGCTTTTAGTTGTATTTTACATTTAGCAAATTTATGTCACAATTCTCTGTAGAAAAAGGACATTATTTTGACATACATTTACAACCAAACAAGCCATATTCCTTTACCCAAGAACCAGCCTCAAAGCCTTATATCTATTGATCAATTGGATGCAAAGCGGCTGCATGACAGTGCTTGGGTGAAATAAACATTTGCAAAAAAATAAAAATATGAGAATCCAACACAAAAGGATTTACCGAAGCACAAAAAAGGCATCTTATTGTCTGAATAAATGGTCACAACTTGGTTTAGAGCAGTAAAGGCATGGAAAGAGGTGATTTTCTGACCATTTTGTCTGTATTCTGTATGTATTTGTGATGTTTCACTGCACATTTAAGTCAAGCATTAAGTTTGATGGACTTAGATCTGTGATCCACAAAAGGACTGAGTAGTTCCAATATAGTACACCCATTAAAGCATATCTTAACCAAAGGCACCTATAGTTTAAATGAAATGAGATTCAGAAAAGGAAACAGCACATGACACAGGCAACATCACTGCCAAAATTATATTATTATTCACATATTCATGAGGTTATTTGTTCAAAACAGATAATGATGAGAAAAGACACATAAGTTTAAAGCAGAATTTGAAGCAACACTGTATCTTATTATCTGTCAAACCAGGTGCACTTTGTCTTTAAAAGAGGGTTCAGACTAGAATACACAACAATAAACAAACTAGAATAGATACATGCAGTGTGTCAGGTGTAATGATCCTGTTCTGTTTGAGAGACAAGGCCTAAAATCTACAAACTGGACTAACACAAAGTCCTTTAATCAACCATGAAGAACACTTAGGTATTGTTTAACTGAAAATGTCATGTTTTTAAATTCATATAGAGGTTAAAAGGTTAAATCTCTTATCACTGTGTATTGGGGTAATAATAAAACATATTGCATTGTGTTTTCCCACCATATTGTTAAGCTCCACTCCACGTTTACCTTACAGCTCATGCGTCTCCTATCCTATACATCCATTTCAGTTTATCAGCTACACTTTCCATCATCCAAAGGAAGTAATAGACCAGTATGTGCCACTAAGGAGCTACTACGCCTAGTGCAACCTCTAAGGACAACCTGTGAAAAAAACATCAAATTCACACATTAAAGCACAATATTTAAGAAGTTTCCAAATATTCAAAAGTATATAAATTGCAGGTGTCAGAGGAACCAAGGTTAGACGGTTGCGTTCTTGTCCTTCCGGCGTCTTTTTGAATCCGACTTTTTCGTGTCTGAGAAGTCTGCCGTCTCACTATCTCGTCTCCGATCTTTCAATTACTCTGAGTGTGTGGGTTTGAGAGTGTGTGCAGGGATTTGGGGAGATAAAGAGACAATGGTAAGTGTCTGAATACACTGCTGAAATTCCCACATACTGAGGGCATAAATAATTAATTCACTGATAAGTCTCTACTGTACACATATTGACCAATTAGCGATTTAACATGGGAAGAAGATAAAATGCATGTACTGTAAAATTCATAAGGCTCCACAGTGCATTCAACTAAAACTGCTCTTGATATATATTTAGAAATGACTCCCTGGGAAAGTGTATATTATATAAGAGCCTTGCTGGGATGGTGTAAAGGGACTATAGGTGGTGCTTTGTTGAAGCTAATTGTTTCTGCGGCTAATCTCTCAAACCAGACGCCTCTCCCGCTCTATCATTGTCCTTCTCTTTTCTCTCTATCACTACGTTCGTTTGTCAAAGGGAGGCAATCTGGCACGAGTCATTTGTCAAACTTAGTAGGAAGAAAGAGGGAAAAGCACAAAGTCAAGTGGGATCCTACGTTCATTTTTCTTCCCAAGACCAAACAGCGTGGCGTTCAAAGATAGTGGGGTGCTGACTGAACGCAATGGTACCCTCAATACATTTGATGTTGTAATGCTAATTTATTAAAATGACAAGTTAACAATTGGATTAGTCCTAAGAGGTAACATATTCAGGGGTGATCACAAATAAGCTGACTTTCAATGAACGTTCAATGAAAGAATGTTTTATCTGCCGTCAAATTTCCATGTGGTCTGTTCCGACCAATAGGCTCAAAGGTGGATGAAAACATTTAAGAAGGATAACCTGAGTATAATCAGTACAATATTCAACCATTTTGAAAGTCATGGCTGTCCTGTAAGCTATATTAGACTTTTCTTTTTTACATTGAGTGCTATAAGAAAAACAGATATTTATTTAGCTGCAGTACCGCAAGTGACCACTAGTGGTATTTGTAACAGACCAGAGGATCAGTTTCAGTTTTGTTGGCGCATTATTTGTGTCATAGTTTTCGTCAACAACATATTGACAAAACAAAAACTAAATAATTAATCATGAGAAGGAAAACTACTGACTAAATGTATCAACACTTTTGTCAACGAATAAAAATGAACAGAGACAGCGACAAAATCCAATCAAAAGGAGGAGGAGACGGGACGAGTAAAGAAGAGATCCAATTAGAACTCACTTTTTTAGAGTTACGGAAGTGATGTCAGAAGGAAACATTTGCTAGCGGGGGGAAGACATCAGGCAATGAAAAGGTGATGATGAAAGATGACTAAATTGTAACTACAACTAAATAGCATTTTAGTCAAATAACAAAGACTAAAACTAAATCAAAATTAAAGGATGCGATCTTATGATACCTCCATGGGTCTCACACAGTTGCCACGCAGTAAAGTCTCTCTCTAAGTGACACCTCATTGCTTGTGACAAGTGCATTCAATTTTACTAAGTGTTGTTGAAAGTTTAGAGCTTACATAAGAATCATCCCACCAACTTTTACATGAGTCACCTAACCTTCTCTAGAGTCCATGTATTCCCACTATTTAATATTCAACAGTATGCATGATGCAGTAGGGTCAGATTGAGGTGGCTTCTGAATTCCATGTTAAAGGACTGCTACTTCTGCCATATTTCCAACCAATGAAAGTGTTTATCCTCAACATTACCAAATTTTTAGAGTAAACAGTTGTGCAGCTTTTATTCAAACAGCTATATCAGTATATATCACTACATCTAACAAACAGATTTGAATTGTGATATTGTAAAATATATTGATTTGATTTAGCATTCATCAAAGTTGTGATACCAGCTGTTTCTGGCTTCCGAGACATATTTGGTCATACATAACTGTGTAGGATGATGAGACCAAACCACTCTTCTGCTGTAAAAGACACATAGGTATAGAAATAATATTGACTGAAAATGGACATACAGGCCCCTTAACCCTGCCTGAAACTAGAGAGTATCCTATATTCAATGTCTACAACACACACACTCTTCTTTATCTTAAGCTTCCCACAGAAAAGAAAATTTCATATATCCAATTAAAATTTAGTCTCTGATGTCATGCAAAGTTTATTCACATTTCATATGGTAATGAAAAAGCCCCCATTTTGCATCAAAATAAGAATTCTAAAAACACGACTGCCTTTACGAAAGCTACCCTCGGAGGCAAAAGAGCTAAAGGATCTAAATAAGTGTGGTACCATCGTGGTTGGCGTTCCCCAGAGTCCAGGGCTCATCTGAGTCAAAGTGTGTGTCTCCTCCAATGCCTGCACCAGGGAAGTAGGCATGAGCCAGGAAACCCCCCTCTCCATCAAACGGAGAGCTGTCGCCATGGAAACCAGAGGCAAAAAAGATCATGATGTCGGCTTCTTTGCCCTCGTTTTTGATCTCTGAGTACGGCACCTCCTGCAAGAGACGCCACAAAGCAGTCAAGTCAAAGGCTAAGAGAGCACTGACTCGCGCTTTTATTTGGTTTGAAATGTGTAAGTCTCTGACCTGGAAGGAGAGCGGCGTGACGGCCTGCCACACATTGAAGGCTTGTCGGATGGCTCTCTGGGTGTCCTTCTCTCCCACTTTAGGGGTGAAGTTAGATATGCTGCAGGAGAGGAACAAGAAGGGCATTAGTTAAGAGGACGTAATGGTCAGAGACAAGCTGCAGAGTGCACTCAGCAGAGTCAATCCAAACTGTCTCACAATAGAGATTACAGTATTGCTGGAAAAATTGCATTACCTATTGATTTTTTTGAATAAATTAATAATATGTGGTTATTTGTTTGTGGCTTTTTCTCTAGTGCCAGGAGCAGGTTGGACAGTGGATAGAAACTGTCCAAAACAAACAAGCATCCTGTTACCATTCTGAGGTAAATGTTAGCTTTGTTTTTGAGACAGAGAAGGCTATCACAGAAACAAAACAAGCTTCGTCTGAGAAAACAGTTTGTGTGTTTTTTTTTTCTTTTGATTGTCGATTAAGTGACCCTCTGATATGCTGTACTACACTGTTGGAAACCAGAGGTGGCAAAAGTATTCACATTCTGTACTTAATTAGAAGAACCTGTGTTAAAAACAACTCTGATAAAAGTAGAAGCACTGTTTCAACTTCTTTACTCAAGTAAAAATAAATGTACTTAAAAGTCAGTTAATTTTGCTGTCAACGATACACAATACTTTTGTGAAAACTCTGCAAAAGTCCAAACCAAAGTTAGGTTTCAGACAGAACAATCAAGACTGAACCAGTATTTCAATTGCGATTTGTTATGCAATTATTTTCATTCTGCATCATTCACCAGACAATCACAAAAATCACCAAACTTTAGATTAGATGTTGTTTTGAGTTTATATGAATAACATATTTTGTAATATGCAACAATTACCTGGTCTTATCTTTATGCTTGACTTTCCCTCTCTTGTTAGTTATATCTTGTTAGTTACCAACAAACATATATACAAACATAATAACAAACTGACCCATTCTGAGCTGACCCGTAACTGGAGAAAAGAGGCTTTGTTGTAGCTCCGGGCCTGTCTTCTGACCATTCAAGTAATCCCTGAAATGCATTAATCTCTCTAGTTCTTAATGAAAGATAATATAGCTAAAGGAAGGAAGGAAGGAAGGGGTGAAGAGAGACCTAAAATAAATTGCATTGTTTGATTACTTTTAATCAGTCTTTAATACTGCCTCAGCCTGTTTCCTTGGCATCCTTTTCTAATAAAAAACAATTAACTTAAGTTTAATATGGATCAACTAATTAAACAGGAAAAGACAGGGTTGAATAGGGCTTTATAGCTTATTGAGCCAGCACAGAATCCAATCAGAGAAAGCTTTAACATTCTATTGACTGAAGTGAAAGTTTGAGAAGGCCACGGTGCCGCACTTTAAACCTTTTTTGTTCGCTGCTGTGTTAGGCATACAACTATAAGAGGAGAAATGAGGCAGAGGTCATTACAGAGTAATTGCAGAGAAGAAGTCATCCATATCTATTTTGCTGTGAGAGAGGTGAAGGTACATCATTACACGTTTCATCAGTCTCTTCTCCAGGAGGAAATACTTTCATGTGGCGTCTTAAAAAACCCTTTGAACCTCAGCTATCACTGTCTGTCGGAGCTGAAGAGAAGCAGATGAAGTGAAGGGAGATGGAAATGGAAAATCAGGACAGGAGAGTGGGATGAAGAGAAAAATGTTGGGAAAAAAAAAAACAACGAAGCGATCAGCGTTCACTGAACATAATCTGTCTCTCAGCCGGGGGCCAATACTTTATTCTTGTCTGCAAATATACATTTAATAAATAGTATGTTATAATAGGTATAATTCAATGTTCAAACATGGTCAGCAAGTGATTCTTGAACTGAAAATGGTATTCAACACAAAACTTTTCTCTGCTGTAGGTCATCCTGTAGTGTGTCTGTCAGACCAGCAGGGGGAGTAGAGGCGAACGCAACAAGACACAAGAACTATATCTATAAAGGTAATATTCAATAATCAGTCCCTTTTGATTGGCGAGTTTCATCACCGGAGTCTTCACAGGACTGACAGTCTGCCACAAAAAGCCACGTAGAAGAATGCTTCCAGTGCTGCCAATTATAGCGACTATTCAGACCCCTCTAGCGACTAGTGACAAATCTAGCGGCTTTTGCTGGTGTTATTGTAGACTTTAGGAGACTCGTTCTCACTCTTCTTCCCCAAGTCCCCCTTCCCCGTCCCAGAGCACTCACAGACGGCCCAATCCGCTCGCAGCAGTCCCTCTCAGCTGCATTAGAGCAGGAAATGTTCACCTCTGCGTCCAGCGCATGGATTTATCATTAAACCGGAGACTCACACAGCCTTAGTCACTCACTTGACTCATCCTCTCTGTCGGTGCCTCTCTGTGACATAAGCTAAACATCTAGTCAGGTAGCTACACTCAAAAATACAGAAAGGAGTGGGAATCAAACCCTGAATGTAAAGGCTGGATGAAGCAGTTTATTGAAGATGAAAACTGGACATACAGCCTACATATAACATATATATAACATGGAAACTCAAAATCATATTCAAAAGGCTACCCACCCAAAAGAAGCTGCTATTTATGGTTACATTTTTCAAGTACAAAACATGTTTAGAGAGCTGCACACAATGAACCCACTCGACAAATTACAGTCACAGCATTCTATCCTGAAATGCATAAATGTATCTCAGCATAACCTGAAGCATGCTGAGATACATGCAGATACAGTTTAAGGGGTGTTAGTTAGCTGAAACATAATTTAAAACTTTTTCAGCATTTGAGGTAAAACTACATCTAAAAGGGGTTGAACATTGTGGTTTCAATGTAAATAGATAATGTTAAAATGGGAAAATAATCGCAACTTTCATTGCAACATTTGATTAAAAAAAAGGCTCAAAATATCAGGTTTTTAAGACCGCAACCATCACAAAAAATGGCCGTGAAATCCTGGGGGGACTGAAAAATCATATAGTATCATAGTATCATAACACAAGTTTTTCTGAAATACAAAAACATTGCATATTGTTGTTCTATTTGCTGTGAGTGGGAAGCAGCCAATAACTTTCAGGGATATGTTTATTTTCCCTGAGAATGGTGGTTCAAGTAAAGAACACTTGCTTTAGGACATTTTACTAAATTCTGTGAACGCTTTGCTTTATGTTAGAGATAAATGAAAAACTATAGAACATTAGAGAGAAGGGGAATTGTGACCAGGTTTTCTATTTATTTCTATTTATTTGGGAGCAAGCTACAAGAAGCATGACTGTGAATAAGTCTAAGTCTATTTGAACTTCATCTGTACTTTTGGGCGTTGTCCTTAAGACAAAAGGTGAAGTTATAGTGTCTGAAAGACTCCTAAAACTGCAACTTGGGGTAAATTATGACACAAGGTGTGAGCCATAAACGGAACAGGATGGATAAATCTGATACGAAGCAAAAACAATCTCCAGAGGAATTGAAACAAGTTACCAGAACACACCTTTTAATGCTGTTCCGATCAAATATGCTTTGTTGGCAGAAACTGTATCCAAAGCATCAACACAGAAGTTAAATGTTCTGATTTCTCTTCTCCATACCCATGTTCCTGTCCCGAGGCGTCGGAGGAAATTCTCATTTAAAGATGCATGGTTGCGTAATCCTGCAGCTTCAGCAGCTGGTGGTCATTTAAAGTGTGCAGGAGCCCTACAATTCCTCTGTGTCCCTTTACATCACCTTAAGTGTTGTGTCACTGGCACTAAAGACAGTTATAAGACACTTCAGTGGCACGGACTGACCGGGGTCACCATTAAACATGAATATCCCTGCTGTTCGCTACATAGTCTCTCAAAGACAGTGGGGGATGTTCAAACCATGAATTAATTTAATGTGCAGAAGGGAAAGAGAATAGATTACATTTAATGAGCACAATAGCGTCAAATGCAGTATATTTCCCAGGATCAAAAGCAAAGTGTTGAAATGGAAATAACACTGGCCCTTATAACTAAGAATGGATAATGGTAGAGCGGGTCTTCTGCATATTTTGGCATGACTAATGTTGATTAAAACAGTGCTATGAGACTTTGTGATTGACCTTCTCTCAGTTTTAGCTTTGATCATTGGTTTGACCATGGACTAAAACACTACTGGAAGCACTGGCCATTTATCATACACAAGTAAGACAAATAAAATCTAGGATGAGGTGGCATGGGACCATAGCCGGTTTCAAGGTATACAGTGATTTTAGAATTTGATGATAAGCTAACAGAACTCTTCAACCACGGACGCTGGCTCAAAGTCTTGTTTCAGAATAACCACACAAATTGTGTGTCCAATTTACCTGGAAATTAAAAGCATTTACAGCATTTGTACAAACTACAATATTTATTCTCACCATTATCATACAATCAAAATGTCATACTGTCCCATGCCTAGCTTGAACTCTGTGAACAATTATTTGCTGAATTCTTGCTTCTGATTTGATGAATGGGGATTGGATACCAGAAAATGTATTATTGGTTTTTCACAAAGATTCTGTTTTTCTCCCTCAATGAACAAAATTAGAGCTGTTAAATGATAGCTGCTAAAGTCTACTCCTGAAATGTGTATCCATGGTTATAGCATTGTTTTCTCAAGGGAACAACTGCTAGCTCTCCAGAGCCAGGCCTGTTAGGCAGTGCTGTTCCTTTTGCTTGAGTTTAGCGCAGTTTTGTGTTAGTCTTAAGATATGATTGGTCAACTAAGATTTGTTTAACCAAGTAGAAGAGACGTATTAGGTCTAGAACCCTGAAGTCCCCATGGATCTGAGGAGGTGTAGGAGAGGCTGAAGAGTGACATTAGGGCTAGAGAGACTAGCGGATGTAACCAGGTAATCAGGAGGGCAAAACATGTTGTTGGCCTGGAACTGGACAGTCTATGGTGTGGCAGTATGGTGGACAAAGTCAGTGTATTTCCCAGCAATTGCTGTACAACAAAATGAAAGCTTATTTTGCAACAGATTAATTCAGACAATATTAAAACAAAAGGCTTCTGAAAGTCAGGTCTTATAACAAAAGAGGTTAAACTGCCAAAGACTCCTACACACTGTCGTATTAATCAACAATATAACTAATGAACGATGGCAACCTTTCAATACCTTGGAACAAAAACCTTCCATGAAACATAAACATGTGAATTATGTATCAATTGCATCTTGCGTCTTACATCTCTGAATGAAACATATATGAACGCCGCTGGAGACAGGCTTCGCTTTGAAGATGCCTTGGCGCCTGGGTAAAAGGAATAGAGATGGTAAATATGATTATGGTGGTGAACGCAGCGAGAACGTGACAGCTGATAGCAGGTGAAAGACAAGCAGCAGCTCGGAGACATTCAGATACAGTAAGAGGTAACACGATAGGAGTGTGATCTCACACCGTGGGTTTTATGTAACGCTCTGGAGCAGGGAGATGGAATGGAGGGCGCTGGGATGCCTTCGGTGTCCCGTGGGAGTGGCGTAATTTACATTAGACCTACAAAGCTCAGAGTGGGATGAGGAGGAGAAAATAGGACAAAAAGAGTGTAACTACAATAGTAAGAGCAGAGATGGAAAATAGCTACAAAACTTTAGTCATAAAATTGAACGGTGTCATTAATAAATCAGCAGGTTGTTCGTCTACACATGATTCCACAGTTAATGAACAACCAGGATTATGTGGTCACACCATTAAGCATGGCTATTTTAGGTCCATTTTTCATTAACCTCTAATTAGTTCTGATGTGTGTGTATCCAGAGTCTTTAGAAAAGCTTAAAAATTATAAGATTAGACTGAAAGCGTATATTATATTAAGGGATATATTGCAAAAATCTAAATGCTCTACTGCTGCCTGGAGTGGTTAGCTCAAGTCATTTAGTGTGACATAGAGAAAACCTCATTAACAATAGATCAGCCAGTGACCTGTGAATGCATTTGTGTAGACGACTGAAGTCATAACCTTTTACACATCCAAACACATGTTAGCTGTCCTAAACGTGCCTGAATGTATCTGTTTAACAATAATTCTATCCACTTTACTACAATGGGCACATTTTTACCCTCTTCAGTGTAATTAAGCCCACCCCTTTTTCTTTGTGTTAAACTTTACTAACATATATCAACTCTTAGAGTTTGCCATTGACACTCACAGGTCACCGAGGCCATAAAATGGAAATAAATCAAAAATTAAAAAATAAAAATGTTTGAAATTGTTTAGATTATATTAGTGTTAAGCTTCAATAAATATGTACTAAAAATGAAAAGAGACAAACAGTTATCTGAGTGTTTTTCTTCATTCACTTTTGCATTTTGTAAGATTTAAATTGCATGTTATTCACAGCGTTCTTACTTTACTGCATATCTTCACACCTGTCTAAAACTTCAGTCAGGAGATGATAGCTCTGTAATTCATTATTACAGTTTTGTATCATATGAATGTTCAAAATGTTAAAATGACTGTCACGGCTGTTCCAGTGTTTATGTGCTGTTTACATGTCATCAAAAACTGCAAGCTGCAAGTGTGCTTTTAGGCTCCTACGATGCTAACATGAACACATGTATTTTTTTCTGAAAGTTCTGCTTTGTTTGCGCTCCTGCAAATCAAATCATATGTTTTAAAAGCCGCATGAATGTACTCTTTCCACTGCTTCTGACGCTACAGTCCCTCATGACTATAGTCCCCCATCACTGTGGTGCCAGTGGCAGTGCTATTCACAAACCTGGCATTCTTTACACACTACAACATTTTCTATACCTGAGAGGATCCCTGTAACTGCAGATTTAAAAAAAAAAAACCCACCAATGTTGTGTAAACATCCCCTCAGGCCTTTGCACATGCTGAGTCATGTCTGAGTCATCTTCACTCCAGCGATATACTATTTTTTCATAGTTTTTTGTTGCCGTTTCTAAGGTAAAATGCTTTTGGAACGCATCAACTTTAAACTGCAAGAGTGACCACTGCTCAAGCATCTGAGTGTGTGTTAAACACTGTCCAAATATTAGGAGGATATTTTCTTTTTTAATGACTGCAGCTGAATTTGAACATGAATTTGAGAAAAGGAGAGGGACCGAGTGGGAGAACAAAAAAGACGAGCCTGCAGAGAAACGCAGAGAGACCGGGAGAGGATGTAGGGGGCAGAAACAACACGAGGAGCCGGGATGTGTTCAGTGTCTCTCGGGACGGCTCTAATCTGCATTAGGCTACGTAGATTTCACAGACCAGCTGCAGGCTCCATCATCTCAGCCTACAGTGGAGGGTTTTACTGAACGGAGAGAGTGGGATACAAAAGAACAAGGCGGGATAACAGAGAGACAGAGACGAGCGGGTGGATGTAATGCAGGGATATATGGGAAGCGTTGTAGACCTCTGGGAGTGGACTTATTTACAGTGGGCCCTGAGCCAAGACTCTGAGAGAGAGGCAAAGTACATACAAGGAAGCCAGAGAGGGATGGATTTTACAGGTGAACTTATGATGTGTCCAATGTGTGTGTGAGCTGACACCAGATGATATACCATTGTTGAATTATTAGGCTGCCACAATTGTAAGGAAGCATATGTCATTGTTGATTTGTTGAATTACAAAGTAGACTGGGGATTATGGAATTTTGTCTTATTAAAGTTGTCGTTACTAAAACTCCTTCGACTGTCTTTCGACCTCCACAACAACAACAACCCGAAATTCTTACGCTGAACTGCTTCAGATCGACACAATCCTGCAAATATCTGTGCCTTATTAAACATCAGGTGAAAGGATTGCCAATGTTTATCCAGATTTCACTTTGCATCCTTTTTCTTTACTCATTTTTTAAAATTATTTCAGCTGTTTCTATGTGCAATCAGTCTTAGCCAGTGCTAATACGAATACACACTTTCCTAGTAACAATTTTTAACAACCTTTAACTCAATATTGAAAAGCTGTGTATATCACGACCAATTAATTTGAATGGGAGCAGAACCCCTTGTATCGGAGTGATTAGCCAATGCTTGACACCAAGTGCAGAACGTCCTTGATAATTAAGCCTTTTTGAAGTTTTATTGAGGGTTTTTTTTTTTGCAAAGATGTGATATTTTCTTAAAAGTAGCTCATTGCAGATTGACCACAGACAGCATGCAGACTGTTCCAAAAGGGTCAGGTACATCAGGTGTTATGGATTTATGTGATCTGCATCTTGATATAGATGAACATCCATTTACGATTTCTTCACTGCCCCATGAAATACTATCCAAACATCGAGCTGTCCATTACTGTTATATATAAGCTGCTGTGTTTTTGTCTTTCTCCTCTTAATAATAAGGCACCCTCTGGACACTACAGATGGATAAATACCTGTAAGAGATCTTTTTGTCCCTCCATTTCTGCCCCGTCAGAGCGTAGCGTTTGTTCCTCTGCCGGCGGCTCTGATGAGGATGGTCTGGGACTCCGCAGCGAGGCCTCCTCATCCATCTGCTCACAACACAACAACACTGTGCAACTTATCCATTCACAGACATAACTGGAGATGCAGCTAGACCCAAGTTTCTCATCTGTGGACTCACTCTATAGTCCTCTCATCCAGTATTCCCGTCACTGGAATGCCGTAGAAGCGCTGCATGGCGGCCACAGCTGATTGCATGGCTTTCTCCTGCCGCAGGTCGGACGTCCGCACATCGTGAGGCAGCAGGTAACCGTAGGTCTTCAGCCACGTCTGCACAAGCAAGACAACCAGGAGTTAGCTGAGTAACATGTGGATAAGATTAAACATTTGTCTGCTCTATATTTTAAAATCAAGCATTCACTTACAGCCCCTTTAATCTGCAACCAAACAGCAAAATAATTATCTGTCGTTTGTGGAGAGTCAAGTGTTAGTTGTTGATGAAAACCTCTCAGCAAATTTTCTGTAAAAAGCCCTGGCCAGAAGAGACTGTGAACGAGCTTTTTCACGCCACATTATTTCATCATGAGGCAGCAGGTACTTTGGGGATTATAAAACATTCTGTGATGAAATAGGTAATTATTTGTTTGGTGCCTTTTTTCTGACACAAAGTTAGCCTGATCACCACAGAGCTTCGTTTCAGCTGCCGGCCAGCACTAATTACAAGAGTTACACAAGGGAGGATTTCACACCTGCACTGTTTGGTCTGTAGTTTCACAATGCTCAACCAAATATGCAGGTATGAAAGCAAGGTTCAGACCAAACAGCTGGGCCCTGTACTATAAATCCAATTGAACATATTCCAGATGTGTCTTGTCTGCTCAGGTGGCAAAACCAATCACATTGGTCTGGATCAGTGGTATTGCAAAGCGGATATTAGCAATTCATTCAGTTAACCCTGGGTTTCCCAATGGAACCACACTAGACTTGTGACTTGAGGGTATTGCTTTACAATATCACGAGCCAAAGTCAATGCTCGTTGTACTTTCATGCTTCAGATTAGCCATTCAGCGCAAATCTCCGTAGAGATCTACCTCAATAGAAAGTAAACTGTCTTTGTGATACCAAAAACCCAGGGTTAACCTAGAATTTACCTCCCTAACCTCTTAATCCTCGTAATACAAGGCCCTGGTCTTTGGTGTAACAGAAAGAGATGGGTCTTATGGTGCATTCATGTGGTCCTGGGAAGTGGGAGTGTTAGGAAGTTGTTATTCCGACTTCGGTGTGTTCACATGATTTCAGCTCAGAAAGTCAAACACTCTAAACCGTAATGACAAGGAAGATAAACACAAAGTCAAAAATGTTCTTACGTTAATTTTGAATAAGTTTGTCAAAGTTCCAGTTATTAGCCTATTAGTAGCAGTTCAAGAAAAGGTAACCTATTCAAAACATAAGAAGAAACCTCTAAATACCGGATGTCAAAGGACTAGTTGCACTGTCAAATTATCAAGTTATAAATGTGCAAAACAAATGGTATGAAATATTTTTAAATGACTTATATTACAAAAATATCTCGTAAACGTTTGCTTTCCTCCACCATGTTGATGATAAGAATAACATCAACATTGAACCTCAGGTAACTCCGACTCACCAGAGTTTCTGAGCAGTTGTTCCGACTTGAGCAGGCGTTCATGTGCATTTTTCAACTCGGAAAAACATTTTCCCAAGCTCCCAAGTACCACATGAATGCACCATTAGTCGAACCAAATGAATCAAAGTCCAGTGCGTTTCAAGTGTGAAAGCATATTTGGAGAGCCACACGAAATGCAGTACATTACAGCAATTGAACAAATTAAGAAATGCAAACGGTGGAGGGAGAAGGGCAACCAAATATAAGCAGTTGATCATCTCAGAAACATTTTACTGATTTTAAGTGATAAACAGTATTTGAAGGTGCAACAGTTTGAAGTAATCCCAAAAACAGGTCACTACTGAGTCCAATGCCAATCTGATGATTCACTGTCCCAGTTTAAAACTGAAAACTGAAAAATGAACCGCAGAAGTGACAGCCCACTTGCACAGGCACAGAAACAAGAGACAGAGCATCAGGGAAAGTCCTTTGGTGCGTTTTTTGAAAAGTGTAGTGTGAAAACAAAAGTTACCAGATTAAATAGACTCAGTGTAACAAACCATGAATTCTTGGTGCAGACTTTCAAGTGTAAAACACGTCCTAAGAGTTCTCATGTAGCATATAATGTCATTTTTACCACTAACGCTTATTGTCAGTTTGCCTTGCTTGACACCTAAAGAATAGGATAGTAAAGAAAAGTGGAACTCAATACGAAAAAAGAACAGAAATCAAACCGACTAGGGAGACACGCAAATTGCAGCATGATTTATTAAATTTGTCAAAGAGAAACAGAAAGGAGAGCGCTTCACCAAATCCACCAAATTTGATTCACACTGATCCAGAATCGATGTTGAGTCTCCACACTCCCACAAATCATTCTTTTAACATTTTTTTTTCCCACCGGGCAATGCTCGTCTCTTTTTAATATGACATAACAGCATCCCATGAGCCTCCTGAGAGCAAAGATAAAGAGAGGAAACGGAGAAGAACGGAGAGATAAAGGAAGGTGGTTGAAAGAGAGACAGAACGAAAAAAAAGGAAGGAAAGATGGGGAGCCAAAGGAGGGTGTGGGGAGATAATGAGGGGGAGGGGGAGCGCTTCTCCACAGTGGGTCATTAATATTTCAGAGTGTGTGCCAGCGTCTCGCAGCCAGCGCCGGGCTTGCACTCAGCGGCGATACGAGCGTGTGCCTAAGCAGCATGACGGACACCGGAGGGACGCACACATCCCACAACCAGCCTCTTACCGGAACAACAGCAGCTAATGAAGGCCTCCATACTGGGTTTCATCTTTCTGTTGTCTGCTCAAACCGAGATTAGTATCAGCACTGGGATAAGTGTCATTAAACAGCACAGAGAGCAAAATTTGTTTATGTAAATAGATCAGCGAAAGGGTTACGAAACCAGACGGCAGGGTCGGTCTTTGATGCTTGAAACTGTTTTTCATATGGAAAAAAGATGGACTATAAAAGTGAAGTGCTGCAAAATGTTGAAATATAATCATTCTTTCACCTTCACCCCCCCCCTTTCCAAAAACATTAAATTTGGCCCCCCTTTTTGGGGAAATTTTTTTGGGGTCCCCCCCATTTTTCAAAAAAAAACCCCCGGGGGGGGGGGGGGGGGGGTGGGGGGGGGGGGGGGGGGGGGGGGGGGGGGGGGGGGGGGTGGTTTTTTTGGGGGGGGGGGGTGTTTTCCCCCCCCCCCCCCCCCCCCCCCCCCCCCCCCCCCCTTTTCTCTTTTTTTTTTTTTTTTTTTTTTTTTATGTACTATAATGTACTTTGCCGCCATGTTGATGGAGTGTATAGTCACACTAGTAACAGCTTTACCTTAAAATTCTGAGGACCATACAAATGCATTGTTTTGGTGCCTGAGATAAGACAAAAACAAACCATGAACACTACGCATGCAATATTTTTCTTAACATTCTCATGGCATTGCTTTGAGTATATATCACAATTTGTTCATGTATTTTTATATGTATTAAAATGTTACCATAAGTCAGTCAGCTGTCACACTACACTTTATCTCAGCAGCAGATGGATTCTTAAGAGATCTATGAGTCGATAAACACCAAAAGTCACGTCTTGCTGTAGCGCTACAATTTTGATGCAATATTATTTGACCTAAAGGCTTGTTTGGATCAAAAGTGTGGCAGTACTGGGCAAAAAGTTTCACAGAGAAGCAACCATTTTATTATTAACAACATGGCATTGCTCTGATTGCAATATTAAAGCAACATTCTGTAACTTTCAGTATTTGCACCCTCTAAAGAACCCCAAAGTTCTGCTATGCTGCTGCTGCAAACTCAGGTGGGTTTTTTTATTTATCTCAGTTTAAGAGAAGATGCAAAAGTTGTTTGATATGGTGAAAAATACATTCTCACAAAATAGTTACATGCCCCATAACTCAAAGTTACAAAGTGTAGTGTCTTATGATTTTAGAATGATTTAACAATTTTGGTGGTTAAAAGTTAGCTCAGGGTGAAAGACAACCATTCCCACTCACATTCATTCATTTAGTTTCACTAACTCGCCGATACGTCTTTAAATGGTGCAGGGAAGCACAGGGAGGATATGTTGAGGATTTATTTACAGGAGCCATAACTCAGCACAGACATTTGTAGTAAAAGGCAGGCCATCTTTTCTCATATGTCACTAAAAGCTTTTATTTACCGAGCTGTTCGCTGTTTAATAGATGCTGTTTAGTGATCCTTCAAAGACTAGACTGTACTTACCACCTACAGACTGTATTATGCCAGAGCGCAGCCAGTCCCTGATGATTTATGATAAAAGCCATTTCATCTGCACTCCTCTGTAACTCCACTGTTTAACTTATACTTGTTTAGGCTGTGATCCTAATCTGATTTAATCCAAAGTGCAAATGTAAACACAGTGCAAGCCAAGGGACAAATGTCCGCTTACGATCCAATTAAAAGCTGTATGTCCACCGTGATGACAACGCCGCCGTTCTCTGACAATACAACACAAATCTGAATCCTGTAATTGAATTATGTTTCACCCAGACGCAAATAAAAAATAGACACACAGCCCCAGGCCACAATCAAATGAAATTCATCTCCACAGTTGTTGGGCCTGTTTCGGAAAGAGAACAACTTCATTATATTGAGATGTAATAAAAACACATCAGGTTTCCACCAGGAAATGAAATAATAAATAGACTACTTCTGGGATACTTTAAGGCAGCGAGAGGATGCTGTAAAAAGTTCGACACAGAACTAAAGCGTGTAACCTATTTATTGTCAGTGTGAAGCATGCAGCACTTTAAGGCACTCAGTCATGTTGGAACATAAAGCACTCTGCACTGTGCTCTCCCAGGACGTGTGTTCTGCATTAGTCAGTAGGTCTGTGTGGAGCTGTGTGAGCTCATGCATGTGCCTTTGGAGGTGTATAGAGCTTAAAAAAATATACTGACTGCACAGAATCTCAGAGAGCATCCCAGGTTCCCAAACTACATATAGCTTTGTTTTCCCCAACGGCTTAAAAACTTGCTTAAGGTGCATAGTGGAAAATGTTGTATATAGCTGAACAAAGTGTAAAAATCATAGCAAAATAACATTTTTATTTTTTTTTAAATAGTTCTTTAAAGCGCCATAGAACCCAACAGACATTTCCCTCAGTGATGTGGTTGAATGTCTTCACTCCAAAGATACCTACATTTGAGGAATCATATTTGACTTTTTTTTTTTTCCCCAAACAATTCCATTAAAAGTTATTTTTATAGCCCAGTTTCACAATAAAAATGCCTCCAAGGGCATTTTGATTCCTCAAATATTATTGATTTCCCAGTTTCCCATTAATTTGCTTATTTATCAGTTACTTATTTGCTTTAAATGTTGCCCTCACATGGAATTACCCTGATTGTCTTCTGTTCAAATGCCACCTCACAAACTACAGCAGCCTCAGAGGGCCAAAGTCAAACTTCAGAGATGTCCCAGCCTTTATCTAAAGTTTCAAACTAAATATGTTTCAAAGTAAAAACATAAACTTCTTGGAAAATTTATATCAGTATTTGTGAATTCTATCCTTTTCCAGATAATTCCCGTGTCTGGCAGCTCTGTAAAATGACGCATTCCACACTGAATACTTTCTCAGCCCAAACAGCATCTCTCCATCTTCTTGAATAACCACCGTCATTAAAGTGGTGTAATGTTGAGCCTGGTTCCTGCAGAGAGTGGTGCACCTTGCTCCTCTCCTGCTTACCTCACTGTCAGACTGTCTGTTTGCATCTGCGTCCACAGCCTTGTCCGTCAAGCTGATTGGCTGTGTCCCAGTCTTTTGCTCCCTCTCCGATACCTCAACCTGTGCATCAGCTCACCACTGTCTCTGCTCCGTCTGCCTGCTGCGATAAAAATAGACCTTATCTCTCTTTGCTAAACTCTTTACTGTCTCTCAGTGGGTGCAAGTCCCAGCCACCTCCTGGTCCAAATTCTGCCTATATGGTCTGATAAGCCAACTTTATAGCATGTTGCACACATTTTCAGTGTCAATCTGAGGTTTTGGTGAATTCAGATTTCCCAATTCCCACATGTTGTTGCATAGTAAGACAAATAGCCCATCAGTCGTCACAAAAAGCCTCAGCACTGATAAATAAGAAATGACTTTACACATTTTTTTTGTTTTTTTTTAAGGCACCAACAAGAAAGCTAACTATCTCATGCTATATGTCCATCCGTCTGCACAGCACAGAGTGAAAGGGAGTTGTCTAATAGCAGCAAACACATTCTTCAATCCACTCTTCTTTCTTCACTCACCATGTTTTTGCCCAGCCACACTCCTTATGCATTTTTAAGGACTTGTGCGCCTTTTATTTCTGGTTATTTTTAGCGGTACAGTCACGTCTAATACACATCACCTCCAAACTGTCTCTTTCATCAAAGATACAGAGTGCACACACAAACTCCTGTTTCAATTGGCCTTAACTCCACACCGTGCAACAACAGGAAGTCATATGGTAAGCATGAAATATTAACGGCAGCAACTGTATCTTAATCTTAGCTGATTTCTGGTTCTGGGTAGATATGAAGATTAAAGCAAAGACCAGGGTCCAGTTTACAATATTTATGGCGTCATGGATTTAAATTTGAAGTGAATTGAAGTGAAACGGTTAATTGTCATTTACACACTGAATTGAATGGATAATGGAAGGACTCCACCAGGCCAGTTTTATTGTTTAAGATGACAAAGGAATGAGCAGGTGAGCTGACCCTCTGATTATAGCCTCAAGGGTGGATCTACTCAATAAGAAAGGGTCCAAGGAGGGCAAAATGGAGGAAAGAGGCGGGGTTGTCTACAGTAAGGCTTAGTCATCACTCTCAACATGGAGCCATTTTGATACAGTATCATCTTTGTCCTCACTTTCTCCGAACAATTGTGTTTATGTGTGAGTCAGATATGCAGCACATGCCAGGAGAAGGTCTAAAGGACAGTGATCAGTGAAGGAAGATAAGAAAGCGTGGGAGGTAGCAGAGATGATAGGTACAAACTATTTGCAGCCAAGAAAACTGCGCTAACAGTACCAGTCACACAGTATTTGAACAACATGCTTACTCTTAGTGCTTGATGGACCACATTCGTACATGACACCCATCTGGAAGTTACACTAGCACACCAGCAGGACATCCTCCGGTGGACACAGTAAAGATAAAAGTGATGGCTACAAAATAGTTATGACAGGTATTTTTCCCCCGAGGTTATCTTTTTTTACATTTCAAAATCTGTAAAAGTCAACTCAGCTGTCTTGTGGAAAACGATAGAGATTAGATTCGGTGCTATACCCGGCGTGTGGATCCCTGCTTCTGCACTTTTCTATTTGTTCAGAAAATGAAAAGGAGTCAGCGGGGTTTTGCTCTGGAAGACTCCCCCCGTCGGCCGAGGCCAGGAGATGAAGAGGCAGATTAGATGATGTTTGCCAATAACGCTTATTTCAGCGCATCAAGCCTTCAGTGTGGGAGGTCTACATTTGAATTAGAGGGGAGTTTTTGTTTTTGTTTTTTGCTGGTGAAACATTTAACACTCTAATGAGTAGTCTTGTAGCTGTCGAGGAGACTTCTATCTTCCAATGCAACCAAGAACACGGCTAATTTATAAGTTATTTTTTTAAACGGAACCCTGATTATTAGCACTTGTTGGCCTTAATATGTTGTTATAGTCTTAATCTACTCAAATTCATTGTTGGTGGCACCTGAAAACTCTTAACTACTTTAAAAATCGTGTAAATCTACTACTTATATGATTTCAAATGCATTCCGGGACAATGGCGTTGTTTGGTTGCACCTGAGACGAACGTTAAGGGAAAGTTACTTTGTTTTGGGCTGCGTTTCTCTTAGTAAGCCTTAAAATGTGGAAACAATGCTGCACTACACACTACGCTGCTTTTGGTGTCAATTTCCAGTCAAAAAGGTAAGAAAAACAGCAACATAAGTGCTTTCCGAGTGATAAAAAGTGGAGAGTTGAATAGGAGAAAGCCAGTGGATGAACACAACTTTGTAAGGACCAGTGTTTCTGTTCTCGGCACTTCTATTCTCAAGTGTATTTCAAGTGATTTCTTCATTATTGTTCTCTGTGTCAATGCACTTATCATGTCCTTAGTACATTGTCGTCTCGGTCATGACAATTGGGTAAAACCTTCTCTGGCTCGTCTTGCTTAAAAGTACAGTAAACAAGCCCAAGCCCAGTTCATCTTCTTCTACAGCTCGCCATGTTTCCAACTCGGCAGCAACAACAACAACAGTTCCAAGCCGCCAGGGACGCATTTGTCACAAATGTTCAAAAGGCTTTCTCTCAAACAGTTCTTGGGCCCCGCGCGGTGCCTACTGTGATTGTTTCTCGTCTGTCAGTCGTTTGCCAGTGCTGCAGCTCGAGGGGGGTTTCTGAAGAGACGCCGGCTGAGATTAGAAAAGCCTGACTGCTGGCTTGATTTCTAGCTTTGGAGCATTTAGTCGGGAGCAGCAGGAGTGAGTGGAGGGCTTCACAGTCAGGTCCGTGAACCGTTAACCATGATTGAAGTTGATGAATGTGAATGGTGAAGGCTTACATTTGAGTTTTGTTCTTTAAAAAGCTGGCAAAGCAGGATTGCATAGAGTATCTTTTGTGTCTTTATCGGGTTCCTCAATCACCAGTTATGAAACGATCCTGAATTAACATTATTTTTGGCCACTCCTTCGACATATTTTCCCTCAATTAACTCTGCAGACTTCTTGCTCTGTTTTCTTTAACCTTTGATTTTGTTCATTTCATTTTGGTTTTTTTGTTTTCATTTTACATTACAAGCGTTCAATGAGAGTCTAAGGTCTGGACTAAGGTGACCCTTTCTGATGGGGGCTGTCCCATTTTCAAGCTCATTGTCCAATGTACCAACAAATATCTGCACACACTACTGAATCCCAGTTTTGAGCAATCCCCACTTCAAGTAATTGCAACACATTTATCTAATCTAAAAGTTTTAACTAATAGATGGCAAATACATTTAGTGTAACGTTGCTGCCTAACAGCATCATGTCTATGATATGTTTTTTACACAACAAAAAGTAAAAACATATAGAGAAAAGGGTGAAAGTGAAATGCAGATAAATACTGGCAATGCATTCAAGACAAAATGGGATCACAGCAGTCTGACTCTAAACCCATAGCTAGAAGTTTAAGGTCAGCTCTAAATTTCAGTTTGATGTAATGTAATAGTAAGTGTGGGGAATTGTTCTGTTCTAATGGTGCTTTAAGAAAGCACTGGATGAATGTCCATGAGTTTTGCAAAATAGGTCTTTCTGAGTGCAGTGCTATGTCTATTATAAGATAATGTTAAGTTTTACACCAGTCATTTGTATTTTCATTGTTGCTTTCCTGCTATATAATCTACCATGCACAGCAGCTTGAAACTGAAAGGATTTTTGAGTTCACAAACTGACTAAAATTCACCTTGTACTGCTTCAGGATCAACATCTGATCTGAAGTCAGCAATTATGTTTCATATTTGTGAATTGGGAATAGACTTGAGCACTGACTGTAAGAATACTGATGATGAGTTGTACTAGCAGAGCACCGACACAGCAGAGGTGAAGGGTTCAAGTCCCACTGGGGCAATCCAGGCTTTAAATCCACACTGTCACACTGGATAAAACCATCACCGCTGTCACAGTCATGAGAATAGTCTGATCGGAAAGAGTTGCAAACTAAAAGAAATATGTTTTTAGCTTGATGACTATGTACTTTTACAAAATCTTCAGGCCTGGGTAAAAATGTAAAATTTCTGTTTAATGACATTTATTTGTGTGATTAGAACACATTACCATTTAACCATCCCAGACATTTAATATTGAAGGTTCTGAGACTGCCTTTGAAAACGCGGGACAGGTGGGACAGATGGGCTCAGTGCTATGACCTCATGTCTGGAGTATCATATAACACAAAGCCACACATCAGAGAAACACAAGGTAAAAACACACATCTCTGAACTATATGTGCGGGACATGCGATCAATGTCTGCCAGGATGTGGATCTCAAAAGGCCACAGACCCAGACTATAGTACCTCTCATCCACAATGTCTGCATTTGGGAATAAGACATGCTTATAATATAATCCTCCAATATGATTTTAGCAATTTGTTAGCTTTTGTTTGTCTTCTGTTTTTGTTGGATGTAATAAAGCACTTTAATGAACAATGACCAATGCATTTGCACTAGTTGTGTTAAGTGGAATCCAGTTGTGTATATCCAATGAAATAATTATTAGGTGATGCTATATACTGTATAATGCTAACAATTATCCCTTTGGGGTCCCTTTATTTTGTCATCCATTGGACACCCAACAAAATGCTCTTTTAGATGTGTTGTTTAACCCCTTAAATGCCAGTTTTTTGATTAAAGTCTGTAAGAGTTTTTTGGAAGGAAAAAAAAACGCAAAAGTTCCCCTAACCCTTAATCCTAATCTATTTAATTTGAAATTTTCTGGGGGTGGGGGGATTTCAAAAACAGGAAATGATAATAAATAATTAAAATCAGAAATCAAATTTCAGTGGTAGTGTATTGAAATAAATGCATTTTGAACGGGAGACAATGGAACCAAAGTTTGTATAAAATGCAAAAAAAACGTTAAGAAAAAGTAAATCATGAAAAATAAAAATTCACCCCAAAATACACAACCTGGCCAAATTCTATGCAATTTGCATCAACACAACCAATGTTATGCAAAAAAACCCCAAAACAAAACACAAAAAAGATGTTCAGGGATCCAGAGTTAATAATTACTCTCAACACTGCATCAGATGACATATGTTACAACACTGATGTACTGACCGGGATGTAACCAGACCCCAGTCCACAGAGACCCAGACAGGAGACATCACCAATACAAAATGCACATTACATCATCATCGTCACCGAGGCTGCAATACAGATTCACACTCATGAAGAACACAACACAAAATGTACACCTACAAAGGGATTGAACTGAGTCAGTGGAATGTTCTCTATTATTCTTTTTCATCTCTTTGGTTTCATTCTTTTAAGTCATATAAAAGGTAAACACGGTCCAAAGCTACAGCCTTGTGGAACACCTTTGTACCATAAATTGTTATCTGAGAGCAGCTTCGGTGGAATAGCAGTGTCATTTTTGAAATACCCAGCATACTTCAGCCACATAATTGGTACACACTGGAATGTTCTGTACCGATATGAAAAACTCTTGAGTGAGTCATAGCAGCCTGTTATGTAGCTGTCTTTCCATCTGGCTGCAGACAAAGCAATAACAGGGTGCTCTTCGACAAGTAAAAAACGTTTTTGCACGGACTTTTGAGAAAGCAATAGATTATTGAGGGACAGATTTACTAATGTGTGTGGAGCCAACAAAGGTGATATAAACTTTAGGAGAAGGACAGCAGTCGATTCAGCGCAGGAAAGGCATGGGAGTTCCTGAGAGTTTCAATTTCATGGCACAAAAACTGGGGAAGTTAGTGAGTGGGTGGGGCTTATTGAAATGAATCTGTCAGCTGAGCCCAGATCTCTGTGCCAATCCCTGTCCAACATTTGAATGCTGTGTGTGCTACGCTAAATGTAACATGTCAATTGATAATAAAGTACTATGCACAAAAAAAAAAAAAAAAAAAAGGGTCTGTGGTTTGATCCCTGGGCCGGCCAACCCTCCGTGAGGAGTCTGCATATCCTCACCGTGTTACCATGGGTTCTCTCCAGGTACTCCAAATGAAACCAGGTCTCAGTGGAGTTAGGTCCAAATCTCATAAGGTACACTTTAAACTACCTTAAACCTGTCCAAATCCAGTTTTAAGCAGGTTAAAACAGTTTCCAATCGGTAAAGGTCTTAGTATATCCACTCAAACCCCCTCCCAAATCTGTCTAGAAACACTTTTAATAGGTTCAAAACCACATAAGGTCCACTTTAAACTACTTAAAACCTGTCCAAATTCACTTCTAATCAGTGAATTGTAACTGAATATAGTGTTAAACCTAGAAGATGAATGAATGAATGAATGAATAAAGGATGTATCTTGAAGTGTTGTTGAACCACAGTGACAGAAAAATTAGTGAACAGTCCTCTTGTCTCTTCCAGTGTGTTCAAGATATTTTCACCTTTTGAACTGAGGCTTTCCACTTAAAAGCATTTTTAAAATGTCTTCTTTTTTTAAATACTTCTCCAAGGCCTACCTCCTGCTGGAAAAGTGTACCTGCAGAAAACCTCCAGGAATTTCACATTACATGAACCTTTTCAGTCCGGAACAACAGACTCAGAAAAAAGGGCCCCTGAGTGTAGAGCAGTGGACATGTGCACGAACATAGTTCTAAACAGGTCGATGGAGATTTGACAGACAGAGCAGAGAAGTGGAATGTACTGTATTCCTCCAAATGCACACCTTCAGACATCTGTCATACCCTCTTTTATCATTCGTGTCTATTAATCTTAATGCACTCTGCAGGAAAAAACGAATCCTTGATGTAAGAATTAACATCTCCTCATGTTGGCAGATCGTAATGACAGCGAGAGCGGGCTGAATAATTTGTGAAAAGTCGTGACCACGCTGACACTACACTGACTCACTCAGGGCTTCTTCCTGTCACGGTGAAACTCAGATTTACAGAGCAGACTAAATTTAAAGTGATGAGCACTCGCAGACTCTTCAGCTACACGCCACACTGGAATATGCAGAGTTATTTAACCAGCGCCGGCTGCAGTGATATACGTTATATGAGCAAAATCGTGATGGATGCATAAAGTCATCTTCTATATCTCAACATGGAATGATTCATCAGACGTGGAGGATGCTGCAGTGGTTAAAACCATTAGTTTGACTGAATACTGACTTACAGGGAATAAAGTTTCAGCAGACAAAAAGTGATGCAATAAGAAGAGCATTAAGCAAAGAAAACAAGTAAAGGCCTTGTTGAAGTGATGGAAAGTGGTTTAAAATTGTACAATGCATTATTGAAACATGGACGGAAGCTGAAAAACCATGTCAGTGCAACTCTGGATGGTAAATATTTTGACTAAGATATTTATTAAAAAGGATGATGAGAGATAAATGAGAACAAGTGATGACAAGCTTTGGCCAATCAAATGCTTACATAGAAGGGGGTCTGCTCAGAGAATTATTACAGCACTGACTACGTCTGCTTAAGCTGGGGACACAATACACAACTTTCACAGATTTTGAAAAGACTGAGAGTACACACTAACAGACTGGATTCAGCAGATTTTTGTATAATGACTGAAAGACTGTGGATCACACACTTAACTGAGCCTAATGAGGGATCACAGACAGGATTTGTCAAACCAACTAAAGTGAAAATACTAGATGGTGGAGCAGTTTGCCGTTGTTGTTTTGATGTTTCTGCAACTTCCTGTCCTCTTCTGGCGCTATTTCCTGTGTCCTACCCTCTTTTTGTCTCAGCTGTCGGCAGCACTTGTTTGCAGTTGTCGGTAATCGGTTCATACTACCTGTCTGCGTCCACTTTTGGCTCAAAAAATTCAAACATGTTTGTTTAACTGTGACTGAGATCGGTCTGTTTCCCCTCACACACTAACTGATTTTTGCCATGCTGACTGTCCCCAACTAGAGCAGACTGGTGCAGACTTAAAGCCTGAAGTATCGTAAGGAAATCGTGGGTAAAATCTGGCAAAAATTCTTGTAGTGTGTCCTCAGCTTTACCCAGCAAATGAAAAAGAAAAATGTAAGATTTCATGGAGACAGTACAGAGAGTGTGAGAGAGGAAAATGACATTGAGCAAACGGACCCAAGCCGGAATTGAACTGGGGTTGATCGTGTATGTGGTATGCCGACATTAGTTGAAGAGGTCATTATGCTGTTGTTGGCAGTTCAGCTGGGACCAGGAAGAACAAACTAGACCTCAAAGCACACACACCAAGACTGCATTGGTTTGGAGCAAAAATGAATACCTTCACGATGAGGACTATATATGTGTAAGAGGTAGACAGTTTTAAGCAGGTGTGGAAATAAAAAGTAAAGTAAACTATAAAGCATGTTTCTTTTTTTATTACTTCACAAAATGCAAAGTGAAAAAACAGAACACAATTCTAAATCAAATCCATATTTGATGTGACATCCCTCAAAACAGTTGAAAAAAAGTTTTTGAAGGATCTATGCAGTTTACGACCAAACATTTAGACAATCTGAGACAAAACCAGGCCAAACTAGACTTCACTAGACCATCAAATGTCAGAAGCACTGTGTGTTAAACCAGACCAAGTAATCCCAGGTAGAACCAAGGTGAAATACTTCAATTTTGTGTGATGTTGTAACTCTGATCCCAACATCATGGAGTCTGGTCTGTCACCTTCTTTCTAACATTTGATGGTCTGGTTTGGTCCTGTTTAGCTGGTTTTGTCTGAGATTGTCCAAATGTTTGATCAAAACCTGCCCAGATCCTTCAAAACCTGAGACAGTGGAACTACAAAGTCACGGTGAACATTAATTTGATTTAGAATCGTCTTTTGTTATTTCACTTTGCATGTTGTAAACTAATACAACTAAAGATAGTTTATAGTTTACTTTTTATATCCACACCTGCCCAAAATACAGTGTTCGCTACAGTTTTCCACCAAATCTCGTCTTCGGCCAGAAGTACAATGCACTCATCAAAAGCGGAGTGACACCTCTTATTTACGGCCTCCGACAGCACAGTGTGCCGTGTAGGAGGACGAGAAAGACAATGGCTGGGGCGGAGGGAAGCGAAAACAGCTCGAGACTGGCAGAGACGCACAAATAAAGAGCAATCAAGGGGAAGGATACTTCAACAATGAGGCTGTCCATCAAGACGCTCACATGTTCCGAGCACGCAGCAGGAGGCAGTCTCAAAAATAGACCCCCGCTCTGACGCAGGTCCCCGACGTGTGCAGCTCAGTCAAGGAAAGAAACCAGTATGGAGCTTAAGACCACTATAAGTACCGTGAGTTTACACCCGCCCACATATCGCTTTGATAAGTGCGGAGTTGCAGCCTCATTTAACCCATTTCTTGGGAGTAATGTAGTGTTTACAGCAGCCCAGGGACTAGCTTTTTCCCCTAGTTACTTCCCTCCTCTGGGAAAAGCAAAACAGAAAAAAAGCCCAAAGAGGTTTAGAAACACTTTCAACTTATAAAACCATCAGGCTCAGTGCAAGCACCACCATCATCATCATCATTGTACCCATCATAGCCATCATCATCATCATCTCTGTCAGAGGCATCACCATTCATATTCATCACCTGCTTTCCACTGTTTACTGCCATCAAACCTGTCACAGCCTTCAATGTCACAAACGCCATAATTGTCAGGGTTGTACTCACAGCCGCAATCAGCAGCGGTGTCGCTGTCTTTACGTTCACGCAGGCACGCCGACATTATGAGAAGGTGAGCGAGCCGTCTGATAGCGTTACAGTTTAAACACAGCTTTCTTCTTGTGGTTTTGGTCACATCCATCACTAAATTTGAGCAGCTACAGGGTTCACACACTAGATCATAGAGTCTCCAAAATACAGAGGACAAAAGAGAATTGACAGGAAATGGCAGACAACAAGTGCTACCGAGGTTTTTCCTGGGTCAGGGATCAATTGGTGCATAAAGACATAATATTTTTTTTTTGTCCATAAAACAGAGAATTGTTTTTTTCACCTTTCCACAGAAGCCTGTCCCGTCGTCCTGCAACCTGCGCTCTCATTTGAGATATTTAGCCTGCTGGGTATCTAGTCGGAGTTGGCATTTGAGTTTAAGCAAATCGTTGTTGAGGTTTATGCAAACTCTGAGTTGCAATCAGGACGTTTTGTTTGTTTGTTTGTTGCCAACCTCAAAATCAGGTTTAAAATCAACTTGAACTTTTTGTTCAATGTTTAGTCACAATTGATAGCACCACTGCTATTTGTGTGTTAAAAGCAAAGTAGTACAATTAACAGATGGAACATGGAAATTTTTTCTTATTTGTACAGAATGGTACTTCTATTTCCATACCCATGTGTTTATGTGTGGGCTTTCATTCATCTTTTCAGACAGTAGTTAAACAGAGACTCCAACCTGCAATGCAAACTCAAAAACAAACAGTCTACAAAAACGTTAATACTGAAGTAGTCATCAACAATTTCAAAATAATTCTCTGCTCTTCAGGTTTCGATACATTATGTGTGTATGCACTGATCAAAACATCACAACACACATAAAATCATCTTTCTTTAATAGACATATTCTAATGATGGAGGGCACAAATGATTCATGTCGTGAGTTTAACAATTACATGAAATGTTTTTACGGGGAAACCCTGTGAAATTCACCTCAGTGCACTTTGAAAACAAAACAATTGCGATAATGATACAAAGTGAAGCCGTAGCTCATATGAGTCAGGAGTCAGGACTCCTGTTGTGCAAGACGGGGGTTTGTTCCTCCAAAAATAGAAGGCAGCAATTCATCTTGTTTGTTTGCTGATTTACAGTGAAAACCCAGGGAGTACAAGAAGAGAAGGACTGGGGGGAGCACGTAATAAGGAATGTGTATCTATTACTGGCTGCAGGATGATGCCATTATTGCAATATGTCAAAACATATTTCATATTAAATGATCTGGAGTAGTCTGGACAGAAGCAGCATTGATTAGGTTCTGATCAAGGGCTTTTTCCTACTTCAAACCAGCCATTACACCTCAGCCATTGTAAGTCAGTTGAGTTGTTATTGCCCCTGTGCCCTGAAGTTACATGCTGTTGTCTATAATATAAATCAAGTGGTCTAACTGTGATTTCATAAATGTCCTAAGCCTTTATGTAAAATTTGTGCTCTAAAGTTGAATGTGCTTCTCCTCCAACAGTGCTCAATGTATTCTCTCAGTTATAGAAACAGGAACAGAAACTAAAATTGTTGCTGCTCCAGGTTTTCCTCGGTAGACAAAGCCAGAGGTGATAAACACTCCAATGCGTTCCTTTTTGTTCTACAGCATTTTACATAATGGCTTCTGCAAGGTGTGCCGACTTGTTTCTTCTGCATATCCAAAATGCCCTTTTGTTGGTTCAACTTTTTTCTACCTTTACTTTTCTTTACCCCTTGGAGGGCCAAAGCGGAAATGTATTAGTGGGCCACAGGCCAAACGCAGAAATCTTTTGCAGGAAATACTCTTCCTCCCAAGTTTATATAAAATGCCTTTTGTCTATGTGCCACTGCCTATACTGCTCCATTTTGTTCTGACAAGGTAGTGCCTAACTGAAACTGCATTGATATTCAAAATCATCTATTGCATTTTTCTGATTTTTTCTAATATTCTTTTTTACAGGATGTAAGGTTGTTTGGTTTTCTAATATTGTGTCTACAAACCATAAACACATCACCACATTGTGTTATTGCTTAAAGAAGAAGAGAGAATACACTGAGCATCAACAGTAGGAGTCTACACAACAGTTTTTTATACCATCCTGTCAAAAACATTCCTTCAAAAACACAGGGTAGTCGCTTTAGACCACAGAATAGTGACCTGTTGTGCTGTGTAAACAGGCAAACAGACAAAGGAGCACGGTCCAGTGAGTCACACAAAGAACTCCGCACCTCCCTCTCCCTTCGGTATCTGCCTGTCTGCAAAGCAACCATCTGTGTTTAGTGAGCAGCGCTCCTCGGCTCTGCCTTCCCTCAGAGATCAGAGGCGGCGAAAGCAAAGCGCTGGAGTTTCGGTGTTGCTGCCACAACCTGAAGTGCACACAGATTGTGGCGAGGCTGGTGGGTGGACGGGTAAACACGGTGCACTGATGGACAACCGGCACACTTCTGATCTGGTGAAGGAGTTTTAAAAGCACTTTGAATAACCTTGAATAATCAGAGTCAAGAACGTGTTAATGATTCCCAATCTTCTCATAAACAACAAGTCCCCCTGTAGTTCAGAACTGGGGCTGTGGTGCAGTCAATGAAAGTAGAGCTAACTGTAATGGTAAAAGTAAAACTATGCAACTATTCAACAAATACATTTATATCATATACTTGAGCAATGACAATCAAGATGTTTTATATTCCAATGGCTTTCAAGAACTGATTAATGGTCAAGATGTCATTTTCTTTCTAATACACCTACCTATCCTTTTTCTCTTTAGACATAGTACAATGCAATGGTACAATATAGTCCATCACTGAATTACTACAACTGTTTTTGTCCATTTTCAAGGCAAAGTCCAAACGTGGATATGAAACAGGGATAGGTACTATTCTGTTTTATTTTCTACACTTGAGCTTATTCAATTTTGTCACATACACATGTTTTCGGATAAATTTTTACCATTCAAAATCTGGGGTCGTTACCTTTTTACATCCCATCATCATGACTCTAAGTGACTGAACTATAATACAAATATTTGGTCCAAAACTCTGACCAAAGAGAAGTTGTGTCATCATCAAACTGTCTTTACCTCAAGGACCTGTGTCATGAAGCATCATTTGTGTGTATTCATCCTTATTCGGTTGTCATCTATCATCTCATGTTGAACAAAAGAAAAATATGGCCTTCCATTAATCAATATAAGGTACAGTATGTATCTGTTGTGACAAGAGACCAATCATTTATTAAGCTAACTACAATAACTATCAAATACTATGGCAATACAATGTCTGCGAGCAAATCCAATCCAACTGATGTCTTATTAATCTCAGCAGAACAAAGTCACACTGAATTTTACATGTCCATTTGGCCCACTTCCACATATGGTGCTCGGTCAGATTCAGTTTGAACAGTGTGTCAAATCAGAAGTCATTTCATGTGATGGATATGTCCCTAGAGAAGAATATTAGTCACAAAGTTATGTATGTAAAGGTGAATTAGGGAATCTAACTTGCCACTAGTGAATGTCTCTAAGTGTTAGTAAAGGACGAATGACTAACGCCATAATGAATGAAAACTTGTTTATTTGTTGTTGACAGGTTGGTAAGTTGTGTGGTTAAGTTAAGTGGTTAGCACTTCTGCCTCACACAAAGAAGGTTGTAGTCCTGCTTCCAGTTTGTGTTTTACATAAACAATATGAGCTGTTGCCTTTAGGATGCCCTGCAGTGAAAAGAATAGTTACGAAAACGGTTCCTCACTCAATTACACTACTTCCAGCATCCAGCAGAGGAGCACAAAGCAGTGGCACCCCTCTCCCTTTCTTAAGACACACTACCTGAGCCCATATAAGCAGACTTTTTATAGAAATTAATGCTTTCAGAACAAATGGCATCACAGCTTCTTTGCTTGTTTTCGCTAAATTACTGCATTTTAACTTTAACATGTTTCTCATTTTATCTTTGTCCCACAGTCCAAAGACATGCATGAACATTTGAATTGGAGACTCTGCCCAAAGCGAATGTATGTGAGTGTGGATAGTTGTCTAAATTACCACTAGCGGATAAATGTGAGTCTCTGTCAGTGTCTGTCTCTAAGTCTCTGCGATTAACTGGCAGTTATTCAGGATGTACCTCTCCTCACATCAAAAGCACCTGGTATAGGCAGATAGATATACCAAGCATGTTGTCGTATAATAGTAGTATACATGTATGACATGACCTAGACACGATGACTAGTTCACACAGCAGGCATCATAAGACTCAAACAGCAGTTTCCTCCCACGTGTGACTGCCATATTTCTCATTATGCACCAGCATCAAGGCTTATACCTCAGCTTCACTTGATGTGACCTGCCGCTACAACAGAGAGAATCAAATGACAGATGAATCATGATCAAAATACAGGTTCGGGAGCTTCATACAAAACATCAAGGTCTGCTCAACACAAGACCCCGCAACCGGAGTTACGACCCGTTACGCACCGCAGAGCTCCCATAAAAGGAGCCCAGCGTGTGCGCACATAATCATGTCAGCGAGGAGCGGGATGTGCGGTGTGCTGCGTGACAACCATCGCACGCAAGTTGAAAACATACAAAAGGGCACAAACACAGAAAACATACTGTGGAAAATAGTAGCTTTCTACAAGGACAATACACAAAATAAAGCCTTCTATAAAACAAGGAGATTGTCTTAGTAACAGGTTTGACCATAACTGCTATTTCAACCCATCACCTGGGCTTTAAAAATAGAATTTCAGATTGATTTTTGTGTCTTCGTCTCTGATTTATGACAAGCACCGCAGGCTTCAACACCTCGTATTGAGTAGAGTTACGGGCACACAAAGAAAACACTGACGAGGAGAACTGAGAGTTGTGATTGGCTAGGTATGACTTCACACCAGTAACATCACATGGTTTGATTCAGAAATATAGGAAATGGCGAAGATTATTGGTTTCAATACGTGGAAACGCACCGATGAAATCATTTATCACATATGACCATCGTATTGATCACCACATCGAACAAACTGCTTGTTTATAGGAAAAGAGATATACATGTGTTTGAATAGAAACACATGACATCACTCAGAAATCCACCAGATGCGATATGAAATGTTTGTATGACCAATGCCTGGAAAGAATCTCCACAGTCATAATTAGAAGTCAAACAGCAAATGTTTATAAAATCTGGGAAGAACTAAAGGACAACATTTAGAATCTTTTAGACAAAGGCCAAATACAGAATTTTATTAAACCTTGTGCCTGATTCTTTCTTTTAGAGATAAATGAAAAATGATCACAGGCTACAATACACACACCAAGTAAACTCCACAAACCTGACTCACACCAACTACACTACCTCTGCCATGTTTGCACATAAATACTCCATTATATTTCTAATCCACTGTTAACTGTTCATGCACTTCACTGCACAAAAACGCTGCTCTATTTAGATGCTCTTAACTGCTGCTGATTTGTTTTCCTAGTTGATCGTCTATTCTGTTCATACTTATTTTATTTTCATTTTACTCACTTTAATGCCATGTCCTGTCACACTGAAGTGATACAGAAACCATCCTTTTAATTCCTCTGTTTGCCCTGAACATTTAGTAGAGACAATAAAAATCACTTTACATGTGGAATAGACTAAACAATGCAACTTAACTACACATGGCTAATTTGCATAAATCAATGCATGTAATTAACATGAACAATGCAAATTACATCATGTAAGCTGTGTATTGTGTCGTGGCTGACAAGCAGGGCTATTTACTCAGACATGGCTTCACCTCAGTAACTCATTTCTTTGTTGGAAAAAAGCAAGATGAACTCACATCCTTATTTCAAAAGGTATTTTTACATATACTTTAGTGAGGAAAAGATAATTACGCAACAACAACAAAAAAGGCAGCACAAAAGTGTCTTGTGTCTTTGTCTTTCAGCCACAGATTTCACACGAGCTCTTGTTTTGATACTACCGTCATAAATGGAAATAAATGTGTAGGTTTTATTCTCAAGTAGGTCTAGAACACTTTTCCCCAAAACTGAGCGTGACATAGTGTTTACAGTGTGGCACAAAGCTTAGGGTTCCATATCAAAAACAGCGCTTTGTGTCAGGTGCCGTGACACAGTCGACTGTTAGCAACCACGCTATGCACAGCCACAGGCGCTCTCTTTGTCTGAATGAAAGTGTCACTGGCAAACGAAAGCATCACTGAATAAAAGCATGATTACAGTACAAGGCTGCTGCAAGCACTTGTTATTAAATATATCCAGCAGCACTTGCCTGACAAACCATTACAACAAATTACGCCTTTGGTCAAAAATAAAAACAACACTGACACACCTGAGCATGTGTTTTTATCACAATAACTTTGCACCAGCATCTGGCTTTGTTTAGCTGCCACAAAAACAAACCAGGGATGCTCGACCGTTTACTATTTTTGCAAAATGTTTCCAAATCCGTCCCTCTCTCGGTTCGCCTATTCACGTCTCTCCTCTTTCTTCTCGGCTCTAACTCCCTGCCATTTCCATAAATTATGGAAGAAGGAGGCTATATTTGGAGCAGGGTAAAGGGGGGAAGAATGTGGCGCTGGCGCTGCTGTGTGGAGCTCACACACAACATAAGACCACGTTCATTCAGCTTCAGAATGCTGCTGCTGCTGCTGTGCATGCTAATGTGTTGACAATAGGCTACAGACATCGATCGATTACTGCTTTTCCCTTTAGGTTTAGTTATGGAATTAATACCTGGCATCATTTTTTGAAATTGTATTTTGTAAACAAAGCACACATTTAATGTTTCAAATCACACCATGGAGAAAAAGCAGATCATTATGCACATTTGGAACATTTTGGATTAAACATTTTCCATTTTACAAGGAAGTAATATCAATTTGAACACACCAATTGTCCATTATGGAGAAGTTGACTGATTTTTACAGACAAACACCTTTTGTTTGAAGACAGTAGATGTTACACTTTTACTTAAACTCCAAAATAAAAGTGTCATATTGAGATTGAATATAATAATGAGCAGGATGTACTGCTTATGCCTTTACACAAGACAAAAGGAGCACTCAGAGGAGTCCTATTCTCATTAGTCACAGCTCTTCATTTATTCACTCCACTGTCTCCTGAATCTTTAACACTCTTTTCTTCTTGTTCTTCTCCCACGCAAGGTATGCTGGGTATCACTTTGAGGAGCAAAAACGGACGACAACAACAACAAGCGAGCACCGAGAGCGCACCAAACAAAACCGCGTGCGTCGGAGTAAAGGATGTGAAGGAAGAAGAAGGGGTGTGGAGAGGACGGGACACTCGTGTATGTGTTTGGATGTGGCGCTTACCTCCACGATGAAAGTCTTCTCCTCTCCGCACACGGACACGACCCAGAACAAAATTGGAAAGTAGCAGCACAATCCGGGGATCCCTGTTTTCCTCCAACGCTTCCTCAGTCCACCTCCACCTCCCGTCGCCATGGCTGCGTCCCCCGAAATCCCCCCCTCCGCCGCCTCCTCCTCTGCTGTGGTCCGCCGGTGTTGTCCAGAATCGGGGGGCTTGTTTTACCGGAGGAACCGCGTCTTCTTGAGCGTCATCCCGTCTGGACTCTCGCTGGCTGGCTGCTCGCGGTGTGTGTGCGTCTCTCCTCCCTTTCCTCTCTCCTCGTTCCCCCCCACCCCCCTCGTGGTCTGTGTTGTCACTGGATAAGGAAGGAAAAGGCGCGCGATTGGTTTACACTTGACACGTTCCCATTGCGCACGCTCGTTAAGGTACGGCAGGAGAACAGCTGGGGAAGCCTGGCTACAATGGAGCGCGCTCGCAGGTTGGCCGGAGCGATTGGATGTCACTGGAAATGAAGGGGGAAAGGGGGGAGGGGCCGCGAGGGAGGGGGAGCTGATATGTGGAGGCAGAAGCCAATAAAATTTGGTTAATTAAAAGAATTACAAGTGTTTTTTTGTTTTTGTTTTGTTTTTTTATTTAAATGCTGGTCAGTTCCGTCTTTTTGTTTTGGTTGAATTCAAAATCCTTTAAAGGTGCACTGTGTAAAATGTTGTTTATAGTTAATTATTTTTTTAAATAGTGTGTAATACCATCACAAAGACACATTTGTCTAGCTTGTAAAAAAACAACAACATAATTGGACAGAAATAGAAGCACACGACTGTTTTTTGTTTGTTTTTGTTTTTGTTTTGTTTTTTGTTGTTTTTTTTTTGTTTTTTTTTGTTTTTTGAGCACTCATTCTTGCAATAGGGTTTAGGAGGGTCTGTTTCATATGTACTTTTCTTGGTATGGTCATAAGAAACAGCATGTTCCATAGGGTGCCATAGCTGTTCACATGCTCTGAAAAGGAAGAGGCGTGGAATTGCACTCTGCACTTTCGAGACCAGATCCCATCAAAAACGACCTACCTTTTAATAATATGTCCATTTTCTTTATACAGCCCTGAGGAGTGAATGTATTAGTACTGAGCTGTCAGAATCAATAGATTTACCAAATTTAAACAGCAATTAAAGAAAGCTTGATTTGTTTTTTAATGACTCTGAAAAGTGTTCATTGTAATAATAAATTGTAATAATCTTTTTTGGAACAAAGTTTGCTTTCTCAACTTCTGGGACCCAAAAGTGGGTTCTTAGTGTTCTAAGTTCTTAGAGTGTGTGGTTACAAAAAATCTAGATAGCTAGTTTTCAGTGTTTTGTTATATCATGTGAGGTTTTAATTCTGATAAGTGCACAGTTTGTTGCCATTTTAACAACAATTTGATTTTTTTTTTAAAAACTGAAAATTTAAATATGTCCCATAAGAATCATAAAGAAAAAAAAATGTTAATAGGCATCTGAAGTGTCTTTGAGTTGACACTGTGTATGATTTGCCAAGCTAACGCTGGCTAACCTGTAGATCTTGACTGCTTTATCAAGGTTATCAGTAGAGTAGACCACTATACCATATAGGCCATAATTTCTTCCCATACTTTTAAAGAAACTGGAAATTTATCATAGACATTAGCTTTCCTTTTATGAGAATTGACACATAATTCAGTAGTTTTGTTGTTAACGTACAGATTATATAGGCTACAATGAAGGTTCTGAATAGCACCAGGAAAACAACACATGTGATCAATGCACTTTGACCCTACTACTGACTCTTATGATATTTAGTTTATCTCAGATGTCACTCTGCTGTTCCGTCCATCACTTAAATGATGACAAGAGTGTGTGTGAGTTGTCTTTATGGCACGTTTGACCATTGAAGTGATCATTTTAGCTCACAGCGCAACTGCGCCTTAATGCAGCAGCCTCACAGCACTAAATGGCTCGATACCATCCCAGACTGATGCAAGGCCATCTTCAATGACTGAACTGGTGACAGTGTGACCTTTAGTTTGACTGATGTTCAGCTCAAACACTGTACTGTTCTTCAGAGGAGGAGCTAGGCAATCCACAATGTACCTAAGACTCAAGGAGGTTCCATAAGTTTAAATTCTAATTAGCAAACAGAGTGACCTTAACACAAGCAGTTTTAAATTCTATTGATTATTGTGTTACTGTGGCACCTTTCAATGGGCGGGATATATCAGGCAGCAAGTGAATATTTTGACCTCGAAGCGGATGTGTGGGAGGCAAGAGAATGGAGAGTGGTCTAATAAAATGAAAAGTGGTGGATCAACAGCGGGTGTTGCAGCAGTTTTAAAATCCAAATGTGTTTGCCACTATAGAAGTCGGAGCTTTAGCTTAGCTTTACTGTGTGTCCAATGGTGCATGACAAAATTATTGTCCGGACAGATACTGTTTTAAGAGCTTAACGAAGATGAATATTTCAAAGATCCCACAGACTGAAATCATCCCTGAGGAGCTACATGGTATGGTTCTATATGGTCAAAAAACATTAGGCCCCTGATGAGCTTCGAGGCGTCCACTGTGAACAAACTAACATTTCCCTCACATAGCCATATCCAATAAAATTAAAGAGGTAAGTTCCTGAAAGAGTTTAGTGCATTTTTGGATAGACAGCCAGTGTAGCTTGGTTGAGCGTCAGGACCCAGGCCTTTGCAGCAGGTACTCAAATGAAAGTGTCAAATTCATTAACCAGACTGAAGAACTGAACCATCTAAATGAAACCTGTGAATGAAACTACACTGACATATAATATTACTCACTAACAACACCCCTGCATGTGCTAATCACGTACTTTCACATGTGACAGAGTTATCTATAGTGAGAGAAAGAAGGATTGAATAAAACTCCTCATTTGTGAAATCACATCGTACACTATTGACCTTTTAGTGTTCGCTGCTCAATCCAGAAGTCAATATAATGACTTCTCTGACTGGAGCTTGCGCAGTATGAAGCCCCGTAATCCAATCTGAGGGAATGTGGGATAAGTAATGCCTCGGAGGCTGAAGAAATTACGCTGTACGTCAGGTAATGCTATTTTCTGTCACGGCCTTCTGTGCTGTTTGAATTATGAATGAGTGGCCCACGATTCATAATGCATTTATTTCCTTACCTTGAATACTACAGCACTTTATTAGGGTTTTCGAGACAATGTTAATTCCATCACAGGTAACATGACAGTCCCCATAATGAAAAAAGAAATTGTTCCGTTGCGTCTGTGTCCCGGCCTGTCCTACTGTCACACTCGGGCGGGTGAATGTACCACCTGCCCCCACGTCACACGTAATCCGTTGTGACACCGCCTCTGGAAAGGACCCAAGTCACATGACGTGGACTTGAGTCAGACTGAAGTCACAAATTCTGACATCTTCATACTTGACTTGACGGCATCACAGAGTCAACTTCTGATAAGTCAAGTTCTTGCTGTTAAATGATGAAGAAGGAAAGCAGACTTAACTCCAGTGTGACTTAAAATAATAATAATACCACAGTGTTTTCAAAAAGGGGTGAAAAAGTGGTGTTATAATCTGTTGCCGATAACGAGACAGGATTTTTCAGGGCAAAACTGAGTGATCTTCATAGCTTTTGTTTGGCATGGTTAGGTTGAGAAAATAGAACAGAAAATAAAAGAAGTGAAATTTTCTACCTTAAATATGTCACATGTCTTCTACAGTCCAGGTGTGCTCAATTCATCAGAGCACAATACAACACAGGGGTTTGTGAATTTGGCCAATGCTTTTGTGGATTCATGCAAATTATCCATCAAGATTTAAGATTTGTTTTTTACTAAACAAATGAAATGTTTGCATTATTCATTAACAGTGAATTCAACTGGATCGATATTATTCCAAATGAAGGGTGCAATACCAACACATGCAGAACTGCAGTTTGAAAAACATAAAACCAATTAGAGAACCAAAGCACTGCATAAAGTTTGCCCCATTTTAAACAATTATAATGTTGATTTTGGTGGAGGTTTGAATAGGAGGGGTGTCTGGTCCATTTCACTTTGCTGAGAAAGCCATTGGGTCTGGCTGGCCTGGCTATATTAGTCCATTATCCTGAATAAGTCATGGCTGCCGTAGATTTTCAGTAAATGTTGTTAATTAATGCATACGCCAAGGGACTTCTGGGTTTATTCTCAGGGATAATATTTTTAAAGAACTTGAAGTTTTCTTGTAACTTCCACAGACCCTCTGGATGCAGCTGGCTTTGCTCCAGGCCCCTGAGACTTCTTCACTTCACTAAAACGACGGCTTCAAGCACCAGCCGGCTGCACCTGGTGAATCCTTTTTATAGCCACAATGTGACCATATACTGTACAGTTAACCCACAGTCAGATGAGCGCGGGAAGTGCTTTTCTCTGACACTGGACCGAAAGCTTTACCCAGAATCCTCTCTGTGCACTTTAGCGGACAGCGTGTGAATAAACACCATCTGAAAGGAGCACGGAGCCAACAGTGTCGTAGCGATATCTCACATCTTTTTTATTATCTATTAGTTCTCCAGCGCAAAAGAGAGGAAGTGGCGTTTTTCCGCTCATCTCTCGTTCGCCTTTTTCCACCTCCTCGTCTTGTCTTTCCACACCTCTCCGAGTCAGCTGTCCACCCTCACAACACTTCATTCCCAGCGCATCATCTGTCAGCTCAGTACATCCAGCCATCTTCTGCTACTTTCACTTATTGTCTGTCTTTACATAACATATTTACCCCATAATGTTCACTGCACCTGTGAACTTCTATATTCTCTCCTCTTCTTCTCCAGTCTATCAAAAATCTTCCGATCTTTCTCCTCCTCTGTCACCCGTTATCTTGTTAAAGCCAGTTCACACCTCCCTCTTCATCCTGTTCAGTTATAACAGCTTTTCATTTCTGGGTTATGACCCACATTTCAGCAGCTGGCGTTCCATCCTGGTTCACTTCTGGGACATACACCAGAATCTTAGTGATCAAAAGTGAGTGGGCGAGTATGGATTTGGGATATATACAAACCTCCATGACGCGAAGAATGAAAGCAAGCGAACAGAATGAAACTTTAAAGGAACTTAGTAGAAAGGATTTGTTGATATCTCTGACAGAACCTGAGTCTATACCTATTAATTTTCTTAAGAAAGGATATTCATTTACTTAGGATATGCAATAGTGTGCATATGCTAAAGGCACTTTATTTTAATGCAGAAGCTAGCAGTCAATGATATTCTGCAGGTATCAAAATGGGATGTAAACAGTGAAGTACAGACAGAGGGAAGATGGTGTTTAAATAAACCAAGGAGGCTGGTTGGTGCAGTGCAATGGGAAGAATATGAGATGTTATAACAGTCATTAAGATGTAAATGAGATGCTGAACAAAAATAATAAAATCATTGAAGTTTGTCTGCACAAGGTGAAAAAATCATTAACAGAAAAGGGAGGCAACATAAATTGTGACTTAATGTTTAATGGGGCAGAGATAATTGTTGTTTGACGCTGAAGTTGCGGCTAGGCGAACACTAAGCTAACGCAAAACTCTAAACTTCAGTTAGTGAAATGTATTAGTATTTTGTGAAGTGTTAATAAAAGATAAGCAGGAGAGTTCCCTATGTTGCTTTTGGGGGTGAGAGGAATCTGAGACAGGGACGGCAAAAAGAAAATTAGGGAGTGGAGAAGAAATAGAAGGTCAGCAAACAATTGATAAAAAACTTCACATACATTTCACATTCAAGATGAATAAAGTGCTCATATGGAGTACACAACATAGCAGCAACTAAGAGGAAATTGTGATTGGTTTAACTGATTGATTTAATGAACAAAAAGAGTGCATAAATGACCATCAACCCAGAATCCCTCAGCTCTTGTTCAGTTACCTCAGCTTATTTACCAACACACACAGCTGATAGATTTAAGAAATCATGAGAGTCTGCTGGATTTGACTTTATGAATTCAACGGTGCAACTCCATGAGACACCTCAAATAAATCTAGACCGTGTCATTTGTAAAATGACATACAGTACATTGTAAATCTTAGGAGACAATGCAAGCTGTATACAAGCTGTACCTGTGTGGAGGATGAAGAATTGAATGCTTTACTCTCTTTTGATAAAGCAGTGGAGTCAAAAGTTAGCCCATAAAGCAGACCTGAACTGATAGATAGGCTAACTCCAGCTGAGAGATGGCCTATTGAACCAAATCTACTCTCTACTGGAAGAAAATCTCTCTGCAGCTTTGCACAGAGGGGGATAAAACCCAACATGTGGTGGACCCTGTGTCCACTTTGTGCCTGTCTAAAGTTTATTGCTTCAAATGCCTCACTGTAATTATTGTGATTTGTGAACACGTGGTGATGAAGACCACAAGAGGGCAGTATTTGTACACAGATGCAGAACATAATGACTCAGTTTAACTGGGCACAGATTATAGATGTATTGTAGGCGGAGTAAAAAGATCATAAGTGATACCAAACATTATGTTGTTATTCGATACTGCTTCTGACTACACTGATACTTCAAAACGTATGACTACATAATATGAAAGTCATAAATGTGCTTGTTGGAACAAGTGACCCTTGTCAAAATCTCTTTAATTTTATGCTTAACATTTTTCCCAGTTCCCACACATCATCTAAATCCAGAATAAATGCACACTTTTAAAATCTTGACACACAATCTCAGCGTCACATATTTATTGTATTTCACATATGCTAATTAAAAACAGCATCATTGTTGAGTCTTAGAAGTAAAATCTAAATGAAAAGGAGTCCTAGATTTGTCACTGAGGTGTACAGTTGGTAGTACTTAGATTTTTAAATATGATTATTTGTCAAGTGTGGAAGATGTGTCCTTTTTATGAGTTTATGAAGTATTCGATGTTTAGTTTTTTGTGCATATGGTATCAGAGTTAAAGCTTTCACTCCAATTGGACAGATTGCTTTAACAATAACAACAAACTAGTCAGTTCAGTCACTGAATTTTGTGACATTTTTGTATTCATTTTAAAAATCTATCAAGAAGTTCCTCAGTTGTAGGGTTTTTTGTTTGTTTGTTTGTTTTTACCTAATTTACTGTAAGGTGTCATAAACCGTCTTACTGCACTTGCACTTTATATCCACAAGAGGGAGTCATTAATGCATCGTAAAAAGCCACCTCTATTTCAACAGCTGTGTCCCATTGTACACCTTTTACACCGTTTTTACACTGTATAAGCATAACCAGATTTTAAGAAGACTGCTCCTCAGTACACTGAGGAAATGAATTCAACCAAGTGAGATGTCAAGCCCAATGCCCTGCCATTGACTGCTGGACTCACCAGCTCAAGTGAGTCATGCAGACATTAGCGGTGATGGGGAAACGGAGAGAGACAAAGCACAAGAGACAAGGTAAACACAGACAGAGACAGATCAGGAGCCAATGACAGCAGTAAAGTAGGACAGACGACAAGAGCGAGACTAAAGTTAATGCACTGTATGTTGTGACAGTCTGTGGTGAGTCATATGTGCACAAACCCACCACAAAAACACAACAACACATCAGCAGAGAACAAAACTGTATATTTTCCTATACTTAAAAACCTAAGCTATGGAATTATCAGTTATAAACTGAGTGTACAGTATATATACTAAGTGGCTCCTTATGGCTTAGTAGTGAAAGCAACTTATAAAAGGCAAATTAACACTAATTAACACTTCAAAATCTTTATTTACTTTAACTCTTTTGAGGTCAGCTATAGCCTAATGCTTTTTTATTTGTGACTCAATATAGCAGTCACTTTTGGAATTTGCAATAGACCCATTGAGCTGTGCATAAGCCCACCGCATTACATTTTCAATGGACAAAGTATCATTAGCCACTGAAATATCCAAATTGTGTATAAACAAGATCGTTTTGACAACTGACAACCAAAAGTATACATTAGCATCTTGCTCGATATTTAGCTGATTTTTTTCCACAGTAACAATTAGCCCTATATCAGCTAAACGCTACATGCTAAAAGTCACTGAAATTATATGTTATGCTGGACAAGCTCAGTAGCATTGCCTGCCGTAAGTTGTCCATCAAAGATATCTTAAAGTTAACTTTGGTAACAGAAACCAACCACCGCCGTGTGCTGTTTGTGAGTGGGTAGAATACTTAGACATCTTCTAAATCCAGAATAAATGCACACTTTTCAAATCTTGACACACAATCTCAGCACCACATATTTATTGCATTTCACATATGCTAATTACAAACAGCATCATTGTTGAGTCTTAGAAGTAAAATCTAAATGAAAAGGAGTTCTAGATTTGTCACTGAGGTGTACAGTTGGTAGTACTTAGATACTTAGTCACTGAAATTATATGTTATGCTGGACAAGCTCAGTAGCCTTGCCTGCCATAATTTGTCCATCAAAGCTATTTTAAAGTTAACTTTGGTAACAGAAACCAACCACCGCCGTGTGCTGTTTGTGAGTGGGTAGAATACTTAGACACTTACTCATTGTAGGTGTCGAAGTATTCAGTGGCCTTGTTCAAAACCACAAACTCTAAGTCTGAACAGCTAACTGTACCTGTGTGTTGTGGTAACTAAATACGTAATTAGCTTAAGTTACAGTTAGCATGCTAAATCATACATTTCTGTGCAAATCTATCCTTCAGTTTTGTACGGTTGCATTTCACTCCTTCTTATCAACCATGTAGAAAACAAACAGTCATTTTGTTGTCTAAAAAAGATTTATTTACTGGTTTTAGTTTGCTCCCTTGTTAAAATAAATAGTGGAAAAAATAATAAATAGTATTTTTAGTAGTGAATAGTCATTGATTTGAGGTCATTTAGCCAGTCCTTGTTCATGAATGTATGAAGACATTTTTCCAGTCACCCAATAGCATTGTGGCTGTTTATAGTCCCGGGTTTATGACCCTTATCAGTCAGGGCTCTAAAGGTTGTGGCTTCCACTTAATTACAATGTGTCATTCCTCCAATAAACACACCCGAGTGTTTATGGCCTCTCTATTAATCAATTGTCACTGTGGTGATAGCTGTCTCCTCCACACATGCAAATCTAAACCTGTTGCACGGTAAAAACATGGTTTCTGTTTGCAACCACCAAACCACATCGAGGAGTTTAAAGCTCTGTCTCCTGACCTCATCTAAGTCATGATAAATGCAATACACTTTTTTTTAACAGACATTATATTAGGCCTGTTTTAAAACCAGAAATGCTGCTGACCTGCTTATATCGATTAATGTGTAATTTAGAGTACTGTGGGTCTGCTGGATTTATGTGGTCACACAACATTTGTGTGGGAAAAAGTTAAAAATTACAGTTAGGACTTTTGAATAAACACAGCTCATATAAAGGACATTAGGTGTATATGTGTCTCTTCGTTACAGATGTGTCCTTATCGGTAATTCCTTGGAATTAAGGAATTCTCGGTTGTGAAATGTATGAATCATATTAAGGTGAAGAAGGATGGGCAATAACTCGGAAGTATCCATGAGTGGCTCATTTTGAGTTCAGATGTTCGTGACACCAATGTTTTGATCAAATATATCTTACGAAAGAGAAGGAATGTTTTCAAAGGTGGACACATGTTGTTCATGTCCCAACTTGCAAAAGATCCCGTGATGAACCTGACCACAAGTATTCTTAAACTATTTTGATTAGGCTTTACATATTTTAGAGCTTAGTGGATCATTAGTGGAACATTAGTTTGTGGTATCAAGAGTGAATGTTTACACCTATTACCTTGGATCTACCGCTAGTGGCCACTGATAAACAATGTGCCATTTATAGGGCAAGATGTCACTGGAACAGTTAAGATTTTGGATGGCCTCTTAGTCTTAATCTTACAGTCCATTTTATACAGCTGGTCTTTGTTGACATTCATGCACACATTGTGAATACAAACAATATGCATAATCATAGATCCAGGGACATGGTCAAGGACACAAACAGACACTCAAGGATTTGACACTGTATGAATACAAACTCAGCAGAAAATAGCTCCTGGAGGCCGGAAACACTCTGCATCCTGAAGATAACATATTACACATACAGGAAACGTACACATAACAGGAAATGCTGCGGTGAAGAAGGATGCATACAAAAGGACAATAAAAGATGGATAAGAACAAAGCACATCACATATGCACGCTCATCTAGTCCTGTTTATCCTTTCTCTTAAATTCAGGTTTACAACAGCATCACTGTTCAGTTCTAAATATGCAGAGAAGGCTGAAATCCTTTCTTCCATCTTATATGTCAAGAAATGGTGACTTTTAACACAATGTAGCCCAAGGTTACACTTGCAACACACCTAAAACTGTTCTACTTCTGCTGATAATAGCTATTTTTTCTGCTAGGCTATCTAAATCAACAAACTTTTTATAACTTCAGATGGGTTTGTCATTGCCTTATTCTTGGCTAAGTGTATCCAGGTCAACCTTGGACCTTTTCAAACTCTGTCTCTTTCCAGCGCTTCCTTTATTGAGATTGTATATGAACTGAATTTGAACAAAACAAAACAACAACAAACAAAACAAAACCATTTTTCTCTGAGGGTAAATCTAAGATTTTAACAGCAATTTTTATCTGCTTTGTCAGGTAGAGGAGTCCATAGCATCTATGGTTAGCATGTTAGCCACATCTCAACAATAGAACACGGAGGCTACTTACTGTTAATGTTCCACCAACTAATCCAGGAAAAACTCTCATATTCCTGTAATCATGTACAATAGAACAACTTTATGTTTTTTTTTTCTTTCTGTTCTGCACATCAGACATTAACAGATTGGGCATAATAAAAAAATAACCTTTTCAGACCATAACCTAAGCACATTATAGAGGCACATTTTCCCAAATGAAGCTACATCCTTAGGTTAAATATAAAGGCTGTTTATGGGTAAAAAAAACAAGCGACAAAAGTCTATGGATAATTGTAAAGTTTGTTGTAATCATTGGTGTTTGTTAAAATGGGGACAATAGGGACATGGCCTGTTCAAAACTGGGACATATTAGTGTTTTTACAGATATTTGTTGGTACATGGTTTAGGGACTGTGACAATGGGACAGTCCTCATTAAATAGTGACACATGGTAAACCTAAATTAGTTTTCTAGTCAAATGCCACTTTATTGCATTCAGTGGAAGAAACTCTAGATTGGAACTAACCAACCAGACCAGGCCAGATTTTACACAGCTCAATAAATCTTTGTCCTGGCCAGCCAGACCCATTCACTTTATTTTAATTTGCATGGCATGACCTTTGTATTTTTAGCACGAGCACTGCCAAAATCCCTATGTCTGTCCTAAAGGATTTTGACAGCCAGGTTTTAATTTTTCCAGTGGCAATTGTGGGTGGAACATGTGTGTGACCTAAGTATACATAAAGTAGGCCTACTCCTGTTATTATAACCTGGATAACAAAAAAGTAATATGAACAAAGGAAATTAAAAGGATGAACGTGGATAACAAGTCTGACCTCTTGTCAGAGGGCAGAGGGAAGGGAACAACATTATATTCTGAACATCTGGGAACAAATGAAGAACAGTAGATCAGTAAGAGAAGAGTAACTGTTGCAAAATTGGGTCAAGTTGAAACCTAGTTCTTTTTATGTTTGTGGGTTATTATGTTATGGTATTTATTTGTTCTATGACAGCTTCACATCAGAATTGTTTTTGAAATGTTACTTGAGCTTCTAAGTCAGAAACTGTAAAACAAATTTGTAACTCTGCTAATGTTAGCTTATTCTGGTGGATACAATAAAACATATCACTTTTGACAACATTGTTTTCAGCACAGTTTTTTTCCAGGCTCCTCTCAGGACACAGTAGGTCTATATATGTGATCAAAAGATATACATCTGCCAAACAGTGAGGCCTTTACAGACGTCTCCTTCTTCAGTCTTCAGAAACTGAATCCCATTGTGACACAGATAATGGTGAGAACGCCTCAACTCCTGCTCAACGGCCACAGATCGACTTTTGACTGCAGTGGGAAACACACAGAATTGGACACTTGTGGTATCGGGTTACGCAGTGGAGAAAAAACGCTGCAGGTGTCCTCACTGCCACAGTTAGAACCTGTCAAACTGAGGCTAGCAGCTAAAAGGGCTAAGATTAGCTACAGGTTTGACAACAATTAGACTCCAGGTGTTTTCAGTTGTGTGCTTTGTTTCTTTAAATGTCATAAAACAGGTATGAAAAAACATAAGTTGTAGAACCAGTTAAAATGACATGGTACAGTAATAGCAAATTTGTTTAAGCTAATGTTAGCCTACAGCATTACAACTTGATGTTTAGTAAGTGAATAGGTAATTGCTATGGTTCATGATAAAATTTAGTGTTGTTGACATAAGTTGGATTTACTGTATTGGTTTATTTAATTGTATGATAGCCTAAAAAGGAGTTAGCTTGGATTAGCTTCGAAACAATTAGCATCTGTTAGACAATGAGAACAAAGATAATGCTAATGTTGTACAGTAGTTTGGTAAGGCATCTAGACTGTTTTTAACCCTTGGGGGTCCCCTTGTTTTGTGCTTCACTTGAGTTCCTTGAACACACAAAAAAGCTCTTTGAAATATTATGTGTCAACATATTTTTTTTCAAAAATGTTTTTAAGAATACTATTATTAGTCCTCACCATACATAACACGTTTTGAATTTTTAAGCCCTTAAATGCTAGTTTTAGCTTTTCAAAAAGTTGATTTTTTTTTCTATTCCATATATGCAAGTTGTTTTGTTTTTTGGGGGGAGGGTATTATCCAAGCCAGGGAGTGTTAAAATTTTGTTAATATATATTAATAATAAAACAATTTTGATAAATGTTTATTTTTCGGGCAAAGTTGTTTGTAAATAAATTGCTCCACCTGGGTCACTAGGACACACACAAAAAAGGTAATGAAAAAAAAATAAATAAATTTGAATGTGAGTTAATGGCACAAAAAAATGCAGACGAGACATAGCTGGCACTATGTAGTTTAAAAGGCATATGAAAGTTGAAGAAAAAAAATTATAATAAAATTCAAATACACAGCCCAGCCAATATTTATGCTTTATGCATTAACACAGCCAAAGTTACGCAAAAATAAATTTTAAACATAAAAAATGTCAAGGGACCCAGGAGGGTTAAAGATGCTTTCATTTCTTGTGAGCAGAGGATGGTTTAACATTACTGTTTGAGTATTCCTATTAGTGTATGAGCGAAGCTATCTTAGATGTGATAAGTGCTGTAGTAAATGATACTAGTTGTCAAGAGAGAGGGGTGATGTTACATAGTGGAAAAGTTGGTGAGCCAGACAGCTTTTATTTCGGAAAAAGGGTTATTCTCTGTATCAGGGAAAATAATATTGACACTATTGTTTTAAGGTCAGTGGTGGTGCAGTCCTGCGTTGAGTGGCTACTGTTGTAAGGTGTGATGTTACCATTTTTAAACTGGTCATTTAGGGCTGATTGTGGAGAGTACAGGCCACACACAAAAGGCCATTCAGCTGTGTGGATGCTAAAAAAATGACTGCTTCTCTTTAGCTGATTGTCACAGTAGATAGTGACAGTGGTCAAGTCTGAAACATGACCGGGAGGCTTGTGTTACCTCATCTGCCCTACAAACCGCCTACAGGCATACGCTATGGTCTGCCAGGTTGGTTCTCGTGTTGTGTCCCCTATAGCTCCAGTAGGTCCATTGAAACGCATACTGTAAAGAAAACATAATTCATTATATTATAAGAAAATATTAGGTAAGAAATGGGGCTGGTAACATTTGCTCACCATGCAAGGGCAAAAAAAAAACCTTTTTTTAGTCCATGAATTTACATTAGTGTGTTGATATAGATAAAGTATGTGGAGAGGCTCTTTTTAATATTACAATAGCATGATCTACTCCTTTCTTGAAGACAACTTTGCTGTTTGACTGGTTCATTCTTTCTACATCCTTTGTATCCTTGTGAATGTCAGGTTTCTTGCCAAGGAGGCTTGTGCTCTGTAGACCTAGCAGTTGTTCTTATGTGAAAACAGTATTGTAACCGTTGCATTTTTCCATATGTCTTCACTCAGGCAAAGAAATTAACAGATGCCAGCTTCATGAGCGAGAAATGGAATCTTGGAAGAGTCTTCAGCTAGCAGGTGAAAAATAAGAAACAACAAAAGCAAATGTAGAGAAATCTGCAGCCAGTCGCCAGCCAAACAAGCACCAATCTATTATTTTATTAAAAGTTGATGAAAATAAATAATGAGATCAGTCAGTTAACAAACTTGAAAAACATCTAACCAGACCTTTACAGCGGAACACATTACCATAGTTATCTAATTACACAATTACAGGAAGATAATAAATGACACTGAATAAATATTAGCATTGCCTGTTCCGGTCTTTTGCTTCCTATTGTGCCTGATATTTACTTAGGACAAAAAGATGTCGACTGTAACAATTGAGTGACGCAACACAGAGAGATACTCCTAAACTTTCCAAGCTGTGGTCTATTTAAAGCTACATTTTACATTTCTTTGCTCAGAGTTGCACTAAATCCACTGCCAGTGTCACACCTATTTCTGACAAAAGAAAGTCTGGGCTTTGAAATGGAATGAAGCTTGTCTCATTCTACTTTAATGACACCATCAATGATGTTTCCAGCAGGCCCAGACTGTGAAAAAAAAGCCCAATAAACACAAAAAACAAGCTTGTAAGGGTCCAAAGCTGTTTCTGTGACAACCCTCTAACTATGGCTACACATCAAACAGAAGAGCTAAAGGGAACCCAGTAACCAGTCGTCACAGTTAGTTTACATTTTAAGAGATTCCATAGGACACAATGAGGGTAATGTTTTGCAAAGGTTAAACTAGTGCTGGTGAAGTTGAGTTTTACTTTGCTTTGACTGGATTATATAGACTAATGACTTTAAAAATAGGGACTAACAGCTTTCTCAGGCATCAGGTGGAGCATACTGACCTAACCTACAGTGAAAAATTGGCAGTCATCGTCCTATATAGCTTATACAAGAAGATCACAATTTCTGTAAATATTCAACACTTTAACAACTTCCTGCTAAACACATTGGCTTTGAAAAATGTATTTAAATTAAGTATAGCCTACATGTTTAAACGATGAAAATATGTCGAAAAAAGTCCACTGAAATCAATGCGCTTTCCCAAATGTTTACACTTCTTCTGACAAATGGACCCTGGTAAATATTTAACACATGTAAACATAGCGTCTTGTGTCTACTTTGCCATAAATAGTTTTTTTTCCCCAAAATTATATTTTCAGTTAGTGATCTCATTGTCTGGTCCAGTTTAGGAAGCATTTGTTTCTTGGACTCTTCATTGTTCAGATGTCTACACCTGGGAATATTCATTCAACCACATTGTTCGCTTTGTGACTGGTGACCCTTAGCATGGGCAGGATTTCCTGACAGGAAAACAAGAGGCTCAGAGGGAGAAGGTGACGCTCAAAGGGCTGAACCCCAGGTCTCAACCCGGCCAACTCCTCTGACCCGCTGGAAACGACCCGCTGCTCATATATATTTAGTACTGACATAATCTAACCCTGTATCACAACAAATGAACTCTCAGAGCTTCATTTGAATTATGTTTACTTTGCAAACTTTTTTCATGAATACGAATGCAAAACTTGAGCCCAATTCCTCTGAAGACCTTTTGTTGAAGTGAGGCCAGCTCTTTTGTCAGGTACACACACATGCCATGCACGAAACTGCTTTGAAGTCAGCTCATGGGAAATGTTCTTTGATACATTCACTTGGTAAATGCATGAAAAACATCAACAAAAAACGACCACTTTGTCTAAAAAGTTTTTCACTTTTGTTTTTTATTAAATCCTCAATTCATCCTAAAAGTTAGGACAAACTTGAACATAGATATTATTCTTTACATTCACATTCTGAACCGAATAACATAATGTCATAAAAATAAAACATAGAGTTGGAAAAGGTTTCTTCAACAAATAACCCACATTTATGACAGTCCATACAGTATGTAATGTACAATATGCACTATATACAGTACATTTGTCTTTTAATGACAAAATACTACCAAAGCAATAACAAACCAACAAAAACAAATCCAAATGGTACACTATAATGATAATGCTGTGTGCTTATTGCTTAGGTTGCAGTTTTTGTTCTCCTTAAAGATTAGGAGAAACATTTTGGAGAGATCTAGTGCTGTTACTGCTGAGTAGTGAAAGCTGCTGCAGACTGAAATCCCACAGTAATCACCACATGCATATACTACATGTCATGTGCAGCTCTGTATAAAATATATACACATCAAACTGTAAAACTATCACCACAGTAAAACTGTACACTGTCAAAACAACCCTTTATTTGCAACTGAATGGAAATCTGTCATTTCCCAGTTTCGTACAAGCTTTACCAGTATCACCACAAGTGTCACTCGAATAGCTTGGCCTTTTTACATTTACGACTCTTTACTAAGAGTTGTATTGTGATTCAGCACCAGGAATGATGTCACATAGATGTATCCAGTATTTACAAGGTGCTCTGTTCCCTGTGTGTACCTTAAAAAGCAAATATGCTTTTGAATATAATCCTTAAGGCAGAATAAACAAGGCACATGGTATTTTCCACCTTTAAAGAACTGTTAAATAACTACATCATAAAGGAAGTAGAGCAGGTGAATCCTGATTGGAGTGTAATAAAATCCTGTTGTCTGACCAAAGGCATTCAAAAGTGAATTATATTCAAGTTCAGTGTGATTCTTTATGATTATTAAAATTCGTGTAAGTTTGGAATTTTGTAAGTACTAGTTACAGCTCTACTACAAAAATCCTCAACACTTTAAGATAAGACATAAATCATTTGTGTTAAATGATACATTAAATGGACACTTTTAGCCACATTTGTATAATGATGTTGTCAAAAGTATGAAAGGTAGAATGCATTCATTCAGTACAGCTGATCCTCATTCAGATTTGTACAGGGCTGGGTCCTACTCCACCTCACTCACATTGTAAGACAATCCATGATAATACCTTTGCTACAGACAGTTACAGACGAAGACCATTCACCACGCATACTCCTATAACTCAAGTTATAGTCAACTCTTCACATAGTGCATGTTTTTGACTATTGGAAATGCCCTGGGTAATATGAACAAAACTGCAATTACACGTTTTGTCTTGATTTGACATCGTAAACAATATCTTTTGCAATATTATATAACACAGTTTGTGCTGAAAATCAGCTCAATGACATAACCTGTGATATTTTTACGAATAAGCAAGTGCATGAATTTATAATTAAAGGAAACAGTTACACACAGAGATAAATTGGGCAATGTTTAAGCAGGAATGTAAAATCATATTCTGTAAACTTAACAGCCCAACTGTAAAGGTTTGTCTGCACATGCTTCAAGAGAAACTGTAAAAGTAGTGAGTCAAGATGGTTGCCGTGGAATGACGTTTATCAGAAGACAGCCACCATTTACGTCCTCACAGAAAACTAAGAAACTAAAGCCAGTGTGTGATGGCTTTGTCAGTTGGAGCTCTTGAGCTCAAAGCGGCTGTACACATTCCTGGACTTCATCTTGTTGTACTGGTTAACCAGGTCCAGTTTGCTGTGGCCCAGAGTCATGCGTTTCTGATCCTGCCGGTTCATTAGGAGTCCTGGAGAGGGCGGGGGAGGGGGGCTCTGCTGGGACTCGGGCTCCGTCTGGGAAAGGTCAGGTCCTCCCCAGGGCGAGGGGTTGAGGGGGGAAGGTGACCTGCGGTAATTATAGTTGTCTTTGTCTTTATTGGAGGGGGGCAGGAAGAGGTCCGACAGCTTGTTGAGGAACTGGTTGGATGGACTCCTCTGCTTTGAGTTGAGTTTGGTGTCAGTGATGGTGGAGGGGGTCGTGGGCTTCTGGGTCAGGTTAGAGCTGGGGTTGTTGGGAACATATCCACTGTTGTGAAACAAATTCGGCTTGTGCTCGTACAAACCCAGGGCCTGGAACTTTGAGGATGTTCCGCTGATATTCGACCGCATCATGTCCACTGCACTGGGCTTATTCCACTCGATGCCAATTGGCTGATAGGTCGGCGATGGCCGTTCAGGAACGAGACTCGGACTGTGATTGGCTCCACCATTGACACGGGACACTGGTGTAATGGGGTTCTGATTGGTTGGGGTTTGTCCACCTCTCCTTTCAGGGCTCAGGTGGGAGTTGTTGTTAGGCTCCTTTTTCTCGTGACTTTGGGTGACTTTGTAGATGTTGTTGGTGGTCATCCCCGGCGCTGCCTTTACACTGGACACACTGTTACTGGACTGGCTGCTGGAGTTCTCTGAGTAACCCCTGTCCCTTTGCCGGCTGCAGACAGAGATAGTAAAGTCAAGTGTATGTATTAAACAGCCCTAGACGGGTAAAAACTGTCAGTTAGGCACCTCACACTGATCGATAGGCCTCGAGAGTTTAACAACATTCAGCTGGCAAACATACTATTATGGCCTGGTTGCACCAACAAAGTTTAAATTTTAACCAGTTCAAATCATGGTTTAACTTAACATGGTTACATTTGGTTGTTTATTTTTAACTAGGTTTAAATATTAAACCTACTGAAAAATAAACAACCAAATTTCCCCCTTCATCCAAAGATTAGACTTATGTAACATTGCACTGAAATTCTAAACCACATTTTAAACTGTGATCTAGGTTTAATCTTAAATCGACCCTGGAGGAGATTTCACTTTTAAATAGCCTGCTTTTTGAGACTATACTGCATGTTATCATAGTTTTAAAATGCAACTGAATGTGTCTACAGTGATTCACACCTTTAAACAGAAGGATTGTATCAGGTTCCAAACAGCAGATAGAGAAATGCAGCTCCACTGCTGTTGTGACTGTGAGGGATGTGACTCAGGTAAAGTAACAAACCTTAGCTTTCAACTGAGCAATCACAAATTGATGGCCATTTGAGACACAACTATCTCTTTCCTCTTTGAGCTTTACTGATACCTCATAAAAGCAGGCCCTTCCATATTAGTTCATCGAAATGTCTGTGACACAATCAAGGCGTAGTTCAATGCTTAGGTGATTAATAATCAAGTATTCATTTCCTTAATTTTATACGAAGCTTACCTGTCAGAGAGTAAGTCCAGACCCATGACAGGCCCCAGCCCCATGTTGAGGCCCATGCCCGGTAACATGGCCTGGTACTGTGGGTAGTAGGGCATGCCTTCCTCCTCTGGGTTGTAGAAGCAGTCGATGACCTGCGAGTCGGCGTACAGGCAGCGGAACTCCCGGTCAAAGCTGTCGGTAATGCGACCCGAGAAATGCATCACCATGTTGCTGTGCACCTGAGCCGACAGCCAAGTGAAGCTGGAAAAGAGCACAAAGAAAGGACACAATGTTAGAATGAGATCTGATAATGGATGTGTAGTAATATCCTAACAGCCACATGTGCTAAGAAAGCATTTTAAAATATACTAATGTGTTGATTATTCTGTTAATTTCACACAGCCCTCCCACAGTGAGTGTTAAAACAGTGAATCATCAACAAACGTAGGCAACAATTGGACATAACCTTTTACTATTATATATCCATTAAATCATTCAGCAACTGGTGAAAATTAAAGACTTACAGAGAACATTATAAAACCAAAAATGGTGACTCAGCAGTAAATGATCCCCCTGATAATAAGAAACATCAGTGTAACAACCTAATGAGTCGAGGTGATGACTCAGCACCTTGTCAACAGGTGTATGAGCGCTGGAAGCAGGAATGTGAAGGATGTAATGGTTTACATAGTGACTGAAGTACGCCCAATCACAAAACAAATGACTAAAATAACACGTCATCTAAAAAACTAGCACAGCAGCACATTCAAATACAGCCGTTCCTTATCATTTATTATTGACAGTAACACATTATGAGTGATTATGTCATGACTAAAGTTTTGTAGGTCTCTCTTTCTGCTCCAAAGCACACCTGAGACGTTTGGGCCACGACTGCAACAGACAACTAAAAGTGTTCCAGGAAAGATCTGACTCAAAGATGTTCTGGAAGTTGTGAGGTGTAAGCTCATAATGAATCAGACTTGTATGTCCAGCTGTCCAGGTTAACACTGACAGATAAATACCTGGAACCCCACACTCTTAGCCCATGATGTGTAATAACGTATGAGATAATATTTTATTTTCTTAAAGTTGAGGTTGCTCTAAATAAGTTCCAGTAGCTTATTAATTTGTGTCTCTCATCCAATAACATTTTTATTGAGCACACCATTTGCTAAATCCAGAACATACACTGAATGCACATTCACAGTACACGTGAGAGTCAAGAATGCAACAGGCTCCACAACACCTGACTTCTTGCCCAGAACCACCAAAGCACACAACTGTGACCAGAGGTGAGAAAAACACAATAGTAAAATCCTCCATGATGTCGTTTTGTGACGAGGCATGACCCCAAGGAGCAGTTGAAAAAAGATTTTCCAACAGAGAGAGGACAATTCAAGTAAGTAGTAGTAAGAAATCAAGTTTTTCAAAACATTAAAAGACTTGAAACAATTGGTGCAAGGTTGAAGGAACTATTCCTCAAACACATTTTTCTATAAAGATAAATGGAGCCTGATTGAGGCTTATATAATGTCAAAAAACCCACTAGTTTCTAAAAGCCATTGGAAGCATTTGCACAAACTTGTCCCAGTAATGTCAGCACCTCCACAGCAGCTGACAAGAACATTCTTCCTTTCCACTCAGGCAGACACTCCTCACATAAACACATTCTCTTGCAATTACAGTAAAGAAGATTATAATCATCCTCAGAGGTTTTCAAAACAAATTCTAAATCATTTAAAGCCATTTAAGTATTTTATAAATGTAGATAAGACATGTAGATACAGTAAGAGCCTTGTGTGGCAGCGGTGAAACTCCATCGAAACTGGCGGAGCAGCTTTTAATGTGGTAAATCACTCACTGCTCTTTCAGGTTTGACACAAGCATCCTTATATACCGTCTTCTTACGGAGTGATAATAAGAGTCATAATCATTTTGGAGTGCTGGAGAGTTCCGACAAATCACTTTAATTTGTCATTCGGATTACATAATATTGCCATTCTTAAGAAATCAGATAAGCCACAGTATAATAATTTTAATTTGGGAGCAATATATCATTCATTGGCTCACGGACCTGTTTTCAGACGTAAATTGGTCCTTATATAAATGACGAAACCCCATCAAAGAGAAGTACACATTCCCGTTTTGGGAGTCTTGTTTTCGGCCAGTGGACACTCCTTGATGATAATATAGGGTATAAAGTTGGCGTATGCAGTGAAGCAGAGTGAAGTAGCGAGGAGAAGTGATCAAATATTTGGTGTGCCTGAACCATTTGGCACCGCTCCAAAACCTCACCCTTCATTCCACCGTCAGCATAAAGACCTGAAGCCTGTCAGCCCGACCCTACCCAGTGATTGCCACACACCTCAAACCGCTCCGCAGCTGCATCTGGAAATAACAACGCTGCCTCTGAACAAACAAAACTGTTACCTGCTTCGATCTTTTGACTTGACCCTGAATATATGTTTTAGATCAGTATGATTGCAATGCATTTTAGTATGATTACAGCGCGTACTATAGAGCAACAGACACACAACAGGATGGATGCTATACTGAACCACCCCCTGCTTTGGGATTTTGAGCAACAGAGATCTGTATAATGTTTGGAGAGTACTCCAGGCTTTTCTTCTTCATAATTGCTATCCAATCTCCAAAATCCAGCTTCATGGTTTCAAGTTTTATTTTCACTCATGCATCTGACCCTTTACAGTTGAGAAATGTAATGAAGACAATACATATAGGCATAAAGTCTAACAAGATTGTGTTTACCTGAGCTTCAATGGAACCATTTTGTTCAAGTGCATATAAGTGTCAATTTTTGTGGCTTTTTGAAGAAGAGTGAATTTTCCTTTTTTGAAATGGTAAACCAGTCATACTTTGGAAGTTTAAATTGGTACAAAGCTTTGAAAAGCTCATTTGTTCACACAAGTCAAGGCAACAGCAGGCTTCAGACGTGTTTAATATTAGCTGTCGGTTTCTTCTGTCATAGCAATGAATTAAATGACATACTCATGGATATGTGTGCTGTGTGCATGTAAACACCATACAGGGAATGTGATCGAAAGCAGAATTACAGTGTAGTGTAATGTAATGTGTAGTGTTACTGTGCAAACAATGGGCATAATTGGTTACTGTGAATTTAAATTATAGGTTTTCCTTATTAATGACTGTTGACTGTTCACATCCAGGCTAAGGGAGTAACAGTTTACATGTGATTGGATTAGATAATAAGGATTCAAAAACAAAGTACAACACAGAAAAGGTTATTTCACATACATTATTGTAGCTTTGTAAAATGTCACTTCATCAAATCTAAAAACTCCATTTCGTCATCTTCACCGACCATCGCTAACGTAGATGACATAATATTCACACAAACAAAACAAAGCAACAATGTTACGTCAGTTTCTGCTTCACTTTGGACTCGATTGTTACCCTTTGCACCTTATATGAGCTGGGTCTGGTCTTATCTCTGCCCAAAGTCATTCAGTGTGTGACAATCAGTGAATGTAATGATGCATCTGGCCATCTTTATGATGCACTTGTAACATGGTGGTGCGCTTCAAAACAGGATTGACCGGGGTTTAAACTAATCAGCAGTTAGAAGCAAAGAGTGAGACAGAGATGTGACAAAGAAACGAGTTATTATAAACACTCCTTCCTTGTGACACGAGCTTGTTAAAATCCCCCGAGTTTTGCAGCCCTGTTTGGCTAGCAACTTCACTGGTACATTACTCTCACACTCACAAGAAAAGAAAAACACAACTCCCCCTGGGACCAAAGAACTAACTGAAAAACAAAATGGAGCCAAGCCTCAGCCGATTATAAGTGTTTGATTTGGCACTAAAACAGTTCTTTCATAAAAGTTTTCTAACCACAGCTCAAACTAGATTGTAGTAACACCTTTGCAAAGTAGTCTGCTGTTGTTGCGATATTTTATTCTCAATTAGCAGCTTAGTTTGTTGCGGTAAAACAGAGATTTTTCAGGTATTCTCATAACAGCTTCAGATTCCACCAGAAGCTGTGCAGTCGCTGCGGTGCACAACAAAGTCTTTGTTACACTCAGGCATTTGCAAAGCAGTAATGGCCTCTGAGCTCGGCAGCTCCTGCGGCTTTCAGCTCTAAGCCACTGCTTGTCATTCTGCAGAAGGACTGATGCAAAGTAAATGTCAAAGTCAAAGCAGTTAATGGGAATGTTGCTCAACATGTAGCTCTGCACCTTTGCATTTGTGGTGGTGACAATGTTTGCACGTTGATTTATTCTTTTTTCAAGTGTATCAAATGATTGCATCAAAGGTGGTTTAATGAAATTGAAAAATTTACTTTTGCTCGATGATTTTTTCTCTGAAATCCTGTCAACATCTGTTTCCACTTTAACTTCAACAGTATGCATCTCGTGGCTCTCGGGTTGGTGGCTTTATGAATTTAATTGCTCCCTACACCGCATGAAGCACAGTCAGCACTGGTGACAAAGTGTGTACAAAGCCTAAATTTTGTAAGATTTAAAGCAAGTCTCTTGAATTTTTCAGGTAGAAGCTGAGGGAGGGGTTGTTACTTCCCAGTCTGCATCAACTCTGCTATGTAACTTGTGAAGTCAGTGGTGAGAGCACTACACGCCACCCAGCTGTAACTTCATCAGATAAAAGGGTTGACACTATATAAGTAACACTATCTGCAGTCAGGACCTAGAGAAAATTCATTATTATTCTATTACAACTAAGTAAAGCAAGGTATTGATGTAACTGGAGCCAAAAGCAATTTTAACAAGTTTAATGTCAAAACTGCTTGAACCCATACTATAGCTTTCCATAGAGCTCCAAAGACAAATTATGAACTGCTTTACTAGTGCTGTCTACAACGTGGCTCAATATCTGTAACCTGATGCATATGTTAAACTTAATATAATAAAAGAATCAGCAAATTGGTCAATTAATTATATTAATTGGTTTCAGCCCTACTATTTGCGCATTTATATTGTTATGTTAGGTGTAACAACACCACTTGGACAAACAACATTTAATACATACTTTTTCAATTACAATCCTTTATGTGATAATAATATTGGTTACTTTGCTAAAGACACTGAGCAAATAAAACAAGAGTAAAGTATCAAGCTTGGCTTTGGTCAAAAGGTGGTTCATAAAAAGGATCAGACAAAACCATTTATAGCTAGATTATAACAAACTCAGTGTTGTTTGGCAATTGGACAAGCATGTTATACTTTTTAGACTTTTGAATAGTTTCAGAAACCCCCATTTCTGTTTTTGCAATTCTTCAGTAGTTTCTCTGAGATGTTATATTATATGGAAACAACTACAGAGGACTTTCCTCAACCTCAGACCTCAAAACAGGTCAGTATCAGAACATCCCATTTCACTCAGACTTGGATCTTGTATTTCCAACAACACTCGATAGACTCTGACAAACTGGTTGTTTGTTTCAGACTCAACACAACAAACTAACGACTTTTGGTAAGAAGTCCTTTGTTTTCCCTTTACTGATATACTACCGCTCTATGTACTGCGGCCTGTTGTCCAAGCAACACTGCATAAATTGACTTCGATGTGGTAATGTGCATTCTCTGCCAGGAGATTGGGGTAACAAGTTTTTTGCCTGGACTCCAGCACAAGTGTCACACACCAGTTCTGTTACAAGCATGAAGCATCAGAAGTGACAAAATCTGTGCAATCAGTTTCAAAGGAATTTGAAATAAGGACAGGGACATTCTGAAGTGTTTGCAGTTCTATTAACTGTATTTGCAGATTGTTAATGAACAATCGTTAAAGTACAAACCCATCAGTGTTATCAGACAAAAATAACTAAGGAACAAATGTGAGGTGTGGCTGACGTAATAAAAGTGCAGACTGGAGCTGTGTACACACTGTTCCTGTAGCTACATGACTGTAACAGTACAGATGTGTTTTCTTTAGGCTTGTTTTTTTATACCTGTGTGACCCTGCGATGACCTCTTCACAGTCAATGATCATAAACTTCTCCAGGACCTGACCAGTGAACTTTTTGCCACTTTTGGTGCAGTATGTGTCCCCACACACAGTACGGATCCGCATGTGCTGTAAAAAAACCACAAAAAACAACAAACATTCAAGTTAGACAAAAGCGCACACAGAATTATATAAAGAAAAAGAGTAATGGAGACGGCCACTGTTGCATTACAATACTGCAGTGTGGTTATCAGAAATATTATGTTGAAATGTAAAGTGAAAAACAAACACTAACAGCTGATGAAATCAATGGTATGCCATTGCTGACAGACAAAAATAAGTGTGTCCAAGAAAAATATTTGATTTCCTTGAAGTCTTTGTAGTCATTCTTAATCATATGTGATAAAAGGTTACAGTTCAGGAAGTAGGAAAAAATTATCCAAAGCTAGTCAGTAAACACTAGTCAGTAAAAACACCTCAGTATTGTAATTATGAGACAATAAAACCATTCAATTGTTCCATAGTAGTAATTAACACATACGTAACATTATACTGACTATACTGCCTCCATTGCTAGTCAAGACAATATCTGATCCATTTTCTATACTGTCTATTATGTTTTATATATTATGTGTATGTGTGGATACAGAACTAAATCTGAAAATGAAAAGCTAGCTAAAAACAACTAGAATGTAACAAAACAGAGCCTGACAACCATTGAAATAATGTTTCTTGACATCTAACAAAGAAGCCAAAGTGCACCTAGTTCAACAGATCCTACTCTTAGCAGCGCTCTGTGACAGGGCACAGTACTATCTCGTGAGAACACAGATCTTGCACCAACTTGTCACACCTAGAAATTTAGAAAAAAAATACTTAAAATATAAGATTTTTGGAGAAAACAGTTAACAGTTTCAGTTGAGTTTGCAGCCCCATTGACCTCCTGTAGTCATTTAGTGGAAGAATACATCATAAAAAGTGACATAGTGTTGTGTTGACAAGTTTGAAACATGACAAAAATAGATTGCATCGTATATAGACTCTCAGAAAACGAACGACTCAAAGTAATGTTGCAATAACAAAGTCAAATGCTTTCTATTACCCCACCTCAGAAAGGTATGATCAGCACCATAATCCTCAAGCACGTTCACAAAGAAACTACTTCACTCTGCTTTTATGAAAGTAAAAAAAAAAAAAAGCAAACCCCTAATTTCGACCTGCCAAGGCATGAGCTCAATCTGCTAAACAAGACCCTACTGTTTCCATTTGGACAGACAGTTGGAAGGTTTTGCTACACGTTACGCAATCATCTCCATAACTTTTTCCTGACACTAAAGTTTAAGTTTTAGAGGTTGCACAAGACTCTTTTATGTAATGCTGCCTGACACTTGACTGTAAATGTCAGTATAGTCACAGTGTGTTCCCCACTTACATTCAGGTGTGAGTTCTGTATGTCCAGCGCCGAGCACATATCTGTGAAGGAGCTGAGGTTCTTCTCGTCCAGCAGGATGTACACGGGGATTTTGCGCTTGTTGGACGCCTCCATGAGGTCGCACAGCAGGTCCACGTCTGTGAACACGTCCATTACCAGCGCTATCACCTGCAGACAGACAAGACAGACATTAGTGCAAACCCTGCAATGGATATTTTCTTTAAAGCTGGCTTTCATGAAACAAAACTGGTCAATTTAATATAGCAGATGCACAGTAAACAATACTTAACAATACAAACTATATGTTCCATGGCACCAGCACACAAGTTGTCATTATTCATTATTGTCAGCTATCCAACACAAATAACATCATGTCACATATTCAATATAACAGCTAGAACTGGACAGTCTTTTAAAATCTACAATATAAATTTAATCTGAACATTACAACCTGTAACTGCTGATATTTTGTCATTGGTGGTCATGTGGTACCACAAAATAAAACATATTTATATTCACTGGTTGTATTTTAAATCATTATTTATGGGAAATGTATTTTATTTTGTTTACATTTTGTGAAGCACCTTGGTGCAAAACCTATTTATATAAATTCAATAAACTTGATATTTGAAACATTTTTTCTGATACACTGTCCACGATAATGATAAATCATGATACGATTCCTCAGACAATAATTCACAATTGTGAAAATGGATTTTGTGCATTCATTCTTTCCACTGTGGTGTCATTTAATGTGTCTAAAGTTATCCCCATGTCAGTCACATGCCTTTAGTTTTTGCTTAGGCCCTTTAATACCCATAACTACCACAAGTCTATATCCAAAACAGCGCTTTTCCAGCAGAAAATAGCTATTTAACCCATATCATGATATCTGTATCACAATAATGTATCACAAGAGGAAAATGATCTAATAACGATACATACAGTACAATATATTATCCCAGCTCTAGTTATGATTATTTCTGAAACTTAAGTTCCTCCGCAAACCAGGTGTTGATAACACAAGGAAGTATAAATGCTTCACTAAAAAAAAAACAAAAAAACATTCAGTCGAGCTGTAAAGAACAGTTGGTCTGTGTGGAATATAAAAGTCAAACACAACATAAACTATTTACTGTCACCTATCTCTATCACCTAGAGATGACTTACATACATTTAAGCCTTTACCTGATATTTACATTGATAGATTACTTGCAAATACAGGCGATATGCAACAACTATGCTGATATAGCGATAACAAGACTTTTGCGATGTTGTGCAGCTGTATATACTTGTCTTATAAGAGTTATTGCCCTGTAAACGGCTTCTACACACTTGTATGTGCAAGTAATTAACTTATGTTTTTAAATATCTACTAAATGTAAATGTACTACCAATTTAAAATATGTTTTCTCAAGTCACGCCGTGGCTGATATCGTGACAAGGTCGAGCTGTTATGATTCAAACTGGTAAAATCCATAAAGTGCACACTACAAGATCGGCTGCACATAGACCAACGGACACAGACAGGTCGAGACACGCTCAGGTTCACAGCTACAAGAACATTCGTTTAAGTGAATAAAGCAGGAGTGTTCCTTCTGCTGAGAATTCTCTTCACAGTTGTTTTAGTAAATGTTGATTTTGAATCTGAGCTCATTGGATCCGAAAAGTGCTGACTCTGCACAAACACGAGATAAAGAGGTCACTGAAAGTCTTGTGTCAAACTGAGCATGGCTTTTGTCAACGACTGACCAAGTGCAGATGGGTTTGCTTTTTATGTCTCAAAGGTACGAGACCACAGAGTGACTTATTCATACATGAGAAAAGGAAGTGTCTGTGAAGAGGTGACTCATACGACGTGTACTAGAGGCTCTGCCAATTTACCAACTGTCTTCTTATTTAACAAGATCAGCTTAAATCACGTAAGATGACTTCAAATTGGAGAAAATGATCTGTGTCTGTTTAAGTGTAATCATTTAGTTTTCACAGCGTCTCTAGTGTCAACTTTAAAAGTGAAGCGTTCAGGCTGTGTGTCCTGAATGAGTGGGCCGGCCTTGAGCTGAGTGCAGATAAGAGCTGATCAAACATGACTCCGGCAGACGACTGGGACCTGACCAATTTGTTTGTAAGCAAACCAAGAGGAAACCACTCGAGACTGACACTACTTCACTGCCTCAGGTCAGTGGAAAACAAAGAAGAAGACAAGAGATAATGATTACCAACAATAAATATATGTCCCATAAAACCTGAACATTTCCTTTCACTTGGGATGTATGTGTTACACTGCACATACATATATGGAATTTCTTTGTGGAAACCCAAACACCACATTCATCATCACCTGAATTCTGAAGACTTTATAAGTTATTTTACTCATTACATATTATATTGTATAGCCTACAGATTGTGTAAACATTACATATAGACAAACTCAAATTCAAATTCTGCTCAGGTTCTCAGTAACACATTGTGTGTGTGACATGTTTCTCTTAAAGGATTTTACTGTGACCACATTAGTTAGAAATAAGTGTGAGTATTATTGCCACATGGGGTGATCTGTTTGGGTTGAGTAAAAGCAGGTTTAAGGGTTAATCTGCATTCTGTCACTACTTTATTAACTGGCTACAGTTAATCTGAGTCTCTGGTGCTATTTTTAGTGCACAGTCTGTTCAGTAACAGTCTGTCACTTCTTCTAACCTGTTGTCTGGACTCAAGTGTGAGATGAACACAGACATGTCTTATTTCCAGAGGTGTACAGTGATAGTGTAACTGATCTGAGAGTGAACTCAGAGTGGGTCCTGCTGCTCCATACCTTCTTGGCCTTGTTGATGAGGGACCTGATGAGGTCCTTCACGTTGTGGGACTTGTCCCTCTGGAAGTAGATCTGTGTCTCTGACGGTCCGTAGCGGACAGGCGGCTCGGGCCAGCCCAGCTCCAGCATAGGGGGCTCCTCGTCTGACATCATGGGGAAGTAGGTCCCGGAGGTGAGCTCGGACACTGCATCCCCGTCCCCAAAGTCCCGCTCGTTGGGACCGGTGCCGTTGGAGTCCGAACATGCTTTGGCTGCGTGCTGCGTGATATAGCGGATCTCCAAAGGGGACAAGAAGTTAAGCTCCCGCTCCTCGGACAGAACCCGGCGGTACTCCTTCTCACCGTGCTCCAGCAGCGCGTCCGTGGCCAAGCGCGCCGCCTCGTTGTGGCTCAGCTCAAGCGTAGAGCCCTGTCGCCATGGGTTCTTCACCTCCTCCAGCCTCGAGGCGAGCTTCCCCAGCGGCTTTCGGCCGTTGGACGACGGCCTCAGGCCCTCGGAGCTGATCATTATCGGTTTAAACACTTTAAAGTCCCACAGACAAAGAAACGAAACACTGTCTCTTGTAAAATAGAAGAAAAACTACCCCTTTTGTATAAACATCATTACAAACACATGAAAAGTTCTATTCTGAGCCACGGAGCAAAACAAAAGCAGGTGGACTCGTTTCAAAACTGTCCACAAAGTCACTGCAAGGCAACAACTGATAAGTAATGGAAAAAAGTCCGAGATCTGATAAAAGCTTAGCTCTGATGGCCACTCTTATCCTCAGACTGTCCTTCTGTCGAGCTCAGACGGAGTAAATAATCCAAACAAACAGCGTTGTCCTGAGCTGTAATGGTCTTGGCTTCTCCAGTTCCTGTTCTGTGTCAAATCCCAGGAGCCTCACCACACACTCAGCTCTCCTGTCTCACTCCGCTCTCACTGATCGGGCTCGAGCGTGCGCAGAGGCTGTGTGCGAGCGACGCTCACCTGTGGCCACCTGGTGCGTCATTGGCTCCTGACGACAGGCCCCGCCCCCTGCCATTGACCCGCCCCTGTTCCTCTCGTCAGTCTGGTCTGTCAGCTCTGCCACTGTGGCTTTTCCCAAATAAAAGCCTGTAAAGAGCTTATGGAGCCTTTCAGCTTTGTCTGTTTTAGATTTTTTTTTTTCTGTATTTAACAAAAGCCAAACGGATTTTGTTTAAACGAGAGATAGGATTTTCATTGGATCATTTTAATAAACAAAATATAAACCAACTCATACTATACAATGAGATCCCAACCATAACTTGATCGCAAAAAGACACCAAAATAGTCCTATAGACAAAAATGAAACAGCCATGTTCACATTTGCTGTGAATTTCTTGGTTTCTTTTTTTCTCCTTTTTTTTCTTTTTCATGTAATGTATTCTAAACACCATAGTGGTTGATTTAATGACATCTGTGTAGTCCGCTTTTTTTTTTTTAATGGCCGTTTCTTTGTACTGTACAGGAAGCAGTAGTCAGAGCCAACACGAGGAAACATCACCAGCTTCAGCTTCCTCTCCAATAAATGCAAAACATGGTATTATCCATTCACCCAAGACTAAGAACATATTACACTAAAACAGGACTAAACTGGGACACCAGAAACAATAACACTGGGAATCGATTACATGTTGTGTCCTTGCCACAGCCATGGTCCCATCTCACTATTTTAAAACAAGTCTGTGGTAAACTTCATCTAAAACACACACCTGTGACACTTTCATGTTTGATACAATCTGTCTCGGTCACATGATGTGTGAAACCCAACCCAGGCTCTGGTCCCATGAGACAGTCTTCCTGGCTCTGTCGTACTGAGTTACAGGTAGGCTGCAACCCCAATCCGCATAAAAGCTCACTCCTCTATACACTTCAGCTCACAGTTTTTTAGGAAACTCACATTCTCTACAAGGCCCAACTAATTTCAACAAACTGAGTTGACCCAGCAGATTATTTCTGCACATGCTGTCTTCATTTACCTGTTGAGTATAAAGTAGAGGGATAGTGGACAGGGAAACTGGCTTGGGTAGGATGAGGGCTGGCAACTAAACAAAATAAAAAGTCACTAAATGCAAAGTCAGGAAAAAATGTTTGTACACATCTGTGCTCTCAATGCATATCTTTGAAAGTCTTCAAGGCCAAGCTATAAATTAATTATTACATTAAAATCAAGTAATGCTGTTAGCATCATTAGCCAAATAGGCTCCATAAATACAAATGCAAACCCGTAGATAAATGTTTTGTTTGAAGTTTATACAAAGATATTATGCAGGTGTGGTATAAAAAGAAAAGTAAACTATAAACTGTTTATTTTTATTAGTTTAAAAAAATGCAAGGTAAAAAACCAGACGATAGTTTTAAATCAAATCAATATTTAGTGTGACTTTGACACAAAACATCACTAGATCGAGCATCTCCACCGTCTCAGTTTATGAAAGTTCCTAGACAGGTTCTGTTCAAACATGTTGAAAATCCCAGACAAAACCAGGCCAAACTGGACTAAACCAGACCAGAAAATCTCAGAAGGAACTAGGCCAAACTGGACTAAACCAGACCAGAAAATCTCAGAAGGAACTAGGCTAAACCAGACCATGTAATCCCAGACAGGACCAGACTCCATGGTTTTGGGATCAGAGTGACACCGTCACATCAGAAGCACTCCTTCTTCTTGGATCACTCTAAAAATTGAAGGTTTTTGTATTTTCACTCACTTTTACATTTTGTAAATTCATTTTTTTTTTAAAGTATATTGTTGACAGTATTCTTACTTACTCTAAAACTTCGTGCACCATTTCATAAAAAAAAAAAAGTGCTTCCTGATACTTGCATTCTTTATTGACAATGAATTTGTTCCTTTTTTGCAGTCTAAATAAAATCTATTACAACCCACTCTTTGATTCCATCCCATAGTACAGCAGTCCCCAACCTTTTAGCAGTGCAGACCAGTTTCATGCATAATATTTATTTCACTAACCGGTGCAGGTATCACTGACATAACATGCGTAACATAAATGATATAATATAGGAAACCTCACCATAACGTAGAACTATTGGCACCTTGGGCTTGTTGTCCTGTCATAGACTGACAGGAGACAGTGACATGTATTCCTTGTGTCTAGTCTACTCCGCAATTTTATTTTTGTTGCTATCACGGCAGAAAACCATGCTTTTATTGTTTAATGCTCATTTTTGCTACACCCAGAAGACCACAGTTATCTATAAAATGGAATCAAATCAGACAGAATAAAAAAGTACATTTTTATTCTTTCTGTGCGGCCTGCTACCGTATGATCCACGGCTCGGTACTGGTCTGCGGCCCGGTGATTGAGGACCCCTGATTTCGAACTCTGATATACAGCCTCTGCCCCTCCTGTTCCACAAATGACAGATTTAGCGCCACACATCAGTGTCCTAATGTCAGTTAGAGGTCAGGAGCTGATCCTAATTAGGGCCTGCACACTCATCCATCCCTTATGTAGGTCTCCATGTAATTATCCAGCACAAACGCAGATTAGAGACTCTCAATAATGGGACAAACATAGGTCTAGTACTGATCTCCTGCTATGCTAATTATCAAATTTATCTATAAATGGGATAACCATGACTGATGTGGGCTGGCATGCATGGATTTTTAAATACATTAATACAGTGCATGAAGGGAAAATGAGTGTTTGCAACAAGATCAGTCAAGAAAATATAATGGATTTTGAAAATTATAATAATACTCTGATCACAAACATATAATAATAATAATTGTAATGACGCATTGAACTTGTGTAGCGCTTTTCAAAAAAACTTTAAGATGCCTTTTGGGGGGTAATTGTAGAGTCTGGAGTTGATTAAGGCGTGGATGAGGATCTAAGCAAGGGGAAAGGAAAGGGAGGGGTGTAAGTGGGTAATGTGGTGAGGCTGTTTTGGTGTTTGTGTGATTGTGTGTTTGATATCTTGTGCAAATGTAAGGTTCTGGTGAGAGGAAGTACGGTAAGCCATCAAAGCAGAGGGAGAAACTGTGGGCAGATTTGGGTCCATTGATGATTATTTCAGATTGATATTATAAACTGTTTGTATTTGCAAATGAATAAAACAGCTACTGTCAAGTTGGATTGCGATTCATGTGAATTTTATTTTTTTTTGTCAGAACGATGTTTTTCTGAGTTTCAAAGAGCCATGTGAATGCAGAAATAGCCCGTACACCCATTCCAGTAAAAGTGCTGCTACTTTAAAATAAAAATGGCAAGTACAAGTCATATTACATGAGTATATAAACTAATAATATTGGTACATGAAGAATGATATACAGTTGTCCCTCGCCATAACGTGGTTCACCTTTCGCGGTCTCGCTGTTTTGCGGATTTTTTTAGTGCAATTTTGCATGCTTTTTTTTTTTTACAGCGTATGAACGTGCATTGTGTTCTGCGTCCTGATTGGCTAAGGGACTGTAGACCATTGTCAATCAATCTCCTCCGTGCCGTGTCTCCTGTACAGTACAGAATGCGTTCAGCCAAATTTACATAAACGTTCGATCGCTGTCAGTGTGACTCTGAACTGCTGTATGTTTACAAGTTTTCTCTCCGACAAAACCCGCAATATGTCGACGAAACGTTCTGCACCGACAAAGGCACCTGCGGTCGCACCCAAAAGACAGAGGAAGATGCTAAGGTTTGAACTTTGAGAGTGTTTAAACAAGAGAGAAATGTGAGAAAATGTTAATGCCTGTCTGAGAAAAGTGTATAAAGTGTGTGGTGAGGGGGTTTACAGCCTTAAAACATATATAATAATTGTAAAAAATAAAGGTGACTACTTTGCGGATTTCGCCTATTGCAGGTTATTTTTAGAACGTAACCCCCGCGATAAACGAGGGACCACTGTATAGCAAAAATGAACCACGACAACAGAACCTTTAAACAATTCCCCCAAACATCTTGCTTGATTGAGTACAGTATAATCTGATTTCTGGTTAAATAGGCTACAAGTGAAAGCTTTACTATGTGTCCTAGATGTTTTACTGTGCTAATAAAAAGGTGTGTTGGTGTCAAAAGGTCAGCTCAATCAGTCTCAACAATGGAAAAATGAAGTGTGACTAATCAAGAACAATACGAGAGCGGGTTTACACGAAGACATCCGTTAGAGCTGAATGAGGAAAGCACATGACGTCTGCCATCTTCATAAACATCCGCAAGTCAACCTGTGCTCTAATATTGACTCAAGTGGGTGAGACCTCACACGGTTTAACTGCTGCCGCTTGACATCATCACCCGGCCGTGTTTGAATAAGGAAATAGCCTTTGCTCTGACGGGATTTGCATACATCATGAGATAGGTGCAACAAAGTAGTCAACCCGGACTGCCACCACGCTCAACTCAAACATTATCTATAGTACGATAAGGCAATGCTAATTCACAGCTGCACGGACATGTTTAAGTTGGCTCTGGGCCTGCACAGTAAAATATAGGCTGCAGTGATCTAGGTTACACAGAAAGAGGCCATTTGAACAGTTTGTCTCACCTTCTCATGTTTCATAAATATCAACAGTTGTGAAAATGTGGTTAGTAGTCGATCCTAAGCCTTTGCTGTCATCACAGAGTTAAATATGACTGAAAGTAGTCGTAATGGGAAAAATTGAGACCTCAAAATATTGTTAAGATAATAAATGAGCTTTCTTATTGATTGAGAATGTTCAGCAAGTCAAGGTTCCATTGCCGAAGGGCGTCAGAAGCATCCCCAAAAACTGCACCATAAAGTATTACTTTGGGAACACTGTGGCCTTGGTCCCATCAGAGTGGTCTGCTTTCCAAAAGATGTGTGTTGATTAGTTGATAGAAAATCCATACTTGGATCAAAATTAGTTCAATATTGGGACTTTGGTGCAACTCTATGAACTTAACAGTCTCCTAATGTTTCCGCAGCACAAGGCCAGCCTCTTGCGCTGCTACACTTGAAAATATACTCTCTTATTTATATTAATGATCAGCAACGCTTGATTTGAAAGTCTGCTTCAGATATGATATGTGTCTCATATAGAAACCAATTTTGTTGCACTTGGGGGATGTCACTGTTTATGTTGCATACGTGTGAATGTGGGCACAGCGCTGTGGAAATGCAAGCCTTTTTAGGGGCTAACTGAAGCAAACTGTGCTGTACTGACTTGACCTATACTGTACAACTCAGTAAAAACAAGCCTAAAGAGCATGTATGCAAAACAGCTTTTTATATATTTCTCTGCTGGCGTCCAGCTTTTTAGACTACTTGTAAACACTAGCTTATTTTACTATGGAGAGGGCATTTATTACACTCTCCGGAAAGGGTGCCCAAACTATTTCCCACAGAGGGCAAAACGGACATGTAGTAGTGGGCCACGGGTCAAACGCAAAAATCTTTTGTGTGTAATCAAAAGAAATACTCTTGGAACCTGGCGAACTTAAGATTTTTGAGTCACACTTATTCTATTTGTCCCAGACCTTTCAAAAATCCATCAACATTTTAGGATATGCTCAACCATCATTGCCAATTAAAGCAATAGCAGTCACTAAACATGCTGACTCCTAGTGGGTTAAATCAAACCCCTGGTGGGCCAATTTTGATCCCTGGGCCCCACTTTGGGCGCCCCTGCTCTAAGATCAGTGGAAAGTTTGTAAAGTTCTGATGTAATAACACACCTGGCTCTGATTTAAGTAATATTGCTTTAAAGGAGAAGTAAGAACCTCAATTTGGCTAACTTTCTGTCCGTTGTGTAGCAAGCATTTCTTGTCACCAATAGCAAGGTATATAGAGCCCCCGATGTGCTCATGTTGAAATAAAACAACTCAAAGGTAAGGGGAGAATGTGTTGCAAAAGGACATGTAGTATTTACAGGAATTTTCTGATTTAGCATAACTTATCTGTATGAACTAGAGTAAACTCTGTTAAACTGGTGGATCTAGTTTGAAATCTTTATGGAACAACACACACGTTATGTTTATTAACCTGTCAGTCAAAAGCACATATGGTCTCGTATATGCTCTAGTTTAAACACGCCATGTTTTCAGGGCATCAGTGTCACACCTGCTAATCATAAATTATACTCTAAGTTTAATGATCTCCCAGAAACCGTTGTTCCTATATGACCGACTCTTTTGTTTTTAATATAAAAGCAATAAACAGTCATTTAGCGCTTTAAAAACATGAAGAGGCACTGTTTCCTGTTAAAGGATATTGGTCACGAGTTGGAGGTGACTCATGCCTCGTAACGTTGTGGGAAGTCACCTTCAAGTTTATCACAGTTAGTGCCTGGTCATGGAATCAACCCCCAGGCCTCTGTGTGTTCAAATGAGTCATCACTGGACTGTCATTGAAAAACAATGGGATTTACTAAATGACCAAACACTGGAAATAAAAGTGTGATTTAGATACAGAGAGTGAGAAATGGGGAAAAACTGAGATGGAAAAAAATACACATAGATCAATAAGTTACATAAAGATATAGTACGCTGGAGGCATTACGCTGCAGCACAAGTGGACAAACTGGTTTCAAAGATATATTTAGTGGTGAGTATGCAAACGCTGACATTTGCTCAGTCTGAAGGCTTTCAACAGTTCCCCAAAAGATTAAGGTCTTAAACCAAGCCTAGTTTTCATGGGCATGGACTTTTTCTACTGATCTACATTGCATTTAAACAATAAATGTCTAAATAATTGTCTAATGAGCTGCACAAACAGACAAACATCATACGACTGTTGGAGTCTGAGTCAGAGTTGGATCCAATGTGGTTTGTCCACTTTAGAAGAATGTGTTCTTAGCCTCATGTTGAAAGAGTTCAAAGTAAATAAAAATAGTGCATGTATGCTTCTCTAGAATAAAAGTTACATATCAGCGGAAGAAATCTTACATATATATTTACAAAGTACACAACATGGTGCTAACACAAACTAAACTGTAACAGGGCACCATGCACTTTATACTCGACTTAATTTCTCAACACACATTTACATCATAGTTTTCCTTAAATCAAGACTAGAGCAGCTTGTGTAATAACCAGAGCTATAACTGTTAAATGAATATTGTAATTAGCCTTGCAGCACGCTCTGAGTAATTTTAACACTGAATATTTTGGCAGGGAGCGTTAGCATTGGCACATTGTTCTCTAAGCTACTTTGGCTGATGCTCAATTAAGGTTTACAAATAAAGCTCGTAATTACACTTTAGGAGCTCTTATGTAAGAGCTGAATATCAGTTTTGATCAGATCTGTGATGGATGTGCAAAGCTGCGTTAGTTTTGTCAGATTGTGCTTTGTAGAGTCAGTGGTGAGAAAATATTTCAGTATGCTTTTACAAAGGGCCCAAAAGTCTTCGCGTCAGTCAGGGACTCCTCTCACAGTCTCACCAATCACACATTTTCGGTCTAGCCCTTCACAACAACAGCATCCTGTGTGACTGCGTTGCTTATACTCAACAGGATTAAACCAATACTTCGCTCACAAGTTGCTTTCAGCATGCCACAGCTGCACCCATGAAGCCAGACAAAGAGCTACAGAGCGTGTGGAAACTTGGATTGGCTGGTCTTTTGTTGCGGATTTCCATGGCACATTGAGTCAGCCAGAGCAGAAAATGCTGAATCAGCACTAACAGCTTCGGGCAAAGAATCCGATTTTAACGCACCAAGAGTTTAAACATGGACATGAGCAGCTTTTACTGAGTGGGACGATAGTGAAGGGATGATACTGCGATAATCAACTTCAGACGCCTGCATGTGCGTGTGTGTCCACTGCTGCAGAACTCTGAATTACATGGAAGTCTTTCGTCTTGTGTTCATGTAGGAATGCTGTCACACCAATAGAAGATGCTCTAATAGCGCCTGTAGAAAAGGAATCTCCTGCTAATTAACCTTCCCTCCACAGTAATTTCCCTCAGTCGAAATCTTGTAGGACCAATTATTATAATTTGTCTAAAGAGGGCGGGTTTTATGCCATGCTTTATTTCTCTGATTGGTTGTGCATCCAGAGGCAATATCCACGGAAACCAGATTCATTTTTGATATAGAAGCAAAACATTAAGTAGGCAGACTGTGACAGAGCGCTGCAGTAGCTCATCACTCCATCTAGTGGTACAATGTGATATGACAGTGTACCTTAACACCATCTTCTGATTATATCTCTTTTATTTGATATCTGTTTACTTTAAGTAATGTTGACATCCGTGACCCACCTTTAAGACTGGCAAAAATTTCTTTAAGCTAACATTGTGTACTTAATGAATAATGGTCATTTCTATGGACTGGTGGAAACACAATGTATAGCATTTACTTGTGTGTAGCATCCTGTTTCTCTCCTGCTGTGACTGTATTCTGCTGCTAAATAGGCTTTTTGTGTGTTTTTATAAAAAAGGAAGCACTGAGTATTTGTGTGTGCGAGTACCTGTCACATCCATTTTTTTCAGCTCCTTAGCAAAATAACAAACTCATGACAGAGTACGTCACGGCGAAGACTTGGTTACATAATGAGTGCCTGTTCTGGCAGACTCGTAGCAGTGTGAAGTGAACATGAGACGGCCGGCTGTGCTGTGAATGGCTATGAAGCTCAGAAAAGAAACACTGATCTCTGGCCTTTGTCGCCGAAAACAGGAGACAATTGTGGAAATGTGAAGAGATTTTCAAAACACTATCACTGGGAGTTGAGCAGAAATATTAACAACACAGAACTTTAGTGACGTGCTGTGTGGGTCGTTTTGCATTTGTGCTGAGTGTAGCCATCCTAAAGGGGATAACATTAGCAATGTACAGCTATAATAAAACTGTGGGCGTGATGTAAATCTTTATTGCGGATCAGTTCTGTTCATATCATACTCTTACTCATACTCTATGTTTTGTTGATAGTGCACTGATTGTTTCTACAGCGTTTATCGGGTATAATTCCAGATCTGGAAAGTGGGCAGTAATAAACAATAATCAAGGTTATTTTGGGAACTGGGGAGACATGAGGAAATATTCTTGTTAACAGTAACTGGTTGGCAGAGTAAGTAAAGCTGGTGCTATTTGTTGTTTAACCAGACACAGGTGTAGTGCAGGTGCATAGTTTCTTTGTGTAAGCAGATATTTCCAGTGCAGGAATAGATACTTTCTCTCTATTATCGGCAGCTATTAATTCAATCTTGAACAGACAATTGTCGCGTCCTTAAGATGAGACCCCTTTTATGCAAGCCTTGTGCTAAATATTCTCATATAAAATCCTTGATAATAAAATCTACATCTTCAGGTCATATTTTTCCACAGATGAGTGCTATTACAATAAGCTATTATGATTGTTTATCTCAAATACAAGATTTAGTTCATGTCACTGCCACTAGAGGGCTCTTTATTGACTGAAGCTCTCTTTTATTCCAATGTTCATCACTGTGCTCAGTAAGGAAGCTCACTGATTCACTTGTTTTAGCATTTCTTGCACATTTTATTCTATTCTCTGGGTTAGTTTTATCATTTATTATTATTATTATTATTATTATTATTATTATTATTATATTTTGTATGTATGTATTCACTGTACTTTAGTTTTTGCTGATTTTAGTGTATCTTTATTTAAAAATGTTTTTAGCTCAGGGCAGATACAATAATTCTATTTTAGTAAGATCTCTTTGGCACTTGATAATTGCTGGTTACATTTCTGTTACTGTATAAATGTGAGTAGTATGTTCTTGTCTGTTTTGTACTGATGTGTGTTCTGCAGCTATTCAGCACTTTGCCCAAGACAAATTTCTCTTTGGGACAATAAATATATTTGATTGATTAATTTGATTAATTAAAACATACAGTGCTGTCGGTAGTTGGTGTTCCTACAAATGTAGGAATGTACAGGAGTGTACAAACTGAGCACTGGAAAAGAGAAGTGCATTTGTGTTTCTTTTTTTAAACACATAACCTTGCATATAATCTGACTCTGCCAGATTGAACTGAATGAACAAGATGAATTTTTGTGAGTTTGTCCAAAATCTAAATTTTGAATGTAAACTTATAGGCTGACTTGATTCCACATGGATGACACAGTGTCCCTGCAGGGCTTCCATACGTGGTCACAAAGAAGGGATGTGAAGTGTGAAAATGCAATCTGTGTTTTCTTACACACCCAACACCAGGTCTATTTTCTTTTTTACTTTTAACTCTTTTGACCTTAAATCACATCAATATAGACACACAGTGCATTTGCTGTTTATTTCAAGAGCTGACTGCTAACTGACTTACACAAAGACTACTAGCTGCTTGTGACCAAATGTCGTGAGCACAGACAGACCACCACAGTAGCTGTCCTCCCACAGCTCTGACACTCAGACAGAACAGCATTGATGAAGCAGCTTTGGTTTACAACGAAAGGTTACAGCTCACTAAGTGTGAGACTGCACCATTGTCCGGAGACTATTTGTTCTCTTCACCAGAGAAAATGCCAAATAAAAGGTTGAAATTAAAATAAACCTCACAATAGACCCCTTGTTGGATAAACCACTTGTTGCGTGAGAGTTATGCTTGGTTGAAAGATGCAACATTGTTGCTCTGGGAATAATGCCTCAAGAAACTCACATTTTATGAATGCATTTAAAGACAATAAAATCATGTCATACAGCTGTGGCATGGTATAAATGCAAGCAGCAGAAATGTGTTAAGTCTAAATGGAGCATATTGTGGGGGGTAAGGCCTGCTCAGAGGAGACCAAAACCACCCCCACGGTTCAATATAATTAGTTTTTTGTACGCTTTGAAAGTGCTTTCATATGTTGAAGGTGTCCTACTGTTTCCATACTGTTCAAAAACTGCCTAAAACAAGCAAACAAATAAAAAATAAAAAATGCAAGCACAGTTTGTGCTTAACTGACTGCATACAGTACCTTTAAGCATCACCATAAACATCACAGCATTAAAGATTTGATCAGGTAAACATATAAGTAGAGTAATACACATGAAACAAGCAATGTTTAACCACATAAGAATGAGACGACATATGAATGTAAATTGACCTTAAATAGGACAACTCAAAATACCAAACACATTGCTTTCTGATGCCACGTTTAGTGCTGTCCTTCAACTCAATTTATAGACTTGCATTACTTCCCCTAAAGCACCATCTCCAACACTCTCTTGTCATGCAAAAATTGAACACTACAGTTAATCTGTACAACATCTACAGTATGCTCCATTTTCACTTTTTAAATTGTAAATTAAAAAATACTTTATATCATTAATATCTTGGCTGTAGAAGTGTGTGTTCAAAAGAAATATAAAATGTGCTTCTCCTCCACCAGTTCTCTGTTTGTCCACTCTGGGCATCTGTATAGACAAGAACTGAAACTAAATATTCTGATGTTTCTATTCTGTTCAGTGGAACTTTAAACATCATTTTTTTGTATTATTAAGTATTATTTCAGGGCCATTACAAACTTTTCAAGTCTGTACTCCAACATTTTACACTTTACACTTTTAAGGAGCCTCATTAATACTGCAACATTAGAACAGATGATTTTAACAGACAAGGACGAGTACACATCAAAAGATTCTGTATCATGTTGCTATGCTTAGAATTAAACAGGAGTGATAGGTGTTGTGTAAAATTAGTAGTGCCATAATGAATCATGAACAGCTTTGTGAATGTGGTGCATCACAGCTGCCTGGATATTATTTTTATATTACCCTATAACAGCTGTCATGTCACATTAGGAGTCAGTCATATGATTCTTTATACTGTCATTTGGCAGATGGCTCATGTAGAAGTGTTCAGGACTCAGGTTTGTTTTTTTTTTGTCAGGATTTGAAGGTGGGGTTTGTCATTTTTGGCCTGTTGCCCTCTCTGAAGTTAATGCAAGGGTCAGCAGGGGCATTAATAACAAGGGTATTACATGTGTAGTTCCTGTCTTCTCACACCACCAGACTGGATTTTTCCTGAAGTAGAAAGTCAGTTTAGCAAGACAAGGCTGGGTCAGAACATATGCCGCGGTCTGGCTGTAGGCGTAGTTAGGGTAAGAAGGAGGTGAGCAGCTGAGGTGGTAAAGCCCTGCAGGAGGGGCAGGGGCATGGGAACGCACCTGCTGCATAAAGTGGAGACAAGGGTAAGAGCCCGGAAAATGATAAATCAAAAATATGCGTGTGGACTAAAAACCAACTGATGAATACATCTTCGAAAGCATGAACAAATTACAACCTTCGGGCCATGGTTTAAGCAGGTTGTTACTTGCAATTCCAAATTAGTCTTCCCACATTGTGTCTAACCATTTTCTACATCATCATGCTTCTGTGACTATGTGAGCAATTTGGAAGAATAGCATGACCCCATGAATTTGCAAACTTAGGAGGTATTTTACAAGTCATAACATCCTTGGACCATGCAGCGCAGATAATTTGTCTACTAAGAAAGGATTACTATAGACACTGGGTGCATCACATAGCTCGGAGCCAGAAATGACAGAACACCGTATGATTTGCAGCCTTTGCATAATGCTGTGGTGTAAGAGGTCGCACCTACTCCGTGACCCACATCCCAGAGTGACTCCATCGTTCTGGGACCTGCCAGGAACAAACCAGGTTAGCGACCTATTTGGAAAGGAGTCAAAATCTCCAAGGAGCCCTTTTTGGGGAAATGAGCAGAGCGTCAACATGTTCCTTCGCCGTGTGGCCTTTATAGAATAAATTCCCATTCTGTTAACTCCACTGTGAAGTGTAATTCAGACTTCTTTGGTGTGCTGATAGTTTGCTGATGTATGTTATTGACATCTGGTGTAAATAGTGACTGAAGTAGTATTGCAATTGCAGTTTCTTACCAACAAAGCCTTGTTTTTTAATGGTAGGGTACGGGTCTGGTCAGCGCACTTCAGATTCCATTGGTAAAAGCAGAATGTAGTGTCCTAAAAAGTGTACCGTACTTTATGTCCATTTAATCTAGGCAGGAAGGGAACAATTCAATCCATCTAAGTAAGGGGTCAGGATGAATCAATCATGGGTCAGGACAGGATCACAGATTGATTGATTTATTTCAGGGACATTGCATGTTGATTAACAAAACTGTAAACATGCCAGATTTAGCCTGCAGGCTATTTTTCATCTGTAGTCCCAGGACAAATGTTAAAAGTCAGGCTAAAACAGAATAAATAAAATAATATTTTTATGTACAACAGGACCACAGACACAACAATCAGACACAACAATCAGACACAGCAATCAAACACTATCAGAGACAGAGACGGAACATAACTCAAGGCAAGAGGCCAGCAGGGGGCAGCGAGAGGTACAGTCAGGGCTCACAATGCTGGTTGTCAACGAGCCATTTCTTAAGCTGCATCTTGAATGTGTGATAGGTGTTCAGATTTCGGATGGTGATGGTGATGGGAGTGTAATTCCATTCAGTAGCTACAGAGACAGAGAAGGCGGTAGATGGGGCACAGCTAAGGTCCAATCATCACTCGTCTAACAGCGGGCCAGGCGTGTGTTGCACAGGCAGTTGCTTACCAATCAGCCATATCACTATAACTCATGACCTTTAGACATGATCAAACATAATTAAAGCAGAAAAAAGATTCACAACTTGGGCCACATTGTGATAGTAAGAAGACTTGGTCACAGCCTTTCTTAGAATGCAGCTTTTGTGGGCTGTTCCCAGTCTGATTACAGTGATACACACTAAACCCTATTCATTTGTCACTGACTACTTTTTGAATATACCCTACCTTTCAAATGGATAATGATAACTGCTGCTGCTAGGATTAACTGCCCACAAACAACTAATTCCAAGATGAACGGAATAGACACGAGCGTACTCAAGCACATATAAAACAAACATGTTCACACACAACAGAAAGTACTTTAAAACAGTTGTGTCACTTTGGTAAAACTGGTTTCTTAACAGACTTTACATCTCTATGGGTATGTGTCTTTACAACGAGAATTTACAAAAGGAACTTAAACTAAACAAGGTCGCATTTGGCAGCAAAATCAACACTTCCTCTACAGAGCTGTATACATCTATGGTAGCCCTGCAGGGACATGATAATATCTGTGACCAACTCCAGCGGCAACAGGTCAGAGTTCACTCAACTATTTTTTACATGAATACTCTTCTCCAGCAGAGCTCAGTTTTTCTGCTCAGGGCAATTGCAGGAAGAGGAACATGAATAATAGAACTTCCACTGTGTTAAAAAGAAAATTTGCATGATGTTCTCAAAAATATTTACCGGCTGCAGTGGTTAAACTGAGAAGACATTATAGGGAGAAATGGGGTGTGACACATTTGTTTGTTTTTTCTTGCGGTTCCACTTTGGTCACCTGTCATCTCTGGCGTGGCTCGCAGTCTAAGACAAATAAATGGTGTTGTGTAAGCAGAGGATCCTCCGATAACCCTTGTCTTGGCGTTACATGATCTGGGTGATGTGTTTGATAAGGAAACAATCAGTCCCAAGTTAAAAACTCTATCGTGTATTTTTTAACATCAATAGAGACGACTCATGTGATACTGGCTCTTATGAGAACATGACTAATTCTGACCACTTCTTCTTTCTGCTGCTCGGCGGTTTGGACACTGCTGCTATTAAGGCTGAACAGAAAGGAGATTGTAATGTTTTTTTTTTTTGTCCATTGAAAGCAAAAAAAAAAAAAAACCTGGCAGCTACAAAATAGAGGGAACTAGATATCGATTTGGGAAATGTTTGCAGACAAATGCTTCCTTGTTGCAATAAAGAAGAAATGGAATAGTTTTGTCATTGTTTGCATCTGCAAGTTTTATTTTTATTTCCATCCCATTGGCTTCATGCAAGGGTTTGCTGTGTTCATTCATTCTCAAACTAGAAACTATTCATTGGGTTGTCACTATTTTATCATTATACAGTCCCAAATGAATACTTGACTTTGACTTTTTACGTTTGATTTTTTTTTCCCAGTACCTACCTTCACTTTAGTTATCCTGAGAGGCTTACAAGACATAGGCCTATAGGCTTACATATAATAGTCAGTCAAATGTGGAGTGTGGCGCCTCATGCAGGAGTTTTGTTGAAGTTCATTGCACTTTTAGTCTGGCAGTTGGTAGTAATGGCGTCAAGACCTAGAGGGGACTACTGTGACCAAGGTATGACCAAGACGTTCAGGGCTCCAGACAAAGGCATCACCAAAGCCACAGCAAGACCATAACTAGTGAATAAAAAGTTGGAAGATATCCTGAAGTTGGCTTATGCTCGAGTAGCCTATAATATCACATCGCTGGTTTTAAAATTACTAATGACTTCTAACTGCAATTTAATCTTGCTTCAGTCTCAAAGATGTACAATTTTGGACAAAAACGCTTGGAAGTAAAAAAAAAAAAAAGTGGTTTATTCTGGCTATAAGTGGCCTAGGTGACAGAACATGCACTAAAGCTCTTTTCGGATTTTAATCTAAATAATCTAAACTTGGATTTTATCGTACATTGAATATGAACATTCTTATTTCTCTTGTAGCTGCAATAATGTGGTGTGACCAGTAGAGGTCGCAGGAGCCCCATTGGTTTTGTAACAGGGCTTCTTTTCAATTGGATTAGGGAGTAGCACGTGACAGGAAATACCGGAGGAGTTTTCATTGTTACATTCTGTAAATAAAAATACACATAAAGTCGCCGAGGTACAACAAAACATTGCACGTCGCCATATGTGCCTCTTGGTCTTGTCTTGGTGTGCTGTGAAGTTTCTGAAACCCTGAATCATGTCGACCTTCTTGGTCCGTTTTACTTTACAGCTGATGCACGCACTCTCATTGGACAAGTGTGTGTCACGTGAGCAGCAGGCGTGTAGTTGCTGCTCTGTTAAATATCACGAAAGGACGCTCTTTAGTAATGAACCATAACGTGATCTGACATATGAAGTTAGTATTATGTGGTGAATAACATTCCCTCCATGTTACAAAATTATTTTAGGGAGTCAGTGACGTCATCGTTAGAACCATGACTGAGGTGGACGTCCCGGAGAATCACCTCTCTATGTCTTTCTAATAATTGTTATCGCTTCTCGGCCTTTTGGCTAAGATCAAGTGTAGTATCTGTTCTTATCAGTTTAATATCTGATACGTCCCCTATCCGGGGACCATATATTAAATTGATTTTTGGAACTGGGAGATGGAATAGGGGCTTGCTCCGTCCACTCCACGCATCGACCTGGTATTGCAGTACTTCCAGGAACGGTGCACCCCCCTAAACTTGTGAAAAATAAAGGTTAGAATTGCGAACGTGGTATATAGCTTCGTTCTCATTTGTTTAACGTTGACGGATGTTATCAGTTAGTTAACTGAGACTTAATTCATTGTTGAACTGTCTTTTTTTGTTTTTTTAATCAAAGCATTAGCACAAAATTAAGTCAAAAATGTCCATCATGACTCTTAATCTGAATAAACTGTGAAAATAACTGAAAGAATGCGAACAGCCTAGATTGTAAGATGTTTGCCACGATTCAGCACAAATTTCAAGGCAATCCTTTTTTCTCGCAGAGTTAATTGCAAAATATTCTGTCATTAGTTGTGCATTTGACATACAACTGATAAACTATACTGAATTATATACAGTATATAGATAGATATCCCGGTTGAAACGTAACAATTAACCTGCACTAAAGACATGTGTCCACCAGATGTCACACTTAGATTCTTTTTCTAATGGATTAGGGCCAACCACGTGACCCAAAATATAGCTTTTTTATGCGAGACGTCTGTTAATAAAGGTATAGTATTTCCTTATTTACAACAAAACATCACAGTCCACCACTCCTTCAGAGTTTCAGCAACCATTAATAAAGTCTACGTTCCTATCTCATACTCAAACTAATAGCGAACTTATTATTGGCTGAATCGTCTCACGTGACACATCCAGCACCGTAACTGAGATAGATGTCACGGACAATAGGTACATTTTCCTAACTAAATATAGTTATCGCTTCTCGGCCTTTTGGCTAAGATCAAGTGTAGTATCTGTTCTTATCAGTTTAATATCTGATACGTCCCCTACCCGGGGACCATATATTAAATTGATTTTTAGAACTGGGAGATGGAATAGAGGCTTGCTCCGTCCACTCCACGCATCGACCTGGAATTGCAGTATCTCCAGGAACGGTGCACCCCCCTAAACTTGTGAACAATAATTCAAACATTTGCAAAAAAGTTTCATGTATAGTATAACATTGCTATGATACTCTTACACTGCAGTAGTAGCATCTTTGCCGCCTGCGAATTTGCCGCTGCACATTTAGTTTCAGTCTGATCAAGTCTAAGCAACTGATATAGCAATGTGAAGTCCATTGTAATGATAACTTAAGTAGCCAATTCATCTTTAGGTACTACATATTTCCACCAGTAGTCGTACTAAATATATAGGTGGTCTCTATATTCATTATGTTACAGAGAATAGTTAGTAGTTGCAAGTTTCATAGATAATAGCAAGAGCAGAGCATTACGCAAGTACCCACTGAAGAACCTGAACCACATACATGGTTTATGCAGCTGTCTTTAATACAAACACTTTATTTATTTTTTAAGTATTTAGCTGCATGGATATTTTAACAATTTTACAAAAGTTTATCAGCAGCCCCCACATATGAAGGACACCCCTATTTTAATTTCAATCTTTCTGTTAGGATCCAACAGGACCAAGCAGTAGAAGATGAATGAATGTACTGTATTTGTCCAATAACAACTGCTGAAAAAATAAAAGTTGAAAAAAGACAGACATATTTTGAGTTTTCTTTATTTGTTATATAATAAAGTTGACAAGGCAGAGATGTGTTTGTAGTGCACACCAGTGAAATACTGTACTTCAACAATCTGCGACCAAAAATAATAAATAACCCTTGTTCTCTGTTGTCTCGGAAAAGGAAACTTTATGATGCATCATTATGAACAGGTTTAGTTCTTATTTCCTGTTTTAGCAGGTGTGCACAAGTAAGATGAAACATACAGAGGCCAGACAGTAAAGGAATGCTACGGTGCAAAACATTAAAGGGATAGTCCAGATTTGGGTTGATCCTATGAGCTGTTGGAAGCTTTCCATTTTTGATGGAGGTTAGACAGTTGACACATTTGGTGTTAAGTACAAGGCCCCAGAACCAAAATAGGTTTCACCTGGGCTTACTTTTTGTTGCACTGACTTGAATCTAACACACACAATTAAGCCATCTATCCACAGAAATTCACAAAACTCTTTTAGAAAAATCTGGAATATCCATTTAACTGTGGTTTATGCATCTGTCTATGAGCAATTGGTCAAATAAGGTTCATCCAGCTGTTCTGTTCTGTCTTCACTTTCTTCATCAGCAAATATTTTTGTTTTTTTTTAAAGAGAGATGTTTGGCTGTTACATTTTGTTGGATAAGTAATAACATATTAGCAACAGTCCGTATTTTTCAGTCCGAAGGGTTTTGGATGACGATCAAAAAGTAGTCCTTATCTGTAAAGACAATATGCAGCAGAAGTTATACAAAAGGATAAATGAAGAAATGGTAAATAGATTTGGATGGGATTATTTTGGTTTATTAATTCTCTGTTGAAAATACTCAAATAAAAATAATGAAATATTTTTTTTGTTTTGGGGAATATGTCTTTTGTCTACCTGGAGCGATCATGATCTCGTTCTTCTTGGAGCGGACCCGGAGGAAGGTGAGGTCATTCTGGGGGTCAATGTCTCGTACAGTGCTTCGAGCCTTCATTAACAGCTGATGGATCAAACCTGCGTAATGCACCGTGCTGGAGTTGTCGAGTGTCGACTTGATAGGAATTCCTGGACATTGGAAGAAGTGGAGTTACTTTACAAAAACAAGGTGGTCTTACTGCTTTTAGACACTAATTGTGTTTCCATATAATATACTGTTTTAAAAGGCCATAAAAATAAGATTAATGTTTTAAGGTCTAGACCTACACAAATAATTTTATTTAACAATATTGTTCAATATGTTCTTTGTCAGTATTATTCCCTTATTCGTACAACATAACTTAAATGCGGTCCATTTGGCAAATAATTGTACATTTCATATTATGTTCTGATCATGTATTTGTTGCTGGTATTTTCCATAGGGAAAATTAATAGTACCTTATTATTTTAACATAAATCAGGCAAAAACAATCAGGCTTTGAAAACAGTTAAGGATAATGTTGAAGTGGCCTCCCTCAAAACCCTCAATATGATATTCTTTGGTGCAATACAGAACATTTATTATTTAGTGACATTAAGTAGCTTTAAAAACATTTTTTAGTACTAAAAGTTGCAAGAGTACAGTATTTTCTCTTGAATTAACATTGTTCATAAAATGTACTAACATTGTTTTTCCTTGGGCAACTCTCTTTAGCATGTGAGCAGTGTGGCTGTGTTTACTGCAACCAAGACAACAAAATGCATTGTATTCAATGAAACAAGGGCAACAAGACAGAGCCTTCATTTTCTTTTTTCAACCCTGAAGTTTAAATACAACGTTTTTCTCCACATATTATACCTAATGCCGCGGGTAAACCAACCACCATGTAAAATGTCCCTTAAATATGAACTCCTGTGATATTGAAAAATGATACAGTCAACGTGAAAACAACTTAACAGCTAATGGTGTTGAGTAGCAGTTATACATTAAACTTGCGAAAGATAACAGAAAAAACGACATATTGAAGAGCTGAACGAAGCATAACAAAAGAATATAGCCTTACCTTCTGAGTTGGCAATAATAATTCCTTGGACTCCCTTCTGGCTCTGAATCCTTTTTAGAGTTTCCTCTACTTCAGCCTAAAATTCAAAGGAAATCAACAAAATTTAGCCTGCTAGCCTGACGAAGACAGCAATAAAAACGTGTAACTGTAACAATAATAAAACAGAGATAATAGTAAACTAAACCCTAGTAATATTGATAAAATAAAAAGAAGCTAATCTGACAACGCCCCGGTTAGCAAAAACATGCTAGCGTTTACAGACACCGAGCAGTTGTGTTACATCAAAAAACACATTCACATCTAAAATATAGCATATTATTTAACTAAATACTGGGCTCTCATCATACCATTTTCAGTATTTAGAAAAAAGATTCGTGCGCCCTGATGTCAGTAAATAAAGAAGCTCTCGGCTAAAAGAGCTGTTGCCTGGAGAACACTGAGGTAAACTTCCGGGTCAGCTGGGCCGTGTTACATTAACGACATACATGATCGTGGGGCATTAGAGAGTTATTGTCAAACGGTAACGTGCAGCACCTTTTTAAGAAATGACCAGATAATAAAAACCAACAACGAAGTCTGGGGACATAGTTGGAAGAACAAAGCTGCAATTAAGAGTTACTACGACTGACCGTTTAAAGTTATTCTAAGCGTGTAGTGTCACGGGCAGATCTCTCATTTGTGTTGAGTTTAGGGCCTACATAAACGTGGAACCCGAGAGAGTTGGTACCAAATGGTGGGCTAGTGTGCAGTACCTTCTTAAAAAAACAATCTGACAACAAGAAAACTCAAATCTGGGGCAGTCACTACAAGTATTCAGAACGTCTGGTCTTTTCTGAAGCGATTTCAAGCTTAGGGTAGAGGCTAAAATATGCGTATCCAGCAGAGGGCGACAATGCATCATCCCAAATACAGACAGAACAGAACAACAGTATATCAGTTCCCAAGTGGAGGTGTAAAGTTTAGTATGACGCTTTCATGCACCATTAAGTGCCCTATTTGCAGTTTTGCTTGCAGTTTTATTGTTGGTTCTTGTATGGGTACAATACGTGGTACACCATATCCCTTTATTGGTCCTCAGGGAATATCATTGAACAGCTATATAGAATGAAATTATTAGCATAGCATAGCAGAGTGCAGCATAGTTTTTAGTATAGTTATTAGTAGTATTCCCTAGTCCCTAGTATTTTAGTATTTTATTTTGCAATAGATGCTTGATTATCTGTATATATGTTTTTGTTAATTGAAAAAAGATGTGATATTCATATTTAAATAAAACGTATTCCTTTGTAAACAACTGTAGCCTACGCATTAAATAAATATTTTACCAATCATAATGGTGGTACTCGGAGAGCCAAATATTTTTAAGCTGGAATGACCGGCCTAAAACATTTTACTCACTTAATGAACTGTAATGATGTTCCTTTAATTATTCAATCAATAAAAGAAAACCCTTCCCTAAATAGTAGCAAAATTTAAGAAAACACACATCAGACTGAGGTTATAGAGCAAATTTATGAAGACACACAAGCTGAATGGTTGAGAGTGCACACATGAAAGTCCATGTTAAAGCAGAACTCAAGAGAATCGGGTCAGACTGGCTTTGATTCACACTCAGTCATGTCAGAAGGATCTTAGGAGTTACACTCTTTGGTCAGTTCTGATTACTACTGAAATATGGCACGTGATGAGTTCTACTGATGTTTGACTGAAACAAACGAAGCCAGTGCTCAACATAAATGCCCCATTTGCCAAACCCAGAGTGAACAAATTAGATATTTCTTTAATCCTGAGACTTGTGATCTTATTATAGTCACAGATTCCCCCCTGAATTCCTCAGATGTCATTCTGGTTGCCATGACGCTGGGAGAGGCTGTTACCTCTTCTCTCTGAGTCTGTGAACATGTGAGTTAAGAGGATTGTCTTCCATTAGGCACTTTGAGGAGCTAAAGGTATTAAAAAAAGGCTAAAGGATGCATTGTCAAGTGTTGGGGAAGTGACTAATTATCTCTCACACATTGTACAGGCAGTGAGGAACATGACTGATCTAACCTGGTCCACAGATTGGGCCTAAAAAAAACTGAGTCTTTTGTCTCAGAAATGTATTATAAATTGTCTTTTCTTCTGTAAAAATGTATGACCAATAATCATATAGTTGGTTAAATCTGCTGACACAGTAAATGAAGTCTCAGTAGGCAGATGTACCCAGTACTGGAATAGACACTTTTCTACTGTACTATTGATAGCCATTACTTCCTTGTTGGCATTAGTTTAGACCAATAGGAGCACCTACTTATGACCTCACATGTGATTGGCCAAAGCATCCAGTGTATGCTGAACATTGTCATCTATTCAAATCCTTGATAATGAAACATAGATGACGTCTCAAGGATGATACAGTTTTTAGAAGAAAAATAAATCAGGTCATTTCACTTTCAGCTTAAGATGTTTCTTTTTTAAACCCAAACCATGTCACACAAGACAATCCCCGTAGTCAAATGTGTCTGGTTTTCTATACCATCCACCACCTGAGATTGCCTCCTGTCATAAATCACCAGTACAGACTAATGTGGCACGTTTGAATGTACAGTGGTCAGCATTCTTACCTCAAATAAGCAGATCCAAAAACATGCTTGGCTAAGTAAACTCTAAATAGCCCACAGTTGATTGACTGGTGATTGACCTTTTTACGTCAGCTAGGTGTTGGGGAGGTGTTGTGCAAAAATGAATAAATGCCTTGATGGAGAGATAATTTAACATATTTGAAATGTCTATCTACATTTTGAACTCATTTTAATACAGTCTTGATAACAATGTTTTAAAAACCAATCATCCATTACATAATGCGTTTGTTTATAAGTTACACTTGACAACTTTGGGGTCGTACCTGTTGAAGCAAGATAAGTTGGAACATGGAAGTGTTTTGGGAAATAAAAATGTTCTCATAAAGTGGTTGCAGGCCTCAGAGCTGATATAATGGAGTATCTTTTGAGGGCGCATATTTCATCATTTTGAAATATTAAGGTAAAAAATTTGACTTTTTACATTTGGTTTTTTTGCGTGGCCCCGATTCACAGCCTCAGTTGGAGCTAATCTTCTTTCCTATTGACTCATGATTAAGTGTCTTCTTGTACTGTCCAAACACCGGACAAAAGGGACGCTGGATCAGAGACCATTTGCGGGGATTTATCTGTTTAATAACTGGGTAAGTTGTGTCACCCTAAGGGCCTTGTAATGCGTCGTTGTGCCCAGTCATCACTAATTCTCTCCAAATGGACCTCTTTAAGTGTCATATTAGGCCTCGTCCCTTGCTCCCTTTTGGACAGTAGCATCTTTCTGCGGCTCTCTTGGGAGTTTGACGCACCGGGTTCGGAGGTGTATATAAGACCATGGCGAAGACCTGCTTAACACTGAAGCACAGATCGTCACTTTCAACAGACAGTCCTTTTAAGAACCAAGATCTTCCACGCAACATCCTCCAAGCATGGACACATCTGCGGTGGTGACTCTCCTGGCCCTCGTTCTGGCTATGGCTGGCGTCAGTCAAGCTCTTCACGTCCAAGGAGGTCTGGAGCGTAACGACATCCTGCCAAGCGGCTCGGATGAGAACATGGCCGACCGCCTGCTAGGACTGGTGAGACGACAGACCACTCACACACTTCAGATCACCTCATCACCATATTATCTAAATCCAGAAATCAACAGGCAGAGGCCATATTTCACGACGCATTAAATTTGAATGCATTACGTCTTGACTTCATACTGATGGGTTCATATATCCCGAGGTTTAAAATATGGCCCGAATCGCATTAATCTGAATAATATCTGCATCCATAAGCCATGCATATTTCCAAAGAACCCTGTCACTTTCTGTGATGTGGTATGCAAATGGAATTATGGCTTTTTATCAAGTGAGACAGGATAATTCACAAGCCATTAAGATTTCTGATCGCACTCGTCCTCATGCAACACTGTGAAATCTAGCGTAATATATTTTCCGGGGTCAGCTGGCAGTCAGAACACTCAAGAAGTCAGTAAAAAAATAAAGAAATGCAAGGACACATCTGCATCGGGATGAGGACGAAATTGGGTCGTATTTCTTGCCTTTGTAGTTCCGTATCTACAAGTTGAAGGTCCCTTGCCACAGCGGGATTGGCCGACTGGAGTCAGTGCCCCGAGGCTTATGCTGCAAACAGAGCGCAGTCGGACTGATATTTCAAAGATGCGTTCAGTGATTTGAGACCAGAAGCCATGAACAACCTTTTAGGAGGAGAGTTTTTTTTTTCAGTGTGTGTATAAGAAATGTGTGTCTTTAGGAAAGTGACAACATAGATAACAGCTTCGAGGAGCATCTGCTGACCTCGGTACTGAAGGCTCTGCTGCTCGGATCCCAGAGAGAAACCAGAAACTCCGTCCTGCACCAGCCGCAAAGGTCAGTTTATCACACAACTTACACACAACTTATCTATAGAAACAAATCAACCAACAAACAAACACTATGTACATTGTCATCTCAAAATAAACCTGAAATGAAACAGGCGTGATAACGTTTCTTAGACCGTTTTTTAGATACAGTACACCAGCTCGGCAATCACTAGACTGTTTTTTCTTTCTACAACAGTTTTCAAAACTATACAAAGCTTATGTTGCATTCACGTGATCCTTGGAAAGTTGAATGTACATGAACTGCTCAAGTCAGAAAAAAACTGGTTCAAGTTTGTTCCCTGACTTCATTGACTTGATGAGCATTTTCAACATGGAGCAAAGAAGTTGTTTTATCAATTTATTAATTTATTAATTTATGATTGGGATAACTATTGAAACCCACATAAGAGTGATCTAGACAAGCTACGAAGGCTGACATTGCTGTTGGTAGCTATGACAGTTAACCGCTAACTAAGGTGGCTGAGAACACTGCAAAATATGAAATGTATTTATATATTTATATACCTGACATTGTAGGTTACATCCTGCTGATAGATATGTCTTAGGCTTGTATAAAATAAAATAAAAAAAATGAACCCATTATACTCAGAAGATCTTTCTTTTCTTCTCTTTTTTTCTCTAACATAAACATTACAGTAGCTCTGTGTAAACCCAAAAACATATGGCTAAAAGTTATGCAATGCATATTAAAAATGCTTATTTAATTTACCTAGTCCAATACAATATTATTTAGTCATATTATTTTAGCAAAGGTTTAAACCAAGACTATGTAACATAAATACATAGTCTCCAAATAATTAAAATATAGTCTTTTTTTAAATAAATACTCGACTCACTAAATACTGTACTATACTACTATGTAATTTGGAGAGACGGGAAATGCTACCTACATACATATACACATATTTGTAAGAAACATACTGAGCACCTGTGCAGTTGCAGACAATGCCCTTTAGGGGGTGCAATTAGTGTTACTTTAACAAACCAAACATTAAACACATACTACACATGCAAACAACACGCGTAATGAGCCTTTGTGCTGCTGTCAGAGATCTGTCAACTCAATGGGACTTTCCTTATTAAATACATCTTAAAAAGGCCATAAAGCACACATTACCACCTCTGACTGTGTCCCCTCTTCCTCCCGGCGGCAGGTTTGGCCGGAGCTCCAGAGGCCAGGTCATGACGGACGAGCAGATAGTGTCCCGCGACGGGGAGGCTGCCCCAGGTCAGATCTGGAGTATGGCCGTGCCCCAGAGATTTGGCAAAAAATAATCTAACAAGGGAAAGCCACATCTCAGAGACCTGGCACGAGGCCAAGCGGAGAGCGAGGAAAGATCATATTTGAATGAATGAATAAATCAGAATTCAATTAAAGCTCCTTCTTTCCTTTTCAATGCTGTGCCAGACAATTAGACCTTGTTTGACAGTCGGTCAGTTGTAGAAGATTAATTTGACGCATTTCCTTTTGATTACTGCCACTGCTAATATTGTTCAATAAGCAGATCTTGTTTGTGTTGTCTGAATGTGATTTATGACCAAAGTGCTTGCTGTAAATGAACTGCAATGCTATATTTTGTATTTTGGTCCAATTAAAGAGCTTTGAAATATATGCACATGGTTAAATTTGTGTGTCTTCTGTGAGAAGATTAAAATGTTTCAAGGGCTTTGTTCAGAATGACACAGTCCCGTACAGTTACTTATGTTTGCTTCTATAACACAATCCTTAAAGCACTAAACTACATCCGCTCAATGTTTGTTTAGTGTACAGAGATAATAAACAGTTTTCCGCAGACTAAAAGCCCTGTTTGGTTTTGCGGCGGATTTACAGGCCACCTGGGGAAGCAGCATGCAGTAAGACTCAGCGCTAATTAAAACACAGCAACATGCAATTACTCTTCACTTACACGGTTTCCACAGACAATTATTTGGAAGGAATGCATGCCAATCCCACTTAGGAAGAGGCTTTTGTTCGCCTGACCTCAGCTGCACTGGTCCAGCTTTACGGATAAACTGAAGTGATTGCTTGGCACGTTATTCGCCACAATATACAGCACTATGTAAGAAAAAAAGTAGTGCAGTGCTTAGGCATACTTACACAGTTCATATGGATTGTGTGCCTTTTTATCACTCTGAAGTGCAAGCAACACATTTATCTTTTTTTATCTTATAGGCACTATTGCATTACTATTGTGCAAAGAGCATGTAGACTGGTATTGTACTGTAATATTAAGTTTTAGTGCAGATATTCCTCTGCACATGTCCAGCCTTTAGTCTGTCATTTGCAAACTTTTCATGTCCAGAATGTGCAGAAGGTCATTCACAACTAAATGTTTATGTACAAAAATAGTTGTACACTTTAAAAATTGTATTTATTTTAATCTAAAGTTAGTGAGGTTATAATCTTAAAGCCATAACATGAAGAGAAGGACTCGCTCACCTCAGCTAACAGTGCAGTTTCTCCTGCTCTGACTCTGAGAAGATGGGGTTGGTACTGCTTTATGTCAAGGAACCACTCAAACACTTTTGAGGCTTTATATTTTAAAGGGGAACTGAGGAACATTTTGCCAGAAGTGGGCGCAGATCCTTCTAGACACATAAGTTGTTAAATAAATGCGTTAGATTTTGTATACAACCATATGCCTCAAAAACTGTTTATTAGCAACTGATAAATGTGGAACATAATACTGCCATTATGTTGCAAATAGTCTATTGAAGTTTAACAATTGAATTGGGCAAATTGAGTCTAAAACTCCACAAATACAGCTAGAAACAAATCAAATATATCTTTTGAAAAGATATTGAGCAAGAGTTGAGCAACAAAATGGCATCCACTTAATCCAATTTGTTTCTAGCCAGTCCCTGTTCTGTTTCTCTCTTTGTTCTCTAGGCTTCCTCTGTCAGAGGCTTTGTGAAAGTAAAATTGAAGTATTTCACATTCCCAGATCGAATTAAAGGAAAACAACTCTTCATTGAGATAGTGTGCCTAGGATACCAACTCAATAATGTAACTCAATGAACGGGCAGACCTCACGTAATTAGAGTCTCATCTATACACCTTTGCAAATCTGATTTCTGGTACTTTTGTGGAACCTTTAACGCTGGTATGTTTGTGTAACTGTTAAGTCAAGCTTGACTAAACATTTGATTGGTTTACTGTCCTTTGTCCACCACCAGCACAGGAGGGAATCAATTTATTGATGAAAGTCTGTCCAATACTGCTGTAGGGTTCACTAAAGGCTGGGCTTTCTCCTGTTGACCCATAATATCACAAACTAAACAAATTATTTTCTAGGTATAGTAGCCAAGCTTTTATTAAATCAATCCTTGTGTGACTTCATTTTGAGCTAAGATGTGAAAATATATATTTAATTGTCAGTTACAGTTGGACCAAGACAGCACATCAAATGTTTTCTTAAGTCATGGAAGCACACTGACAGAGTGATGTATTGTGCAAATGCAGTGACATTGATGAAAATGAGACAAATAAACACAGGCGTGAAGCTGCTGTCCACACAGCTGCAGCTTCTAATCCAACACAGCTGAGTTAAAGTCTGCTCATCTGAATTTCATGAGTCTGCAGGGGTTCTTTGACAGAAACCAGTGTGTGTGCAGCAATTATAGCAGACAGACTCCGAGTTAGACGAGACAGAAATAGACTCATCCAGATTTTTGTCTCGTCAGGTCCCACGTCTTCACAATTGAAAATATGAAATAGGTGTTGTTGGTGCTCAGATGAAGTCCGGCCTTATCTGTGACTGGAGGGCTGACCTTTCCTTGACCCCCCCACTCTCACTACCCTCACAGGTCTTGGAAAGCAGCCACTGTAAGCATCAAAAAGGGGGGAGGTCTCAGCTTTTACCGGCCGTGGCCATGACGCAGCACAATTTGTCACAGACAGCGAGCTCTGATAGCTGCAGTCTGACAGTGAATGATCCCTTTTTCCACAAACAAGGGCAATGTGACTTTCAGCAGTAAATTACAGTGGGCTTTGCTCTGTGACTAAAGGGACTGTGAAAAGATAATGATGTAGCAGCAGTTAGAGAATGACAGTGTGACTTCATTTTCATTGGGCGGCTTTCACAAAATAATAGAATGTGTGTTTTGGATGACCTACGGGTTATGAATATTAGATCAGTATGCATACTGATTTCCCACTGGAAACCCAAAGACACATTTTATATCCAGACAAACTGACATTGGGTTTGATTTTGGCATTCAACCTTGGATTTAAATTGGATTAATGCTGACCCAAATTTTGTTATAAGAGTCCAATCTTTATGCTCCAGAGTAAAGTGATGCCTTTTTTCTTCAGTCAGTATGTTTACATGATGTGTGAGAGGTTCTTTCAAACTTTAGCCTGATTAAAATGTAACTTTTTTTTTTAAGGAACCAAAAGAATCTTATCATCCCTTGTGGTCATTAGCTCTGGGTCATGACAGAAAGGAGCCAGCTGAGGTAGTTTGGACATCTGTTTTTGGACAGCTCCTGGACACTTCCCTGGGGAGGTGTTCTGGGCATGTCCCACAAGGAGGGGGCTCCGGGAAAGACCTAGGACACACTGGAGGGACTATGTCTCTTGGCTGGCCTGGGAATGCTTCGGTATTCCCCCTACAGATCTGGGGGAAGTGTCTAGGGAGAGAGAAGTCTCTGAGCACCTCTGTTTATATGCTCCCCCCACGACCCGGTCCTGGATACGCAGGAAGAAGATGGATGGAAATTTCCAGCCTGAACAGCCAGACCAACCAACTTTCTTAGCAAAGTCAAGTGGGTCTGGAACCCAACCTATTGAGCCAGTCTTCCACCTGAGTTCAACGCCATTAACCAATTATAATAGTTTTTCTAATGCAGGGCAGGCTAGAAGTGAAACTAGTCCCATTGTCCCATTGCTTAAATCAGGTCGTACCATTTTCTGATTGGATTAATCTGCATCCATTTGTTCTGTCCCCTGGAACTCAAACTCTGATGAAAAGGAACTTGATTCTTTGCGCGGAACAGAAAAAGAATTAGGATGGTTGTCCAGGCTACAAAATTTCCAAAAGATAAACTAACACAAGAAAGCTGGTAGCTGGGAGACCCCAAGTACCACAGTTGCCCAAGAACAGAACAAATAACGATGAAAATGGCCAAAACTAACAACTTTTGAACAAGCGATGATTTGTTTGTCCCTTGGTGATGAAAGGTCAGACAGAAAAATGTAGCAATATGGCATCAGATTGATCAGTACATTTATTCTCCTCAAAGACAGTCCAATTATTTGTCCTATTCGAGCTATAACCAAGCAGAACATAAGACATAAATGGAAACGTTTAGACTGAAGTGGTGTTCCTAAGTCTACTTCCTGTGTGTACTTTTGAGTTTTCCTCACATAAAAAATAATAATAAATTCCTCTATAAAAAATCGTATGTTCAGCTGTGTTTAAAGATAATGTACCAAGTAGCTAGACAGGAAACAAGGAAGAGAAAGGAGGACATGAAACAAATGGAGCCAGGTCACTTCAATTATGCGGCACATGCTTTACCAGTTGAGTAGTAATTGAAGATTGTTCATAATAACTCACTATTTTTCATAAACCTTTCTTCATCACAAGTAAGGGCTCATCATTATCCTTCACAGCGTCAGTTAGGGTTAATTAACTTGCAGCTGAAACACATTAATTGCTGAAGCCATTTTCATGTAGAGCTTTTACCAAATGAGTTACAGCCAGGTGGCCAGGCCCTGTATATACTTCCAAATAATAAACCTTACACCGTGTACGTTTACTACATGTATAAGGAGTCTGTTTATATTCAGTAATGGTTTATATTTACAGCGTATACCGTAGGATTAAGTGGCAGTACAGTCCAACAGAGCACACTTTAATGACCTGAATAAACTGAGCTCAAGATGGCTCCACTTCAGAAGGATGCTGCCAGAATGACTTGGCCCTCGAGGCACCGTCTCTCGTGTGTGTCTCCTCTTTGTTTGTTTAGATTCTGCTCCTCGTTGGTGGTTAGTGGATGAGTGATGCACTTTTGGTGACAAGAACACCTGGGACCAGTCAAAATTAAAGAGTCTCTCAGGACACCCCCCTGGATTTGTTTTTTTTTTAAACTTTCTTTACTGCTACTGCACTCATACCGCAAATAGAAAACGTAAATAGTGATAATGTCTCTTACTAGGCAATGAATCAATTTAATTTTATGATCAATGTCAAGCTGCAGTTGAAATAATGGATAATCACCAGAGAAAGAAGGTTTTATTACCTCGGTTTAGCAAAGTGGCAGGAAATCGGTCTTCTTAATTTATGCATATTAGCCATGTGCTTCAGTTTAATGTGATTTTTTACAGGACTTTCTGCTGTGCAAGTAATCCCAGATCTCATATGGAGACACCGAGGGCAAAACTAAAAGACAACTTAACTGATTTATTTTCACTATGAGGGGTAAAGATTTAATTCCTCCTAAACATGACTAAATGAGGGTTTATCTGACAGTGAACCAATGGAACTATGTGGAAAACAGAAAAATCTAAGCAGGTGAGAAAAAAATTGCTGTTGTACAAAACGGGATATGCTTTAAAATAGTAATTTAACTTTGATTTAATTTATTTTCTGTTTCTAATTGCAGTTAAGGGTTACTTTACTTACAGCGCACTAGTACAGCTTGATAATAGATACATTCAAAGTAAATAAATACATCTGGAAGTGTCTAGAGAGTAGAAATGCAACGCTAGCAAAAAGAGAATGACTTGGGGTGAATGAATTCTTTCACTGAACAAAAACATACAAATCATTTCAAGAGGAAATATAAACATCCTCCAGTGTCCAGCAGACTGTCTGCACAGATGGCTTTTTTCTTTCAAATCTTCTCAACCAGATCCATAAATATCACACAGATATGTAAAAATACAGCAAATGTGTTTCTCCAAAACAGCACAGGACAGAAAATACATTGTCACAGTGGCTGCTTCCTGTGGTCTCTTATTAACACACTTTAATGACAAAAGCATAAATCTGGGAAGGCTCTTATTACCGTGGCAGCTTTTGATTATCTCCTCACTGTTGTCCTCGCAGCTGCAAGAAACAGAAAAAGTGTGTGATTTTGGCTTCTTTGGAAAGTAATAACGATGTTAAAAAGCACTTGCATTATAGACCTCCGCTTCTACTGCTTAAGGATTCAGCTGGAAATAGGTCATGTCACTGTAACGTTTGGCCCCTGAAATCTCCTGTTAATGGGAAATAGGACACTTGCGTCTGCTTCATGGCTGGTGTCGCGTATCAGGACGCAGCTGTGGATGTGTGATGTCGGGACAATCAGACTCACATCCAATCAATATTAACTGTGCTGGCAGCAGCGACCAACAGCTGAGTGACATATGAACAGAGATCGGGCAATCATTTAACAGCTTTTGCTTGTGCTCAGCGTCTTGTAACCACCAGTATAAACCAGATAGTCTACTGCAACATCAGATGTGTATAAATGGGGTGTTGATTTGGTGGATGTCGAGGCGAGGGGCAGAGCGGCTGAAAGCTTAAGCCCCCGTGATGGTCAAGGGGGCAGGGGGCACAGTGAGATGGAGGGATGAGGAGGTAGGTGAAGGAGCTCAGAGAGGTATGGAAGGGCAAGGTTATGGATGGATTTTAAAGTAAGCAGAAGGATCTTATAGTTAATTCAATGTTTAATGGGATACCAGTGGAGCTACTGGAGGGCAGGGGTGATGTGATGAATGTAGGGGGTTCTGGTGAGTATACAGGCTATACATTTCTCTCCTGAGTTCAATAGATTCTGTGTCATCTTAAAATGGGGGAAAACAGCCATTTATCTTTTTTCTATAGTGGCCGGTTCTTCCAGGATGCAAGAGGTTCCTTAATTATAATCATGTAACAACCATAATAATCATTCTTCTAAAACCTTTTACTATAAGAAAGAATATCTCCTGCAGTGAATGTAGATTCTGAGAGGGGTACAGAGAACGGCAAAACACTTGTCATTGTAGTTACACTTTCATCATTTCATATCCACCGTAACTGTTTCTAGAACTGGGTCTGTTGATAATTTGACCCAGAACTTTGCGTCTAGTAAAATTAAACTTCCTATTTTCCCATTAGCCTCACAAATGTATTAATTCCTTTAGGGACTCTTTATATTTTATATATAATATATAATAATGCTATTTATACTATGAAAAAGAACATAGGCCTACTCTTGATTTTTTATGACTTTATGTCATGTGATATTTACATAATGTCTGATTACCATTAAACAAAGTGGTGTCCCATTTCTTCCACAAAGATGTTGATTTACGAAGTGATGCGTTAAGAGATGCTTTGCGTTTTAAAAAGAGCAAAGTGCAACCAGTGCTCAGGCTAAAGATAAGCAACACCAGCTTGGTCAGGTGTTAATTCTTGCTGTGAGGCAGAGTGGTTAGCACTTCTGCCTCACAGCATGAAGTGAGTGAGATCAGCCTCTGTGTGGTACTGTGGATTCTCTTCAGGCACTTCAGCCTCCTTCTACTGACATAAGACATGTCTTAGCTGCTGTACAAGCCACATAGTTATACATCCACCATTAGACATAAAAGATAAAACAGTATAAGCAATTAAAACAGGTCAATAAATAATTAAATGAAAATAAGAATAAATAGACTTCAAAATTCAATAAAAAATTATGCTAAGGTGATGTAGATAAAAGACCACGGTGCATGCTTAATCACTTCTGAATATCACTGAAAAAAGGTAGCTATTTAGCATGGTTTTAAAGTGTTCAAGTGACTGGGCAGCTCTAATGTAGCGAGGGAGCTGTTCCATAGTTTAGGAGCAGCCTCTGAAAACGCTCTGTCAGCTCTGGCCACGAGTCAAGAGACAGAAAGGAGCAGTTGGTCTGCAGACCTCAGGGCAGGTCCATGCCATTTAAATGTTTAAAAATAAGTAATAAAAACAAAATGTGTAAATATTTGCCTGTATATGTGTCAGTATACGTCTCTATTGCACATTGTGTAATCTATTTACATATTTGATGCTGACATTCACACATACAGTTGTGAATCTTTTGCACATTAATGTACATAGTTTATATTTCCATCTCCAGTTTTCCATTATTTATTCCTGAATTTTTATCTTATTTTTCTTTGGCCAGGTTCTGTTCCACCTCACGCCCAAAGCAGTTGGGATAGGCTCCAGCCACCCACAAACACCATGAAAAAGAATGAATAAAAGTTCATACAAAAACATATGAGATGAAGTTTTTGGCAGACAAGTGTGTGTGCACCAAGACCAAACCAAGACAGATATTCAGGAACACTGGTAAGATTTACATTTAAAATATTAATCTCTGTAGTAATTATTTAATGGGTGGCTCTTGTCTTTTTTAAATCACAGTGAATGCTCTTTTTTAGCCAGCCAGTACCTTATATAAGAACTTTTGAGTCAGTGATGCTTATGCCCATCATGTAACTCTAGATGCTGAATTTAAAAAGTAGGTTGTGTGTGTCCTGTAGAGTATGTAGGCAGGTGATTTTAAAAATACTTCTGAAGCCGAAGAGTCGGATGATGCATTGTTCCCACTCATTTCAGAGCGAGAGAACGAGTCTTTGTCATCCTCACTCTCCCATCTGCTGCAGAACAACCCTGAGCCTCGACAGCCAATGCAGTGACACAGAGCCGTGAGGAGAGGGCGGGACTTGCTCTGAAGAGGAGTAGGCATAGACCAATCAGAAGGAAGCAGAGGTGTTCCTGGTTTTTCAAGTGCCCTTGTCTCAGAGCTGGGAGTGAGGAGAGCGCAGCAGAGAGGAGTCACGAGATTGTCTCATCAGCAGGTGTAGATTTTTTAAAAGAAGAAACAGGAAATAGATCAAATGAGTCAAGTGCTGTAAAAGGATAAAAAGTACTCATGTTTTGAAGCTGGAGTTGTTTTTTCAGTCATTTTCTCTCTCAGCTATCTTTACTAAATCTTTAACTATCTCAGTCCCGTACGGATTCTCCAGCACGGATCTTCCTCGTTTATTCCCCCTCCTCACTCCTCACCAGCTGCTTTGACGCCATGGAAACCGGGAGCCCCAGGAAGATACAGTTCACCGTCCCCTTACTGGACACCCACCTGGACCCAGAGGCAGCAGAACAGGTGAGGGAAGCAGGGTGCACTCTGTAAGATTTTATCCATGTCTAAACTAGAGCTGAGTTACATATATTTAACAGAAGATGTCCAAAAGAACGTTGACAGTAAGATTATTGACCATATTCAAAAAGACTGATTTTGTATCAAAGCCTGATACGAAAGTTTCTCCTCCTGTAATATCCATTTGTACCACTAGATGGAGTCATGAGCTAATGCATCAGCACAATATGACTCAAGCATTTTTTAATCAGGCTTAAACAGTTGTTTTAATTTATGTTTTTACCACAACAGTATTTTGATATGAATTGAATTTGCTGATTTTTGTAAATTGTCTCACCATGTTAGCATAATACAAACTAGGGATGATCAACATTAGCTACAAAAACTAACTTTTCCATTGTGAAAACAGGTCAACTTTTGATTTTTGTTTTACCCTTGGCACATATTAGCCTTTCATTTAAGGGTTTCCTTTTCTGTAGATGTTCCCTTTGCTAATTTGAGGCACTGTATTTTGAAGTACACTATTTTTACTTCAAAATACAATGGAAGATCACAAAAAAAAATATTGTAGTGCTACGAAATAACAGTCTACATTTAATATCCACAGGTGGCAATAAATCCAGTAATATCAGTCTCCACCACTAGATGGTGTCATGAGCTAATGCATCAGTGGAAATCAAATTTGTAACTTTAAAATTGGCTGATTTGTGCATCTATTGTTGTGTTTAGTAAGCTCTGTTAACAACTGTTAGCTATTGTTGGCTGTAGAACAGTAGGGATAAAACACAATAGCAACCAAGGCTAATGTTGCCGTGTGATTTATTCAGAGAACCAAAAAAAATGAATAAATAAAATCAATGAATTAAACAAATTTGTAAAGAAGAATGGTCCTTTAGCACAAATTTGCATGAAACTAAAGCTTCATGTGTAATGGTTCCTTCTTCTGCAGATGCTTCCTGTGCACTCTTTATACTCCCCTGCAGGCGATGACTTGATTTTTTTTTTTTTTTAATGTGGCCAAAGTGAATGTAACAAATGTAATAATGACCCTCTCTCTCAATAAAGTGGGATTTTAGAGTATGTCCTATAGATTATATTGCAAATACTGAGAAACATTTTCTTTAACAGACAGTTTTATGACCTTGTGTAAATGACCAACTTAACAGTCCCATCAAAATCTAATGCTGCCCAGATGACATAAGAGCCCAAACTCCCACTCTGTCTGCAGAGAATATAGTGCAAAAATGTGTCCCATTTTCACATTTTTTTATAAATATAACATGAACAGGGCGGGTCATTTATAATGAATAAGCCCTGAGTAAAACCAGCAAAAATAAATGAGACTGACTCGGCCCCTGTGTTCATCTGCCCTCCTCTTCTGTCTCTTATCCTCTATTCTGAATGTCATAGCAAAGCTCAATAAGACTTTTCCGGATGCCCTTCTTGTGAGAGTGGGATGTCTGATGTGGGATGTAGTGATGGCATTATACTGGATGCTTAAGGGACAGAGTTAGGGCAATGGTGAATTAGATGTGCTCATTAAGAAACAGTGTGCATGTCTTCTCTGTAAATGTCATAAACTATGCTTGCATACAGTAAGTCTATGAAAGCTCCAGTACACGACAGCAGCGTAGTGACCTTTCCTGCTTTTTTTATTTTTTTTATTTTTTTTTTAGTTATACTAATACGTTACGTTAAATCAAAGTTTAGAGCTTACCTGAAACTTTTACCTTTGGAGTTTACCATTGTTTACCTCCTTAAACATTGCATCGAAGCATTGCCAACATTTATCCATGTTTAATTTGCAGCCTGCATCTCTATTTTTAACTTTTTTGAGCTGTTTCGCTGTAAAATTAGACGTATTTTACAATGAAATAACCCATCTCCTTGGTTTATTTCCTTGGTCCTTCTTTTTGACATCAGTTTCAACCAATGGGAGTGCTCATTTTTACTGAAAGTGAATTGTGATTGGCCAAAATCCCACTGTGGGCGGATCATCCTCATCTATTAAAATCCTTATTTATAAAGCATAGACTTCTTAAGAGCAAATTTTTTCACAGATGATTCCTGTTACAATAAAGTGTTAGGTGATTATACTGTCAAATTAAATGCAACAGTTATCATTGCCCAGCATAAAGAATGCCTCATGAACTTTGAGGTCTAAGTAGCTAAAGGATAGAGAGCAAAGATTTATCAAAAGAACTTTTATGATCTAATTTTATAGTATCTAAAACTTGTTTCCACTTTTTGTTTACATTTTTTGTAAAATTAAAAATAAACTTATATTTAAGGATAAATATACATAACCAGTGGACCATAGTTTTTTTGCAAAGAGAGAAAGTAGCACAAGTTCAGTGACATTTTGTCACGTTCCATTGCTGCTAACGCCATGCAAATTCCAAGCTAACAACATGCTAATTCCATGCTAACACCTCCAACATTAGCTTGAAAATGAATACTCCAGAGGCACTTGCAGATGAAAACAGACAGAAAGTTGAAAAAAAATCCAGTTACATTATGGTTTCCCCGACTAAAACTATTCTCCTAAAACTATTATATGCTGTTTTTTCTTACTTTGATGCTAAGCGCTAAATAAGATGGGTAACACAGTCTCTGCTGGTGATATGAGCAAGTCTGTTAGCTGCTTTGTATCTCATTTAGAATCATATTTCCCCATTTGAAACACTTAACATAAATCCACGTCATTGTTTTTGCTGTTTTTGGTTTTAAATATTTTAGGTGGTCACTGAGTCCTTGGTTTCAGGTTTCTTTTATGAGGTTTTGTATCAGTGTGACAGTCTGGCAATAGTAGCCTACAACATCAAAAACAAAGAAAGGGGGTGTATTCCTTAAAAAAGCGTGCTGTATGTATGTGTCCCGGTGTGGATGTGTGTGTCTGTGTTTCCAAAGAACCCCTCCAAATGCCGCGACGGGGGGTTTCACCCATGGCTCGGTAATCCGTGCAACCTGACACCTCTCAGCATGGTGAATCAGCCTCCGTGGAGAACTGCACGTCAGTCAAAACAACCTCCCTGAGATCTGACCCTCACAACAAAAGCAGAGCCGCATTCTCTCATCCCCCGTCCAGACTCTCGGCGTGCCACCTTTACTCACCTCATTAGAAAACCGGCGTGTACTTACAAACAGGGACACCACCTGGTTGTGTCACCTGGTAAATTTGAACACATGTGGAGGATTTATTCAAGTCCCATAGTAACTGGGAAAAAACAGATGTAGTCATTTATCTTAAAACACCTCAATTAATGACTAAGATAGTGAGATTTAAACCTCAATGGTGCATTTATAACACCACAGTCTATTCATCCACTCAAACACACTTCATGCTCAAGTGTCACAGTTAAAAAAGGAAAGCTGGGGTTCTTTTTTCCTAAGACCACTTCGACAGTTTGAACATGAGGAGCCCTCTGACTTTTTCATTATGCTGTGTATATGACAGTGTCACAGTTTTCACTTCACTTCAGCTATTGCAAAGGGGTCATACTTAAATGTTAGAGCATTATACTTCTGCGGCCCTTGTGACTATAATAGAGAGAGTTTTCTTCTACACTGAAGCCATTGGCTGCTGGCTACACACAGCAAACAGAACAATAATGCTGAAATTCAGTGTTTCCATATATTTCAGTTTATTATTTCTACAGAGATGTGCACATCTCACAAAAATTTTACATGGCTAGATTTCAAAAGTTTTGGGGACGTTTTTCTCACCCCTGGATCTCCTTGTATGTAATCACAGTAATGCTTTTTGATGTTTTTTTTTTGTTTTTTTCTTGTAGCATTTCTGCACTCTTATTAGCAGCTCATTTTCATTATGCAGCAACTCATGATAATTATCACTCTCTACACACAGTATCTGTTGTCCATTGGGAGTTCACAGAGTTTAAGATTCACAGTTCATTCCAGATACTAATTCCACACTAAGCTGCTGCCAGAAAAACAGAGATAAATACATGTTGTACTTTAATGATTCTCTTCAACATCCCATTGGGCTGGATCCATTAAAGGATTTTGGTGGCATCTGGTGTATTTTCACACGCAGCAGGTTTAGGTCAGTGAGAGAGAAGATGATCGAGAACGCCGTCATGGTTGAAGACAAAGATGTGAAAATGGGAGTAGGCTGAACTGGGATAAAAGAGTCTTACAGGCAGTGATCAAAAGTTCTGTGAATAGAAGCGGTTCCCTTTATTCTCAGACTGCGTGAGGATTTATGAGTCTGAGTGCTGATTTTAGCCATTACACAGAGGATAATATTTCAAATGACAGAATGAAGAATGAGGACTACTATAGTTCCCGGTGTTCTAATAGGACCTGTTCATTGTGTAAAATTTAGTAGAAAACTGTTGCTTGAAATTAAACACTTGTATGTGGAATGGAACTACCTCAAACGCAAAATAATGGTGCATTCATGTGGTCCTCGGAAACTCGGAGTATGCGACTTAGGAAGTTGTTCTTCCGACTTGAGTGTGTTCATATGATTTCCGCTTGGAAAACATTCTGAACCATAACAACAAGGAAGATGGACGCAAAGTCAAAAATGTGCTAATGTAATTTTTGATTGAGTTACAGTCAAAGTAGCTATTATTACCTATTAGTGGCACATGGAAGCCTGTTGAAAACATAAGAAGTTAAGTTGAAACCTCTAAATACCAGAAGTAAATAAATAAATAACATAGTATAAAGTCTAAATAAGCATACATGGACAAAAAACTTCTTGTACTGTCAAATTATCAAGTTATTCATGTGCAAAACAGTTGGTATGAAATACTTTTTTAAAGACTTGTTACTAAAATGTCTTAAACATTTGCTTTCCTCCACCATATTGATGATGACTCATCTGAGTTTCTGAGCTGTTGTTCTGACATGAGCAGACATTCATGTGCATTTTTCAATTCAGAAAAACGTTTTCCCAAATTTCCGAGAACCACATAAATGCACCATAACACTCTTGGCATCTTAACACCCTGTCACATGATGATGATTTTGGCGTTATTTGGTAGTGGCAAAATGATTCATCATAGCTTTAGATGTGGAACTGTAAAAACTGAAAATCAGGAGTTTTACTAGAGCTCTACACATATAATTTGTTTGTCTTGATTTATTACCATATGTCCTTTCACTTTACCATCTACCCTCGAGCTTTGATGGTTGGTTTTAATTTGCTGCCTATTTTATTTGTGAAAGTAATAAGATTGGAGCAGTCTTTGATATTATATGTAACCTGCTTGCAACTGTTACTGTAGCCCTATTAGGCAGTAATAGAGTGTACCTGTGCAACGGAGAAAAATGTAAAGTGACAAGATGGATGATGGATGATGCTCCTCGTCCAGTTAAATTGCAGAGTTGAAACTAAGTGCTACAAACAAATTGACAGTAAAGTACACTGTGGACTGAGCTTGTGAGTACTCTTTACAAATGTTTATAGACTTCTGCTACTTGTCATTATTTCTTTCCCTTTCTGCCCCACAAACTCAAAAAAAAAAATGGCCTGAAACAAGTGGTGATGACAATTTATAGCTGATAATGTTGTAATTGTATTATAACCTGAAATACATGATGCTAACACTACAACTATATCCTACCTTTTACATATTCTGAGACATTAGTGTGACTTCATATTGCATTCAGCAAAACAAGGCTGCGCATTTGTTTGTAGGCTATAGGTGGTATTATTAGAGGAGGTTCTGTTTGAACTTTATTTCATTATGCAGACCATGCCCCAAGAAAAAAACATTCATTTTTCTGTTGTGTATACTGTAAACCCCTGTGCTGATATTTTTGCTTTCTGTGTGCTTTGTTGCTAAATTTACAAAAGCCACCCCACGGCCTACATTAAAGCCAGAACCGTGTCTGTTTGGCACTGATTACGACCAGAGTCATTGTTATTCTCTTCAGCCAGCGGGCAGCAGAAGACTCCCGTTGTCCGCTCACACAAATACCACAGTCACTGGATAGACCCACTCCTCAAACCGCCAGGCTTCCCTTTAAGCTCCAGTCCATTTCAAATGCACTACAATCAACAATTAAACAACAACCTTCAGAACATGGTGGGTGGTTGGAAAAGCTTGCCTCATATTCTTGTAGGCAGTGGAAAATACAGGAAGCAACAATAGACAATAGAAGAGTTTATTTAATTCTCATCAGCAGATAAGAATTTTCAAATCTGTTTATCGAAGCTTTTGAAGTTTTTGCATCACAGCTTCTAAATTCTAACTTTCCTTCAGTTCACGTCTCTTTATTTTACATTCATAAACATAAAAGCCTTCAAAATAAATGACATTTCTTTGTACATTAGTGAGTCTGGAGTGTAGCAGCGACAAGCTAAAGTACTAGACAGAACTGATAGTTAATGCTTGTAAGCTGTAGGTTTATGTGATCATCTTTTAATAAACATTTGCCTGATGCATGATAAGGTCAGGGATATTGACGTAATGAGGTTTCATGACTTCTAGCTCAATAACTGTGGAATTAAAGGGATTAGTCATCTCCAACAGTTTGAGCTCTACCCTGGCCCTGTTTGTGTCTTGATTGCTTTTTTCCTGCCAATATGGCGGATAGAACACACTAGAGTCAGGTGATATTTCCATAGGGACATCCTGCTGTTGTATTAAATATTAGCAATGCAGTGATGACTTTTGCTTATTATTATTAAAACTATAAACCCAACATTCGCCCAATCGTACCTGTTAACATGAATCTGTATTTCATTTAATCCCAACTTTACAATAATTGACAGATCTCTATTGATATTTTGGGCACAGTGATTTTCAAACATGAAAACATGAAAATAAAATGTAAAGGTGGTGAAATCACAAGCTCAGAGTAAAAGTAGCAGAGCCACAGAGAGGTAACACTGCACAGTTGATGAGCGTGCCAGGATGTGAGGTCAGCATTTTTCTTGGAAAATCACGCAAAGCAAAGCACTAACACTTCTCCGGCTGCTTGTTAAAGAAAAAGAGAAGACTCTCACTTGCTCTTTCTGATTCACACAACCTTCCTGTACTTGATAGTGGTGTTATAAAGGAGCTACTTGGAGTCTGAATAGCCAATTAGTCTCACTGGCGGCTGCTGAGATGTGGGCCTTGTGTGTGACTGCTCATCGTTCATTAGAGGACATTATTTCCACAGTTACATCAGTGTTCTGTGTCATTACGAGGTGAAGCGTGCAGAGCGAATGTTTCACTCTGCACTCAGTGGCGATCACGTTGCGTCGTCAGCAGCTCTGAAAATCGGTGCTTCATTTATCGAAGAGTGTGTTAGGAGGAAAGATACGTGGATATAGATCGACACAATGATTCAGTGATCAATAATCCACGCACATCTAGATAAAATGTAACTGGTGCTGAGTTAAGCTGACAGGATGAAAACGTCACAGAAGCAGTATTTGAGATTAGCTACAGTGTATAGTTTCCTTTTTTGTGTTCATCTTTGAGAATAAATATAAATTGAACATATCAACTAAATTTTACTCAGTTCTGCTTTAATCATCATTGAATTGTAAACCAGCATACAACACTGTATCATGTGTATTTCTAACTCATTGTATATTGTCTCAATTATACTGAGACAGACCATTCAATTGATATGTTGTTTTATGATATGCATATGAGGAATCTGCACTAAAACAGCCCTCATTCATTTTCCTCTTTAAAAATTACTGTGTTTCTTAATAGAGCCCTTCACTATTGGAGGAAATCCAACGGCAGCAGTTTATTTCTAAAATCCTTTTGTGTTGTTTGGCATTTTCAATTTTACACCTAAATGCTCCCACCGTCAAAAGAAGTCTGATTTAAAATTCCCCGTGATACTGCCCTTCTGGACATATTGATAGTAAGTTGTTCCTGGAGCTCTGGATCTCAGTGGAGCACATCACACTGTTTTGTAACTGCTGAGGCATTTGATATGCAGGGCTGTTTTCAGAGCTTTGGTGAGGGAGACACTGTCTTTTTTATCCTGATGTCATTATGTTTAAGAGAATGAAAACGAATACCACTGTAGGGTAAATATTTGTGCTTTCTATATCGTTCGTGGGAGCTATGATGCAAGAGTGGCTAAATCCCAGAGAGAGATTGCTGCTGTTTGTTGATGGATTGGACCTACATAAGCAGTCAGGAGACAAGGTTGATGTATATAAACTTGCTTAAAATATGAGACATTTGGTAAATCAGAAGTCCTTCACTTAAATAAAACTGTAAATACACTGAAACCAACCAATTCTGTCCCAGATCTGTGGCTTTTGTCCTTGCATTCCACTCACTCCATCTTGACCTTCCCAATATGGTTTCCACCACAAACCTAATTAACCCGTAAAGCTGTAACTGCAGACTGCAGATTGAGGCGGGGATCAATGTGGGTTGTGCTCACTGTCACACACTAAGTAATGCCTCAATGCCTCGGCGATGTGTTATTCATTTGCCAACATTCTGTCATTCTAAAAAACTATAATAATACTAGCACTAAATGGTATGTCTGTAATACTGGGATTCAGCTTTTAGACCTGTAAAACCTGCAATGCAATGATCTGTACTAAATAATGTTCATTCTTCATGTTTTAGAAAAATACGTAGTGTTATGAGTAATAGATTTAGAGCTGTCTGTTCTTTCCTGTGTTTTCCAAGTTGTTCATGGTTGAGAATCTGTCGGAACATGGCGGTCTGCTCTCTTGATCTCTCAGCGAGCCACTGGAGCATTTTCTCTCACTCAGGCGTCTTCAGAGCATCAGACCAAACCTAAAATATTCATCCCAGGGACTCTCATCTTTAAACCAGTCAACAGAAGCAAATACAGCCTTTCAATATATAGAATACCTACTTTTTCTGCGCACCATTAAGCAGTCTCAGGAAAAGTGAAGCTGAATTCAGATGCCTAAAGAATATAATCCATCAAGTGCTATTGTCTGTCCGGAGAAAAAGAATGGCACCACAAGCACCAATGTTTTGATCAAGATCTTATTTAAAATGCATCTGCTCTGCTCTTTCAGATCAGAAGACGCAGACCTACACCAGCGACTTTAGTGGCATCTAGTGATCAATCATCACCAGGTAAGGCTTTTATCTGTACGGCCATCACACTGACCTGCACTCAAATAAATGCAATCATTTACTCAAAGAAACATGTAAAAACGGGGCTTTTGGGGCCTAAAACTATCAGCAAAATCAAGTAAAACCCTGTAAAATACCTTTCACCTTCAGATTAAAGTTACATTTACTTCCGTTTTGGATGTAACACAGAAAGGGTGCATTATTTACCTTCACAGTATAGCGCGAGAAGGGGAATAATGTTTGTAGATCGCATTGGCTGAACCAGTTATCGTAAAAATGGAATCTAATAATTTGCAAGCTTCATTTCGCTTTATAAAGATCAACAATGCCACTCTAGTAATTTTAACCTTGAGAATATGTAATTAATGTTACACACAACAACTTTAGTAAAAGGAAGCACAGAGACAGTTTATTACAGTGAATTTATTTGACAGTAAAAGCTCTATTAAAAATTCTCAAATCACACACTTGCACAAATACCCTGCCCAATCTTCAACAGATACAAAAAGCACCTGGGCCAATAAGGTGAATCAAATAAAACATCCACAAAGCACAGCAGCACAGGTCTTAAACTAGACAAATAAGCATTTGGAGCAAAAAAAAAAAAAAAAAAAAGAAAAGCAGTATTTGGAGCTCAGAAAAGAAGCAAGGGTTACAAAGTGAGCAGAGGGTAGCTCCTGTCAAGGGGAGGCTTAGCTGTAGTATTACCAGGATTGGACAACCCACTTCACCAAAGATGGCGGAGCACACAGCCCTTTGGTGAAAAGGTGAACAATTAGTGTCCCCAGCTGGCGAGCCAATCTATTGATGCGGGTGCTAGGAACAACACCTAAAACAGTGTGGCCCTCATTGTTGTCGACATGCTTGAGGACAATATGAGGGGTGTTGCTAGGAAGGTAGGCATGCACAGTAAGGTGATTATATAACGACACGTGCCTTGGGAAAAAAACAAACTGAAATTTACATGGTTGAATGTAATCCCAGATGCAAATATTGCTTCTTTTTGGTGGAAATGGTTAAAAAGCTATTCTTCATCTTCACAAGATAAATGCTCACTTGCTCCTGATACATCCCAGGTGCAGTGGTAATGATGACCAGTATAATGCACCATTGTAAGTGAGTTCTTCATATGCTTGAATACCAGCCTGCCTGTGTGTGTGTGTCTATTGAGTTGTTAATGATGAAACACTGCAGCGCTCGTCTGGAGAGTTACTGTGTTGTTGTATGAGTCATCCAGGCGTCCTGCTCCCCACTGCGATGCTGATATAGACTCCGGTGTGTTACTATGTAGTGTAACTCCTGGATCTAAGGAAAGCCGACTGGGAATATGAGCAGAGGAGGTAATTGTCTTTAGGTGAGAGTGTCCATACTTGCCATATCGTGCACTATATAGGGACTGCAACAATTTGTGTCCGAACAGTGGATTACAATTTGATGCATCATGTAGCGTAGTGAACCTTAGAGGTCACTAGAGGAAGAAAAGAAGATAGTCATTATGAGAAAAGCAAGCAACAAGTTTGACTAAGGGGATGTTCACAGTCACTGTTAAGAAGCCTGTACCAAAACACAGAATTTTGCCATTGTTGTTCTACTCGCTGTGTGTAGCCAGCAGCCAATAGCATTCTGGGAGGCTTTTAGATCACTCAACATACACACGGCACACAACAGATTTTAGCGTTTTGGGAAAAATGCGCCGTCATGTAAACAGTCTATAATTCTGTGGCAACAATATAAGCAGGAAATTAATAATCAATGAATGAGAAAATGTTAGCTTACTTTAGCGTTCATATCTGGAAATACAAAACTTTCCTTGACAAGAAAAATAGAAGTACAAATCCAATCACGATGAGAAGTTTTAAACAGAAATTACATCATTACACACAGAATTTTTGCTAATTGATGAAAAAAGACTTGTTTTGCTTGTTACCAGTGTTAACAGTACAGAAGCATCCAAAATGGCTCACAACAGAGATAATTATTACACTACAGCATATACAGAAGCTCATGTGACTGACAGGTTAGGAACTAGGAAGTGGTTTTGGACCAAGCCAGTGTGGTGGCTGGGTGTTGTTTAAATAACTAAAATATTTTTTTGATCTTAGATTGAAATTGGGGTCTTCTCTTTCAGTTAAGTTTAGCTTTAATTACTTCAGTAAGCGTGCTTCTTTACGGTCTCTGATTCTATAATTACATGCAGAGTGTATCAGTGTCATCCTTGATGTCTGAAAACACAAAGAAGAGCCGCCACAATCCTCCCCGCGATGAAGATCACAGAGAAACTGAAGCAACTTTAGAGACTGTGAAGTAGTGTAAATGGAAGACTGCGCAGTGACAAAAATGAAAAGAAAGAGTCTCCTTCTCCAGGCTTTTTAAGAAGAATCTTCCTCGTCTTTTAAGTCGAACTTACAGAGTTTTGTAACATTTTCTTTTTAGTGATAGAAAGTTGATGTTAAGACTTGTGTGCTGGAAGTTGGAAAAAACGTGGGTAGATGTAAAGGTTTGAGCCAGGAGTATTACTTACCTATTTTTCCACAAAGATGAACTAAATGCTATTCTAGTAGGCTTTTTTTTTGCAATTCTGAGCCCTGTGTTTTAGTATTACAGGTGCATTTTGTACAATTTTGTATTATATAACAAGATAGAATTAGTCAACATTATCTCTGCAAGACTGTACAATCATATCAAAATGACAGTTTGCATAATAATTTACTTATTTATTAAACTTTATTTCAGGAAAACACAAATTTTATTTTATATGTATTTATATACGATAATGATAAATCTGCGATATATTGTGCATCCTGAGCTCAGAGGTAATTTACTATCAGTGTTTATATGGGAGATATATAAGTTTACATATCTCCTGTCTCCTTTCCTGTTGTTATAAAGAAAAATGAAAAATGTGCTCAAAAAAAGAAAAAAATCAAACCCAAAGGAAGGAGTCATATATGAAAGTTCCTGTTAATTAAAACTGACCAGGGCAGACAAACTAAGCACTGCTGGAGTTGAAGCACATTCATGTTGCGTTCTGAACACTTTCATTAATCTTTCATGAAGGATTAGGACATCTCACCTAAACTAGCACCACCTTTAAACTACATTTTTTACACTTTACGCTCCCATATAGCAATTAGCAACAGACAATTACGGTCTCATTGTCTGCCCCTGTTTAGATCACCCGGGATGACAAACAATTTTCCTTATTAATCAACTGTGTGCATTAAATTTGGTGCTTAATTTGAATAGAGACAATAGAGCAAAGCCTGGTTGTCAAATTGAAAATGGCAGTGAGATAATGAAGGCTACTCTTACAATCAGGCCGCGACAGAAGAATCATTTGGGAAATTGGTACATTAGGCTTTCACTGGCCCCTGCTTCCAAGTTACGGAGAGCCAAAGCCGTGAAATGTTTAAGACCCAGATAAGAAACCAAATTAGGGACAAGTACCGAGAGATCGGCGCAGACCAGGAGAGACGGACAAGTCAAAGAGTTCTGTAGACACAATGTGCAGCGTAAGAGATGGTGTGAGTGCGGGGATGTGGCACAGAGCAGAGGGGGATGGGGGAGGAACAGATCTGATGAGGCTGTGCTGATGCAGTAATGGTGTGGCCCACATCAGACACAGCACTGCATTATTTAAGGCGCTGCAGACTGCTGTGGCCCGTGAACCCCGATAGCACAGACAGACACAGATGTGGAGGGAACTGACTCCACAAGGCGCAGAACGAGGGGGTAGAGCCGGGCGAGGGGTGCGGCACATCTCAGAGTCACCAAGAAATGTTTATCTGCAGAAATCTTGAGAGCTGACTAGAAACACAGTGTGTAGTAAAACTTTACATGAATCTTCTTGCTTTCTTGGCATTTGAGCAAACAGATCAATGTTATATTAGTACATAGAGTCACATTTCAGAGGAAAAAGTCAGGTGTCATATTTTACTCACAGATTCTCTGATATGTCTTGTGTATAAGCAGTTTGTGGTGGTATGATATATGCTTTTAAAAAAATAGGTATAGTATGTTTACAGTTACAGTTTAAATGGACTTTACCTGATTTTTTTTCCTTTGCATTAATTGAAAAGCTAAGCCTAATAGCATATATTGTAATAGAAATAACACGACTGTATTTTTAGCTAAATGATGGCTCTTACTGGAATGTTTCATTTTTAACCCCGCAGCAGTAACCAAAAACTCTTTCAGTCACACTTGTGAATGTAAAACATAAAATGTAAAACTAACTAACCCCTCAAAACGTTTGCACAACATAAAAGCAAAGTTTACCATAAACTTCTAGCTCTGAGTTCAGCATCAGACCTATTATCTGCATCTTTGTTAAATACATTTCTGCGTGTTTCGCTATTTATGTTTTCCTTTTTTTGTGCTGCCTCTTTGTGTACCAAACACAGCCAGTGCAGTAATAGACACTTTTCTTAATTTAGGCTGCCATTGACTCAATGTTGACAAGCCATGTAAACTGATCAGTCAGTGGGGGTGTCCCTTAATTTGAAAGAGGTCAGGGGCTAAACATTCTCTTGTAATAAAACTCTTTACAAAAACGTTAAAAATTAAAAAAAAGAGTTTTATGGGGTATACAACACTAGATTACATTATGTCAAAGCTTTCTCATCTCCAGATTGTGACAAAAGGAAAATTTTATATGTCACATATTTTCAAAGACGCACATCCCTTTTTTATTATTTGTCCAATGGAATACCAAAAACAATAAATTTTAGCATCAATTCTGTGAAACAGTGAGCGTACTCTTTCCACATTTTTTATACACAATGGTCATGCTCTGAAGTGCCCCTTAGTGAAACAAACTGCAGCTGATGCCACAAATGCGTCACTGGAGGACTGTGTGCTTCATGGAGGTGTGCTGTGTGCTGCTCCGGCACGTCACAACGAGAGAGCATTCAACAGAGCACATATAGCTGCTGTATCCTCAGCCCTTTTCAATCAAACGTCCTTCCTCTTAAAGGTGACGTCCTCTTGTGCTTTTTTTATGGATTTGCTTCAAAATGGAATTGGTTCGTCCTTGGCGCAGGGTCTACTGTACCTTTATTGACAACCTTCATAAGAAACAGCACATTAAACATTTCAAACAGATCATTTAGAAAAAAAAAAAAAATTGCCTCTGCAGATGATCATACCTAATAAACCACAAGTCTCTCATTTGATAACATTACTCGCTGCAACATTTGGCTGTTAATTTGTAACAGCTCTGGTGAACAGTCAGGCGAGCGTCTCTGTTCTCATCTGGCTGGGTTTTAGACAGACGGTCAACTGGGAGTTGCTGTGATAGACTCATCACCGAACACTGATGGAGGGGCATTTTATTGGCCTTTTCACACATTCTGACAACAGATGGGCTCTGCAGACAAAGAAGCAATCCACACATCAGCCATGAGAAAGCCAAATGGGATGTTTCTTGTCCCATCCTTACTGTTTGAGCTGCTGTAGTTACATTTTACACTGTGCACTTTGAAAAGAATGTTTATTTTTGTTGCTTATAGGATAATACTTTCAGACTGGCATGCCTTTACAATACTATCAATTCAAGGCTTACCCCAAATGACTTTCTCCTGGATTTCAAACAAAATCAACAGTACAAAAACGATTCACTCCTGGGAGACGCTCAAAGTACAACTGACAGTAAACATGGTGCAGCAGAAAAATGTGCTTGAATTGAAGTGTAATGGTTTTGTGACAGATTCGCACGCTGCTGCTTTTGATGCAGCGCACAGAGTGATGAAGCACATCACTAGCATTCTGAACAGCCTAGAGAATACTTTTAAGTGGGGATAATGTATGCACATGCTCACTAGCACACACAGTGCTTTCCTTGTGCCTAGGGATGCATAGGTTGCCAGGCAACAAGGTGGTGTCCTAGAAAAAAAGTTCCCCGCCTGAAAACAGTGAGTTAGATACGAGTTCATCATCGATCAAGGTTAATGGCTGCACTGTACTCCACTGAACTTTTACTATTTCGGTCGACTCCGAGAGTGACCACAGAGTCATGTTTCACGCACAGTATTGACTACACATGATGGAGCTGCTTTCTAACTGAGTGGGCTTCTAAATATGTGTGTAGTGTTATGACATCAGCAATGGAACACCTCAAATGTAACATTAAAAAGCATTTACTTAGTACTTTACTTGCAACTTAGTTAAATTCTGTTTGTTAAATTAGATTTGATCAAGTTAAGAAAAAAATCTATTCAGCCACATTTGACTAAAATTGGTCAGTTTTCACGTTCCCTAAAAGGTTTTTAACATAAAAGCAGATTACACTGATGACTTTACCACATGAATCAAACGAAGACAAGACAATTTCAGCTGAAAAAAAAAAAAAAAAAAACGCAAACAAGAAAAAACTACTTGTTGACAGTTTGCAGTTCCAAGACTAGATTTAAAGGTGAAGTATGTATTCTTTGGCATTTTTTTATTATCTGCAGAATGCATTTCCACACATCACAATATTGCCCTTTTAGAGCATGTGAACAGCTATGGCGCCCTGCAGGGATGTGCTGTTGTCTAAGGACAGACTCAGTTGAAGATGTATTCTTTTTCACTGTTGTTTGTTTGTTCCTGCCCCTATATAAGGACAGAACGTTGTCAGTGTGGAGGTTAATAGTCTTGGATCATGTTCTTGTGTAATTGTGATTATATGGCTGGCTATAGTGTGCCAGTTAAAAGCCTTTAACACAGTAGTTTTTGTATTGTTGGTTCTCCACATAGTGTCAAAACTCCACACACATCAGCATTTACTGGCTTGTGGCATTGCATCATGTGCCAATGCATAGCTCCAAAAGTGATTTTACTAAGGAAATAACATTGCTTATGCTTTATGTAAGAAAGAAACATAAGTGTGCTTGTCTTCCAGCAGTGCTCAGTTTGTACTAACAAGAACTAAAATGGCACAATCCACTGGGTTCTGTGTAGCCTCAAACAACTTTATCCAAAACGCATATAACGCCTATAACATTTTACACAATGCACCTTTATGTCAATCTAGCTGATTACTTTGACTTCTTGTATATCTCTTACTCTTGGAGACAATAACGTTGCTCATTTTTATTATTCTTCAGGAGTCTATTCTACCCACCTGTGCATATAAGTCAACATAGTGGCAATATAGTGTAATATAAACCCACTCCATGACTATATTAAACATTTCAAATCACTTTGAAGCTTTAATAAACACGTGCTGCCGTTTATGTTCCACGTGGGTGTTTCATGACAATATTGGAATAGCAACATATGTCAATATAAAGACACACTTTGGTTCTGTTTATTTATAGATACCAGTAAAATGAAATAACACCCGACCACCGGGCCTGGAAATATTGAGCAAACACTAACTGCACTTTACTGCGCCGTCAGATAACCATCTGTCTGGAGGTCACCTTATATCCACCGTGCCTGGTCTCACAGCAGCAGCTCAACATGCTTTTAGAACTAATGCTGCACAATTACTGTTTTCCCTTTGTGGATGGGTAAATGGACTCATTTACAGTATCATCCGGATTTTGTACAGGGCTGATGGCTTTTTTTTTTTTTCTTTTTGAACAGAAATAGATGAAGATCGACTCCCAAACCAGTTGTACAAGGTAATGCCATTCATATTAGATTTCGATTATAGATACACAAATGAGTTTTTCTGTTTAATATGGACAGTGATGTCTTTCTCTGTGCTCCAGGCTGATTCATTACTGTTTGTATTTTGCAGGCAGCTTTATTGAACTCCCCCCGACAACGGCGGAAAGGGCAGAAGGGAACACCTACAATGAAAGGTACACTTCGCTGTTATCATCAATACCTAGAATCAAGCTGCCTTTATCAGCCTGTATTTAGTTTTTAAGTTAAATTGTATAAACAAATAATTCTCTGTATTGCCTGATAAGAACAAGCCTAGACATAAATTAAAATGCAGTATGTCTTTCTCACTTTCTGTGTCCTCTTTTGAACTCTGTGTTGCACATTCTCAGTGATGTCTCATTACGCCTTAAAAGCAAAGTTTCTACACTTTTCCATGTTTTGAGCTCTTTCATGATGAGATCGGAGTAAACAATCTGCAGCAAAAGGCCATAATGAATGTATCATGGCAACCGTCACATACCTCCACCACAGTGCCATTTATATAAAGCTGCAATTGAAACATTTTAGAATGCTGCAGAAACAGAGACAAAAATACAATCCCACATTTTCATTTCTGAAAGTTTCTGAAAGTATACTACAACAATCCCAGAAATTGCGATGAGTCTTAAAAAGGATTATCTGTGTGCTTTAATTCACCAATACAAGGGGAAATTAAAGGTTGAATACAATCAAACCCACAAGAAGCTGCTTATTTGAAAAATCAGACAAAATCCTCAGCAGAATCTCAAACAAGTGCTGGGTTGATTGAACTGCTTAACCTCCTTTATTTGTTTGAAGTGCTAGAGCTGGCGTCGTAGCGTCTGATGTGCCACATGCTATTTCTGCCTCTTTGTTTTCTCTTTCACCACTTTCCCGTCTCGTTTGTCCTTTGAATGCGTACGCCCTCGGTGACTTTGAGCTTTTGACTTTGGCGGTTAACTCTGCTGCTGCTCTTGTTTGTCTCCAGAGCTGCAGTTTCTGGTGGAGCATCATCTGTACAGGCAGCAGCAGGGAGCGGGGGACGAGTGTTCCTCGGAGAGCTGCCTGTCGGACCGACCCAGCCCTGACTCTGTTCCCGCCGGAGAGGAGCTCCCACACGACGACGAGGCCACTGTTGAGGCCTTTGAGAAACTGCGCTGCCAAATGGAAGGTCAGTTTACACAAGGAGACTTTTGTGTACGCGACTAAAATTAGAAACATTTTGCTTATTTTATTATGAATGAAGGTAAAATGGGCAAGATTTCATGTATGCAAAGAAAGGCTTTTTCTCTCTAAGTTGTTGACCTTTGTAGAAACACTCAACAAATCAAGAGGCTGATTAAAATGCAATGTGTTGTCTTGGACACTGAAAGGTCACTGCGCAGCTTATGTTAAAATCATTTCATAGATTTTCATGTTAATGTTAGAAAACAAACCTGGATTGCTCCACTTGGCATTGCCACCATATCCTCGAGGGCTCCCCAGCAGGTAAAAGCACGCACCAAGGTTCATTTTAGACCGGTTGAGACCAATGCATCCAAAAAATATCATTTAAATAACTGCAAGTGTGCGCATATACATTCACGTTCAAAATCTTAAGATGTCAAGGGTTTTAATAGATATACCAGAATACCAGAGGCTTTGGCCAATCACACACTCACATAGAATTGGGACTCAAGTTACTGATGCTCCCATTGGCTGTTGGTCTACACTACTTGTCAACACTGAATGGTTGAAAATACAGTCACTGTCAGCTAAAGCATCAGTAAAAATAATGCACCTTCACTATTGTTTAATCTAAACCAGGGGTATCAAACTTATTTTAGTTCAGTAGTAATTCAGTATTAGTTGTAGTTTTTCTTGGAAAAATCTACACTCTAAAGATAAAGATATTATTACAAACTGGATCACAGAGGAACTGCTGCCGGAAAATATATTGTCTTTTCGTGGCAAACTGTGACTGGTTGTTTAAACATAGGCCTTTGTAACCTGTTATTTTATCAAAAAATATGATAAATTACACATTTTAGAGTGACCCTTGACCAGTATATTAGCAGCAATCATCTCTTTTGTCGACTATACAGATTCCCTACCATCAAAGTTTTTTTAGCTTCTTAATAAGCCCATTGTTTGTTTGAAATGCACTAAAGGAAGATCCATAAATGTACAAACAGGGCCTCCTAAATTGCACAAAAGGCATAAAAAAATGACACAGGCCGGGAGGAAACAGAGCTTGATTAGGAGTACTCAACAGGACATTAGAGTCCTCGAAAAAGGAAGGATAACAATGTCAGGGAGAAAATGACTGTGCTATCATGAGTGGAGTGCAGCTGGTGAGAGCAGGGACATTCTTCTGCAAATGATAAAAGTGGGGTAGAGTTCGTTAACATAGGCAAGAGCGGAGAGAATTGGAAGGAAAAGGGGATAAAAGCAAAGTACATGACAGAAGCAGGAAAACAGCTGAAGGGGTTTTGTAAATGGTTTGTTGGGGGTAAAGAGAAACTGTGAGTCCAAGTGAATCAAATAAGTTAGAAAGGAGGAGTCTTTGGAGAATTTTCAGCAGACAAAAATAGTCCTGTATTTTGCTTGACTGGCAGCGGTCGGAGTACAGAACGTACCATACGCATTAGACACAGACCAGTTCTAATGCATTAAGAGTGGATAAGTCTGAGAGCTAAAATGTAATTTATATATATATGTCCTATTTTTATTTTTTATATCTCCATTCCACTCAGTACGTATGACCTCTGTGGTGAAAAGGCTTGAAGTTAACGAGATGATGCTCTTAGTGGCTTGATGATAGGCCGTGATAGAGTACCTTTAAATTAGGTTTTCCAGTCTGGATAAAAGGAGTCAAAACAAAGCAGAGGGGAGACAAATCAATGACCATTAACACCAGACCAGCTGAGTGTTAGTTTATTCAGAGAACTGTCTCCAGGTGAGTTAATACCCTATAAGTGCAAATGTCACAGGACATTGATTAATGAGGCACAGCGGGCAGTTTCAGGGTCACGTTGTTTGTTGCAGGCGCAGACATAATGGAGCCTTTCTCCAACTATGGTGATATTTCTCTCTGTGGCACATAAACGAATAACAAAACAACATTTATTTGGGTATTTATCAAAATTATATATTGTATATATATGTTTGAGGTGTGATGGAAATGACAACTTTTGAGTTTGGGGGAAAAATGGCATAGACTAGACTTTTACCCTCCAAATATCACCGTAGTCGAAGAAACACCCAATGATGGCAGCACCTTCACTTCTTGTTTGCTGTATTATATTGTCATGTTCCCTGTGTATCTTGCAGAGTTCTCCAGGGAGAGCCTATTAGAAGGTGGGAGTGGACGGGAGTGTCCCCTCGCCGCAGAGAAAGAGGACCGTTCTGCCGTTGCCAGCGCTGCAGATCCCTCGTCACAACAAAACAACGCACAGCCAGGTACGGCTCTGTCAGGCTCCGAGCATTTCCCTGGAGCTCCTCTTCATTAGTTCACTCTAGTGGTTCTTGTAGAAATGAGACGCAGTTCAACAGGCTTGGCTCGGCGTCATGTAATCACAGCTTTGATCCACACTTCACATCGAGCTGCTGTGGTTGAAGTGTTCCGGGAAGCGTGCAGAAATACGTTTAAGGAGCAGCAAATAAGAGATGATTGCGCTGAGATTTAAAAAAAAAGGTCAAAGTTGTGGATGTTTAAACTGTTAATGAACTGTCCACAAACAATTTTCCTGATGTGACGTCATAGGGAGCTAATGAGAGAGTGTATTGCCACAAAAATGTCACCTGACTTCATTCTATATCCTAACCATCAGACCAAATTGGAAGCAAATCAGCCATTTTAAACATTCAAAGATATATGAAAAAATAAAAAAAAAAGATTGTCTAACCACTTAATATAACTTATTCGACATTGACATACATCTTTTTTTCATTTAAATGCTTGTTCTTTCTATGTTGTTATTTGTATTTTATGTCCAGTAAATGTTGAGGGTAAATTTCAGACTCCTTGGTTCAGGCTTTTTTCAGAGGCACGGAGGAAATCTGTGTTTATGCTGTTATCATTAGTGTTTCTGTGTTAGAAGACATGTTGAGCCAAGAACAAAATGGAAAGAGTGGATCTGAAACTGAGAAGGGTGCTGCTCTTTCTCACAATTTCTCACTGGTGAAGACACGGTGTCTTATAGTACAATATCTAATGCTCACATACAAATTAACCAGTGAGGAACCAGGCCTGTGTTGAGCAAGACAAGGAACGGTTGTGAGAAACAAGTGCACTTTGAGAACTGGCATTGGTACTGGTGCCACTCAACTAAATCTGTACCCTTGAAGTAGCTCTCAGTTTAAAAAAAGTTGGTGACCACTGCTGTAGAGGAAGAAGTAGATAAGCTTCCTATGTGTAGGTCTACTGGAGCCATTCAGCTAGGAGCAATGAAAAGACGAAATATGAGTAAATGTTAGTCTGAAAACACAGCCATGCCATCTGTTTTTATGGATACAACTAGAGTAAAGCTGCAACACCTAAACTGTACCTGATATTTTTTCTTCTACTTGGGAAAATGGTTTAACCCCTAAATACTATATTGTAAAAGCAATCATTTTTTTGTAACAACAGGCTTTATGATGCCTGTTATAACTGTTAATTATAACGGGTTGAAATAGATAAAAACATCTATTCAGGAACGGAAAACCTTGGCCAATCACATGCTCGAAAAAGGAGCGCTCTCATTGGTCATATGATGTTCCAGGAAGTTTAATAGCCGCCGATAAAGTGGATTTTCAGCCCTGAAAATGTCTTTTAACAGAGAAACAGCTCAAAAAAGAAAGGCATCAACAGAGCAAAAGGAGGCAAAGGGAGGCAATGTGAAACTCCGATAACTACTGTCGATTCAATCATGTAATGTTTAACGAGGATGAGATATTTGCTGTCTTGACGCTGAAGTCACAGCTAAGCTAACGATAAACTCTAAATTTCAGTTTGGTGAAAGGTATTAGTATTTTGTGGAGGAAAAATTGGTTTGGTTTCACTTTTTTGATGAAAGAGAAGCAGGAGAGGTCCGCAGGCTGCTTTTGGGCGTGAGTGGAGGATTATCTATTAAAAATAATCAGGTAGAAGAGCTTTAAATCTGTGAATAAAATACTTTTCTGGTGACTTTTCTATACCAGGGGGAATGATTCATCCTTCACAAAACGAAAAACAAAACTGTAACATTTTCTGAAATGAAGCATATCTTGTGGTACAATAAACAAAAACCAAGAAGAATAGAAAGAAAAGTGATGTACTTCCGCATCCGTCAGTGTCTACTTTTCTCATACAGAGTCTCCTGTGTGTTACATCTGATGCTTAGTGTTTTGTTATAGCTTACGTCAGTCTCAGGAAAGCACAAACAAAAAGCTGTCAAGAAGAGAACCACTGAAGTTATCAGATAGAGCCGAGCTTCACTGAGAATAAAGCTGTGGATCAAAGCACAATCTCCACACACTCTTCTGATCCACATCAAGTCTGAAGAACTTACACCAGCTTCAAACAATGTTGTGCTGGAGGTCATTTATCAGGCTTTTATGTATTGGATTAACTTTAATGCAACAGTGTGAATAGAGGCAGTGCCGTTTTATATGGGACGATAAATGGGGCCAATACAACAATGCCAAAAGGACACAAATGATCACAATTATTACAAATTATATAAAGGAAGAGAGACAAAACCTCAATTACATGATTATTTTTTATTACCCATTTACAATAATAAGCCCAGGTTTTCATCGAAGTGACATCCACAGACCACTGTCCTCAATTTATTTCCAGGTGACTTATTATTATAATAGGAATGAGAAAACCTTTATTAGTCCCACAGTGGGGAAATTTCATTTTGCAACAGCAGAGGAATAGTAAGAACATAATAAGTATCAAACAGATCAAAGTGAAAAGCCAACCTGGCCAGAATCAAAATTAAATTAAAACTATTCTAAGACAAGATGAACTAAAATAGACTATACATATGTAAATTAAAAACTATGCTAAAAAACTATTAAACTAAAAGACACTATGCATGTGTACAATATATAGATATGACTAACTGAGCGGGGGTGCACGGTAGCAGAGTGGTTAGCGCTCCTGCTTCACAGCAAGAAGGTCGTGAGTTCGAATCCCGGCCGACCCAAAACATCGTTGGCCGATTGTAGCCAACCCAAACATCATTGGCTAACTCTGGTCTTTCTGTGAGGAGTCTGCATGTCCTCCCCGTGTCACCGTGGGTTCTCTCCGGGATCTCCGGCTTCCTCCCACCATCCAAAGACATGCATGTATAGGTGAATTGGTGATCTCTAAAGTGCCCCTAGTGGATGAATGTGAATGGTTGTCTGTCAATGTCTGCGTCTGTGTCAGCCCTGCGACGAACTGGCCACTGTCCAGGGTGTACCCCGCCTAAGGCCCAAAGCTGCTGGGATAGGCTCCAGCCACCCGCGACCCCACAAAGTGGGATAAGTGGTAGAAAATGAACGAATGAATAAATGAGCATCAGTAAATAGTAAAAACCTGTAAATTGCAGATTATAATTGCACAAGTGAAATTGCACATTGATTACGAAAAAATGCACAGGTGAAGAAGAGTTACATAATAAAAGTGTTCATTGTGAAGTTTGACAGCAGCAGGAAGGAAAGACCAACAGAGTCTCTCGTTCACACCGAGGGTGGAGCAGTCTGTCACTGAAGCTGCTCTCCAGCACTGACAGGGCGTCCTGCAGGGGGTGTGACCCACGGTCCAGCATTGATGACACTTTTGCCAGGACCCCTCTGTCACCCACCTCCTGCACTGAGTCCAATCCAGGACAGAGCTGGACTTCCTGAAGACATTTATTTTATTTTTTAAGATGTTATGTTTCTGATTAGCGCTATCAACCTTTTTTCATTGCACAGAAGCAAAGCAGCATGTTGTTCTCACTCAGTGGAAGACATTCCTGTGTATAATAAGCGTTTCTAAATACGTATTTACCATAGTGCATTGTTCCAACAGATTCCATTTCATCCCCATGGTTCGAGCTCTTCTCCCATATTGTCTCTCATTCTTGTACGCCTTTGTCTATATTTTGCAGACACAAAAGCGGCATCATCCGGCACCAGTCAGCCGTCAGAGGGGAAGACAAAGAAATCCAGCATGAAAAAGGAGAAATAGGCCGCTCTTGTGTGTGACATAGTGCTGCTGCTCGCTCGGCTCTACCAGCCCAACACAATGACAAGAGGATTGTGTGTGTGTAAATCCACTCTTAATACATCAGGGCATATACAAGTCAGGCCTTAGTTACCAATGACAACAAAGGTTTCTACGCCTCTTTAGTGTCAACAATCTTGTGTAAAGGGCCAATTCCAATTTCATTCAGTTGTTTTCTATGGCTACCATGCACTGAACATAAGCAGAGGGAAACTCCAACATATAGATGGAATATTAATTGTCAGACAGTGACACAATCATCGCAATGCTTTTTATAACACTGAACAAAATTAGATTTCACTTCTGCTTTATCTGCGATGTGCCATGAATTATTTGGTTATTTCCCATCTCCAAGTACCTCAAAAATCACTTACAGTTACAAAAACATTACAGTCATTGTTAATCTTAAATCCAATCTGAGTTTTCTTGATACTTTGTTGATTTCAAGGAAGTACAAAAATAATGTTTTTCGCAAAATGGAATAGATTGAATTGAAATTATATGCTGTATAAAAAAATGACTACACAAATTGGCTTTGTATGTGTTTTGCTGACTTTTCTACATGAATCAATGGCCTGCTGTCTTTCCCTGACCCAAATCAGAAGTGGTTCTTGCCTTTACCAAGTAATTTTATATTGTCATAAGCTTATTTTTCCCCCACTTTTTTTTTTTTTTGGTTTCTCATGAAGTGTTCCCCTGCCAGCCAGACCCATTCACTTTCTTCTCTTGAGCTCAACACGACCGACCAAGTGTAAATGTTTATCTAAAGGGGGTGGACTTTAAGCGATGCTCTGTTTTTCAGATTGGTTTGGATGTTTTTCAAATTGCATCGTCCTGCATGTTGCTCTGTGAATTCTGATTGGTTGCATTAGTTTAAGCTGCATTCATTTATTCTGCCTAAAACTTAAACCACACTCATTCATTGTATAGAACAAACAAAGAATTAAGATGGCTGCGCAAACACAGAACAATAACTTCTTCTTCACTTCTGAAAGATTATATTCTAAGTTTCTGGAAATTTTACATTCACGGGTTTCAACATTTCATACGAAGCTTAATTCAATAAGGAAGCTTGTTTCCCACTGCCTCTTTCCTCATTCAGCCATCTTTCGTTCTCAGCCAATCACAGTGTTGCATGCTCATCATTGCTCACCTCTTCAAATTTAAACCTTCTCGGTGGTCATCCTTCTCTTTCCTTTCTCCATTTTTTCAGCAGCATTGTTGTGTTTTTATCCTACTCTTTCCTGATTGAGTCCCGATTAAGTTTGCACATCATCAAATTTGACTAAAAAGGCAGAATACATTTACAAGATGCGTTCATATATTTTCGCAAATTCCTGTTTCCAGTTGTCATCAAACACTGTCATGCATGGCACAGAATGTACAGCAATTTTCTTTGTGGAAGCAGGTGTTTACTGTGCTTCTTTGGATACAGGGACTTATTCAGACTTATTTCAAAGACTGGACGTATCACAGTTATTAAAAAGTCTCTTCTAGTTTTGTATATGCTCATTTAACACATGGTGTTTTACGTCTCAAATGTGGCATTACGTACTTAGATTATGTGACAATCCTTCCATGAAACTCACTCTATAATAAATGCATCTGAACAAAAAAAAAAAAGACATTAAAAACCATATTGTTCACTTCAGCAGTTTGTTAGACCCCTGCCAACAAAGAACACTATGTCCACAGTAGACAAAATGAAGAAAAACATTCCTTTACAAACCTTGATTTTTCTCTGCAATGTGTATGAACTATGTAATGTTTGTTCAGTTCTGGATGGTAACATTGTATCTATGAAATAAATTTGAAGAGTTTTGTTTCAGATTTACTTGAATTGATTGACGATTATGTCTGTAATTAAATTTGTTTGATACAATAAAGTCTTTAAATTGGTGATTGGCTGGTTGTGCCTCTGCCTCACTCTCAAGAACACTGCACTGCATCTGCTCAGCTGACAGCATCTTTCATAATGTCTATTTTTAGAAAGCACTTACCTTAAATGCCCTGCATCTAACAAAGTGAACAGGGAATTGTCTTTTTTTTTGTAGGAGGATTCCAAAAAAAGGCTAACATCAGTCAGATTTTACAATATTCTGACACCGCTTCTTGGAAGAGGTTTGGCTTTGACTTCCTCCTAAAATAGGTCCTTTATGAATAATTTAATCATCTAGAACCTCGGAGCGTAAAACATACATTTTTTATAAACATAACTGGATTTCAGAATTATATTTAGTAAAAGTGCACAAGTGTAAGATATCTATACAGAGTAGTCCTTCATTTTCTGGTGTTTAGAATTTTGGTTGCTGTGAAAAGCATATTTCCTTTTACTGCCTCAGGTAACGCCTCATGAATCTCCTGAGAGAGCTTAAGAGTCAAATACTCTTTTTATATGCGGTTAGAAGGAAACCTGATGTAGATCACTATGTAAATAATTGCTGCTGGTATTTGCATTTACACATTATTACAGAAATAAGGGCATAAGGTGTAGTGTTGTAATCTGATGGCAAAAACAACTCCTTCACTCCCTCAGGCTCTCCATAAGAGCACCTCATACAACATACAATATACAGTACAAGTCCAGTATGTGTTTGTGTTGTGGTGGTGGTGGGAGGGGGTTCGTGAGGGCATAGCTGTAAACAGAGAAGGTAGTTTCTGTGCATGTACCTCACGTGAAAAATAGCTTCACTAGTCATCTCTGCTTTGAAGAGAACATATAAAGATGCTAAAGTAAACAGACTGCTCTTCAAAGCTTTGAAGCTGCACCCTGTAGATCCCCTCAAGACATTAAACCCACTGTGCTCCATGTCTCCCTCTACTGGAAGAGCAGAGAATCAATTTTTACTTTTGTTATTTATTTTTGGCACACTCTTATCACTGGGGCAGATTTTCATGCAAAAGTGTAAAAAAAAAGGCATTGTGAATTGATCTTACCAGACCAGACTTTATAACATTTATTGCATAGTTACAGGGAGTACAGTTTTACAACTACAAGAACTCTATGATTTACAGGTGTTAAGATGGCAAATACAATATGGACTACATTGTATGACATGGCCAGCATGTACACTGTTTAAATTAACTAATACTACACACAGAAGACATGACATTTTTACAATGATTATGTCTGAGTTGAGGAAGATGATATGAACTCTTGTCCCATTATTACTCAAAACATAAACCAGTCTGGGATTTTATTATAAACACAAAGTTACTTAAAACTGTTAAAGGACCTATTAAATAGCACATGGTATAACAGCAAAAATCCTATCTACTGTGTTATAGTTTTAGTGCAGCCTTGAAAAGAGTTTTCAGATTCTTCTTGCCTGGATGTTTGCTCTTTCGTCACATTGGTATCTGGAAATCCTGCAGGACAGGGACAATTGGAAAAAACATTGGAAAATGTTACTATTAAAGGGAGGCAAAGCTAATCTATGTGATCACTCAAAAATAGATAAATCAAATCAGGCAAACTGTGTTTTCATTATGGAGCAGAGCATGTCCCTGCCAAATCAGTCTCATATTTTAAAAATCTGTTTGTGGTCTGCTTTTTATAGACTCCTTTGGTAACTATTACAATATTATTTATCACAAGCCTGATTTATTTGATACTTGTCGTACCATTGGAGCCACTCTCTTTCCATTTGAGCTTGTTGTCTTCAGTGTGCCGTGTCCAAGTGGAGCGGAAGCTGACCAGCTCTGCTGTGATGTGAGCCAGGCTCCACTGCAGCCCTCTAGAGCTCTCCTTCCACAAATTACTGTTGAGAAACAACAGAGGCTTGTCATACCAACACGTTTTACTGTAACTCCTATTCACTCTGCTCTTTGTAAAATAACCATATGTCTTACCTGTGCCTGTTGCAGGGGTCTGGGGGGCCTGGGTTCTCCTCCACTAAAGGAATGACAATCTTTTCTGCCATGTCGGTCAGTAGGGAGAATGTTGGGTACACTATAAAGTCTATGAAACCTGTAGGAAGAAAGTTTTGTAATATTAATTGTCAATTTAAATTTAAACAATAGTCTTAACAAAATGCTGACAATTATAATGTTTACTTATGGTTTTTATGTAATTTAAGTCTGGCCAGGCATCCTAATTAAATAGAAACAAAGCCTGGTCCATTTTAGATAGAAATAGAAACAGTTATAATTTCAATAGGATTTCCACCATGTTAAAATTACTGTGTGTAAAGGATCAAGACCCATCTCACTTTACAACCTGAATAGTCATAGCTGCCCAAACTTATATAATTTGGTAACATTTTCCTGCTTCCTTTACATAATAATAAAAAGACTTAAACCCTGCTTATAGTCACATTGAGTTAGATACTTCACTGTCCAGAAAACAGACGAAAAAGAGTAATCAAGTGGAAGAATTATGATTGGTAAAGAACTTGGTGAGACATACCGATCTGGGACTCAGCTACCAGAGTGCCTTTGCGGTCACACAGAGGAGAAAAGGGCAGGCCAAGCTCCGCCTCTCTATCACCCTCACAAAGATAGACAGAGAAGGAGAAGATCTCTTAAAGGGCGTCCCACACACTGCTTCAAAATAACATTTAGGCTTTATTGACCTTTAGACTGTTCAAGTGTGGCTAAAAATAAAGCTTTAACCGAGAGATGTGGTAGGCATTCAAAGAGACCGAAGCTGTCAAGCACTGCATCTGAATCTTTTTTCAATCTGTGCATGAGTCATGACACAGTCAGACACAAGCCACAACACTGCATTTTTATTCTTTGTGAGGATAAAACAAATTGCCATATTACTTAAGCAGGAATTCATGTCATCAAATGTGAATGCATCAGAGGCTTGACTGGATAATTATGTTTCTTGTTGAGCCTGGTTTGTTTGGCAGTTGCCTTAATAAATGTGACCTTGAAAAATGTTTTTTCTGTAAAACCATATTTCTTTTAGCTTACATCATTTGATTAGAAATGGTGACGAGTAGTTGTTTTAATTGACTTTCAATCGTTTAGTTTATGATAATAACAGATCATCAAGAAAAGCATAGAGAACAAAAGTGGGTTGAATGTGAAGGAACGAAAGTCTTCATTAGCCAAGCATATAATTTTCTTCAGTAAAAATACACATGTACTTCCTACAGTCCACATTCATACAACTTTTTGTACAGGCTTTATTTTCTCCACACTTCAGACTTACCGCTAGCTCTCTAAATTGCAGATACAGTAAATGCCAAGCATCGATAGTAAAATTAGCCATTTGAGAGAGGTCTCATTTCAGACGAGGACAGTCACATTAATCACTTCAAGGACCTACCTGCCTAAAAAACTCTTCCATTAAGGCTTTAGTCCAACGAGAGTGCAGTGGCCAGGGTTTAGATGGATGGCTTATGTCAGCTGTGTGAAGGAGCAGCGACAGTGCTTTGGCCTTGTCGATCCTGTTGGAGGAAGAGAAATGCACTTACACATGATTTGCGACCAACTGTAAATCAAATGGAATCACGTACACACATCTGTGTATCTTTATCATGAAATGTGGATGTGCATTTGAAACATGTATATTTTACGTGACACATTTTTACATATTATCATTGGAACAAATTAAAACTACTTGTATGTTTACAATGTTTAACCTGGCCACACATCCATTCCTCTGTTTTAGTGAAGATAAAAGTCAAAACCAGGTCGATTCTGGCTTGTGAAGTTGTAGTAGTGGAAGTGTAGTATTTTTCTGGGCTGAGAGCTACACTCAAAAATGTCCCTCTTATGGGAAAATGGTCAAATACAGATAGAGAACAGCTGGTTTAAAGGTAAATTCACCTGCACATTGTTCAAAATAATGGGATTTCCTTTGAGTGAAGAGTATTTTTATTTCTCTGTAAATTCTGCAGAAAGGTAGCAGGGCATTGTTTAATATAGATTATGCAAAATATGATACATATCTGACTTGCTCATTTCCAAAAAACTTGGTATTTCATGTTTTCAGAACCTACATGTCATATAGTCACTCCGTCACATTCTCTGTGACGGAGTTCTTACAAGCCAGTTTAGACACAATAACCACTTATTTTCTACTTCATCATTATTTACTGCCACGGTCCATCAGCTTACCGCTCCTGTTGCTGTAAACATGATTTCATGGCTTTGACTTGAAGTAGGTGGGAGGACATGTCTGTTGACAACACCATCTCTATAACCAGCGACCGCAGCTCCCTGACAAACACACAGAGAGCCATACGGTTTAACAGACAGCCTTGGGTTAAGTGGAAAAAAACTATACAGAGTGAAAAAGCATGGCAGACTCAATAAGGTTATAACCTTTTTTGATTTCATCATAGATTTTCCGGTTTCCATGGTAACAACGAGTGCAAGTGAAGACTCTATACTGCTGTTTATCTTTGTTGATATCTGCAAAGCTCTTCCTTTTAACACATATCACATAGTGGATGTATGGTGTTACATAAACTACATATTATGTCATTCCAAGCACTATTTCTGTGTTGACCCATTATATACATTATAGATATTATATATATTATACACACTATATGTTCTATCTATTCTATGGATAATGGTTAATATAAAATACTTGTTAACCCTTTGTTTACATAAAAGATAGTGGATAGTGATTACTTGACTTAGTGGAACCAGAAGAGCCACATTTACTAACCCATTGCTGATTATTGGACAGTATTTGTAACACAATCCTTATTGATTTTTGTGGAAATGTTATACTAGAGTTCAAAGGCCAAGGTCAAGGAGCAGACTTAATCTTAATAAGATTTTTGTCCTTTTTTGTCACATCATTTATCACCTTACCCTATCTATGATGTATTTTTTTTCTTAGCCAATGCAGTCATGTATAGCAGTTACTTTCAATTGTTCATAAAGGCCAATAAAGGCCACTTTTATCATTACTAAAAGCGTGGCTAATAAATGATAACATTAAATATTAGTCATATATGGAAAAATGTAATCTTACATCCATTCCTCTCGTGTTAAATGAATAAAGATGTTCATTTGGTCATCCTGCAGCAGACGAAATGCAGCGCTTAGATGATGGCTTTCTTGTACAGATCGGTCATTGTAGATGAGTGCAAACTCCGACCTGGAATATACAAACATGAGGCATTAGTGCGTGTTCATGTGTGGGTGTGTGGAGGTCCTACGTAATGGAGGAGGTGAGAATGAGATAAAAACAGAGTCCTCAGGGAGGCATTACAGTCCAATCACTGTAGGTCTGTAATAATGATTTAAGGAGCGCTAAATGGAGTGGGACGTGATAAAAAGCTGGCATCGTGAGGGTTTATTGACTCAATACAGCGACTTAATTAACTAATTTCCCACTCATTTACATAATCTGCTTTATTACCTCGTAAAAATAGCCAGAAGAGAGTATTGTGACCCGCTTTCCAGATGTGATTACAGTAAGGTTTACCGTCCTCCACAATAAATCATGCTAACATGCACCTGTACACCACAGAACAGCTTAAACTACAGTTTAATTTCAGATTTGGAACTTTGGATTCCATTTACCATATTGTATTATTTCACCTTGCATTTTCAGATAAGAAGCAGATTAAAAACCTAAACCACATGCTATCTGCACCTTGATGTCTTAAATCCATTCTGGGCAGTTTACATCTAAGATAGTGGCCTTTCTGTGGGGAGTCTGCATGCAAGTGAATGAATGTGAGGATGAATGGTTGTCAGTCAGTGTCAGTGTCTAAGTGTTAGCCCTGCGACTAACTGGCCATTGTCCAGGGTGTTACCCGCCTAAGGCCCAAAGCTGCTGGGATAGGCTCCATCCACCAGTGACCCCTAACCCAAATAAGGGGAAGAAAATGACTGAAGGAAAAGAAATAATGCCAATTCTTGCCTGTGCACCTGTGGCCTTTGACAGTACCTTGTATGTTTTAATTCTGCTTTGATGGTTTTTAGGCCATTTTGCAGGTTTTATATGTAAGCTTAGTGGATAACAGATTACTCTCTTTCTTTGTACACCCAAAGGCCACATAACACCTCCCAGAATTTGTTTTGTAACCACAAAAAAGTATGTATTTTTTTTTATAATAGAACAGATAATTTTCTTCTTCATCCCTGGTCTAGTCAAAACTACATTTAATGTTTGTAATTACTCTGAAGGCTTGTAGCCCTGTCCACATGTCTGACACCCTGAATAGCTTCATCTTGTACAGTACAAAGCGGCACATGTAGTCAATTTGTGCACACATTATGAAACCTGGACCACAATGAAAAAACAGATGGCCTCCAAGAGGTTGTTTTTTACGGATGCTGAGCTAGAAACACACTCTCTAGCTGCTGTACACTACAAAAACAGAAAGAAAGAATTTACAACCATGACATTAGATGAAGAAAGGCCTTGGATTCAGTATCAGTGCAATTTGAACTGTGAACTAGTGTCTTTGTGTTTCCCTCCCAAAATAAAGCAGGATGATGGTGGTTGGCAGGAGAATGCAAACTTCAGATGTGGAAAATCCACAACTAAAAATACAGCACTCCCCCGTGAAGTTGTTTGCTTTAGATTGCTCTCCAACTCTGTGTCTAAAAGAGCACACAGGACATTCAGAAACATCTCTTGTTATTTTACAACTTTGCTCAGGGCTAAGACATATATAGTCGCTGCTTAAAGCCTACTAAAACATGTTCCAGTTAAAGAGCTTACTTTGTGTGGATGTGAAAGTTGTTCGTTGTTCCGGTGTGTTCAAAGTCATGGATCGCCGCGGCAAATAAAGATGCCATTACTTCAAGCTCCGTCAACCAGTGCTTAAAAAAAACAAGACACAAATGACTATTACTTATAGAAATATTTATGATAACAGCCTTGATTTGAATCTCAGTTATGTTGCCATTTATCTACAGTATGTATAGGTTATTAATGGATTGTTAGTTTTGCAGACTATTGTAGTTTTAATGCAGTTTATTTTGGAAGGGGCTATGTACTGGAAAGACTTTCTTTGCCAAGTCTTGGTTGTGCAATTGAGCAAAGAGAATGAATTAAGTCGCTGAGGAGATCTCAAATGTCATATCCTTTGGGATTTGCAGACAATCAACCTGTCAACATGAAATATAAATCTACATTTTGCATTCTGCACACATCCAAAGGACACACATGCTTACTTTCTCTTATAAGAACTGCATGCATAAAACAACGAATGCATAACTTTGTCTAAATTGTTGCATGATGTGCCATATTTAAATGGTCCTGTGAATGTATTCTTCATTTAAAACAAATGCACTTAGGCTTTAATTAGCCAGAGTTACTCCTTTTAGGGTTTTTCTTCTTTGACCGTGTTATCATTTAATAGAATGGGGGCTAATTATAAGAGGTGCTTGAATAAGTACCACAAGTCCAGAGCGCAGCAGCAGACAGTGCAGGGTTTGAGTCACATCGGCAGCGTGCACGTGGCTATGGTAGGGGTTGTTGTGTTTGCAGTATCCTCTCTCCAACGCAGACAGGAACTCTGTCAGACAGGAGATGGGGATCTGCAACATGCATTATGTAAGTAAATGTAAGTAAATCCATAGTGGTGTGTCACAAGTTTATGTCAACAACAAAAAAAAAATCGAATTACAGTGTAATTACTGTAATATTAGAACTTCTATGTTATGATGAGACAAAGACATGATATATCAAACTGAGAAAAAAAACCACTCTATAATACCTTAAATCTGCTGTTTAGCCCATATCTGGCGATCAGCTCAAAGAACAGAGCGTGTAGTGCATGGTCCGAGCTGGCTGCGTTCAGAGCGAAAACGTCAAAGCTCCAGCGGTCAACATCCTGACAAGAAAGTGCAAGAAGTAATTGCATTATTGATGCAAACCCGTGCCATGAATCGCTTGGCAGTGTCTGAGATTTATGAGAGGTCGGGGATTACCCTGAGGCAGTTTATGACCGCTGCAGGTTGGTCTGGCATGGCCGCCGTGTAGGCCCTCTTGAACATCCTGGAATAATGCAGTGTTTATGTTGAGTTCAGTTAAAGTTCACATGTTGACACTGTGCAGCCAGCTTGTCTCAGGAGATGTTTATACAAATGCTACAACGTCTCTTTCTCCCTTGGAAGGATGTTTTGAAGAGAAAAGGAGGCTAATTTTTCAAAGCACAGTCTAACTGACTGTATTACTATAATAATAACAATATGGCATTGTGTTACATTACAGTTATAGTGAACACATAAAAATCAGTCATTTACAATGGGATAATATTTGGTGTCATGTGATATATAATAAACAGAAAGACAGATGAATCTATAAGTAGGGTATTTTTTCACCTTTCTACAAATATTCCAGCCTGGACTGCATGAACGATGCTACGGAACTTGGGCTTTTCGTCTGATCTTCGCACAGGCCGTCGGATCTTCTGAGTGAATGTGGATGCCAGCCAGTCAGTGACCTCTGAGGGAACCCCATCGGACTGTAGCTGCTGAAGGTCATCCTCTGACTCCAGACACTGCCTAAGAAATACAACAAACAGTACTACGTGCAATTGCAAAGATTTAAGTGTGTTTTCTTTCCATTTCTGTAAACTTTCTATTCCATGCTCGGGTATCACGCAATGATAAAATAATGGCAGTGGAATCAAAAGTACTGTTGTAATGGCTCATTCCCAGCATTTATCTCAGTAATCTAATGGGCACATTTTGTTCCCTTGTTCATCGAAGGCAGCATGTAGAGCACAGGTCATATTTTTTTTAAAATAGCATTCATGTTGCTGAACATAAGCTGCTCAACCACCTCTCCAAACTTTTTTCCGAGGTGCTAAATTGCAGGCTAAACTGTAAAAGAACATGATGCAGAAATAAAAGGCCACCGTCTTCTAAAGAAATGCAGCAAATGCCGGGCCTTTCTATGAAAAGACTTGTTGTCTAGATGCACTGCCAAGTATTTATAAGTGGATACCCACTAATGGTGACCATTTAAAAAGGGGACACAGACTAATGTTAATCACCATCTTGGTTTTTAGTGGTGGTATTTATTGGGGGATTGTTTTGTTGAGTCCATTAAAAGTCTTTATCCAGGTCAGCTATTCCACTTCTTATCCATTGTGAGAGTTGTGTATAAAATCAGTAGTGAAAAAGAATGGAGCAAAAGCAGCTCCCTGTGGTGCTCCTGTGCTGCATATCATATTCTCAGCCTTACACTGGTTTATCTGTTGAGTTGTAAGCAATTCATGCAATTAATAAAGGAGAATACTGTATGAACAGTGGCTTGGCATTGTTTATAACATATTATTTCTTACTTACTTCTTATTGTATCCCACAAAACAAATTAGGGTATTATGCTTTAGTCAAATTTAAAAGATAGAATGACTATGTAAATATGTGGAATCATATTTTATTTTACCTTGTTCCATCGAGATAAACTGCCTCAAGCAATGATGCAGTAAAATCCAGATTATTTTTAATTTCTTCAAAGTCAACATCTTTCTCTTCTAACTGCTTCAGAATACTCCTCAACCTGAAAGAGAACAAATGATTGGGAGAGAAAATACCTTTGTGAATGTCTGTTAGTGAAGAAATAAGTTTCATCTCAAATTAGAAGCTCTATTGAGAGAACAGAGAATACAGTTTGGTATTTGTGCAATTGAGAATTGAACATATTAAATCCCAAGAGCCATTATAGGTTTTCTAAAATGACACATCTTTGTGATGAGTCATAAAGTGAGTTGAGGCTCGACTGCTGTGGAAATAGTATTAGTTTTAACAGGTAGTGATATAATATTTGTAAATGGAAACAGTTTGCTTGGAAGACATTCCTCTGCCAAGATGTCCGAACACAACCAATGGCAAGAGGGCATCACTGGTGCCAAATATTCCATGAGAGGAAAACTTCCCATGGCTCTGAGCTTATGTAAGTCATATTTTGTCAAACTGACCTTGATGAAAAGCAATGACATTTCACAGTATTGGTCACACTGAGTTTGTATGAGAACATTTTGCCCATTCAAATGAAAAAGAGCTGGACAGAAATAATCTTTGCTGTAAAAAAATGCTTGACCAATTCAACAGCAACTCAATACACTCCACCTGGCGTGATAAATGTAATCCTCTCTCTGCAATAAATCTATGAGTGCTCACTGCCATGATGAAAAATGTCACCTTTAGTTATCATGACTCAAGCAAATTTATTTCCTGTCACAATGAAAAGTGTCTTTGCTATGATAACATATTTTTTTCTAATATTTCTCTGCTGTGACCACGAACTGTGCACAAATAATTCCAAAGTACACCATGAAGCCAACTCCTGTGGATGAGCCGCTCACAGCTTTCAAGTGTTTATCGCACTGGCAAGGCCTTTTAAAAGCTGTTGAGTCACAAAAATAGCATGCATCAGAATGCCACTGCTCCATTTATACTGTCGAGTAATCTTTGTGATAGCATCTTTTTTTTTCTTTTTTTTTTTTTTTTAATGTTCGCACTCCCGAAAAGGCTTTACAGTACGTTGACAGGAAATATCATATCAAGTGCGCTCATGCAGTTTTGTTTAGAGAGACAAATGACAAATCCTCCTCTGTCACAGGCTTTGTTGAATCACTGAGTCGCAAGAGAGTTAAACAGCCAGCTGAGGTATAGACAATGTATAGACATATTTTCCAAGTATAAACTACAAAGCTTGAGAAATGGGTGAGTATCTGGCACAATACATGAAAGTGTTAACCAAAACAAAACCACATGACCCATCGCTCTCTGCTGCACGCCTCACTCCCACAGCAGAGCACGAGTAAGACAAGTGTTCAACAAGTATATGCATGCCACCAATGACAAATAAACTTTATAGATCTATTATATATTAGGAAACAATTGGCACTCACTCATTCCCACTGCTGCAAAACATAATTATCAACATATTGTACATTCTTGTGATACATTTTAAAAAGTTGCATGGGTTTTCTAGTATTATTAATGAGAGTTAAACATCTAATAGTGGATGCTACAGCTTACAAGTGGGATAGAGTTTGTGTTTTTTTAACCCCATACCTTAAACCAAAACTTTACATTGCATATTTAAGCTTAAAATTAACTCATTTTTAGTCTAAGAAAGGATGAAAGATGAACAGAAAAATGTGAACAAATTGCGCAAGTGTCAAATTTAACCCACTGTCTTACCTAGAGATGGGAACCTGTAGCCGTTTCTTACGAATTCGCACCAGTTCAGCCATTCCACAGTCACACACTCAAGAGTTAAAAAAAAAGATGAATAAAAAATATAAAAACGTATTGATGAAAAAGAAATGGCTAAGCATAAAAGTTCTCCAAACCACCAACTCAAACTTGTGTGTCCTGAGACAGACTTGTGTTTCAAGAGCTCTCCCACCCACTTCAGGGGGGACCTACTCCACTTGACTCTGATTGGTTAAGCGGGCCCAAACTGTGTCAGTGTTGTGTGTGTGTGTGTGTGTGTGTGTGTTGGAGCGCTGATGTGTAAACCGGCTCTGTGTGAAGTGTGAGTGAGTTGACCTCACTGATGAAGTGTTGACTGCCAGGTTTTTCAAGCAGTGTGTACTCAAATCCCAAATGAGAATTTTCCACCACAACCACAAATCAGGGGACTACAGAGAAGCTCTTTGAGTGGAACCCACCAGAGTCACCCCAACCATAACACGTAAACAAAGCCTGTCCTCGAAAGCCACCCACAACGGAGCGATACATTAGCCGCTGTTTTGGTGATAGGAGGTGGCTGGGCGACAAAAACAAGCATTGATACACTTAAAAAAAACACAAACCTGTTTAGTGTTGACAATAATCACGATGGGGATATTCCAAATAATGCACAACCCTATGATATACATATAGCAAGCATTGTGTAGTCATTTTTCCATGACAATTTTCAGATGTGATGCAACAGGGGGCCAACATCAAGAATCTCACTATCCATCTGATTGGTTCCCAGCCCCACTTCAAACAACTTGCAGACTTCAGATGTTAATATCTGTATTCATCATGATGACAAGCAAAACAGCAGGACAAAAAGACATCAAGACTTTAACATAAGCCAGCCTCGTTGTGGGTGTTGTAAATAAAGTCTGCAGTGTATAAAATGAATCGGAACGGAGCAAGAGTAGACCCCAGTGCTAACCACATCATCCACATTTAACAGAAAGTCAGAAAGTCTCTGAGAAAAAAAGAGAATGTGGGGGTTATGACATATTCTGCAACTCGATCTAGATGAAAATGCTTTATATTCACAGACTCATGCAATGTCTACTAATAAGTATTCATCTGAAGGCTCATGATGCATTATGTGTAACTCTTCAAAATTCCACACCACTGAATGCCAAAGGAGTGTTTTGGAAGCAGTAAAATGGGAATGTTTTGCCAAGGATTTTCTTTCATTCTTTGAAATGCCTTAAAAGGACCGCATCAACTTCCAAGATAAAAAGAAAAGACAATCGAAGTCATCTCTTTCACAGTTTGAGATCCTAAGTCTATTACTCTTATCTCATGTCTAGTTAGCAGATTGTGAGAGCAGTGATACGGCTACGTGTCTTGGGAAAGCCCCTGCCTGCTGTCCATCTCCCTCCTCGCCCATCCAGCTCTGACTGCTGGGTCAAACTGACTCTCATGCTCCCATGCTCTTTGACATGGCACAACAACGTAAGGCCAAGATGGAGAAGACTAACATTATGACATATGAAGGTCCGTCTCACGTCACTTCAAGTTAACTTATCAATTAAATATATTAAAGGGACTGACAAAAGGACTCAGATGCAAACAATGGCAGAAATGTTATCTTGTTCCTAAATTAGAGGTTTCGAATGTCCTTCCTTTCTTTCATTTTGCCTCTTTGATCTCTCTGTCCCTGAAGTGACCAAAGCCAATAATTACCCCTACACTTCAAAGGCACCGATTTGATTTTGTGGTGCTATAAATCATGTCTTAATGTTATGTATGTGTGCATGGGAACTCAGCATCTAATGGGACAGAAGTCGCGAGGGGCAACAGAGGGTGGCCATTTGTGTTTAGCTTTACATACTAGTCAAAAGGTCAGAGGGCAAAAGTTTTCCTGGTATCAGTCCAAGTGCATTTGCATAGCTCTGTTCCTACATATTATTGCAAAGTGAACGGAACTGTATTTGAAAACTATGTGGGATTCAGCAAATGATGGCTAATCATAAGACTGTTCGGAATAAAAGTTATAAAAAAGTATGTTTCTGCAGCTTTTGTCAATAAGCATTAAATGGAACCTTTAAAAAAGACTTTCATTCATAAGAAATATCATTAGACTAAAATCCCTTTCTTGCTAGTGTTATGTAAATTTTGTTAAGTAGCAAGGTGAGTACAATATGAGCGTCATACAAGTACTTTTTAATCATAACACTAGCTAAAGTTAGCTTAGCACTAACATTACTTAAAACTATTTATATTGCTCAGTGTGGCAAGAAAACAAAAATCATGTCAGTATCTAAAATACAACATATAATTCTATTTCATGTACTTTTACCTTCATTAAGCATTTTCATGTCCACAATTATTCTTTTCATAATGCTTCAAAGATGGCTGCCATTGAAGATTTCCCTCCTAGCGCTCAGGGGGCGGGACTTCCAGGCGAAACATTACCACTTCCTGTGCAGTTTTAACACTCAGTTCACATTCATTAGAAGAACTTACAATTACATAAATATTCTTTCCCCCCTATTTTTAGACATGTCACGGTGTCAGGGGCTGGACCTGTGCAATATTTATGCTTTTTAATCAGGATCTTTATGTCTCCTGCCAGGTGCTCAGGGCATTTTAGCAAATTTTCAAATTTGAGTAGTAATTATATTTGCATCAAGGAGATCTTACACATTTTATTTCATTAGTTCTTATTCTATCATGTTCGGGGTCATGGGTGGGTGGAGCTTATTGAAGCTGCTTTGGGCCTGAGGCTGGGTACAACCTTGACAATGGCAATTAATGGCAGGGCTAACACTAAGAGATGTTCACTGACAACAAATAGTTCACACTCACATTCATTCACTATTTAGATTCCCCAATTCACTGATACTTGCCCATCTTTTAACGATAGGAGGAAGCTGGTGAACCCAAAGGAACCCAAAGTAACACCAGGAGAACATAATAAGACATGGAAATAAAAAAGTTGCATTGCTTTGTTTAGTGGGCATAAATGTATCTCATAGTGCATGTCGAATGTTTACAAGTGAAATACACCACGCTGAACCATTTGTAACATTCTGGCGAACACCCACCAGAGATTCACACTGGACACATTTATGCAGCTGGAGACTGCATTAAAAAGTAAATAAACACAATAAGTGTGGGATCAACAAATACAGCATAAGAAGAGGCCTTACCTTTCCTGTGTGGCCCTCCACATGTAGAAACTCAGCCGTCTATCACACACACTGTGTATTTTGCACTCTGGTGTCATGAACCCCTGCCGACCGTGTGCCGCTGTAAATCTCAGTTGTGTGATGGTCCTCAGCTACAATGTGTACAGCTCCTATGTTTTATGTTAATACATGCGCCTCTGTGTTTACACTCACACTAACACCCGGCCCTTTCCTCGGTCATCGATGCACTGTATTTGCTTCATGTGCACAGTATGTTAGTGCGTTTCTGTGATGTGTGTGTGCATTTCTCACTGTTCCACCAGTCAGCAAGAGAGTTTTACGTCACCAACACAATCAGCAGAGAGCTTTATATCACAGCTAAAGTTTCCACCATTAAGCGTCTCGGGACAGGATCCACAACGGAGAAGCCTGGAAATAGTTCATGTGAGTGCAAAGATGCTGATTATGTAACTACTTATTTTCTGAATGATGGGATATGAAATCTTGCTACAATGCTTTGCTGGTTAAACATATAACAATAACAAACAACCTGCAAGCATTCATTGTTGTGTAATTCTAGACAAGCCATACTTTACCATGTCTGCCTTCTTTGGATTTCCCCCTGTTTATTCATCAGTGTACAAGAGTGTGCTCACATGTCTGTAGTGGGAATTGAACCCTCTTGTGTGAATATTATATTCCACCATAAAAACAAACAGAGATAAAGGTGCACATCTCTTGTGTGGAAACCAAATGGACATAGCTGCAGCAGGCACAGGGTGAAAGCAAGGAGGGACAAAATAGAATCACTGGAGGGGATTCTAAAATTAGTAACATGCACTTTCAGCTCACAAGTACTGGAACCCATTTTTATAGTATACATTGATCCATTATCTTTATTAATGTAAGTTGAGGACAGAGGAACATACAATCAAACACTGTATAAAATATGAAGTATTCAAAATGTATTTAAAAACTGCTTTGGTAATGTAGACATTTGGAAGTATTGCATAAAATAGTCATTTGTTAGTTTGAATGTGCACTATGAAGTTTGATGCATTTTGGCATAATCTAAACTTTTGTGAATGCAATGTAATACGTGCATGTGTTTGTTGATAAGCAGAAAATTGTACAATTGGCCAAGACAAAAAGCACTAAAGTATGTAAAAAGGAAGTGTGTTGAGTGAATTCAGCTTGATGCTTATAGGTGGCTTAAAGTGGCACTACCTGATTTTCCTTTTGCTGTCCATCTCAGACCACTACTCAACCCTAAAAGCAATTTAGGGACCTCTTCTGCTTTTGTTTTATTAAAAAAGTAACCCTGGACCAATTTTTCCTGCACAAAATACGAATACATTTCACCAAAGTGAAGTTTAGAACTTTTTTTCACCAGTAGAACAGCAATTATCTCTGCCTGGTTAAACATTGCATGGTTCAATTGCCAATATTTATCCCAGTTCATATTTTTCTTTTTTATGCTGTTTTGCTGTGAAAAGTCATATCTTGCGCTCAATATACACTTTCTCTGTATTATCGGCCGCCATTGCTTCCTTACTGACAAGCACTGTAGACCAATGGGAGCGCTCCTTTTTCCAGAAGCGAGCAGATGATTGGTCAAACTCACTAAACTGTTTAGGACCCAAACCCCCCCATTTTTAAACCCCTGGAAAAAAAGGCCGGGGGGGGGCCCCCGGGTCCCAAAACAAAAAAACCCCACAAAATTCAACACGTTTTGTTTAATAAGTACTGATTTAAATGATGGACAACCTTTTAACATTGTATTCAGTGATAGAAAGATGACAAAAAGACACAAGTTTTGGTGTAAGTTTGTACTCAAGACAATGACACTTTGATTGGTTGACTCTCTGCCCCTGCAGAGTAGTTTGCTACTTTTGTAAAATGCCAATATGAGTTCAGTAGGCTACGTGACATCCTACAATGCTACTTTTAAACTTGAATACTGTGAAGAATCACTAGGGGTATTTCTTTCTGCATGAATCAATAACAGGAAACCCCCAGAACACTGCCCTACCTATGGTTAATCTGTGGTTTCATTTTCACATTAACAGTTGAGAGGCAAAAGATCACACATTTCATCCCACGGTGATAATGAAGGACTTGTACACCTCTCTGTAGGCATTCCGGAGCAGCACGTACGGGAAGCAGCTCTCCAACATGTCCTGATTCAAAAATGGAGACTCCTCCACGATCTGAGTGTAGAAAAAAATCAGACACAAATTATCAAACACTACAACCCCTTTCTTATCAATGACAAAGCATAGTTTATGAAAGAAGTTGTCTAAATGTGATGTTACAGCATTCTCACCATGTGTAAGAGCAAGTAGATGGACTCTCGGTTCTTGCTTTCCACTCGTTCCACATTCTGTCCAAGCTGAAGCAGAGCGGATGACGCCAGCTGCAATGCAATGTTAAAAAGACATCAGGCAAGTTGAATTATTTGACAGTCGAGCATTTGACCTTAACTGGAAGCAAGGTTAGCAAGGTCTTGGGAAACAAGTTAACAGTAATAAGTGTGCCCAAGAAACAATTTATCTGAAAAAAACATTTGGACTTTTGACACAAAGAGAGAGATAAGTGAGCATAGTTATTACAGCAAAAACATGGCCAATACTCACCAGGAGAAACTCTTTGAGGTGCTGCTCGATGTTCTTGTTCTGGACTGTGAACATGGCCGCAGAAAGTTGGTTGATGGCTGTCGCTAAACAGTGGATGTTGTTGTTGTGGCCTGGAAAATTTTAAGCAAAAAAGGCAGCAAACTTAGCAGACAAGAGAAAACATTTTTTTTAAAAGATCATGATTTGATCATTCAAGGTCTTATTTGTAAGACTACAACTTAGGACAAAGACAGCCATATGAGACACAAGTGTGTAGTGCGACTAGACTTTTAGTTAGTTTTAGTTTGGGCTGTGGTTAGAGGACAAAAGTGTCAAATGCCAGAGATGGTCTATGTTGTTCAGTCTAGCATCCGCCCTGTTGTCTGTTGCTCCACTGTTTCAAGCACAGTCTCCAAACTAATACCTATAGTTGAACTCCATTTGTTTTTCAAGCTCAGTTTGTTAAATTAAGCAAGGTAAAACTAGTTTTCATTGTCTGTGAACTGCTCCTGTTAACAGCAACAGCAAGCAGTTAAAAAGTGCTCTCTAATATTCAATGTAAAGAAAACAGTAGATTGTAATTTGCTGACTTTTACTGTTAAATCTGATAAACAAGAGGCAACTATGCAGTGTATTGCAGACCTATGGGCGACAGGCGACCTTATGTGTATGTGCCCTTAGATTTACACAATGCTACTATCTACCTATCTTTGTCTAAACAATAACGTGGCCATTAACATTTTATGTCTATGTACATTTGAGTTCTAAATATCCCTATTCCTGGACACTTTACATAGAAACATTTAACTTGAGAGATAGGGCTGCAGTAGAATAGTACGTCTGTAGCTAAGTACAGACAGGATGTTTTTATGACTCAAGTAACTTAATGGTCTTAAAGTTCAGAATATTTCCGAAAAGCTTAGGGCTTCGTTGATTTCAAAACAAGCCAGTGGAAAAATAAAAGAGAATAATCGCCACCCTTTGCTCTGATAGAAATCTGGGCTATTTGCTGCTCTTAATGTTACAGTGAGGAAATGGAGCCGAGCAGACCACAAGCCAACAGTAACTATACCGATCCACGTCAAACTAAACTTATCTGTAAACAAAAATCTCACTAGAAAACGTGTTTCCAATTAGGCAGCATACTTCGACTTAGACCACATGAGTCAGACTGGAAAGTATGGGACACGAAAATGCTAATGAGGCTAGTTTTTAAGGGTGGAGGATATTTTGGACACTATCAGCAGCTGGCAGTTGACTAATGACAGGAAAAGCAATGTGGCTGTGGCTGTTGTGAGGCTCGTGAACTCTGACGAATAAAGGTGCACCTCCATGTTCCCGAGTGTAGCAGGAGTTGGCGTCCAGGGCCAAAGTGGGCAGGGACACAGCGACATAGACCAGCAGTAAACAGGACAGCTTGTACTCCTCGTCAATGGATGTGTTATCTGAGGAAATAAGACAAACCATTCTTTGTAAAGCAGGGTTTTCTGTAACAGCGAAACAAATTTACACTGTAGAGGCGTTGGAGGCCACTGGATTATAGTACATTATGCCGTCCAAATAAGCAGCAATAACAGTTTAAATATTACCTGTCTGCATGCTCCCAATGGCTGTCACAAGGGCCGGATCAATATCACATGTCAGTCCTGCTGCAGAAGAGAACTCATACACACTAAGAGTCACCTGCAAGGTCAGGAAGAGAAATGAAGGAAGTGAAGCTGAAACAGGCAGCTACTGCACACTGTTACACCGTGACATAATCTCATACATGATTTAAGATGCTTTTTGGCTTAAGTACAACAGCAGCAGTTGTGAGGTGCATTTTACTGAACCACCACAAAGTGACATAAGACTGAGTTCTATAAAAGACACAGTATAAGACATTATTTTCTGATCTTGCTCTATTTGTGGCACATGTGTGTTTGGCCTGTCTGGGCACAGTGTTTCCACTGATGTGGTACTGTGCGGTTTGTCTCTCACGGAGGCACGAGCAGTCCGATGACGTCTGTGGGGTTATCCAGGACTGGGATATGGCACGGCCCTCATGCCTCACTCAGACGTAAGTGAGAGAGGAGGGGGGGGTCATAAGTCACATTCACACAGGCTGCTCCAAAGAGAGATCAGGAATTTCATTTGGCCCGTAGTGAAACATACAGAAATGGCATTTCTATGCAACTTTGGAAGTGTCCAGCCTGTTCAGGGACTTTTTATTTATATAAATACTTCATTCTGAACAAGTTGTGCAACAGTTTGTTTACTTAGGACTTGATTTGAGTCTCTTAGCTGCAAATGTAAATATACACTGGATTTGTGCTGTCAAGGCTCTGCAAGATCTCCTCATGTGGCATTCAGACCAGAGAGTACCATGTCCAGAACGATCAGATCTCAAGTGTGAAATGTTAATGCAAGGTGCGAACACACACAATGCAGCCTAAATACAACTTCAGATTGAGTTACTCAGGATCTCTGTGGGGATGTCAACAAAAATTTAGACTGGCTTGACTTTGCACAGCTGACATTGCGTTTTAGTCGTGATCTGCCAATAACAGAGGTGTATAACATTTGATTATTACTCAGAGATGAAAACAACAATAAAGGAGTAGAGACATTTGTCCTGTCCAAATTGTTATAATGAACACAGCAAAACTAACAGGAAGGAGAGATATAAGAAGGTTGGATTTTGTCAAATTTAAGATCAGCGTTCTCAACAGCAAGATCAGTCTCTATAACTACAGCACCACACTACAATCATGTCTTGCAATAATACACGGTCAACCATGTGGAGAAAACTCTGAAACACCCTGCTAATATACTGAGACATTGTTATTAATCCATAAAAAAATCTTTTGAATGCCAACATATCACATCTTCTCACATTGCATGCAGGGCTCTTTATTCTCCCACCAGGGGACATATGTTATGCTGAAAGGGTTTCCATCATGAAAAATACATCCAGATAACATCAATAAGACAGCGCCAAGGAAGCGGAGAAACAGAAAGTCATCCCCAGTAATCTGTGTAAATTTTCAAGGGATGCAGTGCTACGTGCCACTGAACATGCATTATCAGAGGGATGATGATGCAGTGTTACCTTAATGTCGGCTTCAGGGGAGATGAAGTCCCTCAGGCACTCAATGGGCCCCATCAGGTAAGGGCAGTGCTTCTCCAGGGTCTATGTATATGCAGATCAGATCACACAATGAGGTTGATGTAATAAGTAAAATGGAAAAAAAAAATGCTATGTGAAAACAAATTGTATCAATGTTTCAACAGACATTTCCTATTCGGATGGTGAAGGCTTTAAAATGAGCAAGGCAAAATGAAAGATGAATTTATTATTGAAAAGTGACTAAGCTGTGAATCTTTCTATAGTTAATCTTGAGGTAAATTCAGATTTATATTTGGTGACATCCGACTCAAAAACATATTAATACAGATGGTGTCATTCTGAATAAAAAATGTATGAGTTTGAAGCGAACATTACATCTTTAAGACAGTCCTTTGCCATTGATCTGAACGAAAGGATCACACCGATGATCGTCATCCTCTTCAGCAGGTTCTCTCCTCCTTTAGGGCAAAAGGGAAAAGATCATTTATGAATTTATGGACAGCATCAATGTGCATCATAATATAACTTATATCAATGGCTATGGACTGACCTGGTAATTATGTCTGATTACTAAATTATTTCCATGACATGAACAAAATTCAGTGAATGCAGCACCAATGTAACCAATAAAAATTATTGTCAGGCTGATTTAATACTGAAGTTCATCATTCCTAGAACAGTTTCCCTTTGTTTTAAGTTGAAATACTACAATTCAGCATGTATACTCACTTAAGAAGTAAAGAAGACAAATGCTGCTGGAAAGTCACACTGGACTATTCCCTTTAAATAAATGTCTTATATATTTTGTTTTGATGTAAATTTCCTAAAAGATATGTATTCTCATGAGATGGTGCTCCTAGTGTGACCAGCTCATAACAAACCAAATGTGGACAAGTCTCTTTATATGGGAAAAAACGAGACAATGCTGAACACCTTAATGATGCTGTGTTAATTGAAGACAAATGTCACACAAAAAGCGACAGAGAAGTTCCTCTGATATTGCTCACAAAAAACACAGAGTCTCCTTGAACTGGCCTCATCCATGAATAGGCTTTTCCCAGTCCTTATTGTAGCAGTATCTCCTTTTTTAGCCGTATTTTCCATGTTTCATTCAAAATAAGACAAGTTCTGTTTAGTCAGAATTGCACCGTGGAGGGAGCTGTTGTCGGCAGCAGAGTTGCTGACAGGTTGACCGGGTCAGCACTGGAGCTGTCAGTCAAACTGTGCACTCCACTTGAATAAAGCTGATGGATAGGCATCTCTGCAATGACGGTCTTTAACCCTTTTTTACTACTGGACAACAAAGCAGAGCTGGAGATTTCTCAAATTATTCACAGCCAATCAAAATAAGGGACATTTTGCAGGATGCATGATTTATGTTATGCACAAAGAGGGACATCTGGTTACTCTTGGTGCACACCGTCACTAGATTATTTTCCCTGTATCATACCAAGTAATCATTAGCAACATTTGAAGCTATTTTCTTAATGATAGTGTTGCTTTGATGCTTTGTGAGTTTGGCTCTGTTGATTTAGCAGTGTATTATCTGTCCAAGGTAAAGCTAATTGTACATTTGTGTTCAAACAAGCGCACATTACACAGCAATCAAATGGACATAATTGTTGTAGTCCACAGCAGTACTTCCTTCTATTTTTAGTTCACTTTCTGATTCCCCTCTGACTCTTTCTACACCTTTCTTTGCCCACACCCTTTCTGTCAGCCTTGGTCCTCCCTCCTCTTCTCACCTGTCAGTTTCTTCTTAAGGGTAGCCATCTCTTCAGGCTTGTCAAAATTGTTCCTCATCTGTACCAGGATGTCCATATTTTCAATCACCAGTTTCTGACAGGGGGAGAACAAAGTCAGTCAAAATGTGTGAAAACTACCCCAAGCTGGAAGCAACCAGAGAAGGAGGTCATGAGTTATCGCTTTGACAGATCTGAGCTCCTGTGTCGGTGAGATCAGAGCTGCAGTGGTGCACTTCCCCACTTCAATCAAAGGTGCCACAGTGAGAGTATAACAGGACGCACAACTGAACAAGAGTCTATAGTGTGTGATGGCATTACAGCTGTGAAGTGATTGCATATAGAAATTTAACTGGGAGCCATGTACGGGCCAGAGTTTTATCATGAGTGGCAGACCCATAAAAACCACTGATTGAAATGTGTTTGGTTGACGTATATCATTTTGGAGGGTTTTTTTAAGAAAGCAGAAGCAGAAATGCCAAGAAGCATATTTGTATGGAGAGAAAATAGTGTATTTCGCTTTATATACAAATGTGTAAAATAAACATTGTGTATGTATTCATAAATGCATGTGTCATAAAAGAATTTTGAAGCATGCGGGAGACCTGGGCTTGAGCCTCGGCCGGGCTTGCTAAATGTCATTCCCTATTCTCTCTCACCCTGTCACCTGTTTAGCTACTATCATCTATCAATAAATTTATTTTTTTTATAGCTATGAATTGTAAAATCTGAAATTCACAATTTACTATTCGTTTATTTGCAAAATTTTATAACAGCAGGGCAAACTTTTCAACATTTGTGTGTGGACTGAATCACGCTTATGGATCATTTTTTACACATTTTTTACCTACAACTCAGAATACAGATCTAAACCATTTAGTGCAGACAGATTTAAGACTATTTTCTCTCCATAAACTTGGACTTTAGAAGAAGACGTGATTTTATGAGTAAACACACTTCTAAGGAAAATAGTTGATATACTCTACCTTGATCTCGCTGACTTGAGAGATGACATGCCACATCAGATTCTCACTCAGAAACTTGAGGCCATATGGACCTAACAGTTCCGCCAGAGCTCGTAACTCTGTTGTAGGAAGATAGGAAAAGCATCATTAAAGCACAATGAAAGCTACTTCACTCAAGCAGACATATGTCTCTATCTCATGATGTGTTATATAATGGAACAGGTCCAACAGACGTATGTTGGTAAGCAGCAAAAACAAGATTTCATATGTTTATCATTTTCATAACATATTTATGGTTTCATAACATTGTTGGCTGGGAACATGAAAAGTTAATGCTTGAGTGAGTCACTGGTGTTCCACAGTGAAGTAAATATAGACAATGTTAAGGAGGCGTAGTGGTGTATAGAGGTGTCTGTGGATTCTGCTGGAGTACAGTGTTTATTCTGATGTCTTTATTATTGTCACAAGGCGGTCCACAGCTCCTACAATGCAGCGGAGATGGATTGGGAGACGCTGCAGAGGAGGATTAGATGTAAAAGATGCTGGAACAGAAATGAAACATGGACGGAAAGGCGGAGGAGATGCAATATTGTTTACATTAAGACAACAGTGTCAGAAAAAAAACAGGAGTGTGACAGAGAGCATCATGCATCACCGCAGTAACAAGGTTTGTGAGCAATAATGTTCAGTCTACAGGTGGTGTCACAGAAGAGGCACATGTGCAACTTGTGTCTCTCCAGCACGGTGAGTCATGCTTCCGATGGTGAGGCAAGGATTATTAAACGCTCTGGTGCGTAAGAACTTATTGATTCTGTCAATAAAACAAGTGTAAAAGAAATGATTAATCTCTCAGTGAATTCCTCTGGTTTAAGCAGTACAAACACAATCATGAAATGAAATGTGTTAATGATTCTGGAGAGCTCTCTGATGTTTTGTCAGCTTACAGAATACCTACGTTTCTATTTGAATGTAGAATCAGCTTTCAATTGCTTGAACTGATCCAAATACATATAAATCATATATGTTTGATCGCAAGCATCATATACTATCCCCCGGTAAAACTTGCAAGTAATATGCACTATCCAGTATTTTCATTTAAATTCTGAAATGTTTCACAAAAATAATAAAGCTGTGATGTGTGATTATTTTATTATATTAGACATCAATAGAAAGTGCTTTTCCAACTGTCATGTCACTGTGCACCACAAGATGGAGTCTTGAGCTACTGCAGCACTCAAAATATCTGTAACCTAACAGCACAGGAATTGTAAATGTGATCGGGAATTGTAATTAAGAGTTCTGCATGTGGCTTAGCGCTTGGAGGAATAAACATTCTCGTAAGATTAAATGAGGAAGTGTCTATAGAGATTTTAGAGTGTGATTTGCTTGAATAGTCTGCAGTTCATCTTGAGTGTTTGGGATGTATCTTTGGAATATGTCCTCGTTTGTGGACTGACCTGATATGTCTGAGAACTCCTCTGCTTTAAAACTGGGCTCATTGTCCGTGCTCTGGTTGACAAAGCAGTGCATCAACGGACAGTGGACGATGAGAGAGTTACTGGCCTGACGCAACAGACTCTCCAGAAACCTGTGGTGCAGAAAAATCAAAAGCATACATCCTGAGCTTTTACGCAACAATTGTGTGGATTGGAATGACAGTAGGACACAGGAAACAAGGCAGTCAAAGGATTAAGTTGAGCTGTTTCTTGTACAGTTTTGTAATTCAGAAGACAAAAAAGGTGTTTCAAAAACTATATAGATACAGAGTAACAATATTTAATGAATTCTAGGTTCACATTTGGACAAAACAACCTTTTAGTGGAACATACTGGGGTACAGAGTAAAAAAGAAAATGACTTAACTAACATGAATGGCTAATATTGGATGCAATTCAACATAACTTGCTAGATATGTGTTCTCACCAGATGATAGAGTGCCATGCAATTCACAATTAAGAGAGTAGTATCAACTGATAATTCTATTTACTGCAGTTGTCTTGTCAAATTGTTCACTATTACTATTGTTCAAATTTGGGATATTTCAGCTGCTATTACAAAGGCGCTGAGTAAAAGAGAACAGAGCAAACACTTTTTCTTGCACACCTATCATCAGCCAGAAAAGTCCATTCAGTCTGAAGTAAACAAACTTTGGATTCATAATTTACCCAAGTCATAATCAAAAAGTTCTATATTTTAAATCAGCTCCACAATGCAATGTTGTTGTTTTTTTATTATTTGAACAGTATTTATGCTTGCTGTTGTATAAATTAAAAATGTTGTACACTGATGTTGCAATTCATTCCCTATATTGTTAATTATTGACGTATTATACTGAATAATATGTAAATGTTTGAGAGGGTTGTAAAACACAGAATAGCTGCCGTATGGTTATTTGCAGTAATATAATCAACTGCCACACATTTACATACCAATTGGTGTATAACGTCGTGATGGTCTGCCCGCCGCGGGAGTCCAGCGGCTGGGTCTGCTGCAGGAGGACGCTCTTGACCATACGGGTGACGTCCAAGTTGACGTAGCTGCCCAGGCTTTGCAGGCTGGCAGTGTAGGCCCTTAACCCAGCCAGGAGGTCCGAAGGCCGCGCTATCTCCTGGGTGGCCTGGTTGTAATTGGCTATTCTCACGATGATCCTAGAGGAAAACATGTGCAGCCGACGTCACTTATCGATGGCCTGGAGCTGGACTGAAGCTGGACAGATGGCGACTTAAAACGGGTTAAACGAGGCATACTGTAGAGCAGGGGTGGGCAATTATTTCCCTCCAAGGGCCACATTAGAACCTGAGACTCTTGTGGAGGGCCGGGCCAACGCAGTGAACTTACAATCAATAAAAACACATATTGTTTAAAGTTTAAACTATAAGCAAAAATATGTGAAATATATGCCACCGTCACAGCTACATCATCCTCTGTTTAAAATCCACTCTTTCTATTTTGTTCTAAAACCAGGCCTGGCTTGTGTATTGATGTGTATGTGTGCATGTGTATTGCTTCCCTTCACCACACAAAAACACCTGCCTAACCTCAGCTGACAGTAAAAAGATGAGTGAATGTTGTTATTGTTGACACTAATTGGCTAATTGTCTTTGAGTACCTTCAAAATAAAAGTATCACATTTGCATTATGTATTATGTTACATGGTCTACGCTCTTGGATTAATTCCTTTTCTGACACAAGCCTCCTGAGGGCCGGACAGGGGTGGGCCGAGAGCCTGATGTGGCCCCCGGGTCTTAGAGAGGCATGGCACCAGTCTCATTAGGTCAGCATATCCACTGCTCCAAGCCTTCACTCTGCAATGTTCACTATTTATTTATTTGCCTTCTTCCTACTTTTTTCCACTCATCCTTGACGGAGCTGATTTTATACAATTATGTCGGCAAAGGGACCAATTCACTGCTACTCAAGGGCGCTAAATTTAGGGTGACAGAGGAGATAATCAAACACTAAGCAGAACATATACAACGAAAGATGAAGTTGCCCTGGTACCAAGAGGAATCTAAATAAACAGTTAACTCCGAAATGACACGGCACGAGAGACACCGCGACAGATTTCTTCTCCATTTTTTAACCAGATGCAACACGGCCTGACTGCAAGCTAGTTCATTATAGTGACAGAAAAGACATTTTATTAGACAAGCTTCGCACTATTCCTTGATTATCCAGACAAAAACAACTACTCACAGTGAATAAGTGACAGTGTGAAAACAATGCAACAGGCAGCAACAGCTTTTTCTGGTGCTTTGTCACATCATGTCACAGTAGACATTTTTTTTTTTCACAGGGATTACAGCATATTTGGGGTAATTTGGTGGGATAATAAGCCATGTCTGTCTACTTATGTAAGGCACAGAATGAGAATAAGACGGCAAAAGAAGTCAAGCAGGGCTGGTTACACATGCCGTCAGAAAAAGAGTGGAACAAATCAGACAGAAATATTCCACAACAAAAACACAGCAGAAAAGGGGGTAGTGACATTTTTAGCCTCTACTCAGCATGAGGCCAGTTCTGCCCTATGCACCACATCAAGCTAATAACAACAATGGCAATACCTGTGTATGTATTGCAAATAGTGGACCGTATATTCTTCCTCTCAGAGCCACAAATGCAAGATGTGATGGAGTCAAACAATCACTGCATCATTCACAAACATTTGAATACAATAACCCATTTTGCAAAGCATACTCAGCGAGGCGCATCTCCAGATGAGAAAGCAGGAACTCTGTGGGAACCACAATGTGCTCGAAGACGACAAAGTCTGGGCCGAGGCTGTAGGCAGAGCAGATCTCTGTCAGCATCAGATGCATCTTGTCCACGCTGTTAAGAGATATAAATATAGAAAAAAAATGGAAGAATATGTTGACAATTGCACAAATAAGCAGGAAGATCTTGTGTGGAAAAGGATTGTTTTGGGAAAACAAATGAAGGCTAATATCTGGCAGATATTTCAATAATTTTATAACCACTCGCTCCACTCAAGCTTCTCTGTACAAAAATAATTACTGCATGTGACAACACTTCTGTTGGCCTCATTTACAGCAGTAAAGATTAGTACCTAAGCCTTTACTCTGAGTCTGCTTCTCCAAACTGAGGTTGTGCTGACAATTTCTTGAAGTGAAGCAAAGTAACCAGTCCTGATTTATTCATAGAGACTACAAGAATACAAAAATAAACTTTCCCTTAAAGATCCTGCTTTTTCCACTAGAGGATCAACTCTAAACAATATTAAAATACGCTGTCAGTAAACATGTTATTAATATGATTTATTCACTCCAACTACAACTCATTCCACTCCTGAGTTCCCTGATGTCATGTATATGCAAGTTTTTTTTCTATTCTTAGACAATGGATCTCTGGGTAGAAGGTAGAAGAGACATGCTGACATTTTCTACCAACGTGAACAGCTCTAGCCAAGAACAATATCATACAGTGCCTGATTTGTTTAATTATTGAACTTTAAGTCTTTACAAGTACAGATCGGACCAAAGTACACTCTTCACCCAAAACAATAGGTCATATTAAAACTAAATAATTAATTTTCTGGCAGGGCTGCACAGACGCTACAGTATCTAGTATTACACATGTTATAGTTTTATTCTGGGTAGTGGAATGATTAAGTTTTTACAGGTATGTACTTACACTTTAATTTGGGATTGACAAAGTCTCTCAACATTCAAAAACCTGTCCTTCTTAACTATTTTATTATGTAAGTACTTATACTTTGTCTTTGGGTAGTTATAATTGTATTATAGGCAGCATGTGAGCATATTGTCCTTGATTAAACTTACAATAGGTTGATCTAACTAAGATTTTAGACTTTGACAATTGTGATGTGCAGATCTTAAGCTGTTTTGCTGGTTTGTGAGGCCATTTCCAAAAGAATGCCTGGGACAAACATGTCTGATTGACTGGGGCCAAACATTCAAGGCTTAAAAATCTGCAATTTGAGCCAAGAGCAGAGCACACATTCAGAATTGTAGTGGGCTTGATTGGCTAACATGCCTTAATAATCTTGGATGTCTTTATGGCACCACCATGATGTTATGACTGATGTATGAACTACAGTTAACATTAAGACTCTTGATAAACACTGACTTGGTGGCGGTGGTACGGTCTTTCCTGAGGCTTTCTGCCCCCGGTTTCTCCTTTTGGACTTCTCCCTTCTTTGGCACTTGCTTCTTTTGTTTTCTGTAACGAGCTGCACTGACAGTCTCGGCGCAGTGCTTAGGCAGCAACTAATGAAAAATAAAGAGGCAAGGAGAGATGGAGAAAGACAAGCACAAACACAGAAAGAATCTAAGCTCAGGGAAGTATCTGAGGACAAACATGGGAAATTTCACATTCGCTTAGCAAGTACCCAGCTGAAACGTAAACAGTTGCCTCAGATTTTACTCAAGGGATTAGAGAAACAACACTGCATTCATCAGCTCTAAAGTTTTCAACCTGACTTATCATTTTATTTTAATAGTGATGTCTGCCTGCAGCTGAATACAGAGAAACTAAGCTGTGGCTGCGGTAATTAAATTGAGATTCTGGAGCGGTGACTCCATCATGGGAGTTAATTAGATTTTAACTGTGACTGTACCTGGTCATTGAGCATAGACTGCTCGGCGCATATCTCTAAGATGACACTGCTGGTCTGTTTGGCTATCTGCTCCAGGAAAGTCACACAAAGGCGCAGACTCCTCTTCTCCATTGCCTCTGTCTAGACAAACAGGAAAATATATGTGGTGATATGTATGTGCAATGTCTACGTCTTGCTTTGCACTGAATTATGTCAAAGAGCAAACACTTTTATAGAAGAATTATACCAGAGTGCTTAGTCACAAAGACCCCTATCACTCCTCTGAGCAGAAAATGTTGACTTTATCACTTTTACCTTCTCAATAGTCATTATGAAGAGTGGCAATATTCTATCAGCAGAAGCAATGACTGTGAAGGGTAGTAACATCACCTAACTCATTTTGTTTCCTCACCGCTGAAGTACCAATAGATTTGCTTTTCTTGGCAAGCTAAATCTCTCTATATACTTGAGCATTCGATGGTAGTGTTTCACATCAGCAAGGAGATAGAGAACCTGGCAGGTAGCAGCAGATACAACATTTAGCCACAATGTCTAAAAGACTGATAGTAATGTGACATATTGTCCTCTAAGAATTATAAGGCCCTATTGAGCAGTTTTGAGATATTGACATTTAAAGTGTGCATAAAAAGTGGCATGTACTTCATAGAATAATGTTAACAAAGACTAAGAATAGGTTAATAAGTCAGTTTGACAAAAATGTCAGATAGAACCTGATGATTATTTTATTATTATTAAGATAAATTACTAACAACTGGGAAGTATTAAGTTGTTTGTGTACAATTCATAAGTGATTTTAGAGTGTAACACAGTTTATTTTGCAGCCTCTTAAAAGGCGATCACCACATTTTTTTTTACTGTTGTGTTTAGTTTGACAGTTTAATCACCTAACAGCTTATTGTAATAGGAATCATCTGTCTAGGCTTTATAATTAAGCTCGCTTCTGGTAAAAAGGAGTGCTCCAATTGGTTGACACTGGCGTCAATTACAAAGGACCAAGGAAATAAACCAAGGAAATGGGTTATTCTGTTGCAAAGTACATCTTATGTAGAGAAACGAGCAGGCTTCAATGCAATGTTTAACGAGGCGGCTGTAATTATAAGATTGCTACAGTCTACAACAGTAAACTCCAAAGCTAAAAGTAGTATTGTGTATTGTGGTGAAGAATTGATCCATCTGTAGCTGTTTTTGAATAAAAGAAGCAGGAAAGATTACTGCTGCTGTTGGGGTAGAGTGGTGGAGCTGAGACAGGGACAGCAGAAAATTGGTTACTGGAGCTTTAAACTAACAGTACAACTTTTAGAAATGAGGATACAGTGCAACTTTTTGTATCCATTTGGTATCATTCTTTCACGTTCACTCCATTTTCTAAAATCTGATTTGTCAAGATATGCGTGTGTGATCTGTTACTGACATTTCATGTATCTGGTTTACTTTGGTTTGCTCCTTTAAATGCAGTTTAAGATCTTCATCTGGGTGACTCCAATTAGGTCAAAACTGATGTTGCAAAGCAAAAGGGGAAATTTCTAAGGGGTGTGTATGCTTTCTAGTGGCACTGTAGTTGCCATGATCCCAGTGTGAAAGTATGTAAAGTGCCCTGCCCTTTATATCTGATCATTTTTAAACAGCACATGACTGAAGACTGACCTCTTCTGGGCAGAGGGGGTGTCCACAGTGGCTGAAGTGGGAGCAGACTGAGGGGAAGGACATCAGGAAACGCTTCATCTCATCGCTGCTCTGACTGAACATCTTCTCAAAGACACGAGGGTAGAAACTGGAGAGCAAAAAGAAAACATTAAAAAATAATGTCCAGTATTCAAATAAAGAGTGAGGCCAAATGGAAACTGACCAGAGTATGGACAGCTCAGAGGTCTCGTGCAGCATTTCTTCTATGTTGTCCACCATCCTGGTATGAAACTGCATCATATTCATCACCTTGGCTAGGTCAGGGTAGTCTTTAATGGGAAGAGGAGCTTTGCTGACACTTGAATAGGCCTACGACAAGAAATGCATTCAGTTACATTGCCGTACTCGCACTTTTATGGCATATTTCACCCCAGATTTCACTATATTCAATGCTCTTCACCTGTAATCTCAGCCAGTCCAGTCTCAGTGGTTGCAAATCAAACTCCTCTTTGTTCTGAACTGCAAAAGTAAAACGCAGGAGTGTAATTATGTATATATTTTTTTCATTTCTGATAAAGTAGGTGTTGATGTTACCTTGTTTGACTGAGAGAGCTGATATAGTTGAGACAAAGGAGCTCATGAGAACTGACTCTTCTTCTGGACAGACATACATGTTCTGCAGAGAAGAGTGAATGATGTTAACGGACCCAACTCTTGCTGTATTACTTCTATTATATCCTCCTAAGAATCCAAAAAGAAATGTTTTCCACTTTATTTTAAATACATTATGACCTAATTGTCCTCATTCATTTCTTTTTTTAAATTCATCAAGACCCTAAACTCGATCTGAGACTGTATTAGAAGAAGTATTGTCCTTGAAAACACTTTCTCACAACCACATTTTATTAAGGAATAAATAGAAGCATGATTTTTATAACTTACATTTCAATAAAACATTATATTAGATCATTTCTAAGTTTTTTTGGCCTCTGTACTTGGAACGGTCAAAATGAAAACATTGTGGTGCACAGTGCTGATGAAGACCTATTGGCTCTTGTGAAAAAAAGTAATTAACATGAAATACAAATTATTCATGATTCATTAGTATAGTAATGCTCTTCTCATACCTGTATTGTGTCATTGAGAACCAGTGCATCAAACTGTGCCAGGTACTGAACATGGTAAAGCTGTACCACTGTGCTGTACTTCCGCATCAGGCCGCGCAGCTTCTCCATGTAAAACAGCAGCTCAGCCATCTGACTGCAAGACAAAGGCTACATGAAAAATGGATGTTCATATAAAAATGTCCTGTCCTGACCTTACTACTCTCCTTCCAAATTAATATAAACCAGTATAATAAGCTCCTACTTGTCAATGTAGTCCTCAGGTGTCTTTATCTTTGGCATGTTTTCCGAGTGTCTGACGAGCCACAGGACCTCATCTCGGGAGAATGACAGAGCCATGAAGACAAACAGCGCCTGTGGGGTTTGATTGGATTACAGAAAAAGAAGGACATTTCAGCTCTGACAGGAAAAAGTCACAGTTACAACGAAGGACAAGGTCACTTCGAAGCATGTCTCCGTGCTGACTAAAAATCCCTCAGACTTAAACAGTCCTTAGAGTAGAAGCTAGGAGGCATTTTTCATTATTACATGAGCTGAATTTTATTTTGAACTCATAATTAAAGATTTATATTCCTCCAGCGCTGTGTGTTACGCTCATTACTGTGCTTCCACTACCTTCGGTCCCAGTAGTCCAGGTTCATCTTCCAGAACGTTATATAACTCCTTCAACGCTCCTCTCAGAAACTGCCTCCTCTCTCTGTGCAGGGCTCCACTAGAGACAAGGCAAGCAAAACATACAACGCTCGGCTCATTTATGAATATTTATGAATATTAAAACTTCCCAAAAGTCTTACCTGTTTACTAAGACATGTTCCCGACACTCCTTAATGTCTGCAACACGCTTACTATACCTGAAAAGAAATCCAAAAAAAAGAAATCAAATAAAACGCTAAAAGACAAAGACTAACCAGGGATGCAAACATTATAAAAACATTTGATGATAACTATTTTGAATAATAACGACCTGCAATATTAAAATGCCCCTTTGGTAAACTAAGAATAAATTATGCATAAATTATGGTAACCTCAGGCAAGTTTTTAAAGACTTAAAATTGTACATTTAGACGACCTTCACTGCATTTTTATTTAGTAATTATATGCATTGAAATGAAAATGGAAAAGAAATATAAGAAAATACTCACAAATAACTGTTTTGTACAGAGTTTTTTCCATTTAAGCTTAATAAAATATAAGCAATTTATGATTTTTCAAGCTGAGTGAGTGAAGTAACTCAAAAATTCATAGCTTTAATATTTAGTAAAACAACATTTAATACTTGACTTGATTTTCTTTTTGCTGTCCATCTCTCAGATTCCACTCCTCTCCTGCTTCTCTTTTATCAACAAAATAAAACCAGACCAAATTTTCCTCTTCGAAATACTAATACATTTCATCAAACTGAAGTTTACAGTTTAAGGTTGGCTTAATGTTAGCTTAGCGTCGACTTCAAGGTCAGAACAGCAATTCCCTGCCAAAAATCTGTCGGCCATCTTGAATTTGACAAATTAACACTTTCAAAGACTGTCCAATAGATGGCAGCGTATCAAATGACAAAATCTTATTTATACATTCTATGGACAAAATACCAAGCGGTTGATGTAGGCTACAAGTAATGGTTTGAGAAAAGACAGCGAGCTTTCTGTTGTAGTAAGAAACATCTGTAAAAGGGTTAAAAAAAATATTGAAGCAAAACTAACCCACCAAAGTACAGTACATATGGGTGATTTGAATTTTGGTTGGTTGATTGGGTCCACAGGGCAGTATAGGGAATATCAGCACTAAAGTTGTGATACCCTTTGATGTTGTCGAAGAGGTCCTCAGAGACTTTGTGGATGTTGAGCACTTCATCTCTGGTGAGGGTCAGGTAGAGGCCACTACGCAGAGCCATCTTCCACAACTCCAGGGAAAGCTGGTGTGTGCTCAGGCTGCTGTGGCACAACAGGAAGCCGACTACAACAGAGAAGCAGAGACATGGACACTCACCATATATTCTAAAGTAAATGCATACTAATACTGTTTCTTTAGATGTAACAGCTTGGTAAACTTCTAATGTAAATATCAGAAATAGACGCAGTGATGTTTTCTCATCTGCACACTTCTTGGTAAATTATTGCACAGCATGTCCATATGGCAACAGCGATGAGGTCCACTTACTAATAATCCACCTCTCCATCACTTCCATAGACAGGTATTCACAAGCCATCTGTAAGACACAGCATGTTTTCAGTGCTCTAGAAACTTCTCATAACAACACATGAACTGTAAGTGAACCACTCTATATGTGTGCAAGTGAGTTCATTGTGTTTTAGAAGTGTTTTGTTTTTTTGTTTTTCATGTACAATAAGATAAGACGTTAATGGAGGTCTGGTTCTTGGATACTGCTTCCTAAATCACGATGCCCCAGGCAACACTGCTTCACATCAAACTCAAGTGGCTTTGACTGACATAGTAGAGATGGTAAGTTGACAGACCACTAGAAGAAAAGGAAGATTGGTGGTCATATGCACTATTTTTTATTTAAGGACTTAATCTTTATGTTTGGTTTGGGCTTAGGACATTTATGAATTAAATTGATTTTATTTCTTCTTTTTTTTCCCCAGACATTTCCAGGCATTATTCTTTTGGCATTTTGAAATATAGGTCCTGATTTTTGTTTCATCAGAGTAAAAACACGTGTTGCATTTAAAATTTCAGTGCTTGTCTTGCATCTTTTTTTCTCTGTGTGCCTACATCATCAGCCCCTCTCTCCATAACAGTATGTGTCTGTGAGCAATGTCAGTGGCAGAGGGCAGGCTCACCGTGTCACAGCAGGCCGGGTCCAACATGGCAGCTGGAGCGCTGAGCAGGCTCAGGAGCTGGGCGCTGCGCCACTGCTCAGCTGGCAGGTTCCTGCGTGGGTACACCATGTTCAGAGACAACACTGCTGTTGTCACTGACTGAGAGCCGGAGGACGGGGGAAGAACGCACAAGAAACAAAAATGTGTATTAATATAATAAAAACATTTGTGCAAGAGAGTTTATACCGTATTTCCCGGACTATAGAGCGCACCTAAATATAAGCCGCACCCACTAAAATTTAAAAGAAATATATATTTTGTCACATATAAGCCGCACCGGACTATAAGCCGCCGATATTCAGGCTGAGAAATAAGATATTTACGTAGAAAGATTTTGTACCATAAGTGTTTATTCATATACCTGAACTGATAGTTTCCGAACAGTGCCTGTAACACGGCAGTAAAAGTGCTGATCAAACAAAACAGAAAAGTCATTGATGGCTTTATTCATCTTCCTCCTGTGCACTAAAACCAAGTTGCTGTATTTTTCTTCCTCCTGCGCAACTGCGCAACTATTAAAGTCGCTTCATTCTCCCGTGCACTGAAACCACAAGTCACTATTCATCTTCCTCCTGAGCATTGAAACTACTGAACACCAAACCACTGTCACTTCATTTGTTTTCCATTATGAGGGGGTGAGGGTGTAAAAATATTACCGTATTTTGCTGTTGTGCGTCTTGGGTTGCATGTGCTAAGAATAAAAACGGGTGCTTTCTTGTTTGTACTGACTACCGCTGCCTCGTTTGTCTCGTTTTTGCACTTCCTGCTAGAGCGCCCCCCTGAGGGCTGAAGAAAAATTAATAGAAAAGCCGCATCTCTGTATAAGCCGCATGGTTCAAAGCGTGGGAAAAAAGTAGCGGCTTATAGTCCGGAAAATACGGTATATGTATAAAGAGAGTTATATATGTGTGTGTAAAGCTCCATGGAACCCAGTGGAGGTTCCATTACTTCCTGTTCCTGTTTCTACTGCTGCAGTTCTTACATAAAAAAAACACCTGCTGACCTATTTCCAGTGGGTTTGTTCACTGCAACAGCATGTCCCTCAAGGGCTTCCATAGCTGTTCTAACGCTTTAAAAAGAGGATTGTGAAATTGCAATCTGCACTTTCAACACCAGATGTCACAAAAAAGGCTATAAAATTACACACACTACCTTTAAAGCTGTACACAAACAAAATGAACAAAGACTGTCTTAGCTTATTCCTGTTTCAGTTCCTGCTTAAATTCTCATTTATTCCCTTTGTTTTGTCTGTTTACTCCCATTTTGCTCATGGTGTAGTCCAGATTTCCCTTTATTTAGCCAGTACTGTATGCTGGGATGAAATGTCTTGCGTTCACTGTATTTATTTTAATGCTTACTCTTGTGTGAGGCCCAAACTCCTCAGTGAGCTTCTTCCAGGGATGTTCATATTCTACAAACATCTGGCCAAGTCGTGGGTATGAGGGGTCACTGCAGGAAACATATGTGATTAATGGTGATCAGTTTTATTGGATATTCATATTACCTATTTTAGCTAATGGGTAAAATGTACCTGCTGCCGCTGGTCATCTCATGAGCACAGTTGAACATTCCCACCAGGGCTTTCTTGTCATCAATGCGAGAAAGCGTGATGATAACTGAAGTGTAAGTAGTGATCAGGTCCAGGTAGCTTTTGGTGAAGTCAAAATTGATGGCCTGACATCAAGAAAACAGAAAAGACACACTGGTTAGGTTAGGTTAGGTTAGGCTACCGTTACATACTGTTTTTGACGTTGAATGCTTTATACCTTAGTAAGAACAGTGGGACAGTACCCAAATGTGGGTCGCTTTAGATTTTAGTTGGGTCTCCACAAAATTTGTTAGGGTACATACTGGAAAATTGCCAATTAATCACACTGAGACATACACTAATGGACACTCATTAATTGCTTTGGACAGTGGGAGGAAGCCAAAGTAACCAGAGAAAACAACTGTTAGCATGCAAGGACATAGAAAGGTCCTTTTGTGAGAAATGGTGGTTGTCTTTTTGCAAAGAAACGCATGTTCAAACATCCATCTTTTGGAAGCCTATTTGCTTGGGGCCCTAGACACCTCTGAACATGCTTGAAACAGGTTGAAACATGACAAATTTGCTGCCAAATATGAACTAAGGTAAGCCATAAGAAGAGCCTAATAAACATAGAGACAACAAATAGTCAGAATGTGCAACCTCACATCCTGACCTCTGACCCTGTACACAGGTGCAGGCTTGTGTTGCCTCACAATTGCTGTTCTCTAACCACAGCTTAGTTTCCACCCTCACATATGCTGACGAGTCATTATAATTGGACTCATTACTAACAATAACAAACATAAGTATAATGAGCAGGTCACCAAGGCGGTCACATGGTGCCAAATCCAGTTCAATATATCAAAAGCAGAAGAACTCATGGTTGATTTTTCACACAACCCCACCCCAAATGATGCTTCAAGGTCTTGGGTGAAACTGGGTCACGGGTGTGTTTAAAAAAATAGGAAACACTGCCTTAGAACAATAGCAACAAAAAAGTGCCACATGCAAATCATTATTTTCTGCGATAAATATGGTTGTGTTTTTAGTTTGTCATAATATACTTTTTTTCTGTGCTCATCACATCACAGGAGACTGGGATCACAGAGTTAGGCTGGAGGACATACATAATGCATCAAATATGTAGTTTTCATTATGGCAGTGAGATGAGACTGCGGCAAGAGAGAAAACACTGAGGCACGCCGCAGAATAGAAACAGAAGAGCAGATGGTACCAGCAGATGTTTGTCACAGATGTCAACTAAAACCTCTGTACTTCTTTTCTTGCATAAAAAAAAAACATCATCATACTTACGATATTAAAAAAGCACTGACAGGCATCTATTGTGTTGAGCAGCTCATAAACATGGTCCTGTAAAAACATTAGAAACAGATGAGATTCATGCAGACAACTTCTCATTTTACAAAATCGTCTGACCTTATTCAAGTTATACTCCTGCTATTTCCCTCAAAAACATTATAAATACTATTGATACCTGATAGTGGCCCACATCACAGAAATATGCAAATGTAAACTGAGATGCAGTTACCAAACAGCACTGACCCAACTGTCCTCAATATTCAGAATGAAATCAACTTTTCTATGTCAGAATAAACCACTTTGTATGTAAATTTATTCTGGAAGCGTGAGTAAAGGGTATGCGGCCATAAAATGAAGATGGAAAGTCAGGTTGCTGCATGCAGTCTTATTGTATTCATGATTATTTATCTCTGTTTGTTGTTCATTTAGAAAGAATATAACCTGTTCTGAGTCTGACCTAAAAAAAAAGAAAGAAAAATTGAAGATAAATTCACCCTGAACTCTATGACATCAAGGAAAGAGTCGTAGTAGAGGGATGTGGCTGAAAGCACTTCGGATTTCTGCCGCTGAATGCAGGTCAGGTTTTGCTGCAATAAATACATGACACATGTAATTTATTAAAAAAAAGTTTAAAAGTTTATGCTGAGGATACAGTCTTGGGCTTACAATATTCCCTCTGAAGTCAATACTGGGGAATTTCTTGTTGATGTACTTGATGGCGGGCTCCATGACTTTATCCGTCAAGATGGATGGCCTCAGTTTGGGGTCAGCACATGTCTGAAATATAATAAATTCATCATTTGACATAGTGCAGTTTTTCCAAAACTGCAGGGATTTGGATCCAAATGTGAGCGGCTGTAGATATTTATTTAGGTTTATTTACCTTGTATCATACAAAAAAGCTATTTCTTTGAAAAACTTGGGTAAAGATAGGGTAAAAATAGGCCCCAGAGATACAGCTTAGGAATCACTACTATAGTTAATACAGTGTACACAGTTCTATTTGTAGCATGAATTAGCTGCATGATGTATTTAATTGTGTTGCTTTAATATTAACAAGCACTATACATATACAGCATACTTGAACAGCCATTATCCCTATATTCCTTTGTTGCATATCATTGTACTGCATTTGTTTATTCATTCATTCATCTTCTGCTTATCCCAACAACTTTATGCTCTGGACAGTGGCTAGTGGGTCGCAGGGCTGATTATATATTTATTTATTTTTAAATAAATGTAGCTGTTATCACCCCCAAATTCAAATATTGCAGGTAAAATTGTCATTAAAGTATCCATCAGTATTACCTATTCTATTGTGTAGCTCCAGCATGTATCACTTTCATTTGGGATGCTTCATAATTTTCATTTAAGTTTTGAATGCAATAGAAGACTACAGCTTATTCTAAGATTTATTCCTATGTGGATATCTTACTAACAAATCACACTTATATATTGGCATACCGTCAGCATAATATATCTCAAAGTGTAAAACTAAATTTGTCAGCACAAACTCAGTAAGCCCTGATGCTGACTGAACATTTGGCTTGAATTCTCCTCCTTCCTCACTAACTACTGTTCAGGTGACCTTGACAGTTACATCCAGCAGCATTTCTGGTGCTGTTTAGAAACTGGCAAGGCTCTATCTTCCAAGTGAGAAGTGAGTAAAAAAAAAAAAACTGCACATCAGCAGCTCTGCAAATCTTTGCTTGGTGAAGTTAGAACCGGTGTGCTGCATTTAAATGAACACACACAGCAGACCTGCAATATGATGCGTTTATTGTTACACACGAGAGTCTGTTTTGCACATGACAGTTCACACAAAACTGTATTTTCTTATGTGTACGAGAAGAGAGCCGCTTTCTCATTGTGAGCTCTTTGAGTCACTGACAAACATTTTTTTTCTTTCTGAAGTAGTTAAACTCCATACTTCTGTCTATTCTTTATTCATGTGCACATAAAGGTGCTTGGGTGTAGATTTACTGACATTTGACGAGGCTGACAGCCCAGACTGACTTCCTGTTTGAACTTCCTTTTTGCAGACTGATGCAGTGACAAGCAAATGCTTTGTGTACAGCAAAACACATACATTTTACTGCTGTTATCACATTGTAAACGCAAAATGTGTGTAATTTAAATTAACAAAGAGTCCATTACGACGTTTTTACTCCAGGTTGTTTAATACTGTAATATATTGCTTCTGCTTTATCTTTTCCTTGCAGCTGCCCTGAATAAAAATGAATTACTGAAAAGATATGTCTACGCCTGTATCATACTGCAAATTAATCCCAAGACACATTTGTTGCATTTTTTCCGCTTCTTTCTGTAATGACTACCGTTAAAAGTGTGACACAAAACCCAAGTTCCCTTTTCTCGCCTCGGCGTCTCACACTACTCTTAACTTCCTGCCGCCCCTCACCTTCTTGATGTGGTTCATGCGGATGAGGACCCCACTGCCCCTCTCGTTTAAGATGGTCAGCTTCTCGGCCAGTTTCTGCTGGTAATCCATGACTTAGGTCGCACAGCACCTGCCGCTCCGCTAGGGCCTTGGCCTCCTCCTTGTTAGGCTGGAGTGACACCCCTAGCCCCACCCTGTCGCTGGGTCACATGGGGCTTAGAGGGAGGAGACAGCAGAGTTACACTTGACTTCACTAAGTTCTATTATTATTGTTACTCTGTTAAAGTAATTCTCTCAGTATCATTACATATTAAACTCCCATATTCGATGCATATTAACACTCCATGATTATTTTTTGTTAAACATTTATCAGCCATTTAGAAATTGTTATTGGTAAATAAGGCCTATGCAGTGGTTATTTGCCAAAAAGTGAGCCAACTTAGAGTTTTTACAATGTACCAGAGGCAGTAGGCTGTAAAGAATATTATAGATGTGCCTATATTCACTAGTTACTTGCCATAATAACTTGAAAATTGATTATGTTATTAGTTTTGTTTTTTTTAACTAAACGGTATAACAAGATTAGCAACAGCAGCAATGGTTGGTTACTTTATCCAAGACTTACATAAACTTTCTTAATCCACAGGGAAATTGCTTTGTTACAGTAGCTCAGTTGCACACAAACAGTCTTGAACACAAACAATATCATGAAATGAGTAAGAATTACTATAGAGAATATGGAAAATATGAAATATATATTGAATACATAAGAGAAAGTTGAGGAAAGACACATTAAACAAAATATTGTATTGGCCATGATGGAAAGCTCATTGCCCTCTTGTTCCTCACTGACTCAAACCTCTCCAAACTGCAGCCAATTACATGTCAAGCCTTCTGGATCAGTTTGTTGATTCTGCTGAAGTCCCTCTTGCTGGTGCTGCTCTCCCAACAGACCACTGCAGACTAGAGGGCACTTGCCACAGACTGGTACAAGAGCTCCAGCATCTTATTGCACACATCGAAAAAAAATAAAATAAAGTCTGCTCTTGCCTTTCTTGAACACAGCATCACTATTGTCCTTCCTGACCCATCTGCTGTTCAAGTGGAATCCCAGGTACATGTAAATAGCTTTCCAAAACCATTTATCCAAAAGTCCACTGAAGATTTACAATGTTGTGAATGAACAACAAATTTAAAAACTTAGGACCTTGTTTGTAATATGTATGTTTTTCCCTCTTTAAAGCACACTGACAACCAGATAAATACTGAATGAAGTAAAAGAATAACGAGATTCAAACAAGCAGGGCTTAGATTTAAAATAAGAACTGTAAAAGGTTTTCAGAAGTGTTCAAGAAGCTTGTTTTATTTGTTACCACAAGATGGCAGTGTTTACCAATGGAAGCTGAAGTATATTGAAGGCAGGAAATTATGCAATAGTGGCTCAGCTGGTAGGATCCACGATATTTCACTGTTTTATAAAATTTCAAAATCCTATGCACTATTGACCACTTGTGCACAATGATAAGTGCAACATGCAAAAAATATAACCTAAATTAAATATTTTAAGAGCTGGAAATATGTTAATAGTAACTGGAGGTTGGGACAGGCTTCCTGCCACCTGCAAAAAGTGGCAGAAATTGGAAAAACTTCATGAATCAAAATATTAGGATTTAATATAATTACACAAATAAATGGTTCCCAGCATTTTTTTTTTATTTTCAAAGGGACTTCTGGTGTCTAAAACTCCTCTGAGGTCTAAAACTCCTCCTACAGGTGGGTTTGAATGTATGACACTTCTAAGAAAATGGTAATAAAATGAAACAATAAGCTGAAACTCTGACAAAAAGTACCATTATGTTAATCCTCCTTGAAAATACTGTGAATCAGCAAGAATTCTGAGGGAAAGGTATAGTAAAAAGTTTATCCACTCATAAAGGCATCATTTAAGTCTGGATTGAGTTAGACTAGCGCTATACATTTTTACGTCATGTGATAAAAAATAATAATAAAAATGAAAAAGGGTCTTAACTTGTATCAACACTTTGAAAAAGACCTCAAATAATGGTTAAATATCTGGTGTAAATATCCAAAGTAGCCTCCTATTGTCTTGAAATCATATGACAGGACATAACTCTCTCCTCAGGTTGACCATAATTACTCACTGTAGACTTTGCCAAGTAAACTAGAACACACTAAAGTTATTTAGCGAGCGAGTGTTGTTTACTGATCCCAGCCATAACTCCTGATGGTATTTAGTGGCATCATGACTCAAGTGTAAATTGAAAAGGTCTGTTTAAAGCGCCTAAGTGCTAAGCTGAAAGGGTAGCTGTTTGTTAATGAGAGGCACTAAAGTTAACCACAGCAAGTGCAGGCCGAAGCAGATTAATGACTGGTGTTAAATGGACACGAGGAGAATAACCTGTTTATTATTTCCCTATTGGCAGAGGCTCAGAGCGCGGGAGACATGTTAACAAGGCTGTCTGGGAAAAAGCAGACAGGAGGATATGGGGGAAGGAGGAGGAGTGGGAATCAAGTTTAGGGAAATGGAGGGGCAAGTTTACACTCTCTGGATCAGGGGTGCACAAACTTTTACAACTATGTTACCTTAAAATGACACTGGGAACTCTAAATTCTTGATAGTAATAAATCAAGTAACCTTTGGCTAATAGTGATAGAATGATTGTCTCTCAGTGTATGTCTTTAAATGTTAGCCCTGCGAAGTAGCGGCTATTCAAGGTATACCCTGACTCACACCAAAGGCTCCACCCATAAACTGATAAGCAGCAGAAAACATATGAATGAATAAATCCTCAAATTCAGTAAACTGTCAGTAAGTGGACTGTGCAAAAGTTTTAGGCAGGTGTGGATATAAAAAGTAAAGTATAAAATCTGTTTATTTATATTGGTTTACCAAATGCAAAGTAAAATAACAGAAGACAATTCTAAATCAAAACAATATTTCATGTGACTTTGCCTCAAAACTGCAACAGTTCAAGCAGTTTCACAGTCTCACAGGTTCTTTGGAAACATTTGGAGAATCACAAACAAAAACAGGCCAAACTGTACTAAACCAGACCATCACATCTCAGAAGGAACCTAGATTAACCCAGATCATGTAATCCCAGTTAGAACCAGCTAGAACCTCCATGATGTTGGGATCAGAGTTACACCATCCTGGTTCTGGGACCACTCTCAAAATGAATATAGTAGTAAAGTATTTTGTCTGTTCACTTAATTGGCGTTTGTAAAAAAAAGTTGAAATACTTGATTAAGAATAACCACTGTTTGACGAGAATAACCACTCTTAGATAGACAAGTCCACCCATCCCATTTTATTGATACACAAGACATACAAACATAGCAAACATAATAACAAGACATGCAAACATATAAAATAAAGACTAAAAAAACCCAGCACTCATTAGTCACTCTTTAGTAGGTAGTGTTGCCTCAATTTAACGTGACACTATGCAACCTTTTCTTTAAAATTCATTGCCTTAAATCCATTTAAATAAAGAAATATAATTGATTTGTTATGGTTCCTTGAGATTTAAAAGGAAGACAGGAAGGCAGTAAACCATAAAAAAAACTGGAGAACTCTAAATGGCACGCCACCATCTTGTGAGAATTCATACACTGTTAAATTGACACTGTTAAATTTTCCTGACATTCTATATATGTACAAAAACATATCGACACATAACGTTCCCTTATGAATCTGCAGAAGAGCAGTTGCAGACATACTCCTTTAGAGGGCGCACGACCTGAAAATTTACGGGTGTTACTTTAATAGAAATAATTTGCCATTTATTTGTCATAATTTACTCACTTGCAAGATCTGATATTTTTATACACAGCTTTATTGTAAAAACGCAAAATTGTTGAAAGAATACTAATGCTTTGGACACTTGAGATAATGGTTTCCTTACAGTGCGTGAGTGGTCTGCAGTAGGAGTTAATGGTAATGATACAGAGAGGTGTGGGGTGGTGGTCCTGGCTCCCAGCTCCGGCTGCAGCCCAGATGTCTGCAGACAGATAGCACATGGGCAGAGACAGGGAAACACCGCACTGCTTCTATGTGCATCAATGGCTGACATTTGGTTTGCCCACACAAGACCACTGCTTACTATCACAACTCAAGTGTGCCAGAATCTAAAAAGTTGATTCAATAAATGCACAAGGGTTTCATATATTTTAGCAACAGACCATCTGGCATGAATTTATGTGGATAAAGTGGATTGATGGGAAATAAGCCAATGACCATGACAAACAAACTGCAGAGTGGTATTGTGAAGTCGCAACTCATAGGTTTAGTTAAGGCTTTGCAACATGGCAGGCATAACAGGCACTGATTACATATATTTTTTATGTTTTGATTCTATATAACCACAGTTTTTTTTATACAATGTTTATACAATGACTTTACTGTAGCACAGATTCATGACTAATGTGACACATGCGTTTCAATAGAATATATAATCATGGTTAAATCATAGTGCTGGTTTAGTGCTGAGTTGTGTCATTAGGTCAATCCTCTTAGGTTTATTCCAGGTTTATTCAAGCCCTGATTTAGTCTCTCTTAAGTTCGAGTTCTTGTTTGTAATCATTGGTGTACTCCATGATTAATGCTAGTTTTGTCTAGTCTAGGTTTAACCCTGGAATAGTTATAAAAGTCTTTAAATGGGAAACAAGTCACATTTTCAATACATTGATACTATTCTTGCTTAACGGTAACTCAAGGCATTTTAGAGGCACATATTGGTTCATTTTATCTTTTAATTGGATAGTGCAGTATTTTATAAAATGGGCCCATGAGAGCCTTAGGGATAGATAATTTCCCTTAAATTATTCCCTACATTAGATAATAGTCAGCTCACTTCCAGTTGGAGAAGCAGGAGCACAGGCTTTGTGTAATATAAGGCTGCAAATGGTGCCAACTAAAAACAAGGCTTCAAAAACTTCAAAACCTCCTCTCCCTGCAATAAAAAATGTATTTACTTTACATTGATCGTTGTACTACTGTTTACTTCTGTTTCTTATTTATACAACCCCAGAACCAGTGGTGGAGGAAGTACTCAGTTCCTCTACTAAAGTAAAAGTACAGATAAAAAGGTAGAAATGTACTCAGGTAAAAGTATCAGATTAAATTTCTTACTTAATTTCTAACTTAATATAATTTAAGTTTACAACAATTTAATTAAAGCCAATGTACAAATGTTTTCTCTAAAATGTAGTGGAGTAAAAGTCAAAGTACCCCCTTTTCAATCTACTTAAGTAAAGTACAGATACTAAATCATACAGTACTGGAGTATTTTTACTCCACAATGTGACATTCTGAACCAAAATATCTGCCATTACTTACATACTATGCGCCTGATATTATGAAAATGTCCTCCACAGACAATGTATTTAAATAGACATTGAAGCAGCTCAGTGTTTTGTCTCTGTGCTGTTGCTCCTGTCTGCTTCTCCAAAATGCCGGTGTGCTGATACCAGAAGTACCTGATAGAACCGCATTTACAAAACAATAAACTCTGCTTTTAATATTTGGGAGAATAAGCCCTACTCACTGTAGCCCTGCACTCATCGTTGTCACTTAAACACGCGTTACGAGGGCTGTAAAGTTTATTTGCCCGACACAAATCCTGTAAGTAGCAACACGGAGCGAAGTGTTACCATGACTGCCTCCCTCTGCCTTTAGCTCTTTAATGATTCAAAGCAACTGGCATCTCCCTTTCAAGAAAATTGGTGTCAATCTGGCCCCTGGCTACGACTCTATACAGTGTGTAATTACACATCTAAATGGTTAAACATATACAGGAGGCATTCTTTCATGGCACGTCGGAACACGGCGCAGGCAGGAGAAATGGGAGAAGGAGCACAAACAAGACGCTGCCCTGGTGAAAACGACAGAATAGCACTGACAGACAGGAACAAGACTCACAACAACCAGGATCCTATTAAGAGCCCGAAGGTACCATTAAATGAGTGAGGAGACGTTTGTATGTCTTTCATTTGGCTTCTATTTGAGGGAGGGCAATAAAAAAGGGAAAATGAAACTTTAGAGGCTTTTAAAAACTGAAGCTTTACTGTGTCCTGGCAGGATTTGTGCTGTACCCACACTCAATCCCCACAAGCACCAAAGACTGCACTCTTTCAGCTGCAAGAGGCTGTATGGTTTATTTTAGTGCCTACTTTGTCCAAATACAATAGAGTTTTGTATTGCATTTCTGCTCTAACATCTTAAAGGTGCTGATTTACAGTATTTTGCGTGATATTGGATACTTTTATTGCAACAGGTATGGTATTCTGCTGTGATTATTTAACAGTTTAGCATCTCTAATGTCACTGCAAGTTGTAAGTTTTCATAAGAGTTCTCCAGTTGTTTTGTTGTTTTGTGGTTTTACAGCAAGTGCCCAGACTTCCTGAAAACACCAACCCTGTGGCAAATAAAGAAACATGCAGAATGCAGGCTGCCTACTTTTACAATTTGTGTAAATTGCTTACAATAATGAGCTTAGTTCAGCTGAGGTTTGAGGGCTTTCAAGCTCAAGCAAAGGTTTCTGTGTCGAAGAGCCTCGATGTGAAGAAGACTGAAGACTGGGGCATGTAGAGAAACACAAATGTAAGCAAATGTTATAATAGAAGAAAGGGAAAGATACTTAAAGCGATGTGAGTATAGTACAGCTGATCTGACCTGTGACCCCTACACACACAATAATACAAGGAGTAAAAATTGTGAAAACGTTCATTCATCTCTGTCAAGAAAAAATAACGGTGTGAATACAATCGTGTGGACATTGCAGAGTATAGATAAATACTTGGAGTTTGGCCGTATGAGTTTCAATCAGTTCAAGTTCAAGTTAATACTTGGAAGGCATTTAATGCACATATAGAGTATTATTTGATGAAATACAAATTAACAATTAAAAACACAATGACAGCAATGTAATATAGATAGATTAGATATAGATTTAAAGGTGCAGTGTGTACAATGCATAAATATTAGTCAATGTTATGTTTTCAGTAGTCTATAATCACTTCAAAATGGCACTCTTTGCATCTGGAAAATTAAAGTGACACTACCCTATTTTCTTTTTGCTGTGTTACAGACCACCAGATCCAGTTCCTATAACAAACTGGGCACTGCTGGAGAAAAAAACACATTCTCCATTTAAGCACACATTCTTGTATGAAGGTGTTGGGCATTTATGCTGTAAGCTACACCACTATAAAATCTATTTCCACTGTGTTTTGTTTATAGACAACAGCATGTCCCTGCAGGGCTACCATAGCTGTACAAAGCTCTCAATAGTTAGAATGTGAGGTGTGGAATTAAAACCTGCTCTTTCGAGGTGCCTCAGTGGCACACCTGATTGGATACATACCACATAGTCGAACGCCCCAGGTTCAATTCCAGCTTGGGTCATATTCTCACTGTCATTCCACTCTCTGTCATCCTGTTTCCTGTCTATCTATGTTGTATCTATCAAATAAAGACAAAAAAAAACACTAGATGTAAAAAAGAACTATTCACCCCACACTCAAGCCTTTGTCTTAACTTGAAAGTCCCAATGGCAACAACTAAAATATATTAATGAGGATGTACAGTGGAGATGGAATACTATTACTGGATAATTTAGGTAAAAATTAAAACGTTTTATTTGAAATGTTTTACTTTTGGTCCTTCGTTGTAGGAAAATGCTCTGTTTATGTAGTTTAAAAGCAGGTTTAGACATCTTAATGTGTTTTATGCCAGGGGTTCATCAAAATGAGAATTTTGAAATGTAAAAACATGAATAATTACTACAGCACATAAACACCATCATAACACAAGACAACATATTTATACTATTATAATGTCATAATAAACACATGATTGATGATAATATTAACAATAGAATACTTTTCACAAAAATAAAACATAAGAAGCCAATTTACAAATGACAGACTCTACTTTTAACAAACAGAAAGCTGAGATGCGTGTATAAACTACATTTCAAACACTATTTTTAAGAGGATAGCAGAATAGCATGAGAGTGTGCCAGTTGGCATCTCAGTAAATGAAGACGCCTGGCAGAACATCAGAGAGGCACCAGGATCCGTCACACAGAGAGCACACCAGCCATGGGTTTACATACAGGTCAGTGGATATAAGTGAAAAGAAGAGGAGGAGACAGAGCATTTTGAAGAATAGAGTCAGACAGTAATCCTCAAACTTAGCCAAGGCTTCATCTGCTCACTGTAGAGTTCAGATTATGAAGTGGCTTTGTTCAAAAATCAAAGACGAAGACAGATGAAAAAAGTCATATACAGTGTGACAGAGTAAGTATATATTAGGGCTTAAATATACGGCACAGTCCGAAAGAAGCTGTGAAATGTGCACAGTTATCCCACGGCTGCAGCTTGACAGATGGTAAGACTATTAGGTCTTTGCAAGATTTTCCAAAATACTGAGAAACTGTCATATGATAGCACTCACTGCTCATGTGGGTTTGTGTGCTAAATGAAACACTTATAATATTTTGGCGCACAGAACGACGATTTGTTTAAAGAAAATACTAAAATAGAGAACTTAACAAATTATTTCAAAGAGAAGGCCTTGGCTAAAAGATTTCTCCAGAGCCTGTGAAATTTAGAGTTTGTTTTCCTTCTGTTCCCCCTCTGTCCTGCTAAGCCCTGGCAGCTCTGAGCCTGTCAGGGCTCATTTAGCAAGGGCGGCTCCCTCCACTGTGCATTGCACTTCCAAAGACAAATTGGACCTCGATTAATGGGACAGTTTCTGCCACTTAGAAATCCCCGCCTCTCTTTATTTTCCATCCACTTTATTTCAGTTGTGTTGTGGGAATCAGAGCACACAACTCCCAGACTTTTACCCTGACTTCTCCTCCTCTTACACGAATCAAAAAAGACCACTCTTAGTTAAAGTCTAATCCTTTCATTGTTATTAGTGCATACTTTTGGATCAGATGAACCTCCTTTATTCAACACAGGGGGCAAAAAAATATCAAACCGGTGAAAAGAATGTAAATTGCTCACAGATGGATCGGCCCTGCGTCGGAAACGGGTCAGCAGTCTGCCAACACCTCAGCTGGTACTGTAGATTAAATAACAAGTGCATTTTTATCACACTTTGCTTTTGCAGCTGCCTTTTTCCACTGCTGGGATTTGTATGTGTCACCTGGATCATAACACACTTTGTCATTGGCAGTTCAGTTTTGTAAAGGAAAGTCCCATGATCCCAAATATGACACAAAGGCTTTAATATGATGCCATAAAGAATCTTATGAAGTGTTTGTAAAGTAGACTGGCTAGAATGAAGTGGGTCCAGAACGCCACCCATTAAATTTCAAACAAGCTCTATCCTTTCAGTCCAATCATAACCGTTTATCTAAAATGGGGCAGGCTTTATGCAGTGGTCTGTTTCTCTGATTGGTTGTATGTTTTTAAAAAATTGAGTCAGTCCAGAAGCAGTTTATTCTGTAAATGTTGTTCCTGCCTCCTGAATTCTGATTGGTCCAATTGCATTTAGAGGTAGTTTAATCTGCGTCCATTTGCTCAGCCTCCTGGAAATCCAATTTCAATCAACAGGGACTAATTATTTGTATTGAATAGAAAAAGCTTACAGAAAAACTTAGAAATGTTGTACTTAGAAAGTATTTCCAAATGGCTAACTTTGAAATTAATGACATTCTTGGGAAATTTTTATGTCAGAATAGGCCTCTGCCCAGATTTTGACAAGAGAGGGTAAGAAAAATCATGTGCAGACACTCAACAGGACAAACTATATGAGAAAGGTGAAGAATGGGGAAAAAATGTGCAAAAAAAAACCCCTCTCTCACTAAAATCCCATGTAAAGTGTAAGTGTGGGTGAAGTGGCACTTACATTGTCTTGTCTCTGTGAGTGCCTTTAACATCATATACCTTTTAGCGACACCTGGCATCTTTTCCACTCGAGCAGAAGTCCGATTTTCCACACTGCCCCGCTCTCTCTTCTCATCTTCCCTGCTGCCTGCCAGAGTGTCTCGTCATGAGAAGAGAGCAGAGGTATGCCAAGAGGAAATAGCTCTAGCAGTCATGCATCCAAACCTAAGAGCAGCCGCAGAAAGAGTCCATTCTTTCAAAAAAAAAAAAAAAAAAAGCCTTAAATAGCTGAGACTGATTGTGCAGGAGAGGTGCTACTCTATAAATGGCTCCTGATGGTCTATAAAAAGACAAAGGCGTTAAGTACAGTGTGTATGTTGTTTGAAGCATGTCTCTCAACTGTATTTGGATGTATTCATGAGTTCTTAATGCAAGGTTCATTTCATTAGTGGCACACACACTTGTCCTACTGCCTTCGTAAGTTTAGACCTGGTTTGTCTGGGTTAGTCTAGGTGTAGTTGTACATCTAAGTTCTGCTTTTGCCTGGCTTTAGTCTTGAGTTTGGACCTGGTTAGTCTGGGGATAGTTATGGTGCAGCTCCATGGATAATTCTGACTTAGTTCGGTCTGGTTTAGTGCCTTTTCTCCTACTTTAGCTCTGGGTTTAGTCCTGAGTTTGGACCTGATTAGTCTTGGGGTAATTCAGGTGTAACCCAATGGTTTAGTTCTGGTTTTGTCCTGCTGAAGTGTGGCTTGGTTCTAGTTTTATCCTAGTTTAGCATTGGGTTTACACCTGAATTGGTCATCGATTGGTTCTTGTTTAGTCATGTTTAGTCCTGGTTAGTCTTAGATGGCTTGGTTCTGTTCCTTATCCTGCTTTAGTTCTGTTATTGGGCCTGACAAGTCCTGCGTTTATCCTGGTGTAGCCCTATAGTTTTGTTTTGCTCTGGTTTTGCCCCACTGTAGGTCTAGATTTAGACTTTGTTTAGCCCTGGGTTTACACTGGATTAGTTCTGGGTTTATTCTGGTGTTGCCCTGTGTTTTATTTCTAGTCTTTAACTGCTTCAGTCCAGTGTTTTTATCAAAGTTTAGCCTTAGGTTTGGATCTGGTTATTCCTGGGTTAGATGTTGTGTAGCCTTATGGTTCAGTCCTAGGTTTAGTCCTGGACTTCTCCTGGTTTGGCCCCGCTTTAGTCCTGGGTTTGGACCTGGTTAGGCTTGGGTTTATCCTGGTGTAGACCTATGGTTTAGCTGTAGTTTTGAGCTGTTCTAGTCCAGTGTTTTTGTCACAGTTTGGGTTTGGACCTTGTTGGACCTGGGTCAGTTGTTGTGTAGCCCTATAGTTTAGCTCCTGGCTACGGTTTAATTCCCGGTTTACCCTTGATTTACAGTAACAGTTTAGCTTACAGTTCAGTCTTAGATTAGATAGACCTGGTTTACTCCTGGTCTATTCCTTGTTTCCTTGTCCTTGTTTCTCTTCCATGGTTTAGTCCCAATTTTGTGTTGCCTGGTTTATTGCCAGATTTGGATTTGGTTTAGCCCTGGGTTTAGTGCTGGTGGAGTTGTGTGATTAGTCCCGGTTCAGAGACAAAACCACAACAGGATAAAACACAATCTGTCACTATTCTGGATATTCTCTGCAGGTCACTCTGTCAATGAACAGGTCTGAAACAATGATAGTTAAGCTGTAACCCACTGTGTGACACTTCTTCAAATTGATGTTCAGTGCCTGTAGGTGGCGCACCTTTCCTGGCAGTCAGTGCAGGGACCTGTCTATGAGGCCATTGTATCAGTGAGGTAAAGATAGCATCTCTCAGTAGACATCACCTCCACAGACACAGAGTGGCCAGTGTTCACATCCAATCGCCCATGAATGAGCCGGCTAAAAACTCCACGGCATGCTCCTCCTCACAGCTCTCTTTCTCTCTCTGTTTCATTTCTCTGTTGTTATGTTGTTGAAATACTCTCTTTACGGCAACTCACTGTAATGACTTTAAATCTCAGGTACCTCCATTAGCGTATCCAACCTGAAAGAACAATTACAACAAGTATTTGGTTGTCTGCCAGTGTGCTATGAAGAATGTCTGTCTGTTTCCATGGGAACAGGGAAGGTAAGCCCAGGTGTGTATTAACCTGTCATCATGCTCCAATGGAGGTGACGACCGACGAGGTAATTGTTTCTGTCACACGAGGGAGATCGGCTTATCAGCTTTCTCTGTGTGGCTGCATGACATGAGAGGAATATTAGAGGGCAATACATAATAATATCTGTAATCCTACTGAGATATATAATATATGAGGAAAAAGATGATTATCAGGTGTAATTTTTTATATCACTTTGTATCAGTGGATGTTTTATGACCTACTAGAGCACAAATAACTCATTAGTGTTTAAAGTCACAATTTATTACCATCTTTTGTCATTTTCATGCTTCCTGACATGAAACGGGATAAACAACTTCTCTTTAACAGTGCAACACAACCTATGTTCACATAAGCATCTCATGTAAACATCTGACCTGAACCTGTCACATCAACACATCTTATAATATATAAACTATAGAATGATACATACATTTATAGTTTGCTTTTTTATGAGAAAAACTGTGAAAACCTAGACCTTGGGGGCGCCTTGGTGGCTTACCTGGTAGAACTTGTACTATATACCTGCGAGACTGGGGTTTGATTCCAGCTTGGGTCATTTACCCAATGTAATTCCCCTCTGTCACCCTGTTTCCTGTGTGTCTACAATCCTATCAAATAAAGGCAATAAAGGCCCAAAAATAATCTAAAAAAACAAAAAACAACACCTTAAGATTACATAGGGTTTATTGAAAAAAAATGTAATCGGTGATAGCCTCGGCCAATCTCTGGTTTGCATACAAGGGGGTCTTGAGTAAGGGATACCTCCTATTGGCTGGTCAACCACATGGCTTGTCAACATGGAGTCAATGGTGCCCAGAAAAATCGTACCAGTAATGTGTCTAGTCCAGCGCTGGCTATGTTTGTTTAAGGGAAACAGCATAAACAGGAAGTGCAATGTGGGAATCAGTTTTCGGCTATCTACATTCTAGTTCACCGCCGTATAGTCTGGCTGTAAACGTCAAATATACCAAAATCCCATAACGTTGCCTGTATGCTGTCTGTTTGCTAAACCTTGTCTACTGTACCATTCAGTCATTTTGTAACACATTTTGTCACTTTTTCATAATTGTGCCTCTGTTTGCCAAAAACATTAATTGGGCTCTTTTGAGCGAGTGTGAATGCTAACAAGTTGTTTTCTTGGCTTCATTTCAGATCCAAATGAGGACTTAACATCTAAAGTCTTTTTCCGAAGACTAGAAGTTGTTTCCCGTTAAGTGTCACTGTATCTACTTTGATTGTTCCCATGCACTCTAACTCCGCAGTCCAACTTCTGTCAGCGAAAGGAGCAACTATGTTCTGTCATTCCTCAGGTAATTCTTGAGACCCAGCCCAGCTGCACTCCCCCCTCCGCCCCCACCAACTCAAATTACCACATTCCTTTGCCACTAACCTGGTCTTTAGAGTCGAAAAGAGTAGGAGAGGAAGCCTGGGGAGACAGTTTTTGGGAGAGAAGTGCAGGGAAGTGTAAAAAGGAGCTACGGAGAAAACAAAATTTAGAGGTAAGAAAAAAAAAAAGTTATGAAATAGCAGTCACATTTGGGCAAAGTCAAATGTTTGATTTGATATCAGACTATAACGAAAGCATGAATGGCATTAAAAGCTCATGATATTGGAATTTTACTTTACTGCTTTTCAAGAATACTGCTCTGTGTAAGTCTAAATGATGGTACATGTTACCATAGCACATATCTTTCCAAAATCCCTTATATCTAAATGAAATTGTAGAAAAAAAGCCCTGAGAGTTTGACATGTGTGCTCTAGATGGTGAGTATATTCAGCTGGTTTTCATAAGTCTGGGAAATCTCAAGAATATTACATAAAAAGAACAATATGATATGCATAAGAAGACAAATCTGACACTCTCTATAAGTGTTTGCTTTCACATACTGACGGTAACAGACACAAAACTTGACCTAATTAGCTCCCTTGTGCTCCAGACTTTGATCCGTCATCCAAACGTAACACTCTATTTCATATAAAAACATCAACAAGCGCGGCCTTTGAGTTGCTCCAGTCGCTGTAGGCAACACCCCGGGACGGAGAAACAGAGAGCGAAACTTCTTCCCCTCAGGAAACAGGATGTCCCAGCTCACACCACCACAGCGCTCTGAAGACTCAAGCCCCCAATCAAAATAAAGCTCTCCCAAAACATAATATGGGATAATCAGGAGCTCGGGGGCCACCCAAAAATGTTCCAAACTTTGATCATCACTTCATCTGCATGTTTTTATCTGTTCAGAGATGGGTCCAAGTAACAACAGGTTCTCCACCAATGTATTTTCATGGATGAGAATAAACAACATTCAAATAGTAAGTTCATTGTGAATTTTGTATCTTACAGTTAATAACATTACTGTCTATAATATTTAAATTAATTCTATGCACGTAAAGCAGGTGGAGTGATGAAGAATAGAACAGATGGAAAACTCCATTAGGAAGAGGGGTGTTGTTCAGTGCCCCAACCAAAACAACACAGGCATATAGTTTACATAGCTCACATAACTCAGTAGCTGAGTCACACAGGACAACACGATTTGATTTGTGTAGTTTATTGATAATGTTGTATCTGCAATTTCAGTGGAAGGTGACAGGTCAGGTTTAGGATGGAGATGCATAATTTTAATTATTATTTACTTTCATAGAATGTCAAAACATTACATATATACAGTATATATGGCATGAAGGCCATTGTTATTGAAAAACAAACTGGTATACTTTTAGTTTTGGTTTAGTAATAGTGGGTTACAAATGAAATAACAGGGAAAAATATGGGTCCCAGCATAAGACCAGTTGAGAACCACTGACCTAGAGAAGCTTATGAAGAACTAAAAACACAGAAAAGGCATTTTGCTTGTTTGTTTTTGGCCTTTATGAGCGCCTTTTAAAGTCACACCTCTGTCAATGACACAGACACATGTCACTAGTTAACCTCTTTCCCCAGCAGCATCCCATGGTGCAGTGTGGGCCAACCCCGCATCCACAGTGGGTCCCCCTGGCCTCCAAGGCCATCTGATCCCCCTGCTCATGAAGGAGTCAGGTCGGCCCTTTCGTTTCCTCCCTGCTCTGTGCTCTGAGGGCTGCTGAGGAGATCTGAACACAGCAGCTCACAGGCAGCAGCAGCAGCAGATCTTAATGCAGAGCGGCGGGGACCTCTCCCTGTCTGTTGTCTTTGCACATTTTACCTCACTCTGTTTTCAGCTACAGGGGAACGTTTCCCATTACTGGGAGAAGGGTTTGAATGGCTGCTTTGTCAGTAGGTGGTTTGGTCAAGTCTCCTTAAGGGCAAACACAACTTCATACCCCCAAACCCCACTTCTGCTAATCTTACTAGTATCCAGTGTTACTGCATACTCAAAATACTTGGATAAAATTAACTAAAATTACAACAAGGTTGTTATTTGTAGCATAGTAGTCCATTAACCACTGATTAAGACTTACACACATTCTAAGAAACATTGCTCCACACTTTACTAGTACCTTCTTTTCTGCATTAGTTTTACTAGGCTAGTTTTACAAATACATCACTACACTTCATCTACCTGAGAATTCAACTTAAGTATAGATACAAAATTAAGATACATCTATAAACTGTACAATTTTCTCCACCCATACAGCTTCATCCGCCCCTGCCCTATTTTGATCCCAGGAAGTCTGAAGTAGTGGGCAGGACACGTGAGGCTTTGATCCAGATGGTGCAGTGTGAGAGCATGAGTAAGACCCAAGAGCCACTGCTCAACAAAGGATGCTCAGTCCTCCAGGCTGGACCGACGGTATTGGATGAAGAACAGGAAGGGTCTGTTTTCATCTCCCATATGTCAGCTTCAGCATCAGCACATTCTTCAGGCAGGAGCCCCCCATCTGATTTCACACAGCCCACTCCGCTCCATGGCATTACTGCGGATGAACACCAATCCAGTCTGAGGCTACGTTCACTTTGTAGGTGCCAGCGCATAGACTTTGTTTTTTACACTGTAATAAATCAAATCCAAAGTTTATGTGAACCGCACATTGTCACACGGTGACTAAGGTGAGTTTACATGCGTTTAGGAGTTAGCACTCCTGCTTTAGTCCAACTTCCCTGTAGGCTATAGGTGAATTGGTGAATCTTATGATGCTGGCAGACAGGTGCACTCTGCTTACAGCTCCAGCCACACAGCATACACATCAACAGCTCACCAGCCATTTGTTTTCACAAGGACAGTTTTCTACAGGAAACTCAAACTTTTAAATATGACCAAGGAAATGTTTTCATTTCATTATGGCACTCCCTGCATTGTTGTTTAAATTGTGAATATACTATTCTCTGTGAAAACAATGACAGCTGAATCTCAGATGGCTTTTGGCAGCTAGCTAAAACAGCAAGTAGAACAGCAATGGCAAAATATTATGCTTTTATGCTAAAAAATATATATGTAATGAGACAATATCTGATTAGTATAGGTTCCATACTGAAGCTGAAGCATATTCCTCAAAACTCCAATTTTTATTTTAATTAATATTACATTAGCAGCTGTGTGATTCACGGTGCCCCTAGTGCTCTAGAAAATATTCTAAAGCATTTTAAACAGCAAGTATATTGAGTATATCTGTGTGATTATTATGTGTTGTTGTGGTTTTACAACTGACCAGGGCTTGCTCTTTGGCATTGTTTGGCCTCTAAAACATTTAATGTGGTTTGGCCTATTTGCACTAACATAACCATCTCACCAAATCTAAATATGATCGGAGCCACTTATGAGGCCATTGTGAATAAGAATCTCTACAGAACCGCTGTCAAGACAGAACAATCCTAACATACCAGTAACCTGCATGTGAAAGTCTTACTTAAATGGCAAACGGTTTAAAAAATGTCAACCTAACAAATCAGTCATTGCTATCCACACCTAAGTGGCTTTGTAACAACACCAGTGGTCCGAGGGGTCACTCGGGGCGACCCCTGTTTGTGGGAGGGCTGTTAGTATCCGTGGATATTGCTTGGCGGATGTGAAGAGAGGTTAGAGGCAGACAAACAGAGCAGAGGGTCGGTTTGTTTGGGATTCTTGAGAGGAGATAGCGGTTCACAAAGCCCTTCTAATGGGAACCAGCTGACTGCTAATAAAGCTATAGCCAAGCTGGAGCTGTTTGCTTTTGTTGTAGACCTTTACTTGGGGGACTTGTGTTTATTGTGCTTTATTCTCACAAGCCCCTCAAAAGGAGGTTGAGATATTTAGAATGGGGCAAGTTTACTTTGAGACCATTGGATGTTATCGGGCAGCTCCGTGAGTTTTCCCAGAGTGAGAGACTTGCTGAAACACCACAAAGCTAAAAGCAGAAAATCCTGCAGATTTGCCGGCCTAATGCTACTCTTATAGATTTATCTTTTATGTGTTTTATCAGTGCATCAGTCTGCTAGTATGTTGCATGTGTAAAAGTTATGACTCCAACTCAGCCTTTAACATTTTTCATTAATCCAGAATGCACCAGAACATATGAAGTGAGGCCTATCCCACTTAGCCCAGGTATAATACACGATATGGCTCGATGTTTCTCACAGGGCTCACTTTATGAAAACATGAATCAGCACAAAGTGTGAGAGTTAGACTATGTTCCAGCACTACGGCTCTCAGTGGAAAATGAGAAGCTGGGATTTGTGCTAAAGTATATAACTGTGTAGAGTACTTCAAAACATAAAGATGAGACATAAAGACAGCTTAAGAATGTGTTATTGTTAATTACTAGAAAGTATAAACTTGCTGAGCCATGATTTGATTGCATTTGGTTTGGGGCCATTGCCTTTTCTCTCGAAAGGAAACGTAATGATTTTGACCTTTGATCTAAAATGGCCCCAGCAAAAACAAACGTTATCATATAGAGACAATAATCATGTGTTTAATTAAATATTTGCGTTGTGACCATCAGTAGAGGGAAGTGGATGGAAGAAAACACGAAATGGGAGTTTCTATGTCACGTGCAAGGCGTGACAAAACAGTAAAAAAAAAAATTGTAGCTCAGTGGGTCACACATAAAAAGACCAGCCCTAAAACAGACCAAATATACAAGTTCAGAATCATAAAACCAAAGTACTAAGGTGACATTCAGGTTACATGTACATCCAAGCGAGTCAAAAAAAAAAGTCATTTATAACACGACAAAGCATTTTAATGAAACAAGAAAACAACACTTGAGAGACTAAGCGCTATTTTTGGTGAACTGTCGGTAGTTGAAATAGGCAGGATCTAGACCTGGAGCATAGATGAAGTGTAAGTCAATATTTGCAGTGTACTTATTCTATTTGAAAGTATTCTATTTGATTGCCTGTTTTTATTGTTTGGTCTTTATTATCTAATGATTCATCATCTAATGATTATGTAATTGATTGCATCTGTGTAGCTTGTAGAGCACATTGGTCAACTGAGGTTGTTTTAAATGTTCTTGACTTTGACTTGAGCTTTTCATATTTTCAGCACTCTATTGAATCTATGCAACTCTTTGAAAAAAGCTCAGGACCCATCGCTCCACCCTAACTTTTTCCAACAGCATCTTACAAATACGAGAGCATAGAGCATTTTAGACAGATGAGAAATGGGACATGAGCATTTTAAAGTGCAAGAAAGTTTGGCGCTTTCTTGAGGATGACAACCGCTTGGGTTGCAGACTGAAGGTCAAACGATAAATAGTGTGCACAGTGCACAGAAAGAAGTTTTAGGTGTATGGTACTCCTTAACTTGAGATAACTAGCCTTTTCTGCAGACTCTACCATTTAAATGTACTTATTTCCTCATGCATGCAAAGGTCAGGCCAATTAGAAATAAAGAGCATTCTTGGAAGTCTTTATCTGACTGTTGTTTTCCCTTGTCGGTGATTAGAAAGTGTTTAACAAACTAATGACTTTCACCCCCTTTGTCCGTTCAACACCTCAATAAGCTTGGATCCCATCCAAAAGTTAATCAAGGGTCCTGTGAGAGTGATACCACCACAGAGCAGCAGAGACTCAGACCAAACAACAACAGTCTTGTTTCTCTTTGGAGCAGGACAGAGAGAGGAAACGAATTCTCCTTCATCTGTTGCCTCTTTGCATAAACAGTTCATGATCCCTGTTGATTTTGGACCAACTGTAGAACGTTCTTACCCAGGAAACCAGACAGATCTCATAGTCTGGCTCAAAGGGGGGTCAAGATGAAGGGAGCAAAGGTGATCTCTTCCTCAGAGTAATGCCATGTGATTTGAGACAACTGCAATCACACATAATAGTATTGTTTATTATTTCATTTTAGTGGGTAGCATGCAAATGTATACACAATAAACACACCCAAAAGCAATTTGTTTTCCAAATCACATGTAAATCTATGCAACGTTTGTGGAGTCTAGTGTTATACTTGCAACTGGTCTTGGTTCTAAAAAGACTTTGTGAAGGTTTTGGTCTCGTCTTATTGTTACTGGTTTAACACTTTAATTACTATCTTTTCTTAAAAAAAAACATCCATCTCCAAATGCTAAGCTCTCCATAAGACCTGACTTGGTCTGTTAAACAAAAAACTAACTCAAACTGGTCGCATAAATGATGTCAAATATAGATATAAGTATTTGCGTCTCTATGTTGTTGCATTCACATATTGCACACATTTTATAGTTCACTAAGTGCAACGTAAATATTCACAAACGTCCTGGAAATGAGTGATTCAAGTCATTCTAGAGCTACTCCTGGATAAATCAGGACCTTGTGTGGCTCAGTCTTGACGCTGGTCTGTTCTCTGCTGTGTGAAAAGCTGGCGCTGTCTGTGGAAGGTAAGTCTTAACAATCCACACTTTTACCGACCTGGACTGACCAAAGCATCCCACGGGCTGCACGTATAGAGGCCTCTCTGTGGAACAAGGTAGAAAAATGTCAGCGAGGATGGAAAGTTATTTTCACAAGGAAGGATCTATATAGAATATATGAAAAGTCATGCCAATTATGTCTATAATATGTAGATTAAACATTCAGGATTTCAGTGTTGACATTTAGCTGACATCAAAGTAAAGTATAGTACATAGTAACATAGTATTATGTTATGACACAAGTAAATCATTTTGATCTGTAGTTTTATTATTAGAACTATTCCCTTAACTCTGATAGACTCAAACCTTCTAATATCAATTATAAATGTTCAGGTTTTGCTTAAAATATGAGGTGAGTCAACCCAATTTGCACAGGCATTTCAGGCTTTTGGGCAGTTCCCATTAAAAAAAAACATTCACGCAAAAGAAAGAGGTCATATAATAGCAACCAAAGAAGGTTTATTTCCCTGGCTGGAACTGAGGCACTCACCAAACATTTGCAGTACTGAACTCTGTCTGTTTGGAGCAAACAGAGCATCTTTGGCAGGCCACATTTCACCACAGCCATAAGAGTGAGTTTACCTGTGGAAACAGTGGAAACAGTGGGACGTTTAAATTCACTCAAAGGAAATAGACAGTGCTACAGAGGGAATTTGATTTTCTGGTGTTACAATAAACCTGCAGATGGATAAAGTTTCCAGAGATGGAGGTAAAAAAACCCTTTTCTCTTGGTTTGGTTTGGCTTTTGTAACCACACGACATCCTCATTACCATGAAAGTACCATTCACATTTAACACTATTGCTGTTGAGTATACATCATGTCATTACTATCTTCAATGGTGAGCTTTGCAATCATCAGTCAGTAGTCTTTGTAAAGCTCGCTTTAAAAAATCACTTTACTGATGTAGTATGAAACCTATCAATATGTAACTTTTCAGTTGTGTTCGCCCTATAAAAAATTTAGTTCATTATGGCTCATCCAGTAAAAACTTAATTTCACATTTGTAGAGAGTGCCTTTGAGTGTGAAAAAAAAATCACACTACTAGAAAATTGTTTTGGTGCAAACACAAGACAAGAAAGATGGAAATGTGCATCTACGTGAAGTATATACACAACAGTGCAATTGATGGTGAAAAAAGTCCAGATGAAACAGTGAAAGTGAGAGATAAGTGTATGGTGTAATTATGAGGGGGGTGTGATAATCTCAGGTGGACAGCTTATTGTTCATGAGTCCAACAGCGGAGGGGAAGAAACTGTTCTTGTGACTCAATGTACTGGTACAAATAGACCGAAGCCTTTTGCCGGAGGGGAGTGGCTCAAATAGTCTGTGTCCAGGGTGAGAGGGGTTCACTGCGATCTGGCCTGCCCACCCCAGTGTCCTGGAGTCTTCATGCTCATGCAGAGATGGAAGGCTGCAGCCACTGCCAGGGAGAAAGGCAGGTGTGTAGGTGTTAAAAAATGCACTCTATAAAAAAATGCATTCCACTAGTTTCTGCATATCGTTCATCCAGTTTTCATCTGATAAAATCATGAACACACATCAAAACAAACACTCACTTTATTTATCACCTCATTTCTCACTACTATGACGGAAAATGAAAAGAAAATGCAGACCAGGGTGCACATTATGAAAACGGTGACTCTCCCACACATCAGAGGAGATGGAGACAGAGGGGACTGGAATTTTAAAGTCTTAAAACCCAGCCCAGAGGCGGGGCTGAAGTCTCCTCTCCGACCACTAAACTACAATATGTCTGTATGACATTTAATCCCTATGACCTAGTGCCTGCTTTAAACATTACCCATGCTGAGCTATAATGTAGTGTTATATGACTATTACATTAACAAATGTGACAATAAGCAACAGTAGTGCCTACCGCTCAACAGCAGATACTTGCTGTCCTGATCTCCTGTTGCTCTTCCTCTCTCTTGAAACAACATTAGTAAATACTTTATTACCAGGTGAACAGAGCAGCCATTGAAGTCAGCTCTAAATTTATGTGCTGTATCTGCCAACAGATGATTAAAGCCCCCCCAGTCCAACGTGGGGGTCCGAACTAAAGCTGGAAATGTACAGGAACTCACATGCATCAGATATAGTACCATGAAGGGACATTTAGGAACACAATATCATAATTAGCTGAATTTACAGATCACTGAGCTACACTTATTTGATTAGGACCAAAAACTGTACACCACAAGAACTTTAATCCAGCTTTTGTGTGAGTAAGTCCATTACTGTGGAATAAGCCTGTTAAACAGGTGACAATGCCAACAACACCACTGTGGATACGACCGGGTTGTTTGGCAATTTGTGATTCATTTTGTTTAATGGCGCGCTGTAATCTGCTAAGAGGATTTCTGCTCTTTTGCAGACAAGGCTGGCATGCATTTCTTCCAGAAGGGGGCTTTTAACTGATCATTAAAAGAGCTCAACCCTTCAAATCTAACTCCAATCACCACCAGGAGGATGTAGTGGCTCATTAGAAGAGGCCCATATAGATTTGAAATGAGTTTTATATGTGGCCCAAAATGTGTGATCCTAACTTGAATTTAAAGACACTTCCCTCAAGTGGAGATCCCCTTTTTACCCTCCCACCATGTTTATTCATAACTGTACACCAAAATATGTCACTCCCACTATTTCCAGAAGTAACAGTGCCCCTCTATGCACACGGTTAATATTCAGTCACTATGAATATGCCCATGACAAACATACCAAGAAGATTTAGGTTTTTTAAGCATCTAAATCTGCAATTTATCATCCAACTATTACTGCCCCTTCTGTTTAGGTAGCCATCACTGTTGCCCCACTGACCTGCTTTTCAAACTAATCAGCCCTGATCATTAATTCAAGGTTTTTTTCCTCAGCTGGTCTGATTAGATTTTATTACTGGATGTTTATTGTTTGCTATCTCTGTAAAGGTAGCTCTGACCTGGAGGATGGTCCTATTTCATTTCATGGCAAAATTCTATATAAATCATCAAAGCTACAGTGACTGCCACATCTGGTCCTTTATAGTTTGTCCTTGTTCTGCTCAAAACCAAGCACAACCACATCCAGACTTTAATTATAGCATAGCATACTCCTAATATTAACCACTTTGATAGATAGAATAGATAGAACGTCTAAAAACTACAAACTAAAGTCAGTTATTAAAGAGTCACTTTACATTTCAGTTCAATTAAAAAACCTTATGATGTTAAGTGATGTGGGGGACATATATTTTTGTAGTGACTTTACAAAACCACCCAATAAAGCAAACATCTCAAAGTCAAAGCCCGGGGGCCAAATTCAGCCCTTTGCAATGTTTTATGTGGTCCTTCAATTCATGTAGATAGATTTTGAACAGTGTTTAGATGGATTTGATTTTTGCTACAAAGATAAATAAAAATGTTCAAATCTATCCAAAACCTATTCAAATCCAATTAAAACTTGTTCAAATCCATCTAAAATCTGTTCAAATACAACTTAAACCTGATAAATCTATCTAAAACCTGTTAAAATACAACTAAAACCTGTTCAAATCCATCTAAAACATGTTTAAATCCAACTACAAAATGAAACAAACAAAATTAATGTTAAAGATAACTTTTGTAAGACTAATATGAAGAGGAAATCTCACATTCAAAATTTAATAAAAGCTTCCAAATGTCACCATCTTCGGCCCCAGAAAGGATTCTCTTGCAGCCCCTCCCAACTTTGAGTTTGACACCACTGCAATAAAGGCCTTCAAAACACCTTTTAAGTGCACTGGGCAGATTAGCCAACTGTGGCCCCTCAGTCTCCTCCTGCACCCCTCACAGCTCAGCATGTACAGCATTAGTTATCCTTTTTTGTCTCTGATACAAACAGACTTATTTTTCATCATCTTGACTCTCATTTCTCCAACATCTCCTTATTTCTAACTCATTTTCAAGCTTTTGCCACTTTTCTCCCGCTTTCCATTTCCTGCCCAATTGCACTTCCTGAACTGAACTTAACGAAACACAAGCTGGGGACATATGTGTTGTAATCCGAGTCTAGGAATAACAAATGCTTAGCTGAATTTATGGTGGGAAGGGTTTTATGGGAAATGTATGCAGACTTTTTAGGGAGACTGTATCACCAAGAGCAGGCGTTAATATAGATGTGGGTTCAGTTTGATGTATCGATGCATTTTATGTTTATGTTTCTAAAATCAGGCATATTCGTAGATTCTATTCATTTACACTGATTTCTTTGCCATAGAGGGTCTTGTTGACGTTTTGCCATGTCCAGATTGTGTTTAATTTTAACACACATCGGCGGTAATGAGTTTTGAGTTTCATCACGTGCCACATGATTGGTTATTACTGGTGATGATGGCCTTGAAGATGGGCCTTTACTGCTTAGATTTGATCGAATGCCACAATGAAAACCGTATTCGATACAAACATTTGAGCAAATAGTGAATAGCCTGTAGCCCCCAGTCCAATCCCACAATGGCACATCAAGCCAAACTCTCTTCTCCATCCTCCATCTTTCTTTCTCCAAACCCCCTTCTTCCTTCCTCTTCCCCAAAGCTCTGCCATCTTTCAGCATTCCTCAGGTCGGCCACAGAGAGCTCCTTTGTGTCGGTGTTTGGGAGGGAGCGCCCAGTCTAACCACTCACCTTAGGAGACCACCGACTACTGTACGGCCTTCTTCTGCCCCCTCGCCCCCCTTCGTGCGCCTGCATCTCTTGTGCTTTCATTGCACCCTTTTTTCTTTTTTTTTCGTCCACTAACACGTCCCACTGCTTTGGACGCCAGCCACGATCAACAACGTTTAAAAAAAGAAAACACGGCCTAAAACCAGCCTCGATCAAATGGGCTACTGATGAAACTGTGAGGTTTCAAAGCGAGAGGAGGATAAAGGGGAGGTTGAATGTGAGGGATCGGGCTTCAGTGTATAAATAGACCTGTGAGCCTCGAGAGTCAAAAACATCAGCTACTGAATACTAGGTAAAGATGCTTATTTATCAGCAGAGTGAACTAAGAGATATAGTTAGATTATGTTAACAACTGCAGTTTTTCCAGTTTTAAGTTAAAACCTAAAAAAAAAAAGATACGTTAAAGATGGGGTAGGTATTTTTTCATGTTGGTGGACAGCAATGGTGTGATTTTTACCTGGAATTTTGATTTAGTAGTAGTAGTGGTGTAGTAGTTCACTCCGCTTCCAAACATACTTTTTACTCCTGTTTTGTTATTTTTTGGTTCATGTGTGTGTTTGTGTGTGTTTAGCAGTGTCAAAAGCTTGTTGTCTTTTGATTAAACAAATGGCTTAAATTCAGCAGTCTTTGTGCCCGTAACTTTCTTTTTATCTTGTGCGGCAGATAGATTGTCGCAAGATTTGTGAGTTTCTCAAATCCATCTTGTACTGCTCCTGGCAATGTGTTTTCTTGCAACCCACTTCAGGTTTGGGCCAATGGTGTAGCAGCACAGCAGTTATGGCTGTGTTTTAGATTTGATGATGAAGCAACCCATTTATAGTTAGTAATGTAAACAACATGGCTTTGCTGTGATTGGGCTAATGCAAGGTGATCATCCAATCACCTCCAGTTATTCATGTTAAGCACCTGCCTTTTGCAAATACATTCTGTGGAAGCCCTTGTAGATGGTTCTGTGTAACAGACCATCTGGCGGGTCAGGAAAATGCTCTATAACCACACTATAGCCACAAGTTGACCTCCTTCTTATGCTTGTATGTTTTCATATAAACAATCAATAAAAGGTATAATAAAGTATATAAATTGCCATTGTTATTGCCATGACAGATGCAATATCCATAACTAACTCAACTGATTGAATTGATTTAGTCTCCTGGAGCTGTTCTATAACTTGGCTCAAGACAAATTCCCCACTGACAATAAAAGAATAATTAATTTGATATAATTTGATTAGTTCAGCCAAGAAAGGGCTCTTTAAGAGACAGGCTATACCAATAGGTGATTGACAGCTGTAGCAACCAATCATGTTCAGGCACTTTTATGACACTACGATTGTGTCAAAAGAGGTGTAACATTTAGCTTCCACAGTAGATGATGTATATTTCGTCATACACAGTTGTAAAGGAGGGGCATCGTTTCTGCCTCTAGCAGCTTTAATGAGCTTTAATGACAGCTGTAAAGAACATTCCTACATATTATTAGAACAACAATGTATTTCTGTTGTCTATTGCATTTAGAAAAAATCTTGCTTTTACAAAGGCATATTTAAACGTTTTCACTGTAACAACTGCCCCATTTCCCCAGGCTTTGGGTTAATGAGTTCAGTTTGGCTCATTTGAGAGAAACATCACGTGTGACTCAGAAACATAATTCTGTAAGACTCTGAGACTTTCTGAAAGGCCAACACTCTCAATAACAGTGTTGTTCTTCTGTTTGCTACAAAAATGTTGTATTGCAAGCACTGCTATATTTAAATGCATAGCATGCATTCATATAGACTGACCTATTCTAAAGTTGAATTTAACCTCAAAGGGGTATAATCTGCATGTACTGTATGCAGTGGTTATGAATAGGCGATGATCATCACATACAAGCAGAAAAATGCCACAGACATCGACACAAAGGCCCAAGCACAATGCCCAGCTCCACATGCACACTTTGCACAGTCAGTATAAGTCGGAGAGTTCAGCATTCCTCGGAGGCTTAGATGCCGGAGCTGAAAGAATGAGCCGCCACACAGAGGGATCTCCTCACGAGATAGAGGACCATGTGGCCCGCTTTCAGCCAGATTACAGAGTCGGCCAGGGCACCCACCGTGACCTGAGGAACAGAGGGGTAGAGGCAAACACACTGGTATCACTTCTCAAAACAGATTTTGTGTGTGCCGTTTAAATCATTTTCTGCAGCAGAATAACTGAATACTTTGTCATACAGACTGGATTCATCACTCTAAAAAGTGTTCAAACAGTGTTCAATATCAGCCGTCTTGAGCATATCCGAGCGTCATCCGTCAGCAGAGTCGATAACATGATGTCAGCACCTCTCTGCAGAAACATATTACAAGTGTGTTCAAGTGTACAAGAGAACTGCGTGACTGCTCCAGAAACAAGACCCCTTGTCCGAGAGGGCAGGAGCTGAGGCAGGAGCCAGGGATCTCATTTGGGTGTGAGGAATGCACATATTTGGGAAGAGTCTGGTGTCCTCTGAGTGCCGGTGCCCTCCTGTATGACTAAGCACCTGTTTGTGTGTGAGTGTGCACGTGGATGACTGCGGGCGTGCACGTGGATGTGTGTGTTTGGGTGGGGGTCAGGAGTGCACCATTATGTTGGTGCAGGCTCTTATTGATTCAGCTGGGGCGAGAGTGTAACAAGTGTCAGGCAGCATCCAAAGATATGCTGTCATCAAATTTACTGCAGAGTAGAGTCAGTGCAAACAGCGTCTGTCTCGCAAACTCAACGCTCTGAGCTGCACTGAGATAGTTATGTTTAAGTGTTATTTCAAAATGATTTCTGTTCATATTCATCGTCATATCGTCATATAAAGACAAGACTTCTCATCATCTAAGTCTCCTGTTTGTTTCGCCACACTACACTGTTAAAAAAGTATTTACGATGAAACACTGTCAAATGGCAACAGTAAATAGCTGTAAATATGTAGCTGTTATAGTTGTTCATATTCGAAAATTCATTGCAAATTACTGTAGTATCACATACCAGTATATTCTTTTTAAGGAAATGCCTGCTAGTTTCTATTCTTATTCTGTAAGTCTAACTGAAATAAATGTTACTTAAAACACATGCAGACATTGGATTTCAACCAAAAGATATTTTCCTGTCATTCTAAATAGATTCGATTGTAGTTGCATGGTACTCCTACATATACACACCTAATCTAAAAAATAAGCCTATGATTGAAGATTAGCCTTTCAAGGGTCCTGGAGTGTTATGAGGAAAAAAAGTCAGAAAGATCAAAGGGAATACAAAGGGAATACTAGATTTACTGATTGCAAGAATCTCTGAGCCAATCCAGTGCAGCGACACTGCCGATGTCCCAGCACACTTCTGCTTTTCATTAACACTGGAGGTTACCTTTTTCTCTCTCTACAGCATAACTCAGCCCAGCCTGAGGCAGTGGGAATCAGTTCATCTTTCCAGAATCCAGCTCTGAGCCACAGCACTCAATGTGTCTTTGTTTTCCAGAAAAAGACCTGTCCTTCTTTTCTAAAAATGAAGCTGGGTTTCTTTTGACAAACTTTCAAATCAACACAACTAAATCTAAAACGGGTGAAGTATTTTAGAGTCAAGATTTTATTTTTCACAAATGGAGAGAAACTATGTATCCATCCATTTTCTCACACACTATCTTCCTGGTGACCTTCCATACCTCTTTCCTCTTTTCTTCCCTCTCTTCCTCCTGGACGTGTGTCTGTCCCATGATTCATGGTTTTTGGCAAGAAGCTGCAGCTGTGCAGTTATTAGTGGAACATTCCATTTACAGCAGTAGACACTATTTGGCCTGTGATTATGCAACTCCATTATACGTCAAAACACATCTGAGGATAAAAACAATCTACATCTTGTGCAGCCGGTAGTATTTACTTACAATAAATCAAAATTTTTACTACTAAGAGGAGATTTACTAAAAGACACTTGTTATGTTTACTTGAATATATTTTTTATGAGACTTGATTTTAGTCACTTTGACAAGGGCAAGCACGTGCTCAGAGAGAGAGAGTTAAACAAAAAAGATGTTCTGTCACATGACTCACAATCTTCAAACCTACTTCTTACTGTACAAATGTAATCAGTTGAATGGGGTCCCAAAAGCCCCGTAGCATCTATCCTGGCTTATTTGTGTGATGCACCATGTTCTTTTTGATTTGTGCAAATTAGCTATGTGCTAATGCTGCAGCTTTTTGTGCCTTTTATTTAGCTTTTATTGGTCAGATAGCTTGATGAAAAAAGTTTGTTTTTTTACCATTGGTTATATTGTCCAGCCTCACACCTCTGCTTTAATTATAAATGCAGCACTCCTAAAACTAGTCTTATCTTGCCTATAAATAACGCTGACTCTGTTACACAAAACAACACTTTTATGGCTTCTATGTAATCTGTTGCCTGCTGTTCTAAATTTTTAACCTGAAAGTTTGCACATGAACATCTCCCTAAAGAGAGTTGTCCTCACTCACCACTGTCTCATTTAACATGACTCTGAATGACTGACTACACGCTCCCAAAATGTAATTTCAGTCAAAAACAGGCGCTCTTTGACTTTAATGGCATGTTTTTGGGTGAATGTCTATGATCTGTCCCGCCGGCATGTTTTAACCCCACTATTACCCCACTGAAAACAAGAGTCTGTCATTGGCTCTTGTCTGACCTACTGTAGTCCTGCTGCAAGACCCTATTATCAACATATACAAGAATACATGTCCCATTTAGAGGCTGGGAGAGTGCAGTGTAGTTTTTATTGTTGGCAATGGTCAGATCATGTTTAGTGCTTGGAGAAAGAGCCTTTATCTGTATACAGTATACGTGTGGGGGTGGGATATAGAGTGTGGGCAGGAGGAGGGTACAATTCTGTTTGTGTGCCTTAACTTCCCTGCAACTCGACACCGACTCATCTGACTGACGGCTGTGTAATTATTACCAAATGTAGGTGTTACCACATGCGACTTCCTCAGAGGATCAGTAATTGTTTGATGGTGGTCTCTCTTTGATATTTTTTCTTTTTCATCCCCAAATGTTAAAATCGCAGCAGTCACGGACGTTGAAAAGAGAATGTGATTATAGACTAGACGATGTATGTGACTGCTGAGTGATGGAATAATTCAAGCTGAAATGTTTGATTCTTTTGATCGGGAGGATAAAGCTGACACAACACCAATCATCACTCATCAAAACAATGTTATAATGGTAAAAGTGCCAAGATAAATGAGTGAATACCTGACCCCAAACCTGCAGAAAAGGTTGGAAAAGGGCTGAGTTCTACAATCAGTCAGACCACTACGACAGCTGAAAAAAAAAAAAAAAAAAAAAGTGAATGGACCAAACCGGGATTCAATGCAAGCTCCTGAGGGCGAGAATCCAGCGAAGAGACAGAGATACGACCGTAGTGTTGACATCGGCGTGGCACTTCAGCTGCTGCCTTCACGGTCCCTACGAGTGTGGAACTCCTGACAAAAGAAACTGTTCACCGATTCCAAAAGTGTAAAAATGTAATTTATCTGCACACATTTTTCCATTTTATTTATATTGTGTAGATCATATTAAAGGCATTACGTAAAAAATTCCATGGCAATATTTTTAAACATTCTTGGCCCCCATCTTTTTATGTTTTCACTAAGGAAAAGTCAAATAAAGTCTGATTTTGATTTTTGAATCACTTCTAGCTACATGTGATATAGTTTTGTTGTCATTTCTTTTCCTCTTTAACCTGATTGGCTGAGAGGTACATCCTTACCATGTAAACAAATAAAAAATAAGATGAAACACATCAAGAGGGAAGAGGTTTTAAAAATATATTAACATAAAATAATAGATAGTTCTGGGGAGGCATAAATGTGAAATAATTTTGTTAAGATTCATTAATTTTTTCTTATAAATCTTGCTATAGTATTCCTTTAATATTCACATTACTGTGGCATGACACTTTTAAGCACTGACCTTTGACCTGCTTTGTTCTCATTGTTGACGTATAAGTGTCTTAATTCACATGTTTGTATAAATGAATGTCTAAATGTATAGAATGAAACATCTATTTTATTCTATATGTTGTATCATTTCAGTAAAGCCGAAATACAGACAATAAAACAAACACATTATATTGTATGGAGCTTTAAAACTGGTAGTTGTAGACCAGTTTGACAAATACATGAGTGTTTTTGAGAAGAGATTAGCCAAATCAGTGAAAGGTGTGTTTAGAGACTCCTCTGCCCCAAGTGGCCAGGAAATACAAAAATAAACCCTGACCCTAATCCATACTGATGACAACACAAACTGCTTCTCCCCCCCCGCTCATCTCCCCTGACACCACCTTCGAGTTTTCACCACCTGGTTTCATCTACGCCACCACTCAGCTCAGTAAAAAGGCCTATTCATCCGCCCGACCTCAGCTGATGTACTGCAGGAAATGAGCTCCATACGCACCACCGCAGAGCCTCTACAATACAGTATAAGGCCCCTGTGTTCAGACCCTGTCCTACCATCCATTATGAGATCTGTATCAAGCAGGACCTGTTTTTGCACCACTAAACTGGTCCTTATTCGGCTGTCTTTTGAAATATGATTAATGTCGAATGGTACCTTCTTTTTTACTTGAACGTAATTACATTTTCATTGCTATAAACAGTAATTCAGACACTGTTTCTTTAGTCATGTAGGTTTAAATTGGATTTTTATCCATTTAAGAAGATTGCTCAAAAGAAGGAGCATTCTTGAGGACAAATGGGCAGCTAACGTTATGACTTCAGAGGATTTGAATCACTCCCAGATGACAGATCACAGAGAAGTGGTTTGTCTCTTTTTACTCTGCAACGTCTTCTTCTTCGGTTCTTTGATGTCTGGACTATAATGCAACAAAGATAACTGCTTAAAATTTAGACCAAGATTGTGACTAAGGTTACTTCAGCGACAAAACTAAAAATTCAAATAAACGCACATTATTTACCAGCCACGAGAAAATGTAAGATTTCATCAACTTTATGCATCAGTTGAAGCTTCTTTAACATCTGTACATCAATGTCAGCTACAAGGCAACAGACAGACATTAAATTTGCTGTGCTCTCAATGCACCGCCAACTCATCTTCCTCATAAACAGTCCAGGACATTAACAACATGAGCTTGTCCTAATAGCCATTTATAAAAACATTACATAAATTATATGCATAAGATGTTGGTCAAACTGCCAAACACATCTGTCTCATCAAGTGTTTTTATGTCTGGTGTCCACAGTTAGCCCATGGTCTAGATTGCTGGTTGTTGTTTTTTTTGTGTTTTTGGTGGTAAATGGCACCAAAAAGCCCAACATAATTTGGTTTCCACATTGTAAAAGGCTTGTCAAAAGGAAGCACCACAAAAGTATTCAAATTAAAAATGATAAAGGATCATTTTGAAGGTTCTTGGTTTACAAGGAATTGGTAGAATAATCAGAATCAGAATTCCTTTATTTATTATTTTTGAGAAGACTAGTGAAAAGATAAAAGGATAACAGAAATATAATAAATAAATATCAAAATACAGTACCCCAGAATCTAAAAGCACCTCAGTAAAAATACAGAAGCATTTTAAAATAATATAAGGAAATAAAGAAAACCTGGACAGAAACCTCCAACGTAACTTTCCTGTCCTGTGACGACAACTTATCTCAAGAGATTACATGAGTGACGTGCTTTACTTCTCTCAAACTGAGGGTGCAGAAATAAGCCAATACACTGGACCTTCGCAGAGTCATATTTGTACAAAATAAACTAAAATGATCCTCCTGTTTCAGACGACATGTAGTTCCAAACTTGCTGGCTTGGTTAGGCTCCACTAAACAATTGACATAGAAGAATATGGCGCCACCGTCATAACAACACAGAGAGTCTGCAGTGGGATGTGCGCCCTCTACTGGCTTAAAGTTACACAGTGCGGCTTTAAATATGGAAAAGAGAGACAAGAGTCATTGTAAATGCATTTACAAGTGAAGACAAGCTACAGTTTATTGTTCTATTTGCCCGAGTAACAAAAGAGTACATGAAATTGTTCCCACTATAAGCTCTTAGCATACGTGGACGGATTTCTGAATGATATTGATTACAGACAAGACATGCCATAAATAAGTAAGACAGAGTGTTTCTTCCCTATCTAACTTATGTCAGTCTCAAGCTATTATCATGGTGTAGTCCAGCTTTGACTTTTGCTCGTACACCATTGTAGCCATTAGTTCTAGTGGTTGAACTATCATGTGGAACTGGACCAGGGTTGCGGCCGAAGTCTACTGGCTTTCGTTTTCAGCTCCTATAAATGCTTTGTATAGACAGTAGGGCAAAATGTGGGGCAGTGGTCAGTTTCCAGTTCAATGAAATGCCAGCTGTGCGGAGCAGATGTGAAGGGCCGCTGCAGGTGCTAAACCAAGAAACTTCATGGACGCTTTCTCTTGCAAGTACTCGTTCGGGAGAAGTGTACACATGTGGTTTCAAAGACTGAAGGAAAAATATTACATGAAAGTGCTCTCGATATAAGCAACAATGAGGAATCATCAACCACACTGATAATGTGTCAGATTATGTGCAGGTTAGCTTGTGCTAGTGTTCACTGACTGAACTTTGCAGACAGATTTGACAAAGAAAACCCAACGCCAAAGTTCAGCTCTGTTTCTACAGAGGTGGGACGACTGATCAGACTGATAGACAAACCAGACCAGTTCAGAGAAAAGGAGGGACAGAGAAAGAAGAAACCACTGGAGTTGAGAAATATTAACAAATATATGAAGAGTGGCTTTGTCTTTGTAACGCCGCCCACATTTTTTTCGAAGGTTCTTCAACTGCATCAACATCAACACACAAGGTATTGTCAGGTCGACTCACATTCAGGTCACTGCTGGATTTATTAAAAGCATTTAAAGCCTGGATGAGTATTAATAGCACACCAACAATATTTGACTCTTAAATACCTTAATAAAATGCTTTCTTTTTCGAAAAATGTGAAGCAGTTCAATAATGTGTGCGTCAGCGTTCACAAATGCTCATGAAGTTTCCACTTCTTCTCCTCCCCACCCTTCTCCCTCATCAACACTCCCCCCATCGACCCTCTCTCTTTCTCTCAAAAACACATGCCGGGATGGCTGAAACCGAGCTCTTCCACAGATTTGGACTATTTCAGAGCGTTCCCCACCCCCGACTCCTTCAAGAGATTTCCACAGATGCTGCCACATTCTGCAGCTTTCTTCTATTTTGCTCCGAATCTCTTCTATCTTTCTAACCCATTGACATTAAATCCGTTGACTAAATATTATATCTAATTAATCAAGGGTTGTTGTTTTTTTCTTTCTTTCTTTCCGGAAAGCTCTTTGGAAAGTGCCTCTCAATCTCACACTTTGGTGTAAAAGGCTGCTAATAGCAAATAGTGAGATCTTTGTGTGGGATAGTCATTGACTTGTGCAAATATGAGTGTTGATGACCCTAAACTAGACACAGGGCTGTTTCTCCGAATAATTCCGCAACGTGAGGTGGCCACACACACAGATGCACTTGTCTTTCCTTCGCCCTAACTAATTCCAGACCCATCTCAGAGAGAGTTTGAGAAAAGTGCCTGCCATTATGAAGACTTAACAGACTTGAAATAAATACTAACTTTTACGTTGCATTGCTAGACACTGCTTTTGTCCTTTTAGTTATGAACTCCAGGCTAATGGGCCATCCTTCAAATAAACTCACCTCGCTTTGTCATTGGGATTCTGGGTCAGATGAGCCAAGAGTGTTTTGTGACTGATTTAGCTCAAAGAACTGAGTCTGAAAGGAAACATCTGTGTGAGTTGGATAAAAACGTCAAGCTCGTTCATTCATACAAGGTGGTATTTACTGATAAATGATAAATTGATAAATAGGTGAATAGTTCAAAGGAAACAACCGCAAAGAAACTCTACAGATGAATATTTATATCAAAATGTCAGAAGAGTGTTAACATCCTGTCTAAGACAAGACATAGATACAAAACATTGCAGTCACTCTCACTGGCAATAGACTGTTTGTTGGAAGCAGTTTATTTAACCAAGCTGGAAACATCTAAGCCGACTAGTTCCCAGCCTTTTTTATGTTCTGTCAATAAACATATTCAGTTCATAAGTCAGGACTGTGGATTTGTTAGCAGCTAATTAGAGGCTGCTGTGTGGGTTAGAAATGATGCAATGGTGAAAGGACCAAAAGAATCAGAATGTCTTTCAATGTCAATTAAAATGAGTAGGAATGGAGGGGAACTGTAATGATTTTCAGGACTCTACTGGTAAAGGCTGTAACTGACTGCACTATCAACTGTCATGAATGAAATACTGATGCTGATCAACAATTCACTTTTAAAATCACAATCTCACTGGTGCAAGAACTTCACAACTTCACACATCTGCCCACAACACTGATTTAGAAAATACAATGATCTGAAAGTTTATGTTTAGTGTGATGTTGGAATAATGTGGATTCACCAGAAATCATTTTAAAGTTACACTTCACCACTACTGCAGCCTTCGAATTTCAAAGCTTTTCTAAGTTCTGTGCACTTGACTCTCTACTCCCCCTGCTGGCGATAGGAGGGGTTATCTATATTGACTGTAACTCCATTCAAACTATAGGTCGTCTGCAGGGGTTGTGATTAACACCCACCTACTCTCCAAATGCAGGTAATTTTTTTTGTTTTTTTTGTTTACAATTTATTAGGTTTTTTCATTTATTGACATGTCCAGAATGTTGTGCAAAGGATATACAAATGTCAAAATTAATATAATGCCAAAAATATATGTATTAAAAAAACAAACAAAGAAAGAAACAAACAAGTAAATAAAAAGAATCAACAAGTATGTAAGATTATATTATAACCAAGCAGGCTTTCAATGGCAGTCACTTTGCTTGTAGATAGGAATATATAGTTCTCCAGATGTTCTAGCAATAGAGAGATTTTAGCTTTGACGGGTAATGAAGTCTTTCACCAGCCACTCTGTCTAGCTAGATTTTTTACATAAGACTATATACTTCAACTGTGGAAATTTGCATCATATAGTCATACACAACAAAAAAATAAGGCTAGTAACTTTTAAAAAACTATAGCCACAGTGGCCAATGCACCAAAAAGTAAACGTCAATCCCCAGCCATCATTTCCTCTTTTCTCACCTACAGCATTAGTTACTTCTATGTTCCCAGTTAAGAGTCAGTGAGTGCGTGGTCCCCATCCCTCTGAGCGCTCCACCCTCTCCTCCGTCCCCTCCCTCACCCTGCTTTCTGACTTTCCCACCCAACTTACCTCTCACTCGTTTCTTCTCCTGTCTTTCCTCTTTTTCCCATACTCTCTGATTAGCTTTCCAGACACACTTCGTTCCTAAACACATTGTATTTTCACTGACTCTCTTCCCATCATTTCTGTTTCTTTGAAGAAAAAGTTAACGCAGGAATTCGGCGTATCACATCAACAACTGCAATTTGTCATGACATCAAGAAATATTTCACTAACTGGCAACTATTAAGAAAAAGGATGTTCACTAAAAGAATAACAGAGTAGCAGATTTGTCATATAGGAGTTTAGTTGTGCTCACAAAGAAAATAATGATTCTTCCTTCTCCTGTGGCTTCTCTGCTCTTATGCAACACAATTGATACATCAAGTGCCTGAACTGTTTCTTTTAATTTTGGCTCCAGCACCAGGGACTCTCCCCCTAACCTCTGCCCTGTCGGCGGGGGACACGTCTGTCAGTTTAGTACGAAAAAGTTTTTGAAGAAGAAATGGAAATCCAGCCACAGGACACTGAAGCTCATCTGGGCATAATTAAAGAGCTCCAGATTCTTCAAAGAAAGGCCCCCTTCAGACCTTGCATTTGAATCTGTCTGAATTCTCTCTGGACTCATGTAGCCAGGTCCTCTGTTGTACACACACCTGGAATTTACATGTGTCCTTCTAATTAGATTGGTTCTCACTTGCATACGCAAAAATTTTGCATATAAGCCACCTGTTCTATTAAGATGTGTAACAAGTGCTTTATTTCCTGCTGTTTGATCACAAAAAAAAATCTGAAAAAACTGTTTCATTAATGTTTCATTCACTAAGACCTATTAAAAATAGCTTAAAACCACCCTGCATAACCTTTTAGGCAGTAGCACAGTGTAACTTTTACCCCCAAAATATATATTTTCATAATCATAAAAATATACAAATTATATACGGGACACACAGACAGACATTATGTGAGTGAGTCGCTTTATGGCTCTTAAACAGAGGGAGCAGGCATAGGCCAATACACTGGACCCTAGCAGAGTCGTATTTGTTCAAAATACCCACCGTTTCAGAAGACATGTTTATTCTTCCAAACTTGGATACCTTCCTTTGAAAAACAAAATGACGCTGCTTTTGTAACAACACAGACAATCTGTAAAAGGGTCTGAGCCCTCTACTGGCTGAAATTTACGCAGGGTTGCTTTAAAGAGCTTCAATACAACTATGTGCTAAAAATATAAATATGTATAAAATGCCACTGATGTAGGAGATCTTTCATTGTGAGCCAGGATACATACCCAATCTTCACATCTGCTCTACCCATATCTGGATACATGTCCTCAGACCACTTCCAGATACACCTTCAGATCCATTCTCTCATAACTACATGTGGTGCATTCGGGTGCATTCTGGATGCATTTAGTGCATTCACACTTTATCAAGGCATCAAGGCTGACCACATTAAATTTGATCACTCTAGATTTTAGAAGAGGGGAGCATACATGTTTTACAGCACCGGTTTGTCAGTAGACTGAGGTAAAATATTGACCTAATTTCAATTGATTAGAGGTAATATTGCCCAGTCCAGTGTATGTGTATTTCTTATGCAACACAGAGGTATTGGTTTGACATCTTTTTATTCAACAAAAGCACAAAGACCGCAAAAAATTTACAACAGAATAAACAGCCGCCACTGATTTTAGGCTTCCAGACTATGAATAGATAATTTGTAGTTTGGGATCCAGACTCTTTGATCCCTGACTCGTGCAGCATTTATGAGCAAGCCGCATGAACACAAAAGACAAACTGTTAAAAAATGCCAGAAACATAGACTTCTATGTACATTTTTTGATAAACACTTGCAATAAAATGTTGACCTATACAAGTTTTGCCTAGGGACTATTTATAATTTTCAACTCTCTATCTCCAGCAGAGGGAAGAACAGTCAATGTGCCTGTTACTCCATGTATAAAATGTTATCATTAAAGTAACTCTTTTCATTTGCCGCAGTATGATATTTTCAGGAAAAACATTGGATGGTAGCGTTAAACTAAGGAAACTGAGTTAGCAGTTCATGTCAGAAAATTTACACGTAACGGCCATCCATGCTTAACTTTGTAAATAAAATAATTGACCTCAATTTGGATTGTTTTCTGTTAGTTTGACGTTGTCTTTGCCAGAATGAGCACTGCAGTGTGTAGGATACGATATTGCAGGCTTGGTGTACTGATAAGCTACTGATCTTTACAAATCTTAATGATTTTCTTTGTTTTTCTTAGTTATTGTAAACCCTTCTCTGTTTTTTTTTTCAGTGTAGCAACTCAAAATTACTACATATATAATAAGTATTACAACCTTAAGTGACCCTTTTTCAGTTTCGCTTGAACCTGGACTCTACAAAAACTCCCAAACATATCATCTCTCAGCTGACCTACTGAACGGCACAGTTGTCCTTAGACGGCCGAGTGGCAGAGAATAGACCAAATGCTGCTCACTCAGGAGGCTCCAGCTGCTCCTGTTGCCCATAAAGTGTGTGAGGTCAGAGGTAACAGCCCACAGGTCAAAACCTGCACAGCCCTGGGGGAGGACCCCGCATAAATGATGCAACCAACCTGTCACTGGCCATTTAAATATAGCTAGAGCAATGGATACAAAACAGAGTAACTTACTTCAGTGATTTATAACTTTATCTTCAGCTCAGACCCAAAAGGCTATGGTCCCATGTCATAGAGGAATAAAATAATGAATAAACAAAAATACATGTCATTGTAGTTATAACGTTAATGTAAAATATGTTGGATGATTTTTGTGTCCAGTATGTCCACTGAGTAGAGGATGGGGTTAGTTTGATGGATTGTGGCAGGGCGAGTGCTGCTGTGGTTATGGTTGTGGTCTTACTGCAGCAAAAAGCCTGTAATTTAGACACATGCTTATGACATAAGTTTCTTTATTAATGGAGCACATTCAACCCAAGTTACACAAATGACCTGTTACTCAAAAACAATTAGCTTGGAGTTTGGAATAAGATAAGGGAATTAACTTGTGATTTGTTGCATTGTTAGGTTTTTGGCTAATTGCACTTTAAGTTTGGCCGTATTTTCAAACCTCAAAATCAGGACACTTGAATTTTACCGTAATCCAACAGCAGCTGCTTAATAAAAAAAAAAAAATGTGGTCTAAAATCAATGGAACACCAGTAAACAATAAAAAAAGAAACATGAACAGATTACATTGAAAAATCGTAAAATAATTATTTGACGTTAAAAGAAATACAGCTTTTCTTGCAAATTCAATGCAAATTTGCAAATGCAAAGTTCTCAACAGGTACTTTTCAAAGACATTAGATGTATTGTTTGTGGAGATTGTTCATAAATCACAACATTTTAGTGTTTTTGTACATTAAAATCTGGAATGTCCTGGATAAATCAAGATGAAGTGGTTTCTAAATCATATTAAATGTATTCTGAGAATGATCAATCAATCAAGGACTAAATACTGATTGTAAAGTGTGTTTAAATGTTTTCCTGTGTGCCCTATAAGTATTTTTATAGGCATGCAAAACTAATCCGTACATCCATAATATATTTTGTGCAAGATAATAAAAAAAGCATAGGACCCTAAGCCTTAAATTAGAGTATATGCAAGGTGTTAAGACCTATACAGGGATGTAACTGCATAATAATAGAATAAGAATAAATCTCAGTTGTTCATTGGTTAACTCGAGGTATTGATGAGTTTACTAGGTGGGAATGTGAAATGTGTCCCCACATAACCTCGACTTCCTGTGTTAACAACCAACTGTTTATTTAGGCACACATACCTGAAGCCTACTGTCTGCTGGAGACGCCCACTCTCTTCACTGTGTCATGAAACTGCAGGAATATTAACATCAAACTGCTATTTACCATACACCTGTCATTCTAAATGTCACTAAAATATAACAGAACCAATATGCCATCTTTATGCTTTCGATGAACAGCGCGGGAAGCATCAGTGGGCGGGCGCTAAAGTTTATCCAAAAAAGTTTGTGGGTTCAGTCAAAGCACGTGGAGGGAGGAGTGGTCTGGGACGGGGGATAATGGAACCTGGGAGACAGAAAGGGAGGGAAACGGGGCTCGGGTTTCAGCTTGACAGGGGGTAAGGGGCCGGACTGACATTTGGAAATATACGAAGATTCATTGAAGGCAACGGGAACATAAAACTAGAGCGTCTGGCCTGAAGCGCTCGGTGCTGAGTTTGTGCTGCAGGTCACGGTCCTGCCGCTGGACTTCTCCACCGGTTGAGGGCTTGAGGGTTGTCTTGTGTCGAATGGTTTTGGCTTTTGTAACTGGGGACAGACACTAAAATCCTGAGAGAATCCTCGGTTTCCCCTCGTTTTCTCCCTCAAGGGCCCTGCATGTCTAATATTTAGACATGTTCAGCTATATGGATTCCAGGACTTTACTGCTACTTGTAGCAACTCAAGTCTGTCTATTAGCCGTTGTGAGATGTCAAGAGGACGACCGTAAGTGAAGCTTTTTTTCTTCTTCTTTTTATGTTTCTTTTTAGATGAAAAGTATACCCTTCGATTGCACCTGCGCTTTGAATAGCAGCGCGCTCTTTTATTTTGGAGTTTGAAGTTTTAACGCTGGGTGAGTTTGAAGGCTGTTTTAGATGAAGGAAGATATGTCAGATTGATTATTCATTTATAATAGTCAGTGGCTGAGAATAAAGTATTTTTTTCCCTCGGTCTGTCTTTGGGAACGCTAAGTGGCTGTGCGTAAAATCCACAAAAATCAGCTTTTTATGGTTCTTTATCGGTTTTAGGAAGACACCTTATTCTTGTTGAGGTTTTAACGAATCCCTAAACACTTGCATTGTAAATCTGGACCATTTAAGTAACTTTTGTCTTATCTCACTGGTAGTTCTTTTCCTCAGACACCTGTGGGTGCTTTATGGGCCTTTAGGGGCTCTCCTTTAAACTGCAGATTCACTTAATGTGTTGAGTGAGAGGGGGAGGGTGCAGGCAAAAAAAAAGTGAAAGGTGGTCAGGCTGAAGGGGCTTTGGTGAAAAATGCTCACATTCCATCACTGTCAGAGGGCATCCAGGCGTATCCCAGCTCGTTGAGGTGAGGAAGTGGACCAATAACCATTAGCCATTGAAAGTATTTGAATACACTCAATTAAGTGTCTTATTAATGTGTGGTACCTGTGGAGTGTCAGTTTCTTTGGCTGAAGAGAGCGGGCATTATTTGTTATCATTCTTGATTTTAACCCCCTCATGAGACTTCTGAAAAATGAAGGTATGCCTGTAGATTGGAGCCAGAAATAACGTTCCATATGATTCCAGGGTTTCCATCTGCTTTAAAGATTACCCATAAGCTGTGACAGTCAGCCCAGACTGAGACAGAGCCAGGGCGCAGGAGAGAGGTGATCGGAAATTTAGAAGATGGGAGTGTTAGTCTTGAAAGTCACTTTTTAAGTCACTTTTTTTCCTGAAATAAAAGAATAATTGAATGACAGAGCAGAAGTAGTGGTCTAAAGCCACGTCTCAGGTTACTCTCACACATGTGCAGGCTGCTAGAAATAATGCTGCCCTTTATTTCTCAAAGTGGAGAAGGATTTTTTTTCATCTAGGAATTAGTAAAGTGGCCTGTTTATGACCTCACCAAATTTCAGTGGCCCTTTCTCACTGAGGTCATACCTTTAAGCCTCCATTTTAAGGCCACTTTCTGACAAAAGGTAGAGTTTAATTGCTCATTAGAGTCTGAAAATATGGAGAGTCTAAAATTGCTCAAAGAACCTAATTAAATCCCTACAGAAACATAAAAGGTTTCATGAAATGGAAGAGGAAACGTGTATGATCAAAGCCTGAATTATTTTTATACTTATGTGAATGTCCCAGCGGTCCAAAATATTCCATTTGAGGAATATAGAATATTTCATTTTGGAACAGAGTAGGGACAGGTGCAGCCTCTTGAAAGTGCATCAAGGCTTGTAAAACTAAATGTCAGGTGCTCACAGTATGGAAGATTTTCTCTGGCGTGTTTGTACTGGTATCTGACACAGCCATAGCTCTCCAGATGAGGTTTAAAGTGTGCCCTATGTTTGTTCAAGGCAATAGTTTGTGAATTGCCCACTCTGTCCCTTTCCAGAAAGACCCCATTCATTGCCAATGAGAACTCTGGGTTACTTAGACTTAAGCAGTGCTCAAAAGTAAATATGACTACTGTACACGCTCCTTGTCCCTCCCTGAGGCTTTTATTTTGGTGCGTCAAACCCGTTCACCCCCTGAGCGCAGATCCAGGGGCTCCACTCACCGCTTTCTTTGATCAAGTGTTTGGCCTTTGGTTGACTTTGAGGAAAACTGCCAGACTGGAAAATGAACTGGAATATGACTAATTACCATCAGGACATTGTTGTGTTTTTCACGAGAGCCAAGTACAGTACCTGTATTGAAGGCCCCCCTCCATCACTCACATGCCCCCTTTACTTAGCTGTGGTTAAAAAAAAAAAAAAAAAAAGAGTAGATTTTTTTTTTTCTTTCAGTGAATGCTTTGCTTGTGTGCTTTGGAGCAAATGAGGGTGTCTCCCTCAATGTAAACTCAGCCTATATTTAACTGTATGAGGAATTCAGGCACACGTCTCTGGCTACTGTGAAATTATTGGACGTTTCCTGCAGGTCTTACTCAGCTGATTTGGCGCTCCCATTCTCTGGTGTTACACTGCCTCCTGCTGGTGACTTTGGAGGTTGTCCTCACGTGAATGACTTTTAGTGGCTCTACAGATCAAATAAGAAGACTATTTGGCATATATTTGTGTAGTACAGAGAAGATTACATACTTTTTTTGTGCCCTAACGTGCTTCATCAAAGTTTTATTAAGTAGGACTGCTAACAATGTTATGTTGATGTATGGAATTGTAAAAAAAAAAAATGATTTGAAGTGTTCAAATGCCTCATTTTTAGCTCAGTGTGCATGAGGTAAAAACATGTCTGTTTTTGATTATTGTATTGTTTCTTGGCTTCGCTCACACTGCTGTCAAATAATATATTGATGGTAATTTGAATAAGAAATAACAAATTAAACCAGGTCAAGTCCCCAGTCTGCTTTAGGCCATTTCCACACGTGGTCTTTAATCAGGCTCCAACAGATGCAACAAAGTGTGAACAGTGCAGGCCAATCAGAATTGAACTTATTGCTTTTTCACTTTAGACTAACATTTTTCACATCTTTGATAGACAAGACTGTACAGAATATCATTTTCTCAATTACTTTATTATTTAAAGACAACAGTAGCCCACCAGAAATGCTGCTCAGTTTAGTTAAGCTCATTTGCAAAACCCACTTTTATGTTTCCTCACAATACTACAATACTGATCTTTAATCTTTATATACACAAAAAAATTCAAAGAATGTAAGACCTGGGCCACTTTTCCCTTCAGTGTGAACGTAGCCTCTAAGCAACACATTGCACTACTTTTTTCTTACCTGACGTGTAATCTTCTTTTCCCCTCGCTGGCCTCTGTATGTGACGTGACACAGAGGAGGACACGTTGAGCTGTTTACAGGACGGACAGCGCTATAGCGACAAGGATGTGTGGAAACCGGAGCCGTGTCGCATCTGTGTGTGCGACACCGGAACTGTCCTGTGCGATGAAATAGTCTGCGAGGAGCTTAAAGACTGTGCCAAACCTGAAATCCCATTTGGAGAGTGTTGCCCTGTCTGCGCTGCTGACCCATCTCCACCCATTGGTCGTAATTTATTTATCTCACATCTCTCATAAATAAATTACTGTACAATCATGTTTGCTTTTGGTGGATAGTGACAGCGCCTCATATTCTTTGATTTATAACCAAGACTTAAACAGTTTTCTGTCCCCAAAGCAAACAAATGATGACAAAGACACAACAACAATGACACTTTTGAGGAGATTTCAGTGCAATGCTACCTCCACCTTATTTTCCATAGCTGGCTTTACCTTGGCCCCATCTTGTTTGAATACTCTCCGCTACCCTTAGTATCATGAAAACATGTGGGAGTCATTAAGGAAATACCAGCAGACAAGGCCTCACATTTCTCCTCTATATCCTCTCTGTGGATTTCTGCCGCTCTCATGTCAAGAAAAAGCCCGATTGAGGATTTTTTTTTGCAGCATTTAAAACTGTCACAGTCAGACTTCTGATGCACAAGGGCCCCAGTATGTAAACACTGTCGAGCCGCTTTGGAAATGTAAACAAAATGGGTCGAGGAGCATGACTGAAATCAGAAGTGTCACTGTTTACACTGCATGCTTGTCGATAAATGCTTCATAGAGTACTCATTATTCATTCAGGGCAGGACTACATGAGTTATTAACTGCTTTACCTAAAACAGAGCGCAACACTTTTCTTGTTATTGATCAAAATATGTCAAATTGAGTAGAATAGTATATATATTATGTGCACAAAAAAAAGTTCACAGATATATTGCTTGCAGCTCTTGCAAACACTGCTTCTTTATTGCTGCAGCCAGGAATAATCTGCGTATGTTCTGTAAATTGGCTTTTGGATTTGGAGTGATAAAGCCCACTGATAGATGGAGAAGGTGACTAATGAAATGCATTCATAGATAAAAAATATATATTTTCTTTTTGAAAATTGGAAAAAAAATGAGGTTCACGACACTATGATAACACTTTTGAAGTTAACACAGCTTTGAAGTTCTCTTGAATAACAGCCAGACATTTAACCTAACAGCATACAAACCTCCTGTGCTGCCAAATAAGGCCAAATAAGAGAAGCTATAACTTAACCTCTTTATCTTTTAGTGACACAAATAAATAGAAATACATTTTTGAACTCAGTGAGATGTTCACACATACTGCTGAACATCTTTTGCTTTCTAAAGCTTTGCCATTTGCTGTAGCTTTGCTTTTAAATGCTAATACTTTGAGATGGAGACTCAACCAACACTGTCCCCAAAACGTATGGGCTTTTGGGTTCTATTATAACACAGTATTTTATTATTGAAGTGTAGTTACTGTAGTTGAGCAGAAGAGATTCTATGTTCTCAGGTGGACTTCAGTACTGTATACCTTGCATAGTTTGTTACTTGTTCACTAATGACTAACTGTGGTATTTCTTTCTTCCCCCTCCACTACAGGAGTACCTGGCGCTAAGGTGAGTCACTGTCACATATTACAGTGCTCCATGTTGAGTGCATGTGTGTTGTCTGTCTGTGAAATGAAGGCACCTGCAGTTAAGCTTCTCTCAGTCCCAGACTTATATCAGCTGCTGCACAAGGGCCCTGTAGTTTATGGATTTAGATGAGACTTTGATGTGAAAGAGCCAGTTGGATAATAGTTACTTCCTCTGTCACACAGTGTGCTAATAATACTCTTGGGAATAGCTATTACGGTTTTTATTGTTGCTATTTATCTGAAATGCATCCTCATTGTTGGTTCTGAATTTTTTCCTTCAGGGTCAGAAAGGAGAACCCGGAGACATTACTGATGTGAGTATTCAAACAAAACAAAAAAATTCAACATATTCAAACATTCAAAATCTCTTATGTTGTCAATGATTGAGATAATTGTTTAATAATCATGGGAAGGATACATGGGAATTACATGGCAACACATAATATAATACTATACACTGTCCACAGTAATAATATCATCACAATACAGCGATTCTGCAGGCATTGATTTTTGATATATTATTATATATTTGAAAATGGCATTAGATTGGCAACAAATGTATTTGTCACCCTACTGTAATTTGTCTGAAATGAAACAATGTCCATCTTTTGCACATATTGCAGATATGCCACTTGTCTACATCCACAAGAGCCTTTTTCCAGTAGAAAATATCCTTTTAACAATCAGTATATCTGTGTTTGAACAGACACGACCTTGATTTTTTATATACCCCAATACCACAACAGCAGTTGTCTCTCAAGGCTTTACTGACTGTACAACTCTTATTCTTAAACTACTCCATCAGCGTGAGGAAAAACTCAAAATAATACATCACAAGAGGAAAATGATGTGATAACAATACATACAATATAGTCTCACCTCTAATTAGTTGTATTACGGATTTAAAATCAGATCACCCAGCTCTACATTCAGTTTAGTATGAAAACTGAAAACTGCAGTACCTTTGGCACTGTGTAAAATAATTCTTCACAGTTTTCAAAATGTCATGCTTTTGCTAGACATAATAAAAGGAAAGAGAAGCGAGAGAAGAGTGACTTTAGCCCAGTTCGACAGGAAGACAGCCAAGCACAATACAACCTGCTCTCTATAAAGATCCTCATGCAGCCACTGTAGCTGCACCTGGAAATGCTTTACCACTCTGAGCTAGTGGACGCGCATGACAGGAAATAAGGCTTTGTTTATCATATGTTTCTTCCCATGCCTTCGCCTGAAGAGTTTAGCAATTAACAAGTTTCCTCTGATGAGAGAAACCCTAATGTATTCTGCCTTGTGCAAAAGAGATCAAAACCTCCCTTATGTAAATACATGTGGTAAAAATAAACTCAGAAGGATCATATAGGAGCTAAAGTCTTATAAAAGCCAGACATATTCCAACATTATGTAATATCTGTGTTCTTTTGCCTGTACCAACATTCACACTGTCTTTATTTCTCTTTTTGAACTGCTCAGGTTGTAGGACCAAGAGGACCAGCTGGCCCAATGGTATGCCCCACTTTCAGCTATCATCTTTTAGTACTTCTATATATAAATCATTTTTCCGTGCTTTACTTTGTGTACTGCTCTTCTGGGTGTCTTTCATCTGAACACAGAGATAGGTATAAAATTTAATTGAGGGTTACATTGACAGGAAATGGAACTGACTTAGAGCATAAAAGTTGACAAGTTACAGCTGTTTCTGAAGTTCCCCAAACAGTGGTAATATCACCTGAGGACACTGACCACATTACTGTCTGCCTTTGTAACCAGGGCCCTCCAGGAGAGCAAGGACCCCGCGGACCGAGAGGAGACAAAGGAGAGAAGGTCAGTTGGACACGTCAAAATAATTTGGTCATTGTGAGTCTTTAAACTGTTCTCATAACAAGAACAGTAAGAATGTATGGGGTAGTTAGAGGGGAAGTGTGTATCTGCTCTAACTTGTACAACAGCACTCTTTAATTGAAGCTCTCTATTACTCAGTGTAGGAAATCAGAGACTTTGATCACTGCATTAATGTAACAAGACTTGAGTGTGATAATGGCTGCAGGCTTGTAGTTTACACGTTTTAGTCATTTGGCTTATGCATATTCAAACACAGTGAGTCTTTTTTTGTAGCTTATGGGAGTCTTTTAGGTGTTCAGCGCATTCTTTGTTCGGGATTCCCTTAAAGGGTAATATGTCACTACATGCACACAGGTATGCCAGGTAGGCCAGTCTACTCTGATAAATCATCAGAGGCAACGTCTTTGTGGCTTAATGTGTCCGTTTACATCCAGTGGCAGGTGGCATTAAAGTGCTGTTAGCAATGTTTTTTTTACTTTTATCCTTTCGCTTTGTTAATGCCTTCCAAAGAGATTGAAGATTATTCCAGATAGATCACTTCCATCAGCAAGGGTTGGTTTCTTTATGTAGAAAATCATTGCAGTTTGGATAGAGTTCAAGAGTGCATTTGTCTTCTGTCAAACTCTGACACATGCACTTCGAAATAGTCTACCAATTACAGTGCAGTGATTTATTTCAGCTATTTATAAGCTCAGATATTGTGTTTGATATGAGCCATTTTTGGGAATCAGTGGCATAATATTTCCAGTAGTAGCAACCTTTGCTATTTTAGGTGTAAACTTTGATACAGAAAAAATAATTGAAGGTTTTTGTTTACATATACACATGACCTGTTTGAGTGTATAATATGAGTTGACAAGGTTAATATAAACACAAGTAATAAAAGATGACTGATTTGATGATATGTCTTGATTATAGGGAAGCCCTGGCCCTCGCGGCAGAGACGGTGAGCCTGGCACCCCCGGAAACCCTGGCCCCCCTGGACCTCCTGGACCTAATGGCCCCCCTGGACTTGGTGGAGTAAGTATCTTATGACATGTGTTTTCTTAGCGCTAAGCTCACAGTCCGACCACTAAGGTAGGGTTTACATTGAGTGGAATAAGCAGAAAGCAAGATAAAGGGGAGAAAGGGAGAGGTTTGGAAAAGATATAGTTTAAGACAAAAGATATGGAATGGGGAGGACTTAGACGGAGAGAGGAAGGGCATAAAAACAGCTAATTTGGGAAGAGAACAAGGAGAACCTTTGTGACTGAGATGAAAACGCTGTCTCCTGTGTCTGCCTTGGTTTTAAAGTTGATGATCTCTCAGCTTAAATTTCAACTAATCAAAAATACTTTTCAGGCTTCTAAGAAAATCACATTCAACCAAACAACACCCAACACACAAATCTCAGTCATGTTTCATATTAAGTCTTTGTAAGAAATGCTGGATTCTTGCACACATCAGCTTGTTTATGATTGTAATATGTTTTAGATTAGCTCATTAGACCTACTTTATGCCCAGCCATTAAATGCACACAAAAGATACTTGATTATTTTGCCTACAGTGTGTAATAACCTCTTTTTCGTAACCCTTCCAGAACTTCGCTGCACAAATGGCTGGTGGATTTGATGAGAAGTCTGGCAGCACGCAGATGGGTGTGATGCAAGGACCAATGGTGAGCGCTGATGAGACCTGGCTGCTCTACTGTATTCTTTTACAGGGCTGGCTGCATAAGTGGGATCCGGGATGCTACAATACTTTTTTAAACGCGGTGGCACATGATGAAGTGTCGGTGAACAAAAGCCAGTGGATACAGAGATGTGTTTTTAGACTGAGCATTTATGGAGGGGCACTTAAGACAAATGGACCAGCGACGTAATGGCAAAAAGATATCGTCAGCAACAGAAGAGATACTCAAGCAGGATTTATAAACACCCAGGATGAGAAGACAACTGATTTGAATCCAGTTGTGGTGATTCACTACAAAGTATCTTCATTTTTGGAAGATATACAGGTTGTATATCGATGCAACTGGACTGGACTGAGGGTGACTGCTACTGTTGCACTGGTAGAGGGCTCCAGGGAATTATTTACTCTGTTAAACAAGTCATCTATACCAACAAGACATCTATATCACCTAATTCCATGTTGTGATGACTGTGGCGTATTTTCCAGGCTGTTACTTCTAAACTCATTGTGGATATTTTCACCTATTTTAAAGCAAGATATACATTCAGTTCCTTTAAATGGAACTTTGTTATTGTTGGAGAAGATAAGGCTCTCCCGGAAAATGAATCCTTTAAATGGAGTACAGAGGACATTTTATAAACTCCGGAACAAGCCATTGATCTACATCATATGTCAAGGCCATAAAAAACACTGCTGCACTGGCATGGCAGCCTGCCTGAGACGCATCAAGAAGCACATTGGGAGTTGGGTTGGAGAGCCGCAGAAAATGTTGGCAGGTTCTCATCCCAACAGAAGTTTTAGCCGTTAATAGAGTGAATGGATTTGATCAGATCCCACAGTCAGGAGCAATATGTGTGGCTTTTGCTCCTCCAGACTGTCCCACCTTTTATATATGCATCTGTGAGCAGCACACCACACTTCTGGGCCCTTTTAAAGAAAGACTATATTTACTGTGGGGTCTAGTTAGGAAAAACACTGAAAGCCCCCCACAGAACTGAACCCACCATGAAACTCCACCTAAAACAGTCAAACAACCCTCTGACTGAGATGTATGAAACTCATAAATACACATATACATATCCCCATGTACAGAGGTTTAGGCAGTGCAGTTATAAAGCCTCATTGATATGACTCTGCCCACTGTGGTGAGGCTCCCCACATCCACTCAAAGGTGACTTTCATTCACTTCTGAGGACCTCTGTGCTCTGTGGTGGGTTTTTTGGCAGATATCCCAGTTTTTAAAACAAAAATGACTGAGTCTGGCAGTCAAACTTCAAGGAATGTTTCTTAGCGGAAAGACGTCACAAGCAATTTGTGCAAAGTGTATTTCTTTTATGAACGAATTCAGGTAATAAGTTGCATTAATTATTTTACACTGATTGCTTGTGTATGTGAGTGCGTGGCAGGAAAAGGGATTTGGCTCATCACCTCCTGAGAATGTCATTTTCTCTTGGTGAGCAGTGACGCATAAAGTGGAATTCAAAATGATTCTGACGTGTGATTTCAGCCAGAAGTTATTCAAAAGGCACATTAATTGTCTGATAACAAGAGACTAGTTCAAAAATGTCACTTTTATTTTCGACAGGTACAAAAAGACACCTGAAGGCTAACAGTAGCAGATATGTTGTTATTTTCCCCTGTCAACATGTAGGAAGTCATGCAGAGTTCAAGTCCTTAAAGGTTAGCATTGCCACTGATGACCTTTGAACTCCAGAAACACTCAGCAGGAGGGAAAGAGGACAAGAAGAAACTTTTACAAAAATAAGGGGGAAAGACAGCAACAGAAAGTCTGTATGCCACTGTGGAATTTCAAAGGATTTATGGATTTGACAGGCAGAGCTGTTGAGATTTAGCTTTGGGCTAAAGCAGGTGATCATTTTTATAGGTTCTGACAGAATCCAAGTGGACAAGACCTTCAGTTTTCCCTTTGAAAACTATGCAGAATAATGTGTGAAAAATAACTGTCTACACTCTTTTGACTTATTTATGCTTTTCGCGGCTAATAACTGCAGTTTACCTGATGTGTATCTCTTGTCTCTTTTCTATTTCTCAGGGCCCTATGGGTCCCAGAGGACCACCTGGCCCCACTGGATCACCTGTGAGTACATCCTGCACACAAACCATACACACACACATGCTGCATCTTTATTAAAATTCAGAATTCACAAGTATTTACAAATGTTGCATTAGAAATTGTTCCTTGAGCAACCTGGATTCAAATGGGTCTGTCCCAAACTAAAATATGTATAAAAAGGTGTATGGAAATTATACAGTTAACATAATATCACAAAAAATGCAAAGGTCACATGAGCATAAAGAGTAATACAAATCCTTTTTGAAAACACTGCAATGTACCAATAGCATATTATCAATATTAGATACAGTGAGTATATGGACAGACAAGTCAAACAAAGCCAAATCTTAGTTTCTCAGAAGGATTGGTTCTAATAACAACAATGACCGTTTAATGAGAGGAGAGGGATCCAACAGAAGTGTCCTATGGCCTTCCTGTGGTAACTGTTTACACACTGCCCCGTTTTAAGTGTGAGGCTGTTTTCCGGGGGAAGGTGGCACAGACACTATATTCGTCTCCCAGCTGCCGGCTGTGGGGCTTTTTCCAGTGCCATAAGCCAGACACACAGTTGAACACCTGACAATTTGCCTCTGACAGAGTCTACTTGGCTTACTCCAGCCCCCTGTGCTCTACCTGCACCTACAGCCGCTCCGCCTCCAGAGGAAAGCTATTAGGTGTAGGCCGTGCCAGCTGACTTGCCTCAACTTGAGTCATTCAGCAATTGAAGAGTCCCATTTTGACTTCGGACACAGTTTTTGTCCTTTCACATCACATTCAAATAAAGCTTGCTTTTAGAAAATAAAAGTGATGTAGGATTTAACACAATAAAAGTGTAAGTGTTATTTGATTAGGAATGCTTACACTATTTTTGCTTTTAAGGCAGTTCATCAAAATTGAGATTTGTACATTTTCACAGTTTAATAAGTCAGTTATCAAATGCATGAATTGTTATAACAAGTTATAACATACAGTAACATTATATACTGACAACAAATAACATATAACAATATACCTGAAGTCCATACAGGTGATATTATACAACAACATTGTGTTTCTTTTAAACCACTGCTTATTCAGTTGTTTTATGTATTGCATCCTAGGGCCCACAAGGTTTCCAAGGCAACCCAGGAGAGGCAGGAGAGCCCGGACAAGCTGTAAGTATACTATAGTGTATTGCACTTTATATGGAGTACACTCCATCTGTGGCCCTGTTAGAAACTATCTCCCCTTTGGCCTCATATAAGCCCTGCCTTTTTTTTCTCTTTCCTTTTCATCTCATCTTAACCCCCATGGGCAGCGTGGGTTCTCATCATGAATAGTAACAGTGAAAGTCAGAAGAAGTAACCTTAGCTAAAGCAGAGGTGTATAACAGTCGTTTGATTCAATGAAATAAAATGCCCCAATCAATAACATTGTAATTTGTAAGGATTATATTTCATGTCTCTTTTTCAAACCACATTTTTTTCTTTGGCACAGTTTTATTCCTTCCTTCTAGGTTCTTGTCCAAGTTCTTAGCCATAAACTATTAGATTAGCACCATTTCTTTTCCTCTTTCTGTGGCCATTCTCTGTTTGTTGATAGTCAAACTGCATCTATTCAAGTTTCTACATTATTTAACTCTCACTTCTCATGCTTCCTGACCCAGAACTAGGCTCAGCCATCTCCTCTGTCTCTATCTCTATCCCGGCCTCTCAGCAGGCAGACACTGTAGGGTCTCCCCACTGCTGTGCTAATCTGCCCTCACCTCTGAAGGGCTTCCAGTACATTCATTATGTGAGATTAAAATCAAGCGTCACACCAGAACCAAGCTGACAGTTGAAGAAAGTTTGAGAAATCCACAGGAGAGTGAAGGGAGTGAAGAAAAGACAATGCTCTTTTCAAAGAGTCAAGGAAATATATTAAAGTAATTCTAGTTTGACAATAAATTCTCCCTCTTCATGAATATATATCATTGCACAATTTGTGTTTCTGTTTAAGAGTACTCATTCTGTTTTTATTGCTCCTTAGAAAGCAGTTTGTTATTCAAAGTTGAGTATCTGAGTTTTAGATCTGCTGGATAAAACAGCTGATTTATGTGAGCCGAAGCTTTGCCAGCTCATTTCCATTCATGTTGTAAATGCATTATTAATGACAGCTCAGTGCTCTGTCTTACATACACTGACACAGCTCAAATTATAATTACAGTCATGTGTTTTAGTGTATATTTTATCTCCTGTTTGGAATCCTTTCAGTCTAGAAGAGGGCTGGAGGCATCATATGTTAGGAATTACTGACAGTGCAGTGTCGCCCTCTGTTGGTCATTAACAAAACCGGCATCTCACCTGAGCTTGTTTTTTTTCCCCCTTTTCTAATAGGGCCCCATGGGTCCTCGTGGCCCCTCTGGACCCCCTGGAAAACCTGGAGATGACGTAAGTCACTGCCACAAACTCAAAAACCTCCAAAAATAAATATAAACATCAGGCATGTTAACAGTGGACCTTTTTACTCTTTGATCTTTTATCTCTGATAAAATGCAAATTATAAGAAGGATATTATTAAAGGACAAGAGTGTAATAACAAGACATGTTGATTGCAATTTGTCTGCTGTTAGTTGTCTGGGTAACAAAATGGCTCAGCTATCAACCTTGTACATAGTTTCTTTATTGATTTAGGCAAAATTTGCCAAAGTACTGCAGTTATTTGCTAATATAGTGGAGATAGATACATATTCTTTTGTTTCATATTATTTTCTTACATTATATTGCATGAAGTAATTTTGTTTTAAGATACTTTGGCTGTAGTTTATAAAACACTTGCTCCAATATGAAGACTGATCAGCTTTAGGTCTTTTGCTAATTTCATGCTATTTCAACATTTTACCACACGATGGCAGCAGACTTAACAATTGATAGTGTCAATATTTGAGTCTAAAATTGCACCAACAAACTATTACACAAGAGGAACACATAAAACTCATATAACAGAAAAATATTATATATTTAAAATGTCAAAATCTTTTTTGTGATTCAGGGTGAAGCTGGAAAAGCTGGTAAATCTGGTGAACGTGGACCTGCTGGACCTCAGGTGAGGGCTTAAAAGATCAAATATAAAAAATAACAACATACAAATATATAATAGGTGTAAACTCTTTATATTTGTTCCTGTTAAATTAAAGGGAGCTCGTGGATTCCCAGGAACCCCTGGCCTACCGGGCATCAAAGGACACAGAGTAAGATTTTGTCTGAGGAAATACATTTCCACTCTATATTAAATTGTTGTTATTGCAATGCACATTATAATTTGATTCTATTAACATCTATTTTTAGGGTTACTCAGGTCTTGATGGTGCAAAGGGAGAGACTGGAGCAGTTGGTGCTAAGGTAAGACTTCGGTCAAGCCATCACTCACCTTCAACCTCTGCCAGACATTGTTTACAGACCACATTTATGTTAAATTGTTTCCCTTTTCTTTAACTTTTCTTTGTTTAGGGAGAGGCTGGTGCTCCTGGAGAGAGTGGTGCCCCTGGACCAATGGTGAGTTATTTCTTGATGTTGCATTGACTACAATTTCAGTGACAATCATGTCATCATAGTGACAGTCTCTTTCTCTGTCCTTGAATAACACAGGGACCCCGTGGTCTGCCTGGAGAGAGAGGACGTCCTGGACCCAGTGGAGCTGCTGTGAGTGTCCTCCTCTGTCTTTGAACTTTTGGACACAAAATCAGTAACAATTATTCTCTTATTATTATGTCTTTTTACTGAAATTGGGAGTGGTTTCTTTTAGTGAAAATGCAGCACATACACATGAAATGGTTATAATTACATCTAATTTGACTAGAAATTGGAGTCAGGTAAAGCTGAAGGGGTCGAGTTTTCAGATTATCATGAAAACTTCACCTCAGTGTGACTCTTTCAAACTTTTCGTCCTGGTAGATTTTGACCAACTGAGGGATATACAGCCGAATGACTGACAGCTGTTATAAATAAATTGTGTCAGGACTGTCTCAGCTGCAGAGTCTGTGGCTCCCAGATGTGTCACAGAAGTTGTGTCTTTGTACAGTCCTGTCTTCAAACCGACAAAGACAGTTCTCCTCACGTTGGCCTAACCTAGTTTTCTCTTCAATTTATTTTATCTGCAATGCATGCTTTATTCACATTTTAAGAAGCAACGGTTTTGAACATGTATTTTTAATGTCCAGGGTGCACGTGGAAATGATGGATTGCCTGGTCCCGCTGGCCCTCCTGTGAGTGTTTTATCATTGTTTTGGATGTTTATAATAAAACAGCTCAATATACATGTTAGTGTGCAGTCTCTTTACATTTTGTTAACCTTCTCTGTAGGGTCCTGTTGGTCCTTCTGGAGCTCCTGGCTTCCCTGGCTCTCCTGGTTCAAAGGTGAGTTACCTTTTACTGCAATTAAAAAATCTCATCTCCCATCTCTCATCCTTTTGTAGGAAACAAAGTATACTGTCCATCTCTTATAAAGCTTGCATATTAAAGTTCAAAGGCCTAGGTTATATTCCAAATCTGTTAATATCTGGGATAAATGTATTGCATTAAAAATAAATGATGGTAAAATGTAGAAAAGTGTTTTTCTTCCACTTTCTCTCAGTTTTGGATTTGATTTATTCCAACTGCGTAGTAGACACATGCTGTGTGCTTGAGGGACTTTTCCTTTTTTCCATGTACCTTCAAGTACTTTAGGGGATTCTTTTAGGAATTACAAAAGGAGTTTCTTTATTCCAGTGACTCCCTTCAAAGACAGGGTAAAGTGTGTTTACTTTTGCACTCACATGTATTATATTTTGTCGTAGATGTGTCTCGCCTCCTTTGCTAACTCCCTGAGAGCTTATGAAATGTATCGAGTTTTAAAGTGTCCTCTTCATTGAGAGTAAAAAAAGAAACAGTTAAAAGAACCCAAAACTAACAGTAAGATGCTGGCAGTGAGGGCCTCAAGTGATGCATAAGCAAACAAAAATAAAATATTGAAATGCTGATCATAGTTTACACATGAGTTACCTAAGATAAGGTCTTATGGAAAGACATTTAAACCAACTTTGGGTATCACTCAAAGCTGGTCTGCTGGACTCAATAGGTTTCTGAAGCATTAGTCACTCAAAAAGTTCTAAGCTTATCACCATCCGAGGTCACCGCAGCAAAGTAGTTCCCATGAGGCAGTGTTTTCATGCTGGATGCCCTCTCCATTTTCCCAAACCGAGTGCGCTAGCCTCTCCACCACAGAGGAGCCAGTTGGTTTATTTTATTCTGTTGTATTATTTTTGCAAACACATACAGTTACATCTTACTGAATTATGAATGAATTAAAGAGGTCAATTCAGGATGTCAACAGCTCGATCACATTGTGTTCATTAGGAAATAATTCACCTGATCAGAACTTTGAATAGCTTACAATTTAGTCATGCTGCGTCCAAAATCTAAATCAGCTTTGGACATTATAGAGAGGGTGTGGTACGGGTATGTAATGTTTCATATTTAAACTAAAATAGCCTTGTCTGTTTGGAGTCTGCATGTGCTCCCCATGTTTCTTTCCTGTCTCCTCCCACTGTCCAAGGAAATGCATGTATAGGTAAAAAATAAATAAAAAAAAACTGGTGAATTGAAATGGCCTATAGTAGAGTGAAGGATTGCCTCTCTCCGAATATTGGCCCTGCGATTGACGGTGATCATCCAGGTTTGACCTCAATGGATAAGCAGTAGAAAATTGATGAATGTAATTTGTAGTCACAGAAATATCGATATGAGAAAGAATGAGAAGAAATTTCTTAGTTCTGTGCACAAAAAAATGAAATGCACATTACACGTGGCCCTCTAAAACAATGTGGAGGTGAATGGTATCAACTTGTCACTGGAGTTCACCATGTTGCTCCTTTATTTACATCAAGGAGGGTTAAGCGCTTAGCCACTAATAAAGAGATAAAGGCAATACAGCAAAACTAAATGACAGGTGGCTATAGTTCATTTAAAGTCAAAGATGGGACATAGGGAACACAACTTTATTTACACACATTTACTGTATTTTTAAATCCTGTATAATGTGCCTTGAGAGAAAGATTATGAAACAGCTTTATTTTATCGATACGTTTATGTGTTGTGCTAAAGATGTCATGTTCTGTGTAAATACAGTTATTGTTTTTTCCCCCTTATTTATACATTCTTTTAATATTATCTTCACATTCTGTTGCGTTCAGGGAGAGGCTGGTCCCACTGGTGCTCGTGGACCTGAGGGTGCCCAGGGACCTCGTGGAGAGTCTGGTACTCCTGGATCCCCTGGACCCTCTGGTGCTTCTGTGAGTATTACTTGAATTTGGTCATTATGAAGCTCCCAGGAAAAGGAGATGCATTTATCCAAAGTTGAATTAAAGACAGTGCACTTACTTGCTGTGCATTTCTATTTTTCTCTAGGGCAACCCTGGTACTGATGGTATCCCTGGAGCCAAAGGATCAGCTGTAAGTGCAAATTATTTATTTTCTCTAGTGTGCTGTAAATGAACTGGGTCAGATCTTAGTAACTAATTAAAATGTTATATTCCATTAACTTACTGTGAACGTTCTTGACTTAAAAAGCATGTTGACGTCTGTGTGTAGGGTGCCCCTGGTATCGCTGGTGCCCCTGGTTTCCCTGGACCTCGTGGACCTCCAGGGCCTCAGGGAGCGACTGGACCTCTCGGACCCAAAGGAACCTCAGTATGAACAGACTGAATTATTTAATGTCTATAGACAGATATGTGCCTTATTTATTTGTTTGTTTTAATGAAAGGTGTTTTAAATTATTTCAAACGATTATCTCTGCTCTTTATTTACCCTTCTGTCTGTCTGTGATTGTGTAGGGAGACCCAGGTATCGCCGGCTTCAAGGGAGAGGCAGGTCCAAAAGGAGAAATTGTAAGTTTTGTTTTACTCCAGCATCAGATAATGTTGTACGATAAAGTACACAACTCAGAACTGAATGTTTGTTATGGGTTTTTAGGGCCCAGCTGGTCTGCAGGGACCTAATGGCCCACAAGGAGAGGAGGGCAAGCGTGGACCGAGAGGTGAGCCTGGTGCTGCTGGACCACTTGGACCTCCAGGAGAGAGAGTAAGTACCCCTTTTATCACTTATCCATTTATTTCCTGCAAGTTAGTCCCAACAGATGATCCATTGTTCCACCAAGTTTTTGAAAATTGGTGCAGTAACAAAACAAACAAAAAGACAGTGATCACATAACCTCTTTGGCAGCGGTGATGACATAAATATCCACTGAATTAATCCAACTCTGGTTTTGTGTTTTTGTAGGGAGCCCCTGGTAACCGTGGTTTCCCTGGTCAGGATGGTCTGCCTGGTCCCAAGGTGAGTATTATGTCTCAAAAAATTGTCAAAAGAAGGAAAGAGTTTATACAGTTATTTTCACAGCACTGAGGCAAAGGCATTTCATATTTTAACTGTGCAATGACAATAGACCAGTTTTATTAAATAATTTGCATTAAGCACATACTGGAAGAAAATCACATTTATATTGAGCTTATTATGTTGCAGGTTATGTTGGTTTGTATCATTGTTCAGAGAGGGGCAGTCATATCAAATATTTGAACCTTAACGTAATGTTGCCCTTAAAGGACTGTCAGACTGTCCCTCAATCTAAATTATTCATCAACAAAACAACACTGTTCGCTGTTAAAGTTAAACATGTAAGTCCTTCATGTGACCATCAGGTGGCAGCACAGCTATAAGTGAACGGTGCACCTGTGACCTACATGTCCCAAATGAGCAGAGTCAGAATCTGATTCCCCATTGTCCTCCTTTCCACACATCATTTGTATCAAAATGAATCTGTCAGAGTGTAATCTGCTCATTTCGTGTGGGTCAATGTGACTGCCTCAGACTTTGAACAGAAAACGAACTCTCTCGTCTGTCTCTTTGAGAATGGAAATGTCACCTCCTTTAGCAGCACTTCCTGACCAGCTCTTCTATTGTATTCTCACACAGGGAGCCCCCGGTGAGCGTGGGCCCTCTGGTGCCAGCGGCCCCAAGGGTGCCGGCGGTGACCCTGGACGCCCTGGAGAACCCGGTCTGCCTGGAGCTAGAGTAAGACACTTTTAAGGCACTTTATCTTTGTGCTAGCAGAAATGGAATATAGGTTTATGGATGATTGTCAATAAGAGAGAAAAAAACAACAACACAAAAACAGGAATAATATTTAGAAAGATAATGTGATTTTAGATCCAGACTATAACACACATTTAAAAATAATGAATGAATGATGAATCACTAAATCTGTCATGCCTTATTTGTCAGTTCATGCATATTCTACTCTTCATCTTTTGCCTTGGTGCATGTTGGATTATTACTTGTTGCACATATGGCCAGTCAGAGGTGTGATTACGGGTTTCTACATTGCCGTATGTTTCCGCCTTCCTGTGTCTCATGTCTGCGTAGAGGTGTCTGATGCTTCATCATCTTGTCTCTCTGATAGGGTCTCACTGGACGCCCCGGTGACGCTGGTCCTCAAGGCAAAGTCGGGCCCTCTGTAAGTATTATTGTTTTGTCGTTGTTGTTTCATCAATAAAACAGTCACACTCAGTGCCTCCAGGCAAAACTATGTTGAGACCAACCATTCAGGGACTTGTAACTTTACCCAATGTGCTCTCATCTCATAATGACTCATAAGTGGTCCATCAGATTGAATTGCAGAACATTTATGCACCGGTTATCACCCAGGCTCACCCTGAGTGCTATTTGAGTTTCAGATATGCATTCCTGTCCTGGTTTTGTAGAGTGAGAGCATCCCAAATGGATTTCTTCAACGTTCAAAATGAGTTCAGAGCACAGGCTGTTTCTGAGCACCTCCAGGGGTTGAACTTGTTAGACAGATTTTAATGATAACTATTAACCCCAAAGAGGACCTCATGCTTTTAGGCTGGTCTAGTATGTACCAGCAGTACTTTTAAGTCCCAAAGTCAGTCTGTAATTTAACTCTCACAGTGCCACTACTCTTACTCATAAAACATTGACAAATTATAAGTAATTTATGTAATGTACTTGCTTTTCCGAGACTTTATCACGCTGAAACATTGTGCTTTAATGACAGATTAAAATGTTTTTTGGATGGCTGAAGGACTGGCATATGGACAGGCTGATTATGACTTGGGGCTTTTTTGATATGTAAATTGTTTGCTTGCTGGCCTTGTTGATTTATCCAAATGGGGTTGTTTTTTATTTTATTCAAGAAGTTACTATTTAAGCAAATTAAGCAGCAGTTCTATAGCCTCTGGGTGATTTGAGCATTTCTTTACTTGTCCTACAAAACTCAAAAACACACAAAAATTTTAGATTTTAAGTGCATTTAAGCTCCTTAAAGACATTCCAACCTGCTGTGATATCAACTAGGGCTGCATCATTTTCAACACTGACAATATCAATACCATAAAGAACTGTTTTAGTAACAAAAATCTTTTTGTACTTGTACATGAAAGAGTAGCCCTCACTGTACGTAAGTGGCATAAGTAGAATACACTTATTTAGCTTGTGACATTTTCCAAAAATGTTCTTAAATACATTTGATGTGCTATTTTTATAAAGGTGTTTGATTTTTATTATATGTTAATTTTATTTGATGCATATATTTTATTAATACCTGTGTTTTTAATCAGGAAAAATATAAAAATATAAAAATATCAATATTGACCAATATGGAAAAAATATATTGTGATACATTTCTTGCCATTTCGCCCAGCCCTACGCATTCCTCTCAAAATATTTGTCCAATGAGATGCTTTGATGCAAACAAATATAAAAGTGAGTGGCCCCAGTTTGTTCAGAGCCTTGCTTTTCTTTATCTTTTCAAAATTTACTTCACACAATAACTATCACATATTGCATGTTTCTCGATATTGTGCAGCACTAGTGTCACCTTTAAGTCTATAAATCTGTTGAACCTAATGGGTCTATGTACTTATGAGATCATTGGATTTTTCAGCACTAAGTGGCAGTGCTGCAAGAGGTTGTAAATCTAACGTTAATATGCACACAGAACACAGAACTCAATTATTTTAAGACATTTTTTGGAAATACCTGTCTACCAACACAAACAGGAAGACATTCAAATAGTCTGTTATAACTCAGCTGCAGTGGTTAAGGATTCCTATAAAATATTAATGTTTAAGGAAAATTCCACACATAGTCTCTAAAGACGTCCAGGAAAAGTTCAATATTCCGATTAATTTCATTGCAATATTTGCTCATTAGGGAGCTGCCGGTGAGGACGGTCGCCCTGGACCTCCTGGCCCACAGGGAGCCCGCGGACAGCCCGGCGTTATGGGATTCCCTGGACCCAAAGGAGCAACTGTGAGTAAATCCATCACATTTGAGATTAAATCACGTTCAGTGGCAAAAAGAGACCTTGAGAAACACGTTTCTCATCACACACTGCATTGGCAATGGAAAAAAAAAAAATTTGGTTTCTCTTGTGTTTAGGGTGAGCCTGGCAAGTCTGGAGAGAAAGGACTGGCTGGAGCACCTGGTCTAAGAGTAAGTTTTGTACCAGAATGTATTTAACCTCTTGAATTCAGATCCAGAATTCAGAATCCAAAAACTAATTGCAGAATTTGTATTATAAATGAAATATCAGCATTGTTGATCATTTCTATTGAAGTTAAATGCATGTATCAATAACAGTTTAGAAAAAAAGAAAGCTAAACATCTGAAGTCATGCCTAAGTTACCAGTCAAAAGAGATTTACAGATTTGTCCAGCATGCCTCACAGATGATCTATTGCTGTCTATTGCAGTTAACTTTCCACATGAGAAGCAAGTTAAAAACTCTTTCAGAGCTATTCGATGTCTATCAGGTTAATAACATCACCCTCCTCTCCTCAGGGTCTGCCCGGCAAAGATGGAGAGACTGGCGCTGCCGGACCCCCTGGCCCCGCTGTACGTATCCGTATCTCTTCATCCCACTCCATATAGCATCAACACTGATATTATCTTCCCCCTTTTCTCCCTCTGCACTCAGAAGTAACCCTCGGTATCTTCATTTCCCAGACTGCCCTGACAATACTGTAGGTCTGTCTGGTAAAAAACAAAAAAGTCCTTGACACAAATGTCTGGAAATTCTCTCACAGAACTTATTTCTCATTCAACATGACACTTAGGCACACACAGTTTCAAAAAGTATATGTCCCTTCATTTTTTGATATATTTTGGAAGGTCATTAAATTTGATTTATTATTAATGCAGGGCCCTGCTGGAGAGAGAGGAGAGCAAGGACAGCCCGGACCCCCAGGCTTCCAGGTGAGTTAGGAAGATGGAAATAACTCTCTTCGACAATTTGGACAAATTAACAATTTCTAAGTTTCACATCTGCAAAAAAAAAAAAAGAAATCATCAATAAAAAGCCTTGCATCTAGGTTCTTTTTGGTAATCATCCTCACAAAATGCTTATACAGACAAATATATTAAAGATATAGATATTTTCTTCAGAATTGCTTCATTCAATAGTAAATGTTGATTTTCTGCTTTTCTTCAGGGTCTGCCTGGACCCCCTGGCCCCCCTGGTGAAGGAGGCAAGCCCGGAGACCAGGTTTGTACTTTTTTTGTTAAAGGTTTTGCATTTTGTTGAAAATGAGTGGCATTTCTAAAACAGATCTGCTCAAGAAATTTGGAGAATGCTTGAAGTACAGTATATCTTAACTACTTTATACCAACAAAACTGCTGTTACCACCTGTGAAATAGTGATGAACATGAACATTGAAGTTATAAAGTGTGTAAATTGTAAGCTTCATACTACAGACATCCAGGATGTGTTTTGTAATCCTATGTATCTGTTGTTTAAGGGTGTTCCTGGCGAGGGCGGAGCTGCTGGTGCCACTGGACCCAGAGTATGTGCATGCCTCACTCCACCTCATTAGTGTGTAGCTGTCCGACACTCTCTGATTTTCTCTTGTATCGCTGAACAGGGAGAGCGTGGCTTCCCTGGAGAGAGAGGAGCTGCTGGCCCTCAGGGTCTGCAGGGACCCAGAGGTCTGCCTGGAACTCCTGGAACTGACGGACCCAAGGTAAGTCCAAAAACAGGTTCAAGAACAGTGTGTAGCCTATTTTCAAATCCTACATTTTTACAGTATGTTTTACACAAACAATTAGCCTAGTCTCTCAGTTTGAGTTTGATTTCCAGAAGGCGGGACAAATAGACATATGACCAATCAGAATTCAGGACAAAACTCGGAAAAACTTACAACCAATCAGGAAATCAGAGCAATGCTAAAGCCCGTGCTATTTTAAATAAATGGTTATAATTGGTTGCCTTTATTGAACTTGGTGGCAGCTGTGGTCATTGGGAGAGGTTCCAGACCCAATTCACGTTGATAAGAAAAAGTGAAGTGAAAGGGTCTACTGGCCAGCCTGACATTTATATAGTGCCTACATAAAGCCTTTAAAATACGTGAACAAGATAATATTAACGTCCAAACAAGTTTATTATCTCAGAACAAGGCTGCCTTTGTCGTGTTAATAAGCATCAATATTTGGCCGTGTACTGACATCTGATTGGGCCTGATATTTGACAAGAAACAAAACATACCAAAACAACATGCACTCAGGCCAACCCATTTTTATTATCTTCATAATGTGTAAAAGTCCCACTGTTAATTTGTGTTTCTCCTACGGAGCTAAAACCCAGCCACTCAGTATGTTGTCGGCCAAGCTACACAGTGAGCTGCTTATCAGCCATGAACAAATTTTAGCCATTGGAGTAATTTGCCGCCACGCTGTGGGCAGAGAAAGACCTCAAAGTAGCAGCAAATTCCCACTTTGGCTTTGTTATCTGGGTGAGATTTTAATCCCCGTTCATAGGTTTTCTTCCCCTTAAGGTCAGACAGGAGCGGATATAAAAGGGAGGGGATTATAGATCTGACATGGGTGTGATGGTGATGGCGATGGAGGAAGGGTAAGTCAGCAGTTGGGGAAGGGTGAACTGGAGTCGGGAGATGATTTGCAGCCAGAGATAAATTTGGCTTTGTTGCTCGTGATAGAAGGCAGTTGTAACGTAGTGATGTGTTAAGGATGTGGTGACATTTAATGACTGGAGATAGCAGTGCAGTGGGTGTGTGTGTCTCTGATGTCTCGAGGTTGCAACATGAAAATGCGGCTGATAAGCTCACAATTTCTGGGCCATGTTAAAAAAGTCGGTTAAATATAAGGTCACCATATTCAAACAAGGATCTTTTGATCACTGATAGGAAAGAGTGTGTTAGGTTGATTTAGTCAAGCAAAATTCACACACTATGTTTTACTAAGCAAGAAGGTAAGTCTTCCATAGCATATAGAACTTATTCAGAGATAGCGACAAGTGTTAAAGCAACGTTGGAGGACGAGAGAACAACCAAGATGGGTGCTAAAACTACAAAACCCTTAACTGTATACATTAAAATTAAAAGGTATTACACCCTTTCTACCTTTTGCCTACTAATATTTCAGTATGACCATGTACGGATTTATCAGGAATTGGTTGAGGACATGTTTTACGAGTCCAAGCCATTGAAAATTGTCAAAATACTCTCTAGTAGGAATGCAACAAACACAATACAGCTAGTCCACGGTTCAATACGCACCTATGTACCCTTTGATATCAATTAAACTCAATATCAGTTAAACTAGGTGTAGTAATTGTTGGTGGATTTTAAGGAATCAAAGGCTGTTTTATATTCAAAACTTTATTTTATTAATAAAAGCATAAAACACAAAAAGTACGTAAGAAACTTTTTCTTAGTAAATTGATGCCTGTAAACATGAACTCTCAAAGAAACATCCTCGTGCTTCAGTACAGCAGCAGCAAAAACAACATAAAGTGCTGTAGTACTTGAACTAAAGTGTATAATATTCTACTCTTCCTGTTTTTTGTACATCTGTGAAAAGATAAGCTTATCAACATTCTCTGCATCAAGGCAGGAGCGGGTTGCACTTGTCATAGAGGGGAGCAGGTTTTCCAAAGGCGGCCATCTTAACCATAAAGCGCTGGAGGGAACAATGTTGTGTGTCATCAATAGAGGGTTAAGGTTAAGGTTAGGTTTGTTGTTCACTCGCAAAGGCATTTCCTAACCCCACCTGTAGATTTAAATCCACACACACACACACACACACACACACACATAGCCAACTGAAGAGAAAAACAATGCATAAAAAGATTAGGACTATAAATTTTACGCAATAACAAATGAACCGATGTGTACCATCACTTATTGAACCATAAATTGCATACCAAACAGTTCAATCCTGCATTGACAATTGTTGCATCCCTACTTCTAGAAAACTACAGTGTACTGTCACTACTTGTCAAATTTCCCTCATAACTTCAACCACACCTCATTCATTTTCTCTCTATAAATAGGGTGCTATTGGGCCTGCAGGTGGCCCGGGAGCTCAGGGACCCCCAGGCCTGCAAGGTATGCCTGGAGAGAGAGGAGGTGCTGGCATTCCGGGACCCAAAGGAGACAGAGTGAGTCACGACTGCATCACTCTAATGCATACAAATGTCAAAATGTCTCTTCTTCATTCGATTTTTAATGACTAAATTCCTGACTGACGTGCATTGATGTGACATAGGGTGACCTGGGAGAGAAAGGCCCTGAAGGTGCTGCTGGTAAAGATGGTGCAAGAGTAAGTCAAGTTTAATGTTTATTTAGATGTTTATTAATAAAAAAAATGTATTTGCTCTTATGAATGAGCCTTATTTCTTCTTTGATAGGGTCTAACTGGTCCCATTGGTCCTCCTGGTCCCTCTGGTCCCAATGGAGAGAAGGTGGGTATTTAAAAAGTAGTGTAATTTGGTCCAGGTCAAGATGTCAGTAACAGAGCACTTATTTTGCCACAGATTAGCCTAATGAGTAGTATTTTAATTACCATCTTTCTCTGCTGGTTAATCAACTAAATGTATTCGTCTTCCAGGGTGAATCCGGTCCTGCTGGTCCTTCTGGAGCTCCTGGAACTCGTGGCGCTCCCGTAAGTATTAGCAGTTTCAAAATGTATACCTAAAAAAACGTGTTTTTACTAAATCTGTGCAGTTTGAATTAGAGTCTGAACCTGTTTTGGTCTCTTCCAGGGTGACAGAGGTGAGACCGGACCTCCTGGACCTGCTGGATTTGCTGGACCTCCTGTAAGTAACAGCTCATGGACAAGTAACTAACATTAACTAACATAACAATAACATATTTTATTTTTTCCCCCCTTCTAATAACAAAATGTATTCCAAAACTCTCATTCTCCATTTTTCTATAAACTTTCTGGCGCCGGCCGTAATATCTTATCTAAAGTTTTCATTGGCTCAGTAGGCATATGATAAACTATTGGCTAGTAAAACGCTTGAATGCCAGTTAAATTTCCAGCAGGCATCCCAATTTTGGCATGACACCAGTATAGGATAACAAACGTATAGCCTAAAGTGTTACAGGTTGCGGCCTATTTGTGTGCATAATGTGAAAGGCCTTTGTCACTTGTACTCAGTAACGAGATGTGTAGTAGCAAAGTAGATTACATGGTTTAAATTATACTCAATTACAAGTATAAGTACTCGGTTAAAAATCTGCTTAAAAAAACTACAATTACCCCAAAAAACTACTTAATTACAGTAACATGAGTACTTTTTATTTTTTATTTATTACTTCCACCTCTGTGGCATGGTAGCACGTTTCCTACTATTATACTACAAATGGACCACAAATACATAGACTTGATGCTAAATGCCATGTGAACAAAATAAAAAATGGCTACCTTTTTAAATAGTGATAGCTTTAAAGAAAATGACTAAAACAGAAAAGTCATATATTAATGATCATTTACTGTCATAACAAAGACTTAAGAAAGTTGGTTTGTTCTTTTAATTGTCAGTGGAAAAGGTTAGACTATTAAAATGTGCTCAAAACTAACTAGGTTCACCAACAAGCACATATTGATTAATTGAAGTGCTCATTAAACGCACAACTTCATTAGGAAAACTTCATAACAGTATAATTGTATTTCAGTATAAATCAGATTGCGCAGAACTTAAGTAGGAGTCAAAACACTAAAAATGATAAATGACTGAATGATTATTACATTACTGGCTTAATGCAGATTGTAATGTAGTGTAACACCATTCTCTGTACATTTGTTCTCCTGAAAACACTAAACGCTCCATTGTTCTCATTTATCATGTCACAGGCCTCGTTTCTGCATAACATTCATTCACTTCTGTCCACTTCATTTCGTTGTTGTATTTTTATTATCAAATTTATGTCCGGATGAATATCACTAAGCATTGCACTCTAAGATTATACTCAGTAACATCTTACAAAGTGTAGTATGGAGCATGGTCAGCAGCTTTTTTAACATATATATTTGTTTTTAGTGAAGCAATTATAGTCAGAGGCATTTCTCTCAGTAATACATTATGTAATATTATGTTTAAATGTTTTCTTATAGGGTTCTGATGGTCAACCTGGAGCCAAGGGAGAGCAGGGAGAGTCTGGGCAGAAGGGTGACGCTGGTGCCCCTGGACCCCAAGGACCATCTGGTGCCCCTGGACCTGCTGTAAGTGTCATTTTAAGCCCTTTAATGTTTCTGTTTGTATTACTTTGAAGACGTGTTTAATTTTATTGTTCTGACCAATTTCAGAAATAACTTCTAAATTTATTCTCCTCTTTAGGGCCCCACCGGTGTCTCTGGACCTAAAGGTGCTCGTGGCGCTCAAGGACCCCCTGTAAGTCAAGTTTTTAGTCCTCCAAATTGTACAGTGATTTCACAAAGACATAAATAGAGAACAGACAATAAACAAATGATCTCCTCTCTTTGTATTTCAGGGTGCCACTGGTTTCCCTGGAGCTGCAGGCCGTGTTGGACCCCCTGGCCCCAATGTAAGCTCTACCTAACCCTCTGTACCTTTAAAGCTACCGTCTTTGATTTACTGTTTAATGATCAAAGAGCAGGTGCAGAAATGGAGACAAAGACCTTTTTAAAACAACAGCTTACTATCAGATTGAAATGTTTTTTTAATTTGCTCCAGAAGGATCTGTTTCTTGTTTTTGTGGCACATTACTAACACAGTGCCTCACGCAGTAGGAGCTGGTGTAATTGACATTTTAACACATTTGCTTGAAATAAAACCAGCCTCATCTCATGCAGGAAAATTGGATGGTGGAAATGTCTTTGTCTCCCACTGTCATGCTTAAACCACACTCTAGCCAGAATATGGGTTTTGTTTATTAGAAATTCAATCAGTTTCCATTCTGTCTCTTAGGGTAACCCCGGACCTGCTGGCCCCGCTGGACCTCCCGGTAAAGATGGACCTAAGGGAGTGAGAGGAGATGGTGGACCCCCTGGCAGACAGGGAGACGCTGGACTCCGTGGTGCTGCTGGACCTCCTGGAGAGAAGGGAGACGCTGGAGAAGATGGTCCTCCTGTGAGTATCGCACGTGTTTTTTTGGAGGATAACTGCTAACAATTCCATCTGATAAAGCTACATAATATTTCTATTGATCAATTGTAATTAGTGAATGTTTTGATTTCATGTCATGGTTTTGTGTCAGAAAATGATTCTGGCAACTTCTCACAAACTTTGAAACAAAATACAGTTTAGTTATTGATGTTCGGGCAGACTAAATTTGTCAGTACTTGCCATCTGTTCATAGTTCATTTCAGGGTTTCAGTCTTTATCCAAACTTATCCAAAAGACTTCAGTCTTGGGATAAATTCATAAATATATTTTTGCTTGTGTCTTAGAGTTTCTGCTTGATCTTCAGTTCATGTGTCAGTAAATTTCTCCTGGAAATCTCCCAGATTTGATCATAACAGATTATCCCAAATCCACAAATATTTATTTTGCATTAATACTACAATTATAGAAGATGACTAAATGGTAAAAAGTAATTCAATGCATCATTAAAACTCACTTTAGGGGGTTACTTTTTGCTGAGTTGTTGGTCTGCACCAGTTACACTTGTGCCCATGATTCGATACATTGAGATCTGATTTAGCGCAAGTAATGTAATAACTGAGCCACAAAATGTGATCTAAAAAATCTGATCTGGGACTCTAACTGCAGGGTGACCACTGCTTCATGAACCTAGAAACATTAAATGTGTTTGTTTTCTGCATCGACTTTTTTCTGGGTCTGTCAGACCTTAGAGCCATTTTTAGCAATTACGAGCCGAAGCCGAGCACACTCTCCATCAGTGTCCATCAGTGGCAATAATAGTCGACATAAACTCATGTCAGCACAGGGCAGCGCAGGCTCAGTGACAGATGGATGATAGGACCCAGTGTTTTTAACTTTACTGTACACACTCAGAGATTAGAAACATTTATCAGCCCCATCAGGATAATGGCACATCACATTTGATTACATACTCAAATATAAACGATAACTTTATAGATTATAAATATGAACAATCATCCCATCAAAACCTTATGTGTGGGGAAAGGCGGTTTTTACTTTTCCACTGCGGCACATATGGCAGATTATTCTGTCAGTGTGGCCCAATGCCAAGTCAGGCAAAAATCAATGTTGATATGTGCCACTAAGATTTAAAAAAAAAACTCTGGTGAAGCATATGACACAATATATAAATCAAAACTCATGCCAAAAGTACATTAAAGTAACTTGGAGAAAACCAAAAACTTTGCATTGTTGTAACAGTGAGTAAAAATAAAAATGAGTAAAATAGATGTTTATGTTGTTATACTCTGTAGCTTACTTGGGATAATTCAAGAAAGTCACCCTTTTGTCAAGTCACATTGATTGATCAAAGTAAATAATAGTTGTCGTTTGGTTTATGAACTTTAACTCTGTAATATGTAATAGTTCAACATTTCCATGTAAAGTCTTTTCTCTTTTCCTGCTCCAGGGTCCCCTAGGTCCTTCTGGTCCTCAGGGTTTGGCCGGACAGCGTGGTATTGTGGGTCTGCCTGGACAGCGTGGAGAGAGAGGTTTCCCTGGTCTGCCTGGACCCTCTGTGAGTATTTTCATTCTTACGCTTCTTACCAAGTCAGTCATTGCACCAGTGAATTACATTTTTATTGTTAGTATTTTCAGTAAAAACTGTATGCCTTCAAATAACTCAAAAAACAAGTCTATACATTTAAAACTTATAAAAAACACATCCAATCAGAAATAGTGTTACTTTCTGTTACATCCTAAATCACTATGCACTTTAACAAATGGGGGTGTTTTACAAAATAATCTGCCTTAATCCAACTATATTAAAGTACGCTTCAACAGTTTGTCAGAGTAAATGCAGACAACTCACTAAAGCCTTTGGACTGTCACTCTGCTGTGACCTAATTGGATCACGTTCAAATCCAAATCTCACACGAGCCGGGGCTTTTCTCCGGGGGAACGGATTTCATTTGATGTACAGTATGACATGTGGCAGAGAGACTTCCCCACTCAGATATCACACTTTTGGAGCTGTGACATGTCCACTACTGGAGACATCTCAGTGTGCATGTTCTGACTATTTATTATTAATCAGCACGCATGAAAGAGGAAAAAGCGACTCCAGAGCCAAAATCACCCTGTGTTTCAATCTGGGTTTTCTGACAGCTGCTGTTAGTTTAGTGCAAGTTTTGGAGCTTCACTAGTATTCTGACTTTCAGATTTTCTCTGTATTCATTACTTTTTCTTGCAGTCTTTAATTTGACAAAAGGTGTGCAAACATGACACAGACCTAAGATCACAGCCTCCTATGCCAAGTGTAGCACTGAACACATACCAGGAGATTCACTTAAGGAGGTGGCTGGGGAGGAGGAAGAGAAATACCATAACAGCTGCAGACTTTGTAAACAAATGTAGAAATTGTAAAGAAAGGCAACTGGACAAAAACAACATGGAAGGCTTGGATATACAATTCTGTATATCATTGCTCGTCTTTTGCTCCAGTTTAGTCCAGTATTTAAGAAAAATGTAAATCCAAGCTGTGTGACAGTTTCAGGTCCCTTATTGTGGGATTGTTTTGGCCATGGGTGAATAGCTTTGCAAGTTTGTTTTGTAAATTATGATTGACATTTCTCGCCTCCACAAGGATATCAACATAAAACCTTCCTACACCTGGCTGGGCAAAGACACTGTTCACAACATGTTTGTCAAAACACCCTGACATCCTCTGCTTTCACTTTTCAGACAGAAAAAAGTGACAATGTAAACTGTTGGCTAAAATCCATTTATAATTCATCGTGCCTCGCAGATACAGATTCATGCTGTGTTTTCTGTTAACAAGCTTTGAATGAGGTTTCAGATCATAGTCCAGTGATGTTACCACTGAAACATTTTGTTCTGATTGATCTGTGCTGGTGTCATTAATTCCCATGGTGTTTCGCTTCAGTCTTCAGACAGTTTCATTTCAATTTTATCCCTGGAACTAAAGAACTGTGTTTAAACAAATTGGATTTTGTGGTTTATTTAATCAGATCTAAAAGCAGGTCTGGGGATTAAAGGCTGAACTAATGCAACTCTGTTCATGATGTGGGTTATTTTAATATAGCAGATTTCTACTTTTCTACTTTCTACATTTGCATCCATTTTGGGATTTAAAACTTTAGTGTAATCATTAAACACTGAGTTGTATTAGTTTTGTATTAGTACCCTGTGCACATAGTTCAAAGTGTTGATGTGCATATTCTCAGGGAGAGCCTGGAAAACAGGGAGCGTCTGGTGGACCTGGAGACCGTGGACCCCCTGGACCTGTTGGACCACCTGGACTCACCGGACCTGCAGGAGAGCCTGGTAGAGAGGTTAGGAACCTCACTGTTTGTTTGTTTTCGTTCATATGTGCCAGATGATGTTTGTTTTTCAAGAATAAAAGTAAAGTAATTGTGGTCTTAAAGCCAAGCTGCTGTGTTTTTGAGTATATTCCAGTTTGTTTACTCGTTATTCTATGTGTGTCGGTGGAACAGGCTTCATTATACAGCTCATCAGTATTCAGAAGGACATCTGGCTTAGGTGAAGAGGATGCTGTTAACAGTTCTTATTGTTCTCATCTCACAGGGTAACCCAGGATCTGATGGGCCTCCGGGTAGAGATGGTTCTGCTGGTGTTAAGGTAACTAGAAATTGAATGCTTCTTTGATCACCAATGTAAATAGACATTACCCATCTACATAAAAATATCCTGTACTTTTGTCACACTTAAACAAATATTTGTGTGTATTTTGTAGGGTGATCGTGGTAATACCGGCCCTGCTGGTGCTCCTGGCGCTCCAGGTGCCCCCGGTGCTCCTGGTCCAGTCGGTCCCACTGGCAAACAGGGAGACAGAGGAGAAGCTGTAAGTAGTGCCTGCAGAATACATGGACGCACACTCCAGAGCACAACAATAGGGCCTTTGTTTTCAGGCTATTTGAAGTTACTCTCACTCACAAATTGCTTATGCCAGCACCCTATCATGTTGTCAAAAAAACAGACACCTAAGATGGATCTGGATTCACAAAAAACACATACATTTGAGGGTGTTTCAAGTGTTTCATCTTTGTCCAGATAACCAGCTGAAGTGCTAATTGTTCTCATTCACACTCCCTTAATTGAATTTTTTTTTGTTTCAGGCAGAGATGAGCAGGACAAATATATTGGTTCTTTTTTAGGCATTGTGTTTGTGTTCCACAGTCTCTCACGTTGTTGTCTTTCTAGGGCCCACAAGGACCCGCTGGGCCTCCAGGACCCGCTGGAGCAAGAGGAATGCCTGTAAGTATCTTTATACACTCTCAAGTGCACAGTCAAATATTTATGATGTTCACAAAAGCGAGCCAGATTTGGTGCATATGTATCTGAGGTAAAATTAGGCCCTCAAGGTCTGTCTGCCATTTAGAAGGACACAATTTCAACTAAAACCTTTCTGAATATATTCATATTATTTAGATGATGCTTAAAATGCAACAGGGATACAACTTTTGATGACAACTCTAATTATTCTGTTTATGTCTCGTCTTTAGGGACCCCAAGGACCCCGTGGTGACAAGGGTGAGGCTGGAGAGGGTGGTGAGAGAGGACAGAAGGGACACAGAGGCTTCACAGGCCTACAGGGTCTGCCCGGACCTCCAGTAAGAATACAGATTTTTATTCCAGACCATTATTGTTGTTTATAAGTTCACTGTATCACTAGGACTTCTTTGACTTGGGAGACAGCACCTGAATAGATAAAAATCTGCCATCATTTTACTGGACTTTTCTTAGGCTCTTTCACTGCAGTCTCGTTGCTCTTTCATACTATGACAGTTGGAGGGATTTACAATGTGTTGATTAAAAAGAGAACTTGTCTAATTTGTTCCTAAATCTTCTATTTGAACCTATGCAAAAAATATTGCCTTTAATCTGAATATAATTGAATCACTCCCATCTTACAAATTTACTGTAATTTGTCCTAGGGTCAAGCTGGAGACCAGGGAGCTACTGGACCTTCAGGACCTGCTGGACAAAGAGTAAGTACTCATTTCCTTTAGTGTCCAAACTTCACTTTACATAAGCAAATGACTTACTTCAGATTATCCATTTCTGCGTAGGGACCACCTGGACCTGTTGGTCCTTCTGGAAAGGATGGTTCAAATGGTCTCCCTGGACCCATCGGACCACCTGGACCCCGTGGACGCACAGGAGATACTGGTCCTGCTGTATGTATAGTTTGGAAACAATTAGTGACAGTGTGTCAGATTTCTTTATAGGAAAGAATAGAGCTGCTTCATAAAAGTTCATAAAATGCAACAATTCAGTTTAAATAATTTTAGTTAAGGTTGAAAGACAGTGGTTTGTTGGTGTCACTTTAGTTTGTTTGCAAAGTTGGAGTGTCCCAACAGGAAAGAGAAAAGACAGAACAGACTGCAGAACAGATGGGAGCATTTCCTACCCACATTTTTGGGAATGAGAGAGATAAGACTGAGATTACTCAGACTGAAGAGGAAGGAATAATCCACTAGTTGTGAGCAGGATATACAAATACACAGATATAAACAACAAACCTCCTGATTCTCCTTCTTCAGGGACCTCCAGGAAACGCCGGACCCCCTGGCCCTCCTGGTCCCCCTGGCCCCGGCATTGACATGTCTGCCTTTGCTGGTCTGGGTCAGACTGACAAGGGTCCAGATCCTCTTAGATTCATGAGAGCTGATCAGGCCTCTGGAAACCTTCGCCAGCATGACGCTGAGGTAGACGCCACACTCAAGTCGCTCAACAGCCAGATTGAGAACATCCGCAGCCCTGAGGGATCCAAAAAGAACCCTGCTCGCACTTGTAGAGACCTGAAACTCTGCCATCCTGACTGGAAGAGTGGTGAGTGACATTTAGAGGAATTGATCAAACTGGAGTGCTCATCAGCTCAATCTTTTTGAAGACTGGTTAAATATAGACTGTTTAGTCTAGGAGTGTTAGGACATGATTGCTTCACAATCTGAATCACAAAAATCTCATAATTTTATAGATGTGGATAAATCTTGTTTTTCGTCCTTCCTCTCTGTCCTGCCTGTAGGCGAGTACTGGATTGATCCTAATCAGGGCTGCACTGTAGATGCAATCAAAGTCTTCTGCAACATGGAGACAGGAGAGTCCTGTGTCGCCCCCAAGCCTTCAAACATTCCTCGCAAGAACTGGTGGTCCAGCAAGAGCAAGGAACGCAAACACATCTGGTTTGGAGAGACAATGAACGGAGGATTCCACGTAAGGCATCACATCCATACATCACAGCAGCACAGTATGTCTTCAAAAAAAATATTAGAATTATAATCTTTTGTCTTGTTTCCTCTGGCCTTATGCAGTTCAGCTACGGTGATGACAGCCTGGCCCCCAACACTGCAGCCATTCAGATGACTTTCCTGAGACTGCTGTCCACTGAGGCTTCTCAAAACCTCACTTACCACTGTAAGAACAGCGTGGCCTACATGGATGCCTCAGCAGGCAACCTGAAGAAGGCTGTGCTGCTGCAGGGCTCCAACGATGTGGAGATCAGAGCCGAGGGTAACAGCCGCTTCACCTACAGCGTGTTGCAGGATGGCTGCACGGTAAGACTCAATAAATACTTTCCCAAAAAATCTTTTAAGCTCTGTTTCTGACAAGCAATAGAGTTATGTGTGCAACACTCTAATTTCTATTTCCATGCTGTGAAGAGTACTTAAATAGCTGATTTTGGAGTACTGTTAACCTAAGAATTATCTGGACACACTGCAGTCCAACTAAGACTTGACTACACAGTAGACATTTGTCTTGATCTTGCGAATAACAGACAATTTTGTGATAAACAGAAGGACTGCACACTACATAAAATAAACTCCAAAATAGCAAACATCAAACTTGTAGGAACAGCTGTTTTTGATGTTAGTTGAAGTCTGGGTTTTCTGGTTGTTGCTTTGTTAATTCAGTTCAATCCAGCTGAAACTTTTCACTGGAGAGTTACTTTTCAGCATTTTAAATGTTTACTTAGTGTCAAGCCAGTATGTGTAATTTTGCCAGTATTCAATCAGGAGAGTAAGAAAGCCAGATTAGAATCTGCCTGCATAAACTATGGTGTGGTGAGCTTAACTATACTACACTTGGTGAAAATAAGGCTTTACTCAGTAGTGTCCACACCATAAGACTATTGTTGTCTGATAACATTATCCATGTAACATACATTGTGTTGTCTTCCTTTCCACAGAAACACACAGGACAGTGGGGCAAGACGGTGATTGAATACAGGTCACAGAAGACATCTCGTCTGCCCCTTGTGGACATTGCCCCTATGGATATTGGAGGAGCAGACCAAGAGTTTGGAGTTGATGTTGGGCCAGTCTGCTTCTTGTAAAGAACGAGAGCAATAGAACAAGATCAAAAGAAGTGGGAATAAAAAGTGAAAGAGGAGCATGCTTCAGTCAAAGGAGGGAAGAAGGAGAAAAAAATCAAGACACTTTTTTAAATGGGACTTTTTTCTAAGTAAAAAGTGCTTTTCCAAGTCGAACTCCGTAGGATATCTGCACTGAATGGCACCGGCAACTGTCATCTGTGATTCATTCGTCTTTACTTCCAGTAAACTTGCCCAGCCTACACCCCTCCCTTATGGACACCCGGCACTCTCCATTTCTCCCCTCACTATGCTTTGGTGACCACCCTCATTTATGAGAGAGAAGGAGGAAGTATGAGAAGAGTATGGGAACACACCAGAGAATTAGAAAGAGAAAATGTGATTCCGTATTTATTTATTGTAAATGTTTGGGTCCCAGGTGTTTGGACTGGAGGTTTTGATGCTAAGTATGCCCACTTACACATATTTAATAATGATATGCACCAACTCCTTCTCATACTTCCTCCTCTTTTCAAGCCCAACATGCCATCACTTCTGTACTATACCAATTAAAGCTTACAAATCTCTTTGAAACCAAAAAAACAGCTTAGTAGAAACTGCAGGTGCTCTATTTCCACCAGTGTGTATCGAAAAGTTACTGTGTATTATAATAAAAATCAATGGTGCTATTGTTGTAAAACAGTCTGTTATTTTTGACAAATACTCCTATGTAGTGACTTGTATATATGTATATACAGTATATATGTATATGCGTGTATACATATATATAGTTTCTCACAGAGTACCGTTCTGCCTTGAAAATTACGTTTCAGGGTAATAAATGTCACTACTTGGCCCCTTTTTCTCGTCCATAGAAAATCATGCCTAAAATAAGTTTTACAACCAAGGCATGTCAAATTTGGAACACCCATATTTTAAGTTTTCATAACACGTTTTTTATAATTTAAAGCTACCTCACGCTAAAAATATTTTCACACATTTGTTACCCCTGAATCTTTGTTTACAAGACCTTTATATTAGGCATATTACATTATGACCAACACAGTGAGAAGCTTGGTCCTTGAAGCCCAGTCTCTGCTGCCCCCCAGTTGCTGTGACCTGTGACCTTTGGTCCCTCCCTACTTCCTCCCACCGGTCCCCTCGCACACGACGCACCCTCTGCTTTGGCATAAACACACACATTTGAAGAGATTTAGAGTGAGGTTGGTCCAGTTCTTCAGCCAGTACAGAGGGTTCATTAGTGTGAGGTTGTGTATATTTTTATTATTAATAATAGTATTATTATTAATAATAATAGCCTTATTCTATTATTATTATGATCTTGACTTGTTTTTGTTACGTTTTAATTAATGTAAATTGGAAATAAAAGACAAAACCAAGTACCAGAGTGAAGTTGCTTTTTATTTATATTCTGTTTTGTTACTCATTCACTGCCAAATATCTGCGGAGTGGCTTTTGACTATTCCGTTTAGTTTTACTTTTTAATGTGTTATAAATTGCCCATAAAATAAGTTGACATTTTATTTTACCCTCCATATCATTGTTTTTGGCAGTGATATAAATACTCTACACTGTGTTTCCTGGGGCTAAGAAAAGGAGAGTGAGATGGATCAATGCACAGGCCTTATTTGTAGCTGGTTATGCAAAATACCAAATGTTGAAGAGGGAAGTGTCGGAAGTTCTTGTTCATTTGCTCATATATAAATAGTTCTTCAGTCCATTTAGTCATGTGCATGCTAGAGTAGAAATGGGAAAACTGGCACATTCTGTGATTTATAATGCTTCCTGTGCTTCTATTTTCTTATCCTTCTTTTGCCTTTTTCCAATTACAACAGCAATAAAAATTAGAAACATTTCCAAGAACACCATAGAGCACTGTTTTCTTTTTTTTTACAGAATTCAGTTTCCATCCTGACTTTATTTCTTTACAAACAAGAGCAATTCAACTGGACAAAAATACATCACTTTCAAAGATATCTACAGAAAATCCTACACACAGATGATGACATGCTTGTTCATTGAGTGTCTGGTTCTGCATTATTAAAGTCATAACGCATAAGAGGCCAAAGGTTAATTATTGAGATGCTTTTTGGGGATTTAATTCTGCCGACGTCCACCTAAGATGAGTTAACATTCAGAGATATCCACAAATTTGTACATGTTTTGAAAGACAGATATCCCTCATTTTCATTTAGTCGGTCAAACAGATCTCAACAGTCTAATTGTACACAAAACCTACTCACATTTATATGTTTCCTTTACACTAACATTTACTGATCTTCCTCAGTAGACCAAAAGTACATATACACTACATATAGCACATTACAGTACACAGACGAGACACGTTCAGGGTTGTCTTCAGCTTATCTTTATATCTAGATGGTCACTATGCACTTTAAAGGGACTGTATGAAGCTTTTACATTATTTCATTTTATTTTACAGAACTCTGAATTACAATTTGATGCTCAATTTAAAGTTCACTTAAACTGTCTCTGCCAGATAGTCTGGAGGGCTTCCGTAGAAAGCATTTGCAAAGAGCAGGTAGTTTAAATGAATAACTGGCTGGTGATTGGATTACCCTGTGAATTACAAAAGTTGGATCCAATAAGAGCAATGTCTTCTTAGTAACGCTAAAAAGAGTTGCTACATCTTCAAACCTTAAAAAAAGGCAGAGTCAAGGTAAATGTTCTCCAGGGAATGTCATATTTTTACGAACAAAGGGGAAATGTTCTAAGAGCATAAACCTCCCTTTTCTGCTGGACTGAGGGTGACAAAGCTGCAGTAGTTTGGGATACTGTTTTATACTACTAGCCTTTGATGGACTAGAAGTTTGAAGTTTTCTGTCACATTACTGTCTTTGGCATATCTACAAGACGGAGATTTCAAAGTATTTTACATACAGCCCTTCAATCTGCCACTAAAACAAAAAAAAGATACCAACTCAGTGGTCCAAAGATTATTGGTTTGTGACATGTGAGTTGCTGAATAAAGTGTCTAGTTTCATTGTCGACTGGATTAGAGAGAATACATTCACAACCTGTTGATTATCTTATCAACTGAATGAAAACAACACCCCCCCTCCTTCCTTTTCAAAACGAGGGAGGCCTTTTACAGTTTCTATTTATAACATCGCAGAATGACAATGCATTAATCACGCAGTGTACCCTCCCTTTGCTCCACAGGTATTGCCACAGCAAATATAATTACAGTGAACTGGAGCGAAATTAATAAATGCACCTGTTAATCCAGTCAGGTTGCTTTTTGTTCCGGCAAAACACTCACTCAGGGCACTTACTCGGGAATTCTTCACTCACATTGTTGTCAGAAATTGCAGGAAATGGTTACATTAGGTGGATTAAATGTACTATCCTAGAATACAATCCTATTCAGGAGCAACGTCCTATTTTCACAGTGGCTTGAAAGGAGAAATGACATAAATAATGGCACATGAAACAATTTGTACACAACAATCAGTGCAGTCAGGATTGAAGAAAGCCCCAAGAGATTAATTAAAACTAAAGTAGCAATAATTCTCTCAGGATTAGTATTGAGAATAATATTTCAAACAAAAAACTTGACCCATTTTGAAGTTTTTCTCCTTGACAGACGTTAGGTATGAAAGTCCAGATACTTCAGAGCTGGTAGCTGGGGCTTGAAGACAAAATAGTTCACTTTTAGCCTTAATGGCTTCCTGGGAGTAAATTTAGATCAGCACTTCTCCACTGGTGCTGAAACGAGTGGCTTAGTGACAGCGTATTGGGAAATGCGCAGAGCAGGTTAATCTAGTTACTAAGGTGACACAGTGCCCAAAAACATCAAGCTAGTAAAAATAATTAGAGGGGGGCACACATTTAGATTTGCATGCGACCTTTTGTCCTGATAAAAACACACTCCTCCTGATTAGTGGCTTTCAAGCTTAATTTATGGGTCAGCTGGTCAAAGACTCCTAATTAGAGCTTAATGAAAGATAAAAGGAGTCGGCGTGGAGGGACGAGACCAAAAAGCACCACACAGGGGAATAGAGGGTTGTATAAGATTCAAAGTTTTTTGCTTTCACTTTTTCGGACATTAATATTTTATACTTTCATCTTCTGTTTTGACGCAGTGTTTTTGTTTTTCGGGGCAGATGGCAGGATGACGACAAAAACAAATTTCTACTCTGTAAATAATTAAAAAGCATTAGAAAAGATATTAAGAAAACTTAGTGGGTTTGATAAATAAATTGCAGTAACAAAAATAACAGTGTTCTCTAAAAGATATCAGTCAGTCTAAAGTTGGCAGTTTATTAATCCACTCTGGGAGATTTTCAAAAGCCAGTGCTGAGGGTATCTGTCTCTGTGGGGGTTTTGCGTGGACTGGGCAAACTCTTCAGGTATTCCAAATGCCTGCGGGCTTCGGCTTGATTCTGCCTAACGTAGTATACCACGTAGACGATAACCATGAAGAACCACACGAACATTGTCACCAGCATGGCAATATCTGTAGTTTTTCTCTGCAGGCTGCAAAAATTGACCCCAGAATCCAGCAGTTTGACTATAGGCTGTCCAGCGTGTTCACCCAAAGAGCTGGGATCATCCCACCTGCTCCCCTCTCCCATCCCTCGCACCGAACTCTCACAAATGATGCCGTTGACAGTTTCTGGTTCCAGATTGAGGGTCTCCATTAGCTCTTGGAGGGTACAGTCACAGTGCCAAGGGTTGTGGTAGAGGCGTGTTTTGGCGCGAGTTGAGCCAAAGTCCTCCCTGCTGGCCTGCCTCAGCTGGTTATGAGACAGGTCCAAGAGGCGCAGCTCTGGCCCCAAATGCCGCAGAGCCCCGGTGGAGAGCGAGTCAATGCGGTTGTGGGAAAGATACAGGTCCCGCAGGTGGACCAGCTCGCTGAAGGCACTCTCGGGGATAGTCCGGATGAAGTTGCGTTCCAAATGGAGGGACACCGTATCTTTGGGGATGCCCTCTGGGATTTCCTGGAGCCTTGCGTCCATGCACGACACCGTGGCCGTGTCCGAAAAGCAGTGGCAGCTCTCAGGGCACTGGGAACACGCCGGTCCCCAAAGAGACAAGAACACAAAGAAGGCGCGCAACCAGGAAGGACAATCCACTCGTTTGATTGTCCGTCTTTCTCTGCTGATGCTGGCACGTCTCTCCACACACCAGCCCGTGCACATGGCCTCACCATAGCCCTCGGCCACTCACCGGGGCTCGAACAGACAGCCGCACCAGCAGAATCTGAAAAGTAGAGGGGGGACAAGTAATAATGCAGTGCTCCTATTTTCACCGGCTATCATTATTTCCATTACTCTGAGACCTTATCAGTGATTAACAGGTGCTCAAGTTGGAATTTAATGGATTTTCTATGTTAAATGAAAGACATAAACTGGCACTATATAAATATACTTGAATCAAATCGATTACCTTCACCAGAACGTATTCGGCATCAAAATAATTGAAATATGCAGTTATGATGATGGTTTTTATGAGCACAATCACATGATAAACCACTATATATAAGTATATAAGAGATTGAGCACTTTACCATCTAATCGAAACAACATAATGTTCTACACATCTGATATATATAACACATACTGACAGACAGACCTTTTCATTGGGAGCTGCCTGGAAAAGCTTCATATTATTGCTTTAAATGATTTACTTGCTGTATTACAACACAAGAGGAACACTCAATCAAAGCAAAAAATCAGAATGAAAAATAAAATGGAACAAGTGTTATTTAAAAAAAAAGGGACAGATCAGCATTTTGCACAAAACCGAAGAAGAAAACACTTGTTTCTAATGAGATTGTGACAAGTTGTTATCAGTGTAATGTATCATCACTTGTGTCTGGAAAATTGACTGATAATATCCATTTTTTTTTTTTTTTTTTTTTGCAAATGAAACATACATTACTCTCTCTCTTGTCCTTTTCCGCACATGCAATCAAAATAAATGCTGACAGGTGACGATGATGATGCTTTAGGTGTCAAAAAAAACAAAAAGGTCAGTGGGTAAACCGCGAGACAATGAAATGAGTTTAATCTGCTTTATCTGATAAATGTTCTCGGACATGGGCTCAGTGTAAAACAATAATACCCCAAGTGCAATAAAATCATCTTTTACAATCACTGCTGCGGACAATTTAGATAAGGAGAGGCTGCTTATGATAAATGGCTCTGAAATTAATATTGGACATAGAAGCGAGACTGTTTTTGTTTTGTTAGAGAAGTAATGATCTCATTTTAAAATACCTCTTGTACTTTTGTGTTTCTGAGACATAAATCATACAAGATCATTATCAGACTCCCTCCTCTTTGCCCATGTCTGTCCTGTCACTTCCATCGAACTGCAGATGGAAAGCATCACATTACTACCATTGATACATGCTCATCTCATTTATCCATCTATTTATTTTCCCATGATGCCATAGCCCCTTAATCACACTCGGCGGGATGAAGAGGAGCGGGCGCGTTGTAGGGATGCAGCCCGGGGATCGATACCCCTAGTATTGTCTGCTAGACTATTAACGGCAAGAACATCAATCCTGCCTGTGTCCAACTGTGTCAATAAGTGACAAGGCTGGAAAAATAAGGCAGCAGGAGTCTGGTTGTTAGTATCTGCTCCATAATCGGGCTGATAGAGGCAATTGGTTAAAAAAAAGGGGGAGTCTGGCTAGACACTGCAACACATGGTCAGGGATAGTGATCAATACTTTTAATGTTTTATAGCAGTGTTTTTCTCAGGAAAGTCCTTTAATGTCTGCCAGCCTGGAAATAGTCTCCTTGTAGTTTTAAGACAATCCAATTGCTTTGAGAACGTTCTGTTTTGCTGAGACAACAGCAGCCAAATGATGTTGTTGTTCCCCACTAGAACTCACCCTTGGATTTATTTAATAGCCACTGCAAAGCCTCCTTTCAGGATCCAAACTGTCATCATCCTGCCTGTCCCACAGCACACACACGGGTGGCACACCACAGTGGCCTAGATAGGGCTGATAGCCTAAAGGTGACTCCTGTCTGACAGCACCATGATGTCCATTAAGTGTGTCTCTCGAGGGCGCAGAGGTGAGGATGTAGTTCACCACTCATTAATGTCCCCTTATTATTTAAAACACCGGATGTGGCTTCATGCAAATGTCCAATTAACAAAACTAATCAGCAGCTGTTGGTGACAAAAGGCTGGCAACGGAAGACGGAGAGAGATCGAGTGAAAAGCACATGGCTCAGCGCACAGCCGTAGTTTATTTCGTATTTACCAAACTAGAAACAGAATTGTATTGATGCGTAAGATACTGTTTACAGCGACAAGTCTCAAAAACTACGAGTGAAATAGGTCACTCTAATGCGTCTTTAAAACAACTTTTGAGTGATTTTACACAGTTCCGTGCGTAATTTCACTCTTCCTTCGTCGGTAAACTGGACACACGAAAAAACAAACGGCGCCAACGAGAAGTTGTAACATACATTTTCAACCAAAATGCAAGGATATGCTGCAAAAGTAATTGAATTAAACGGTGCTGATATAAAACTCACCTGTAATTGCAAACAGAAGTTGATTCCAAAGGTTTCTTGTGAAGTTTAATGATGATTTCAGACTCCCCGGAAAAAAATTCACTTGTGCGCCGAAGGCTGAGCCGCTGGAGGAGGTGTACCAGTGGTGCGTCCGCGGTTTGTAGCCCGCGGATGGATTCATCAGTGACTGTTGTACCGGAGGAGTTAGTCCCCCCGCCCATTACGCACAGCTCCTCTCTCTCTCTCTCTGTCTCTCGGTGCGTTACGTTCATCCAGCTCGTGAATACTTCATCAGTCTTGTCCGCTCTCCGAAGCCATCAATTTCACATTTGTGAGAAGGTGTATGAGACAATAACTTCATTACCTACAGGTGTAATTCAATCTTTACGATCATCTTCTCCTGGTTTAGCTCTGGGCAGGTAATAATTAATAAACACGGTGTATAAATATGACATTAATAATGACACATCTGGAGAAAAAGCATGCTAAGGCACCACGTTTATTTTATCATTTTGAATTCTGAAGCTGTAGATCTCTAGGACTGCTGTGACACCTATTGTCTCTTATTTAAAAAAAAATCCACTTTTACTGAACTGAAGTTTTAAGCTTAGCGTGTTTTCCTTTTTGAGATGTTCCTCTGTGTTAAAAGATATATTTAGTGCTGAAAATACACTTTATCAGCAGCTATTAAACTTCCTGTTGAACAAGCTGGGATTGACCAATGGGAGCGCTCCTTTTTTCAAGCGTTTGACTTTGCTAGCATGTGATTGGCCAAGGTTTTCCATTTCCACAGTAACAGTAGATGACACCATAAAGCCTGTTTTTTCACAAATTATTGCTTTTACAATATACTATTTGGGGTTTACACCATTTTCCCAACTGAGAAAAAAAAAAAATCAGGTACCGTCTCTTTAAATACTGTTATTTAATTTTTTTAAATGATTTCTATAAATGTATCTTCATTACAGTTTCACTTTTGTAATATAAGGGGAGACAATTAAAACTTTTTAGTATCATAAGCATTTAGAAATATAAGGGAGACTGGCATGTTGTCACGCTGGGTAAAGCTAGAAGGGTTATGCTTAAAACTGGAATAGCAGTAGTGTGCCTCTTTGTGGTGTGATGTTATGTTCTAATAGGGACAAATACACTCTCAGTTTAACAGAGATAGCACCAATAACCATTTTTCAGGATCAAAAGTGGTAGAAATTTTAAGTTTCATGTCACATTTTATAACTTTAATATAATGTAAGATTTATCTCACATTTAGTGCACATGAAAATGGGGGGCAACTTGTCACAGCAATCTAAGGGTAAGTTGTCACAAATGAAAACCCAATCTGGGAACACTGGCAGTGGTTTAGTCTGTGGCTGCACTTCTACAGAATAAATAGACAGACATACAGGCGACAGGGTTCAGTCTTACAACAAACAGAAATATGCCAATATTTATTTCAATATTGTCCAGAAACAAGATAGAAAAAATTAAAGGAACAGATAATAAATAGCCGAGACTTGGTTATTTCCAGTATTTTAGAGTTTTCAACACTATGGTATACTGATCTCAAGATATATACAAGAATTTAAAGAGTGTGAAAACATGCCCCAGTCTCCCCTATGACACAATCACATTTTTCCTTGTTGCCATAGACTTAATAGAGAAAAAAATAAAATAAAATTGGGTGGTGGGAAAATTAGCATTCTTGATTAGAATAATAGAGAATTTTTGTTGTTGTTGTCATTGAAAGTGTTGCATAATTTCCTTTAAATTATGGAAATTATATTTTTCCGGTTTGAATATGGTGTTCTTTAAGTGACACATTCATCAGTCATAACATTCATCCAATCACTCTTTTCCCATAAGACATTGTATAAGACAGTATGTATGAAAAAGGTTCATATAGCTCCATATACCCACTAATCTTCTATTGAATTGTTTTTCCTTTTAATAAAAAGATCCCACACTGGCTTAAGTTAGACAAGGTTTTTTTTCCTGGACCTTGAAAACAAATCCACTTGAACTCAATATAGTAAAGGTGAAGGTTTTTGTGCATGTAAAAACCTGAAATCACCTTGCCTCGAGTACTGTGCATTGTATATGTTCAGTTAAAAAAATAGCATCCAATATAAAGGTGAGTGTGATTATATAGAGGACAAAACAGGCAACACAGTGGAGCCAAATTCAATATGAATAGCAATAACCTAGATCTATAGATCTATAGACACTGCAGAAGTCGAACACTCCGACACTTTCCAGGGTCACACATTTCCATATAAATAACGTGACCAAACCAACAATGACCCAAACAGCCTGAATACACAACGCATGTTCAATGTTATTCACATAGGGGTGTGCTTCAGATGAGTGCTCAGCCACGAGATGTACAGAGGAGCCCTGGGGAAGAAAGCTATGGGTCTGACAGACACGCTGGCACTTCACATCCCTGCTCTCCTTTCCTTTCCTCAGCGCCGCTGCCTGATCTGCTCCTGTCAACCTCCAAAAAAACGATGACATTTCCAGTTCGGAGTAATGCTGTCTGCTGGCATAATGCATTTCAACACTTTTTTACAGCTGGAATTTGTGAACGATTTGTCCTTAGCCTAGTTGATTGTCTCCTTGGTTGCTGAGTTGTTTTTTTTGCCATACAAAACACAAGACAAAGCGTTGCATAGTAAGAATCCAAATGGTGGCAGACAGTAGACTCTATATTTACCTAGACTCTGGCTGAGAACAAATAGAATGAGCAATGCAATTTGTTTGGTTAAATTCATCTAAGGTGAATGACCCTCACACCACTTTGTCAACAGCCGGAGGTAGAGGAAAAGACCTGTCAGCCAGTCCTCAAAGACACACTGCTTGTTTGCTTATGACATGCCCATTATCTGACCATGTCCTGGATAAAGAAAAGACAAGAAAGAACGAGAAGCGCATACATAACGCTGTGAGTGTCTGCTCAGGCTGATGGAGTGAGAGAAACAGAGATAAAAAAGCAGTGGAGCATTTCTTGTAACTAGCCTGTCATTCTCCTGGGATTGAATCCACTAACAACAGGTCAGGCTGGGGCCAGGTGTTCCGCTCAAGCTCTCAGTAGCCTTTTTTTTCCACTGTGTGGCCAGCTGGGACTTGCTGGGGCTGGAGTCGTGTAAAACTGCTTACGACAGAGGAGCTGCGAAGGTTCAGTCAGATGCAGTCGTTAGAAAAGCACAGCGCAGTCGGAAAATAATCCATGCTGACAAAACAGAAGTATTAAAAAATGTTGCTTTGTAGGTAATTTAGTTGGCAGGGAATTGCTTATCCTTCTCTATTTTGCTGGCTCTGTAGATGGAAAAAAATACAACACAAAACAGAAAATAGGATACTAGAAGCGCTCTATAACTAAATGCAGTGAAGGATTGATTGTGAAGTATGAAATTTTGCTCGTAAAAGGAAAGCCATGATTGGAAAAGCAATCGATAAGCCAACAGGACCATTTCCTTCTTTTCAATTTTATAGTTCTGTAATGACACCACTTTAATGGACAATACACCTTTGCTGTCCGCTTTAGAGAGGTAAGCCTTTCAAATCTTCCACATCTTCCAAAACAACCCGTCATTAGTTGGCAGCCATTACAATATGACCCATGTGAGTGCAGAGGGCTGACAAAATGGGTAGAGATTAGATTGAAACTTTGGCCCAGGTCCAGAAGAATACAGGAGCTTGAGTAATGTCACTGAAATCTGGATGTTTGTCGTGAGTGTACTATGAGACAATGGAGGTGTAGTAAAGTAGATGCAAGAGGAAGAAAATGGCACACGATTATTAATAGTTACTGCATGGTCAGCCAAAAGAAAATTGAAACTGAAAACTAAATATAGATTAAGTGCTAGAATTTGGTGTCTTTTTACATACCACATATCATATAAACCTTTTAAATCAAAGCAAAATGTTGAAGTGATCAAGATTACAAAAGGGTCAAATCAGCAAAAAAATGTTACAATAGAAAAGAATTTTGTTATTATGGTGTACAACTTTGTGAAAAGGCATACCATTATGTATATGTATAGTAACAGGAATATTTTCCCACTTTTATATTAGCACAATGACAGATTTAAAATGAAATGTTGCACTGCAAAGAAATTACATTGCAATATGAGGCGGGAGTGCAGGTCTGTGAAGTCTGGAGAATTGATGAGAAAATTCCAGGCACATCTCCAAACTTTATTATGAATAAATTGTCCATACCTGTCACTAACCTTGTCACAACACTGCCCGCCATACGGAGTACCTCTTTTGTGGCTTTTAAAAATTTCATTTCTCTGAATTAATCAGGACTCATTATCGATGCTTTGATCTTGGAGGAGGCCATGTAGCCTCTGTATCTCTTTATAGAGCTACAGTTAATGTCAGCGGGCGGGAAATGAAAGGTTGAACCGCTGTCCAGGTGTCTATAAATCAGATCTTAAAAGGTAAGGCCCCAGTATTCATAGCCTTTGAAGTTGGCTACTCAATTAATGAATTACATATGACATTAAAAGGGCAGTAAAAACTGTGAAAAAGATTAATTTGTAGGAATCAGAACAGTATCCAAATATATTTATTGTAAAGAGAAAGCTATGAGAATACACAATAAGAGCAATGAGAAAGATATTATGATTCAAAGTTCATGGTTATGATGGGTATTAAGGGCACTGGTCCAATTTATTTTGGCTGCCATTTCCATTCTGTCATTACCTTGGCACAACACAACAAAACAACATTAGCCCTGGCTAGGACATACAAGCTTCAAGCTAGCAAACAAACATTTTAATCCTATAGCTGTCATGACTAAAGACTGACCCCAAATACAAAATGCTGTGCTGTTGGCTGTCCTCTCTGACCCGTCAGCTTTTTCCGTTCGCAGCAGACTGGGCAGCGGCCTGCAATGTCCTCCGGGCCATCTCCAAGGCTCCTTCCTGGGTCTTGTTGCCGCCAATAAAACCGCTAGCATGGACAAAGATACATCCTTTGATCCCGCTGAGCTCTGACAGGGCCTCATCACGAACTCCGCGCCACTCCTCGAGCAGGGACAGTCTGGGAGGGGAAAAACAGAAGGGCAAGTTGGCTATGTGTATTCAGCTGAGGTCATTGGCACATACAGTATGAGAAAAAAAAATTTTTGGGAAGGTTGTGGAAGAGTAAGAATGCTTTCAAAGAAATAATTGTTGCTTTTTATTCATTTGTAAAATGCAAAATGAGTGAACACAACAAATATGTAAATCAAATAGTGTGACCACCCTGATCCCAGATAGATTCAATGATACTGAGTTCTTGAGGAATATGTGGGAGCACTAACATCACTTCTAGGACTCTTTTTAGTTTTGGCCTTTATTTGATAGGTCTCCCGAGTGTAAGGTACGCGCTCTACCAGGTGAACCACCGAGGCGCCCCAGGACTTCCGCTCTTTACCTTAAAGAGATTTCCTAATTGTCCTTGTAAAGCCCGTTGAGGCAATTGTTATTGTGATAGTGGGCCATATAAATAAAGCTGAACTGAATTAAACTGAGAGTACTTTCCACTGGTCTAAATCAAAACTAAACAAAGATAAATCACAACTAAAACCAGGACCAAACTAGATCCAACCAGGGCAGCTCCAGGTCTATACAAGGACTTCTTGAACCTTTTCAAAGCTTGGTTTGGACAATTATTTTGAAAAGGCAAAAAGTTTATGCCTGTCACATGGATAATAAATTCACAATATATTGTTTGGCTCTATTTAATTTACAAAAGATGCTGTGGTTTTGCTGTATTTTGTTGCTTTGTTTGCTTTGAATATTTTGAAAAACTAGAGTAAGATCCCTGCTGCATTTTGTAAACTGAGGACAACCACAACAATCAAATGTTATATTTTTGAAAAGCATCTAATGTAATCTCAAAAGCACATTGGAAGTCTAAATATGCTCCTTAAATGATGTGGTGTCCTACATAAAAAGCCACTGACCACTGTTTGGAAAACACTGGACTACATTGTACAAATGACTGACTTCCTTATATGAGCATAGGCTGCAGAGATTTTGGATTTTCTCTGGTCTTTTGAGATTTCATGACGAGCCATAACCCACTGCGGCAGTTCAGCCTCTGTAAATAGGCCAATAAAAATCAGCTCTATTCTTCTCCAGTAATGTGGAAAAATCACACACTGGCAGAGTCATTTTTGAACCTTACAGAGGCACAGGAGTCAACAGGCAATCTTACAAAGTACAGACAAGATTGGCTTTATGAGGTGACCCCGAGAGTATCTGAGGATGGTTGTAGGGAGGCTGAAATTCATGAAAATGCAGAATAGCTCATTTAAAAGCAACGGCAAAGTGTACATCTGTCTGTAGCTCTTCATACTTCTCTTGTGAGTGGTGCCATTTATACCAAGATAGGGTCACGATATTCATTATCTCACATTGATATTCTTTTAGAGATATATTTAGGCGTGTTGTTCTTTATTCATCTCACCTCTAACTTTTCTTTCAGCTCATAAATTCCCTTTAAATTGGCGACAATAAGACAAATACAAAAGCTTCGCATCTGAAAAGTACTGTCTTACACCTAATGAATAATGCATCTTATACAGTGACACTTGTCAGAAATAAAGTGTCACGACTGTCATTGTCAAACACGTTTTCTATTGATTTAAATATAATTTTAAAATGTCTGATCTTAAGAGAGTGACTTGCAACAGTCACATTAAGTACTTTGGAATGATAAACACCCCTGCACACAAACACGTAATTTCTCTTTGTCTCTGCTATAGGTGATATTATCTTGACCCTACACATCGCTATTGCTATTAGTCTGTCATAAGGCAGCACGGGGAGGAACGCATGGCAACCCATAATCCCTGTTAAATGAATCAACCAATCGATAGCTCCACAGTATGGCTGGAAAACAAGCTCCAAGAAAGGTCAAGAGGGCTGGTAATGAGTGTAGGAGTAGGAGGGGGTTGTTGTTATGACAGTGCAGGAAGCTCTGAATCTCAGGATGACCGATCTAAAAATAAGATCACAATTAGCAAATTATTTTCTCATGGGAGCAGTACCCATAGACCTTTACAATACCATAATGAGACAGATCCTGGCTATTAGGTCCTGATGAGGGTGAAAATGTTACCTTGGAATACATAGGAATGGGAGACATGCTTTCACATATGCTCAGGAAGTAGTATTGTGTAGACCCCGCTTGAATCATCTTCTGTTTTTATGAACATGCTCATTTTACATTTTATTATTCAACATATGGTTCTTGTGTCTAAGTCAAAATCAAACAAGTATTTTGTTTTGTTGTTTTGTCTTACACTATAGTTCACTAGTTTAAATTGTGGTTCAAATATGCTATTACTTAAGACAGGATATTTATTTTTGTCAATTTCAAAAGGGACTGAAGCTAGCAGACCCATATCTTTTTTTTTCGCCCTTATACAGCAATTCAAATAATCATCCTGAGTAAGATTCCACAAAGCTTCCTCATTTTTAAATTATATATGATTAAGTTTTGCATAATAATAATATAAACACAGAGACTGCGCTACACCCTGTGAAATACTGCAAGAAAAGCGTGTGTCTATGTCTGGCATTCTCAGCTGGTGGGTTATAAAAAAAAGTTCTATGGAGTTCTAGTTGTGTATGGTCAAGAAATACATGAATAAACTGATATGATGAAATATTTGTTATTGTGGAACAAATATTTTTACAGAGAAAATTGAATGATGTCATGAATGGATTAACACTGGCAGTATGGTTAATGTGAATGTGTGCTGGTTTGTCCATATCCTGAAGTGCACCTTATATATTTTATATTTCTGTACAATGACAAAAAAAAGTATATCGAGTAATAAATAGAATATGAGCATGAACATAAAAGCGTTGAGAGATCATGCCATGTATGAAACAGTAATGCATTTAATTTGATCAAAAAATTAAGTAAAATTATGAGAAAGCAAATTACTTATTATGATGAGTCCCTGATTTTGTTAAAATGGAAAATAATGCATAGAATCTTAGCATTACTTCAAAGCATTCCCATGTAAAATCAACTTAGATAAGAAAAAAAACTTGATAACTATACACAGATGGAAGGAAAGATGCTTATTACATTTTATTTCTGTTTCGTTTCTTTTCAGTTGTCTGCACTTTTAAACAAATGTGTTTTTTTCAGACTATAACCAAACCATGTGCCTTTACCCTGGGAATATATCTTTTTCACTTCAGTCAATTGCTGTCAAACGTCGTATCCTATATAGCACATCTCCAAGGAAGGACTGTTCCCCTCTTTCTTCTCGCGGCTCACATTTCCTTAGCAATGTGATGCTGATAAAAATAGACCCTTTCCCCCGCAGGTGCAGTAGCAGGGACACAGGTGATAACAACACCCCTTTCGCAAAGTCGACCCATGCCTGCTGGGAGGAAACAGGCCACCCAGAGAAAGAGCCATCTGGAGCTAGATTTCTTTTTATATCTAAGCCATTGTTCCCATGTAGCTCCAAACCAACTGCTATGTTTGCATTAAATTAAATCTTTGAAGTGCTCCACGACCAAAACAGGTGCCTGTCTTTTTAGTTGAAAGAGCAGCCGCCTGATGAGATTCGGCAGCCGAGTGGAAAATGTCTAACAGAGGGATGGGAGGGAGGAAAGGGAGGGAGGGGTGTGGAAGGTGTGAAAGGTGAGACAACGAGATAGGAGAAAGTGGACAGGGGAGGGGCGTAGGAGGGAGAAATAGGATTAATGGCAAGAGCGCAAGACAGATTGGAAAAGAAGGTGGGGGAATAGGAGCAGGTGATTATAGGGCTCAGACAGAAATACTGTATAGAGAAGAGAGAAAGACAGAAAGGAGTGGAAAAGCTAATGGAAAGAGAGGTGGAAATAGAAAGGCAAAGGAGTAGCCACCGAGCCAGATCGGGCACCGAATCAAAAAGCTATTCCACCATCTTGCCGTCACTTAGGGCTCAATGTACTGAAGGGGCCCTCCTGCTGTTCTCGAGCAGCCGTGTACCAATAATGAGCCGCGTCAAAACCAGCATAGAAGTCTCATACTGTCAGAGGTAACATTTAAAGAACATAGAGGTCACACGGATCAGCGCCTCGTAATCCCTGCACTTGAAGGGTGGCTTTTTCTAAGCTTACAGCAAAGCATCTCATCACAGATGTGTTGTTGTGTTGTTAGGTGCCATTTTTGAATTGCACATACACTATCCTTTGAAACAGCACGACAGAAATTATCCCCAAACACCTGTTGATGAAGCTGCCTCCAATAATTGTTTGAGTTTTTCAGTATAATGAAAATGTCCTATATAGTTCATGCTTAGGATAAAATAAATTTAGTTGGGAATAACTATCTTGCGATGCAATTAACACGGCCTGAAATAATAAAATAAGCGATTCTGTAATATAGCTTGATATGTGTGAAACTAAGCAGAAAAAATGCCCCTAAATGACAAAAGATTGAACTTGTGCCTTAATGTAATGCATTGTTTGCCCACTTCAGACCTTGCATTTCAATCAGTCTTCTATCTGGACATCTCAGTGCAATGTATTGACAACTGGTATTGGATTTGTTCTCAATTTTGCTAATTTTGCTGAGTTCGACCCACTGGCACAATTACAATGAACAGCAAGCGTTTTACTTCCTGTTGCATTATTATTTACTATAAATCTTTTTTTTTAACCTCTACAGAGATCCTAATACATTTATGTGAGCCAGGCCACCTCCAAATGTGTCCTCAAACTGCATTCAGGCTAATCACATGAGATCTGTTCTGTCCCGATTTTATCTCCACGTCTGAATGGTGTCATTTTAACATGTCACAAGTGGTGTCGTTCCAGTGGAAATTGAAGAGCAAGATGTAGCAGAAGGGCCGGATGAAGAACAAAGGTTCATGTTGTAAATAAATCGTACTGTTTTATAAAGATGTACGAACGTCTGAATCACGCAATTAACCCTGACGCATTCCTAAGGACATCAATACCACACTATACACACAAGTCGAGTGTGAGACTGCATTAGTTGGCCAGACTAATGACGCTTATTCACTTCAGCATTGAGCCTGGCAATCAGCAATCATTGGCTAGGAGCTGCACTCAGTGGACTTGGGCAATATTGGAATACAGAAAAGCTCAATTCACAATCAGATAGCTTCACCTCAGAGATATGTAATTTTGTGGATAAAATAAACTCACTGCCATTACTCGCATAAAGGACAAAATCGGCTAAAGAGCACCCTATTCTCTGCTAAGAAAGACAAGCCAACACAAGATGCTGTAAGATTCTCAGATACTCTTTTAGGGTCAGGCTGGGATTTAGGGGCCAAACAACACAACTACAGCACTCCAGTGGGAAAGCTGATGCTGTTATGAAGCCATTTTGTCAGCCTGAACACAAGGTGCTCCACGGGTGAACAGTTTCCCTCTAGAGGTAACAAACACAGACCTGATAAGTGTTAATCATCTAACAAATTAACACAAAAGGCTCTTGTCTCATCATCGCTCATTACATCTGAAATGTCACGACAACACTACAGTTTAATGCAGTGCGAGCTTGAGGGTGTCAGCGTAATTATAAAACTGCGGAAATGCTTCACAGCAAGTCCAAATACTTAAGGACATTGAATGTTCTATCAGGGACAACCAGTTGTAATTACTTTTTTTCGTAAAACATGGTGATTTTGGATTAAAATTAAGCAGAAGATTCATTCAAAAGCTGCTCATAGCTACATGGAAGCATGACAGCAACTAAAACCTCATGGAAATCTCGGGTTAATCCAAATGGACTTCGGCAAAGTAAAGTACTCGCAGAATGACTAATAAATCTCACCAGAGGCACATAAAAGTTTTAAAATATTATTAGTTTTATAGCAGTTGTAATGATTGTATTTTAACAACTGCCATGGCCAACATGCTCAGGTGATTCTCTTGGAAGCAGTGAGAGGAAACAGGTTACAGAAACCTCACCAAACAAAAAGGTGTCACAGCTCATCTCCCAGTGGATGTCATGTGTGAAAAGCAGTCAAATGGTTCAATAGGCAAGAGAGTTAATTCATCCACTGTCATTTATCACTAGAAATCCACACTGTGATACTGAGACTGTCATCATTTTTTTGTTGTATTTGAATTAATATCACATCAGTTAAAAGGGTGTAAAACAGTGTAAGCAGCTCACAGCTGTACCCAATGGGTTAAGACAGTTTTGATCACCTGTTCTGGAAGGTGTTGAGACCGGCGGGAACACATTGGATCCTCCACTGTCCATTTTGATCCGGGTACAGGAGAAATTTGATTGGCATCTCTACCTGTAACTCCTTCTCCAGTGCAAATAAATGCTCCTTCCAGGGACACCCGCCCTGAGAGAACATAATCACTTCCCCACTGGGGTCCACCTGTAAACAAAAAGTGAAAGAGGAAATGGTTGGTCATGATAAATTAGAACAGACAAGTGAAACACAATCAGCTTTATCAGAGCTGGCGTGTGAAAATGGAAATGCCAGGGAATAATGAACATCCTTTCATGCTCTATAATAACATTACCACACATCATTGTTCTTTAGTAATTATCATGCTAAACACGAGTGGCCACTAGTATATTATGTCTATGATGATGAAAGTCAGTTATATAGTTTTTACGCAAGAGTCTTGTACCTTGTGTCTCCCCATAACAGCCTCCTCCACAACTGCACGAGCAGGCAACCAGGAGGACTTGTAAAAATCCAAGCGGTCCAGGAACTCCTCTCCCACCATCACCAGAGCCTTCCTGAAACCCTCCTGAGTAAAGTAGCACATAAACATCTTAGATATGGGTTTGCCAAAGAAAGTTAGACGTGTAATTTTTCCGCTACAGTTTAAACAGCCTGATGGAGAAGATAAAATCCATGAGGCTTTTCAATTATTACAGCCAGTTTTGAGGGTTCCCCAGGTCAGTCCATCATCGAGCGGCCAGCCAACCATTTTCCAATACAAATCCTTCTCACTTTGCAATCTTTACCCCAGAGTTTGTGTGTGAGTGAAGTGTAGAGAAATTGGAGGAAAGTGGGGGATGAATCTTAATCATGTGAGCCGAAATGTGGTTTAAACAAATAGGCCATCTTCTCCACAGAGACATCTGAAACTGCTGGCATGGTCAACATACACAATATGCAAAGCTAGGTTACAGCGATCTCATAAGATGCTGCACAAAACGGGTACTGCTTCTCTCCAGGCATCCCTCTCCTGTACTAATGAGCAAAAAAATAACACTGAGCCACTTTCAGAAATGGCCTCTTAACACTGATTGCACCACATTGTGCTTGTTTACCACAATATATTTAACCTAGAATGACTTTTGTTTTGGAAAGAAAATCTCCACTAGAAATGAAGGCTAATTATGTTATTGAGAGACTCTATTACTGGGGTCTGACAGTGAAGTAGCAATGTATTAATTATCAAACAGCCTACAACAATTGCGCTGTTGATCTTTAAAGTCAGATTATTTGAAATGGTTATTACTTGTTGCTCGTATCTTGGAATTACATGTTGCTAAAGATTGTTGAAACACATGTGACCTTCTACAATTGTACAAAACAAATCCTAAATAGCCGTATCATCATCAGGTAAGTTGTTTTGTAAGGTGTAATAAAAAATCTTTACAATCTCTTCATCCATGTCTGAAACGTTAGTCGTGTGATGCACTGTGAAGAGTAGCTCTCACACACCTCCGTGTCCTGGCTCTTGCTGTTCCAGCGTGGATTCAGGTGGCCGACACGTGAGCTCAGCGTGGTGGAGACGCTGTACCGGGCCTCTCCTTCATACTGTGAAATACCATTGTCTACAGCATCCACCTCCTCCACAAAGTTTTCATACAGCTGCGGGTATACAGACAAACATGTGACAAGAATATTACTTTGTGCTGTGAAAGTGTACAATGAAGAGCTTTTTTATGGCAAGTCTTGTTTAAAGTTACACTATTTTGTTTTTTAGTAAGTATACAGATTAAAGTATTAAAGGAGATGGTTGCAGCTTCAATCTCACACAGGAGTGACACCTGTCAATAAACGTCTTTAAGTTTTGATGTATTTAGTGTTAAAGTAATGGGTACTCCTCAGATATGTGCCTATGTAAGATGGCAGCCTGCCTCATGAAATAGATTCAGACAGACTTTGTCTTTGAAATGCTATATTTATACATTTTCAGGCTCCAAATTGTGAGGTAAAAGTTCAGATAGATTTGCTTTAAGTTAAAGTAAAGTAGCAGAAGCAGAAGACGGAGAAGTAGAGTTCTTCTCTTTTTTTAGGTCAAAAGAGAAAACCTCGAAAGGAAAGAGTGATTACTTTATCCCAAGTTATTGGCCAGAGTGCAGTTGCCAGCGGTAAGTAATGCTAGGTCATGAACCTAAAAGTAATCAACCAGTTGCTGGCATTTCACAATTCAGTGGCAAATCACCGTTTTCAAGTGGCTTAAAAGTGGAACTAAGCTTAATAGGAGAAAAAGAGTTTCTCTATCTAGTGTCTAACATGTAGACATGCAGTACCCTAAAATAAATAAGCCTCAGCTGTAAGTAAAAGGATTACTGGGGGCTTTACAGGAAGTGACACATCAACATGACAGTGTTATTGTGAGTTAATAGAGTTACTATTTATGGTGACCTAAGGTTTAGAGGACCTTTTGACTCGCCTGTCTAAAAGGCATTAAACACTTGGTGTTCTTTACATTTGGCGAAACAACTTTGTCACCCTGAAGGCCATTTCACAAATGCACTCTAATGCCGACTTTATCTAAATTCTACATGACAGAACTGTGCATGAACACAGATGTTTGCACATTTTATTCTGCTGGCTCCCTACTTTTCTTAGCTGCTGCAGACACATTTTCTACATGAAGGGTCAGCTACACCAGGAGGCCAAACTCAAAAATAACACTCTCTCTTTGTTGTGTTGAATACTGATTTCCACATTAGTATTTGCAATGTGGACATTCCCAGACAGTGTGCTGCAAGTGTGAACAGACAAATGAGAGTAAATACGTCATCTGATCCTCTTGAGTACATATTAAAAAAAGAGATGCCAGTCTTTCCCTTTTTTTTCTCCATACTGTCAAGTGAATTGTTTTGTACTTACACTAGACTTATGCTGCATTCACACTGGCGTTAAACATGGCCCACATCTTTCCAAATAAATCTAAAAAAAAAGCCAATCAATTTATCTGACTGTGAGTGCAGAATTTGTTTTTTTTACATGTTATTTGGAATCAAAATAATATTGTTTTTATTTGTATACTGAGTCACTTAATTGTTTACTGGGTTTCTTTTAGACTAGTGACACTAGATTTCATTAAGTAGAGGTAATGAGAAAACACACAGTAGTTGATGTCTTTTGTTTTTTTATTCATATTTTCCACAAAGCGCAGTATTCACAAGATATTCCATCTTGCCTACATATTTTTGGACCACATAGGGAACTTTTCTTCTTGTCATACTTAATCATGTTTCGATTCAGTTCACCAGCCACGCTACTGTTTGTGACGCACCGGCTGCAGGAAAACAAGTGTCTGTAATCTAACTTGCCACAGCAAATCTTTTGTCTTTTTTTTCTCACCTTGTCATAAAGCACCTCCAGCTGCCTGTCATCCTCCTTCAGCTGCGTCAGCTGGGCCAGCAGCTGCCGACCAAAGTGCAGGTACACCAGGCCGGCTGAGCTCAGCTTGGTCACCCAGGGCTTTTCTGGACACAGGCTGTGGAAACTCTCTGAAAAGGTTCTAAACACAGAAAAAGACATTGTTGATGCACCAAAGGAATTATATAATGTAAAAGTGACAACATGAAATAGAGAAAGGCAATTAGATATAAAAAACTAATTATAGATTTAAAATAATTTAAAAATATTAAAATAGTAAAGCTTCATTTAGTAAACTTAAGGTGGTTTATTGTGTATATTATTTATTGTAGCCTTACTAGCTTGACACCAAAGTCACGATAAATAAAATTTAATTCAATTCAAATCCAATTCAACTTTATTAATTGCTCTGAGGAATTTAACTAAATGAATCGATTCAGATTGTACAGTCTTATGGCAGTCGGGAAGAAGGAGTTCTTGTGGCGTTCTGTCCTGCAGCTCACTGATCTCAGACTGGCTGCTCTCTGTTGATCTCAACCACATACCTATAGTTGAACCTCTTTTCTCTATTGGTTTTTCAATGCACCAATAACCTCTTTTTCTGATCCCCCCCCCCCCAACAGACTACAGCATAAAAAATGAATTATCCATCACTCCATGATGAAACATTTGTAGTAGTTTGTCGTTTAAAAGACATGCAGTCCGTTCTAATGGCAAAGAATATTTGATAACTACAAATTCCTAATAGAAAACCTAATTAACCATATTCAAATGAGTTTATGGATTCACAGCAGTAATCTTGCATTGTTGTAAGTCATTATCATACAAAGCAGCTGCTCAACAGCCAATATCCTCAGTCGAATCTCCACACTGCAAGGCCTGTCTTCTCTACATACCTGGATGAGTATCAGAAATCAATATGCAGCTTCATGCGGTGAGTATGCATTGACCCAAGAGACATAAGAGTGTGAGCACACATAAACATTCATAAAAGCCCCTGGAACCACTCTTCTTAGCCACATGCACTCCAGCCCTGAGCTTCTGTCGGTCATTTAATTCAAGCATAATTAGAATGCTTAGGCTGCGGCACAGCGGAAAACAGACGGTCAAATGAATGAGTGACATGTTCAGGAAGTGGGGGGTGATCACAGCCACAAAAGGCTAATTGGCCAAGCTGAGGCATTTGTGGGATGATTAGCAGAGGACGAGAGTGAATGGGCAAGGGGGGTATAACTGTGTAGAGATGAGCAGCACTAAAAAAGAAATTCGCCATAGTGGAATTATAAAATGTCAAACTACTTGAAGTAGAATATTTGGAAGTAATAGCTTGGACACGTTTACCCTTTTAGTGCTAATGCTTATTAAAGATGAAATCAGATTAAAAAACTAGATGCTTTAAATTATTGGACAAAAAGTATTACTTACATTTAATAAGCATTTAGTGAATTTCTTATGGCTTTCCTGGAAGCCAAAAACAAAAGCCTAATTAGGTAATCCACATGTTTTCATGCTTACTAAAATGCTAAAAAGTATATAATGACACGTAATAAAATGTCTATGAAAGGTATTCTAAACTAAAATGTTCTGAACCAGCTAGACGTTTTCACATCTATCTCTCTTGTGTAAGGTTTTAGCTGTTAAATGCTGAAAATATCAAAGCTAAAAAAAACTATTTTGCTCACTTTCACAGTCTTCTTTGGTGTAAAGTATACCAATTTGTTAGGGCCACAAATAGAACCCCTGTCAGACCTAATCCCTTAGGCTTTATAACTGTCAAAAATTATTTTGCCAAGCATTTATTACCCACAGAGACTATGCCCTTACTCTGCTTTGAAGACATTTACCTGACACCTTTTTATTTTTATACTATTACATTATCATAGATCTAGAATAAGTAATACTTTCTAAAAGCAGTAATTGTCTGCACACTCCCAGTTTGGATAGGCAGACAGGAGCCACCGCACTTCATGAATGGTTACTAATGGAGCCACTAAAAATTTGCCATTAAAACAAATAAAAAAGCTTCCTCTGGTAAAATATATATATTCTCTCAGTAACATATGGTGTAAATATTGACAGTTAAATGGACAATAATGTAGCTCCATAGTTTAAGTGTTTTAAAACAATTTTCTCAGGCCCCACTTACACCAAGTATTTAACAGAACTACTTTTATACAATATTGAACTATCCTTTTAAAATGGCTGTGCTTTATTAATTCAGCTGTCATTTTCATATGTTCCCTATAATATCCATTGAAATAACCCTTTATTATTTCCTATCTTAACTCTCCTCAAGCACCACAGCCCACTTGTATCCGTCATTGCCGTCACAACTCCTTTTTCCTCCGCCAGTGCATGTGAGTGACAGGCACATTCCCTTGCGGCCCCTGACGGTGTCGTGGCAGCCTCTCTGCCTCGTGAACCGACAGCGGGGGGGCATCCAATTGAAAGAGCGCTAATTATCGCTAACCACCTGCCGGGGAAGAGAGGCCTGGCATATCTTTATTACTGTGGCCATAAAAGCTATCTGCGATTATCATCAGGACATTAAGCTGACAAGACACCTGGAATGAGCTGATTACTACACGTGATCGGACCCGGAGTGATCGCAGTCAATCCAAATAAACTTAAGACAAATAAATGTAACTGAACAGTGAAGAGTTACTATTAAGAAAAAAATAAGGATCAGATTTTGTTTATGGATAATCTCTGATATAATTTGACAGCTGACTAGGTAATGTGCATAAGAACAGAGTACAAAATGGAGAGTCCCAAGTTTGATTCCTTTTGCTCTGCATCCACTTAAGACTTTGCTTTTCTGTCTAAAAACTATATCTCTGTAGTTAATCATTAAAGTACTGAAATCTACATATCTTGACACATATTATCACAAAATTAAATATAGTGTAATAAGCAGGTTCCAGGTAATAAAAATAAATCCATAATCTAAAAATCAATCTAACGTTTATATTGATGTCCATTCTGGGGTAATGTTTACCCTTACCAACTAATAAGAAGCATAATCAGCAATCTTTTAATAATATCTTGCTCTCTAGCTTCAAGTTATTGCGGTGATGTACCTCTGATGATGATCATAGCGATGCCTCTTTGGATCAAACTCTCCTCCTACGTCCACAACTATATCACACTCTGCCAGCTGTGCCGGATCCCTGGTACGAATAATTTCAGCATCCTGTGGAGTGAAAAAAAATGTATAGGTATAATCAATGTATAGGTCACCTATTTTAAGCTTTTTTGTTTAATTCAATCACTGGGTATACTATCCCTGGAATAAAGTTAGCATTTTATAGTCTAAATATTAAGCTGTGCACAGGGTACATTGTTAAGTGTCTTTTTTAGATAAGCATTTGCCAGGATTGCATACCATAATTTTTCTGTAAATTCAACCATTTCCCCCCTTAAAGGAATATTTAAATAATTTGTAAATGTACCTCTATTAAATATTTTTGTACAGCAAACTTAGCCCCAACAATTACAGAGGAAGACGGGAGCAACGCATATATAATACATATTTAAACGTGTGGTCTGTAACTATGAGGATATTTGCGTAAAAGACTAAATATTGCTGAGAAATGACCCATATTTACGTCCATATGGTCACAGAATAGTGCTTGTAAACTGGTTAGTAAGATAATAAGGAACTGAATGAAAAGCGGTCATATGAATGAAAATAATGAATATGAAAGTAAATAACTCGTATGTACCACACATTTTCACCAATGTTAGTTTTTGACATTTTAGCAGCCTTTTTAGTTGTTAAAAAGTGTACCGACAATCACCTTAACCATCAATTTAACACTGTATCGTAGACATTACAATAGCGCCCCCTGCCAGTGTGATTATATATGACAGACACTGCGACGAGAGAGTAAAACAATTAGTATGCAAAAATGAAAAGAAAAAAATCACATTAAATACAGATAATACACTTCGGCAGTAAAAGTGGGATCCTATGCAGTATATATACACACTCTAGAACTACATTTCCGCCAATGCTGCATCTGATACATGCATTAGCCTACAGACTATGAACAGTCTTACTCATAGGCCGTACCTGATACTCCGGTAACTGTCGGAGGAAGAAACAGGCAAGAACTTCGTCGCAGTGAAACGTGCCGTTGTGGGTCCCTATCTTTTTACCGGGCATGTTGTTTTCGGTCCGGATTCTCTTAGCTTCACTTGACATGTATCGATGTGCGGCGCGACTGCTGTTCACAGACAACAAAGAGCGTCTATTGGCTTTAGCTTGTAGCGTTAACAGTTGCAAAACGTTAATTCTGGATATTGGGAAAATTATGTACTTGGCATATAACATAAGAACACGGCAAATTTACTACACGCGTTGAACCGGTGGCGGACTCATTTGACAGTCGGACCAAATGGTGGTGCGCCCGTTTTCAGCAACCGGGCAAAACAAACGGTAACAAGAGACCTAGCTTACAGCACTATTTTCCCTTCTTCTTCTTTTATAAATGACGAAAGGAAAAGGTGATTATATTATGTCGGCATTTAGTTCAGGTTCAAAAGTACAAATAAAAAATTAAATTAAAATCGGAATTTAAATTTTCGCTTAGCCTTTTCGTGAACTACTAGAAAGGGTCAACATCTCAAATCTCGTTCTCGCGGTATTACATCAGTTAACCAGACGGGACCTTGTTCTAGTAGTTGGTCACTGGCACAGACTCAATAAATCTAGTTGCTTTTACTTATTTTTTAAGCGAAACCAGAGTGAAAATCCAACTAGTGTGTCGCTGCGAGCAAAAGGTAAGTGTGTCATTTGGTATGATATATTATTTTGGAAGAGAGAAATGTTTTTTGTATTGCTGTGTTGTTTATTTGCATGTTATAAGCATAGACATGCCCAGTCAACTACACTAAACGGGTAGACTGTGACATGCATTTAAAAATATACTGGCTTTATTTGAGAAAATCGCGTTATTCTGAGGGAAGTATTTTTCCAGCCCTTGAAATTAGAGAATTTTGTCATGTTGGGTGTACTTTACTTTAAAGCCACCAGGTGGAGACGTACGCCGATCCTTGGACTAGTCTTCTCTTTGCATATCACCAGTTTGCCGGGGATATTCACAGACCCTTTTTTAACATAATGAAATCGATAAACATTGATTCAAAGGAGCAGTTTTCCTAAGATGGTGTCTGGTGTTTAAATGACCCACCAAAGCCTACTGGAGCGTATCCTCCTTTTGTTCTGTTTCATTTTCTCAGCGTGAACCAATGCTTTTTTTTTTTTTGCTCAAGTGATACATTAATTATACTTTAAGTTTTTTCTATACCCTGACATAGCCTGTAAGAGGTAAAAAAAATAAAAAAATAAAAAAAAAGAAAGCTTACTCTGAAAGTTGGTTCACAATTTATTAAAAACCCTTTAAAGCCTATTGGTGAAAATTTTCTCCTAAAAATACTGCAACCAGCTGGTAGATGAGTCATGACTGGCAAGAATTGTGGTACAGGTCTGTCATGAATTGGCCATGATACAAAGACACTCTAAAATATGCACTTTGTCTTTCAGAAAGAACTGTATTAGTCAGTGACGTAAAGCATGGCATTGTTACAGGCTAAAGGAGAGCACAAGGTGTGAAGTTTTATATTTTTGTTGTTTGAGTTAAAATGTTTGTTTTTGTGGCACGTATTTATGTCAGATTATAATCATTGCTATGGTAAAAATTGGTTTGGCAGGTCTCTGGTGCATCAAATTCAGTCTCACAGCTTTTTATCAGTACCATGGACAGCGCACTCCACTCAACAGCTAAAAATAAATCACTGCTGTTGTATTATAGATGTCTTCCTTTTTGCTTTGTAGTTGTATATGAAAGTGGCAAGCCCATTTCCCCCGCCATTTACATCCTCACATCAGAAATAGACGCCCACAACATATTCCTGCTTGACACTTGCCTCAGTACTTGAGTCGAATTAATGACTCTTTATACGGCTAATATGTGATCCAGTCAAGTGGGTCATTAGCATAACTCCGTATAATTGGCGACTCTTCTTCCAGAATACAAATTTGGACATACAATGGCATATCCTGAATATATTTTGAACTAGGATTAACCATAGCTATAAACAGGCATCCAAAATCTCAGAGTTAGATTGACTTAAAATAGAGATTATAGAATACAGTAGCAACAACTTTTTCCAAAATAAGTGAGTCATGGTCAGTGGTCAAATGATATAAACAATATTCACTCTGCTGACCAGCCAGCGCTGCACACCACTTCTCATTGGCTTTCCCCGAACCGTGAGATGTAGTTCTGGGTGGGGACTGAGAAAACGTCACACTGCTTGTGATTTTCCCCCGCTGCTTCCAGTTTTACACGCGGCACTGATGGGAAATGAGCCCGCCCCAGCTTGCCTGCCTTAAAAGGAAGAGCGAGGCAACTGTTTCGATCAAAGAGTCGATGCAGTGCCATAGGGTGAGTGTACGTCACGTCCCCTTGTGAGATACTGCAGTGGCTGCCACAAAGAGCAGCAGAGTTTGTATTCCATGCCTGGTAAATAAAAGAGGACTTTGAACACTGGCACTTGAATTTTAGGCTTTGTTTTTTTGCATCACTTGTTAGTTATGGGTTTAAAAAGTGTGTTAACATACAGTAATTAATGGTTAGTAGCATTTGTCCGATTCTTCTGTCTAGCAGCTAATGTAAACCCGCTGCATGATCTATTGTTGTGTTTCCTGCCTGGTTTATCTTTAAACTGCTGCACATAATTGGCTGAGCATATTATGGCCGAAGTGAAGTCTTAAATTATGGAGCACAATCACATTCAGTATAGTGAAATCAATACTCAACATGTACTGCTTTGAGACTGGTCTTAAGACTTCCTTTTAATGGTCTGGGTATTATCCTGGACTTAAATGTATTGTTACTCAGTTTTGTCTTTATCTCAGACAGAGACGTCATGGGATTTTAAAATCAAGACTGACCAAGAATGCAGCTGGTTAATTTGGATACCATTTTGTAATTGAATGAAAAGTATTATAAAATCTCATCTCCATTGATCTCCTTCATCAAAATAATAATAATCTTCCATGAGTTTAGACTTGGTCTGAACTAAAACTAAACTTGTGCTATTTGGATTTTCTAACTGTTCTGTTATATTTCTTCCATAGCACCCTTTCATCCATTGGTTTTGTTGTTGACCCAGTCCCTGAAAGTCTTGTTTCAGCCTTGACAAACTCTGATCTCATTTAGTGTGCTCTTGACTTCTCACTATTAGATACTACAGTATGTGCTTTACCAAATATACTTTTCTTCTCTCTTTTAGAAATGATCTGTTTATTGCTTTCCGCTTTGTTGTGTTTTCCCCTTAGACAAAGTCTTCATTAACATAACTCTCCCCTTAAACCAGACGTAACGAGATCCGAGACGACTTCCCCACAGCCAGAAGACAGAGCCTCCAAACAAATGCCCCCCAAAAACCATCAGCATAATTATCATCACTTCTTTCCTCGTAACAGCTGGTGAGTTGCCACACACTCAAGGGCATTTGGGAAGTGTAGTTAATCCAATGATAATCTCGGCGCTTGGTTTATACATATTATCTCTTTAATTACAATGTGCGCTGGGCAATTATACCCTTACCAATTACACGGCTGTAGTTTACTAGTTTATCTAAGGGTCTGTAATAGATGCCCTTTATCAGCAGGGCATGGAAGCACAAAATGTACACTAATGGACACTCTATTGGCATAATGAATTAATTAGAGCTTTTAAAATAGCAAGCTGGGGGATAAAGCTGAGCAGGGACGTTTGATGGTAGATATACACTGATAATTGTGCCCACAGTGGAGGATTACGAGGCTGTAGCAGGAGAATGTGTGTGTTCGTGAGTATGGTACAGTATGGCTGTGTGTGTCCATCCATTAGAATGCATGGTGCGTCCTCTTAGTGTGAGTCACCCCCTCTCCTCTCCCGCCTCACACCACCAGCAGCATCTCACTGCAGTCACCGCCTAATATTACGCCTCTGACTTCACAGCGGGCCAACGGAGGGTTCTGTTTCTACGGCAACTGGCGACAGGCTCCACCCACTCACCGCCAGCCTCCTTCTCTCATCCCTCCCTCCTAGTCTTCTATACCCCCCCTTCCCGGCATAGACCATGTGACTTTCTGGCAGGCTTCTCCCAACCTGCCTTTATTAGTATTAACTCTTTCAGGACTGAACTGCAGCCAGAGGCTCTCAGCGGGGACGCCTCGCTGCCTTCTGGACGCTCGGGGGTTTCAAAGGGAAATCAAAAGGATCTGTAATCTCCCCCAGACGATCAAAGCAGTGATTGATCTAAAGTGTGAGATCTGTACATTTTTTGACATTATGTGTCTTTTATATTGTCATTTAATAGAACAAGTTCAATCCTATACACTGATAAAAAAAAAAAAGTTAATGGATTTATAATAGATAGATAATAATCTAAACGTGTGATGCAATGAGCAGCCATGTTGGAGGAAGACATATCCTATGAAATTTCAGACTGGTTGAATTATTGACCTGCCTCAAGCAAATAAAACAAGAATGCTGGAACAAGTTAAATTGAGTTGGGAACTGTCCAGCACTTATTAAAACGAGGAAGGATACCGGTAAACCATCAGCTTCAAGAAAAAAAATGTGGGCTGTAAAAGAAATCGTGGATTATTGGCATCATAGAAATGAGGTGACCTGACGACCAGAGCAATAAAAACAAAAAATGTGACAATTGTGGAAGACTTGTGACAATAATAAATTGAAATCAGGCCAAAAATGAGTTACAGGACCGATACAAAAGCAAAAAAATAAATTAAAAATAGCTATAAGCTGAAAAGTAGATGTCACCATTCTACAATGACAACCTTGTTTCCTCGCTGATGTAATGTTTGCAAGGTCAAGTTGTGAAAAATATCAGATCCTCCGTTCCTGAAATAGTAATACCAACCTCGAGACTGGCAGTGATCTCACCTGAATATTGCCTCATTGGCTCGAGTGTTTCCTCTGAATCCCACTGGGATGTACATGTCTGACCTGTGTATGTGCGGGTATGTGTGTGCGTTTGAGTGTACACATGCACACGCCTGAACTTTATGAATGAAAAATCCTCTTCCTGGTCTGCAGACAGGAGGTGAGATCATCTTGTGTGTGTTGAAATGGAGATTCCCCCCATCCTTCCGTCCGCCTACCCATTCTGGTTGGCGCCGACCTTAATGAGTCCATCAGCGGTGCATATTGATGAGGTGTACAGATGACATGATGGCCCAGTGTTCACAAAAGAAAATCTGAAATAATATCTTGTTTTCGTTCTGTTTAGTCTATACAGTTTTCAAGCCAAGTGCCAATTACATGTGCTTCTTTTGTTTGAACAGCCTTGGAGTGGTATTCAATGATTGGACACCTATTCCGCTGAGTGAGAGCGACAATGAGTAACGTGAGGGGCTCTTGGTGTGGATCCATAAATAGGCTGCCAGAAGCACCCCCCACTCTCTGACACCCAAGGACACAAACACACACACCTACCACTTCCACCTTTGACCTGAGGCAAGCTGCGACCGCTGGCTCCAGGCCTGTACACAACATAATGCGTACTTATTCAGAGGCATGTGTACACGCAGATATGTAAATGTACAGCATTCCTCTCGGCATCCTTCACTCCAGGCTTCCGCTAATTCCCTCCTACAGATTAGAAGGCATGTTGCCAAACAATGCACCACTTAAAACAGCTATATGAGTGGAGAAAACTGAGTCTGGTACATATTCCCCCCTTTTCAGCACATTTAAGCTATGTAGGTGCCATTATTCTTTCAACTTATGGGGGATCAAATTACGCTTTTAATACTTAACTGTCAAAACCCATTATGTCATTATGAAATCCTCCTGTTATGGAGTCACTTTGTAATGCAGAGCAAAGCTGTCACACACATCCTTGAACAGCTATAACGTGGCGCTTCCCAACTGTAACGCATCTATAAATAAAATATGAAGAAAGTTTAAAGAAAGATAGGAATAGAACTGACGGAAAAGTGCTCCTCCGTCTAGACTGCCTTAAGACAGAGCATAACGATGGAGGGGTGATTAAAGCAGATCATGTAATATAAATTCTACATGTAAAATTTATAAACGACCATGGCTAGAGTTATTTTCATTTAAAACTGGGAGATGTGATATGTAAAAAGTAAGAATTTAAAAATGGATTTGTTCATAGCTGACTGTGTGGTGGCTTTGTGTCAGTTTGATTAGTTTCTTTTGGACTTTAGTAAAAATTCCACCATGCTGCAACTACTTAATGACTAATAAGTAGATCCTTCATGGTTGGGCCTGTGTGTGGACGTCACAAGAGAATACTTAAAAAGAGTACAGTTTAGGAATTCAGGGGAAAAACATTTTGGTTGAGCTTTATCCTCTTATCGTTTGACTCACTCTTACTTCTTTGTTTGGTGAACTGTGACTGGTTGAAGGTTACATTCCCAAAAACGGCCACATTCATGTGAACAAAACAGCAGTGTGTTCAGATCCATTTGTCTTCACATTGCTCTAGAGGGCCATTGTTGTGGAATAAGAAAAATCTTTAATATAGTAAATGAGGATTAATATTATATCTATATTAATAATTTATTCACAGTGCTATTTGGAATTTTCAGTGGTGATTAATGTATGAATTATGTATTTAGTGGCATTAGTTTGTTGTTGGTTTTTTTTAGTATACTCGCAATCAAATGTAAAACCTGTTATAATATCTTTTGGGTTTTGGATAATTTATTCACTAAAATTGCTGCATACTGTATATTTGGATGAGTAACTAGGGGCCAAGTTTGGAATACTTAATATTAGAGCTTGACATTAAGTGCTAACTTCTCAAATGTGACTGGATTTCAGCTTTGGAAGATTACTCCAACTAGCCAACTTCAAAGGCTGGAGTACATACTTATATAAACACTTTTTCTTATTCTGTAAAATATATATTCTATTTCTCCTGTCAAGTTTTTTATAAAAATAAGCTTTGACAGCCATTCTTCCATTCATTCACGTTCTTCCGCTTATTCCTGTTTGGGGCCGCAGGTGACTGGAGCCTATCCCAGCAGCTCTGGGCCTGAGGCGGTATACACTCTGGAGTATGGCCAGTTGTCCACAGGGCTGAAACTTAGAGACAGACAGTGACAGACAACCATTAACTCTCTTATTTATTCACTAGGAGCACTTTAGATTCACCAATTCACCTGCACATGCATGTCTTTGGACGGTGGGAGGAAGTTGGAGAGAACCCACTGTAACACGGAGAGGATATGGAGACTCCTCATAGAAAGGTCAGCACCCCTTAGCACAGCCACATCAGATGTACTTGTATGTGTTTTATTGGTATACACACATTACATTTAATTCATTCTTGATTTGGCTGTTAACACTGGTGTATTTCACCACACCATAACCACGTGAAAGCTATGTAAACACTTTGTCAAAATTTTTCATTAACAAAATTGTGACTTGTAACATAGGTGGATAGTATATTTTCAGATGTACTTTCTTATTTAAATTATAGGTTGAATGTACAAACAGCCCTTGTAGCTATTTACACAGACTGGTATGCTTTTGTAAAATATTAGTTCAGAAAGCTGTCCATATTATGGACTATTACAAAATAAAAGACACAAAATTGATGCCTTTATTATTACAGTTGTGCCAATATAAATGGATGTTTGGAAAAGTTTTTTTTTTTAAGTAAGAAAAATACAGTGGAATAATAGCTAAAATACTGATGAATGAAAACCCAAACATGAAACATCAAAAAATAGAATAAAATAAAGTGTCCCATTTTACAGTGTTTGTAGAAAGCCTTTTAGTGACTTTAATTACAATGAACACTCCCATTTCAAAACATACATGAGCAATATTATTTGAGAAATATTTCTAGGTGTCAGATGCTTATAAAAATGTAATGGAAGTTCAAAAACAGCATAGAGAGTAAAGGAGGGAGTTGCTGCGTGGCCTTGTGTACAGTCTGTGCCGTTTGTCAGCCCCGCTCCGTTAGCAGGATGAGGTCATTGTTAAGGGTTTAAATCCAACATGGGAGATAATCTGGGAGATAAAGACTGGATTTGGATTTGGCACTCAAAAAAAGGGGTCACGTAGATGCAATCATTCACACTCCTTGTGTAAATATGATGCTCAGCTGCTCCACAAACTCACACTGGGCCTCTAGTTTGACTCTTGGCAAAAAATCTTCCCTGTTAACACTGATTCCCTGATCTTCCAGCTGGCCTACTGATTTAAAACTGATATAGGATTGGCTTTACTATTATACTGGCATTTTAAAAAGACACTTAAATGCTCGTGTGCAAAGGTTAATGTATGAAAAGCTGTTTCAAAATAAAAAAGTGTGGTATTTGACTTGATTCAGGTTAATTGAAGTCGCAGAGGGAAAACAAGTCACGCCTGGGGAAAGTCCCATTTAGGTCCTGTGTGCTGTCCCACTCCAACTATCTTCGAGAAATGGGTCAGTGGAGATTGAAGACGATTGTACAAAAAAAAGACCTGTCGTGCTGTTTCTCTACATAGATGTGACAGACGGGACAGTCACAGCTTATGCACCAATTACACTCCATACACAGACAGAGGTCGTTAATAGGGTTTGAGAGGGATTTACGCGTCGCTGTCCTGTCAAATACTGCATGCCCGAGGGATGACATCATTTCAAGCACCTCGCACACCAGCTGACCCCCCTCCCGTGCGTAAAAGTAGCCCCACACTTGGCGCGTAAAGCACTTGTTTTACCTGCCGTTGTCCCATCTCTCTCTGGTCTCAGCGCGTCACGGAGAATCCGCGTTTCTGATTGGACAAGGGCACGGCGCATCCCTCCCATTTCTTTTTCTCTTTTTTTTCCCCCCTGCATCCCGTCTCTCCCGACTGGTGCTGTTTACTATAGGTGAGATAGCCCTGTATAAATGCGAGAGCGTGCGCACATCGCGTTGTCAGACGAGAATGGAAAAGAGGGTGGTGTTGTAGCGTGACGAGCTAAAAGCAAGGGAGTGGGTACAGTCGTGTTTACCGCTGGAGTAGACGTCTCTAGTGATTAGCGGGTTCGTTTTGGATGTAAATAAGAGGAGAGCACTCGACCAAATCACAAATAAGAAGCCTGACGTTTAGGAAAATAAGCTCCCATCGCCCGAGATGGACTGTCAACATTGAGGTAGGACGCATTATTTTTCTATTCCCAGTTTTCACGCGCCCTCTCTGTCATGCATTATTTCAAAAATGGCACCCACACCGTGTTCGACTATAACTTAGCAGTCTTTAGTGATGCTCCACTGATGCGCTGAATCTGCTGGATGTGTAAAAGAAATAGATGATAAATGCACCCCATCCCTCCTCTCTCCTCCATCCTCCTCCTCTTCTTCTCCCCTCGCCACCTACATCCACAATGCAGTGGCCTGTAACCAAGCACAGCCTGCTCCCTCCCTCCAGCTGATACCTCCTGGAAATATGAAGTGAATCGGAGCAGGACTGTTTAAAAGACGCGATCAGTGGGATGTGAATGATATGTGATTACTCGCAGACAGCAGATGTGTCTTAGTGCGTCGGTTTCTCTCAAGGCTTGGGGATTGTAATGAGCGTTTTTTTGGTCGACTTTCAGCTGAATGGTTGTGGCTCTGTTAATCAATCCCCTCTGGTTTTTAGATCCACTTGTATCAGCTAATTCGATGTTCTGTGACAGCTGTGTCACATTCAATTTTGTGAAAGGATGAGAGTAATATCAAGGAGCTAAGAATTGGTAATTGACTGGCTTTGGATATATGCATTATGATTGGATATCCATACCATACAGTTGGCTCCATGTGGTATATACTGTAGCCTATCCTTCAGCTTGTCTACTAAGAAACTAAAGCCTGCTATGTTATCATTTAATCAACCCACATCTGTGAAACTGGCCCTTTGCACCAGAGTATTGGCTGCTTCACATATTATTATTATTATTAGCCACTCCAGGTACATTACTAACCAAAATGTAAAAATGGACATATCGTGCACACAACCCTTGACTTTGATGTGAAGTTACAGTTGTTCAGACAAACAATTGTATAGTGTACAATGTCATAGTTGCTCCAAATCAAATTGGAGGCATTGTCGCAGCAAGTTGGTCAAGATAATCATCTGATAGATATGTATTGTATCTGCAGATCAGTATTGACTTCTGTATTGGGTATAGACATGGTGTTTCGTAGTACATTTACTATTTCTGGAAATTGATTGCCTTCACATGCTTACATCATGTTCTTGACAATATTCACAACTCAGTGATGCGAGGTACCGCTGTGACATCTTTGGAATTGTGTTTTTCCATCAAGTCTAGGCTGCCATGCTTCAATCAGCTTGTCACACACAGCAGGGACTACCTGAATCACTTCAAAAGATTCTGACAAGAAATTATGCACATTCGCTCTTGGCTGAGTGTGTCTTTTGATTGTTATCTTTTAGGTTTACACTCTTATACATATACCATCATTTGGTCATGTATTCTTCTATAGGAACATTGGATCCTTATACTTAATGAATTGCACTAGCTCTAAACAGTCTTAAACATTGTTTTATTAATTTTCACTCTGAAATTTATTTGTCTACATCAAGAAATGCAAACCATTGTTGTCCACTGTATCTGCCTTTGTCAGAATGTTATTACATTCTGGTGTTGTAGATCTAGTGTCCTGCCATATTATCCTCCATTTTGACAAGCAATGAGATACAAATGATAAATAAGCGTTGATTCGCATAATTTAGACAAAAGTACCAAATTAGTGCAATCATAACCTATTGTTAAAGTTGTGCCTTGATGGAAACAAACTAACCCAGCTCCATTATTTCCCCAAACAGATTTATTTATTAACTATGGCTACAATTTGTTCTCATAATAGCCTTAAATAATCAACTTTTAAAAGTGACACTCAATAGTCAAACTATAAATTATTGATTCCAAATTTATCTTTTATTGCATTTGAAGCTCCCAGTGGAATAGAAATCATTAAAAATCAGATTACTCTGTAACCATTTCCTTTTTCCATTCTCTCTCTGTCCCTCAGTGTCCTCCCTGATTTGATGACCGCAGTCTGTCATGGCGCTCCTCCACGAACAGCGTGCTCCTTCTCCTTCTCTGTCCGGCTTCAACACGCCTCTCTCAGATCCCCCGTCCTTTCGCCGGCTCGACGCGGAAACGCCATGCACCCCGGAAATGGACCTGACTCCGACACAATGTGTCCTCCGTAATGTTCTGTCCATAGACACGGGAAGTGCGGTGGAACCCGGAGGAGGGGGGGGTGAGGGACATACTGTGGGACACAACCAGACTCCCGGTGAGGAACAACAAGAGCACTTTGCCAACAGCGTCCTGAAACTCCACGACCACGATGGGAGCCCGTGCAGGACGGAGGGAGAGGGACAGGACATGGACAGCAGTGCAGTCAGGAGTCAGGCGGACGAGGCCAGGCTACAATGCCAGTCAACTGGAGGGGGCGGGGGCTTTCTGGAGGGGCTGTTCGGGTGTCTACGGCCAGTCTGGACTATGATCGGGAAAGCTTACTCCACAGAACACAAACATGACCTGGACGGTAAGTTAAAAGTAATCTATTGAGATGTTCTACACAATATGGAAAAGTCAGAGAGCTGACACTTAAGGTGTCTTGTTTTGTTTTTAAACATTTCCAACAGGATTCTTTTGTTCTGAGAGTAAACCATGACCAGTATCAGTGAGAATCTTCACACAGGGATATTTATTGTAGTTGTATGGAAAATGTTTCCAGGCACATTTCATGTTTTTGAAAATACTAATTTAGAGCTTCCATAAAGAGAGTATATCATAAACAGTACATACTACACTATTACTGATTTATGAGCTGAAATCAACCACAGTAACTATTAATAGTAAATACTGCAGTGCTTCCCCTAATCCTGATTCATATATAGGTATCTTATGCCAATTTTATATTTTTTTTGTCACATTTAGTGTAAATGGAGAGAGAAGGCACTAAATGGACTTAAGCTGGGAAACATATCCTTTTAAGTTTTTCTTTATTTCTGTAATTTTTAACTAGCAAGTTTGGACCCAAATATAGGTAGAAATGTTCTTGCTGGGTCAAAGAGTGTGTGGTTTAAAGAAATATAGTGGAAAAATATTAGGATTATACTGGACTTCAATTATAGCTGACAAGAATAGAAGATTTGCAGTTTTCTAGCTTTTGATTTACTATGGTAGATTGTTGAAAGAGGTTGTACCATAAAGGTTTCTTTGAAAATTTGCATGTCTCTGTAAAAAGTAGGTTTGCAACTGAATAATCAGAACAACAAAAAAGTTCCTACATGAATCTGGTAGAGGACCACTGCTTTATGTGGTGTGCAGTCTACCAGGTGAACCACATATCCCCAAATTTCCCTCTTTTTAATTAAAATCTTGGTAGTTTGACCCACGGTGTTCTCTCTTGTACCCAATTTCAAAAAAGCTGCACTCATCATTATTGAAAAGTGGTGACCTATATATTTCCTTTTTTTACAAAGCTTTGTCTTGATACTCTCAAAATCTGGATTTATGCAAACAAACACAATTCAGATAAGACTGTCATAGTTAAGATAATTATTTTTGAATATATTGATGAGATGTAGTGATATTGCAACAGAGAGAGACTGTGGTTTTAGGGATGTTCATTGAAAAACATCAACAAAGTCTTGTAACTAGTATAGAATTTGTAAATGAATTAAATGTGTAGCACTCAAATACGCTTAAATCAATGGTTGCTTTTTATACTGCAGTAACACACCCATAAGCTTAATAATAAACTTACACTAAGCTTTGATATGCTAATTAAATGACCGTATCAACCAATTTAATTACATTAAACAGTCGATGGAGAAATGACTCCCACAAAAGCCACGTTGTAAACAAACAGTTCCTTGACGTGAAAGAAATGCAGCCAGAGCCACTCTATCAAAGCTGGAAAGGGCCTTTTCTGCTCCCCTGATATTAGCCCCCTCCCAATCTTTTTTCGCCTCTCTTCTACTACTACCACCACCACCCCCGCAATGAAACTAGCTCCCTGTGACGCTGTGTTGTTTATGTCTGCAGCCACTACAATAGCACAGCGCTCCCTCGGGACTCCCTCTGCCAAATCTGCCTCATGAATTATGCATGGCCACGCTCTGACCCTGCGCCTCTCATCTCTATTAACGCAAACCTGACACACGCGCACACACACATATAGTACTCAACCAAAGATGAATTTATACACACCCTTTTTAGAAGCAGCGTTTTGTCGTGACGCGAAACCATAAGACGCCGAACACAAAATTTACTAGAACGAATAGAGCGTCAGCCATAAAGGTGACACTTTAACGTCTCTCCTTGTCTTTATAACCCTCTGATATCGCAGCGCCCGTTTGACTTCCACATCCCCTGTCCACTCCTCCTCCTGCTTCCATCTCATTGTCTCCTTTTTTTTTTATCCTGAGCTCTTATCACTGACAGCCCATCTGCGCCACAAGGACACACGATCGGTGGAAAACGGATATTATAAAAAAGGGAAATATAAAAGGCCTGCTGCTCTTGATTGGCTGCCTTTCATATCACAATGCCCTTTTTGAAGCTTTGATTGAAAGGAACATTAAACCGTGGGGCCTGGCAAACCTGTCAGCTACGTATTGATTCTGTTGACGATGTACAATGTCTTATTTTGTGTCTGATTCTATCTAGTGCAATATTTGACGGGCTTGTTAGAAACGAGTACACCATCAATCACTAGATATTAATAATTTATATCATCCTTATTAATGTGATAAATGTGGATTCTTCTTCTTTCCCGGGGTGAAGAACAGCAGTAGAGCAGGCTGTATATTTTTTTCTATATTAACAGTCTGTCTTTGGCCACATGGACCCCCTGTGCCCCTTTGGGAATCCCCCTTTTTTCCTTTTCCACGCACACACTCGCAGAGCTTCCCCCTGTCGCTATCGTCACAAGCCCCTCCACCTTGTTACTCGCTTCACGCCCACATTAGTCTCTCAAATCCCATCTCTCCTCCAACCCCCTCTTGAACGCCGGACCCCTGTTTCGCATTGGCCCCACAAAGGCACTAAGCAGGATTTAGGAGGCTGAGGGAGAATTACCCACAGGAGATTAGAGTTTCCTGTCTGTGTGCCTGTACATCCCGAGTCCTTAGGTTGAGGTGAGGTTCAAGCACTGAACAAGATATTACCTCGAGAGGTGAAAAAACACGGCTTAAACAAGGTTTTATGTAGAGATAAACTTGTAATATGGTATAGCCTTAAACCATTGATATACCAAAACACAATTTGTTCAAAGCCATTTAACTAACATTGCAACATTTTAATGTACTTTGATTTAGCTTGATATTTCCCAACACTGCTAATTAATCAGTCAAAAGTAAAATTTTATGACTGTTTTGTCCCTTATCTCTGCAGAGTGCTGGGAGGTCCCTTTTGAGGAGATTTCCGACCTTCAGTGGGTCGGCAGCGGAGCCCAGGGTGCGGTATTTCTAGGCAAACTGCACGGACAGGAAGTGGCCGTCAAGAAAGTGAGGAACATCAAAGAAACCGATATCAAGCACCTACGCAAGCTCAAACATCCCAACATCATCACTTTCAAGTTAGTACAGAAGATCATAATTCCGCCACTGTTCTGATTTTCTGAGCTCTCATTTAAGTGTCTTAATCATCTGTCCATCCTCAGAGGTATCTGTACCCAGGCGCCATGTTATTGCATCATAATGGAGTACTGCGCACAAGGACAGCTGTACGAGGTGCTGAGAGCGGGCCGGAAGATCACTCCGTCGCTGCTCATGGACTGGGCCATGGGCATCGCAGGGGGCATGAACTATCTTCATCTTCACAAAATCATCCACAGAGACCTCAAGTCACCAAAGTGAGTTGCTCTTAACCTTACTGCAGGATACGATGTTGTGAGTTTATTTTAAAGTAAAGTCACAGTTAGGTCTAGAATCAAAAGTTGTTGGCTGATCAGTTGTTAGCTGTCAGTTTCATGTTTCAAACTTTACAGTTACCTCAGCTTGTGAACTGTTGCTGCGTTTTTGCCAAACCTTATGCCTGTGTCCCTGCAGTATGCTGATCACCTATGACGACGCAGTGAAGATCTCTGATTTTGGCACGTCCAAGGAGCTCAGTGACAAGAGCACCAAGATGTCTTTTGCAGGGACGGTGGCCTGGATGGCTCCTGAGGTTATACGCAACGAGCCTGTCTCTGAGAAAGTGGATATTTGGTAAGTGGAGCACTAGACTTGTAATACGTCTGAATTACAGTTAATGTTCAGCCATATCAGAATTTTAACCTGGCATCAAATGAACAAGAGTATATTGTTTTTTAACTATTTGCATTCCAAATACAGTTTACTATTACATAAATTGATTTGACAGGTCTGCTTGTGTAATCTATGCAATTTTCCCTAAACATTCATCAACTGTCATTACCTAGAGTCTCATTAGTCATTACTACTACAGTATGGGGGGGGTCTTATTACCAGAAAATCTATACAGTATTGTGTACAATATCTCATTACATGACATTCTATAGGCCCTTTGCCATATCAGATGGGATGCCCTGTGTGAAGCTCTGATCACCCCCACTACTCCCCACCCCCTTTCTCTCTCCATCTACCCCTCTCTTTCCTACCCTATAGCCTTCATCATCACTCTCCCTCTCTGTCCTGAAAGGAACGCAGGCTAATTTAATAATTGATTTGCCAGATGCTGCAGTGCTCAGGAGAGGCTGGAGTAACCTTCCAAGCCTGTGGATGGTTTGGCCTGGGGCCAGTAGTGCATTAGCAAAGAAGTGGAAATAGAATTAAAAACCACTGATGTAAAGAGAAAGCAAAACATAGAGTATAGTATACATTTGTGTTAATCATTTAATAACAGTCAACTTCACACAATGTCATAGAGAAAAAGAAAAAATGTGTTGAAAGATTGTCAGGGTTTATGTAATTAATGTGTACTTGAAGGGGTCAAGTAATTCATTGGGCCAATAGAATAAAAGGTAATAGCATCAGAGGCAGACAAAATATTAGAATAGATACATACAATACAACTACAAAAACCATTTTAATTGAGACAATATGTTTACATGCATTTTATGGTATATTTATGCATTTTATTTGACATGATATAGCCCAGGGATCTCATGATGTGGAACCTAATTTAGAATAGTATTGATTAAGTGATTTTTGTGACTGTCTACTAACCCAATTCATGTTTGACAACTAATAGAATTTACATAAATTCTATACCATTGCTATGTGTAATTGCTTGTATATCCTATTGAAAAGTAAAGAAGTAAAGCCTAATATATCATCCTCAATATGCAGATCCATGTTTTTCTGTTGCTGCTTTCAAATCATCCATAATCAACACCATGAAGCAGCTCTAAAAATACATATGTAAACATAACTTGGCACACCCCCTCAGCGCTCTGTGTGATGCTGTGAAGTTCTTGCCACCTTGGATACTGTACATGGTAGCCATGGTAACCAGGGGCCCACCAACAACACTTTCCTTAGTTACCCTCCCATGGGTGTGCTCCCGTGATTCTTTACAAAACAGAGACAGAGAAATGAAATGCAGAAATTATAGTTATGTAAATGTGGGGGGAAAACAAGAATGTATCTGGATTCATTATTAAATATGGAATGATACTGAAATAACTACTAGTGCCTTAACAAAAATTGAACAGTCTCGAATCTGTATTGGACTTATTTATCAGAACCTCCCATAATGCACTGACATTCAATCCCTATAAATCCTTTTGATATGAAATCCGAAGTAATCTCTGTAGTAGGCTTTATTTCCTCAAAGATAAAAGTATGGCATTTCAGTCACGCTGCCTTTCATCTGTTGGCTTCATATTTTTCTCAATGTGACTGAGAGTAAGTGTGCGCTCTCTCTCCACAGGTCATTCGGTGTCGTGCTGTGGGAGATGTTAACGGGAGAGGTGCCCTATAAGGACGTGGACTCCTCAGCCATCATCTGGGGGGTGGGCAACAACAGCCTGCAGCTGCCTGTACCTGATAGTTGCCCCGACAGCTTTAAGCTTCTTCTGAGGCAGTGCTGGTGAGCAGATGGGGGGGAAAAGAAAAAAGACGCAGGAGGTGGATAAAATACGTCTAAAAGTAGAAAAGCCTAAGCAATAAAAGGACTTAATAAACAAGATGGTATACCATGAAGTTAATGTGCTGCATTACAGAGATATCAGTAGTAGACTCAGAAAGTGCTGTCCTGGGAAGCCTGATATGTTACTTTAAAGGAATAGTTAGCTACTGCTGTGCTGAACTCAAATTGCCCTCAGTTTGTCAATAAAAAAGTAATTAAGATCTTTTGCCAAAGGGCTTTTCTTGTCATTGAAAACACTGAAAGGACACAACCCTAAAAACAGTAAAAAATTAGAAACATGGCACACTGAGTGGACTCTTCAAGAATATGCGTTCAGTACTACTGTAAATTATTATTTATTTTTTCGCTTTAAAATGACCATTTAAAAGAGGAAGAAATATATTATTTATATTTTTGTCTTTTTCTATACAGGAACTGCAAACCAAGAAACAGGCCGTCATTTCGTCAGATTCTTCTGCATCTGGATATTGCATCTGCGGATATCTTATCTACCCCACAAGAAACATATTTTCAGTCACAGGTAAACATCCTATGGTGTTAAGTTATGGCTACTATACTAATACTAGATGTAAATACTAGAACTCAATCTCAGAAAAAAGACGTTTTGGGGCATCTTTTGTTGTATTAATAGCAATGAAATATAATGTAGTGTATGTGATTTATCTCCTGTTGTTGGCAGACAGGTAATTAAACCAAAGCTGTGTGTCAAAGCCGAAGGGAAAATATAATTGACTTCAGTGAATGGGGTGACCATAAATCTTAAACATTTTCAACATGGTGTACAAATTGGCTCTGTGGATAAAAAAAATCTCTTGTCAGCAACATCTACTAGTCATTTTGCTGTCAGACCAGTGCATTATTTCCAGCCTGCTGCAGTAACTATGGGCACCGCAGGAGTATGCAGCTGCACTGCGGCCCCAAGACCTCTTGGGAGCTCGCTAATAACACCTGTCCTTTCAATCACAACATATTATTGCTGCTTCCCCTGCCTCACCAACCTGTCAAACAGAAATAGTGATTTCTGGTCAAAGGGAGCACAATTTCAACCTCCATCATATCGAGGTTTGATTGGGAAGGTCGGTGTGATGGGGAAAGAGGTGCATGTCTTTCTTTAATAGGGTGGGGGTTGGGAAGGGAAGACAAAACAGACCTCTTCACCCGAACAGCTGAAGGACACATAAAAAGTATTGATGTGGAGGAAATACTGTATGTCTTTACTCAGCCATGCAAAACGGCAGATCCATTTATAACCAAGCCATAGAAATTCATGAGGCACACACAAAACGAAAGTCATTTCACATGCACCAGCTCCAATATTTATACATCACATGATGCAAAACCTCTGTCACGCTTTCCACTTATCCCCAACGCTATATATTTCTCCCAGTCGTCCTTACCCCTTTCAAAACCCCTCTAGTTTCTTGCCTCTCTGCCCCATAATGGATTGTTCTTGTGACGTTAGAAAGAAGTATTTGCCCGTGGAGTGTATTGATTGCTCTAATGGCAAGCAGAAAGCAAAGTGAGGGAGGGGGGTAAAGACGGGACTGGAGACTCACAAGAGTGCACACCGAGTCCATTAGCTTAATAAGACCATCGCTCACAGATGCACATACACAGACATGCATACAGATTTGACTGCCTTTGTCCTTTGATATGACAGGTATCAGATGTCATGCTCCACTGTGTGCAAGAAAATTGCCCACGCTGCATTTTTTTGTGTGTCCATGTTTTGGTCTGTGTGTATCGATTATGATCTGACGGCTAAATGGTTTCCATTTCGCTGATACACATGACGCCCAGTCTCTGCAGATTACAACCTTTTTATATCTCACCAATGAGCAATTAACTCAGTTCCTTAATAGACTTTTCACAATTTGTAAGATACTCCAAATGTAGTCTGAGTTGCTATGTTAATTCTGAGATTCTATGTTAATGCAGAGTTCAGAGGTGCTTATCATATATTGTTGTGTATTCTTTTTGTTAAATGCTGGAGTGATTGATGACGTCATTAAAGCGGTGTTCTGATGGATGTGTTGTTCATGTCCCGGCAGGCGGAGTGGAGAGACGAGGTCAGGCACCATTTTGAGCAGATCAAATCTGAGGGGACTTGCCTCCACAGACTGGACGAGGAGCTGATCAAACGGCGCAGGGAAGAACTCAGGTGGGATTATTCAGATGCACAATTAGACATTTGCGTTGTGAAGACAATGTGTCTCTTAATCGAAGCCCTGTAACTATACATCTAAAATTCATCCACCCTGCTTTTCCACTGTTCAGGCATGCCCTTGACATCCGAGAACATTATGAGAGGAAACTGGAGCGAGCCAACAACTTGTACATGGAGCTGAATGCCATCATGCTGCAGCTGGAGATCAAAGAGAAGGAGCTGCTCAAGTATGGGAACTGCCTCTAAATAGTGCCTACATTCTACTTGAAGTATTGATGACTTTAGACACGGTCGAATCAATAGGACTGAATGTACAGACCTAGTTCATTACTTGTTACTGCAAGCCTTATGTAACATTAGTAAATCTACAAATCTATTTTAACGTCAGTCTCTGTAGTATCCCCCTCAAGCTATTTAAACTGCATGTTTGTAAGACCATTATATGACTTATGTGCTACTGATATCCATCTAATAAGCATTGGCTTTGTGTTTAAATGTCAGGAGGGAGCAGTCGCTGGACAAGAAGTACCCAGGCTGCTTCAAACACCACAGTTCCAGACAGTCGGCCTCCTCCAACTCAATGGAGAAGCTCATGAAAAAACGCAACGTGCCTCAGAAACTGCCCTCACACAGCAAGAGGTAAGACTGACTGATTATGAGAATTGTTCCTAGGCCTCAGGGACACCATAATATCATCAACATGTCACATAGTGTGATTTATTTAGACACAAATGAACAGACCCAGCACTGTCCAGACTCACACATTGATTGTATATAAAGCTTGGCACCTTATTGTTTAATTGAGGCATTAAAAAACATAAATACAGGCTCTGTCCCAAATGCCAAGAATGTAGTCATCCTAAGCTTTGCTGGCTTATATAAAAATTTTATGTTTAAACCTGGTCATGGAAGGTCATGTTGTTAAAAAAAAAAAAAAAAAAAAAAAAAGATGATGTTTGAGTAGATTTTGGAAAATCTAAGATGTCAAATAAGCTATGTGAAGATGGGGAGTGACTGCTTTCACTCTGGCTCCAGAATACAACAAATCAAAATGTAATCTTGCTTGAATTAAATATTTTAGTGAGAATGTCTTTTCTGGACAGTTTGCAATAAACCAAACACTTTTACAAAATTTTACATTTTGTTGTAGACTTATATGTGTTATTTTTATCCAGGCCAGACTTACTTAAGTCTGAAGTCATCCTTCCCAAACTGGATTCATCCATGACTCAGGTCACAATCCCCAACAAGGGCTCTACATCTCCTGGAAGAACGCGCAGAGGGAAACCTCGCTACAGGAAGGCTGGCAAAGGCAGCAGTGGAGATTTAGCTCAGCTGAAGGCAACACTGTCCTCGTCATTAGCAATGGTCAATGCCACCTGCTCAGTTCCTAGCAGCAAGCAGCATTTGGATCGTAGTGCAGCCCTTAAGGGCCTGCAGCACGACCTGCTGCTCAAGAAGATGTCCTCTTCCAGCCCTGATCTCATTTCAACCACTTTAGAGGCTGAAGGCCGCAGGAAGGGGCAAGTGAAACCAGGGCTGGACCGAGCGGGCAGTCAGAGCGCCTCTGGGCTGGAGGAGAGTCGGACTGAGGGGCGCGGGGAGGGGGCTGATGTGGGTGTAGGGACTGATGACTTGGTAGAAACACCTCCACGCAGTGACACGCCCAGCGAGGATGCAGCATCCATTCCCTTTTCCAGCAGCCCGGACTCTCCGTGTGGCAGGGGGGCTGCTGCCGGGAGGACCTCAGTGCTGGGCAGTACTCGTGTTCCAGTAGATGGTGAGGAGAAGGAGGAGGGAACAGTGATCACACGCTCCCCCAGAAGTCAACGCCTCACACCTGCAGCACTGCTCTACAGGGCAGCAGTCACACGCAGCCAGGTGAGAATTAAAAATGTTACTTTACCACATAGTAATGGTTATTATCATCATTGTTTTTTTTTCTATGTATAACAAAATCTCTATTTATTAACTTCAGAGACGTGGAGTATCATCAGAGGAAGAGGAAGGAGAAGTGGACAGTGAAGTGGAATTGCCAAGGAGACGGTAAGCACACATTTTCAACACTTTATACATTGATTTCATTAATACTAGCATTACATTCATTCAAAGTGTAGATTATGGTAATATCAACTGAAATTTTCACTTATGAGGCATTAGAATTTGTCCTCTATTTTACCAATAGCATATCTCTGTCCATGTTATATATTTATTTATATCCAATTTATTTCCATTTGTATAAATTATGTGTCTGATGTTTCTAATCAAAACCCAGGCGTACTGTGAGCATGACCAAGTGTCAGTCCCTGTCGACCTTCAGCTCAGAGAACTTGTCAGTCTCAGATGGCGAGGAGGGAAACACCACCGATCACTCTCACAGTGGCACACCTGATGTGGTCAGCACTAACACTGATGAGCGTCTGGACGACAAAAGCGATGACCTCCTTTCTCAAGGCTCGGAGATCCCCGCCGACCCGTCTGACCCGACACAGCTGGGCTCTGATGGACTGTCTGAGAAAGAAGCTGTTCTCAGACAAGTCAAGAGCCAGCTCGCTTCAAATGACCTAAATTATGAGGTAAGACAAATGGAGATACAACATCACAGCATGCTACAGAAAACGAGACAACTGTCTGACAAATGTCTGTGTTTTAATCCAGGGCCTGTATGATGACTCTGACTGTGACAGTGCTGAATTGGATCACTCGTGCAGTGGAGACCCAAGCCAACCTCCAAACAACTGGTGAACACTGCACTCTGGCCTCGAAACATCCCTTTATCTTCACACAGAGCAGAGCAGAGACTCTCAGTGGGACAAAGCTGGTGTTTAGCACAGATGGTACTAGCTCTAGTGTAAGAGACAGGCCAGAGAGCTATGGAACAATATATTTAAAAAACTCAGTCGAAAGAGGTCTGAAATGTTTTACGTTTAATTAATGTGTCATCTTCCATGTCAATTAGTATTTTTAACCTGTCTGAAAAATGTCTGAATTATTTTCCATACGACAAAACTGAACAAAAATCTATCAGGGTTTCCGTAAGTGTCAATATGAATGGCCTATGACGTTGCTGCTTGCACTTAATTTTTTTTTTTAATAAATGTGACATTTTCTGTCAAAACCTGATGCACTGATTAACTTATTGTTTACTTTACAGGGAATATGTTGACCGGATTGAAACCATGTTTACATTATTTTGAAGTGGTTTACACTTTTATTTATTGCATTCATTCATTATTGATGTTTTTTTTACTTGTTTTAAGATTTTTACTGTGTAAATACTGTATGTGATGTAAAATGGAACAAATTTTCTAAAATGTGAGATTGTATAATTTAAAAAAAGGTGCTGATGTTTTTAATTAGGTCGCGCCAGTTTTTCTTTGAACCTCAAAAAGCTGGTGGTTGTAGAATGTACCTTTGTACCTGCTGTTATTGTCTGAGCTTAACAACAAAAATATAGATTACGTGAACAAAAAAAAGCAATATGTCTGCTTTGGTATGGTCATTGTATTGTGGGGCAAATGGTCAAACACTGGTTCTGTGCTGGACAGAAGTATTGCATTGCTTACTGTATTAAATTGCAATACCAATAAGATATACCACCAAAAGCATGCTTTTGGAGAGTGGCAGATAATAAAATATGGCAAATAGATGACAAGGACAACAAGCACCTAAATGGACCAGAATATTTTTAGATTATGATTTTAGTGCCCATTTGTACCTTCTGAATGGGCAGTAAAACTGTAACAAAGTAATGCTCCCACCCAAACTATAATTGATTCACTGAGAATTAACACATCTAAATCTTTCAAATCAGTAAGTGACAAAATATTAGTCTGTGAAGGTTGGGAGGATATTCAAAGCTCCCTCAAACAATCCACAGAAGATGCTTTTGGTGTTGTCCCTTGAGGAGTCTTGCATGAATACACAGCACAGTCACATCCTGTTTCCTTCATTCTGATCAGGTCATTGGTTCCAAACTCAATAAGCTACAAACGGCAGCTTTCATTTCTTATCCTTTTTTTTCTTTCGAACTTTTCACTCTAAAACGTTACACAGTTGAATATTTTCAGGATCTACATTACCCAGCCACGTGCAGGGTGGGATATTGCCAAAAGCAAAACTACTGCCCTCTAGTGTTACAATCACAGAGGTACTGATTTCCCATGATGCTGATTGTAACTACCATATATGAAATGAAACATTTGCTTTTTTTATACTGCGTTACATTGTATAATATATTTAAGAATCAATTTAAAATAAAAAATCATAAAATGCAATCTGTGTGAATAAACCTTAAGGACACGTGGTGTTTTGAGCATTTCACATCTTTATTTCTGTATTTTTTTAAACAATTTTGTGGCACTCAGATCTACAGTCTCAAAAACGTGCACAAAAGTTCTTTCCTGCAAATAAAAAATAAAATAACTTTCTGACTTGAGCAAAGCAAAGAGCAGGAAACTAGTGTTAACTTACAACCCTTTCTTTGTCTAGTTCCAGAAGATAAACGATGATCTCAGCCTCATCACATTGAACAAATCAGTCAGTGTTCAGGAGTCAGTCCCCTTTGGTAGTTAAAAAAAATATTTCCTCCATTTAAAACAAATATTTCAACATTTTAGTATATATCAGTCTTTACAAAAAAGCGAGGGTATCCCTCTGCTTCTAAACCCTAGAGCCAAGCCCAACCCAAAAACCCTCCCATCCAAGCAAAATATCAACACATGATCTGGGACGAGGAGGGGGGAACAGGAATGACATGTGGAGGGAGAGAGAGGTGACATGCTGACCAATAAACATTTGTAATGATCTGGATAAATTTTATTGTGAGCATTCGGACATCTTCTCATCATAATTAAATATAACCAGTGACAGTGCATGTACAACTATATATTCTCAGTGACACGAGTGTGATCCATGATACAAGCACTTAGATTGAAAAGTGACAAAAGGTCACAACGGTTTGTCTAAATTATCTGATTATGGACACAAATACAGAAACGTTGAAACTGGGTGAGAAAACTAGGTTTATAAAGATAGAATAAACAGTCACTATTCCTTTTTGATGCTTCAGTTTGTGTCTTGAAAGAAAAATAAAGACTGTACAAAAAACTTAATCTAAATGCCTATCCAGAGATTTCAAACTATACTCCTCTGTGGTGGCAAAAAAAAAAGCAAAGAAAGCAAGGGAACCATAAAAAAAAAAAATCTAACAATGAAAACCTCCCACTTAACTGAGAAGAGGAATTAAAACCCTAATTTTAGGAGTTGTTACACTAAAATCAAAAACAAAATAAATAGAAAATGCAGCAGATTAAATCAGTGGCCGTTGACATGATTTTCAACAAAAAGGAAGAGGTGCTATAATATATAGACTCTTAAATTGGATAGTTGCATTGACTGCTGTACAATAACCAATAGTATAAAAGTGAGATTTAGTGCAGACGCTGTGTCTTTATCAGTTGGCTGCAAGTCCTGTGGTCTCGGAGGTGAGCCTAGAGACACAGAGAGACAGAGAGACACACCGGGAGACCAAGGAGGGAGAGAAAATAAGGCATGCAATCAGATAGACAAGGTCAAATCCGTTTACTATACATTACATTTAATACTATACATTGTTCTAAAAAGTTATGTCCAAATGTGAATGAAAAACATTGAACAAATACCCATACAAATTAGCAATGAACCAGAATTCAAACTAAAAAGAGTCTAGTATTTTGTCAAAGAAAGTCAGGCTAAAGCTACGAGCATAACTTCCTGTTCCTTGTTTTTGTACTTAATGAAGGTCGAGAGGTCAACTTGATGACATTTGCTGACACCTAATCAAAGGTCAAACACTAAGGAAACACCTAATTGAACCTAAACCTGTACAATGTTTTGTCTTTATCTAAAGGTGATTTGGTGCCTTTGATACCTGAGGGCAGATTACATTAACATATTCAAATCAAAGAAAGCATAAATATTCCCGTTAGTATGACACCTAACAGTTGTCACTACAAGAAAACCATTCACATAAATACAAGGTGACATCTTTAAAAGAGCTGCTACCTGAGCAGAGCTTGCAATTAGAGAAATGCTTAAAATCATTCTGTCCATGCCAAGTTCAAATTCCTCTGAAAATAACGCACTTAACATGTCACACAGGCCAAATCAAGCTACATTTACTGTATCTATTTTATATGGCAACAACCACTATTGTGGCTGAGTAAAACTTGTGTGCGTTTTTTGCCATTGTAATAATAAGCGTGGCATGGCACAGCCAGTTACAAAAGCAAGTGCAGGTACAGACAACAAAAAGCATTGTCAGTACTTTAGTAGTAGATGACTTATGCTTCCATCATTAGTAAGGGGAGAGCCTTCGCCTTTTAGACTTGGAGCCCAGCTCGGGGGCGATTTTGGGCTCAGGGGGGACTGGATGTGCGGGGTTACTGGCCCCGCTGACAACATGGAGGGCCAGGAGTGGAAGGGGCTTGAGACTGAGGAGACTCGACACACAGGCAGGAGAGCTGGGAAGCAGGGAGTCAGTGGAGGAAGTGGAAGATAGAGGAATGGAGGCTGAGGGGGGCACCACACAGGAGGAGGAAGAGGAGGAAGAGAAGGAGGAGCTAGCAGCAGAGGAGGTGGTGGTGGTAGTAGTAGTAGTGGTATTGGTGGTAGTAGTAGCGGAGGTGGTCTGTTCAGGGTTCAAGGAGGAGGAGGAGGGAGGAGGTTTAGAGGACTCTACACTGTAGAAAGAGAGACAAGGAGAGAGGGACAACACAGTCGGGATGGGTCACAGGGCAGGCTGGTGAGCAATGAGGGGTTATGGGTTCAGGAGTTAGGGAGGGGAGGTCAAAGGAGGGGAATTACTCAGGGACAGGACAAAATGCATTTTTTTTAAATAATAAAATGAAAAAAATAAAGAAAAGAAAATATGATGGAGGAGGTTAAATTCAATTGCAGACAGACACCAAACACAATGATTAGTAGAATTGAAGAAAATAACTAAAGATTAATACTGCAAACTTTGCTAAGTTTGAAAGTAAAATACAAGTAGCATCATTCAAAAGTGGTAATCATATTTTTTTTTCCCTCAAGAGAAGTTGAATAAGAGAACGGGGGAATTGAAATGAAATATAGGTATATAATAATGAATATGGAGGGATAAGAACCAAAAGGGCACAAGTGACAGTTTGGGCAAAATTTTGATATGAATATCAAATTGAAAGCTCTTTTTACTGCCTTAATAATCACAAGACTACCGTTAATTGATCTAAAGTTAAGAAAAAAACTAATGTCCGGGCTAAAAGGAATTAAGTGCATATTGGAGCCTATCTTTTTTCTCAAATTAAAAATGTAGAAAGATATGCATGTTAATAAGAAATACAAAAATTGTTACATCAAAAGTCAGCCATTTGTGTGTATGAGTATTTTATCATTTAGGACTAAATTATCTCTAAATATGATGTGTAGTTGGTGAAATGTCACTTGCAGCATTTTGGTTGTACTCCCTCAATATACATTCTTTATTTCTAATGCAGGTGTATATGTTACAGGGTCATTTTCACTCACCTGGCGTTGATGAGGTACTCTGCGAGACTTATGCTGGCAGGAGAGCCTGTGATGGTGACCTGGCGATCAGTTGAGCCATCTACTGGATTCGCAATCTTGATCTGCGCACCTGACATTTGCCTGATTTCGTTGATCTTAGCCCCTTGGCGTCCAATGATGCATCCAATGAGCTAAAAGGAGAGAGGAGTGAAAGTATGGTTGAGTGAAGTAAATCCACCATGTTGAAACTCATGCTTTGACACCTAAAATACCGACTTACGTCATTTGGAATGGTCATCTCATGGGAAGTGGTTTGAGAAGAAGCATCTATTCCTGACAAATGTTAAAAAAACCAATGATAAATATGAACACACTTCAGGTTTTGATATTATTTCAGTAAAAGTTTGTGTTGTAATGTGGAATCAAAATAAATAAAATTAATTCATAAATTAATTTAATGCACTTTAGTTTAGTTTAATTATGCCTACCAGTAAATCCCGTAGTGCTCGCTGCAATGGGGAAGGGACTCTGCTGCATAGCCAACTGATGAAGCTTGGTGAGCTGTGGAGAGATAGCAGCAGAGGAAGACTGTGAGAGTGAGAGAGGAGGCAGGGAAAGAAATGTCAGGAATGGAAAACATGAGGAGGAGGAAAAAACAAATATCAGTCAGTATAGGTACATCAAACTAAAAGAACTGCTGTACACATACAGCTATAACCAACAATCCGTATAATCCAAACACTATCTTTTTTTGCTATATCCATTACAGCTATCTACAATGTACATGTTCAGTCTTACCTCAACATTACACAGTCAGATCATTACATGTGATCATGTGTAGTTCATATGCACTATAAATACACTGCACAATGATACATCTTCTCTCTAGTCTTATTGTACAAGGGCAACCATACTAATGTCTATCCATAATCCTGACAGAAAATCTATAGCTCATAAACAAGAGGCAAAGATCAGAGAGACAAGTGGACAGAGCATCAGATAAGAGGAAAAAAAAAAGTTAAAGATGAAAAATATTATTTATACAAAAGGAATAAATGAGGTATGCAAGACAAGATCGAAAATGGCGCGAGCAGCAGGAACAGGTCATGAGCAAGTGTACATACATACAGTATACACTATACTGCACTTCTCACAAGGTTTCAGTGTTGAAGGTAGGTATACTCAAACAACATTTTTAGACTGTTTTAGCTCTATAATGGGGGTATGGGTGAGTGGGCACACATTTTGGGTATTTGTAATTATGGGCGTGGGTCATGTAAAAATAGCTACTGCACTTACATCTGGCTGTGGAATCGCATGTTGTCCTTGTACGGCATATGCCTGAAACAAATGAAAACAAAGCTTTCACAGGCTGCGTTTCTGCTTCGGTCACTTTACTCTCCCTGCATGTGTGTATGTATATAGAGACCACATTAACTGATGCACTAATGAATACAGTCAAACATGCATGCCCCGAAATTCTCCACATAGCATAAACTTCCACAGAGATAAACAGCAGCATTCAGAGCAAAAGAGAAGCAAAGGATTGTTTGAAAGAATAAAGGGTATTTAGTACAATTAAAGGTCTTTGTTAAGCCAAAAAGCACCAGACAGCGATTGTTCAAAGTAACAAATAACAATAGTGGGAATTGAGCCACTAGCTTACAGAAAATCAGGCAAGACATTGAGCTTTTTTGGAAAAATGTTGTGATTATAGTACTGAAACTGCTGATCATAAAAACTATAAGAGTTGTTCACAACATTTTCCTGTGTAGCCTTTATTCATTAGAAATGTTATTTGTAGTGATACTAGACTACAGCAGGTGCCCCACAGTTATTGTTCCTAACATACATCTCATTTGAACTGGAGTTTATATTAAACACATACAAAAAACCTAAAAAATAAGTATGATTTATGGCTCTCAGCCAGGTTTTACCTGTCCACCTGCAAAGATGACTGGGGATCCTGAGGGCTTCGGTCGATAGGGAATTGTGACCCCCTTTGGTGGAGACTGCACAAAAATATCTTAATATGTTAGCAAAAACAACGGTTTGGGAAGTTGTGTTACACTACACAAATGTATGTCTGGGTTGTAAATACTTAGTTGAAATATTATTTTCTCAGTGTCCTCTTACCTCAAGCATGACCACGCAGATCTGCTTCACACACTCAATTATAGATTGTGGAGTGCCAGCAATAGTGATGGCACGCTCTGTGGAGTTAGGGAGCATGTCCCCTGCCACTTGTACCTGAGCTCCGGTTGTCTGTATACAAGTAAAGTATGTTGAGATGAAAGCTACAACACTAGTAGTCAGTTTGCATCAGAAAATGCAATAAACCATCCCAATAAATGCCATGGTGATGGGTATTATGTATTTTAGCGTACTTCTCGGATTTCCTTTATCTTGCAGCCACCTTTACCAATGAGAGAACCACACTGGCTGGCAGGCACTACGATGCGGAGTGTCACTGGGGGCTTGCTGGTGGCTGTGCTATTTGTCATTGAGCTACTTATGTCCTAAAATAAAATAGAAGAGTATTAAGTTTTATTCAAACAACTCATTGGTTTTGCATCGAAATAAAATACTTAAAAGATTTTTAAAAATTACTCTCACCTCTTCTAGCTTTTCAATGATCATGGAGAAGGCTTTAAAGATGGCGGTTGTTGGCCCTGCCAATGTAATAATCCTCTCAGGACAATTGCCCTCAGAGATATTGATGCGAGCCCCACTCTAAAGGCGATAAGAATGCAAGAATACATTGAAGTTTTTTATTATGCAAACAGGTTACATTTCAGCCACTATAATGCCAGGTCTGTAAAGGGTAAGAAAATTTAGTTAAAAACAACACCTCACCTCTTCTCTCATCTTCTTTACAGTTTCACCTTTCTGAAATTCCAAACAACATAAGTTAAGGTATAAACATGAGATTGAATAAAATACAGATACAACAGTAAGTAATGATATGTACCTTTCCAATTATGCTTCCCACTTCCTGAAAAAGAAAAAAAAAAAGAAGAAAAGAAGGATTATTAAAAGCCAACCATAGTTCAAACATTATAACCTTGGGTCAATATCAGTAAATAAAGATATTTGAACATCTGTGGCACAAACAGCATTGCCTGTATCAGTGACATTAAATATAGCACGTAGAACTGCTTTTGAAAAGGAGAAATTTACAAGAGTATCTTTAATCAGACCACATCTGCCATAACAACTAGGAGGTCACAACTGGGGTCAAGATGCAACAAGAAAGTCTGTCAGTCTGATTAAAAATGGTTCCACTAAATTTCACAGCCAGTCTATTGTTGTAAATATGTCAGACATTATAATGGGACTGACAAGAGCAGCTGATATGTGGCCCTACCTTTCCGTGCATGAGAAGCCTTATGGTAAGGGTGACATTGAGTCCTCCTTCAATCACACCGGAGTCCATAACTGCCACTGGAAGGTAGCTATTAACACGCTGTCTGGTCTTCGATCACAAAGTTTTTTCTGCAGCACAGATACAAGTAGAAATTATTATTATAATTACTTAGACTTGCATAGTATCCCTGGGAGAAAACATTATTTTAAACATATTAACAGGGGGGAACAAGGGATAAAGAGTAAAATATGATATGCATATAAGGTGGACTGAACTGACCAGATTAAAAAAAAGACCTCAACACAACAAGCATAGCTTTAACACTAAATAAACATTTAATTTACAATGATGACCTTTTTTTTTCTTGGTAGCCATTACTAATAGAAGGCCGATATTAACTGAATAGGAAAATATCAGTATTTATATTTAGTTGATTACAGTTTTCTGGTGTTTAATTGAGTAATGATTTATGACTTTTCTGATGTCTAGAACAGGTAATACATGGATGGTTACAGTGATGCAAAGCAATAACTACAATAATACTAATGTTTAAGGTTTAAAGCAACATATTAACATAAATAAATACAAATTATTACCATAAGTGGTGCATGTCAAAAAAACGTCAAATTACGCGCATTCTGTTGGTTTGTTTTATTGCGTACTTAAAAAATAATTTTAAAGGCACAAGTTAATCCACATAAACAGTTAACATTACAACTCTATCATTGCGCAGATGGTCAGCCCGTTTAGCTAGTTGGCTAACGATGGCATCACTAGCTAGGAGGTAACTTTGTCAAATAAGTGTCATTCATTTCTACTTTGTTGTAAACACGAGGTTCTCATAAATGTACAAGTCTATCACAAATCATAAGGGAATAATTTGCCTCCTTGTGCATTACAGAATAATGATACTTGCTTCTACTATGACTGTTAGCCTGTTAGCATCTTGGTTGTTCGTGATGAAGGGAAAATGAATGGAGCATGCGCGGGCTACTTAGCTTAGCATCCATATTTTAACCAATTTGTTTCTAATTCCCTTTCCTTTATCTGCAGGTAATACAAAAGAACAACGGAAAAAGTATGTCTTTATATTTCTCAGTCCGCGTGGGTTTAACAAAAGACACCAGCAGCTGCAAAATTTGGTGTTTATCTAAAACTTCTTCGAGATTGGACAGGCTAGCTAAGTACTTGCGCGTGTTCATCGTGGGGCCTGTTAGCACGCTAGCTGCTGGGCGCGTTTCTATCCTTTACTTCTCTGATCATAACAACTACACCATCGTAAAAAAGCCACCAAACACCCAATCAAACTCACCTGATGTTCGCGATGGCGAGAACCCGGGGGGAGGGTTGGGGTTGTAAGGGTAGAAGGGGAGAGGTTCGGGAGGGTAGAGACCCGGGGGAGAGTTTAGAAAGGACTCGGGGAAGAGGGAAGAGTGATGTGAGATCAGACCGAGCTCCACTTCTTTACACAAAGACAACACATTCATGACCTCTGAACTCCCCCCCCTTCACCCACTTCCATACCAGGCCCGACTCCAAAATGTTACAATTTGGTATTATTGTAACTACAGATCATAACAAAATTGCTATTTAAAGGTGGTTGAACCAAAAGTCGATTGATTGCACAAAAATATTAAATTGACAATGTTTTTGTGTGTGGCATTGTTAAACAACACTTTTCATTATGATCTCTAGTGTGATTAAAAGTAATGGAACCCAGTTATGTTTTTATTTATTTACTTTTTATTTTTCATTTAATTTTTTTTCTTAAGCACCATATGAGAAAAAAGACAAACATACATGTAACATTTTTTTTGCCATGTAGTCAACAATGAACTCAAATACAGTAATAAAATAACAATAGAAATTAATAAGAACAGAGGCTTATAGAACCTAACCTAAAACAATGTAACATATAGCTCCTTTACACTTATTTAACAGCTTAGGATAAACAACCCTTTAAGAAACCACTTTATTGCAATATTCAAAAACACCTCCATGAAAACCCCTCATCTTCATGCTCTTGTTCATGTGTCCAACCCTCTCTCTTTAGTCTCAGCTCTTCCTCCTCCACATTTCCTCTTCAGGTACAGGTAGATCTGTCTAGTATTGTAATTGTATATTTCTCTCTTCTCCATCTTCAAAACAGGGCCTGTTAGGTTCACTTTTGTAGACCGATAGTTTTAGGTATGTATTACAGTGGTAGTCTCAATCTGAGTCACTGCTGCTACTGGAATACTGTGGAGAAAACACACACCGTTCATTAGCAAATGACATTTCTCAAAACAAAACTTGTAATATTTGTTACATGTAGTAGGCCACGACTGTCATTTTAGGGTTTTCTCTAAACAGTTCAGGTTCTCTCAGGTAGAAACAGGCCTTACAAAAATAGTTTGCTGATCATATGTACATTCATTTTAGAAAGAATTGTGTTATAAATGTGCAATTAACAGAACACAGTGAATAGCAGACAAAAACTTGTCACCTTGCCGTGCCAGTACTTGTGTCCTTTATGTGCTTTCTTCATCTTCTTCCTCATCTTTTTTCCCATTTTGTGTGACACAAGCCCCATTCCCACAGCTGCCACACCTGCAGCTAACCCACCAGACATGGGATTGAATGCACCGTGATGATATTTGTGATGACCTTTATAACCCATATACTGATATCCTTTTGGAGAGTATGGATAAGGGCCTGGATAACCACATGGAGGAGTAACATGTGGATAGCCACCCGGAGCTGCAGGATAAGGATGAGCTCCAGGGGGCAATCCATAAGGCACGGTTCCTGGATGTGAATTTGGTACCATCCCTGGGTGCTGGTAGGGTGGGATCTGGCCAACTGGGTACTGACCAGCTGGGCAATATGGCTGTGAAGGCTGGGGAAACACTCCTGGAGCAGCAGGGGGGTAAAGAGAGTTGTAAGTAGGAGGATAGGCAGGGTTTGGAGGCCCCATTGGAGGAGGTGGACCTGGTCAAGTACAAAAACATAGCACCTCTTAGTTTAATCAGTTTAATGGCCTGCATAACATCTAAAATTGATATCATTATTTGTTTGCCAGGTTACCTTGACTTGGCCACATAGTTTGTGGTTAGCTGTCACTCAATAACCAGGGATAGTGCAGCTGTAATTAGAAAAAAATAATTAGAAATAATGGACAAGAGTTTAAAAATATAAGTTACTTGGTTAGTAGTGTATAGACTAAGCTATTTAAGCCACACACACACACACACACACACTCTATGGTCTGACATAATTTTACTTTTACTAAGTTTACCACTTTGTATAAAGTAAGTCATTAGGCGATTCTTTTGGTTCAAATTATATTTTAATGATTTGTGTGGGTTTTTTAACACCTGTGAGGTTGGCTGACGCTTATTTTTTGGTCAAATGTACATTTCTGTCGTTACTGTAGTCCTAGCTTACACTACTACAGCTTATTGAAGTTATAGGCTAACATTCAAACAAACAAAACTATGATGCCACACAAACACACATCGACACACATATCCAATAGTATATTTGTAAAAAAAAACAAAAAACAGTTTATCATATTTAATGGACTTACTTAGAAACTTGCGTCAGCGACAGGTGAATTGTCAAAACTCGAGCGCTTCCTGTGTGTCTTCCGCATTGAAATGACGGAGCAGAAGGTAAATAGAGCCAGGAAGCCCCGCCCTCGATAAAGAATAAACTCCATCAGTGTTCAGCTCATACCTATCATTTATGTAATGGCAAAAGTGCCGCATTGTCTGTAACAGCAAAACTTGTAATACCCGTTACATTTCTAAAGGGAGGGTGGTAAAGGGGCCACATCGTCACGGGAACATGTGTGACTCAGACCTCAAGCGTCATTGTTTCAACAAACATAAAGTTAGACCTGTGACATGGCGGTCACTTAGGAGGAAATTACTTATTAGTTACATTGATGCAAGGTTTTGTTGTTGTTGTTTTTATTATAAATTAAAAATGTTCCACACGTTCCTCAAATAGGCCTAACATGTTTATTAGGTTATAAGGTGTCATTTAAACCTTTAACTTATCTTTTCTAAATATTAAGAAATTAACTTTTTGTAGCTTAAGCCATAGGTTTACACTGGTGGATCAAAAAAAGGCCAACCATCATTTCCTATAAGGAATCATGGGAATCTTTTTCATCTACAATCTTATCAGAGAGATTGTAACTGTGATGACAAGGAACATATAAACACATATCACCCATCAGGATAATCCCTCTGAGGTTGGATGCAGTTTAATGAAGATACACAGTAAACTATCACAATCTAGTCAACTATGGTGGCTCACATTATATTCACATTTGTGTGTCATACATTGGTTGTGTTTGTGTTATGTACTCTCAAACTGGCAAATGGGCAAATGTTCTTTCTGTGTGGAATAGGTTCTCTCCTGGTGCATCAGCTTCTTTACACAGGCCCAACATACAAGTATGAAAGAAATGAGTAAGCCTGTTTGCTTGTACACAATTAAAGGTCCTTCCATGGTTTATCATCATGCATTTTGGGTTTCTGTAAAAGCATCTCTCAGAACTGCGTGTGACTGCTAACATACAATCTATACATAAGCCCAGAGACATATTTTAATTATTAGTCTATATAATTAAGTAATCCCCGAGCATCCTACTGACATCGGCGGTGACTATCTTGCCCATGGGGCCATGACTTGAAGAAACTATAATATTTGTCATAAAAACTTTACACAAAACTGGGCCAAAAATACAAAAACAGAGGCACTCCCTAAGTCAAATTAGGATTAAAATGTAACAACCATTGATGAGGCAATATTACTGTCAGCTCAACTGAAACCCTCCATTAATAACCACCTAGCATGTGTTAGCATTCAGTTGTTGTCGATTATTTACATAAGATTTCTTTAGCCTTTTATGAATAAAAGACATGCAGGCATTGAGAATAATTGTCAGTGTGAATGGTTGTCCATCAGTGTCGACCTACGATTAACTGTGCAGCTGAGCTAGGCTGCCCCCCCATAATAGATAAGTGGTAGAAAAACAAACAATATACACAAAATAAAAGCAATTACCCTTCTTTCTAAGTTTATCATGAAATGATTAACACTATATAAGAAAGTAAAATGGTTAGTATTTTATATGTTACATTCTTATTTATGTTAACATTCTAAATATGCTAAAATACAAAAAACAATGACTGAGATAAATTCAGATGATTGAAGTTCAGGAGGAAAATCACACTCCAAACACTCTTCTGGTCATATCTTTCATTCATGTTTTTATGGATCTTTCCCAGTAGTCGGGTTGGCTTTAGGTGGTCTTAGTCTGAATCACTGCTACTGCTACTGCTGCTGCTGGAGGACTGCAAAGAAAAAGAAACAATAGAAATGTAAAATTCAATAAAACCATGTTTCCATTGTGGAAAAGATAAGGTCAGTACAGCATAGTTTGGTGTGATGTCATCCAAGCACCACATAAGTTTAGTTTTCATATGAGAACTCATACCTGAAGAGAACTCTAAGTAGATGGTAATCTTTTTTTTGGAGTGGGTTCCCTCTCATCCAATTAACAGATTTGAGTGTTTAATGTCATCTTTTAGTAACCATGCTGCACTTTAGGAAAAAGTGACCAAAGTGATAAACTTTTAGGGAATGCTTCTTTGACAATAGACACTCTTCAAAGCATGCCATACCAACCCAGTCCAAACAATAGTCTAATGGAAACTTACTTAAAATGAATGGTGTATTTTTAGTTTTGGCAGATAACACATTCAGTCCCACTAGCTACTTGGAGCTGTTGAATTTTATACATATATTTTAATGGCACAGTTTAATAACCAGTTTAGACGGACTGTGACTGTAAACCTGCTTAGTTCCTTATGAGTTGCTTATATATCATTAAAGAAGCATAGTCTATTATCATCTTTTAATCTTGTATCCGGCAAGCACATGAATTAAGAGATGATAAAATACATGCAAAAACTATAACTCTGAAATATTCTCACCTTGCCACCGTGTTTGTGATGTCCATGCTTATGGCCTTTCTTCATTTTCTTCATCTTTTTCATCTTTTTGTGGGCTTTGTGTCCTCCCATCCCCATTCCCATTCCCATCCCCATTCCCATGCCCATTCCAGCCAGCCCTCCAGCCATGGGATTTAATCCTCCATGATGACCTTTGTGGTGACCTTTATCTTTGTGGTGGCCTCCTTTTGGAGAGTGTGGATAAGGACCTGGATGAACACCTGCAGGAGGGACGTGAGGATATCCACCTGGAGCTGTGGGATAAAGATGGGCTCCTTGGGGCGCTCCATAAGGCATGGTTCCCGGGTGTGGATTTGGAGCCATGCCAGCAGGGTACTGACCAGCTGGATACTGGCCAGCTGGGTACCCCGGTTGAGGAAAGGCTCCTGGAGCTGCAGGTGGGTAAGCAGGGTTGTAGCCAGGAGGATAGGCAGGGTTTGGTGGTCCCACTGGAGGGGGAGGACCTGGTCAAGTACAAAAACAAGGACCATAAGTACAAAATGTACACAAAGTATAAGCAATACCATTTAATAATTAATTCAATTAATTCAATCTGCAGACCTACCCTGATTTGGCCACATGGTCTGGTTTGTCTAGGTGTGGGTGTAGGTCTTATTTAAGACCCTCGTGGGATATCTTAGGATAAAAGAGAGAAAAATATATAGACATATATAGAATGCACACCACACTATGCTTTGATATATCAAAACTGCCTTAACGGTTCATTTGAAATACAAGGTCTAGTCATGGTAAGAGTCATTAGAAACATACATTTTCTAACTATCATGTAAAAATATTTTATTTGAAACTAGTAAGACTCTAGTATCTTTTAGTACTACCCAACTAGGAAAAACAGTCCCAATAAAACTTGAACATAAGGTGTCATAAACACTTGTTTTGTTTGAAGTATGACGAGACAAAAAACAACTCTATTTAATCCACATTATCAAGTTGTGTTAAATCGGCCATATAAAGTTTTTATCAAAATGACTGAAATGTTGGATGTAGTGGATTTACTTACCTTACAAGCTAACTTCGAGTCCAGTCCAACAAGGTAAGTTTGTGAGGACTTGAACACTTCTTGTTTGACTTCCGCGTTGAGCTGCACGAATCCAGCAAAAATGCGCCACAAAGCCCCGCCCCTCGTTAAAGGATACGCACAGCATTAGCTCAGTGGGAAAAGCAAGGAATATTAGATCCTGATCATTTTGTTAGCACATTTCCGATCCATAAAGGTCAAGTTAAAGTAAAAATTATTCTTAACCGAAATCAGTAAACATATGGATTATATACATAAAAAAATCCACAAAAACAAATTACATATGTCTTTTCTAGAGCCAGTCTGTTACAATATGCGCTGTGTCTCAACAATTCACACTACCTCTTACAAACACCATTTGTTAAACATTGTCTGTATTATTGTTTTCTTTTACTACCTTTTTATGTTGCTTTTTATTTATTTATTTATTTATTTTAAATTATAATTCATTAAGTGTGTTAACATATTTGATGTTGATGTATTATTATGGTGATAACTTATATAATGGCATGACTGGTATTTACTGTATATTTTATTAATAAAAAACAAATAAAAAAAGAATAACAGATCCAAAAGTTTTACTGTTTTGTATGAGATAGATATAGAATATCATTTAAAAAAGATGCCAAAAGTGGTTGCCATATGCAAGCACTGAAATAATTTCATTTCCCATACCTGCTTGCACTGTAACAGAAATTGTGACAGATGCACTAAAACACAAGGTTTCTATAATGAAACAACACTCTTACTACAAAGCAAACCAATTTAATTCCAGTGGTTTAGTACAGTACTTGTACAGTAGTAACAATAAAAATCAAATTAATACAAGTGTGGTATTTATTAAGTGCACTTAAAGTGTAAACATGTTCCCAGTCAAAGGGTCTCTCTATGATAAAACATCTAAAAGGTAGTGGCCCAAGAACAAAAGGATACAGTAATTACCCAGTAGGATACAGTACATGATAATGCAATGCACTAGAATAAAACTTCAAAACATAAAAGTTAATGTGAGCTGTAAGAATGAAAAGAGGCTAATCTGTCCACAACATACTGAGCAGACAGCCTGGCATCAGCGTCACAGTCCCAACAACTACTCAGGAGCTCCTGAAGAGCAGGTCCCTGAAAACACATCCACATGTGGAATTATTTTAACCTACAAATAAAACACCTGAAGAGAAATGAGTATGAGCTACCTGTGGTTGCAGTTCCCAGAGTTTAGGTACAGCCGGTCTCTTGTCCATGTAAAATACAAACTGGATGAGGCTCTCTAGAGTTACATTGGTCCCCAGCTCATATTCATAGGGCAACAGATGTTGTGGAACCATCTTACCTGCAGATGGAGACATTTGTTTGGCAAGCAACACACAGACAGATTTTATCCACCTATAATATCACGCTCGAATGCAAAATTGTGTCTTTGCTCTTAGAATACATTCCTAAATTGTAATTTTTCAATAAAATCCAGACTGCTCATGTGTATAACTGGATTAAAATAATGATTACCACCAAATAAATCTGAGCAACGCATCCAGATCTCCCACATGACAAGCCCCATAGAGTAGACATCAGCCTGAAGACACCAGTCACTGTTTAGGTTTACAGAGCCCTCCAGGATCTCAGGTGGCATGTACCGCAGTGTTCCCAACTGACACTGAACCTGCAGATACACAGACATAATGTATTATGAACAAGTCTCTAGAGTTTTGATATGATTTTTATTTGCATGATATCATTTTCTGTGAATAAATAATAACAAATCCATGACATCACTTCTCTGTTTCTTGAGTTAAAAGGCTGGCGGTAATGCCCAGAACAGGAGCGTAGAATGGTGGAGCATCCAAAATCACTGAGGGCACAGGTTCCATCTGCTTTCACGAGCACATTTGAGCTGCTGAGGTCTCTGTGGGCCACCGGGGGCTTATGAACATCTGTAGGAAACAAAATGTGTTAATTAAATTATTGATAGAATGTGTTGTCAGATTTTTAAACCAGATTGGGGTACACACATGTACTTCTGTGTGGCCTTTTTATCGCAATTAACTTAACAATGAAAAAAAAAACACATTAAAGTTGCGGGAGATTGGGGGTTTGATAGCCCAAGGAGCATCTCCAGCCACAAGGGGTCACATATTCATACTGGTCCCAAGCCCAGATAAATGTTTAGGGTTGCATCAGGAAGGGCACCTAGCTTAAAAGCCTATGCCAGACAAAATATCAGAATTGCTAGATGATTCATTGTGACGACCCCTGAAGGGAGCAGCCAAAATAAATTGTATGTAGTTAATATATGTAATTCTATGTTTAATACCAGTTGGAACAAAAAGGCGATTCTACAAGCTATAGAGCTCTTACTTGCAATTTAATTTGCAATTTCTTCTGTGAAATACGTCACTCAGGTAAAGACCAAATACTTGCCTACAACTCCTTTTGGTAAAAAGTGATGTAAAGGACCACAGAACAAGACTCTTGGTATACTGTCAGGACTCTATACTGTTTTCTAGTTGTAAAGTCATTTTACTTTTCATTGATTATGATATAGCAATAGCTATGATTTCATGCACAGCTATTATCTTGTCAGTACCATGTCTGTGAAGGTCAGAGTGGAGGTAGGAAAGTCCCTGTGATAAAGACTGGCACAATGTCAGTGACAGCTTCCAGCTGGAGGTGTGCGTGCATAAAAAGGAGTGGAGGGAACCCTGTAATCAGCAGACACAAAGGCTATTCATTCAACAAGTTTTGGTCAACAATATTTTGGTCACATTAGTAATCGGCAAGAAATCTGATATTGTACACAGTGTATGTTACAACTGAGAGGTGCATTTACTTAATTATGTTGCTTTTTTGCCTTAGCTTTTAGACTAATGGTTTTTGATTGTCACAAAAATAAACACATGTATTTTCAATTGGTTGAACTTACATATTGAGCAAACTCCAGTCCAATAAACCAACTGCCTCCACTGGATCCAGAGCCCAAGAAAAGGACAATGCCGGCATGTTTCATTAATGGAAGCTCCAAAACCTCCCTTTCTGCTGTAAATTTCTGTTTCCAGGCCTCAGGGAAAACTTTCACAGCCACCTGAGACCCCTGGTATTTCCCTTGCCAAACAGTTGCAAAATTCCCTTTACTCACAATCTGAAAGAGATACAAACATACCGGTTACTCACAGTACCTTTGATTGGCACTGCATGTTTAAATAGCAATAAGCTTACCAGTAGAAGCTCAATGTGGGCAATGTCGATCTCTGAGGGTTTACTTGTGAGGCACGAACACAGTGGATCACGAAGAGTGGATTCTGGATTTTCTTTTAAATAACATACTTTATGAGCATCTTTTTTAAACAATGCCTTCAAATAATCTGACAATACTATATCTTTTTTTAGGTTTTCAAAATAGAGTGACTTAAAGAATAGAGGCAGAAATTAATTGTACCGAATATAACAAAGAACAGAGGTGAAAGGGAGGATCATAGCAGAGATAAAACACAAGGTCAGCCCAGAGCGGAGAATGAAACAGTTTCAAGGTGGAAAAAGACATCATGAGAATGTCAGTTTACAAAATGTGGACACATAGGCAAAGAATGTTTTGATCACAACCTTAAAGGAGAAAGCAACACAAAACAATGCAGGTGTAGTGAGAAAATTAGCTTCATTGTGCATCAACAGAAAACAGCATGATGTTTTACTTAAAACACAAGCCATAAGCATTTTGTACTGCAGGGGTCCTTACTTGTCTCTTTGTAGCTTTTAATTTTGGCAGCAGCTACGCACAGCAGTATCAACATAATTATCAATCCAGCTGCTATTATTCCATCTAAGATGTCAGGGAATACACAGGTTATCTCATAATTGCAGTCAAATCAGATCAGATATGGTGGTGGTTATCATACCAAGCGAATAGGCGTAATTAAAATGAGGTTGTTCTGACTCTGGATCCCATGTAATGTTGTTATTGCAGAAGTCTGTGTTGCAGACACATTTAAGGACATTAAAGTCGGTTGTTGATGTTGATTTGCAGGTTGAATCTGGACAAACCTTTTCAGCCACATCACAAGCTGCAACAAGAGGTTCAAATAATGAAGAACACTAGGGTGTAGAGAAATTTCAGCAATCAAAACTTTGTTGCTTACCGAGAGCGTCCACCTCCAGCTTCCCATCGTTGATCAGGTAATAACCCACACAACAATGAGTGAACTCACAGTTCTGCACTGATCCACTCACATTACCAGCAGCGTAGTATTGATGGTTCTGTGGCTTTACTTGGAAACTACACCGCCTCTTCTGAGGTAAAGACTGATTGGAGATGCTAATAAAGAGGAATTCTGAGGAAACAAGGCAACCACCAAAATTTGAAATGGTTTCTGTTTTCTTTATATTACATATTTTAATTTACATTCTACTTGAAATCCATTAATGTTTTGGAATTGTAGGCTGCTACAATGTAGAAATTGCTTTTGAGGTTTTTCAGGGTTATTTCCAATCTTCAATTAAATTGTATAATTGTTAGAAGCATCATTATTTACTATTATTTAGCTTATTCACAGCTAATGATATTTAACCTTACTAAAGCAAAAGAAGAAGAAGAAGAAAAAAGCAACTAAGACACCTGCTGGGAACATGTTATTGACACCAGACCTATTTAAATGTCTGATCTAAAACCATTATAAACATAAACAGCATAAAGATATCTTTGTGTATTTATCTGAATACTGAGTGTAAAACTACTTACCCAAAAGCAGCCAACACTGTCGCAAGAGCAGGGCCATGGTAAGTTTGAGGCAGCAGCGGGCAGGGAGTAAACATTTATCAGCAGTAAGAATGTGAAGGAGTTTCCCACGTTTCCCAGCATCACTCCCACTGCACACCTGCTCACTGTCCGCTGTGGGAACGGGTCGGCATCATCATAACGCTCTTGTATTAATAAATGTTAAATCAGTTGAAATATCCAGTCAGCATTGGATGGTAGCTCTTCCCTGTAGACATAGTCGGTTCACATTTACAAATTTAAGCAAAGAACAAAACACAAAGGATGACTAAGAGAGAGCTGTTTGAGCTAAAATGCTACATGTGAAAGTAAAACGTGTTGGCTATGCTAGGCCTGGTGATTTTTATTTATTTATTTATTTTTGTCTTACATTATTCTACTTCAAATGCCATTTTTATTTAGCCAGTTTAAGGCCATTTTAACTAGCAGGCCAGGCACAGTATTGAAAATCCCTTGGTACTTAAATTTTGTGGCTAAATAATGCCATTTCGACTTTGCTTTTTGCCTTTTACTTTGCCCACAAAAGAAGCCAAACTAATGCACAGGCATCTGGAGATACACGAAATTGACAGAATTAGTGGGTGTTTTTCTTTGTTTGTTTATGTGACAAACTAAAACAATAACGTTTAATAATTTGTTTAGCTTTAGCGTTTGAAAGACGTTTTTTCAAATGAGAGTACTTTCCGTTCTGCCCTGAAGCACACACCAAAAGCGCATGTGCAATTTTCAATCATGTTGATTGGACAATTACCTGCGCGCGGTCCAAACTGGTCGTTCCTTTTTAACGGAAAATGGTAAAGTAACGATATTAAAATGCGATGTGTATGTTAGCCATTATTATAGGTTATGTTGTAATTTATTTGTTTCCAGGCTGTGGTTTTCGGAATGCATTCACTTACTAAAGAACTGGCAGATGTTTTTGAGGAGGATTCGGACAATGACAACACATTTTACGGTTTTTCTGAAGGTGACCTAAGCTACCACGACAATAAGGTAGGCTAAATGTGTAAGGTAGGTTGTGTTGTTTTTTGTTTTGTTGTTTTTTGGGCTGTGTTGCCTATATTACTATTTAGTATGGGAAATAACATAAGGCAAAAGACCCGACCAAGACTGGAGCCTGGGTCTCCTGCGTGCTAGGCATATGCTCTTCCTGAGCTGCCTGGGGTTCACCCTAGAAATAGAATAGTTTCATTTATTAAACTTATCCCTTCAACTTTACAATGCACTTTTGTATTTCCTTTTGCATATGAACTCTTACTTATGGTCAGTCAGAAGCCAATGGGCCTCCTCCTGCTTGGGGCCCTTGGCAACAACCTGGTTTGAATAAAGAAAACAAATCACAGTCTATGTTATGTCTTTTGCTGCTGTTGTATTTATTAATCTGTCCACAAATGAAACCGTTTTTTTTTTTTCTTTCAGATTTCAGAAGATGAAGATGGGGAACTATCTGACCACAAACCTCCAAAACAGGAAGCCGCATCTAAACCCATCCAACCATTCAAGCTCAGAGTGGCTCTTCGCTCTACCCGTTTTAACCGTCAGTCCTCCGATGAAGAAGAGGATGATGGAGATGCAGGAAAGCCGACGACAGAAAAGAAAATTATAAAGAAGTCAGGCAAGGTCAAAGTAAAAAATGTTAAATTTGAGGATAAGGAGCAAGTAGTGTCCCGGTTGTCTCCTTTGAAAGGGAATGCGTCTGATTCTGCAGAAGAGGAGTCTTTCTTAGCCAAGAGAGAACAGAACATCAAGGCGAACAAAGCAATGGTAAAGTTTCTAGCACCCACAGATGAATGTACTGTTTTTTTGTTTTGTGTCCAGTTTTGAGAAACCTTAGATGTACTCATTGGGGTAATTTTTCTGTTGACACCCTTACATTAACTTATGCTGCTAAATAGATGTGCAATCACTGCTCTAATGCAGCTGAATGAAACTGACAGGAGAAATAACTTAACATGTCTTGTACCAGTTGGCCCAGCTGATGGCAGACTTGCAGAAGATGCCTGGAGGAGCTGGATTGCTGAAAAAACAAGCCAACAAACAGCCAAAGGAGAAAAGCTCTGTGAGTACATGACATACTACTTTTAGTTTGTATCGAATCTTTAGAAATTCTTAATGGTATTTTGTCTTTATGTAGCGTCCACCGCGCTCTGGAGGTGAGTCAAGGAAAAACCCTGAACGGGCATCTCGCCGGCAAACCCGCTCTATGGTGGGAAATGAGGACTCTCAGGCTCCTCAGGAGACTGAACTGGAACACACCTTGGAGGAAGAACTAATGGAGGTCTGTTTTTATGTCTATGGAAAACAAAATTGTAGCAAGTGTATTTTTTTTTTTTTTTAGTTTTTACATATTTTATTGATTTATCACATTTTTGAATGCAATAAAACAACAGGACAAACAGTAACCCAAAAATTATACAACAAAATACAATAAAATAAAATATAAACAAAGTAATGTCATATACAAAGTGAAATTCAAATTTAAAGGTGGCACCCCTCCAAAGTCTTATTCTGTGAAGTGGCAGCAGAATCATGTATGTGTTATATATGTCATGAAGCAGTTCCATACTCAATTAGTATCATGCCGGACATTGTTTATTCTTGCAATTATTGTCTCAAACAAAGCAGTCTCTGTCATCAGTTTAACCCACTCCTCGGTCTGTGGTCTGTGGGGACTCTTCCAGTTTCATAAAATGAGTCTGGAAGCCACAATAAATCCAGCTACCACATGTCCAAACATATCCTTAGTAAATCCAGCGGGCATGAGCGACCCTTTCCCTGTAGCTAGTGTATTTTTTATAACCTGTTGGACGTAATCACAATATCACAATTCTGCAAGACAATCACTTCACAAGATAAAATAATATCCAGTTCTAGTTGTAAAATAGAATGCAGTGAAGTGAGTAATAGCTTAGCCTTAGTTTAACACACAGCTGAAATTGGACATAGGCAGTCTACTGCAAAGTAAAATAGTCTTTATTATCTCTGTGGCAACTGCAATACTGAAATGAAGCAATACTGATCCATGTGAATACAGTATGATATAGATGCTATTATTTTGTCGTACCCCTACTGGTTAGCGTTCATGTATACTGGTGTATTTAATGTTCATCATATCCTAATGATGATCTTATTTTATTTCTTTATGCAGTGTAGTAAAATTTGTCACTTTTTAAATTTAGCAGGATAATATATTGCTTGTTTTTATTGCTTTGTAAATGATTGAGTTATAATTCCTTAATGTAATGTTTAAGGTCAGACGAGCTCCACAGCGGCGTGGCACCCCACGACCCAATCAGTCCAAACCTCATATCATCCGTCCCGTTAAAGACATTACAGAGGAAGAGCTCCAGCTTGTTGCAGACAACATGACAGAAAAAGTCTACAACCGAGTCACGGTAAATTGACTGGATTCAGTCTCAATCCAATTTGCCTTTCTACAGAAAAGTAAAAGTGGCCAAACCTGTCGTCCCTGCTACTTTGAAGTAGTCTAATGTCAGAGATTTATCCTTGTCTCTGTTTAGGGGTCTACTTGTCATCAATGCAGACAGAAGACCATTGACACTAAAACATGCTGTCGCAATGAAGACTGTCGAGGCATTCAGGGGCAGTTCTGTGGACCCTGTTTGAGGAACCGATACGGAGAGGATGTAAAGAAAGCCCTGCTTGACCCAGTAAGACTACTATAGCACCATGTCTACTGCCTCCAAGTGTTCAAAGATTGTTAAGTGAGGAGTGGCTATGTTTAAGGTCTAAACAGGTGTAATGGCAAATATTTGGTTTTTTTTGTGTGTATAAATATATCATATGACATACATATTGCATAACATAAAAGATAATAGTATGATGCCAAGAATTGCTTTCACAGTTGAGCGTGTACATGTAATGATCACTTTCCCAGTTAACTGTGTGAACTGTGCTGCGTGCATATCTTTGTTGAATTTGAGCGTTTGATCATCCCAGGAGTGGCAGTGCCCGCCATGTCGAGGCATTTGTAACTGCAGCTTCTGCCGTCAGCGCGAGGGTCGCTGTCCCACTGGTATTCTCTTTCCCCTGGCTCAGTATCATGGCTTCTCTGACGTTCATTCCTACTTAACAAGGTGAAGTATACAATATTTTTTCTTGTTGGGTTGTGCTGTATACTTTGAGTTGTGCTTGTACTAATTTAATATGTATTGGTGAAAACAATTTGTCTGGTTTTCACAGCCTCCGTAACAAACTGAAAAGTGAGGATGGCCCAGAGGTGTGAAGTCAAGATTATTAAAGTGTAAATTCATCATCAAGGATTGTGACTGAACTGTATTTTAACTAAATAAAGGATTTCATCTTTAATTCTGTAGATGTATTTTGTGTAAAAAATAAAAAATCAGACTGGCCATATTTATCAGTTTTAATACAGCCTTGTACATTTGCAGTTATAGTATACACACTAAAGAATCCCTTATTTAAAATAAGAGCAGTTGTTGCAAGAAACTCTAAGGAGTTTAAGAAACAAATTTAACAATTTATATATTTTTCAAATATAGCAGAGCTTTGAAGTTATGACAAGGAGTTTCAGATATTTACAAAAAAGTCACCCTATGTAAAACTAGTTTGGATTTTTCTAGGTAGCACTTTAGCATCAGAGTAAAAAATGTTTCATTAACCAAAAATGACTGTTTATAAAAGGAGTATCAAGCTTTGGTTTGGAGCTAAACATTTGTGCTGTCAGAACATTACAAAATACCAGATTGACTTATGTCAATTTACTTTTGAATACATGAGTGTAAGGCAAAGTGTGAGATGATAATACCACTAAACAAGTACTGGAAGATCTCTGCTTTGACAGGCTCTTACGTTTACATATTAAATCTAAGTATATAAAAATGATAACATGAGGTTAAAATGATTGTTCAGGAAAGGTTCATACAACTTAAAGGCAAATCATATGCAATGTACTGTAAGATGATCCTGCCTAAGCTAAGATTTTTACATTAGCAAAGAAATATACACAAAAATCTAAATAGTTGTGCTATGATAAACATATCAAAGCATGATGGCTTAAGTTTGTACCTACAAAAGAGGTTAAAGAATTACTCAGGATTTTAATGAAACACTTATCCACAAAATTAGGCCCTGACCTGGTTGTGACCTAATATTTTACAGCCCTGATTTCAACATTTTAACACTTATATTTGAACTGTGAGGTTCATATGCAACCACAAATCAGTTCAACATTAGTGACAAAGTAACGGGAAATTACAGTTTATAGTGTGGACAAAACCTGAGGTGGAGAAAGGCGAGGCTCATCCCTTTGAAACAAAGGAGTGCCTGACTTAGTGTGTCATCTCTTCAGTAAGAAATCTTGTATAGATTAGTAGCTTCCTAATATATATGAAGTAAGCAGGCCTTTATTTTAAGTATGATTGCATCTTCTCGTGGCGCAAGTATGTAGAGACATTTCATTGACAATAAGATTTCATGATGAACCACTAATTGATTTCTCTTCAACTCACTCACTTGACCCTTATATGCCACAGATTTTGAAAGACAATTGGGAAATCACACTCAAGCTGTGCTCCAGAGTCAGTGTTGCACCACTGACAAACTTTAGTTTGAAGTTTTTGTGAGGTGCCAGAGTCTGAAAGCAAACTTGCCCTGTTCACCCTCAAAATGTCCCAATTTTGCCGCTGCAACAGTCTCAGTAGCTGTTTCCATTAAGCTGGTGAAGATTAATCATGTTGATGCCATTGCTGGCTAATCGAGCTATGCTCTCAGCTGATAAGGTCTCCATGGTGACAATGGTGTGATCACTGGCTGCTACTGCTCCAGAGCCAGCTTCAGTTCCAGCTGCAGGGGATGCTGCGTCCGTTGAGACAGAGACTGTAGTGTTGCTTGAGGCAGCAGCAGCTTTCTTGTTTGAGTGGGTCTTAATGTGCTTCGATAAGTGGTCACTGCGCATGAAGCGTTTTGGACACTCTGGGCAAACAAACCTTTTTTCACCTGGAAACACGTTTTCATGGTTTAATAGGTGCTCAATAAACAGATGTGCAATATAGTATTAATGTTTATAGTTTTGAATCTGGCACAAAACAAAGTCAAATCACCTGTGTGTGTTCTCTTATGGCGCTGAAGCTCATCTGAACGTGTGAAGCGTTTGCCGCAGAAAGACCAGCTGCAGGCAAACGGACGTTCTCCAGTGTGCCAGCGGAGGTGGGCCCTTAGGTGAGATGTCTTGCCATAGACCTTTCCACACCCAACAATGTGACAAATATGTTGCTTCTTTTTAGATGGATCTCTGTTCATTGTAAAAACAATGAAAAAAAAATAATCAGGAAATCAATGATGAGACCATCAACAAAAAATGTTGATAGCAATTTTTGGTAAAACAATTTTACCCACATCAAAAGTCAAATTACATGACTAATTTTTAATGCAACAACAAAATTCCTGTAAAGACTACAACTTCAGAACTTCAGCACAACAGACATACCGGCTATCTCCGTCTTTACAAAAGGGGCAGGTACAGGCTTCTCTCCTGTTGCGTCGTCCTTGTGGTGGAGAGCTTACGTCACCATCTCCAGCAGTGCTATCATTCAGACTTTCTCCACTTGTTTGCAGTGGCTGCTCTCCTGTGAGGGTGTAGTAGTTTATTTTACATGTGAAATAAACACTTGATATCTGGAGTCTGATTTACCACAGTTAAATGCCAGCTACCCTCAAGGTAAAGCTGCATCCACCACAAAGAAATAACATCGAAACAAAGACAAACATATCAAGTAGACTTGTAAGCCAGAGGAAATCTTTGCCTGTAAAACTGGTACAACCAGTTCACACATAATGGCCATATCAAATGGAAAGAGCCTTTCAGAGCAACAAATGCACAATCATTGCAAGTAAGGCCAATGTACAAACACAAAGTAACCATTTGTAAAGAATAACAAGCATAACCTCATGACTTAAAGCCAACAAGTTAATAAGGAATATTCCACTAAATAGAAACTCACTAATTTTTTTGTAATTTAGGTGTATAGTAAACTGCAGCATAGCCTTTAAACCATTGCCAAGTGGCTGTCCATTTTATTGTAACGAGAAGTTGCTTCTATTGTTTGCACAGGTCAGTAAACTCAATTTAGAACAGCAAAAAGGATTTAAACATTTGAGAATAAAAGTTTAAATTTAGATTGTGCCATATTAAGAACTGCAGTATCTCACACTCCATCTAGTATCAAGTCATATTTTGGTCTTTTTAAAACCTTTCATTACAAAGAATACATGGATAAATCAACATAAAGCAACTTACAGGACTTATTTCATGAAAGGCATTTCTAGAAAGTGGAGACTAACCTGGTGGACTGGCAATGGTGATAGGAAGACCTTGTAGTTGGTGCATCTGCAGCCCTGAATTCCCAAGAGAGTTCAGGTTTATGGTCTGAATTCCCGGGATCTGGACTGTGTTGACCGACACTCCTGCTGTGGGTGTGGCAGACCCCTGAGTCTGGCCTAGCTGAGGAATGGACTGCACAGGGGCCAGTGTGATCTGCGCTCCGGTTGGACTTTGAATCTGAATGGTCTGCCAGCTCACCTGGCCATTAGGCCCAACAGTGCGCAGGAGGATAGGCCCTGTGTTTGGCATAATTTGAAGGTTTTGAAGTCCTTCCTGAGTTAGTGTGGGGGCAGCAAAAACCTGGCCTGCTGAATTAGGAACAGTGCTGGCCTGGATTGTCTGTAGGGGAGCTCCACCTTGAATGACTTGCTGAGGCTGAATGAGGATCTGCTGCGGTTGCTGTCCTTCCCTGTTGTCTGGCTGTATGGGCACACCGAGAGAAGCAGTATTTTGCTGAAATGCACTGTTGTTCTGTGTTTGGGTTATTCCAAAAGTTGAGGAGGTCTGCGTAGTGGCTGTGGAAGCACTGGTCATGTAAGCGGTCCCGCTGTTAGACCCTGGCTGTTGCGTTTGCTGCTGCTGAAGGAGCTGATTTCCCTCTGAATCTGCTCCACTATTACCATCTCCTCCAACACCGGTAGCTCCAGCACTGACTGGCAAGATAGTAATGTTTCCATTTAGGGACACAGGCATATTTGCCAAGAACTGGGCTTGGTTTTGTAAAACACCATTACCTAGGCTTATGTTCTGTATTGGAATAGCTCCTTGAATTAGACTGGGCATTGTTATGATATTCCCAGTTCCACCAGCTCTGTTGGTTGCAGCTATAATCTGCTGACCATTTGGAGATGACACAATCTGAAACTGCGGAGCTGCTCCTGCTGCAGCCTGAACAGCAGAATCCTGCTGAGCCTGTGTGAATTGCAATGGCTGGCCATCTACAGTCTGAAATTGAGGAATGACCTGGTATTGGATATTGGGCATCACACCTGATATAGTGGTAAGCATCTGCTGACCCTGCATTGATGGAGCCTGTGCCACTACATACTGCTGCTGAGGCTGCTGTGCCTGAGAGCTAGCAGCGACTGCAGACGGGGACAGACCCTGTCTGCTCTTGCCAGCGTCTCCTATGGAGTCAGTGGTAACTGTGCTAGTGCCTGAGGAGGCCTGAACACTAAGTGGGATAACTTGCCAGCCATTGGCCTGGGAAGTGAAAACATCTTGATTAATATCAAGGTGTTGGCTTTGTTGTTGTTCAGCATCATCATTTTCTCCAGGGTTGTCAATTCTACTGCATGTGGCTGCCAACAAGGCCAGTGGGGAGGGCTGCTGAGAGTCCTAGAAGAAAAAAAAAAAAATCAAACTTAAAAAAAAAAAAAAAAATCATATGTTTTTAGGTTTAATCACTCCACAAGAATAAAGTAAATAAATGGTATGGTGTGAGTCCTGAATTGACAGATAATTTTGATGTAAATAAATTATGAGGTTGTATTATGCAGGCAGTATAAAATGGCCCCATTACAATCTATAGACTACTTTTTTTTTTTTTTTGCTATAACCATATACATTTCATTCAAGTACTTGTATCATGAGTGGTCTAGACTAGAGAGTGTGCGCAAAGAAGGGTGGGACATCATGGGAGGGACCACATTTTTCCACTGAAGCGGCGGGCTCTGCTTCCCCTCCCCCCAAACCCACCCATCTCCCTCCCACACTTTATTTTGCCCTATAAAGTGACACAGTGCTCTAGCCACCCCCTCCGAGGCAAGCCAAATGGGCCGAGCGAAATGCACATGAGAGCCGGGCTTTGAAGGGAACACCCCGTGTGGGCGAAATTTACCTGCCCATTCCCCACCCCAGTGACATGTGCTCCGCTGAGAGAATCAACAACACGTCCCTGTGCACATACAAGGTGTACAATCACCATAACAAATACTAGCTTCACTGTTAAAAAGCGAAAAATGTACACGTTCACGGCAATGGTAACAGTCTAAAATGCATAAACCTTAAACGTACTTGTGAGTTTCGCTTCTGATTGAAGCCAGTACCGCTCTCCGCTGCGGCCATTTCACCCTGCTGCTGATCTGCGGAAGAAAAATGTCTAAGATCACTCAAAAGTACATTCAAGTTATTCAAAACACCACATATCAATAACACTAACAAATTACTGAGTGATAAAACTACATAACGTGTGCTTGTGATTAGAGGCTAAAAATCTCAGAAGAGTTAGACGACAGTTCAATAAGTTAGTCTGAACAAGAATCAAGCTACAAGGAAATCCATGCCACAAGTGTTAAGTAAAGGGCCAGCTAGCACACGCGCTAAGCTAACACGGATTGACTACAAACATTAGGTAGTTATTACAGAACTCTGAAGACTCAATCTAAACGACTCAACCTGTAAAAGTAGGCTAAGTGTCATTTTTTGTTACTGTATGCACATTTTGGTTAATCAAATTCAACCCATTTAAATAGCTGTAGTTACATCTGACCTGCTAGCTCACGTAGGTTAACTCTAAATGCTAAATGTTGTTAGCGTAGTAGTTCCCGACAATTAGCAGTGCGGTACTTTTAAACTACTTGTAACGCTTCCTAAAAACAACACAATATCACTTTACAAACTGTGTAAAAGTTCACTTTAAGTTGTAATAATACCCCTTACTCTTAATTACATCGGTGGTTCATGGCATACCACTGAGTAAAAAAGTAAACTTACTGCTCATAATTTGAAGACGGGAGGAGTTTCTCTGGTCTTTTCGGGTTGACAACTTTTCACGACTTCAAACAAACTTGAGCGCTCCCCTATGAAGGAGAAGCACGGGTGCGCTCGGTTTAAGCACCTTCACATCCCGCCACTAACCGGCTACGACACTTTCTGCGATGGTCATAAATGCCTTTGTCAACTTTTATGCAGGTCAACCAGAAAGAATGCAGTCAAATGTGTCAAATTTAGACAAATACACGTTTCATCTTAGAATCTGACGGATTTAACAGTTTGAATGCTTTATAAACGTAAGACTGTAATTTTGATTTTTGACTGTTTCTTTAAAAACCTTTAATTGTTTTAAATCTACACCAAATAACTCAACAATTTAACCTATCTGAGAAGCCGCAATTTATTTTTTAACTGCCAAATTTGTGTAGGGCCAGTTAAAAGTCACACTAAGTTTAAACATAGTTGTCTGAAATTGCACTATACCAGGCCGAGTGGAGTATAAAGAAACGCACCCTTTTAAAAGCTACTTGTGACTGACTGCCGTGCTCTCCAATGAAAAGTCGTTTTTATAAATGAGTATGAAATAGACGATGTTATTGGCTGAGCAGTGAGAATTGGGCGGGCACTAAGCAGGGTAGGTTAAACCCTGGTTCAACCAGTAGAATGGGAATTTTCTTGTCCGTTTTCCGATTAAAAGGCAGGATAATGAAACTTGTTTAGTTGTATTAACGCTTCATTCCCAACGTTTCCACTTATTCAAACTATTATCATTAAACAGGGCAAAGGTCCAGTCTCTAGAGCAAGGCGGGTTGAGTATTTGAGTATTGCCTCCGTGGCCACTGGCCACTCCCTGTAGTGCCCTGTGGGCTGGGAATCGACGTGGAGGCGGGAGGAGGGGATTTAAGGGGGAGGAAAAGACCTCACAGTCTCCACTGATACTGCACTGGGAGGAGAGCATAGGGTGGATGTGGGAGGGCTTTTATTACCGGCCTGTCTTGTCTGGGGGCTGTCATTGAAGCAGCACATGTGTCCATGTAAACAGGACAGAGGGTGGAGTCCATACTCAGGCCAAACCTACTGCCATCCCCAAAAAACAGCCCCAAGGCCAAACTCAGCTTCATCTATTAAGAAGTGTCTTAGTAATCCTCACAATCTTTCTTCTTTTTGTTACAGGATACAAGGATCAATTATTACTTAAATACCATCAAATAGCCTTGTGATGCATCATTAAAGTAAGTAGTTCAAGTTTCAATATTTTATAGTAATGGTCAATACTATATCATATATAATTTTTTTCATCAGCAACTCATTTTGCATATTTATTTAATTCAGACAGCCTGCTGAGTTGTAAGGCTTTGTGTCTGCAGGGTGTGTCAGACCCTGGTCCCACGCTGACTGATGTGATGCAAAGTCACTTCCTCCAGAAGAACGTGCACACAAATCAAACAGACTTTCAGATATGCTTCTTATGAAACTACCTCAGACATGTCACTGCGCATTAGGAGAGTGAAAACCGAAAGAGCGGGATGTATCTTGAAAGTTAGCAGATTAATGTACAGATATATCTGCCATAACAGGAAATGAGAGAAAGCACTCAGAAGCAACAGAACTGAAAGCTGTGTCAATTAAGGTACGTCTCTTTTGACAACTTTCACTCTTTTTATACGACTTTAAACTTCACACAAGTGGCTGATGACTTTCGTGCTCTCATATTTGATACAGTGAATTCAACATCATTCATTACAATTCAATACATTCAACATGTAGCCAAAGAGTATTCACCTCATACAACAGCCTTTTATAGAAATTGTATGCGTTTACCAAAGTGTATGTTTGTTATATTCTTTTTTACATTTTACATCTGTCAGCCTTTGCTTGAGTTTTATCTTATGCAATGCTTGTGCTTGTTTAGGCATGAAATTAGGGCACTGAGCTTATGGAGAGCCCTGCTTCCACTGTGAGGCGGCGAGGCTGGATCAACAGCAGCCGTCAGTGGCTCACCGTGGAGGACCCGGACCCAGACACACAGCAGTGTAGCCTGCCGTTCGCCTCTATAGCTGATGATGATGTCTTTTCTGATGGTCAGTAAAGACACAACAGTTATAAAGTTTTAAACTCTAAATGTGTAGTGGCCATATGCAGCGTCTGTGTTTATTTATGACAGTACACATTTCCATCTGCATTTAAGTGGGCAGAATGTTTCCAAAATCTATTTACAGCATCAGTCAGGCTAAAATCAAATCTTTTAAATTTCAGTTTGACTTTATTAATCCCCAAGGGGAAAATAGGTCTCCTCAAATGAATTGAATCAGACTTCACCTGCCATAGACTGATTGATTGTACAGACACTTAAGAAATCGAATGCAGGGGACGGTCTATGTTGTTCAGCATACCATCTGTCCACTGCTTCAACCAGAGGCTTAGCACTAAATACATTAAAATAAAATACATTTAGCTTATCCGTGCCAATTCATGTGGCATATATTGAAGTCTAACAGTTTTATTTGATCTTGTCTCTGGACCTTTGTATTTTTAAAATCCTGTGATTCTAAAGTATTTGTTGATGAAAATGAACAGTTTACATGGCTAACTAGTTGCTGTTGTGTTTACACTTTACACAGGATGTTTCACTGGAAAGATCGAGAACTGGCTTCTCACTTGTGGGTGAGTCACTTATTTTGTTCAGACAAAATGACAGCCCTTGGAAAGTAAATCTAAAACAAAGAGTATTATATGGAAACCTTCTGAGGTGAGGTGTGCTGGAAAGTAGACAGTGTGGTAACTCAGCCACGTTATTGTTTTCCACTTCTATAGCGCTTTTGTAGGTTTCCAACAATAGATTACTGAACTGCACTGTTGTATTTTTGAAGGTATTTGGCATTATGTTGGTTCTCTTTCCATTAATCAACACTTTTTTTAAAGCGTGGTTCAAATACTTATGTAACCCAAAAGGAAACAGTTTTTTCTTCTGCCAGTAGATTAAAAACATGCTTCATGCTTCTAGTCAGTCTAGAGGAAGCTGCACCAGGTGATAAGCTCTGGAGATAACTCATTCTCGATACATGCATCACAACTAAAGTTAAATAAAAGGAGGTTTTAAATTTCAAGCCATCCGCATGAAAATAACCTGAAGATAAATTAGTTTATAGCCTTTAAATACAAGCCCTGTCAAATATGTTAAAGGTCACTTAAGCGCCTCACTTTATCTACAGTATGCAAACCTTTCACTGGAGAAGGATGCAAATGACATTAACGTCATAATGTATGTGTCGATATGTTCCAGGTCAGAGGCGAGCTCAGAAAACGCTTGTCAGCTCAGTTCGGGTAAGCTGTTTGCTTTCAGGTGACATAACCATGCACTGATTATTACACACCAATGAGTTCAAACTCTTACGAGGTGCATGTTACAGATTCCACGACCAGAGCTGGAAACATCGACGATGAGTTGGGCCTCGGTGCTGATGGTAAGTGCAGACATTAATGCAGGAAAACACTGTGTGCACTTTTATTTTGTCAGTTAATTGTGTGTAAACAAAGACTGGTCAAACAAAGAGATATATTTAGAGGAAGTGAAGAGTTCCACATGGTCAAAAATAAAAAGGGAAGTGTGTTCATAATAAAGTGTGATGAGCATAAGAATTGCCACATTCATTACTACAGCTATTTTAATCTGACTTGTACCTCCAGGAATATCGTCAAAGCCGTAACATTTTGAATAGAATCTGCTTAAGATATCATAAGATGTTAAAAGATCGGCCGCAAAGTTATAATGCATACATACAAGTTAGGTTTTTGAATACAGCCTAACATGTGTTAACTAGTGATAATGCTTTTTTTTTTTTCTTTCAGCCTGTGCAGTCAATATACATGATGCTGGGTAAGTACAAACTGTCACCCAATGAAGCAAACTAACAAATATGACCAATCTAATGACATTTATTTCCTAATATACTTTCAAGCACACATTTTTGGCCTTATATGTACATAGCTTAAGAATACATTTAGCCATGAAGTTTAAAGTTGCTATTCTATTTAAACTGAGTAAACATTAAGCAATTTGTTCTCTTTCTTATTTTGTGCCGATCAAAAAGTTTTACACAGGCTCCATCGACAAGCCAACGCCGCAGCAGATTAACCAGCAGGTCAGTGGCAAACCACATCCTGAGACGATTAGATAATAAAAATCTACAAATACTGTTCTCCTGTTTGTATTTATATGTTATTTTATCCATATCTTTATAGTAAAGCTCGTCGGGGGCTATGTTTGCCCTCCCTGAGCTTGGGCCACAGCATGGGCTCCAGCTGTTTTTCTTCCTCCACCTGGAATTCTACATCAACGTGAGGCTTGGCAATTGCTACTCTGGACTGTACATATTCCTGGCTGTAATTCTTGGTCTTTTCCTCTTTAGTATATCAGAGGTGCTCAAGGTGTACTCGGAGGACGCAGAGAAGACGCTGTATGAGCTGGGTTTCGGCTGCGAGGAGCCGCAAGTCACCGTCCGCATCCCGCCTCGATTCTTCACGTTCCCCTCTCAGGCCCGGGGCGTCAACTTCCGAATGTTTCTGGATGCACAGCTACGGCGGATACAAGAGGAGGATCCCAGCCTCTCTCTTGCTAGTATGACTATCATATTATATTCAATGACACAAAGACAATATCAATATCCTCTGCAGACACATTAAACTCTGATCTGGCCTTTGCATGTTGTTACAGTTGGGGGATCTTTTTTTTTGAGACATTTGGGCATCCTTGTGTGGTCTGAGGCAGTGTTTTTTTCAGCCACTGTGGCAAAAATCTCTATCTCTCTCTTAACTTTATCTGCCATGGACTCATTGTGCAGTCCAGGTAAGGAAAAATGGGAGGGTGGGGTCAAGAGAACAGAGACAAACAGTGTGAAACTGCCAAAATAGGGTTAGATAAGGTTGCCTTGCTCCCAAACCTAAGTTGACTCCTTAATTTAATTTTATTGACACACTGCCTGCAGACTGGCCAGATACAGAATCAACACATCTAATGAATACAAGATGCATAATGAGACAAACCTAACAGTCTCATCTGTGTTTGGAGCAGTGCACATTTCTTCCTAATAAGTTATTTGTTTTAATAATAGAAGTTTTAATAAGGTGTAAAATGGTATGTGATGAGGCTCTGTGCACATCTAGTCCGTATTAAAATAGAAATTGACAGGACTGACATAGAAGACACAATTACAGTTCCTCTCTTCTCGTCTTCCTCAGGTCGCTTCAGACAAGTACAAGCGCTCACAGCGATGGCCAATGCCTTCTACTCTCTCTACTCTCACGTGTCCCGCACCCCGGTCCAGAAGCTGCCCACGCCGGAGTTTACCTTCTCGTCTCCCGTCGAGCGCTTCGAACGCTTCACGAGCAGCGTCCGCAGTGAGCCGCGTTCCCCGGTGGACAGGCTAAAGGACACCGTCTCCAAAATGTGCCTCTACACAGGCTCGCCCCGTGAATCGGACTCTGTTTCACCGCAGCCCTCGCCCTCGAAACGCTTCATTCTGCCGGATACGGTGGATGTAGTGTTAGAGAAGGTTAAGCCAGGACATATTAAGAAACTAGATTTGGGGGTAGGTGATGAGAATAACTCAGAGGGTGTTTGCTCGGGTGGTGATTTATCCTTCAATACTGGGCAAATGGAGCAAATACAGCGCAATCAAAATGGCAATACAAAAAAAGAAATTGTGGTCAGTGAACGAGTGGAAGTGGTATCAAAAGACTGTCAGCTTTTTTCTTCTAAGTCAGAAGCAGAGTCAGATTCAAGTCAAAATACAGAGGATCCAAAACCACTTGCCAAGTTTTCATATGACCTTATCTGTCCACAGATAGTTGATAGTGCACACCAGGCACCTTTCTGCTCCCAGTACAGACAAACAAATGCTCCATCTGATGAGACTAAAAGCGCAGATACTTCATGTCTTGAATCACACTTAACCCATCTTCCTCCTATCTCATTGCCGGATGAGGACAGCCGAGGCCCGGTTGATTTTTCCTCTTTAGATGCATCCAAACAGGTGGATGAATCCCAGACTCTTCCTCACTTTCTCACCTGCTGTTCCATCACTGTCACAACAGACAGCATTTCTTCCTCAAATGCTCAACATTCTTGGCATAGCTCGTGTGTTCGGCTCACCAAGGCATGTAAGAAGACTAGTGATGTGGAGAAAAGTCTGTATCTGACTCCAGTGGCACGGCACATCTCCAATAACCTGCAGCAGGTTAACTCCTTTGAGCTTGAAGAGGTAAGAGTGTTTTTTAAAGGAAATGCTTAAAGTCAAGTCACATAGTTATTGCCTCTGCTTTAAATGTTTAAACATCAAAAGCATCATCAAACTTATTTTACTGTGTCATTATATGATAAAACAGTAATGAAGGCAAAATAATGGGAAAATAGTGCTCTCAACTGTTTCCATAAGACTTAAAAGGGTATGTTATAACCAGGTGTGCCCATAAACCATGAAGATGTTTTTTGCTGGGCATCAATCTGGAAAGCGTTATAATACCCATCAGTGGAGTTCAGCATTCTATAATGTGAAAGATAATTCACAAGTGGAGAGCATTCAGGACTGTTGCCAATCTTCGTGCCAACAAATTCCCCCGAAGGTCAGCTGTGCCCTGCAGAGAAATACAAAACAACCTAAGTCACTCTTAGTTATTACACAAAAAACTAAAAATTCAAAGAGGGTGCAACAAATTTCAAACTATGTAAATGAATGTCAAACTTTTGCAAAACAGACAGTCCACACTAATGATTCTATTCTTTCACGTAGGTGCACAGTGCAGGAGAAGAGGATTCAGTATTATCTGAAACCAGAACAACAGCTGCAGAGTCCACAACATGTCTGTTCACAGGTACAAAACTGTAGCTGTAATTACTGTAATAGTCACCAAAAGGGGAAATTGACAACCTAGCTTTCTGCGTAAGTGTTGCTGATCCATGACAAACAACATAGTCTTAGTCAGGCTCTTCAAAAAAGAGTGCAGTGTGTTAAGAAAAAAGGGTGTTGTTGGTAACTGCTGCAAAACATTTACAGAAAGCACTTTTCATTGAACGGGAATGGGTTTGTAAGTGTGTCACTGAGCAGGTGCATTCATGACAGGGAACAGACATTTTCAGGTCAGAGGACCGCTGATTTGACTGCTGTAATTTGGTTGTGTGCAGGTGAAATAGTCCGGGGAGACAGTATGCAGTCAGACAGCAGCGGATATGCAGACGAAGACATCAGCCCCTCTGGTCGAACTAGCTGATGACTGCAGAATTCAAATGCATAAAATGTTTATTGAGCAAAATATATTGACATACAACATTTATTTCACTTTAAATAGGTATTAGAAGAAAGGAGTTTAATGCATTTATTTGTCAACCTAGTCAGCCTGCTTTATGCAAATAGTGTAATAATGGTGGTATCCATGACCTAGTTATTTAAGAAAGCCCCATCATGTATGCTTCTGTAGAAGGACAATAAAAAGAGTATTGTGTATAATGTGTATAATCCAATAACAATAATATACATATTTGCTACAGTAGTAAAAAAAAAAAAAATTTTTAATTGATTTGTCTATTTAAATATTTTAATTATTTACATTTTTGGTGTCCACAAAAAGTTGACCATATTTAATAAACATTTTGGATAATGTTGAAATATTGTAATTTGTCGCTTTTTATACATTAGTTAATGCTAAATGATAACAACATTATGAAACAGTGACTACTGGCAAACTGCATTATACCTATCTTTAACCCGTGAGAACAGATGAATACATAAAAGTATACTGTAAATGTGTAAAGACTGAAGAAGAGGTGGTTTAGAGTACATCATTAAGTTATCCTCATCTTGTAATTATTTTCCATGTTATTTGTCCACTTCTGGAGCTTGCCCCCATGTGGACAGCATGAACAAAAGGGCACAAACATTTTCTTAACTTAGAGTGGATTCACACAAAAAGCAACAGAATCACTCCCCTCAAGCTGTTCACATCACGTCGCCAGGTTCAAGACACTGTTTTAGCTTGGATCTATTCTGCTTGGGTGTCTATCAAATCTTGTTCTGGCGCTCCTTGTCAACATAAATTTAAGCTTGCTTTTCTTTAATGCACATTCTTGCACTTTTTTTCTCTCACATTTTTTAACACATCACTTGACCTAGTTCCACTGGGTATGTTCATAGACGAAAGCACGTCTCGGCAGGCCACGATTCTGCTCACAGGCACTGAAACTGGGATACCCAATTTTTTCCCCTGCCAAAATGCAAGTATTCAAAACAAATACTCTTCCTCACAGGTTTGTTTAAAATGCATTTTGTCTGTGTGTCACTGCCTATGCTGCCATTTTGTTCTGACAAGGTAGGGACTAATTAGAAGCCCATGAACTTAAGCCTTTGGACCCAAACTTGCGCTGTTTTACCTAGACCTTTTAAAAAATCCATCAAAATAGGACTAACTGTGGACTTTTAAAGGAAAGTTAAAGGAAACCTACCTGAATTGTCTTTTAGTTACCTGTGTTTTCTTTTTAAAGATTCTTTAATCTTCTAAGTTAATGTTTGCTCCAGGGCAGGCTGTTTCTGGCCTATATGCTGGAATAGGTCATTACCTATGGCTAAATGTGCTCAACCATCATTGAAGATTAAATTAGGAGAAAGGAAGTAACCTACGCTTCTTCTAGGGGTTTTTCTAGTGTGTTGCATTACAATTTATATGCAGTGTCACTGCAGAAACTACGCACTGCATCTTTAATACAAGCAACTAACAACTGCTACATCTATTATTGTTTTTATCACTCAAATATCCATCTACTTACTCCCAGCAAAATCTCCACATTCCAGTACCCTTGACATCACTTCAGGAGTTTAAAGCCATTTTCACAATTACGTCCGTTATTTCATCTGCACAATGCCTTTTATTATTACCTATTATTATTATTATCAGAATCTAACCATAGGACTAAACCTGAACTACATTTAGGACAACACAAGGACTAAAGGCCATACCAGGCTTTTACCTCTGGCCCCAAGCTGAAAGGGGCTCTCAAAGATGACTGACCATATGTATTTTTACTTTTTGAATTCTTTGGGCTGCAGATATTTGCCCTCAAACTTGTTTTTTTTTTTTTTAACCGTATAGTTACATTGATTTCTGATGAATCCAACATGTCTAATGTGCGAAAGGTTGACTGTGTGCCCCAGTGCCTTATGCTTTAATGTTTTGCCACAAGTAGGTGAACGCACAACTAGGATCCTTCTAGGATCCTGCAGTGCCCTCTGCTGGCCAACGTTACAACCGTATTTTGAGCTACATTTTGTAAAAAACACGGATGCTTCTACATTACGCGCCTGCCTGTCTCCCCCTCGCCGTGGCTGATGCCTAATCCTCGGCTTCGTGCAGCCGTGTGAACAGTCTGATTGGTGCCTGACGTGAGCGGGGATGGGCACTATTCTGCAGCAGCGAGTCCCACAACAATACCCGGGGAGGCTGCACAGGGAACAAGGATGTAGGAAGGCGGCGATGTGGAGCGAGCACAGGCCTAGTGTGGACAGGTAGCGCGTCACGGCTGCGTGTTTTATTGCTCTCGTTTCAGATATTATCTATATTTCCTTGAGTTTTCAGGGAGGATTTTGTCTGCATGCGTATTTTAAGCGTCTGGGGTTATAAACAGAACAGCTATATGGCTTCCATTAGACGTGTGTGTGATCACATTTGTATTTTTTCTTTCTCTCAGTTACAAAACGGACAGGCTCCAACCCCAAAAGAAGTTACAGCAGCTTCAGAATACATCCACACAAGAAACTGTTAAGGTGAGAGTCAAGCTTAAACCCTGGCTGTGATAATGAGTGAAAACTGGTTTATGTTTAGCTCTAGGTTTAGTGATAAGTGTAGGTTTGACTTGTAATTGAATTCATAAGGACCTGTTACAGCTAAGCATATTTATTTGGTGTTTCACATCCTAATTCAAATGCACTGTACCCCAATCATCATTTTTAGCCTTGGTTCAAGTAGCAGTTCTTATGCATTTTGGTTATTATGACTCTAATCTTGTTGATTACATCAGAAATCAGAAGTGAGTGCTCGTGCAATTAGTATTTGTGTATTTACAGAAGCTGCAGCCCAGAAGGAAACAGAAATCTGTCACCTCAGCCTCCAACAGAATGTCCAAACACAGGTAACAGTCCTCTTTGATTCATTTTACATTGCTATGTCACATAACATAATCAATATAAGAAAGTTCATAGGAGATTATCAATGGACAAAAACATAAAAACATGAATGAATAATGCTGCAGTAGTTACACAAATAAAATATCAATCTATTATTTTTCATATGTGTAGTATACTGGACAAATGTCATTATTAGATAGCCTGAATATATTTTAATATCTATTTAAGTTTACTGCACAGAGCTTTTAAAAAAAATGAATTATTAGACTCTGAGGAGGACAGTAAACTGTATCCATGTGACCAAATGAGATTGCTTCTATTGCAGGTGGAGGCTAAGCAAGAATGGCTGTCTGCTCACAGGATGTATTAGTAGTTACATAATATGCCTCACAGTAATGCACTGTTAAAAGCCCTAGATGCTGCAAATGTCTGAATGGTTATTTTTACTCAGGGTACAATGTTTTTAGTGCCTTTCATTATGCAAGAATCACTTTTTGGATCATGGACTGTCATCTGTTATTATCACTACTATCACATACCTATAGCTCCACCTCAAAAATCACAACTTAACACTTATATATACCAACAATGTTTTTTTAAGATGTCTGGTCATTTTGCAAACAGAGGAGCATTTTCACTGGAGTGTATGATAAAATAAATAAAGATAATGTTCAGATAAATACAAGTTACGTGTCTCAAAGAATGCTAGCAGTTTTAAAGTCATAATTAGGTCATAAAAAGTCTTACCTTCACTTACTCTTTTTTTCTTCGTCAGTTCTCAGGTAACCTCAGAATCCAAGTCCTCCGTGCCGTCTCTTGCAAACCAAGCCTCTCACAACAAGGCGAAGCACACACGTCCCAAAAGCACCAGGCACACTGCAGTCTTTCCCTGCCATCGACCCCTCTCAGACTCCAGTCCAGACCCGTCTCCCCGGCTCTCGACCGTCAGGGAGGTCAACGATCCTGGTGATCTCAGAGACGACAACAGTGACACCGATTTGTCCGAGTCCGAAAGACTTTCTAAATTGCCTTCTCCCGGCCCTCCTCCACAGTTAGATCTTCGGCCGGAGGTTATTGCCTCTGAAGATCCTAAGCTTTCTCTCAGAGATAAACACAAAGCAAAGTTTGACTTCCCGGACTTCCTCCCTCCACCCTTTAACTCCTGGAACCTCAGTCAGCTAGCCATCTTTTACAACATGGAAAGTCGCGCAGCTTCCCGGCCTAAACCTGTGGGGCCTTTAGAGCGGTATTTGGAAAGACTAATGCAGCTGGAGTGGTACCAGATCCAAACATGGCAAGATCACACTGGAACACCTCCTGCTGACCCCGTATCCAGTAGCCACAGGGCTCCGGTCTCTACCTCGTCCCGGCTTAGCACTCCTAAATGCATCCTGCAGTGTCAGCGGGCCTTTCCCCTCACTTTCCTGTCCTCTGCGTCCAGTCACTGTGCCTACGTCCTCTGCAGAACCCGTTACCCGTCCTGCTGTTGCCGACCATCCAGATTGAGCCCAACCCAAGAGCGTAAGGGGCCCACATCAGTCCCCAAAAGGAGCTACAGTGAGACCCGTGTTCCCTCGTTTGACCGATCTCACAAGTTAAGTAGTCCTGTAAGGACCAGCGGACACTTAAACTGGATGCAGGCTGCGGGAAACATTCGGTCTACAGTGCAAGGTGCTAACAACAAGCTGCACTCCACTGCCAAGGACCAAGGACCAATGGGGGATGTTTTAGAACACAGGCCTGGAAGTGTCAGAACCAGAAATGGATCAGAACATAGAAAAGGCAATGCAGAAAGGCAACATAACTGTTCAGAGAAGCGCCGGGGCAGATCTGAATGTAGGAAAGGACGAGCTGAGCGGAGAGCACAACAGGAGATAAAACCCGACGCTGTCACAGCCATAATGGACAATTTACCTGCCGCCAAACATTGTGGCGTGAACAGGCCGGTCAGGTCAAAGCAGGTGGAATTTGTTACATAACGACAGTTTTAACATTTTTTTTTACTTTAACACAGGTTTACATATTTTGTTTTATAATCAAAAAGTGGGTGCATTATATATTGCTCAATGCATGTGGTGCTATGTCAACAATCCACTGCTGAGGCCATGTCCACACTAATGCATTTTTGATAAGAACAGATCACTCCCTGGGAATGGGATGTGAACATAAAGCTGTAAAATAAACACTCTTCCCTGACTCACACACTGCCTTGAAATACTTGTGTGTGTGTGTGCAAATAGTTTCAACGTCATTTAATCGCATTATATTGTTTTATCTTCAGGAACTCTTCCAAGGTTAGACGGCGCGTGCCCCACTGAACACTTTAGGTGAGAGTTGATGCTTGTGACAAAACAGAGCTGACACACTGCCGATGTGACCTGCCACTCATGCGCTCGGTTTAAAGCCAGAGTCAGTTTTTTACCATCCATTCTATAAACAACTGTGCAGTTTTACAACCAAAAGAAAGTCTGCAGACATTCACATTTTTTTTTCCACAACATTCCTAAAACACTGGAGAAATGTTGGTGCTATGTGAAAATATGTCAAAATATATCCATGTTAAAAGTAATATGTGTTAGTGTGGACATAGCGCATTAAAACAAATGTTTGAGCAAAATATTGAATTTTTATTATCCTATAAGTGAGTGAAGCTAAGCCTAACATAAGGCTCTCACATGAACACACATTTGTCAACAGTATACACAGTGTAGTAGGATATTTAGGATATTTTTATTTTTTAATTATATATTTACATTTGTGGAGAGAATATGGTAGACGAGGTTTTCAACAAAACTGCAATATTATAAAGTTTCCTGTAGTTTTTATTTATTTATTTACCATTTTTTATATATTCATTTGTTTCACATTTGTTCATATGTATACATTATGAATGTATGTTGTAATTTTTGTGTGTTTAGTTATTACACATTATGTTTTTTTTTAGGTTAATGGGTCATTATGACTGCATTTTTGTTGTGGAGGTTTATTCTATTAATGTATAGTATTACCGATATATACTTGACATTGCCCAGTAGGCTTCTGTCCAAATACTTCACTGTTACTTTGCTGAATGTTCGAAGTTGACTACTCTTAAAATGTAAATAAATCCATTATAGTGAAGAATTGAGAAGTTGAGTCTGAATCTCTATAGTATTCATTCAGTTAAATACATATACAATTATATTTTTTGCTGCTTTTTCACTTGCTTTGCTATGCTTTCTCACTTGAATGTGAGAGAAGTAGTGCGTCTTTTGCACTTTTTGGGCCTGTTGACAAAAGACCAGACTGGTGAAGATATTACAAATCATGGTAAATAATAAAATGTCTGCAGCTACTAAGCTTAAGCCACAGTCAGCTTTTTTATAACTCCCAGGCCAACAGCTGCACAATTTACAAACTGTGTATACCTCGTGCTATTTCCCGACGCTTTACCCTCCAGAGCAGTAGGTGGCGGTAATGCACCTAAAGTTGTTGCCAGCCGCCAGCTCCATCTGAGAGAAGAGGAGGAAGAAGAAGCAGCAGCCACACACTCCTCAGACATGGCTCCGTGAAGCAGTGACACATGGCGCTGTCTGCCATGTACCAAAACAACTCACCACTTCTCATGCGGACTAAATAGCACTGGTTCGACGGTTTTTTTTTAACAAAACTACCCACCTTTCGCAATACCCCACAACTTTTCTGCTTCTCAATCAACGGGAGAGGCTCTTTAACCTTTGCTCCAATTTTTTGCATTTTTTTTTTACTTTTTATTCACTCAGTCCTTTACCAGAACTTCAACATGGGTGTCCAGGGTTTCCTAGAATACATTGAAAAGCACTGCCCCAGCGCTGTGGTACCGGTGGAGCTCCAGAAGCTAGCACGGGGGGCTCTGGTGGGAGGTGGCCGGCAGAGACCCCCTCATAGTCCGCTCAGGCTGCTGCTGGACGCGGAGAGCTGCCTCCACCGGCTGTACGGGGGCTTCTACACCGACTGGGTGAGCGGCGGACAGTGGAACCACATGCTGGCCTACCTCGCCGCCCTGTCCAAGGCCTGCTTCAGTGCCAACATACAGCTCCTAGTTTGCTTTAATGGCGCCCTGGAAAAAGGCCGGCTTCACGAGTGGGTCAAGCGACAGGTGAACGAGCGGCAGACAGCTCAGCAGATCATATGCCACGTCCAGAATAAGGGCACCCCGCCGCCCAAAGTCTGGTTTCTGCCGCCGGTGTGTATGGCCCATTGCATCCGCCTGGCGCTGCTCAGGTTCGGGGTCTTGGTGAGTTGAGTGTCGGCCTGGAGGACGCCTGTTGAGCCGAGTCCAATACATTTAGCCTGCTAGCTTAGGCTGCTATAAAAGTGTACATGTTGTTTTACATTTAATGCAAATTACCCCATGAAGTTTTCTAGATCATCTAAAGCAAGTCTAGTTCTAACTGTAATCCCTTGTTGTTGTCCTTGTTTAGTCCTGAATAAAGTTCTGTTTATTAATTAGGTGTAGTTTTACTGTTTCCTTTAGTTGTGGACCTTGTTCCTGTTTATCACTGGGTTCATTTGTAGGTATAGTCCCAGTTAAGGCATGGTTTAGTTCTGAAAACATCCGGGTCTAGTTTTGTTTTGAATACAGTGCTGGCATAATTCTCCATAGATTACTCCTAACTCAGTTCTTGATATTGTTCTCATTTAGTTCTGGATGAGTGCTGGGTTTAGTTTTAGATATAGTTCTGGTTTATGTCAGTATCAGATTAATACTGGTTAGGTTGTAGTGCTGCTTAAGAATGCATTAGAATGACTAGCTGATCACTAATTCCCACATGTTCTGAGGCATTTTAATTTACAATGGAGTCATAATACAAATATGTAATGTTATAAGCACATCTACATAAAACTGAATTTGCCATCTGTCGAATAGTAAAACCCTTTGACTTAAACATATCACCATGTTAGTGCATATAAACAGCATATATTTGTATAAATAGGCTAGAATCAGTAGTGTTGTAGTCGAGGCCATACTAACTGAGACCCAGCCCCGGGATCTAGACTGGGTCAAGACCAAGGCCAACACGTGAACAGGGTGGTCCCAAGGAATTCTAAAGACAAGACCTACACTATACTTCCAGTTTAAAAAATGACTTGTCATTATGTAGATCACATTTAAGTCCCTTGTTTTATATTGCAGCTCTCATGTACAATACATTAAATTATCTGTTTGAGGCTATTGACTGCTTTAATGAATTCATCAAGCAATGCACAAGTAATTTTTAATAACCCCATGAATTAAATAAATCAGTTTCTGTAACTAGTTTTAAAGGCTTAACTCTTTTTACTATATAAATGTAATGTTGGTATTACTAATGGACACCTAATTCTTGTTTTGTCTCCTTCTCAGGTTGTCCAGACCATGGAGGACCATCACCTGGAAGTAATAGCTTTATTCCGGGAAAATGGCTTCCACGGACTGGTGGCTTATGACTCAGACTACGCTCTGAGCAACATCTCTAACTATTTCAGTTCCCATGCCCTCAAACTCAGCCGCAACGGCAAAAGCATCACCACCAGCCAGTACCTGCTGCAAGAAGTGGCCAAGCAGTTTGATATGAAGCCCAGTTCTTTTGCTGTTTTTGCTGCACTTTTAGGTTGGTGTGATTCGACAAGACATTACTGTAAACATAGTATTTCTTAGTAAACCTGCTTTGCATATTAATTTGTTTTAGGCAATCACATACTGCCTGATGAAGACTTGGCTGCCTTTCACTGGAGCCTACTTGGTCCAGAGCATCCATTAGCATCTTTAAAGGTAAAGTCATTTGTACTGTTAACTGCTAAATAATGACACTGGAGAATCAGCAGTAGAAATGAGAGAAAAGGTGTTTTCCCCACAAAAAATAGTAAATTTGAACGTAGAGGCATGTCTAATTTGATTACTTTCAGATTTTCCTTTATATTTCCAGATTACAGCCGTAGTATTTAGTTTAGTCGTTGCTGCTGGCAGGAGTGTGCTCACTTAAACAGAATGCCACAAAGGTGTATGACTCCTATCAGCTGAGTACACACAGCTCACTTCTGGGTTTTATTACTGGCTCTGTTGATTTGTCTGTCATTCTCCCCTGTTCTTTACTCCTTGGTCTTGTCAAGCTATTGTCACAGCTTTAGATATCATTAACAAATCCTTTACATGCCATTACAAAATATGTGTAAATAATTTTCAATTTAGCTGCGGTATGCTTGAATTGCAGAAACTTTCCTCATCACCACATTTGTTTTTGTATCAGGTGCGTGCCCACCAACTGGTGCTCCCTCCCTGTGATGTTGTCATCAGAGCTGTGGCCAACTATGTCCGCAACATTGAAGACATCGCCGATTTGGAGGCCATTGCTAAAGACATTTTCAAGAACTCACAGGTACACTTCTTTCATTGTACTTGCTCTTAAACCAGACTATTGCAAATGTGTACCAGTACTGCCATTAGTCTTTTTGCTTTCAGTCATGCACAGATGACAAAGTGTTCCGCTTCAAACGTGCCGTGGATTACTACTCAGCCGCCAGCAGACCTCTCAGTTTAGCACCACAATTAGGCAAGTATCTTTCTCAGTCTACTTAATTGTTACTGTTTCATATTGCATATACTATTTACTTGAAAAAAGTGTAGTTCAGTATTTTGGAAGATGAGAGCTTTCAGTGCATCTGCTCATTCATAATGTTAACGAAATTTTATTTTAGACAAAAATATCTAATATTGTTTTTGGATTTCCAACAGAAAGACCAAATCACTGGGGAGTGCCCATGGGAGTGCCATTACATGCATGTCCAAAACTGCCCAACATTCCACAGGTTCCATCACCTGTCAAACACGAGGTGAGACTTTCACTGTGGACAGGGTCTTTATTGCCGCCAACAAAATGAATGGTAACATAATGATGTGCTTGCAGGCGCAGCACTCGGAGCCACAGCTGGAGAGGAGCCCTGGTCACATTCCTCCTGAAGGAAAGCACACACCGCTTTACGAAAGAGCATCTCCCATCAACCCAGGTCTCAACCACGTAGAGCCGGCTTTCTGTAATGACTCCATCAAATCGTCCTCCTCAGAGACCGACGAGAGCCCAGGCACAGCCAAGTAAGTCTTATACTGTTTGCTCATAAGCTACAGGCTTGAGCCATATTAGTTTTAACAACATGAGCAAGCTACATGCTTTTTTGCCATAAATTGTCTATAAAATACCTGTAACTAAAGGCCTATATATAATATATATATATATCTATATATAACCCAAATATTAGAGGCATTAATTACATAAAAGCTTAAGAAAAATTAATATCTGACACAATTATCATATTTACAGTGAGATATTTTTTTGTATATTTATATAATATTTCTGTTTATGTCTCTGATCTAGTCATATAAGTGACCATAAAGGAACATGGGAGAGAAGTGAAAGTGCACCTCATTCTGTAAACAGTGCAGAGGCGGAGCTGGGGGACCAAACAAAAGTGAGTTGTTTTCACGGGGGCAGAAAGAATTACTATTTGTTTTAGTCAAATATTGTGGTACGTACAGCTTTGAGCTGCCTCTTCGGCTTTAATAAAGAGGTTTTCTGATCATATTATTCGTAAGCACTACCTCCTTCAGTTGTCCTTTTGCTTCATGTGACATCAGAATACACAGTATTCTCCAGCATAGACCTCTCCAGCCTAATTACACGGGGAAGCAATAACACCACTTTTGATTAAATACATTGATTTAAAGTTTGTGTTGTTGAACCTTTGTAATAGTTAAATATTCTGTAATATATAGTATGTAAATAAACAATGCATTTTGGTAAAGAAGACATGAATTCAAATTCATTCAGAGTAATATATTAGGGATATGTCTTTCTTGGACCAACAATGTCACTTTTGCTTTTGTTTTATTTTTATAGCTCTTATAATTAATTATTTATTGCTTGTAATGAGGCAGGCATAAAAAATGCAAAATGACATTGGAACACACCCCTTTTCCTATGAACAGCACAGCGGCTTATGAACAAAAACTGGCTTTTGAAAGACAATACATAACTCGTGACTCATGACACTTGGAAACAGGCATTCAGGATTTAAGAAGCAAGCGCCCTGAAATACAGCCTGTTTCTGTCCAAGTTAACTTGTAGAGCAGCCCTCAGAATGAAGCACATTTTCTTGTGCAAAAAAGATGTCACCGATGTCATGGCCCCTTATTCAGCTGACTAGTAAAGACAGGAAGTCTTGTTTAGGTGTATACCAGACAACATATTGATTTTAGGTGTTTAACAGAGAACAGAAAATGATTTAAGATATAAACAAGAGAACTGATCTGGATTTTAGGTGAACTAGTGAAATGATGCTGATGTTTCCTGCAGGTTAACCTCTCTGTGACCTGTGATGGCAGCCCGGGGTCACAGTCTGGAGCCCACCAAAGCCTTAATGCCCAGATCCCCTCTCTGCTGTCCATGCCCACCAGGAGCCACATGGACATCACCATCCCTGCTCTCCCTCCTGTGGCCCTTGAGGTCCTGCGAGTGGCTGAGCACAGACACAAGAAGGGCCTCATGTACCCCTACATCTACCATGTGCTCAGCAAGGTACTTTTGACACAATACATACTCACTCAGTGATTGGTTAAAGCATAATGTAACTTTTTTGTGGTGGTCTGCTATGAGTGGAGCAGAAAACATGCTACACAATTGTTAAATTCACAATATGACTTGCAATATCTGAATTTCCATTTTTTAAATGGTTTTAAAATTTTTAATGAAATGCAGTCTTTAGACTATCACTAGTCCACTCTATTTGATTTCAAGTTCTGATTGTCTGTTTATTTGAACTTGCACATTTCACACAAATATAAGTTGTTTGTAGACTTACAGTATATTTACAGGTACTATTTGCCATGTCTGTATTTTACAGGGAGAGATTAAGCTCTCTGTGACCATTGAAGATGACACTAACACGGACCTGCCATCAGCAGTGCAGCTGTTTCGACCTATCCGTCAATATGTTTACGGAGTGCTTTTCAGTCTCGCAGAGGCCAGGAGGAAGGCTGAAAGACTTGCATTGAGGAAGAACTGTCTGCCTGAATGTACGTCCCAGTGAGAAGAAAAAAAAAACATTTCACATTATATTTTCAAATAACATAGGCTCTGCTCACCTAGAATGGCAGGTGGAGGAATACTGTTTAGGAATTGCATGTAAAAGTACAAAAACTGCAGTAAAATATATTTAACAATACATTTTCATAAATAGATAAAATAAGATATCTAAAATGCCATGATTTCTTGTTAAAATGAAAATGAATGGAATAAGATTATATTTAAGGAAAAAAAACAAAATGTATGTTAATTTTGGGATGTTTAAAGATCTAATTTGACATTTTGTAATTTGCTAAAATGAATGTATTTTTTCACTCTAGATATATCCCTGTCATCACTGCATTCAACACCAAAATTTGGGGCTAATTAATTTTAATGTGAATGGAATGTTCTATATATATTTTATGTTCCTTTAGTTCCTTAAGCCAATATTTACTACCAAGGCCACTTAATCTAATCATTGTTCTTTGATAAGGTTTTTGACTATTACATAAGACTATAGTGTTACATTGGGTTAGTAATAACTTCTGTTAACATTCATATTTTTTTTGTGTCTGTGAATGTTGAACCTATGCGTCATATCTTCCAGACAAACATGTACTGGTAAAAGAATGGGCTGCTTACAAAGGCAAGTCTCCGCACACCCCAGAGCTGGTGGAGGCTTTGCCCTTTAGGGAATGGACATGTCCCAATTTGAAGAAACTGTGGCTGGGGAAGGCTGTGGAGGACAAGAACCGCCGGATGAGGGCTTTCCTGGCCTGTATGCGCTCCGACACTCCAGCCATGCTCAACCCTGCCAACATTCCCACACCTCTCTTGGTGCTCTGTTGTGTTCTGCGGTGAGTGGTGTTGAGTTCGTGTTCGCTCCTGTCCTGAATGCTCACTCTTTATGTGAATTTGACTAGTGTGGGGTTAATAGACAGGCAGTGAAGCTAAATGTAACACTGTTAACCTTTTGTGTTTTGCTTCAGGTTTATGTTACATTGGCCAGGAATAAGAATTTTGCGTCGTAACGAACTTGACGCTTTCCTAGCCCAAGCACTTTCACCTAAACTATATGAGCCTGATCAGCTGCAGGAACTAAAGGTGATGATGTTAGAGACTGTATGGGGAGTGTCTGAGATGACTGATGTATTACAAAATACATCAGTATATTATAATGGAGAGACCCATGTCCTGAACTTTGAAAATTTTAATGGGGACCAGGGAACTAAGTTTTGATCCTCCTCAAATTCATGTTTTCATTTTCACATATGCTGTTATAATATTTAATACCAAGAGAGCCATAGATTCTGGTCAGCAAAAAAGAAAAAAGTTGATAGCTTTCATTAGACATTTTCACCAAGATTTACAGTTGGGCATGGTTTGTTATAGGTGACTGTAATAATTATGAAAATAGTACTATTTTTATAATGAACTTCTCTGAACACTCCTCATATTGTGAAGATATTGCAGTAAAGTCTGTTTTGTATGAGCATGTTGCTAAAGCAGTAGCTTTGCCATCACTGATGTGCTTTGAGCTTTTTTTGGGTGGCTTTGATGGTTTGTGTCCTGTGTGGATGGTTTAAAAAACTGTCCTCATTGTTGTACAGAAGAGATATGTTTGGACTATTGAGAACATAGAATAGAAGTAAACCATCCACACAAGCTGTGCTTCGCTCCCAGCGCGCTGTGTAGCTTGGCTGCCATTGTGTGTTTCTTGCTTTTTTGTGTCCAGTTCAGGATATCTTAAGCAGCAAATGGATGTGGCTTCTGGTCTTTGCTTTGCTACGCATTAATGTAAATGCTTAGTGAGGCTGTTAGCATAATTTCTTCTGCTTTTTTTGTTTTTTGGGGCATTTTTATATTCTGGATTTTACTCTTGTACAGATTGACCACCTGGACCCACGAGGAATCCAACTTTCGGCTCTGTTCATGAGTGGGGTCGACATGGCATTGTTTGCCAACGATGCATGTGGTCAGCCTGTCCCATGGGAGCATTGCTGCCCCTGGATGTACTTCGATGGCAAACTCTTTCAGAGTAAACTCATCAGGGCCAACCAAGAGAAGGCCCAGCTCATTGACCTCTGTGATGGTCAGGTAGCTTAGCCACATTTACTTTTACATGAACACTTGGCCTTTAATTTATTTAATTACATAGTTACTGTTTTTCAGCATATTTTTAACCAATTTTCCCCTCACTTTCAGGCTGAGCTGGCTGCAAAAGTAGAGAAGATGCGCCAAAGTATCCTGGAAGGTCTCAACTTGACACGTCCACCTCATCCTCCACCATTCCCTGTGCCTCCCCCTCCTCACGGGATGCCTTTTTATCCTCCTCCTGGATCTTTCTTCCCTCCCCACCCTATGATGCCACCTCAACCGGGGAGAGGCTGCATGCTGCCTGGTAGGACAGTCATAATGCAACATGTGAACCATTACTTTTTAATTTCAGTATCATCAGTGTATCATCATTCAACAAACAATTTTTGTTATTTTGTTAAAATGCAAATTCCAAATGTTTTCAGTAACTGCTACAGTATGAAGATAGTGTTTAGTGGTCAATCACTACAGGTCAGGTGATAGATACAAGTAAAATGGCATTTTCAGTTACAATTTAAATGCACAGTGAGTCACCCTGACTGAGGTTTACAAGAGCTGTTTAATATAATCTCATGTAAATGCATATGCATAGCTTGTCTTAATCCATGATTGTCTTGGGCAAGAAATAGTCACGATGTTGATTAGTTGCCAAGTTGAAGTACATTGTGCTTTCCTGGCATCCCATCATTTTTAGCTGGCAAAATGTGAAAAAGGTGAGTGAAAAGGGCAAATTGATTTCTGATTACAGCGTTACCCTTTAAGTCTGGTGTGTTCAATCAAAGCTGGAAAAATCTTTAATGTGATGTTGCATACCTGTGTTGCTTCTTGTACATGAAAAGGACTTGTCTAACAGTTTTGTTGTCTTCCTACCAGCTAGTCAAGGGCTCTCCTCTCAGGGTGGGAAGTTGGAGATTGCTGGCACAGTGGTAGGGCAGTGGGCTGGGACCAGACGTGGTCGGGGGAGAGGGTTCCCTATTCAGGTGGTGTCTGTAGGCGGACCCAACAGAGGGTAAGAACAAAACCAGAAAGAATGTATGTTCTATTATTGTTTGGATATAAATATATTTATGAATTTACTCTTTCAGTCGCCCCAAAGGTGTGATCTCTACACCTGTCATCAGGACTTTTGGTCGAGGTGGTCGCCTCTATGCTCGAACTTTCAAGAACCAGTTTATGGTAAGTCATGGGAGAGGAACTTTTGACCAGCAGCCTGTCACAAGCATCTTAATTATTTTAGAATTACATTATAACTCCATTATTTTTCCCACTTTAAACTGTCATGTAATAAGATTCTTAGCCCATGGCAAATAATAAAACTTGAACATTTTTTTTTAGCAGTAAGAGAGATACAGGTAACTTCTTGTAACTGTAAAAAAAACTTCACCACCCCTTTCAACCCAACAAGGGCCCTTTGTATAGCTTTGTATAAGTTCAAAGGCAGCAAACTTTGCACACCGAACCAATGCAGGATCAGAAGCTAACTCATTCCAACCTTTTTTTTTTTTTTGTGTGCTTTTTTTTCTACCAGAGTAAGCCTGTTCACAAGCCCACTTTCACAACTGGACACGATGCAGTGAAGGAGAAAAAGCATGGCGTTGAGGACGAGGAGCCGGAGCAGCTGAAAGGGGCTCATACCCAACCCCACAGTGCCTTTAGCAGTGACTCCAAGACGTGCAATACTAACCCTCACTTAAATGCACTAAACCTAGACGGGGACCAGCACCGAGATGAAGCTCTTGAGGCTGCCGTCTTAAAAGAAGAATAATCCTATATTTTCTATAGAGGGTGAAGGATGAAATGTGGTGTGTGGTGAGAAAAACAAACAAAAAAAAAGATTAAGAAAGCCTACATAAGATACAATAACATATTATTTTGATCAAACAAGAAAATTCATGTCAACTCACTTTCTTGTCACCGGGTTTATACAAGTGGAACGTCAGTGTTCTCTTGTTATTGAAGCATTTATTTGGAAACATAATAGTTCTATAGCTTGATTTCTTGCCAGCATGTTTTTTTTTAGTTTTGTTTCAGACTCAATATAGAGAAGCAGCATTTTTTCCCTCTGAGTTTGGTTCATATCAAAGCACCTCTTTCCAATAGTCAAGCTGGTATGATCTCACAAATAAGAAATTGCTCTCAAATCGAATAGTATTACTGCTTTGACACCAGGTCCCTGCATGGATCCCAGTTAAGAGGTGTGTAGTTCTGCATGTTGTCCCTTCTGCTTTGATTTTATTAAACTCGTCGTACAAAACACTGACCGACCGATATCACAATATCCCAGAGAAAAGGTGTTGGTTTGTTTCTGTGATATTGACATTTGTTGCATTGATAACTTTAGACAATATTGTATGCATACTATCTTGTTCTCTGTTGCTGGTTTCCGCATTAGTCCAATATCTGGCACTCCCTACCACTGTGCTCCATCTTCTGGAATTGGTCACTAAACAGCTAATTTACAGTCGATTAACCCCTGAGGCTTTAATATTCCCACTTCCTTAAGCTTTCGTTAGTGATGAGTAAAATTGTAACCCCCAGTTTTCCCTGCAAAAGCTACTGTAGGTTTTGATGTAAGTTGATCATCCTGAATGGTTTGGAAATGAACTGCTGTTGGATTTGACTGAATGTTGGATTGTGGCTTGAAGGCAACTAGCTACAATGCTTAATAAACTATATTCTTTTAGTACATGGTGTGTTTATTGGCCTCTTCTCAGTATCAAGACTCCATTAATTAGTTGAATTTTAAATATAATTTATTTGTGATAGTTTAAAAAAACATTAAGACAAATTGTTGAATTTTGAGCCTTTATTAAAATGAAAACTAAACAAAAATTTAAGGCAATGGTTCAAAAAACTCTTTGCATCAAGTACCACCCCAGAAAGTATTTGTCTTTCCAAGCAACACCTTTATGTCAATACGGATCTGTGCCATTTTAAGTTTTATATGAACACATACCTATCTACCTATATGAATGTTATGAAAGGAATTTTGTTTGCTGTGCTGCTTCTTTGAAATCACATTTTGTATCCCACAGCTTTTCAAGAGTCCACACATTTAGTGGTATAGTAGTGTATTATGGAAAGGTTGTTGCACGAATCAATAATCTTACATTTAGTAGTTTTGTAGAGAGCCAGAGTACCACCAGAGGTACCTGTACCACAGTTTGAGAACCACTGATTTAAGGAAAACATGTTTATATTTGATGTCAGTAACATAAATACCTAAAAACTGTCAAAATAAACGTACAGTAATGAAATGTGTTATAACAGTGCTTACACTTAATTCTGCTTCAGTACAGAATACAATAGTAAATGCTACTGTTTTAATCAGGCACGGCATTATGGTTGACTTGGGGGGTTTTTTTTGTTTTTTTTTTTCTTCTATGCGCTGATATTTAATTATATTTAATTAATTTAATTGCGTATGTAAAGTAATGCATTTAAAATGGTGATCATCTATTTTAGCTTTTTTTTTTTTTTTTTTTTTGCATTATGACTGAGTGGTTTATGAGTGATATTTTTCAATGGACGCCGTCCTGCAAACCTTCATGTATCCGGGCTCCTCTGTGCTCAGATGTACAGTGTGATCAAAAATGAACTCATTCTGCTCATTTCCAATCTCCTGCCTGACGTAACGCCCTCATATTATTTATCTATTTCGTAACCACGGCGAGTGTTTTCTAGTGGCTGCTAACATGAGCGGCTCGGTGTACAGTCACCAGGGGGCACGCACACGGTAAAAATCATAATAATGCATTTGAGGAAAGCCTGCTGCTACGCCGAATGTGCATCGACTGGCCCCGCTCCGAGTGAACGCACACGCCGCTGTGCCGCGATGGAGATGTGCGTGTAGTGTTCATGTGTCCGGCGGGACTGCCCCTGGCTTCTTTTTTTTTCCTGGGGATCATATTGGATCATATTGTTTGCAGGACGTTGTTCCTCCTGCAGCCCCCCCAGTCTATCCCGACGTAGTTGTGAATTGAACATGGCGACTGTACCAGTATATTGCATCTGCAGATTACCTTACGACGTGACCCAGTTTATGATCGAGTGCGATGCTTGCAAGGACTGGTTCCACGGCAGGTAAGGGCCATCGAACACACCGCGCTGCGTTTGTGGCGCCTTTGCATTTACAGAAAAACAAACAAAAATGGCGAGCTCTCGGGCGTTTGACAGCTTTGTGGCTCTCACTCGGCCGTCTACATCTGAAGAGAGGCCGCTTGGTAAAGAAGAAGAAGAAGGCGGAGTTAAATATAGCCGACCGGGTTGTGACATTTTCCTAATACTATAAAGCACATTCCCTTCATAAACCATACAGAGGTTTATTAGAAGATTATGGCGCGGGCTTCGTCTATTCCTCGCAGTCGCTGTGTTAAACATCCGCATATCCCCAAACTGAGGCACTCCGAGCGGGCGACAGGGGCTCGAGCCTCGGTCTCAAATTTACCCGCTTCCCGCTCGCTTTCATGCCTTAAATCGCTTATATCGACCATAATCGCCATTTTATGTAAATCTTTCTCTGGTGTTGACAGTGCTGCTCAAAAATCACGACCAGCGTGAGCTCCGGGCTCAGTCCCGTTCATGCTTCATGCTAGGCGGCAGCTATGGCTGACAATAGCCCGGGCTGGATGTCCTTAAGCTCCAGCGGGGGGAATAAGAACAGTAATAACGTTAAATGAGCAGTTTTGCTAGTTGTTTAAGTTATGAAGAAGATGTTTTTGGGCTTGTGTGGTTTAGCCGCTGTCCACTTTCCCCGCCGTATGTAAACTGGAATGAACTGGACAAATCCCTGTTAACATCATACATTTCCCTCCGAGCTCTTATTGCACACGTCTGCGTCTGCACCCGCCTTTGTTTTGGCTTGTTTAGGGCCGTTCGGCGTATCTCGGGTGGTGTTATTGCTGCAAGAACATTTGTTAATCGTGTTTGATTTGGTGAACAAGCCCTTCAGAGAGATGAAGAGTATTTACGCGCCTGAACGTTAACCCTTTGCTGCTCCACAGGCAGCCTCAGCCTGAGCCCGGGCTATGGCTATGTGCAGCCCTCTGAGAATTAAAAAGCCAGGGATAAGCCATGACCTCAGGTCTGTGACATAAGAGCGAGAGTCCTTTTCTCCTGTATGCCTTACGCATTTATATGTGCCCCTTCATGATGGTTTCAATACTATATTTGCACAGACAGAAGGAAAAACTATACTCTCCACATAGTCTTAAATCTTTTATTACCCTTCAATAGGCCTATAGGAAACATACAGAGGTTATAAGATCATGTAACAAGATAGACATGAAGGCCATCTAAAGCTAAAGCTCTACAATAAAATGTTTTAGTATACTTACCTAAAATCACTCTCTTGGGTTACATTGATATTAATTAATACAATGTTAATAACTATGTAATAGCTATACAGAAGGGATCCTGTTTCTGCTCATGTAAGACTGGGTCATGGGAGCAGCAGTCTTAGCTGAGATGACCTGAGTTCCTTTAGATCAGTACAAATGGGAGACCCGGGTTCGAGTCTCGGTCAGGTGATTTGCCCAATGTCATTTCCCTCTCTCTCATACTCCTTGCGGTCCCGCTACTGTCAACTATCTATACCAAAAAATAATCTAAAAAAAAAACCAAGTACAAATCAGTACAAATAATGAAGAGAGGTCAGTGCAAAGAGACAGTATATTTGCAAATGTTTTATATCTTTGAGATTTTGATTAATTACACTTTATAAACTGCAGTCACTGCACCCCCTTACAATCACCAACCTTATTTATCAGTTCAGTTCAACTTTATTAAATAAGTATAAATAAATATAATTGAAATGAGTTGATTCAGACTTCCTCTTCCACAGACTGATTCATTGAACAGTTATATTGCAGTCAAGAAGACGGAGTTCTTGTGGGGTTCTGTCCTGCAGCTCACTGCTCTCAGATGGCCACTGGTTACTCTATGTTGTTCAAAAGTCCAGTGCAGGATATGGTCCATGTTGTTCAGTATTGCATTCGTTCTGTTGTGTGTCTGTTGCTCCACTTCTTCATCCAGTCTCCAAACTAATACCAATTGTTGAACTAGCCCTCTCTATTAGTTCTTCAAGGTGCCTGCGATCTCTTTTTTTGAGACTGCCCCCAACAGACTGCTGCATAAAAAAACAGAGTGAGCCATTACTGCATGATAAAGCATTTGCAGCGTTTATTGTTTACATCAAAAGACCTTTTTAGAAAATGTAGCCTGCTTTGGCCTTTCCTAGAAAGTACATCTGTATTTATGGACCAGTGCAGCTTGTTGTCATGTTTTTATGGATTCCATAAATAGCCTAAATATTTAACTTTTAAATAGCTGTTGTAATCCATTGTTTTTAGCTGAACTTGTAGATGCACAGAGAATGTGATATGGTCATATATTAGTGTAGTTTTTTTTTTTTTTTCCTTTACCTTTGTAGTGTCTGGATGTGTGAAACCCTTTCCTTTCTTGATCCCGACCCCAACCCTTTTAACCATTTATCATGTGTTGAAAATGACAGGTCAAGGGAGTCATAAAATAGCTGCTACCACAGTCTTCCGCTCAGTTTCATTTTGACTTGAGTAAGTGTTTCTATAATACGTTATAAGTTGTTGTGTTGCACTTTGTAATTATCATGCATAAAGTTACAAACCAAATATTATATCAGTGTTTCTGCAGCTCACCCAAACAATCTAAAAATACTGATAGGCTTCAGATTACTTTCGATTGTGCATTGTCAGCTCTGAGTTGTAGTAATTGCCATCACTGAAATGATACTAGTGATAATATTGCATGTGGATATTGTGCATATTTTGCATCAGTTATTACTTATTAGAAACTGTATTTGATGCTTAGTAGTGATTTGAGGCTCCCCACAGTTAACCAAATGCTTTTCAAGATGCCTGTAGCTACTGTTGCTATTATGTCAGCTGTTGTTAGTCAGGAAATGGATCAAATACTAACTTCTGCTTGAATCACAGTGTCTTGTTTTTACTCTACATTTCTTATAGATGTTGAGACGAGGGAAACAAGGCTAAATGTAATGTAGTGTCAAATTGGATAATTGTGATTCTCTAATAACCATTAAGTATTTAAATATTGTGTATTGATTGAGTCTCTCCATATTTATTTACGCTATAAGATGTAGGTTATATTTAGCGGCTAAGCTACCTGGTGAAGGAAAACCACTACTCACAGTAATACATGTTTAATATACATTAAACTATAGCCTATATTTAGCTGTTTAACACCAGTGCTCATAAGTCTGTTGATTTCACTGGGGCAGCAATATAATGTGGGTTAATTTGAGTTTTATTTGCCTCATTAGCTGGAGTACAAAAAATGTCATAAATATGTTAATACCCCTGTATAGAAAATATTTACAAAGTCGAACAGCCTCTTTTTATTGCGACATAATAAAGTACAGAGTAGATTAGCTTGATATTGGAAACACTGTTGAACTGCAGAATTGCAAAGACAATAAATGAAACATGCAACAGTGATTGAATTTTCTCTTCTTCTCCTTTGGGTTTAACTCCATTTCATTTGTATACCTTCATCCAAGAGGAAAGTATGGCTTATGAAATAACATAACAAAGGTATATTCTTTAGGTATTATATTGTGCATGAAAAAGTGTATGGTCTAAAATGTCAGTAACACATGTCTCTGATACCAAGGCTGTAAACATGACACATTTTATTTAGACGCTGTCCAAAGCATGTCAATTACTAATAAATAGTCTTACTATTTGACAAAAGACTACATTAGTCTTTTGTCAAATTGACCAGTACCTACATCAGATTGTAATACATTAACTTATTACTAAATATGGTTGAATGTACAAAGCAGTAGTGAAGCCCCGATGGTGGTTATTGTGATTGCAACAGCAACACCCACAATATTCTTATCCCAAAGACTACACGTAAAACTCCAGTATTGTTATGGTGTTCAATGAGGCTGGCATTCCACTATGCATCATGCCAAAATGACTGACCAATCAAAGCCTTAAATAACATTTGGCTGTGGTGATATGATAAAGTTAGTGGCACTAGTGCAGAGGAAGTGGGAGTTAGTCTGAAGATGATTTTCTTTAGCTGATCAAATCCAGTGCAAAACATTATTTATGTTTCTAAAGCAAAACTCATACATAAAAAGGGCATTGTAAGTAGCAGTTGAAATATGGGGTGTATTTAAGTGTCTCTTAAGGCATTTATGAGCATAACAACACAATACAATGAGAAAGACTTGACTTTGTTCTTGTATTTCCAAAGCTCCTCTTTTTGACTTAACTCTCTATATGTAGGAACAATACTTTACTGTTGGCCTTTTTATTTCAGTTTATCTTGACTGTATCCAGACACAGTTATAATGGACCAATAGACCAACCGTTTCCTAAAACAGTGTAAAAAAACAATTACAGGACTCTGTTATTTATGTGACTTTGCTCCTGTAGCCACATGTCATTATCAGACCTGCTGAGTGATGTCATTTAGCTTTTCCGTGTGCAAAAACAACAGTCATGTGACCCTGTGATGCAGTCAGTGGCAGGACATAATGGTACCTCATGCTTATAGTCCGACTTTTAGACTATGTCTATGCTTTTTATCTTTTTAGTACCTAACTTTTGCTGCATTTTCATATCCTTACTACTTTAGTGTTGTAGATTGAGAAATACATTGTGGTAGGCACTCTAGAGATGCTCAACTCCTGTTTTAAATGTAACAGGAGGTGCCTCTTGGCATAAAAAGTTGTGTGTACGTTTATAGTATACATTTATAAAGCAATCTGATGTAAAGCTACTATCTCTGATTGTTCTGTTCTAATTATAGAGAAATAGATTTGGAAGAATTAAGAGTTGTGCAAAAATACAGAAACATTACTTCACCAAAAATACGTCAGTCCCCAAAAGAGGCAAGAAGGTCCTGTTGTAAAAATAAATCCTGTCACTACAACTGGTCTGAAATCCAGCGAAACTGAAGTGCTGTTAATGTGATCGTGTGTCGTGTTGTCAGCAGCGTCACTGTGAGCTGGACTCCAGGTGAGATGTTGAGACATCTCACAGCTGCACAAAGACAAACCTGCACCTGAACTTCATTAGCATGTCTTCAGCAGACGTCGTGATTAAGGGAACACAAGAAGTGCTCCTATTCAAGTGTGTATCAAATCAAACCAAAACGTAATTCAAGAAAATGTCACTTTGTTTTTTTATGATGTTATGTCAGGTTATTCTGCATGTGAGCAGATGCCAGAGAGGCCCAGAGTAAAGATGTCCAGTGCAGACAGCTCTAGAGCGTCTACACACTCCCACCATTCAGTGAAAGTGAGTAGACTGTGTGTGGAGCTCCCAAGGGGGAAAAAAACATGGTGGGAAACTCCCAGTTCATTGAGTTTAGATGCAGCGGCTCCAAACGGGAGGAATCTGCCTGTGCAGCTGCTGTTTGAGTCAGATGGGCACCAATGGTATCATATTTACAACTGTGTACAAGGGCCACATGAAAGAATCATGTCATGGATTACATGGAATAATGAAAGTAAAGTTGTATTTTATGTTTGAGCTAATATTATGGCAATATAAAGTGGTGGTCTGTAAGTTTATAGACTGTTATTTACATATAATATTTATAAAAATAGCATGTCTAAGAATTAGTCAGATTAATGTCTTCCTTTACTGTAAATACCAATGGGTCAGCTTGAGCTTAACCATATTGGTGTCATTTTTAAGTCTTCAGTAGGACTATAATCAAACATATATCTACCAAAATATAATTTATAATAGTTATGGTTATTTTTAACTTAGCAGGATGGTTCACATTCTTCATATTAATACAACTGGCTGCTACTCATCTGTCCCTCTCTGCTTAACCTTAACCATAAATTATTACAACTTTATTATATTCAATATTCCTCAAGTAACGCTTGTTTTAATAATACATTTGTTTCCAAAAGTATATATTTATACATGAATTTGGACTACAATTGTAAGATGTTATTGGTGAATTTAATTATCATAGGTGAATATGAGATAAACAGGTGTGTTTGAATTTTTTTTGCAGAAAAATAGTTTGATGTCAGAGTCTTGCGGTTGCAGTTGTAATTTGGACTGAAAGATGGATGATGTTTGATTTATGTGAGTTTTAGGTGATCTTGTCCTTACATTTCTTGTCAGATCTTCCATCCACTGTAGATGACAATAATTTTAATACATGCAACAAGCTCCTTACTCCTTCGAAGATCACGGTTCTTGTGCGTTTTCCATCACATATTGCTGTTCTGTTTTCTGGTTTGGGGCAGAAGAATAGTCTTGTCTTTTGGTGACTTTGGTTTATTGACTTGTTGTATGTGTGTTGTATCTCTCTTTTCTCAGGTGTGGAAATTGGGAAATTGTTTGTTTTAATTATTTATGTTTTTTGTTTTTTGTTTTTGTCTTGATGCCTGCTGCACAATGAATTTCCTGTGGTATAATAATAAGTCAGAAGTTCCTTTTCTTGAAGTTCCTGAATCAGTTTTCTGTTTAAATAGATTTAGTGTTGAATATTGTACACTATGCACTTTCTTATAATAAAGATTAAAAAACAAAACAAAAAAACAAATTGAGCCATACTATACCACATTTTATTTCAAAGTGGACATACTGTGTCAGTGTATGATCATATAAAGAGGATATAGAGTCAAGTGCTGTCCTTCTGTGTATTGTCCTTTTTTACCTACTTTAGGAAAATGCCCTTTGGGGTTATTTAAGACCAAACAATGAATCACTTGAAAGACCTAGATATGTTTTTATAAGCTTTTCAGTGGGATTTAGTATTCCTTTTGTTCTTGTAACAATGGTTCCTTACACTAAAGAGTGGAATGCATATGTCCATGATTTCTAAATTGTTTTTTTGGTTTATTACAGCTGTGTTGGGGTGGATGAAGATGACGCTCCAGATATCGACATTTATCACTGTCCGAACTGTGAGAAGACGCATGGCAAGTCCACATGTAAGTAGTAACCAATTAGAACACATCACAAAATGTCAAATTGTAAAATTGATAAAATGTTCTTCTGTGTCACTTTATACCAAGCCATTTTACATTTTCTTAATACTAACATTACATCTGAGTGTGAGTAAGTGAATGCTCAGACCAAAAAATAATTATGTGTGCCACTTTTCCCTACAGTGTGAACGTGGTCTAAATTGATAGAGTATTCTGTCTCTTTAATTTAAAATTGTATTGACTCTAACCTAACACAAAAGTCATGTTCATACATTAGTACCACCTCACAATATAAATGGATTCAACATGAGTACTGTAAATGAATCAGATCTGGATCATTTTTCCTCATTGTAAACATAGCCTGAGATCACACTGCAGTAACTCATCTGTAAAAGGGAAAGTCATGTAAAATATGATGTGTCGTTTATCTTCATTTCTCCCATGTTTCCAGTGAAAAAGAAAAAGAATTGGAGCAAACATGATACAGGCCAAAGCACAGACATCAAAGCGGTTCAGAATGGCAGTCAAGTTTTCATCAAAGAGCTACGCAGCAGGACGTTTCCAAGGTACAATATGTGAATCCATTTCAAGTCACTTATTTTTAGTAAATTTTCAATCTTCCAAAATGTGTCAATAAATTGCTGAAGTAAATTCAATTAAGGTTGCATGATTGATAAATATTTAGTAAAGAGTGTTATATTAGCCAGATATATTGTGTACAAAAGTGTGTTTTTCTTGAATATTGCAGTGAATGTTATTAAGGACACTGTTTCTTTTAGTACAATAATCAAGAACAGTTTATTCCACTTGAGGGCAGTGTCAAACAACTGATAATGTTTCACAGTGGAAATTTGAAAGGGAAACAGGAATCTGTAACATTAAAAATATTGTGGTAAAATAATAGTAATAAAACATATGTGTTTTAATAGTTTAAACATTTGAGAAAACTGTAAAACATATATGAATGTTTTGAAATTTTGTGTGTGTGTTCTATATGAAACTACTACAGTCCTAAAACACCATTCTTACACTTATGGGTTGAAATTGGTCGGAGAAATCTTTAGATGAGTCACTGAGTGTGGAAATGTTAAAAAGCCTGTCACTGCTGTATAGTGAGCCCTCTTGCTTTTTTATTCAGTTCTGATGATGTCGTGGTGAAGCTCAGTGGAGTCCAGCTCAGCATGGACTACCTGGAAGAGAACGGTTTTAATGAGCCAATCCTGGTCCAGAAGAAGGACGGCCTGGGGATGTCTTTGCCAGCTCCCACCTTTTACATCAGTGACGTGGAGAACTACGTTGGTGAGGAACACAGTGCCTTGTAACCAAATGGAAATAGCATTAATCATTTAAACTGTCATGACTGGCTGTGCTGGCACAACACCACTGGACTTTTAGTGCACAACAGTGTGTTGTGTCCCTTATAATTGAAGTCGGTTAAAAATATTTAAACATTCTATTTCAGCACATGTATTATTACTGTCTAGTCTATTTCAGCAGTGTATTGCAAATAGAGAATCATTTTAAAAATGCTTACACTGAGAGTGGCTCACCTCACACAAGCGACCTGAGTTCGATTCCGTCTTGGGTCATATGCTCAGTATCATTCCCATCTGTACCTGTACCATCTCTACCTGTTTACTGTCTATCTACTGTCTCTATCAAACAAAGGCAAAAAGACAAAAACAAAATCCTTACAGTCACTTTATATTTGGCAGATGGAAGACTACAAACATAACCAGGCAATAAGAATAATTGCATCACCCAGTATTGCTTTAGTGATGTCAGAGTTTACATCAAAATTGAATAAAATACTAAATAAAAGAGTGTTTTAATTTATGTAGGTATTAATAAAAACAAAATCCCAATTCTTTTATTCTAAATGTCAATTTCTCTCTAAAACATAATATCCCTCCAGTTACTATCTAACAATAATGTGAATGCAACAGTTGGGGGTGATATCTATGTTATGTCATGTTGCATGCTGTATATCTGTGCTGGAGCCTAACAGACAACCATATCATTTAAGTATAATGAATATTTCAGTTCACCTGACAAGACTTTAATCTATTTGGTCTGTTGAAGCTGGGCCCACTGAGAACTGACACAGGCAAAAGGACTGTCACGGCCCAGAATTTTAAGCCACATCTTCAAAGTTAAAAAATAACAAATAAAACCCTCACTTTTATTTGACCCCAGTTTCTCTTGAACAAATCAACCAAGAAATGGTACTTTTCTGTCCACCAGAGGGCATCCTTTCCTTGCCATATTCCCCTTTTTAGCTGTATGGTGATTCAAATATACATGCTAAAACATTTAGACAGTAGACAGGTTATTTTTTACTGGTTTGCTTTTATTTAACACCGCTCTTGTCTCTCAGGGCCTGATGTCAGCGTGGATGTGGTCGATGTAACGAAACAGACTGACAGCAAGATGAAGTTGAAGGAGTTTGTAGACTACTACTACAGCACAAACAGAAAGAAAGTGTTAAATGTCATCAACCTGGAGTTCTCCGACACAAGGTCAGACTCTGGGACACTGCAGTTTTCTCTCAGTCCAATCGGTAGTGTTTTTTTTTTTTTTTTTATGTTCTGATTTTCTGTTGTGTGTGGGACAGGATGAACAGTATAGTGGAAAGTCCGCAGATCGTCCGGAGGTTGTCTTGGGTAGAGAACTACTGGCCCGATGATGCGCTGCTGGGAAAACCTAAAGTCACCAAATACTGTCTTATCTGTGTCAAAGACAGTTACACAGACTTCCATATCGAGTGTGGAGGAGCGTCCGTCTGGTATCACGTTTTAAAGGTCTGCAAAGGCATTCACACCCAAATATTTGATGTATTTGATAGGGATAGATGCACAAATATACTATATCAGCATCAAGCCAGGATTTGCAGAGCTTGTGTAAACAATGATTGCAGTTTAAACATTGATATATGGGTACTTTAACATCTGTTTTTGGTTGTGTAAATAATTTGAGAGCCTTGTTATTAACGTTAAACACAGGCATATTGACATACTGTAGATTGCCAGTACATATCAGAGCAGTATCATGGAGCTGATATTTCAAACAATGTTAATGAACGCTGTTGTGTTCTTCAGGGAGAAAAGATCTTTTTCCTGATCAAGCCCACCTCGGCAAACCTGTCTTTGTACGAGCGCTGGAGGTCATCGTCCAATCACAGCGAAATGTTCTTCGCCGACCAGGTGGATAAGTGTTACAAATGCACCCTGAAGCAAGGGCAGACCCTGTTCATCCCCTCAGGTATGAGTGCACTACAGTCTCCTCACAGGCAACAGTACAGGCCAGCGTTTAGCATTTAATAATGATTGTATCTAATGGCTCTCGTAGTCAAAGGTTTTTCAGAGTTTGAAAGCTGGGCTTGGATAGAAATATGTCAAGGCAATAAAGACGATGATGTATATTGTATATCAATAACAGCCAACAGAATCTATAACAACTTTTTGGCCATACTGCTTAACCCAGAATTGGACATAGTCAGGGAATTACATTACAAACTAAAATGACAGTTTATTTGAATACTGTTGTAAACAATAAATCTGACAATAAACAGCCCTTAGCCCTTATGTGATGCACTTATCTGTGATGTTAATAAGCTCTTATACATGGGGGATCATGGACTAAACTGTTCTTGCAGGATGGATCAATGCAATACTGACTCCAGTCGACTGTCTGGCCTTCTCTGGACATTTTGTCCACAACCTCAGTGTGGAGATGCAGATGAGGTTGGGACACTTCACACAAAAACCTCAATGTGTTCATTATTTACAAAATGTGGTTTATGAAAACAAAACTGTCTTATGTCAAGTTCAGCTTTTGTTTAAACTTGACTTCAGTACAGTAAAATATACAGTATGTGATATGAATAACTTTTTTTTTTATAATTATAATTACTTAAATGTTTGACTTCCCCAAGGGGCAGTTTTGAATAGAATTAAAGTAATACTCCAGACTGTCATTTTCATAAATGCCATTATTACAATTAAGGCAGTCTTTGTTGTACATTTACAATATGATAGATATGTGTTATATTCTAGAGCCCTATTTCCTTGTTTTGCTCTGTTGTGATGTGTAATAGACTTTTTTAAACATTATTTATGTAGCCATTATGTCCAGAGATATTTGGTGAAGTGTGTGAATTGAGTTTGATGTAAAAAATGCCTAATGATTTCACTAATTCACTTTCTTTTCTTCTCCTCAGAGCATATGAAATTGAAAAGCGGTTAAAGGTCAAGACACTCACCCCCTTTCCCAATTTTGAGACGGCGTGCTGGTATGTCGGGCGTCATCTCCTGGAGCGATTCAAAGGTGAACACTTCAATTAGGCCTCTCTTGTTTTCAGATATTTTCATATTTTGCTCTAATGTGTGGTATTTTAACATAAATGTAGATCCTTGTTTAACTTCCATTTGACCTGAAGAACAGCTGAAAGTAGAGGAAACCATGTGAGAGCTGCCTTTCCACCCGCAGCCTGTAGCTTTCTGTCGGGCGTCTGCTGCACAGATGAAGGGCCTGGATGCTCTAATATTATTTTAGTCATTAAATCGGTGAATCTTTTGAGTTCACAGATGATTAGCTTCAAAAGGCTTGGCCCGGCTAGAATCACTTGCTCCATTACAAGTCCGTGTTTAAACTCTCCTCAGCTGGCCTGGGCCAAATGTTTATGTTTCCACCATTTTCTGTGCATGCACGTGTTCAGAACAGATTGCGTGCAGTACTTCCAACCCACAAGGCCTTCCCATTAATATATCATTATTCTTTTTAACTTCAAGGTCAGCCTCTTTAGTGCAAGATAAAGAGGCAATTTATTTTCAGTGTCGCGTTGCCTCTTTGTCAATAATTAATGTTTCAGGGGTTAATATAGCTCACACACAATCTCATTTTGCGTCATTAAAAACCATTTGATGAGGAAATCCACTTGTGCCGCATGATTTCACATCAGTCAGGGTTGTGTTTGAGGTTTCTGTATTAACATGTAGACCTTGGTACCAGTCCAGTTTACATTTTAGACAGATATGCATTCACAAGTCATGTCTTTGGTACATTTAATTTTAATCCAAACGTGAGACCTAAAGAAATCTCAACATGCAGTGTACAGGTTGTAAGGCTGGTATTAATTTAACAAAACAGATTCATACTTGTAAAAAACTGTTGACATCACCTATTGTATTAAATTAAGAGGCTTGGAAAATCATCCATTTAATTTGTGCGATAGCAGTTAAAAAGCTTTCAAGATTTTTTGGTGCTACGTTGAGTTTATAGGTCCAGTGTTAACATATTTTGTCTGCGACTAGTGAATCTGAAGTGCACAGTTAGCGGTTGCTAGCTACTTATGGTAATGGCAGCTAAAGCACCACAGCAGATCATAAAATATAGAGGAACAAATTTTTATCTGCTCTATGTAACCAATGACGAAATAATGAATCTGTCTTTAATAATAGCAATAATCTAAAGATGATGGGCAATTAAAGAAGTAAAAATATATTAAAGCAACACTATGCTACTTTTTTAAATCTAAGTATGTAGTCTGTAAATCATTGGAATAAATTAATTTTGATGTTTTGTTGACATGAAACAAAGAAACTGTCCCCTCTTTAAAGACAAAACGTGGCTGATTTGACAGATTCGTAACTATGCAAGTCTCTAAAGGACAAGGCATGTTACTATTTAGTAAAAGCACGTATCTTCCAGAACCATCACAACAACAGAGACTACATCACAACTTAAAAATACAAGATTTCTGGAGAGAGTTAAGAGCTCAATGCAACTTTGCAGAAGTATTTTTCCCCTCCAGTCTATTATAGAATATACATCCTAAAAAGTTACTGTTGCTTTAAAATATTATACCTCACAAGAGACCCCAGTCTAGCCATTGCTATCTCAGCCCACAGCTCTTTACTGTGAAAAATGTTTGTCCATAAACCATCTTCGTAGCAAGCTGCAAAACTCCAAATTACAAAGTAGTGTAGTATGAAGATTCCTCAAGGAACATCTGTCATTTTACACCAACAACAAGACATTGTAATAAAGCAGACTATGGATTCAGATTACAACATCCATAAAAACATACAATTAACATTAAACCAAAAAGACAGATTAGGACAGTGATGAGCACTGCAGTAACTCATCACTCCATCTAGTGGCACAATGTAATATAACAGGCCACCCATCTGTTCATACCTTTACAATACAATGCAATAATGACTTAGGCAAACCATCAATTATAAACACTTAAATTATATTTTATGGATGTATTTATGTTTGTACATTAACACTACTGCATTATACATTGTTGTTTTTCCTTTTTCAAAGGCATAATACATTGCTTTGTTATATTTGCACTTTTTTTCTACAGCTTTACACAAAGCCAATAAGCAGCCAGCTCCATATCTCATACACGGTGCCAAAATCATCAACGGAGCCTTCAGAGCTTGGACTAAAAAACAGGTAAACACACATTACCACGACATTGTTATCTCTATTCATGTTGACAGGCGTGACAGTTTTATTTCTTACCCTTTTGAAAGGCTCTGTTGGAACACGAAGATGAGCTCCCAGAGAACATGAAGCCCTCACAGCTTATTAAGGATCTTGCCAAAGAGATCAGACTGTCTGAGGTACTGTTTTCTTCTGTTATTATAATGCTTTGGTTGTTTCTATAATAGTATATTATTATGTTTATGGTGTTCAGTGGTACTTAGTAATGATTTTGGGACAAGATTTGGGGTTTATTATTACAGATGTACTTACCCAGGTTATATTGTCTAACCACTGTAGTTTACTGTTTATATTTACTCTTCAGAATGCAACAAAAGCCATTAAAAGTGAGCCGAACATTAAGATCCCAGTGGAGGAGCCTCCATCGACCCACTCTGAGCCTGAAGAGCCTGTGTCCCCAGCCCATGTCCCATCACCTAGCAGAGACAAGACCAGGAAAAAGAAACCGCCTAAGCCTCCCAAACCCCCAAAGATGCCCAAAGCCCCCAAACCGCCCAAGGTCCCCAAAGTTAAGGAAGGAGGGAAGAAAAAGGCTAAGAAAACAAAAGATATGTCACCACCTCCTAAACCCTCCAGCTTTGCTGCACTTGAATCCCACGCCAAGGACATCCTGAGTAAAATGGACCAGTCCAAGAAGGCAAAGGTTAGGAGATGGACAATATACACATACATTTATTTATTTTCTACTGCTTTTACACCACTTGGAAGGTGGAAGAGTTTTTTTCCCACTAACATAAAACAAAAATCACAGAAAAACCTGCTTGATTTATCCCAGAGACAAAATCATGATGTATTTGTAATAATTATATAATTAAGAAAATCATTATAATGTTGATTTTTTTTTTTTACTTTGGGTGTGCTTAACTTATTCCTCTTTCATTTTTTTGTTTTTCAGGCTGTCAAAAGTGTTCTTAGTTCATCAGAGAAAGAAATCTCAAAGCAGAACAATGTGGAGAAGTTTGAAATCAGAGAACAGAATAAAAACAAGACAGAAGCAAAATGGAAATATAAGGTAAGATTGTTTGTAGATTGTGTTTTATTGTTGCAGGGCGAAGTATCGTAATAATCTCAAGGTAAAATAAACAGTGATCTCGTGCCTCAGTACAGTTATGAAGGCTACCAGCTGATAAGTGAATAGAAATAAACACCAAGTGATTTGCACACTTCAAAGCAATCAGCAAAAATAATGTGTTCTAAATCACACTCAACACATTTGAGGCCTGCAGCTCATCAGCGCTGCTCCAAAAATGTTCACCCTCCCAGAGTTTACCTAATGGAATTACACCACGTTACTTCCTAAGTATTTGCATATGCCTTCATCTTCTAAAAAAGGGTTTGTTGTATCATCTTAGCAGAACAATAGGGAACGGTGTAATTTTGTTGAACGGAAGACATTAGGGGGATTTAGTTTCATGGAAAATTCAATGCCAAACTGCTGTGGAATGTTTCGCCGTGTGTTCCTCCAAGGATCTCAATCCCACTGCTCCTCACATCAGGCCAAGCATTTGCAGATGGACTGGAGACTTTTTAGATGTTCTCCAAGGTCACTAGAAACTGCATCTTTACCTTATCACGGCTTATTAATACAATACAGCATGATACCTCTTCTTTGTGCAGTGTGTGTAGAATTGGTCTTTATCTTTGCCTATAATATAACCACATTCAAAGCAACAGTATTGTAATGTTATATTAAGTCACAAGGTGGCGCCTGCACATAACAAAAGTACTGAACAAAAAGAGATTAAGATGGTGGATACTAAAACCAGTACAGTACCATGTTGTACTGCTGCGTTTGCTGTCAAGCGTATATGTGGTTATTCTTTTATATTTTGTCCCCTGACTTGTTCTACATAGCTGTTCATCTTTATTTAGCCACAAATACACCACACTACATTTTTTTTTAACATTTTTGCTTTATTAGTTCTTTTAAATAATATATTGTGAATAGTTTTGATGGTTCCCTGACTTGACATGTTTTTTATTTGCTAAAATGCTCTATTGGAGTTCCACAGGGATCAACCTTTGGACTAGTTTTATTTAGTTTATATATAATAGTTGGTCCTGAAATATGAAGTACAAAATTCTTGTATTCTCTTGTTTAGTTTGAGGTGTTATGCTTCAGAATATTTTGTTTGTTTTGCAAAGATCGTTGGTGTTGTGCCAGGCCCTTATTTAAATATATATGGCAATTTCAGTTACTTCACAATGAAACTTTAAGTTAGCTAGTTAGCTGCTTAGTGCTGTTTTATGACAGCTGTAACATCAACACGTCTGGCCCCTGGTCAAAATTTAAGGACATAAAGTGCGTAAAGATGGATGTAAAGTTTCTCTGCTGCACAGACAGTAGTTATATTCTTTATCACAGCTAATCAACAGCTTTACTAGTGCTAAAAGTCATCTAAGAAAAGCTAACTATACTTTAGGCTTGCAAATGTTTAATTATACATATTCTTACTACACTCTAACATCACATGGTTCTTCGGCTTCTGTCTTTTGCTGCAGCAGATGCACACTGTCTTCATGTCCATGCTGAACTGTGCTGTGTGTGTTGTGTCATTGTACCCAGTGGCCTTAAGATATTCCTCCAAGAATGGTGTGAGAATTGGCCGCAGCCAAATGCCTTTTTCTTGCAAAGTACATAAATTTGCTGATTGGCTGCTGTAAAGACAAATTGTTGCCTTGTTCACTGTCCAGATCCAAACAGATACTACACGGCAGCAAACTGTACGATTCAATTTAGCCAACTTTTAACAAACTGTTAGAGCCTTAATTTTGATGTGTTTCTTTTTACAGAATAGTAAGCCAGATTCCTTGTTAAAAATGGAGGAGGAGTGCAAATTTGACAGAACACCGCTGTCAAGCAATAAAGAACGATTCAGCTTTATGTCTCACAAGAAACTGCTCGGGTATGTATGCAAGTATTTCTGAAGTCAGTGTGGCGTTACCATGTGCTGTGTTGTGGTGATTACTGAGCTATGTGACTCTCAGCGCCGTGTCCATTAGAGCTAATTCAAGGTCTTCTCACTTTGAGTGCCTGGCGGAGCCTCGTATCAGTGGCTCATTGTCCTGCGGTTTCCTCCACAGCTCCAAAACGCTAAAACCTCAGACCAACTCAAGTGTTTTTGGATCATTACAAAACCTAAAAGAGGACAAAGCCAAGCCGGTGAGAGACGAGTACGAGTACGTCTCCGATGAGGGCGAGCTGAAGATTGACGAGTTCCCCATCAGGCGGAAAAAGAACACCACCGTCAAGAGAGACCTGTCGTGTGAGTACAAGCCTGTTAATGAGACATCATTTTACACAGTTGTAGTCTCCTGATTTTTTTTTTAGCTGTAGTTTGACAGTTTAATCACCTAACAGCTTATTGTAACAGGAATCATCTGTGAAAAAATTTGACTTAAGATTTTGGCCAATCACAGCTCACATACAGTAAAAAGGAGCGCTCCCATTGGTCGACACTGATGTCAGCAACAAAGGACCAAGGAAATAAACAAAGGAAATGGGTTATTCCATTGCAAAATATTTTACAGTAAAACAGCTCAAAAACATATAAATAGAGAAATGGGCAGCAAATTAAACACAGATAAATATTAGAAGTACTTTGATGCTGTGTTTAATGAGGCAAAGACAATTACAGAATTGCTACAGCCAAACGGTAAACTCAAAAGCTAAAAGTTTCATGTAAGCTTTAAATTTTGATTTAATGTATACGTAATATTAGTATTTGTGCTGAAAAATTGGTCTGGTTTTACCTTGTTTCAAATAAAAGAAGCAGGAAGGGCTGAAATTGTTTACTTCAGATTTAAATTCTCAGAAAAAACACATTTCTTTATCTTTGTGTACATTTTTCAATGCGCTCCATTAATTACCTCCAGAACCTTGACTTGTCCCCAGTCTGTGTTTATGTTGGTGTTATATTTTGGTATTAAAATGCCATACAAATGTGAATTCTTTGTTTGGACATCATAGTTGTATAACTGTGTCTTCCCTAGGCCCCTAAAAAATAATTTAAATGCATCAAACTTTCTTGTTCCATTTAAATAATAATCCAAGTCTGTCTACACATCAAAATACTTGTTAAGTATTTTCATTTAACAATATTATTTTTACTTTTTCAGTTTTGTCAGACATCAGAGAACCCATTCAGCCAGCCAAAAAGCCAAAGTTCCAGCCGTTGGTTAGTAAGGTAAGTACCATGAGTACGAGTGGATTTTACTTTAAAACTAAGATGACTTGCCTTAAAGCTGGCGTGGTAAGAAATAAAATCAGCCCAATATGATTGATATAGGTCAACATTACAAAAAGAATGTTTGAAAGAATGTATTCGGGGTAACCACTGCTCACTGATGAGGGAAATAGCTGTGGTGTAAATGGAGGAAGAGGTGAAAACAAACTGTAGCCAGATTCTCTCATGCGCACTGGAAAAACATTATAATCTCCATCTTCTCACTCTCAGCACTTTGACTCTTAACTGGCCTGAAAAATTAGGAAAAAAATGTTCCTACTCATTTATAATGGGTTTAGAGTGACATTTTAATTTGTGTATGTCAGAGGTAATCAATTATGTTAATTCACAATATTTTTTGGGGGAAAAAACTGTTGAATGAGTAATAAAAGTAAAATATTACTTTTAATATTTCAACCAATTTATTATCTTTTGTTAAATGCAGACCTCTGTTATATTTGTTCACAATAAACATAATAAATAATAAATAATATAATCACACTATTGGATTTGTAGCCAAATACAGTTAACAAGAACAAAAATAGCAAAATATGTATGTTTATTTTTTCAGAAAGGCATACCAAAAGAATAAAAAACATGTTTATTAGCTCTGCCTTAGCAAATGCGAGATTTTAAAGTTGTCCATCTTGTAGCCTACTGTCACTACTGCAGCTTATTTGTGTGTAATCACTCACTGTGGCTCCTACTGGCCAAAAACAGGTTGGACATCTGAGGTTATGTTTCTGCTTTTTAATTGTCTTTTCCATTTCCATCTCAGAGTGTCGATTCGTCGGATGAAGAAACTCTGCACATAGACACAGAAGCCAAACCTGAAGTTAAAAATCGCAACTCCAAGGTCAAGAAAAAGGGCGGCAGCGCAGCGGGCATACTGGACCTGCTGCAGGCCAGCAAGCAAGTGGGGGGCATTGACTACAGCACCAACAGGTAGACATACCCTCAGGCATCTCAGCATGATTGTCTCTCACATCGAAACACTTCACACACCTAGGAATGTAGTTCGACAATCGTGAAAAAAATAAGCTTAAAAAACAATTTCCACTAAGTTTTACTTGACTTAGAGCTTGGAGCACAACCAGTTTTGTGTCAGTACCACACTGTCTTATATTGTTTTGATAATTTTGAAAGTAAGTTTGAAAGGGTTCCTTTTTTTGTATATTTATTTAGTGTTTTCAATAGACATTTTCAGAAAACGTCATGGAAAAATAATCCTTAGAAAAAAAGTAGGAACACTGAGTTGCGCTCCCAAATGGCTCCCTAAGGACCTGTCCCATGTCTCTTAATGAGTTTTTAGCTCTTATGCTCACTAATGGGCCGAGTCACTGACAAACAAATGGCCACTCAGTGACAGATATAATGGTATGAAATGGCAGTATTTGTAACTCTCTCAAACCTCAAAACTCAACTGGAGACTGAAGTAACAGTTTGCGCAGATCCTGTCAGCAGCTTGTGCTAAACCTGTGTTTGTTTCATCTCGCGCTAATTTATCAAAAGGCTGCGTGGCTCCAGGCTCTTCCCTTTTCTTGCCTTTTGCTGCTTTGGTTGACTTTTGATGGTCTATTTCCACCACATTGAAAGCTACAAATGAGCAATGAAAAACAGAGAACAGCTCAAATATGGTAATTTCTCAAATTGTTTAGGCACTCAAAATGTAATAAAGGACAAAGAAAAAAGACAAAGAGCATCTGTTAACCGGCATTTAACAAGGTTGATAAAATAGGTTTTTGTTCATTTGTTAAATATTAATGTTACAAATAACCAAACCAACATTTATCATTATAATTTGACATTTAGGGTCTATATACAATTAACTGCCCAACTTGGTAATGCAACATCAAATTTATGCATTATGTCACCCCAGAAAACATAAATATCCACCACCTTTTAAAGATCAAGTTTTATGTCCCTGATTAAGCTGAGATTATTTATTAATGTCAAAGGAGGCGAGTTTAGTTGCTGAATGATAAGGTAATTATGAAATCAAACTGTCCAGTCACAATTTAACATGAAAAATTAGATGCAGGATGGCACACTTCCTGTAACTGAGAAAGTCGAACAAAACCAAAATCTTGTGTTGCGATTGATAAAATAATGGATTCCCAGATAAAATAAATGTTTTAAGTGATTTAGATGACTACTTATACTATAAGTACTTGAGTACAGATTTTGGCTAGTCTACTCAATTTCTGTCTGCTCCCATTCGAGTCACATTAATTGATGAGCACTTGATTTCTGTGACTGAGCTCTGTTGTCACGGCGACCGCGGTGTAATGGCTGTGTTGTTATGTATTTCTTATTGGCGTACTTACAGTCAGCCACCTGCGTCTCCCAGCACACAGGAGGCCATTCAGGGCATGCTGTCCATGGCCAACCTGTCGTCCTCAGACAGCTTACAGCAGCCCTGGAGCAACAGCCAGGCCCGGAACAACAGCCAGTCCAGGAGCAACTCGCACAGCACACAGGCCAGCAGGAAGTCCGGCGGCGCGACCACCGGCAGCAACAACAGCAAACGGCCGACCAAACGCCTCCCCAAGAAACCCAGGAAGAGCAGCAGTATCGAGAGCCTGGACTACGACGACGACCAGGACCACATGGACGCCTGCTTTAAAGACTCAGACTATGGTAAGCATTAATGATTGTGACATAGCTATTCTTTTACAGTAATACAGTAATGCCCCATCAAACGCTGTTAATTTTCATTGGTTTTTTGAATAGTATTTTGAATACTGTTGCTCAGCACTGCATGTCTTTTATCAATAGGTGTTTAACACAATGACGGGCCAGAAATATTGTAAAATAATATCAACTGCAATTATGGTATACCAAAAATTTGTGCCACTTCAGTTTAAAAAGCTCCTTTTTAGAATTCCTAAATGCAGGAGTAGTGTAGACACTGTTTGAAAATGCAGAAAAGGTTATGTGTTAATAACAAATAACAACAAATTAGCCAGAAAAGAAAAAAAAAAAGAAGAAAAAAAACACTTGAAAACTCTGGCTGTAAATCAGGAACGTTTAGACCCACAACATCACAATTCACATCAGTGACATTTGTTATATCAACGTCTGACTAGCCCAGTTTACTTACACACAGCACATGTCACATAATGGAGGAATAAAGACACAGTGTGTTTCCATGCTTGGACGGTGGTAGAAGGTTTCAACAGCAGCATGTGGGGCAGCTGTGAGGCAGCTGTGCACTGCCTCTCTGTCTGCATGCAATCTATTGATTTAATATCTGATAATTAGTCCATCAAGATTAAAAACGGCTTGTTTACAAAGGACAAGAAGAGTGCCAGCCTCTACAAGTTAAATGCAGGATTTCAGAGCAAGGACATTCGTGCTATGACCAACAAATGAGAGTCTAATTACAAGTTCAAAAAGCATGAAACTACCTATTGAAAACTGGTGTTAATGGCTTATTGACAAGCTGGGAGGGACCACAGCAGCTGGGTTTGGATGGACTTCATAGAGAAAATGCTGCAGTGGAAAAAATTCACAAATTGGAGCACACTAGAGGATGGATTTGAAGCTAAGAAGAAATAAACACAATCCCTATCATCTACTGCTAATGAAAAGATACGAGCCAGTTCTCGATTTAGGGAGCCACATGTTGATCCATCAGCAGGCAGCCTGTTTTTAACAGCACCTGTTAGCACTATCATTATTTTCCCATTTGTTCCTAATTTCTGCAGGCCTGACCTTGCACAGCTCCAATGAACAGCATACTCAGCAAGTTTCCCCAAACTGGTTGCCTAAATACATAACCTCACATCCTTGTTTTAATCTATGGGCAATAGAATAAAAAACACCAGCAGTAAATGTTGCCATAATCAGTTTACCATAATTTATGTAGTGTCTTTACACAGAATGTGATCCTAGTCTCAAATGAGCTTATAAAACCTACTTTGTCAGAAAAATACTTTTAATGACAGTCCTTTTTCATGTCAACTGCAGTCTACCCTTCGTTGGAGTCTGAAGAGGATAATCCTGTTTTCAAATCCAGATCGAAAAAGCGGAAAAGTAGTGACGACACGCCATACAGTCCCACAGGTAGGTACAACAACAAGACGCATGTGAAAACAGTTGATTGCCTTAAATGTGTTCTAAGCTGTATTTTGTTGGAACGCCAGCCCGTGTAGGACCCTCAGTCCCTCGACAAGAGAGGCCAGCCAGAGACGGAGCGCGAGTGGCCTCCATAGAAACAGGCCTGGCCGCTGCTGCAGCCAAGCTCTCGCATCAGGTTGGAGTTCTGTATTATTTGTCTGACAAATTTCTATTTCAAAATTCCAGATTTATTTTTCACAGACTCAATTTTCTTTGTTTACAAATAGATTTTTCAGAGAATATTTGACATCTGAGTACAAACAGCTTGAAATATAATATAAATACAAGATTACAAAATCCAGTTGTTTGTTACTTTTATGCTGCCAAATCTCTGCAGAAGATTGTTTCTAGGAACCGCAGTTCATACAAATTATAGTACTAGTATTATAAATGGGCCTTTTGGTCTCACTGGAATACAGGAAACGTACTTTTTGTCATGGAAACTTAAATAACTAAACGCTCACATATAGTTCAAGACTTTTCTGTTATCTATAGGAAACTTTAATTAAACTTGTATGTGAACAGGAGGAGCAACAGAAAACCAAGAAAAAGAAGAAGAGCACCAAAAAGAAGACAATAGTGATGGACGACCCCCCAAGACTCTCTCAGGACAGCAGCTCGCCGGACCACAACCAGGACTCCAACGACGGCAACCTGTCGGACCACGAGTTCAGCGGCGGGACGGTCAAGTCGCCAGGGGGACCCCAGCCCATGGCCCCGGGGGTGTTCCTCAGCCACAGGCGGCCGTCTATGTCCTCCCCCAACAACAGCACCAACTCCACAAGCACCAACAGCAGCAGCCTGGCCAAGGGAGAGCGCCCAGGGGCTCCAGACTCCAAAGGTAAGCTCTTATACTGCCAACTAAAGTAAAGTAAAAGAGAAGTACAAATACAAAAGTATAGCAACTCTTCTCCTGAAAAATTGTGTAGTCAAAGTTTATTTCTTTTACACACTTTTATTTTAAGTTGTGAAAAATATTTTTATTGGGACAAATGGTGACTGGGAAAGAAGCTCACTACTCCATCTAGTGGTACACAGTGGTATAACTTTTTTGTTGGCATTCTATTAATATTATTATTTCTAAACTCCAAAAATAGCTTAGAGAATATATACAGATATATTAGCAATTAATTAATTTCAAATTATTTAACCCTTATAGCATTAACCACCTTAGATGTTACATCATAGTTTAATAGCATTCATTCATTTTCTACCGCTTGTCCCACTTTGTGGGGTCGCGGGTGGCTGGAGCCTATCCCAGCTGCTTTGGGCCTTAGGCGGGGTACACCCTGGACAGTGGCCAGTTCGTCGCAGGGCTGACACTTAGACGTACATTGACAGACAACCATTCACTCTCACATTCATCCACTAGGGGCACTTTAGAGTCACCAATTCACCTATACATGCATGTCTTTGGACGGTGGGAGGAAGCCGGAGATCCCGGAGAGAACCCACGGTGACACGGGGAGGACATGCAGACTCCTCACAGAAAGACCAGAGTTAGCCAATGATGTTTGGGTTGGCTACAATCAGCCAACGATGTTTATGGGTCGGCCGAGATTCGTACTCACGACCTTCTTGCTGTGAAGCGGGAGCGCTAACCACTCCGCTACCGTGCACCCCAGTTTAATAGCATAGTTAATCATATTATAAATACAAAGTATAAAGTGTTTCTTGACTGGAGTTTAAAACTGAGTGTACTATGTATTTATTAATCTAGAAAAATAAGTGTTTTTTTATTTTTATTTTTTTTTATTTTGCATGTCCTCTTTAGCTTTGTTTAGTCCATTTTTGACAGTCATTTCATTTCATTCATTTTATATAGCTTTACAATAAGATGTAGATCATCACTGATAATGTCCTGGAAACTAAAAAGAGTGGAAACCCAGATTATTTTAAATACAATCATTTGTAATAAATGTCATCTCTCCTGTTCTCTCCACAGCAAAGCGGCTAAAGAAAGGCATGGCCACAGCCAAACAGAGACTTGGAAAGATTTTAAAGATCCATCGAAATGGAAAGCTCCTCCTGTAGCATGCAGCGGACTGGGTCCCATCCCAAAACTCACCACACACCCCCTACTCCCCCCTTCACCGAATAAACAAGGAAAAAAACTGAAACAAGAACGGGAGAAGACGGGAAGAAATCATGCATTTTTCAATTTGTAAGAAGAACATCACTCAAATAGGTTTTTGCCTCCTCTTATACTTTATAACTTTCAGATATTAAAGTGTACAGAACCTACTATAAATATTTTTTAAGAGAACGTGTCTCATTTTACTACAGCTGTCAGTTTATCAGGGGTTGCTAAAACATGAAGTAGAAGTACATTGCAGTCATTCCAAGAGTTCTGAAAGTATCCCTTGCATGTATTCAGTTGCATGTGCGCTTAGGTCAGGGGTTTGGGTCTTATGTGTTTATCCTTTAACCAAATACCAAATGGATGCAGCTTATCATTGCCACACAGGCTGTGTCCACACTAATACGTTTTTATTTTAAGAGCAAAAACTGAAACTGCGGTCCATTTTATTTCAAAAACTCCTAGTAATAGAGTGGTAACATTTTATTGTGGACTAAGACTGAGATATTTAAGAACAATGACATCTGAGTCTTATTGAAACGCACTGACATCTTTGAAACAACACTAATGACTGACTAGAATAAAAACGCTTTTGTGTGGACATACTCAGAGATTAGACTCTAGAAGGCTGCCTCTCACATTTTTACTCTCTTTGGTTTGATTGGAGTCAACCCCTCGCATGAATGCTTTCTGTCAACACTTACATTTGCAAAGCACTATCAGGAGTCATATTTATTTATTGGAGGTAGATAGGAATAATAGGCCACAAGCAGGACTTGAAGGAGCGACTATAAAGCACAAAGTGAGCGGTGAGCTGGATTACATAGGACTGTGGCACTTGGGGCTCTTTTAGACCTTTTTAAGTCTTAGACCAGTCTCTGTTTGACAAACAAAAATCACAATTACTTTCAGTTGAATTATGTAAATCAAAATTGCTGTATTTCACTGACAGTTCTTTCAGTTGAAGACAAACATTAGCAAGTGCAATGTCAAAGCTGCCTTGACTGACATTACTTTAGTGTTCATGCAAAAATAAAATGGAGACTGGTCTAACGTCATTGAGCAGTAAAAAGCGGCCCCTGGGTTTAATGATAAGCTTCATCCATGTCAGGTCTGCCGTTACATGGGGATACTTTCTGTCTTCTTTTGCTTTCACAGGCAGCACCACAACATCTGTGCATTTTTAACATGTCACACAGTACAGTGTAGAGAATGTAGCTTGTACATAGCCTTTTGAATTACTACTTTTTTGTATCTTTTCCCCTTAAGGCTTAATTCTACATTTTTACTGATTTTGCTAATTATGAATAAATAAATACAAATATATATATAAATATACAGTATAGTCCTAACTTTTCAATTACGTTTCCTTTTTTTAATAGCATTTTTTTTTTCTTAAAGGTGTTGCCTGGAAAACAACTGAAGAAGTAACACATTTTATTGTCATATGGCCTTACATACACAAAGCTAATTGTATTGTGATTTCTGTTCTGAACAAGAGACGAAGCTTTGAGGAAACATTATGTAAAAAGTAAAAATAACAAAAATCAACAAAAGAAAAAAAAATACAACAACAAAAAACACAACCACAGACACTTAAAGTTTCTCCGACCAGCCTCTTGTTCGAGTTCTAGTAACCTGAAGGGTTTCGGAATTATTTTACTAGCACCTTGTGAAGTGTTTATGTGTCAGTGATGTAATTTATTAATGTTTGTAGCTTTTTTATACTTGTACAATTCTTAAAGAGTTTTGGTTTGGAATATTTCATCAACTTGTGAATTTACTCTTAGCAGAATTTCTGTTTTTCTCTCTTATCTTTTACGTTTGGAATGGATGTGTGAGAGTGTGTTTGGGAGGCATCACAAAGATTAAAACAGTGACATGTTTCAAAATGGCAGTTACTCTCCGCTATGGATGTATCAATAGACTTGGATTTATGACCATTTTGTAGGTGCCCTATCAATCTATGGGAAAAGAGTGTGGAATTGTTGTTACAGGTCCTACATCCAGTTCTTATGATACATTCATGGTCTTCACTTCACTCCTGTCCTACTCTCTTGGTCCACATTTCCACTGTGACTTTTTTTTTTTTCAAGCATTCATCTCGTGGCCTCCGAACTTTTTATTTTTTTATTTTTATTTCGGGCGGGACATTTTGAAAACGGTTAATGTGCAGCAGTGTTTAGTTCCCACACAGATGGGAAGTGGGACATCTTTTTTCAGGTTTTCTTTGTACAGGGTTCCTACGCAATATGTGCAAGTATGGAATATGATTTAAGTACATCTGATGTCTGTAAATGCTTGGAAAATAATTTGGGGAAATATTTTTTGTTTTTGCCCGTATTTTGTAAAGTATGTAATTCCTTGTATAGCCTATAGTATATTGGTGATATATGAGTTACCTTTCATACGGGAAAAAATCCTTGCTAATTCAAAGACATAGCTTAGGTGCCAATTATTGAGCAAAAACTTTTCAGACAGACTGCGATTTCAGGCCCTGAAACTGAAACATTTAAAAAAGAGTCTTGAGACCTTATATTTCTGAAATTCATGTAGCATTTCTTGAAAAAATATGACTCCCCAGCCCACTATGAGCTCATAGCAAGTTCTTGTTTGTAGCTGAATCAACAGCAAGAACCAAAAAAATTGCAAAATAATGAACAAAAAAATTCAACATGGTCCAGCAAATGCTAAATTCTAAAAGTTGCCTGGTTTTGGTTTTTTTTGTTTTGGTTTTTTTGCTATTTGTTCTTTGTGTGTAATCACTGTAGTGTTTTGCCTTGCTGTTTACAGTGCCGCCTACTGGCCTGGCATGCACACTACATTTTTTTCTGTTCTGTGTAAATGCAGATTGTTATTGATGACTTGTAGGAAATTTGAAATCAGAAACTTGGAAATTAAACCCCAACCTATTTTCGTTCACTATTTTAACCCACAAATGGCCCCACAGTTGGCAAATATGTTCTAAAATATCCATTGTGAAGCCTGGAAAAAGTACGGAATTTTCAATTGTGTAAAATGTGTAGGAACCCTGTTTGTACATTATGTGTGTTGCTTTGTTGTGGTTCATTATTTTTATATGTCTGAGTTATTAATGCATCCACTGTGCCAGAGCAGTGAATGATTCCTGTCGTAGCCGTCTTCCCTTACTGTTATTTACAGTACTAGTAAGTATTTACAATCCTTTTTGAGCTGAAGCTATATTTTTCTGTATTTAGACGATTCTGTTTGAGGTCATGGCTCACTTTTTTAAGACATTGAGAAATGGAAAATTCCGAGGAACAAACATATTGTTGTTGAATGATATGATTGTCCGCCTTGTTTACTTTTGCAATACAGTTATTGTGGAAAACCTACGGTGTAATGTGTTCCTGTTCTACTTGCATTTTGACGACTAAAACAGTCCTCACTACTACACATAGTCATGGCATTCACAACAAAGTCCTGGAAAACCTTTAAATCCTGGGAATACTTAAACAGTTTTCCAATTTCACCACTGATATTGTATTGCAATTTGAAAAAAGGGAATCCAGACCTCCCTATAGCCAAATCAAGAATGTCAAACCAAGCCAAAGTCAACAGCATTAAAGGAGTTTTCACTTGAAGGAGAAGCCAGACTGTTTTTAGCCAAGCCCTTTAGCCGTACCACGTAGGTGTCGCAATGTTTAGCTAAAAACACAAATGTTCACAGGGCCAAGTAAAAATAGTTGCTTCTGTTTACTTCTGCTGCCTTTGATTCTGCTCTGAAATCTGAGCTGAACAAACGCATTGGCAGCTCTGTGCCACTAGATGGAGTTAAACAATACAATATATGGCCTCATCTTGTTCAACAATATGTGTTTAGAATTGATTTCATTGGAAAAGGATGTGGTCTCACAAAATAAATCTGAACAGTTGTTGTCATTTTAGTAAAACACAACCAACTCATGACTTTGATCCAAATCTGAGCTTTTGCGTAATTTTATGAAGATCACCAATTACACTGTTTTCCATCATATTTTACAACAGATTCACCAAATAATGAAAAGTGGAAAAACTAAGCCAAACAATTAGCAAAGTACCAAACAAATAAAGTTTAAAATGTCCTCCTAATGTAGTAGAGATATGTATTTATTATCCAAAACATAAAAGCTGAGCAACTAAGAATTGATGTAATGATTTGAAAGAGTATGTGATGTGACTGTATGGGGTAAGATGATGATAATGATAATATAAGTACTAAAAAATAAGATGAAAGAAACCAAGAACTTAGAAACTTCAAAAAACGTATAATGCATGCTGAGTTTTTGGAATGGAACATTTTATTCATATGACCCACGTGTAAAAGGCACATTTTTATTCTTCTAAAATGGAAAGCTGACCCATAAGGAAGACAGTTTGAAGAGATGTATATTTTGCATTATGATGTATAACTAGATAAAACTGTGAGTACATATATGATATGGGGCAAAATGTAAATAAAGTTAGAAAGAGTAGACAATAATGTACTTCTATTTACTTTATTTACAGCAGTTAAGACAAATATATAAATAAGAATAATGGGACGAATATAAAAACCCAGACAGTTACCTTTATTAGAATTTCAGCTTGATTTATGCCAATGTTTTAGACTGTTTTTCTATCCAGTCCGGGTGTAAGAGTGAATGGAGTGAAGCAGCGCGGCTGTTAAAGGTCACGACCCTGTTTCCACCCTGGTTAGCATCAAAGTGAGTTGTTATTGTTAGCTAATTGCTAACACAAGAAGCTGAAGTGCTCCGACATCAGCCAATGAAACAATCCCATCACTTGTCCTCTCAGGGGCCTGCTCCAAGCCACGGCCCTGCACCGGATTCACAGTGAGTTAACGCTCAGCTAACGGAATGAAAAAGTCTGAAATGATTGAGTGACTGCTAAGTGAAATGAGAAAGCCAAATTAATCTAATAGAATATGTATTTATGTAAGTAGAAGGTATTAAAATGACTCTAAAAACAAGTCCTCATGTGGTTCCACAATATCATTAATAAATAGTTCCATAATTCATCAATAATTCTGAATTTTGTATCATAATATACAAATCAATCAGGACACTTTCTGCATAAAAAGCCATGTCACTATGTCCTGTCATTGATTACCAGCATTCATCATATTTATGTAATGTATATATAATCAAAACTTTTATTGATGAATGGTACATTGAACATCATAGCAGCATGCAAAAAATCAATGCAAGGTAAAGTTATTAAATTAACACTGAATAACAATTAAGACAAAACATACTAAAAGAAATCCGAATGTATTAAGAAGACGCCAAAATAATGACATCTATATTAAGCCAAATTCAATAAATAGGTTTTGGGTGCTTACAAATCTTACTATTGTCCTTTGTTCTAGCATCTTACAATGTAGTGAACAGTGTAGTGAACAGTGTAGTGAGCTGCATCACCAAATTTACCTGTGGAACATCCAACAGCAGATATCACTAATACAAAAGTCACCAATGCATTAAACCATACATAGAGGAAGACATATAAAGCGTAATCAACGTAAGACTCATTGTCATCGTTAGTGCCGTGTTAGAGTTTCAGATAAGCTATAGCCGTACTGCATTTTTTGAAGGACCAGAATGGAGAGCGTTGCGTGCATAAGAGTCCTAGAGAGATCTGTGTCCTGTAATAACAAACTCAGTCATATGATTAACACACCACAATTCTATCATTTATTGCTGGGAGTCAAATATTTTTTCTAGTGAGGAGAAAGTTAAAGTGATTTGAGTCTGTTTAATCAAGCTAATAAGGCTCATTATTTTTCCTTTAAAGTATTTCAAGTGATTTCCCATTGTCTGGATGTTTAAATAGTTGAATTTAAACAGAAAGTTGATAGTAGAATAAATAAAAGTGTCTGAATAACTGAAATGGTTGGAATTGTCTGAATATTTGAATTTAATGTTTGAATAATGGTCAATCAAAGAGCTGAAATTGAAAAAGTGGTTTAAAGTTAAATCGCTGAAATTGCACAGGAAGCTGAATAAAAATAATAAAGTGTTGGATTAGCTGAAATTCTGTTGATAGTGAATAGATCGGTTGATAGTTGGAAAGGTGAAAATATTTCAATAATTAAACATATTGTCAAAAAAGCAAATAAATAAATGTGTCTAAATAGCTGATAGAGTTGAAAATCTCTGATTATTTGATGGTTTTACAATTTAAAAATGTGTAAAAATGACAGTTGGATAGTTAAAATGTTTGAGTAATTGCTAGTCAAATAGCTTGACAGCTGAAGTTGTTTAAAGTTGAACAGTTGAAATTGTCCAGAAAGTTGATCTGGTCTGTCCAAAAAACTGAATGTCAGCTGAAGCTTAATATTTGATTGGTTAAAAGTGTCTGAATTGGTGTTAGATGAATTGGTAACAAATGTTTGAATAGTTGAATAGTGCCAAAGTAGTTTAAAGTTGAAAAGTCTAAATGAAATTAATTTTTAAAAAGCAGTAGAAAATATTACAAAATATAGGAAACTATTACACTGTGTTATACTAAGACCTTTAAAAAAATAATAAACAGCTTTTAGAATAATTATTACAAATTCAAGATTCGTATTTGTTGCTTAAAAACTTGGTCTATTCTAGTTTTAACACATTAACACAAAATAAGACTAAAAAGGGCATATAAAATAAAAAAGTCAAATGTAGTTTATTTTTTGTAGTTGCTGAGGGGTGAACTAGTTTTGAGTGTGTGTGCAGCCCCCTCTAAAGGGCAAGTGGGATCACAATTTAGACGTCAGAGCGCTAAAACAATGTGCAGAGTGTTAGAGTCTAGCTGCACTCATGCCACGCTGCTCTCACTTAGTGCTGGCAGATGTGAGCGCGCTGCCCTCTGGTGCAGTGCAGGGCCCCGGTCTCTTCTGGGGGTCCCGTCTGGGGGTCCCCGGTGGTGCGCAGAAACGTGCCGTGTGAAAGATGTCCTAATTACAGAGGAATGTCAGGTTGACTGTGCCGCTGTGTGGCCGATTGGAGCAGTTTGCCTTGTGTGCATCCATTCATTTAGTTAAGACTGTTTTTGGCTCTAACCCTTTATTTACAGGGAATTTACAGACATATTATTAATGTTAATCAGAGTCATCATTTTTCTGATTATCTGGTAAAAACTTTTTGGATGTAATGCCATTAGGAGTCAACAGTCTAGATCTATCTGATTATCTTAAAGTTGGTCAGAATTGCATATGTTTAATGGCGAAGATGAGACTGAGAACCAATTATTATTATTAGGTATTGACGGGAAATTATATTTAATCACAAAATCAAGCAATTAATTTGTACATTGTATCCACACATTCCAGCCTTTATCAAAAAATTTTGGTTTTATACAAGAATTATTCTGTTGCTTTGATTTTCACATTTTCAATACAGCATTTAAGGATAAAACCATCCCTATTATAAGATACAACTCAGATTAAAGCCGCAAGCGGCGTCAAAGGCCCTCGCATCCCTTGCAACCGCGGGGGCACGTTTCCTCAGGGAGACCACGTCGACTCTCCTTGCAACTGCGAGTAAATGTTCTCGAAGGACTTCATTTCGCCTCCCTTTGCAACATCGGGGAGAAATGTCCTGGGCAAGACTGCATTTTTACTGTAAGGAGAGCCAGTTATAAAGACAGTCCCATTATTTAATATCATTGTGTTCAGGTCATTAATGTGCACAAACGCTTCATTGGGTCCAAACAAATCTGACAGTGTATGTGAAAGTTAGAGGAGATTTTCTTTTTCCCAAAATGGCCTCCTTGTTAGGGGCTTGTTACGACCACTCCCATTAAGACATCAAAAAACCAATTGATAATTTTTGTCGGCACTGGTGTCTAGATGATTCTGACCAAATTTGGAGTCTTTTGGATGAAAACTTTAGGACAAGTAGTGTTTTGAATGAGGGGTGTGATTTTGGGCGTCGCATGTTCCACCCAAAATGGCGGACTTCCTGTTTGTCATGGAGCAAAGCCATAATAATATTTTTTGTTTGCCCTGGGGTAAGGAATGTGTGTACCAAAGTTGGTGGCTTTACAGCAAAAAAATGTACTTTCACTTCCCATTGACTTAATGTATTTCCACTTTTCCAGGGTGCGCTGTCGAGTCCCCTTTTTATGGATTTGTATGGCAGTGGCAAAAAATATTATTACTCAATGGTCTTGAATTTTGGGTAAAGATTGGTGCGGTTTAAGTTACGTTTAGGCGCTCAATTTAGCGTTGAATTTATCCTCCCATTCATTTACATTGCATATTTGGAGCATTTCCATGGCAACATGGTTGTAGATAGGGATCATTGCAATTGGCTTTTTTTTCGGCATGACATAAGGGATGTGTGTACCAAATTTCATGTCTCTAGACCAAACTAAATTTTTGGCCCCCATTATAAATTTATAGAGGGCGCTGGAGAGCCAGTTTTAAAGATAGCCCTATCATTTGCATATCATCGTGTTCAAGTCATTAATGTACACAAACGCTTCATTGGGTCCAAAAAGATCCAACAATGTTTGTAAAAGTTAGAGGAGATTTTCTTTTTCCAAAAATGGCCTCCTCGTTAGGGGCTTGTCACGGCCACACCCATTAAGATATCAAAAAACTAATTGATAATTTTTGTCGGCTCAGGTGTCTAGGTGATTCTGACCAAATTTGGAGTCTTTTGGATGAAAACCCTAGGACAAGTAGTGTTTTGAATGAGGGGTGCGATTTTGGGCATCGCATGTTCCACCCAAAATGGCGGACTTCCTGTTTGTCAGCGGGCAAAGCCATAATAATATTTTTTGTTTGTCTCGGGGTAAGGAATGTGTGTACCAAAGTTGGTAACTCTACGTCAAAAGAAAAGTACTTTCACTTCCCATTGGCGTAATGTATTTCCATTTTTCCAGGGTGCGCTGTCGAGCCACCTTTTTATGGATTTGTATGGCAGTGGCAAAAAATATTATTGCTCACAGGTCTTGAATTTTGGGTGAAGTTTGGTGCGGTTTAAGTTACGTTTAGGCGCTCAATTTAGCGTCGAATTTATCCTCCCATTCATTTAAATTACATGTTTCGAGCGTTCCCATGGCAACACGGTTGTAGATAGGGGTCATTGTGATTGGCTTTTTGTTCGGCATGACATAAGGGATGTGTGTACCAAATTTCATGTCTCTAGACCAAACTAAATTTTTGGCCCCCATTATAAATTTAGAGGGGGCGCTGGAGAGCCAGTTTTGAAGCTAGCCCTATAATTTGCATATCATTGTGTTCAGGTCATTAATGTGCACAAACGCTTCATTGGGTCCAAAAGATCCAACAATGTTTGTGAAAGTTACAGGAGATTTTATTTTTACAAAAATGGCCTCCTCGTTAGGGGCTCGTTACGACCACACCCATTAAGATATCAAAAAACCACTTGATAATTTTTGTCGGCACTGGTGTCTAGATGATTCTGACCAAATTTGGAGCCTTTTGGATGAAAACCCTAGGACAAGTAGTGTTTTGAATGAGGGGTGTGATTTTGGGCGTCGCATGTTTCACCCAAAATGGCGGACTTCCTGTTTGTCAGCGGGCAAAGCCATAATAATATTTTTTGTTTGACTCGGGGTAAGGAATGTGTGTACCAAAGTTGGTGGCTTTACGGCAAAAAAAAAGTACTTTCACTTCCCATTGGCGTAATGTATTTCCACTTTTCCAGGGTGCGCTGTCGAGCCCCTGTTTTATGGATTTGTATGGGACCCTAAAATAAATTATTTTTCGCGATCCTGAATTTTGGGCAAAGTTTGGTGAGTTTTTGAGCATGTTCAGGGGGTCAAATTAGCGGTCGAAGTGGAAGACAAAAAATAATAATAATAATAATAATTAAAGCCGCAGCGGCGTCAAAGGCCCTGCATCCCTTGCAAGCTGCGGGGGCACGTTCCTCGGGAAGACCGCCGTCGACTCCCTTGCAACCGCGAGAGTAAATGTCCTCGAAAGGACTTTAATTTCGCCTCCCTTTGCAACATCGGGGAGAAATGTCCTGGGCAAGACTACATTTTTTACATTGAAGGAGAGTCAGTTATAAAGACAGTCCCATTATTTGAATATCACTGTGTTCAGGTCATTAATGTGCACAAACGCTTCATTGGGTCCAACCAAATCTGACAGTGTATGTGAAAGTTACAGGAGATTTTCTTTTTCCAAAAATGGCCTCCTCGTTAGGGGCTCGATACGGCCACACCCATTAAGATATCAAAAAATAAATTGATAATTTTTGTTTGCACATGTGTCTAGATGATTCTGACCAAATTTGGAGTCTTTTGGATGAAAACCCTAGGACAAGTAGTATTTTGAATGAGGGGTGTGATTTTGGGCGTGCATGTTCCACCCAAAATGGCGGACTTCCTTTTTGTCATGGAGCAAAGCCATAATAATATTTTTTGTTTGACTCGGTGTAAGGAATGTGTGTACCAAAGTTGGTGACTTTAGGGCAAAAAAAATGTACTTTCACTTTCCATTGGCGTAATGTATTTCCATTTTTCCAGGGTGCGCTGTTGAGCCCCTTTTTATGGATTTGTATGGCAGTGGCAAAAAATATTATTACTCAGTGGTCTTGAATTTTGGGTAAAGTTTGGTGCGGTTTAAGTTACGTTTAGGCACTCAATTTAGCGTTGAATTTATCCTCCCATTCATTTACATTGCATATTTGGAGCATTTCCATGGCAACATGGTTGTAGATAGGGGTCATTGTGATTGGCTTTTTTGTTCGGCATGACATAAGGGATGTGTGTACCAAATTTCATGTCTCTAGACCAAACTAAATTTTTGGCCCCCATTATAAATTTTTAGGGGGCGCTGGAGAGCCAGTTTTGAAGACAGTCCTATCATTTGCATATCATTGTGTTCAGGTCATTAATGTGCACAAACGCTTCATTGGGTCCAACCAAATCTGACAATGTATGTGAAAGTTACAGGAGATTTTCTTTTTCCCAAAATGGCCTCCTCGTTAGGGGCTATTTACAGCCACACCCATTAAGATATCAAAAAACCACTTGATAATTTTTGTCGGCTCATGTGTCTAGATGATTCTGACCAAATTTGGAGTCTTTTGGATGAAAACCCTAGGACAAGTAGTGTTTTGAATGAGGGGTGCGATTTTGGGCGTTGCATGTTTCACCCAAAATGGCGGACTTCCTGTTTGTCAGCGGGCAAAGCCATAATAATATTTTTTGTTTGCCTCGGGGTAAGGAATGTGTGTACCAAAGTTGGTGACTTTACGGCCAAAAAAATGTACTTTCACTTCCCATTGGCGTAATGTATTTCCATTTTTCCAGGGTGCGCTGTCGAGCCCCTTTTTATGGATTTGTATGGCAGTGGCAAAAAATCTTATTGCTCAAAGGTCTTAAATTTTGGGTAAATATTGGTGCAGTTTCATTTACATTTAAGACCTCAATTTAGCGTTGAATTTATCCTCCCATTCATTTAAATTACATGTTTCGAGCGTTCCCATGGCAACACAGTTGTAGATAGGGGGTCATTGTGATTGGCTTTTTTGTTCGGCATGACATAAGGGATGTGTGTACCAAATTTCATGTCTCTAGACCAAACTAAATTTTTGGCCCCCATTATAAATTTAGAGGGGCGCTGGAGAGCCAGTTTTGAAGATAGCCCTATCATTTGCATATCTTTGTGTTCAGGTCATTAATGTGCACAAACGCTTCATTGGGTCCAACCAAATCCAACAATGTTTGTCAAAGTTACAGGAGATTTACTTTTTCCCAAAATGGCCTCCTCGTTAGGGGCTCGTTACAGCCACACCCATTAAGATATCAAAAAAACACTTGATAATTTTTGTCGGCTCATGTGTCTAGATGATTCTGACCAAATTTGGAGTCTTTTGGATGAAAACCCTAGGACAAGTAGTGTTTTGAATGAGGGGTGCGATTTTGGGCGTCGCATGTTCCACCCAAAATGGCGGACTTCCTGTTTGTCAGCGGGCAAAGCCATAATAATATTTTTGTTTGCCTCGGGGTAAGGAATGTGTGTACCAAAGTTGGTGACTTTACGGCAAAAAAATGTACTTTCACTTCCCATTGGCGTAATGTATTTCCATTTTTCCAGGGTGCGCTGTCGAGCCCCTTTTTATGGATTTGTATGGCAGTGGCAAAAATATTATTGCTCAAAGGTCTTGAATTTTGGGTAAAGTTTGGTGCAGTTTCATTTACATTTAAGACTCAATTTAGCGTTGAATTTATCCTCCCATTCATTTAAATTACATGTTTCGAGCGTTCCCATGGCAACACAGTTGTAGATAAGGGGTCATTGTGATTGGCTTTTTTGTTCGGCATGACATAAGGGATGTGTGTACCAAATTTCATGTCTCTAGACCAAACTAAATTTTTGGCCCCCATTATAAATTTAGAGGGGGCGCTGGAGAGCCAGTTTTGAAGCTAGCCCTATAATTTGCATATCATTGTGTTCAGGTCATTAATGTGCACAAACGCTTCATTGGGTCCAAAAAGATCCAACAATGTTTGTGAAAGTTACAGGAGATTTTATTTTTACAAAAATGGCCTCCTCGTTAGGGGCTCGTTACGACCACACCCATTAAGATATCAAAAAACCACTTGATAATTTTTGTCGGCACTGGTGTCTAGATGATTCTGACCAAATTTGGAGCCTTTTGGATGAAAACCCTAGGACAAGTAGTGTTTTGAATGAGGGGTGCGATTTTGGGCGTCGCATGTTTCACCCAAAATGGCGGACTTCCTGTTTGTCAGCGGGCAAAGCCATAATAATATTTTTGTTTGCCTCGGGATAAGGAATGTGTGTACCAAAGTTGGTGGCTTTACGGCAAAAAAAAAGTACTTTCACTTCCCATTGGCTAATGTATTTCCATTTTCCAGGGTGCGCTGTCGAGCCACCTTTTTATGGATTTTTATGCGACCCCCAAAATAAATTATTTTTCGCCGATCCTGAATTTTGGGCAAAGTTTGGTGAGTTTTTGAGCACGTTCAGGGGGTCAAATTAGGGCTGAAAGTGTCAGACAAAAAAAAAAAATAATAATAATAATAATAATAATTAAAGCCGCAAGCGGCGTCAAAGGCCCTCGCATCCCTTGCGGCCGCGGGGGGCACGTTTCCTCGGGAAGACCGCACATCGACTCCCCTTGCAACCGCGAGAGTAAATGTCCTCGAAAGGACTTTAATTTCGCCTCCCTTTGCAACATCGGGGAGAAATGTCCTGGGCAAGACTACATTTTTTACTTTGAAGGAGAGTCAGTTATAAAGACAGTCCCATTATTTGAATATCACTGTGTTCAGGTCATTAATGTGCACAAACGCTTCTTTGGGTCCAACCAGATCTGACAGTGTATGTGAAAGTTACAGGAGATTTTCTTTTTCCAAAAATGGCCTCCTCGTTAGGGGCTTGATACGGCCACACCCATTAAGATATCAAAAAATAAATTGATAATTTTTGTTTGCACATGTGTCTAGATGATTCTGACCAAATTTGGAGTCTTTTGGATGAAAACCCTAGGACAAGTAGTATTTTGAATGAGGGTGTGATTTTGGGCGTCGCATGTTCCACCCAAAATGGCGGACTTCCTGTTTGTCATGGAGCAAAGCCATAATAATATTTTTTGTTTGATTCGGTGTTAGGAATGTGTGTACCAAAGTTGGTGACTTTACGGCAAAAAAAAGTACTTTCACTTCCCATTGGCGTAATGTATTTCCACTTTTCCAGGGTGCGCTGTCGAGCCCCTTTTTATGGATTTGTATGGCAGTGGCAAAAACTATTATTACTCAATGGTCTTGAATTTTGGGTAAAGATTGGTGCGGTTTAAGTTACGTTTAGGCGCTCAATTTAGCGTTGAATTTATCCTCCCATTCATTTACATTGCATATTTGGAGCATTTCCATGGCAACATGGTTGTAGATAGGGGTCATTGTCATTGGCTTTTTTGTTCGGCATGACATAAGGGATGTGTGTACCAAATTTCATGTCTCTAGACCAAACTAAATTTTTGGCCCCCATTATAAATTTATAGGGGGCGCTGGAGAGCCAGTTTTGAAGATAGCCCTATAATTTGCATATCATTGTGTTCAGGTCATTAATGTGCACAAACGCTTCATTGGGTCCAACCAGATCCAACAATGTTTGTAAAAGTTAGAGGAGATTTTCTTTTTCCAAAAATGGCCTCCTCGTTAGGGGCTTGTCACGGCCACACCCATTAAGATATCAAAAACTAATTGATAATTTTTGTCGGCACTGGTGTCTAGATGATTCTGACCAAATTTGGAGCCTTTTGGATGAAAACCCTAGGACAAGTAGTGTTTTGAATGAGGGGTGCGATTTTGGGCGTCGCATGTTCCACCCAAAATGGCGGACTTCCTGTTTGTCAGGGGCAAAGCCATAATAATATTTTTGTTTGCCTCGGGGTAAGGAATGTGTGTACCAAAGTTGGTGGCTTTACGGCAAAAAAAAGTACTTTCACTTCCCATTGGCCTAATGTATTTCCATTTTCCAGGGTGCGCTGTCGAGCCACCTTTTTATGGATTTGTATGGCATTACCAAAAAAATTATTACTCAACAGTCTTGAATTTTGGGTGAAGTTTGGTGCGGTTTCAGTAACGTTTAGGAGGTCAATTTAGTGTTCAATTTCAGCCTCCCATTCATTTAAATTACATGTTTTGAGCGGTCCCATGGCAACACAGTTGTAGATAGGGGGTCATTGTGATTGGCTTTTTTGTTCAGCATGACATCAGGGATGTGTGTACCAAATTTCATGTCTCTAGACCAAACTAAATTTTTGGCCCCCATTATAATTTTGTAGGGGGCGCTGGAGAGCCAGTTTTAAAGATAGCCCTATAATTTGCATATCATTGTGTTCAGGTCATTAATGTGCACAAATGCTTCATTGGGTCCAACCAGATCCAACAATGTTTGTAAAAGTTAGAGGAGATTTTCTTTTTCCAAAAATGGCCTCCTCGTTAGGGGCTCGTTACGACCACACCCATTAAGATATCAAAAAACCACTTGATAATTTTTGTCACCTCAGGTGTCTAGGTGATTCTGACCAAATTTGGAGTCTTTTGGATGAAAACCCTAGGACAAGTAGTGTTTTGAATGAGGGGTGCGATTTTAGGCGTCGCATGTTCCACACAAGATGGCGGACTTCCTGTTTGTCAGGGGGCAAAGCCATAATAATATTTTTTGTTTGCCTCGGGGTAAGGAGCGTGTGTACCAAATTTTGTGACTCTATGGCAAAAAAAATGTACTTTCACTTCCCATTGGCGTAATGTATTTCCATTTTTCCAGGGTGCGCTGTCGAGCCCCTTTTTTATGGATTTGTATGCCAGTGGCAAAAAATATTATTACTCAAAGGTCTTGAATTTTGGGTGAAGTTTGGTGCGGTTTCATTTACATTTAAGACCTCAATTTAGCGTCGAATTTATTCTCCCATTCATTTAAATTACATGTTTTGAGCATTCCCATGGCAACACGGTTGTAGATAGGGGGTCATTGTGATTGGCTGTTTTGTTCGGCATAACATAAGGGATGTGTGTACCAAATTTCATGTCTCTAGACCAAACTAAATTTTTGGCCCCCATTATAAATTTATAGGGGGCACTGGAGAGCCAGGTTTGAAGCTAGCCCTCTAATTTGCATATCATTGTGTTCAGGTCATTAATGTGCACAAACGCTTCATTGGGTCCAAACAGATCCAACAATGTTTGTGAAAGTTACACGAGATTTTATTTTTACAAAAATGGCCTCCTCGTTAGGGGCTCGTTACGACCACACCCATTAAGATATCAAAAAACCACTTGATAATTTTTGTCGGCTCAGGTGTCTAGATGATTCTGACCAAATTTGGAGCCTTTTGGATGAAAACCCTAGGACAAGTAGTGTTTTGAATGAGGGGTGTGATTTTGGGCGTCGCATGTTTCACCCAAAATGGCGGACTAACTGTTTGTCAGCGGGCAAAGCCATAATAATATTTTTTGTTTGCCTCGGGGTAAGGAATGTGTGTACCAAAGTTGGTGGCTTTACGGCAAAAAAAAGTACTTTCACTTCCCATTGGCGTAATGTATTTCCACTTTTCCAGGGTGCGCTGTTGAGCCCCCGTTTTATGGATTTGTATGGGACCCCCAAAATAAATCCTTTTTCGCCGATCCTGAATTTTGGGCAAAGTTTGGTGAGTTTTTGAGCATGTTCAGGGGGTCAAATTAGTGGTCAAAGTGGAAGACGAAAAAAAATAATAATAATAATAATAATCCTAGTGAAAACAATAGGCCCTCCCGGCCATCGCCGGCTCGGGCCTAATAATCACAGCGAAAACAATAGGCCCTCCCGGCGAATGCCTGGCTCGGGCCTAATAATAATAATAATAATAATCCTAACGAAAACAATAGGCCCTCCCGGCCATCGCCGGCTCGGGCCTAATTAATGATGAAACCAGGACTAAGCCCTGTATAATTTTAACTGACAAGTAACTATATAATGACGCATTGATGCAAACAGGTGAAAATTCCCCATACAAAGTTTCAAAGAGCTTAACTTGTGTCAAACACGACTCAGTTTTGCCCCAGCATTAGCTTCACATCCGACAGCCGTTCAACCCAAATAGAGACTGTGTTGTGCGCTGCCATGTTTCCTTAACCTTTGGCAGTTCGGAAAATGGACAAGTGGAAAACAACACTTCATCTTTGTTTTTCGACGCCCATCAAAAGAGCCGGCTTCATGAGTGAAGGGAGAGTCCATCCAACGGCCAGTATTAGGCATGAAAAGACCAACATTTACAATATCATGTTTACATATATTTTACAGTTACATATAGGCCAGAACCACAAGCAAAAAATCCTGCAAAATATGACAAATGTCCAACATGTGCAACTGTGTCTTTTACTAAACAACAACTTGGGACTCAACATTTAATTTGGTCCAAACCTTTGTTCAGTTCTTATTTAAAAACAACAAATAGTGACAATGAACTTCACCTTTTTTACTTTTTTTTATGTGTGTTTTATCTTTGCTTATTTTTAGGGTCATTTTGTCATTTTTTACTGTTATGTTGTTTATACTTATAAACCAATTAATTTCTAAAACAGTCATTAGCATCACAATCATTTTTTTTTTTTTAAAGTGACCCAAGTAAAATTTACTGGGGACAACCTTTTGGCTCTGACCCACTGTTTTGGAAACAATGTCCTACAGTAAAGTCTTGTTTGTTTCATATCCCCATCCTTCAGTACCTCCCAAATATGAAGAAAACAAGCAAAAGAAAAATTACGCAGGTCACACATTTTCAAATGAAAACACTTTAATGCATCCATCTCAATACTGGAAATGTAAAATAAGATTTCAAAACCTGTGAGACTGCCTTGTGCGTTCCCCGCTCCAATCATCCTGCCTTTGTTTATGTGTGCTGATGATTTGCAACAAAGAAAGGGCTTTAAAAATGCTATAGTTATTCCAAATGAAAGATGGAGCGTGCCTTAAAATAGCTTTGATTATAAAGAGTTTGTCTTTAGGAGCGCACATTGTTTTAGCAGCTCTCCTCGCTCTGTAATCAGCGAGGCGGACTCTGCAAATCCTCCTGAGTAAACCACATGAATCAGCCCATCACTGTGTAAATTATCACGCTTGTCTATAAATCATGTCATACGGTGCACAAATATGGTAATGTGGTAAACATCTCCAATCACCGAAACGCTCCATTTTCTTCAGGCCTCTTTAATGAACCTGGGATAATGTCATGTTTCCTAGTTTGCATTGCTCACTTTATTGTCATATCCTTCTGAATGGCTTGTCCCTATAAACAACTTTGCACAAGTCAGAGGCTAGTAGTGTGAAGACAAAAAACAGAGGTTAAGCTGCATTTTAACTTCGAAAATGTTATTTTTTTGTTATTGTTTTTGCATTTGTTTTATTTATTTCCTTTTTTTAGCATCCTGTTCTTCTTTTCGTAATGTTGTTTTTGACTGTTGTTCCAAATAAGCACCTTTTTGTTTGAGGTTATTTGTGCTACTGGTTAGTTTTGCTCTTGGTTAGCACTGATTTGTTTCTTTTTCGCTCTGCTTTATTTCAAGTTCACCTATTCGCCTGTTCCTGACACATACTGTTTCATTCATGTGAGCAGTGTTTTGGTTCCAGTAAAGGCCTTTTTTAATTCTTACTTGAGCACTTGTTTCATTTTCGCTAAGCATTGTTCACAGTCAGCAATGCTATGTTCGGATGTTCTCTAAGTTAGCACAGTTTGCACTTTTTGGCTCTTTTTGGTCTTGTTTTGTTCCAGGAACCCTACTTTTTTGTGGCTATTTACACGAGAATGCTGGTCAGGAAAATGCAACATCGTCATGCAGCTGCCGATGACAACATTATGACAGAATACACATATACACTGAGCCACGAGAGCGCCATGGCAGCACAGATGTATTATAAAAGCTGGATAAGGCACCGCCCCTTTTCCGTGACACCAATTTGATTAGTGGCCACTCGAGGTATTGCAGCTAAAAATCCTATGCGGCCCAAAAAGGGCTTTCTCCATAGACCATAAAACCATAAAAACAAATGGCTTGCATTCGGCTGACAGGACACCTACATAAAACAAAATGCTTGGATTTTGTAGTGTTTATGAACTATTTTAGAATAATAGAATTTTTCTCTATTAAAAATCCTTAAATTTGCTAAAACAACAGCGGATAAAACACAAGACATGCAAGAGTGCCGTAGTGTGGCCACGTAACACGGAAATAAACCTGCCAGCCTAAAACTTTTTTGCTGTGCTGTTCCAATGAGCAACGTCAAAATAATGACCGACCGCAACAAAAACAAAAACACCTCCAAAATGCAACCAGTTGTTGTGCAACCAGCCTCTGCTTACGAGCTGTTTGTTCCTCTATTGCTCTGCTGGGTTCCAGATTAGCATGTTTTTGGTTATCACTGTTTTCTTCTATGTTAGGATTGTTTTGTTCCCGTTTAGCACTATTTTACTCTTAGTTAAGCCAGTTTTGTTCCTTAGTTTTATTGTTTATTTACCCCTGTTTCGTTCACCTTTTAGCCCAGCTTTACATGCTTCGTCTCATCTCAAATCTTTTTCCCCTTAAGCTTAAACCTTTAGCCAGTATGTTCAATGTTATGTAAGTCGTACAAAAAAATAGATGTAAATATTGTTGTGCAGTAGGTTCATTGAGTATTTTAGTTCAATCCATTTTGAATATGCTTTGTTCCTATAGCACTGTGTTGTTCCTTGTTAGCAAAGCAGTTTTCATCCAGTTTGCATCCTTTGTTTTCAGATAATCACAGACAGTGACAGCAATTGCAAAGTCAGAAAACACCCAAAACTGGCCGAAGCAGGAAAGACAATCAGGAGACAAATAAATAGTCATTTGGATGGAAGTTAGTTTCGGGATGTGCGGCTAAGTGTGTAATGGTTCCGCAGATGTCTTAAGCGTTCCTCCCTGTTGAGATGTGGGCAGTGTGGGCTGTGGAGTGGGCTTTTTTTGTTCCCGGGCTCAAGGCTTAGCGCTCGTCACACACCACTGCCTCCCTATCTGCTACCACTTACTCAGAAATGCTACAAATTTACTCGTAATTACTTAAAATTCTGCCGTGCTTGTAAATACTTGTGCCCTGACAGTTCATTTATTTAGTTTGATTGCCGCGGACTATTTAAAGTTGTGGCCGTTTGCATGCAGATTCCATGTGTCATCTCGATTGGGGCAGTTCGACCAGCGTGGCTGTGATGATTATGCCCTGGTTTGGAGCTGTTTATTTACTCACTGAGGTCGAGGAGAACGGGGCTGTAATTGACATGCATTCAAGCTCTACTCTGAGTGTGCGAGTCTGACAGCAACCAACAATAGGAGGACTTCAACCTCACACTGATAAAGCGGCAGATTGGTGTGCATGTCGAATCCCGCGTATCACGTCCGACTTCTAATCAGTTTTTTGTCCTTTAAACAATGTGGTTTTTGCAATCTCAGAACATGCACGTCACACTGAGCGAACCGAATCAGATTCAAGCAGCTTCGGACACATTTCACACTGTGAGATAATGCCTCATCTGTTCTATCAACCACACACAGAGTGAGTGAGGGTCAGGTTGAGCAGCGTTCTTAGAAAAAATGGAAAACAAAGGAGGAATAAAAAAGTGTTGACAAGTACGTGGTTAAAACAGAACAATTGGTCAAGTTTTTATTTGCACACATTTGGAAACATATATCCACAATAAAAATATAGATATACAGATATACTATAAGCAGATACAGTGCTGTGTGAAAGTTTTAGTAAGGTGTGAAGATATGCTGTCAACAACATACAATTTAAACGTTTTTTTTTTTCTTTTTTTAATCAATTTACAAAATGCAACAGTGAGTAAAGAGACAAAAACCTCTAAATTTTAGACTGATCCCAGAACAAGGAGTCCTCCTGATGTGATGGTGTAACTCTGATCCCAACATTATGGAGTCTGGCCTGGTCCTGTCTGGGATTACATCTGGTTTAACCTAAGTTCCTTCTGAGATTTGATGGTCTGGTTTAGTCCAGTTTGACCTGGTTTTGTCTGGGATTCTCCAAACGTTTGACCAGAACCTGCCCAGATCCTTCAAAAAGTGAAACGGTGGAACTGCTTGAACTGTTGCAGTTTTGAGGAAAAGCCACACCAAATATTGAGTTGATTTAGAATTGTCTACTGTTTTTTACATATACAAATAAACATACTTTATAGTTTACTTTTTTCATGTCCACAGTACTGTATAATTAGTACTGTATAATTAGCTCATCTTTGACCATCTCCACTGTGCAATATTTCACTTACAATTTTAAAGCCTCCATCTTAAATCAAATTGTGTCATTGCTGAATTATCAGATCAGAGCAAAATTCACTGTGTGGATGGTTTTAGCTTCACTAGCCTGGAATATTACATGCTTTGTGTTTTGTTTTGTTTTTTTGGTGGATTTATATGCAATAGTGTGTTTACAAAGTTTACGTTAAGACTTGTGAGCTCACAGCTTTACTAAAATCCATCTTGTACTGCTCTGGGCATCACAATTTCATTTGAGCCGGTGCATATTTGGACCAATGTTGAGGCAGTACTGGCAGAAAGTTAATTGTGCAAAAAAAAAAGTAAGTAGCCATACAAATTGGAAAAAAACTGTGGATGTCAGTTGTGGATAGACTTAAATGAATGGCCCTGTGCAAGATGGGGACAGGTTGCAAGTGCTGGTCCATTGACGGAAACTACTTGGAATATTTCAGACTCAGAAGACTCACGGAAAGAGACTTCTAATGCCTTTGGAACCAGCTGAAGTTTTACACTCCAGGAAAAATCCCTTAAACTGCTCATTACATCCTTTCTTTTGTCTATGGCGCATAACTCTCTGGCGGTCTTAAATAAATCTGCAGCGATGAAAAAATACAGACAAAAGATAGAATTACAGCCTATGTTTAAACTGTGATCCAGCTACAGAATATCAGCCCATTACACAGGACTGCAGGATTATTTTGTTTAACATATCAGAGACAAAGTGTAAAACCCAGGACTACCACTAGATGCTGGCTCCTACACCCTCTCACACCAATCAGAGCAGCTTTTCATTAAGAATATGAAATCAAAAGTAAAATTCATTGCGAAAACATTTTAGCATATACTATGTAGTAATTATCATCAGACAATGTATCACCTGTACTGCACTGCTTTACACACCGTTCCATGTTTTTTTGCTTATGACGAAAACTAAGACTAAAAATGAAAAATACTTTAGTAATATTTTTACAGTTTGTCCCAATGTCTGGTACAGAAATTACGGACAGAACTCATTCACTTTTTGTTTTGTGCTTTTTGTTGCCTATGGCTTAAAGACATTGTGGAGCTGCTACAAATAAGAGTTTTTAAATGATTGGGGACAGTATTACTGTTGGCATCAGTCAGTTCCAAAGGGATTAGCCACACATTTCAAAAAGTCTGAAATGTTTACAGTGAAATGTTGTCAAACAGTAAATACCTGTAAAAGCCAAAATGGCATGTGTATAGTATTTACACTGAATTACAAAAATCAGTTCAGAGTTTTATTTTAGATAATAGTTAATGATTAGAGTGACTCACAGATAATCAGTCACTATAAACAATGATGGGCCTCTCAGTGGCTCATCTGGTAGAGTGCATTCCATATACTCGGGAGACCCAGGTTTGATTCCTGCTGAGGTCATTTACCCAGTGTCATTTCCCTCTCTCTCTCTCTCTCTCTCTCTCTCTCTCTCTCTCTCTCTCTCTCTCTCTCTCTCTCTCTCTCGCCCCATTTCCTGTCTATTACTTCTATAAAATAAAAGCAAAAAAAATATATCTAGCGAAACAAAAGTAGACAATAATGTAGAAAATTATCATTATTACCATTTAAATGCATTATTTTTGTAAAATGAATAGGAAATTACAATAATATCACATACCAGTCATTGATGTAATTGCTCTAAAAGAATAAGACTGAAGAAAAAATATTATTGTAAAAATTTACAATTGCATTGTGACTATACCGTTTTCACAGTTTCGTTTTTTCACCGTGAAGGTTTTGAATGCATATCGGTTCTCTCTTTTATGGTTGAACAATATATTGCAAATCTATTAGGGATTCAACACATACAAGTGCAAAAACCCCATTCAATTTCTCTGTCAATGGAAAGAAAAATTGTCACTTAATAAGTTAGTTTAGTTTTGACTCGCTAAAGGTAGGCCAGACCTTTTTTTCTAGAAAATTGTTCCCACATCGAGCAGCTCTAATAGTACTAGTTGCTAGTACTAGTTGCTCTTGTTCCCTTATGTCAAATGATGAGCTGGAGTCGATGAAGTCAGACATGGTCAATTAAGCCCAAAAGAGGTGACAATGGCCACCCCTTAGAGCCCCAGTGTCCACGCTTCATTAGAGCTCCACAAACACTGCCTTTTCCTGATTAAAGGCCTGATAGTGGGCGAGTCACTGAGACCGCCAGAGCCACGAGGCAAGACCAGGCAAAGGCCGCCGCTGCCAGATGACTCCTCCAACATCACACCGATTAAAGGACGCTCCACTGATTGCACTTATTGCCATTTCAAAGCCTCAATTATGTGTAAAGACATTCAACCCTAACTAGCTTATGAGATGTCAGAGGGTTTTTTTTTTTCTTTTTTTTTTTTTTTTGGCAGAAGTTCCAGAATTTTGCTCTGCTCTGGGATCACACGGACCAGATGTAGCTGCGTTCAGACACACACCGTTCAGTCCGTCTAACAAAGCCACAATGCAGTCTAATCACTTCCAGCTCTGGGTCTGGGGGGTGTCCCACATTTAAAAAAAATACAGGACCACTTTACAACAAGGGACCAGGCTTTATAAGTGGTTAATAATTATGATATTAATGCAGTTGCTCTTCATTGTTTCATTTTGTAATCCACATTCATTGCTTAAGCCTCAGAGCTGATCCTGGAGTCCACAATGAGCCATGGTCCAGACCGGTAGGCTGATTAGTTTAGACTGCTTTATAGATGAAAGAATGAATAACTAATTATCTGTGTAGTATTATCTGACTGTGTAATTTGCAAGATTCAACATTTAACTTTTTGACATTTTTATTCATGATTTTAAATAGCTTCCAATGTAATTAATGACCAAGTAAGAAACGTTTCTAAAGTATCTTAACAGTAAGGCGGAACGAAAAATCATCTAAACATGACTTCAGTGGTGATTTGTGTAGTTTCCCCGGTAAGAGCCTGTCACCATGGTGGCCTTGCATTAAACTAAATGTCTGCTGGATAACCGCACTACATTCATCTTGATAATAGCGTCTGGCTGGATTTGTCCCCCATTCGGAGCCTTAACTGAGATGGGTTGGAGGAAAACATTACAGCCAGCAGGCATGTGACCGCTTAATTTCAGCCAGAGAGGCCTAGCTTCCTCTGTTTGCTGTCATTATGCCCTTAGTGAGCCACATGAAGGCCCAGCCATCCTGAGCCGATCAGGACTCTCTGCGCCGCTCCGCCTGATTGGCTATTACCAAAATGAAGCAATGTTCTATATCAGGGCTTTTGACGACATAACTGCTGTGTTAATATTGGGAGGAAGTGCTGGGGGTCAGGGAGCTCTCAGCCGCTTGACCCCAGGGTCGCAGCAACCTGAGCCTCGGCGTGGCACATGGCACTGAATGAGGCCTAATGATTTAGATGGTATCTGTTACATGTCCAAAGGAAAGGCACATACTCCTCAGCTTGAAACAACTAAAGAATGCCTCTCCAGGACTGAATCGGAGTTTAAATAAATGGAAATCATTTTTGTTATTCAAAAACACACTGCTGATAGAGTGGTAGAAATGCATCTAAACTTTGTAATGGAACAGATTACAAATGCATGGGCTACACTACAACTTCAACACATGGAGAATAGAAAAAGAACAGTCCAACCCCAAGTGTGCAAGCAAGAAATATTGTTCATAACAGATTACAATAGAATAGCACGCTGTTGTAATATTGGTTAAAATTGTCCAGTTTTTACCTGTGCAATTAACCATCTGAGTTTAGCAGACAAACCAGATTTTGTTAGTCTGGTCATACCCATTTACAAGTGGAATGGGATCCCTTTATATAAATTTCCACCTTTCGGAGCAGTCGTAACCAATTATTTTTAGATGAGGTTTAGTTGAGGCAGGTTATTCTCTGCACATTGGTACTATTGGTACTGCGTCCAGAGGCAGTTTAATGTGGTGGTCCTGCCTCCTGGAAGTCTAACTTTCAATTTTCAGCGACCAGACCTATTCTTTTCACATAATAGAAAAAATGGGATGACTGGACAGGCTATTTTTTCCCAGAACACAGTTAGCTCTATTCCCACCACCACCACATACTAACTCCAGAACCAAATATATTTACATGAGGCCTATTGCGATGCCACAATATAAATACTTATAAAAACAGTCATCTTCCATGAACTTAAAAATGTTATTTAGTCCAAGAAGGAAAATTTGGATGTCAATGTTATCCAGTTAGACGTAAGCATCTGGGGTTAGCGATGTAAACACCTCTGTTGTTGTATTCTTGATGCCGTATCAGATGTAGACAATCCATGATGCTACCTTTTATGCTATAGATTCTGCATAACTCTCAGAAAATGGTAACCGTTGCTAACAGCTAATTCCTCTTTACACAAAGAGCCATGGTCAGTGTTTTTTTTTTCCACATAACGTATATTTAGAAAACATTTTACTCATTTATTTTCTTGTATAAAACACTTAATTGAAAACGATGCTATTAAAATGATTAAAGAAGCAGTGTTGTGGAAATGATAAGCTGAATGATGCACAGACACAAACACAGCAGCTTCTGGCAGTAGAGGCCTAATGTTGTTTAGAGAGCTGAGTCCAGGAAATGCAGCGAGTGATTGGGATTGTTTGTGTGTTTACTCTGTGCTCAAGTGACTTCAGCACCTTGTTAGCGAGGGCCTCTCTGAGTGTGCGCCGGAGGGGCCCGTCACAGGAGCCAACAGATTACTTCAGCATCGGGTCTAAAAAATGGGCTCTTTGTGCTGGCCTTTTAAGACACTTGTTGAAGCGTGGCGTGGCTTTGAGTTTCCCTAAAATACTCCGGTAAACACTGGGCTTATGTGCTGCAACAAAACCATGACCTTAAAGAGCGCTCCTCCCCCACCCCCCTCCCCTCCTCACTGCTGCATGTACACAGTCATTGTACTGAGGAGACTTCCAGTGCTCCCAGATGAACACAATTTAACTCCACGTCATCCACGGTGCAATCAGGCCTCGCTGTGATAACTGTTATGACAGATATGTTTTGTCCAATGTAAACCTATAACACATTTATATTATTACGCAGCTCTACTCTAAATATAATTATGATATAGCTTGTAGTGGAATGTTAAAGTGGCTGTATGTAATTTTGAAAAATAAACTATTGCCTTCATCACCAACAGGTGGAATAAAAAGCAGCGGCAATTCTTTGGTTTGCTCTCAGTTTAACTTTAGAATTGTGCATAATTAAGGGAGAGCTACTTTGATTGATAGGTGCCATAATGAGTGGGCCTGGGCCTAATATATATTGTGCAATCATTGGTTGATACAAGTGAAACATTCTTCTCTTTTTAATTATAGTTCTGAAATGACAAACGGAAGTTGCACCAGGATTTGACAGATTTTGAACATCAATGTTTGAACACACACAACCAAGTTAAAACTTGCCAGGACCAGGATCAGAGGACCTGTATTGGACCAATAAAATCTACTGATCTACAGACCGTTCCTACTGACCAATCAGAGCTTGGGGGAGGAGCTTTGAAGTGTGGATACTAAAACATAACATTTTCACTCAAATATAAACATTTGAAAAAGTTGCATAACTTTAAACAATTGAGTTTACTTCTGTGTTTCAGTGGACCTAAAGCATTATTTGTATTTGTTTAATTTGTTTTACTGATGCAATAAACACAAACTCAAAGTCTTTTGTTTATATACAGTCATAAATAGTCACAGTAAATGATTTTGGTTGAGTTTGGTTTGTTGCAGAGGCAGGCTCAGTAGCGCCATGGCTCATGACTCCATCTAGTGGTGCAAAGTGATGTGACAGGTCTAATGAGGTGGCATTTTCTGAGTTTTTTGTTGTTTTTGCTATACAACACATTGGTGTCTCAGGAATATTATTTATAATGCAACATGAATATATGTTAAAATGTCTTAAAATAAAGGCACATACAGCAGCATAAAGATACATCATGAGCTGCAATGTGTGGAATTATGTTTTTGAAAAAAAAAGTTTATCAGAATTCACTCATCTAGTTTATAGATTTATTGAATTGCATATTACAAACAAAGTTGGTAGCAATGATATGCTTACCTACTTTAAATCCTTCCTACTGTAACTGATCTGCTAAGCCTTTTATCTGTACTGTATTCTGTTCTATCCACTGCAGTTAAACTAAAATAATGAAAATGCACTTTTGAAGTGAGTGGCGCTGCACCCACTCCCACACATTTACTCAACACAGCACATGATCCGAACTTTGATCCACTGAGCTGCTTCTTATAAACAAAAGTCTAAAAATAAGAGCTGAGCGATGCTAACAGATGTTTGCATTTGCTGCAGAGTTAAATCTGTTGCATCTGTTTGTTGGCTTCTCTGTTTACAGAGCTCTATCACAAAGTGCAGCTCACAGATGTTTATGCGACGAGGCCTTGATCCGATGATAGTGTACAACACACTTACTCATTTTCACTTTAACAGTAATGGCTCTTCCAAACGCTGAAGCACAGGTCTCAAATGATGGCATTTGTTTACCGTGTGCTGCTACATGTGGCATAGCCCTGTGCCAAAGGCCAGCTGAACACAAAGATGCAGGAGGTCTGTCAGAGAAGGAAATGGAATAGTCATCTAAATTCAAGGCCTGTGGAAAGTTAATGTGGCGCAGCTAAACAAACAGAGAAAAATCATGTTTTTGGACTGTTCTCATAGTCACAAAGTTTTCAGAAAAGTTGAAGAGAAACCAAACTCAATGTGCAGGTGTTTTCATGCTAACATAACTCAGCTGTTACTGCCTCGCTCCTTGACTGTGCTAAACATACAGATGCAGATCAGATAATTGACATTAAAAGACAAATACATGGATTACTTGCCATGTTGGTTCACTTCATATGGCAGGACAACCATACCATTTTGGTAGTTAAATGGTATAGCCTACTTGAATGTCTAAGAGTAAACTATTTAACTGGAAAATAATAATGAGGCCTACGGTATGTTCTGTAGCCAATAACCAGAATCTTCCAGTGTAATATCCAATGTGTTGATTTAAATAATATAAGTGTGTCAGCTGGTAGTTATTTTTTCAAACTGTGACTTAGACCCTACAGTAAAAATAGTAAAGTAATAGTTACATTGGTTGTACAACATAAATTATTGTAGATACATCCAGTTGTGTCTGTTACCTGCACAAAGTTGTAGTGTTTTGACTAAAGGTGAAACTGTGTGGGGCCATGTGGCGGGCCCCCCTCCCACAGCCCTTTGTTAAGCTACTCAGTGGGACAATAAGCAAATGACAGATAAGGAATGATTTGCTAAAAGCAAAACCTCCAAAATAAACAAACCATTAGGCCGCGCTGCACAGAGCGGGTTAGTGCTTCTCATTCAGGTGAATTGCAGACAAATTTCCCCCGGCTGGCACACTCACAGCTGTAATAATACAGAGACTGGGCTGGAGACCGGCCTGTGCAGTGTCCACACAGGGCCAACACCTCAGTGGGACCTACACATGTTACACAGCAGCTCTAAAGTCAAATCCATGGGGCACAATAGCATATAGTATGTAATCAAATGGGTAATGGACTACTAAGTTGAATGTAAGGTTTTAATTATAGTGTAATATAGTGTAAATCCTGCCAATGCCCCATCTCAGTGAGCATCGTACCCCATTTAATCTCTATTAAACACACACTTATCTGTTTATATTTGTGCATTACCTTTGAGCTGTCCTACTTCTGCTCATGCCACCTCATGTCTGATCCATCTCACCTCTGTATTACTTCCTCCTGCTGCGGGATGACATCACTGCCCCTTTCTATGAAACATAAGAATGAAAAATGAGGATAAAAGGGGCTTTGGGCTCCTCTTGGACAGTATGTTTGGATATATTTGTGTACAGTCTTGTCACATACTGCTGCATGAGTCCTTTTTTGTAGCCCTGCCTTCATTTTATGATTATCCAGTTCCTTTTTGCCCTGGTTTTGTTAATATTTGCCCTGGCTTTGTAGCTACTACTTTCAGCCTGTAAAGATTTGTGTTTTTTGCGCTTTATACAAAAATTGGCAAAGGTTAGTCATTTTCAAAGTAAAAAAGACATTAATTATTTTATGAATAACAAAAGACATATTGACTACAATCAAGAGCAAATAAAACCTGGTGTGTCATTAACAGCAGGAAGGAGTCTGAAAACCTGTGCACAAATAAGATTGGACTTATTTGTTAATGCTAACATTGAGTGGATTTGATGGATTTGATGATGTGTTTTTGAATGAAAAAGTATGAGTAAGGACATAATGCATGGAAAATATGAAAATGTTTTAAAAATAGAAACGTTAATCTCATGCATCTCTTAAGTAGACTATGCCTATTGCTTCCAGTTTAAGGCCTTTGTTGTGATCTGAGTGGTTGTCCTGTCCGTGGGTGTCAGGGGTCTGCTGCTGCAGGCTAAACGTGGGCCGAGGGCGGACACACGGAGACAAAGCCGTGTAAATGCTGCATGTTTTCTTTACCAGGAGTGCCCTGTTTGTTTTATGTTTCTTAAGTTTCAAAGCTTTGGCACCAAGCGGCAAAGGAAACAGGAATGATTCAAATTAAAGTGCTTTGATTGAACAGTGTTTTTCCAGACTGTGGCACAAACATTTGCAGGTTTGTCCTTTTATATGGGACATAATGAGCTGCTGGGATCACTACAATCATAAATAAATGATGTGCCACAGGAAAGAAACTTCAGAGAGACACGCCTCGACATGGGCCTGAGCTGGAGGATGTAAAACACGTTCAGTAAGCCTTGTGTTTACAGATAGCACTGAAGCTCTGACGCTCGAACACAGCAGCACTCACTTTTGATTAAAGCAGGGCTATGTAGTTTTATGCGCCCTCTAAAGGCCACTTTGGGCACATAACAGCATATTTGTTACTATTGTCTAGCATCACCTCTTCCTCTTACATCAGTCTGTAAATGTTTGGGAAGTGAGGGGGCAGTTGCTGGAGCTTTGGGAGAGGAATGTTCTCTTTTTTCTTTTTTCTTGTCAGATTTAGCATATAGCAGCTCATTGGTCTTCTTTGCCAGATTTTTGGTTTTATGATGCACTAAATGTTTTTTGTTTGTGAAAGGTCTGGGCTGCAGAAATGCCAGTTCAGCACCCAGACTCTTTTACTGCAAAGTTATGCTCTTGTGAATATGGTATATTAATAGAGAAGGCAGGTTCAACTATAGATTTTCGTTTGGGGACTGGTTGAAGCAGCTAACGTGGCTGCACACTTGAGTTAGCGATGGAAAAACAAAAAAAGACACGCTGCTAAATGGACAGTTCTGTTTAAAGAGATTACTGGATATTACTGTATGGTTCCCTGGAAGAGAGTAAAGTAATATGTGTGATTTGTGAAGCAGATTTAAAATTTTCTGTGAGGTTCTCAATTACACAAGTTGACACAAATTGACATTTCAAATAGTCAAAGTTTGGAACCACAAAGTGAATGTATTGGTAATGCACTGTATATTATAAAACTTACTCATTTAAATTAATAAAGTGAATTACCTTCTTTAAAATTGAAGATTCAGTTTATTAGTTAAAAGATGACAAGTTGTGCGATTAATCGTGATTAATTACAGCCAGATTTGTGATTAATTAGTTGATATTTTTTAATTAATTCACATCCCTTGTTAAAACTATGGCTGTTACTGGTGGGTTGTGTGTGAGAACAAGCTAATGGGTTGTTGTGAAGACCAGATTTTATGTAAAGACAGAACCAGACTACACTCCAGTCTGTCAACAATGTTGCAAAGTGTTACATACACAGTGCTGCTTCAAGCCATCCGCACCCCCTCAACCGACCCTAACCCAGGCCAGCGGTGGACCTGGTGTGTTTAGAAGCGAATGGCACAGCAATGACACGGTCCTGAGCGCCTGATTGCAGCCATATTGAAAAGATCTGCACCCCGGACTCACCACAGGTCTCCTTTCAGTCAGTGGGCTGTCATTACCATCGAGGTGAGCTCACACACACACACACACACACACACTCTGGCAGTATGAATGAGCGCACTGAGACCTGGGCCTGATCAAGCGCACGGCGGCGGGAGGTGGTCTAAAGGAAATCCTCTGGAGGGACTATCAGAGCCCGACTGGGACTCGCAGCTGCGGGGAAAGCACACTGGGGCAGTATGTCTTTAATCCCAACATAAATACATTGAGAAAAGAGGGCTCATTTACACATTTCACAAATATTCAGTGTGAGGGTGAATTACTTATGCAGGCGTTAATCATCAAATGGCAATGAGAGGTCGAGGCAAATAAGGCGTGAAAAGGCTGCCGTAGTCTCCTGGAGGTGTTAAATTATTCTTCACACAACACAGTCTGAAACTACGCATTTATTCATATTTTGTTTCTGGTGGTTCCTCGGCGTCCAAATTTAAAATTGGACTTTTGAGGTTAGGATGAAAAAAAACCCCTAAAAAACCCACACATCTTAGATAAAGGGAATGGGTAATGAATAATGTCTGGAACATGAAGCATTTCTCTCTGGTGCCCCCAGTGGCATGGCTGCAATATATTTTGGTAGATTTTGGTAGATTATCTTACTTGCCATGCCGTTTTTTTTTATGTTACTGCTAAATTTATAATTGACAGCTCTTTTGAAGAATTGTGTTTCATATCGCAAAAACAGAAACTGTTATTATCAGTAAAAAGTTGCCTTATTTTAAAACAACTCAATGGTATGGGGTGCACAACATCACACACAACAAGAATACTAATATGTAGTATTAATGGCTGAAACACATGTTGCAAAATGTACTCATATCTGCACTGTGCACATATTGAATTAACACTTTATTGCTCCAAGGGGAATTGGTCTTAAAGGTTTAAATGTGAATATGACAGAAACATTTTGGTTGACATTCCACATATGACTCATTAAGTTTGGGAGGCTGGGAGCCTGGACCTGCCTTTCATTTAGTGTCTATGTCAGAATTCATGTGGTATTTTATTGCAGTCTCAAAGTGTGGAGAGAATATGGATATGTCTAATTTTTAAAAGGTTTTGTCAATGCCCAATTTGGATCGGTAGCCATTTTGTTTCAAAATGTGCTATGCACATGCTCAGACTGTTTGCACACTGCACGGTCTGCCATATTGATATGGCAACACCACATAGACAAACTACCATCTCTTTTACACTTACAGTGCTTTAAAATTATAATTTAAATAACAGTGTTACATCTTCAGGAGCCCGTGTTTACATTGCAATTGAGAATATGAACAATACAGATGAAAAAAATATGAAATCCAAATGACTTGACCTGGAAATTTGCTTTGTTTGATGATTGCAACACAAACAGTCTTTTACGTAACTCTTTCTCTTGGTAAACTTTCCAAAAACAATGCTGTGTTAGCATTGTTTGATAGTAATTACTACCTAATAATAATTATATGTAATTACTTAGCTGCTAGCTGCAACAACGTAAAGAGAAGCTTGTTAAAATCTCTACTCTCTCTAGTGGCTCTCAGTGGTATTGCAGTGAGTGAAAAAAAAAAGACATTTTATTGTGAAATCTTAAATAATCAGGTTTCATTTTAAAGAGTAAATTGCAACATTTAACCTCTTCTCTGCATCTCTTCCAGATTTGATGTCGTGTGATATTTATGGATCCGGTGGCTGATGTGTGTGACAGGTGTGCCTCTTCTTCCTGGTCGGCTCACACATGCAATCAGAGCCTGTTAGTAAACAGTCTGTCCTTTCTCAAAGTGCCTCGGAGATTTACTTGAGGAAGTCAAATTGCTGTGAAACGGCCTCATTTGGCGCTGGGCTCAGACCTGAATGCTTGAGTGAGCGTAATTGCTGCGGGTGGAGCTTGCGACGGCGGTGGGGGTGAGCCCGGCTTTGGGGTTTTGCTATCTCTGGGCATAGCTTTCCCTAATAACAACCGCAGCTGAAATCAAACCGCTGTGTGTTTGCTCTCAGAGGTGATTAGCCCGAGAAGTTAGGATTTCAAATAGCCCTAATTGAGCTGCGCTATTTTACATTTGCTGGAGATTTATCATTGAATTTGTGATTGATTTTAAATGGATTAGCCCCACGCATTCTGTTTCAGAGTAATTGTGCTCAAGTGGAGCATGCAGCAACAGATGGCTGTGGAAAATGTGCTTTCATTAAAGGAATTATTTGCCATTTGCACAACATGCAACAGTGTAATCTCCCTCTTCTTGTTGTCAGTGGAGAAAATGTGGATGTTACCGTTGGCCTCATGTCAAGCATGATTCACCGCATTCTGCAGCTACAACAGGCTACACAAGACAGACCGAGGCTGTTATGTTTACTGTGAGTGTAATGGAGGCAATGGAATAATGACTGTTTGATTTTCAACAGTGGTGTATTGTTTTATTTCAGGATATTTTGGTTATTGTTTCCATCAGTTGCAGGATTGTGAATGGGACACTTCAGTTACAGGTTGTACAAAATAACACACCAATGACACGACATTCTGAGGGCCTGTGGATAAGGAAGTTTTGGTTTTAACTTATCAAAATGTTGTAACACTTTAAGAATATTTCACTTTTTCCAAATAAATATATCCAGCTTATTTTAGAAAACTTTGTATAAATTTAACGTTACTGTTATTTTTTTTTGGCTTTAAGAAATGTGAAAACGTCTAATATAGCTGTGTTTTGAGGACAAATGGTAACTTTTCAAAGCAAAGATTCTTTTGTTTGTTTGTTTGTTGTTTGTTATTTTACTTTTTGTATAAAATAACTGTAAAGACAAACTGGAAAACCGGGAGTGAGATAACGGTGGTCGACAGGAAGCAAAAAGACTCGGACTGGGATTCAAACACAGGTCGCTCCACAAATATGATAAAATATGCAAGAGACATGTGGAACAATATGTATATCACATTTTGAATTATAGAAAAAAAAGCTAGAGATGAAATTGCATCTAATTTCAGACATAGGGCATAGACTCATGTTTTCACCTTTTCACTTTCTTGGAGAAGTGAGTCCTTGACCCCTCACATTGAACCTGACCTCCCTTCAGCTCAATATGACCAACCAATCATGAACATTTTTGTAAAATGGGGCGGGCTTTATGCGATGCTCTGTTTTGTTTGTATGTTTTTCAAATCAGTCTAGAGGTAGTTTATTCTGCGTATCTTGGTACTGCCCTAAATTCTTATTGGTTGTATGTTGATCCAATTGTAGTTTAAATTGAATTTGCCATTTGTTTGGCATGAAAATCAAAATCAAATTGGACCAGTCTAATCTTTAGTACAGAATAAAAAAGAAACAGGATAGTGGATGGTTAGTTTTGACTCCAGTTTGTCAACCAATCAGAATTCTTGTTGCTCTACACTCCCTTTATGACTCTTAATGATATCACATCCATAAAATGATGGCGAGAAACCTGCCTCATTTGAACTTGAATTAAAAAGGAGTCACTGTTCATTCTTTCAGAAATGAGAGATACCCTGTTGCCCTAAGTTCTACCTGTGTGGTGGCAGTATTTCGTGTCTGTGTGAGCAGACGAGTCTCGGCCAGGCGCTGCTCTTCAGGCTGGGTGTCAGGCACACCCAGCCACAGCTGTCAGCGCCTGTACTTTATGGGGGCATTTCCTGCAGCGCTCTGACATGTGCTGTCACCTCGCTGGGTTAGACACTTCCATCTGCCCTCATACAGGCCCGGCTGTCAGCACACACACATACATACACACAGATGGATGTTTGTTTAACTCACAGAACACCCACTATCACCTATCCTCCATGTCTGCCAAGAAAACCAGCAGAACGCACCGGATTACAAATATACCACTCGATGACAGCTTTTCATCTGACTTATTTAATGCTCTTTATAGGAGACATTTTTCATCAGGTATCACCTTCAATCAGTAAATTTGTTGCGTTACAGACGTGATATATTTGACCTATGGAGTTCCTGGACGTGCGCCATCTAAAGGCCACTGGGTGCAATGTCTAGTACATTTTGAAACCATATATCACTGGATTTATGCAGAAATATAATATTGTCATATGTATTAAAAGAAGGGTATGCATGTATTCAAAGAACACTTTTTAATCATCTAATACCATATACTAATAGAAATCATCTGTGAAAAACAAAACCTTAAGACATCGTATACCATTGATTATTAAGGATGAGAATGTTCAGCACATACCAGAAGCTTTGGATAATCATGCTCACATGGAAGGGTGTTTCATATTGGAGAAACTCACATTACTGGTTGATCTATGCAGCTTGAATCCACTGCTAAACTTCCTGCAGTCTTCTTCAGAATAGTCTAATCATTAAGTCTAACTAGTATATGCTGTCTCACACCTTTATTATTAGAGTAAAAGTTGACCAATTTGCCAGTGATGCATTACATCAAACCAAAGAGTAAAGCTCACCTTGACCTTCTAGATCTGACTACAGTGTCAAACCAATGCAATGCCACAATTATCTCCAGCCTATTAACTGTATTTATCAAATACAAGAAAAAATGCACTGTATACTTATATAAAGACTGGTAACACTGATATTACAATAGTGACATCATGTGGCGTGTAATTTTTGCCATCAGACGACTTGTTTTCATCACAAAAACACAAAGTATGTACAGCTACTTCTACCAGCGTTATTCATTTTACCTCAATATGACAAAGTTTCCAGTAATGTAAAATAAATCATTTTGAGCTGTTCTTTATGTAATCTAGCAGAGCAGTCATAAAACCGTGGCTGGGACAATCCATTTAGTGTACGCTTCATATCAGCAGAGTCATTAGTCAGTGGAGCTGCTTGTGTATGTTACGCTCTGCTGTGAAACAAGTGTCAGTAAATGTGTTGAGTAGCAATGATCAACAAACACCGGGCTCACACTGTGGCTGCTGTTCATAGTCTTTTTGGAAGATTAATTTCTGTAACCTTTCAGGACATCGTCAGTAATCAAGGACTTGCTATGACAGTATCAAGTTGGGGTCCCATGAAAAATAAAGTCAATCTGAAGCTGTCCGACGTTTTTGATACCAAACATAAATCCTATAAAGGACCATACTATACTGTCACATTTTGCTGTGGCTTTGTATCAGAAAAATGTACTTAAAAAAGTGAAAATATAAAGAATAATATTTATTTATTTATTTAGGGAAAATTTGGGGAATTTTACATAAATAATGAATTATAAAAAGATAGTAAAAAGTACAATACATTTCCCAGAATTAATTAACTTAATTAAATTTTGTTCTCTTTTTTTTAAAAAGCACAATTATTTAATTATTTATTTGTTAAAATCGTAGTATTTAAAAAAAGCATAAAGTATAAACAAAAAAACAAAAATAAACAACAACAAAAAATAAACTATTTTTAAATTTTTTTTAAACATATTTAGACAATGATTATTTATTTATTTATTTTGGGGGGGGAAATTTACATAGTTTCTTTCGGTAAATATTAAAAATGAAAATGAATGCTTTTTAACACAAAATAGAACAAAGCAAGACTTGACACTGAGAAGAGCAAGAACAAAACAACAGCACCAACATAAACAGAACAACACTCAATAACAGAACTATTACAAAGGAACATAAACACAAGCCTTTAAAATTTCATGTTCATTTTGTTTGTATAAAACTATTCCAGGATGTTTTTCCATTTTCCAGGACCTTCTTATGACTGGGAAACTACACTCCAGGTTTTCCAGGACATCATGTGTTAGCCGTCAGATATATAGCGCCGTGGCTAACAGGGACCACCCCCAGCCACGGTGGACATGCTGTTTGTTGTGCGTGATGAATTGGCTGTGTGCTTGAACCTAAAGGTTGGCAAATTAACAGTTAATTAGTGCTTGATAAATGACAGATGGACACGGGGCTGCTATCTGCACCAGCCAAGTGTTTATGTGCTGGTAACAAGTGTCGGAGCACACTGTTATGTCTGCGTTCTGTCACCCGCCGCGATTGCTTTCAGATGTGCCCCCACCGAGCAACCGCCCCCCACTCCCTCTCAGACCTGTTTATTACCTCCGGTCCCACCCCTGCACTGAGCCCTCATTTTATCAATTGTTTCCTAACACGTTTAAGTCAGAGGCTGCAGGGTGTGTGAAGAAACAGATCGGACTATTCTGACTTTTCTAGAGGGCGATAAAATCTGACTTAACACACACCAGAACCTTAACGCTTACCTGTTATAGTGTCAACACACTACAAGATATACAAATAATGGCATATGTAGTTTACTGAAGTTCAGTTCTATTGCACTGCACTGACTTGAACGCTGAGGATTCACAACATAGTTAGTAATATAGTGTTAGTAGACTTTCTATTGACAAAGAAGTATATGAAGAACTGTCAAATGGTTTGTGTCTATTCGAACTGCAGGTAAATTGTTGGTACCTGCTGCACACAATAAGTTCAGTAAGCGTTTCAGTGTTAAAGTGTGACCTTGAGTGAGTCAGCAAAATTTTCAGATGATTTTACAGGTAGAGCAGGTCAGATTCAGACCAGCTGACTTTACAAAGACTTTACACCATTCAACAGTTTAATCAAAGATGTTAAAGTAGCACTGGCTGATTTTTCTCAGGCGCCACTCACCCCCAACAGCAACAAAAGGACCTTTTCTGCATTTATTTTATTTAAAAAGGTATTGGCAGCCTTTACTTTCTTATTGACAAGTTGTGTGGACCAATGGGAGCGCTCCTTTTTCAGGAAGTGAGCTGTGATTGGCCAAAGCTCCCGTTTAGAGGTGAAAATTTTGATGCATTAAAATCCTTAACAATAAAGCTTAGATGACGTTGTAAGGTCTAATTTTGTCATAGATTATGCTTATTACAATAAATAATAAATGTAACTGTGGTGTCAATATGCAGCTAACTGAGCCAACTAGTCTTGAAGCAGCATTTTTGATGGTTTACAAAAGGTTTTTAGTCATTCTCTTGTTTTGGTTAAAATCTGTGTAAGGGGACTTTTTCTATATTATACAAAGCCCTGTCATTTTTACTCTAGTATTGAACAATTTGGCTGTTTCCTTACACTTACCCAGGCCTGAGTTGCAAGGATAGCAGACAGTCTAGACACTTCCTCCAGTTCTTCTGCTGGAATATTGAGGGGTTCCCAAGCCTCCCAGGAGACAGAGTCCTTCCATCGTGTTCTGCACCTTCAAATGTGCCTCTACGTGGTTGGAAATAGCCTGAAACACTTCTTGACAACCAATCGGGGAAGTGGATGTGGCATCGAACATCAGCGTCTGCATTACTATGTAGAAAGTCTCTGTTTTCCATCCACACTTCAAGTCTCAGCTTTAGGAGCAGTGTGGACTTTTTGAAAGTAAAGCGGACTCTCGGACTTAGCCTAAGTATGTGCATTTTTAAAAGCATTACGTGAATCAAAGCTGGGAGACCGGCTCGTGCTGTGTCACAGAGCTGGGTGGTCCCTGTACTGTATGGGCTTTGTTCTGGCTCGTGCACATTATGTACCGGGCCAAGCCGCAGAAATGAATGTACATACATGCCGGCGTTTCCTCTCTTCTCCCCCCTCAAACCTACCGCTCCTACTGCTGCTGAAACATGAATGACTCAAAAGCAGTTCAGGACACACACAACTCCTTTTTAAAACCACTCCATCAAACTGCATTTACTCCAAAGACTCCCAAAACGGTCAATTCATCTCACTGCCTTTTATTCGGGAACTGACTGACCTTCCCGCTCTCCCACAGAATACGTCCGGAGAAGATTTTATTTTCCAGCACTGACACTAATTTACACCTAATAACAAATTAGCTTTTTGAAGTTTCCGAAGGTGAGCTAAGAAAAGCCGCCCTGTTCCTCGAAATGCTTTTTGAAAGAACCAAATAAACAAAGATGATTTCTTGGATGACTAAGAGGTTTTTTTCTTCCTAGTCCCATTTACTAAATACAAAGCCATTACAGTCCGGCGTCGGCTTGCATTGTTTAGATGAATATGTCTCTTTCATTACACACATGTCAAGCTCACAGGACCTGCGTCTAATTTGCATCATTAGGGCCCAAAATGATTGCTTCCTTCAGCCGTGGTGGGAATGCGAGCGACGCAGGCCGGAATAATTCCATAAACACATGCAGAGTTCTCATGAATTGGGCTCAGAATGAAGGGTAATGAGGCAGAGTTAGGAGCCAGTTACTTCTTCCCATGAGTCACAGGGGTGTCAAGGCTAAGATAAGATAAACTTTATTAATGACAATGCTGAGAAATGTAATTACTGATTGTCTGCTTTGGTTATTTTGTACTGTGAGTGGTAAACCTCCCTGTTGTGACTAACCTGACAGTTAAAAGGTCCATTATTGTTGTAGAGTGTTACATTTTTGGTTTTCTGGTATCCCGTCCACTTTTATCCAATCAGAAAAGAGATTGCCCTGAATAGGTTGTTTGTTGTTTGTTGGCGTTAGGTTTGCTTTTAGAGGGTGATTTTTTTTGGATGTACTTATTTGAGGTTTATGAACTACTGCTCTCCATCACCACTGCAAAAAAAAAAAAACCCTTCTGCGCTAGGCTGCAAACTTGTTCTGGTTTTTTAACTTGATCACAAACTGACCAATGTGTTGCTGACGTTGGTTCTCAGCCCGCTTCCTTTTGTGCAAAATAGTGGCGTCATGTTGTAGTGTGTGCCCTGAGAAACTCTAGAAATGTAAAAGAGTGACAAAAAACATATTCGACTGGTGCTTTTACCATGGGATATAAAAACTGGTGTGTAGAATGTGATTAATTTCAACCACACTCATTTGCTCCTCGGATCATTTGGCTTGAAAAAGATTATCCGGGGCATAGCATTCATCACTGGAGAATTAGTGCCAGTACAAAAGTAGAAAATAAAACTTTGAGGTTGGCAGGTCTGGGAGGTGATCTATAGTCTTGGACCTGACTCAGTCGACACAGATCTGAAGACCTCAGGGTCAAGAGTGCAGCAGTGTGTACTTAACAGTTTTGGTTTTTTTTTAAACACATTTTGTAACTTAGCTAATTAGGCTAACAAAGTGACAAATGATTAAGCTTTATAGTTTATCAAATAGACCACTGTAAAATTATTATAACTAACAAAGAATATAACACAATGCAAGATATTAACATCCTGGGTTAGGACCAGAGACATATGTACGTAGTTCTCACTTAAGAATGAATTGAAGAATAGGTTTTTCTCTCGTGATGCCCAGTCTTAAATGGAGCATACGTATTCTCCTCCGCCTTGGCTCCTTGGAAATGTTGATGCTGGTCTCCATTTGACTCCATGGTCCAATGCACTGTTAAATGTCTGTGTTTTTTTGTTTTTTTTCTTGCACTTTTTGAAAATAGTCAGAGATTTCAGAGATTTCTTTTGTGTGTGAACCTGCAGCGGGACGAGGGAGAGACACAGCGGGAACATCATTTATTTATATAATAAATGATGACCTATAATCAAGGTCAAGCTGGACATGTTTGGACAAACTTGTAAGACACAAAGCCTTACTGTTATTATAGGAGTCCAGACAGACTAAAACAACAACAAATTGTCTTGGCTCGGTCTTTTCCTGGTCTTGAAATTTGGTTGTTACTTACCATTGACGTGCCATTTTCCTAGCATCTACACACAATTCTACACTCCCTTTGCCCGATCAAGTAAAGCAGTTGTAAAAAATGTTTTACAGTATTTCATCTCACAATTTTGGCCACTTCTGCATATCATGGTCCTTGAGTCACTGCTCAAATATGAACACTAGCAGAGAACTACTCCCCTTTGCTGTTTGCAGAGAGTGCTCAGTGCCAGACTCCCAAGCCAAGCATCTAAATGTTTGTATCCCTTTTCCCATCAGAAACGGAAACAATTTAGTTTAGTCCTAACAGTACGACCACACTATGTTCATGTTACCGGGTGCCATTTTGGCCGGCGTGAGTCACCGCGCTAATGTCAGCCGCATTACTCTCATTATTTCACGGTTAGTTTGACACACGGCTAATATTCTGATGGCAGGAGTTGAAATGAGCAGGAATATGAAGTGAAAATATGTAAGTGGGAGGTCTGGACTGGGCCTGTGTGTATGTATGATCAGGGGAGGGGCATCTGGACTCTGCCAAACAGTTCCTGACAGAACAGAGCCTCTCTCGGCCATTTCCTTCAAACAGCAATCAGGCCGAATCAAAGCAGCTGCTCTGTTCTCCAATACTCCAATTGCACTAATCAAGTCCGTTTAGCGGCGAGGGTCTGCGCCACACACGGCTCCTCTGCGCTCACGGACACACACAGGCCCGAGCGCTGTTGACTCTGCAGGCAGTCAGAAATAATAACACTTATTTTATTAAGGCCGATGGAGAGACGCCAGATACATTTAATAATCTTACTCAGGTTCAAGAGAATGTAGGCGGCAAAGCGGTGAGCCCCAGCACTGCTTAGAATTTATTAGAAGTAGTGAAAGGTTGTACTCAAGTAAAAAAAAAAAATCTTCTTTTATATTGCAAATATTTTCAAGGCCCCCCATAGCTGTTCGCGTCTCTAAAAGCTCTAAAGAGTGAGTGTGATGCGCATTTTAGCCATAAGATGTCACCAAAAGGACCAAAAACTACACACCCCAGCTTTAAAACTTCAGTCGAGTAGTCAAATGTGGCTTTGTGTTACATTTTAATTGGCTGCATAAGTATGGTGTGCAAGGTGCCTGAGTAAAAAAAGATGTTAGAAGATGGATAACCTCATCGTTCTGACTTCATTCAACAAGTTTTAATAGCATCAAAGTAAAATTGTGCTTTGATCACATTGGTTTTGCATAAAAAATGCAAAAAGTTAAGGGCTGTAGTGTACAATGAAGCTTCTTTCTTTGCTGTCGTTGTCTAAAAACCACCACCCATCCCCAGCCGTTGGGGATGGGTGGTGGTTTTTAGACATCCTACTTTTCTTTCTTTAAAAAAAAAGTTAAACCACACCAATTCACTGACACAAAATACGAATGCATTCCATCAAACCGAAATTCAGGGCTTACCTTAAACTTTTAGTTTTATCTTACTGATCTTACTGTTAGACTGTTGCAATCCTGTAATTTTCTCCTCCTTGTTGAACAATACGTCGAAGCTTTACCAATATTTATCTGCTTTTCACTTTGCCTCCCTTTTCTCTACTCTCTTTTTATTTTTGCGCTGTTTTGCTGTGTTAAAAGATGTATTTAGCAACGTCTTATAGATAGATGTGATTTCCTTGTGGACATAGGTGTGCACCAATGGGAGCAGTCTGGGTTTTTTTGTTGTTTTTTCTTCACAGATCATTCCTATTCTGATATACTATTCAACCATTAAACTGTTTTGTTTAATTAAAAAAGTAAAAAAATCAAGTAATCCCTGATGAAGCCCTATATTTGTATATATTAGTAGGCCATGTTGTGTCACGTGCACATACACATTCATCTGTGTATGTGGAAACATACACATAAAAAAGGAAGAAGATATAATCCCCATATGATTGTAAATGATTAACAAGCCTGTTTTTGATATTAAAATAAGGAATATGAACATGAGAAACCATCTTAAACGCCAAAATTTTGCGCAAAATTAATACTAACATGTCCTAATGAAATAATAAAGAAGAACCTGACCACTTATGTATAGCTATGTTTTGTTTATCACAGCCCCTTTTTCCAAATTAAAATGTCTACCTAATGCACCTTCAGTACATTAGCACTTATTCCATATATTCAGATTTTCATTCCATACATTCACCCTGCTACTTTTATATAAGTTGTTACCATCCACCTCTGCGTTCATTCATATCGTCCCTCACGCCTGGCTCCGAGTCGAACACAAGTGGCAGGACTGAAGCAAAATGCCATAACGCTGCACTGGAGGGAAGTGACACATTTTTCTTCTGGCTCTGTTACTCTGCAGCAGCTGTTTTGTCTATTGTATATGACAATCCCAGTCTAAACAACATGGCACTAATCCGCCGATTTCCATTCACTCTCTGACAACAACTCAGGTTAATCTTGTTCGTTGAAAGCCACGGCGAGTGATCCAAACAAACGTCTGGCCCACCGCGCCTCGCCCTGGATGCTCCGGCGGAGAAAACAACGCTAATTGTTCTGACATGCCTGGTGATTTCAGCTCTGAGTCAGCCTGCGAATTTCATTTAGTGACTCGGCGGCGAGCTCTGATCACGTTACATAAATCCTAACGTTTAACAACACAAAGTGGAGGAAGTAAAAGCACGCCGAAAGTGTTTCAATGTGGTCTGGCAGCGCAGCCTTGGCCCCCGCGAGAGACTTCCTCTGAGAAGTATTTAATGTTGGAAGCTGGCTCTCTCCAAACACGCCGCACCTGGGACAACAGCAGACCTTCCAGCAGCCGTGTCCACTGGCAATCAGCGCGCTACAGGAGTGCAATTAATACAGTGTGCTGGCGCCTTATCAAAACAGAATTATAGTATTGAGCTGCTGTAAACACTGGAGAGGTACATTCACAAAACACCGCCCTGAGTGCTCGAACACGTTAACATGAAGTCATATTACAGTATTAAAATAGTGATGTACTAAATGTACTTTTGAGACACCACCCAAAGTTAGAAGGTGATTAAAATGATTTAGATTCTCACTATATTTGAGACAAAACTATCCTCTGAACATAAAAAGTCCATTAACTGATTTTGTCAACTGTAACATTTAATTTGACAGTTTAATCACTAACAATTTATTGTAACAGGAATCATCTGTGAAAAAATGACCTTAAGACAAAAGAAAAAAAGATGAGAATGATCAGCCCACAGCGGGATTTTGGCCAATAACAGCTCACTTCCGGTAAAAAGAAGTGCTCCCATTGGTTGACACTGACACTGACATCAAGGACCATGGAAATAAACACCAACACCCTGTAAGTGATGGTTATTGAAGGGGTGTGTAGAGTGTGTAGCTCTCAGCCTAGCACATCTCACAGAAGAAATGCAAATAGAGCCAATTATATGACAAATGGCTAGAGTTCATTCAAAGGCCAGAGTTAACCTTGATTTGTCTTCTACCATGGCTGTATTATTTGAACAGGATACTGAATGAGATTAAAAAAAAAAAAAAAAGGCCACCTATTACTTTCATTGGACGTTACACTTAAGCACTTGTTCATGCAGTAAAGAAAAAGACCCCATGGGTTCCAAATGATCCTTTCTGACCAATGGGCGTGAAGCAGCTAGTGCTGGGACATCATGAAGAATAAATGTTAATTTTAGCAAATTTAAGGAAAAAGTATATAATTCATAAATAGACAATAAACAATACAAAATCTGGCCGTTTTAGTAGTTGTAGGTGTCCTGTCAGCCAATACAGGGCGTTTGTTTTTAAATTGTGGTATACAGGGAAAATCCTTTTGGGCTACATAGGATTTTTTAGCTGCAACACCACTAATGGCCACTAATCACTATTATACATCCATGACTTTTACTAATGGCTGAGCACTAAAACAGAGGATGAGGCATGGACCAGATTTGTTTACAAATGGGAAAATCCTGCATATTAGCCTTTAATAAAATGGGAGCATATGGTAAAGGCAGTAGACATGGACCATAAACACAATATAACATTTACCCACTTGGAATCAAACCATTTTGTTGTTGACTTTTTCTCAGCTGTGAATGATGACCTTCGTGGTGACCTTAATGCTAAATGTTCAAGATAACGCTAACAATTACAGGATTACATTCTTCTTACCCCTTCTCCCTCCATTCATGCATGTTGAGCAAAAACTGCATGCAAGCTCACACTCTATTTTGTTTAATGTTTACAAAAAGTCATTTGCTCTATTGTTTCTGTGAAATCCAACTCTGTGCAGCTTTAAATACGTGTCTCTCACTTTAATACATAAAACCCTGTCATAACATGAGCCATTCCCAGCGTTTACACCAACACCATTACGGCGTGAAGCCTTTTTTAATTGAGCGTTACATTATGAAGAGAAATGAGCTGTAACATGAGCTCATAACTAGTAAACCTGGTGTCGCCGAGAGAGCCCTTCTCAACACTGCAACATGCAAAGGGCTGCACCCTAATAGCCCTCTTGACAAAAAAAGTGCACACTGGCCCCATTTGAGAGGCTCAGTCTTGTCATTAACTTAATGCTCATCCACAGTTTGGTCTAAACACAGAGCCTTTTATGGAATTATCCTAATTAGTGCGACCATTAGTCTTAATGGGGAGTAATGGCCAGTTAGAAGTTATTTGGTAAAACAACACGCCAGCGGCTGGAGGTGTTTTATTACGGCGCTATATTAAGCTAATTTCTGGACGGTAAAGAATGTTTCCAGATCGCCTGTGAAAATTGTCCCGGCGCTAATTCAGTTTCCACATCTAGCAGAGCGACGGGCCACCCACGGGGAAAATGACACAATCTGAAGCTTCATTTAGTAACGGCCGCTTTTACCTTTTTATACATCTGTCACTGTCATCAGAATTACTGCAAGGAATGTAAGTGTTATTGGTTCTTTCAGAAAACAGCAGAAATTGGAGCAGGTACACATTAGATTGGCACATCTATGAAATTGTCACCATGGTTTTGCCCTGGAATGTTTTAGCGGTTTATTTTTTACTTGTATCAACAGAGTTAGAAACATTATGGGGGTCAGGACCTAAAAAGCAGGCCATGGGCAAGTTCTGTATGTGGTATATGTGGTTAAAAAAGTGGAGCAATTTGTGTTTGTTCAGCTCGATTATGTCAGATTTAGGGTTTTTTGTTTTTAATATTTGAAAATACATGCTATAAAGGTGATATTACAAAGATCGTAAAAATAACTTTGCTTGGGACTGTGAGTGAGTCGTCATCACATGATCCTTGACAAATGTGGGTGAAAACCACTGCCCAAAAAGACGTGCTAGAATATTACATATTTGGACTTTAAAGAGGGAGTTGTATTCTTTTCTGATGTTGTAAATAAGACTAGATTGAACAATGGTCAAAAGTCAGAGCAGCTGCAACTGGCAGTGTACAAGCTAGAACAGAAAATTCAGAAAAAAAAAAAAAAAATCTCACCTGAAGAAATCTGTGAATATTAAGATGTAACTAGCTCATCCTGACACTCTCCTTGTGCATCGATCTACAAAGGCCTTTTTTTTCTTCTTTTTTAATCCCATAATGTGCATCTCAAGGTAGGGCAAGCTCTATTCTATTTTAAAGTGTCTTGAGAAAGTCTTTGTTGAGACCTGGCCTTTTTTGAATATGAATACTCCATGTTGCTACATTGGCCAATGGCCATAAGCAGGATTTCAACAAAGAAAACTGCCTGTGACTGTACAAATCAAGTTTAAGAAAGGCCTACATTATCAAAAAAGAAAGAGTGATTGTCTAAATATATACTTTTTACAAAGTTTTAAGGGCAATGGGACTATTGTATAATCATTGTAAAAGTACAGTCCAACTGTTGCAATGCATTTCTTTCAATTGTTAAAATAAACCTATGGTTTTTAATGGATTTCGCAGAGGCTTGAAAAAATACTGCAAAGCTTTTCAGGAGTTTTGAATGGATACCTAATAGAATACTTGCTCTATCTTATGGCTTGTATCATGTCATTTTAATGATACTAAGAAACGCAGACAATTTCTTAGAGGGATTAAAAAGATATTATGCATTTAAAAAAGTCTTTTACTGTCTTTTTTTAAAAATCAGGCAGCGAGGGTCATGCCACAGCCTCTATTTGAAATAACGGCACAATTAAAGCTGTTCCATATCTGGTTATAACCAGGTTGAATTCTTTTAGAACTAGCACTTTAAACCACCAAGTTAAACTATTTAAACCTATTTTAACTAGTCCAAATTCAGTTTTTGGCAGGTTAAAAGTGTCTCTAACTTGTTAGGGTCTGAGGTTAACCCCTCAAAATCCTTCCAAATCTGGTTATAACCTGTTTTAACCCGTTGAAAACCACATAAGGTCCACTTTAAACCACTTTAAACATGTCTTAAAGCAGTTTGAACAAGGTTACATCCATTTTAAAGGAGTTGAAGTCTGTGTAAAAACAAGTTACAGCCCATCCAATATCCTATCACACACAGGTTTAATGCCTTTAGAACTGGTTAAAGTCTGCATCCCTGTATTTAATTAGTTAGAGCCACTCAAAAATAGTTACGGTTCAAGTTAATGTGTTTTTCTTATCATCTTATCGGCCCCTCAAACTGGAAACCTTTTGGCAAAATTAGTTGAACTGACTTTTGACTGTTTGCAAACAAAATGTTGAATGCAATGTTTATAATGTGAATTAACAGGGCTCCAGTCATCTACTGCAGCTAATACACCAGTAAGTAAAAGTTAATCTGTGAGGTCAATGGTTTGAAGTTCTGCAGAGTAGCCACATACTTGTATTAAGCTCTAACAGCGACAGTTTTTTTTAAGTGGCTGGGTGGTTAGGATCATTAGTCTGGGAACACTATAACCTCTGGCACCGCTCTCATGGAAGGACTACCCTCTGCTTTTGTGTAATGTTTATTCACCGTAACACTTGTAATTGCCCTGTTTGTACGGCCCGTCCTTTGGGATGCTAGGCAATCTCGTGGACTCAAATGGGCTCCTTTAGGCCGCTCCATTCACAACTGAGGGCAAGAGGAATCATCACGAAACACAACTTAAACAGTGGTAGAGGAAGGGCCGGTCCCACATCGGGCAGTAATCAGCGTTTCCAGGGGAATTCCTTCACACCAGAGCTTCTGTAAACACCGCCAATAACGAGTTAATTGCTTTGCGGGGTGAATGATAAGCAGCTATTTAGCGACAGAGGAGAGCTGTAAAATGTGGATGTAGTGTCTTCTCGTACAGCGCCGCGTTGATTTACGACGCATTTACGAGGCAGTTTAATTCCAGAGTTGGTGTTTGAACCTCGCCGCGGGCCATTTCCTTTGCAGAAGCGTCGTGATTCGAGGGATGATGGCCTATTGTCTGCGTTTATGAATCACAGCCAGTGAATGGGACCGTCCTCCTTCAGATAAACCTGCCATGCTGCTGATGAATGGATGTGTAATCAGTCACAAATCGGAAAGTGTAAGACTTTGTTGTGTTTGTCTTCGAGGTCTGTGAGTGAAAATCTCTCTCAGAGAAACAAGTAGCCGATAGTCATATATTCACATTTCAGCTTATGAAGTATATGGAAATGAATGAATCAGAAACCATTGTAGGATTTTAAATCTAGATTCCAGATTAAAGCTTTTTCTCATTTTAACATTTTATTGAAAAAGGTGGTAAGAAATGATGTTACTGCAGTTTACAATGAAGCAGAATCTGTGCCTGTTATGGTTTGGAGAAGATAGTTCAGGTGCTTTAAGTATAAAACAGTGCCAAGAATCTCTCCTAAAAGAGTGTACACATGCAAAAACCAAAAGGTGTGCATGAGAAAATATGAGAAAATGAAGATTTATTATTCTCTGCACATGGGAAACTGCATCATGTCGTGCCCTCTCCGTGCCTCGACTCAACCAAAGATTGACTATGCAAAAAGACTTCTCAGCAAATTTTGCCTATACATGAGTCGAGTGTTTTGTTTTGTTTTGTTTCTTTTGGAAAACACCAAAAGTGGCCCAGAGGCATGAGCCGGTCCATGCAAAATTACACACACGTCACTTTCTTGCACACGCTATTGTTAAATGTTGATATCTGAATGAAATGCATTTGTTCGCGAGGGATATAAAGTGAAATGACAATTCATGGTATTACAAGCACAGGGCTTTTCTTCATTTCAAGATTTTGCCGTGCAGTTGCCTTTGGGCTACAAATAGTTTCATGTCTTGTTGGATTTATATATTGTTTATATCGTTTGGAGAAGTGTGATCTGAAAACAAAAGTCATGGTCTGGTCTAAGTGAGCGCAGGTGTGATTTGTTTATGGTGAGAGGCAAATGGAGTAAGTTATGAACTGAAGGTGGGCAAATGTACTAATTGTTAAGGGGTAAACCAAAACAAAATGTGTTTCATTTGGAATGGTTTATATAATTGAATCTGGCTTTTGTCACAGTGGCAACAGTTTATAAATGTGTCCAGAATGTGGTCCAAGTTGAGTCATCCTCACTTCGAGGGCCAGTCCATATCACCTTAACATGTTTGAAGTCGAGTCAGAGGAGAGTCTTCATAAGAAGCACAAATCACCCAGAAAGGCTCCAAGTTGAGTCCAAGTCGAGTTTAAATGAATCTGAGTTGAGTCAAATATGGTATGTTTCACCTAAATCAGTTACACCTGTCATTCAGACCTAAAGTACTGTGCTAAAGTTTTAGACAGATATAAGGCAAGTCTTCCTGATGAGATGGTGTAACTCTGATTGCAACATCATGAAGTCTGGCCTGGTTCTAGCTGGGATTACATGGTTTGGTTTAGCCCAGTTCCTTCTGATGGTCTGGTTTAGTCCAGTTTGGCCTGATTTTGTGTATGATTCTCCAAATGTTTGAACAGAATCTGCCCAGTTCCTTCAAAACCTGAGCCTGAACTGCAAGAAGACCAAATATTGATTTGATTTAGAATTGTCTTCTGTTCTTTCACTTTGCATTTTCCACACTAATAAAAATCACTTCACTTTATTTTACTTTTTATTCCCACACCTGTATAAAACCTTTGCACTTTGTATTTGTAGTTGCCAGCCCTCAGGTGAAATGTTTGCTTGACAAGATGCAGGGTAAAAGCAAACCAAGTGAAACTGTTAAACTAACCACATTTTCAAATGTTTCGTTGACTGCCAGCCTCAGTTTGGCCCATGCTATCAATCTGTTTCTTCAAGTTTGAAATGATGTGTGAAGATTAGAGCTGCCAGTAGAAGGCTTTAATGCCTCAGGTCTGCGGCTCACACACCTGTTGATTTCCCCAGACGAACAGATCTGTGCTGCTTTAATCAAACAGACCATCCATCCCCATTGCATCACCAGGATTAATCACAGGTCAGTGCGGTTTCAGTCCGACTGTGAACTTTGAAAACGAGCATCGCTTTTCAAATTTGGAGTGATTTCACTGTTAAAACATGTCGAGTCCAACCAGCGTGTCATCGCGGCTCAGGCTCCACCCGCCTTCACTCAACAGCTGCTCCCTTACAATGGCTCGGCGCTCTTGATGGACACTTTCAGACAAGCTGCAGCCCATCTGACGTGAGCTGGCTTATCAATAGTAATCTGCGCGCCTGTTCAAATATAACCGAGCGTACGTGGAGTGTGTGATTGTCAGGAGCGTTAATGTAGCGTGACTCAACTCTCTGTTTGGCGTAAGCGATGTTTCCTCTGATTCAAGAGCTGCAGATTAGAGGCTTTACAAACGCAGGCGTGTTTTAATGGCAACAGTAAATCAGTAAAGCTCGTGAGGCTGTGTTTACTGCTGATCCACCTGCAAACATGCCACCCACTTGACCCGCTGCCGAGAGGACATGTGCATGAATGGAGGGGAATTAAGTTGAGCTATGACCTTAAGATATCGTATACTTGCATCCAACATAGGGCAAAAAAGCAATATGATTATAGAACTATTAAAAAGTTTGAACAACGGAAAACCTCATCATAGCACTGGGCGAAGGGGTGTCCACTATCAATACCCAAACAGTATAGTGCATTGTGACAATAAAGTGCAGTCCATGTTATGTATAGTACATGTAACAGCATGGGGACGATGGTTAATGTTGTTTTGCAGCATGTTGTACCATCAGTCTGCTACTTTCACAGAAGTGAAAAGTAAATTTTAGTCATTGCAATAGATAAATATAAAAATAATAAATATATTTTTGGGCTAAAAGTTATGCGGGGCTACTTTAAACAGCACAGTACTTGTTACCAGAAGTACGCTGGCCTGTGAGACTCCAAAAAGCTCCAACACGGTCTTCTTTAATGTTTTGTGCTGCAAAGTCAAATGGCTTCTAGTGTGACATCCTCTGTACGTGCCACCAAGCTTATTTTACAACTGGGCAAAAGATAGTTAAATAAGTCTCTATGAAATGTAACAAAAAAGAGAGAAGCAGTTTGATGGCTAAAATTATTGTTAATATACAGTATTTAGGACAAAATTAACCCATTTTTAGAAAATTACAAGTTATAGATATGAGTGATTTATGACAGTTTTATGACCTTATAACAATTGTTTTATATTTTATTGCATGTCTTGTTCCTTTCACTTTATATGTGTTTTTCTTGCATTTTTATATATATATATATATACACTTCATGGATTTTATGTTTACCACTAAAGGGCAAGGAGCCATATATGCTAACTTCAATAACCTTGATAATTTACACAAAAATGAAAAACGTCTTATGTCCTACTGAAAATTTGAATTTCCAGGTATTTCAGTGAGTGCCCTATAAAGGTTTAAAGTGATAGTGGTGAGGTGTGTGCATGTGTGAGTGGCTGTAAGGATACCCAGTTTTAGGAGGCAGTGTTTTATTTGTTTGGAAAACATTGGGCCCAGTTGTGTCCCACAGCGACTTTGGTCCATCTGATGGTGAAGTATTTCGTTTAAGAGATCATCCAAATCTGTAGAAAGCACTGGGCGAAACTGACCACTTCACAATCCTCATACCAACTCTGCACCACCTTTGTGTAAGAAAGATGTATGAAATTAAGGAAGGAATATCCAACATTCCAACATAACAAAGCACTAAGCATATATGAGGCAAAACCAGAATCATATTTGTACAAAAATCCTGAAATACTTCTGTATCACATCATCAAAACCAAATACGTACATGTTATATACTCCTAGGAACCTTCTGCCAATCTAATTCCAAAAACCCAGTGTTGGTTTGTTCTTGTCCTTGTAGGGGGCAGTCCACGACCTGCATGAGGTAATGCTGACTTCCACGTGCCACGCTGAGGACCATCTGGGATTGGTAAGAGTCTCCCGAGTTCCCGGGAGGGTTTAAGATCTTCCCTGATTACATGTGGCAGCCTCTGACCTGCACTGACGACCTGGTCTGACATGGAAGATTGACGATTATCGATGCAGAAACCTTTGTTAATTTAGCGTATTAGCTCGTGCGCTGCGTTCAACAAGCTGGGCAGATGGCTAACTGTTTTCACCTTACCTCACAGATCAAATCAAGATGGGATAAACAATCATTCAAGGAGTGTGTTCTTTAAGTTTTATAATATTCTCACGCCAATTCAAATTGAAACTAGAGCAAACATAGAATTTAAATGTCATACTTGTTTTGTCATGTGTTATTATTTATGTGCTTTATCTGATAGAAAGTAGGTTAGGGTGGTGATAGTGATGGGTACATGAAAACAAAGATTTGTTTTTGTTTCTGAAAGAATATGTGTCTGTAGCCAGGACCTTAGACAAGTGCCACAAATTTTCTTTAAAAAATATTATGCAATTTAACTATTTATTTACTTGTGAACTGCAGTCAAAAGCGAATTTCCCCATTGTAGGATCAATATAGTCTTATCTTATTTATGATATCACCTAAAGCCCTTCTGTCTTTTCCTAAACTTAACCAGATGTGGTTAAAACCTAAACATATCCATCAAAAAAATAATAATAATAAAAAAAAAAAAAATTCATCAGCTTTACTTTAAAGTGTACGGGGGAGACAGTAACAGTATTTTATGATGATTTATTACAGTCAAAATATGTTGTATTGATTTTATTTAATGGCTATTTCCTTTTTATTTTGTGAAATGCAATGTAAAATATTCAGGTAAATGCCATTTTTTATTTTTTTAATTAAATTATATAATTCTTTTATGTCTTGTTTAAAAAAAAAAATTACATAATTATTTTAATGTATTTTCTTAATGCCTTTACTGTTTGGTGTTGCTTGTTTTCGTTTTTAACCAACTACATTGGTTGCCATATTGTTATTACATAGCTGGACACACACAAGTTATTATTACATTGGCACAACCTCATTTCTCTCAACCACCAACCACTCAAACTCATAACTTTAACTTGCAGAGTTCCTCAAAGATCGATGCTTATACCCATTTACTTTAATCTACCCAATGTTAATATAGTGCACATTTCTCCTCTTAAATATTAAAATTCCACATTTCCATGTTTCTAGAAATGTGATTTACATAGGCTACTTTAAATGTGAGTCTGGGATAAAATTGGTGTGGGGCTTGTAGGTTTTTGACGCAGCGTGTAATTCAACATTTAACTCAGCGTCTGTGGAAACCAGAGCTCGGCCTTTGATTGAGTGAATCACCTGCTGTGGAAATTATAAACACTGGGCAGGAATTTACATTAGGCACCCAGTGGAAAAGTGCACTGTGCTGATGGCTTTGTCTGAACGATGGCGTAATAAAATCCCTTCTGTATACAAGACATATTTCATCAAGGTATCTGCACTTCTTCATGCCGACTCTTTAAAAGCCATTTCATCCATCTTCAAAAAGAGCATGCGAGGGCCAAGTGTGATGATTTCAAAACATTTCAACTGCAACTGTGAAGGACATTGTGCTTTTGTGCTCGGTCAAAGAGCAGCTCTTAATTCTCATCGGGTCTTAATGGAGAACTGTCAGAGAGCGCAGGAAACCACACAGACACACTGAACCGCATTCAATTCAACTCTGAATGATTGGAGTCAGAATTAAACTGAGGTAAGTGGAAATGTTTTTTGCTGCACTGTCATGGCAGTCTGACAGAAAACCCTTTGTTTAAGTGACTCAGCATGTTAAAACACCTAGCAAACAGGAGGTCTTGGGTCTACAACAGTGTGAATACAAGTTGTTACCCAGTGTTGTGGTTGATGTTAACACTACAGTAACATCAACTTTGGCACACTGAATTATAACAATACCACTTTCAGAAATGTGCAGAAGTATCAGGCTGACTTTATGATTTCAAGTGAAGCTCTTACCGACAACCTTTTCAATGCAAAATAATGATAGCCTGCTCTTCCTGTCACTCCACATGCTCTCAAAATTACAGTAAAGTCTCTGTGTTTTGCCCAAATTTAATTTTCTGGGATGAATACATTTTGCCCTAATAGTTGATAACACAAGGGGGGTGGGCCTTCACACCTGTCAATCATCTAATTAGGACTGGGACAGTAAAAAATGTATCTGTTTTCCTTTTTTGTGGTGTTTTGGAAACACACTGCCTGACCAAAAAAAAGTCGCCACAAAAAAATTTGATTATAGCATGCATTTGCTGTGGCATTGTTTCACAAAGCTTCTGCAATGTCAAAAAAATTATTTCTAAAAATTAAATATTTGCATTAATTTTTCATTATTGATCATGGGAGAGTGTGACAACTGCGCAAAAGCCTTCTCCAGCACATCCCAAAGATTCTCAATAGGGTTAAGGTCTGGACTCTGTGGTGGCCAATCCATGTGTGAAAATGATGTCTCCCTGAACCACTCTAATGTGAGCCCAATGAATCCTGACATTGTCATCTTGGAATATGCCCATGCCATCAGGGAAGAAGAAATCCCTTGATGGAATAACCTGGTCATTCAGGATGTTGGTAGTCAGCTGATCTCATTCTTTGGGCACATAGTGTTACTGAATCTATACCTGACCAACTGCAGCAACCCCAGATCATACATCCAGGTAGTGTATTAGTGCCATCAAAATTATAAACGCTATCTTCTAAAATCTTCCAAGATATAAAAAATAAAAATATACATTTGTGTAACAATACATTATCATGATAGCCTAAAACACAGGAGGGGCTTAACTTTGCTCTCGAACAGCAGTTAGTGGAGCATGTGCATGACATTATCAGTATAAAGAAGTGCTCAAATGAGTAAAAAGATCTCAATATCTCTTATATTGAGTATGGGCATTATTGTGATTCATTTAAATTGGCATCTAAGGCCATTTAGGTAGGTCCTCAATCATATCAAATAACCAAAATCAAGTGGCCGACTCACATTATTTTCAAGCAAACTGGAATTTGTCCCCAGTAAATGTATATAAACTTTTAAAGTAAAGTAAAAGCTCCCAAACTTTGTTTAGATCAAAAGACAAGTGATCATCATCTATATCAACCAAAAGACATGTCAACTCAAGGCCCAGGGGCCAAATTTAACCCTCTGCAAATGTATACCCACAAATACTGTTTATTTTGTTTCTTAATGAAGGCACAAAAAGGAAAAGTAGTGCAAAGTGAGACCATTTGAGAAGACGTGGAAGATTAGGAATTGGATGTTTTTGTCATCACTTTATTTGTTTGACATAATACACTATCACTATATGTTGAACAACTTTTATGATCAACCAAAGTCTGTATGTAGGTGTCTTACTGACCAGTGTGGCACTTGATGAAACTGAGTCACTGCTATTGACCCTCCAAATAGACATAGAAAACCTGGGGACAAAATCAAACTTCAACACGCCATGTACATCTATAAAGGTAGGTTCAGCTGGTGCCTTTCAAGCCATCAACACTAAACCTTTGCAGAAACATTACATTATATGTATTAATGGTACATACTGAACTGTGTAATATGCCCCATGCTACAATATAATTCAATACTGTGCATGATATTTAGTTTCATATCATAAAATCTTTAATCCATAATCACTCCCTTGATAAGCAAAGTCCTGTAATAAAAATCCAGTTAGTTCTGTTGTGACTGCAACATACTCGTCTGACATTTGAACAACCAGATGTTGTTCCATCACAGTCGGATGGAAACAAGGACACTTGTGTTCCAAGACATGCAAAGCAAATTAAGAGATTTTAAGGGAAATAAGGGATTTAAAAAATCTTGGATGGAACAAAACCTCACTCGGCTGCATTGTAAAATAGAAGCACACTGCAGAAAAAAATGTACCAACTCAGTACACATAAATCTATTGAATGCAATAAAATGGAAACCACAGTAAGACACAAATGCAGGTGTGTACATGAGAGGAACTTGGCCACCACCAAACTATTATAAACCTACTGTAATCCTGTAACTGTCAAAATCAAGGCTTTGAGCAAATCTTGGCTCATGGAAATTTTTATGTCCCAAAAATGAAACTTGTTGTAGTTTTATGTAGCTTTTATGTTTGTTGTTGTTTTTGTTGTTGTTTTTTTTTCTTTTTTCTGGCATATTACAGACAGTTTGAGCTGACTTGTTTTCCTCAAATGAAAATGGTTGTTGTGTATTTTGATTTTAATATTATTTACTTTTAACACCATGATCTGCTCAATCATATGCATAAGTTTTTATAATAACAGACAACCTTAGAGTTCCACAGGGATCACTGCTTGCGCCCTGTCTTTTTTCCTTTTGTTGGGAGATTAAGTCACTTGTTTAACATTGTATCAAATATTAAGCATTACTTTTACAATAATTATTGATAATGATCTAAACGACCTCTTTAGCTCCACCTTTAGAGATGCATCTGAGCTGAACTGCAGCTGCTTGTGTGTGAACTACACCCAGCAGCTACAAGGGCTCAAATTAGCACAGACATTTAAATCCACACTTGCTGTCACTTTAAGTGCACTTGGGGCCTCATTTATTGTAGAGTACTTGTAAACGTTCTCATTGAAAAAAAAAAAGAAAAAAAGTGTTTGTCGATTGAGAATGTTAAGTGTAGTTTTCCATTTATCATTGGCTGGGGAGCAGCCAGACAGATGTGAGCAGGAATGAACCATGCTGGACTTTCTTACAAACATTCCACAATGAGACAAAGCTTTAATCCTTATCTTATTTAATTACTTATCTGCCTTTTATTAAACAGTTCTCTTTTGTGGTTAAGAGACAAATGAAGAATTCTATGTGTGTTGTTTCAGTATGAGAGGAGAAAAGCATTAAGTGTGAATTATATTAAAGTCAACATTTGAAAATATAGCTTTATTCCATGCGGCACATTTTTGTAATTAGGGGCAGTTTATGTGACATTTTTGCAGCTCACCTGAGTGTTATGGTGAGTAGAAAAGAAAGACTATTGTAAATGTATGATCATTTTCTTAAAAAAATATCTCTATTGTTTGTGTAATCTGTGGTAAAAAATAAAATAAAATATATGAATAAAGTTGACTGAGGTGGGGTACTCTACACTTATTTTTAAATGACCCTAACTTCTCAGAATATGCACACACTATGACCCCAAAATGGGTTCATTTATTTCTTTGGTTGTAAATTGTGAGGCTAAAAAGTATGTTGCATTTAAATTTTTTTTTTAAATTTTCTTTCTTTATTTTTTTTTAACAAAGACAAACATGCAGTTTTCTAATGCATCTAATACTTACTTACCACATCAAATTAGGTTTTGCAATAAAGGCCATACAAAACAACTTGGTTTGGTATATAGTGGGTCCCAAGTTGCGACTAAATGATCAATGAATAGATTCAAGATGGGACCAGTAGCAGCACTATAGGACTTTTAGAGCTTCTAAACTGCTGCAAACGTACACCACACTCTTCAAATTAGAGGTGACAATAGAATTTCCGATACACTGTCCATGATAACAGTAATATCACAATGCAACAATTCTTCAGATATTAATTTCCAACACATCATAATATTTTTTAAAGTACAGTGGAAAAACAGGGCTAGTGACAAAAAGTGGACCAATACATCACATCACTTTAAGGCTTGATATCGAATAAAACTCAATTGAACATCGCTGTTGTGTGCTGGAACAATTGTGTAGTACTTTCTGCATGTAGCTCTGCAGGTAAATGAACGGAACAGAGGAAGGCGGGCTCACACTGAACCTCCCTTCAGTGACAGAACACATGGACTTGGGTCTGCTAAATGTCAACCTGAGTAAGTCATGTATCACTTTGTTTCCATGATTTCTACTCAATTAAATCATTAAGTGTCATTAAGGGACTTGTGTAATAGCCCCTCTGGTGCTGGTGCAGGGCTGGACAGAAATCCAGCTCCGGGTCTGGACTGCAGCCGTCTGTGGCCCCTCCAGGGTCACCTTAAAGAACTCCGGCATACTTTACTTCTTAATCTAAAGGTTATTGCAACATGATGTGTGCGTATAGAGTCACACATTCATTGCCGTTGTGGTTTTTGATAGAAAATCTAAACATCGCAGGGGAAGTATGACTAAATGTGACGGCTAGAGATGAGGAGAAAGCCTTTTAATGTACTACATCCACTTTGGCAGAAAGAACGGAGCGCTTCTGAGCCAGGATCTGGAAAATGAATGGAAACAGTTGTATTTAGATCATTACTTCACACAGCAATTATTACATATGGAGTGTAATGAGTCATTGCAAGAAGATTAGCTTGATAATCTGTAGGAAACAAAAGACTTCGAAGATGGTGAGTGTGCAGAATTATCCAACAGGCTTCCACCGGAGCTTTTGTAAACACGAAAACGAAAACCAATACTTTTTTTAAAAATAGAAAATCGCGGATGACGTGAAAACCTTTGCTTCCAACGGGCCAAAACTATAGAGAGCCTTTACTTTAGAGGAAACGTAAGCTATGCTCCGTCCTAGCTCATTCTGACGTTAAAGACACCGACTGGAACCATTACAAGCTGCGAGTGTTATGCCTCATACCTCTCTAACGAATACATCTGTAATAACTCCAACAGGCAGTTTTCAATGACCTCCTATTGGAAACAAATGACTTTTTATTCAGCTCTGAATTATAGATGTCTATGCAAATACCTTGTGTACTCGACGCTTGGGTAACAAATTGCCATATCATGTGTTACAATTACCTCCTCAGTTCGGCCAGCCAATACATCTCCGCCACGCAATGGGTTGAAAGCTATGAATTATGGCCATATTTCAGTCTAAAAGAAACAAACCACTAATTGCGACGTGGCCTCTCGGTAATTTCAACAGAGAAGCCAGAAAGGCACTCCAGCATTGGGGAAATCATTTACTGCTGCCGCTGCTTTATTTTGGTTTCGAATAACAGACACTACTAATTTGGTGTGGGCTTGACCTTAGCCGTGCACCCCCCTCCTCCGTCCTCCCCCCCCTCATGCCCCGTGGGGAATACTCCAATCAGCCCACATCTCCACCAACTTTTTTTTTTTTTTTTTTTTTCTCTACCCTATTCTCTCCGCTACCATCGAACCGGAGGCCGCCTTTCTCAAATGTTTCTGCTAATTCCCATTTCCTTTGTAATCACAAGCTTTCATGTGAGTGGCTGGCCCGGGCGAACTGGGGAGGGGAGTGGTAATTACTCTGGGGTCCAGGGCATTAACCCAGCCAGGTGTCAGTGGATGGCCTGTTTACCTCAGTGATTAATGAATGGAGCGCTAGTCTTTCGTTGCCCCCCGCCCCCTGCTCTTTTATGCAGCATGGAGCGTGCCACTGAATCAATTTGCAGGGCAGGTCTGACAGGTCTGGCCTCAGAGACCAGGCCGGGGCCCCTCCTATACTAACCTGTGTGTTAACAAGCTAATGAGGACAAGCACTCTCACAGCAAGGCCTGTAATAGTATTAGTGACCAACATTTTGCAGAGGACATCAATGACCTGTTGTTTGCCTTACAATCAACTGGGTATATGTATTTATGTAAAACCTGAATGTACTTATGAAAAAAACAGAGTACAGAGTAGGTAGGATTGACCATACATCCCGATTTTTTAGTTTACTTAGTAAGTCTGAATTTTTCCGTCAAAAAGTTTTATTTATTTGGTGTAAAGTAATTTAAAAAATGTAAACGCTAATCAATTAAATCAGTTCACTTTTTAAAAATTATTTACTGGTGTTGTATTGATTACTGGCTACAACATTATTTTTCATTTGTTAATGTAGTGTTATTGGATTTGCAGTAAAATTGAAGTGTCCTTATTTTTTGGTTTAACAAATAAGCTCACCCTAATTATAGGCAATAGCAAATTGCTATTATTATAGGTTTCTACAAAAAGTACGTTTGTGAACAGCGTGGGACGTAGATGAGTGTATTACTTGGATATTTATGAAGCGTAGAGTTGAAATGTGAACCTATTGCACAAAGTAGGCACTATTTGAATCAAGTTAGTGTGTTGTTTTACTTTTAGACACGCTCTGAAATAGGGCAATAGCATAAAATCACAGGGGTATGGCTGCAATGTGCACACTGAAAATAAAGGTGTTGTATCTTTTGCGTGAGGCGTGGATCCATTTTGAAACAGTTTGATATTTAGATGAAAAAACAAATCCTAGGGCATCTAGGGTTAGCACTCCCACCTCACAGCCATAAGGTCACGGGATCATTCCATGGGCTTCCTTGTGCTAGTGTGGTTTCTCTGCAGGCACTTCTCACCCTCCAAAGGCGTGAGAAGCAGTGAAGTGGTGACCTCAACTTGCCCGTAGGGAAGAACTGTGAGTGTCAGTGGTTGTCTGTTGGTGTATACACTTCCAACAGACAGTGGTTCAGGGTGTACTCTGCCCTGTGCTGAAGCTTGTACAACTTGTACAGAACAAGCAGTACAAAATGAGTGAACTAATCTAGGTTTAAAATAAAATTAAACTTTTAATCACTCAGGGCAGTCCAGTGAATGGAGGGTTAAACACTGGCTCCTGTCTAAATTTTGTCTGACTTTTAAATATTTGGGAGGCAGGTTGGGGCAGGGGACTGAACCCAGGACTTTCCACTGGTTAAAAGGGCTTGACTTGACACAAAATGAAGCTCTGACTCGTGGGTGGCTTACATTCATTAGTTTAGGCCCTAAAACTAGGATAAAGTTAAGTACAGGAAAAAGTTCAATATTTTCATTAAGTAATATTTTGTGTACTTTTTAAACTAACCTTTTCTGGGCATTTTCATCACATGTATGTTGTTACAGTGTCATTTATTATAAAACATTACACCACATGTTTAAAGTTAGAATGTCCCATGTGCATGAAATACATATTCTTAGTAACTATTGTTCTATCAAAGATATGTATCAAGAAAATTTGCATGTCATTTCTAGTTCATTGTAACATTTATTTTTTTTACCGGCTGAACCTCATTTCTAATCCTATATAATAGTGCCAGTGTAATCCGTTTCAGGTTGAGGCGGTAATAAGCCTTTACCTGGCGCTGCATTAAAGGATTAACTTTTCATCGTTTCCTTTTCTTCCTGATTGTACAATGGGCCGGGCCAGACCTCACCTGGTGACTCGCTGTTGAAACAGTAAATATGTTTTACCTTGTGGAGGCTGTTATCCGCTGCGTGATGAAAGCGGTGTGAAAGCCGGCCTGTGTCGTCCGCTCACGTCTGTCAGAGAGGATATGGACGAGAGGAGCGCGGGCTTTGTGTACACAGGTGATTACCTAATCAGCGTGTCCTCTCTAAGAGGGGCCAACGGGGGTTCACGTCACTCAGCCGCAGTGACTGAACCTCCCAGAGCCAAATACAGTCCCACTGCCATCACCCTGACACAATGAAACAAGCACACGTGTAAGGCTCGAGAGCACACAGGTTCATCTCTGCTCAGTAAGTGCATCTACTGAGTAAAATACACAGACAATGTTTCTTCTAAACATAGAGGTTATTACAGTCTGCAGTAATAAGGAATCATAATACAATCAAGTCTATTTACATTTCAATTAGAGCATTTGTGGCTGTACTCTTGGAAGAGGTGGGTAGAGTGGCCAAAATTAGAAGTGACCAGAAGTAAAATTGGTCATCTAATTGATTACTTAAGAACAACAAAGTAATCCGTGTTCATTGAACATGTGGTATAATGTTGAAATATCCTAAACAAAAAAAATCAAAAAAAAAAAATCAGAGCTAATCAATGGTGCAACCAATCTTAAAATTTCTCAATCAATGAAAGAAACTTTTGGATCCAAAACCGACATTTAATAAAACACATGTTTTTTCCTCCCAAACCTATGCCTAAGTATTAGTAAAAGTAGTAAAAGTCAAGTTCCAAGAAATGAACTAAAGTAAGTTTAAATAATGACATTACATTATTCATCCTGCAGAAAGTTCAAGTCAGAGCAAACAGTGGATAATGAAAGACACCAAAATCAATACCATACATACTGTACATGATCTAATAAAGTGACAAAAGAAAGCTGTTACGAGTCCACAGGCTCTGGATTCAGGACTCTCAGTGGATCAGATAAGACAGTCCATTGAGACATTAGCAAAGGCAGCAATATGCTAACTTTGTACTCTTTTGATGCAACCAGTCCTCTAATGATACATAACAAGCCTATCTATGCCTTGCCAGCCATACCATCCCATGCACCAGAGGTAAACAGCTAAGGTTAGCATTAGAGATTTGCAATGGTAGATTTATTAACTTAGTCTCTTGTTGATGCTAGTTGGTGCCATCAACTCTCCTTATACTTAGCTCTCTGAAAGTATCAGGTGTGTTGCTTTGAGTGTTGTCTACTTATCACTCATGTCCATAGTGAGCCATGGCCCAGACTGGAGTGCTGTTTATTTTCAAAGGGGCTGATCCAGAAAGAGCCCAAAAATCTGGATTCTAAAAAATGCATCTACATTTCTACAAAGAGACTAACAAAGGATGGCCAGCATTTCAGAAAATCAAAAGCCTGTAAACCTGTAAATTGCTGTATCGACCGGTTTACTTCACTTTCACAAACAACTAACAGACATTCTGAGTCATGATTTCATTAAGGCAATATTAACATCATTTCATATTGCATATACTCCTGTTTTATCTAACCCCAAAGACTGTGTTTACATGCACTTCATATTTTGATAAAGGTCGATACCTGGGTTTGGGGAATACTTTGAACACAGTGTTTAAATGCACTGCAGCAAAAGGAATATTCTGATTCTGATAAAGCTAGCAACATACAGTTGTAGTGGCAGCAGTATCATGAAGTTTTTTGACTGACATCGTGTTCCTATTGCAACCAGTTGTTCCCATCAGCAGCGACAAACAACAAAAATGGGGAAACTATACTTCATCCCAGCACTCATTCTCCTTCAAATAACAAGAACGTGAGAAAATACTTATTAGAACCATGAGGCTTGTTAATGTTGGCCTGCCCTAAATGCCAAGAACGCCCCAAAGAGTTTGGATGAGAGTGCATGGCCAGGACTGGTGGGAAAGAGTACTGATGGAGTTCATGGATGCAGACTGGAGAGAATATTTCTGCATATTATGAGGCTCATTCAGAAATCTCAATGAGGGAAAACATGATTAAACGATGATACAACGCGACTTCCAACACATGTCACTTTACAAAGTGGGAAGTTACGAATCAGTTTGTCCATTTCCACCTTCCAACTTTTTGTTTAAAAATTGGTTCACTTTGCATTTGGTTCACTTTGCATTCGCAAACTGAGACTCATTTTTCAGGCTCATTTCCTTTCCTTATTTGAGCCACAACAGAATTCAACTGTGCTTCACCCTCTCCATGTGACTTAGACTATCCAAGGAAACAGACCCATGCAGCTTTGAAATAAAAAAAAATGGACAGTTCCACTTTGGTGCAAATGTGTGGTAAGATTGCTCAATGCCTAATATCTCTATTTACTGTAATTTATTTTGAAGAATTTGGAAACTTGTTACACTTGAGTTGCATTGTGCTCAAACAGATATTCAATCTCTTCATGAGGCACATTCAAGTGAGTCATTGAGACATGATAATAAAATGATCCTAATGAGTGCGTGTCACGGCAGACCACATTCCTACTTGTGTATTGAGGCTCATCTGGCGTGTCATGACATCAGCTAACAGTGCGCATTAGGACAGGCCATTAACAAAGCCGATGAGTTACAAACTGCTGCTGCTATCATCCCGGAGCTCTTAATGGATTGCATTTTGATTGTGTCAGCCAACACTTGAGCGACCTTTTTTACGCGGCCCTTCAAACCGTGCCGTACACTTCCAGCAGCTGTTTTTTTCACATTGTCTGTCAAAACAACAAGGGATTGAGAGGTGGAAGGGTGGTGGTGGTGGAGGGACGTCTGTTATGACTAGCGCAGGTGGGGGCACGGCGAACGAAAGGCATGACGAGCCGAGCTGTCACTGCGGAATGTTACAGTACAGAAGAAAGCGTCTGAGTTCGCGGCACAGGTGGATGCCGAGGTGAATTAATACAGCGTTAATGAAACAAAAACATGTCAAAATTACCCCAGCGCTCCACAGTGTTTTAACACCTGCGGTTTGCTCTGCTGTTTGCACTTGTACGTCAGTTTATGCAGCGTTTCGCAGGCCGAGGGCAAGCCCGTGGAATTAGGCTATGAAAACATCACGGTGAAATATTACATTTGGTTCCTGATGACTGCAAAACATACAATTACAATTACAAAGGGATCACAGTGGTGATTAGTACGGAGGGAAAAATATTGTTGGAGTTTCTGGTAAGCATCATATCTGTGTGTGGTCTCATGCCGTTGTATTTAATAAACTGTAGCCTTTTATTCCATTACCTAAATACTACAAAGATAGACAAATGAAATTGAAATGAATAAACTCTTCAGTATAGTGAGAGGTTGAAACACTGTGTACTTGTGTAATCAATGGTAGAGGAAAGTATGTTCCGGTTTATTACCTCTCAGAACTGAAAAATTAGAATGATTGAGTGATTATGAATGAAAGAGAACAATCATTTTCTTATGTGAAATAAGTAACTGTTTATTCACCAGTTACAGCATAATGCGAAAAAAATTAGACCATAAGACGTCATCTAGGCTTTATTATCAAGGATTTTAATAGATGAGATTTTTTAGTCCTGAACAGAAGGTTTGGCCAATCACATGCTCGCTTATGGAAATGGAGCGCTCCCATTGGTCGAGACTATTGTCAATAAGGAAGTTAAAAGTTTAAGGTAAGCTCTAAACTTCAGTTTGGTGAAATGTGAGCATTAATAAATTAGTATTTTGTGGAGGAAAAATTTGATCCGGTTTTACTTTTTTAATTTAAGAAAAGCAGGAAAGATCCCTAGGCTGCTTTTTGGGGCGAAGAACCTTCACCTTTCCTACTTGTTCACAAAGTTCAAGAAGTATAAACAGAAAACATTAACAAAGCACATTTTCCTATGTTCCCTGTCACATGGAATATTCTACTAACATGTCTAGTAACACTAATGTATTTAAAAGACAGTTTTATGATTACGGACTACATGTATAGATAATAATACAGTACCTTACACAGTTGCAATATAATTCCAATGGTTTAAATCATCTGTAGAAATATTGGATAAAACAGCTTATGTCACTTTTATACCGAAAGGATATAGATCATTTAACATAAAGTAATGCAACACCTTGATATTGAAGAACTACCTTTAACCTGGCGACTGTTCCAAATATTTAACTGAATGGCTGGCTTTATCTGAGCAACCCAGGTTTGATTCTGGTGTTGGAGCTGAAGATGTGGAAAATGTCTCAGTGTATGACTCTGACAGATGGCGACAAATGTGTTATTGAAAGGAATGAATTTCTGATGAATGACGTTATGATTCATTCAGCGAGACTCAGCGACACAGAGCTGAACCTGCCTTTACTGCCAAAGCATCTTTGAACGAGCATTTACAGTCTTCAAGCTAAAGTAGCCCTGTTTAACATGAACTAAATTTACCCATAAGAACAAATCTGGCTATTTGCTTCATGTGTCTAAACAAGAATTTAGAAAGAATTCCAATATTATTATTCAACAACACTTTAGCTCTACATTTTTCCCAGGACCTGCATGTTGTGTTAGTTAGTTAAGCTAATGTAAGTTGTGCCCTTGAGATGACATTTTCTTTAATAGTTCCAACTATTACAGGAGAAGGAATTTAGATGTGAAAAGCTGTGGCCTAAACAGCACTTAACTATCCCAATTTTTTTTTACATTTTTTACGTTTTTTTTTTTTTTTTGGCAGCTAATGGATAAGTTTTTTGTTTGAAATGCTTGGACTAATTCTAGACAAGAATAAACGAATCAGTGACTCATTTTAGATTATTGCCTTTGTATGGTAACGTTTTGTGAATCGTTCTTGAAGTGCATGACAAAAAATAATCATTAACAAATTGAAATAATAATTATCTGTATAAACAGGTAAATAAAATAACCATTAGTTGCAGCCCTAGTTTAGTGGTGTTTTTGTTTAAGCTTACAGGAAGGAATAAGTTGTGTTAGATTAAAAAGAAATATTGGTTACACTTTGATTATGCATTTGGTTGTTTTTGGGTCTTCATTAAAGTTTTTTAAGTCTGTGGGTATTTTCTTCTACAATTTGGTGTCTAAAAGTACTTTTAGCATAACAAGAGCATAAACGTATTTTCTTCTAATACCCAGTGGCCAATTTACATCTTTCTGCTGCTACTGTGCCACCAATGGATAACAAACTTTTCTTTTCTTTTTAGAATCTTCTAGTCAGTGTTTTGTCTATCATTATGTAGCTGACTGGAGTACTTGTTTGAGGATTTGTATTGTGTCAACAGAGATATTTTTTCAGCTCTTGGGAATAAAAACTGCTGTATACTTGTAGACACGGCATGAGACATCTGGAGATGTGTAGAGCTGAAGATTGTTATACACAAACTTTCAACTAAAGCAATCTTCAGGCCTCATCCATCAGAGCGCTGCTTTGTAGGTGCAGGTAGTTTGGCGCGGGGTCATTGGTCAGCGTCTGGTTTACACCTCTCTTTGTGCGTTCCGGGCCGGAGTGGGCCGACAGGAAGGGGGTGTCATGGTATGGATCAAGGCTTAGATGGGAGCCCTTGACCCGCGGCTTCATTTAAAAGCTATAAAGGAAGCCGTGCTCCGATGTAATGCTTTCCACGGAGGTGCCAGACACCTGCACTATGTCAATCTGTTTAGATAGGAGCTGTTGCTGATAGAGGGCCAGCTGGGCCTCGCCATCCTCACATCTAACACCGCTGAAGATATCACACAAGAAGGCAACTCACAAACACATTAGACTTTGCCTTATTTATGCCTTTTAATGACAAAAGAACCGCTCAACTTGGACATTAGCTGAGCAAAATGATGCAAAGCACTTAACGGGGCTCATCCTCAGCTCTAGAGTCTAGTGCGAAGATGCTTGTCTGCTGTAAATATTATGTCGGAGGCATATTTCAGCTTGTCAAAACAAAGTCCCGCAATTGCTTTTAACGTCCTTAATCTTTGGCTGATTGTTCAAAACAGATTCCTGACTCATTCTGACCTACATCTGTTTAAACCCTTCTTTTGACTGTTTCTAAAGCTTTTAAGCTGCAAACCACAAGAAGGAGCTCCTTAATAATGGTAACACCCAGAATACATTATTTGTATGTAGTTACTTATGAAGATTTCAGTTGACTTTCTTCCTCAGTAATCTACATGTGACAATCATAACTTTATACATTCAAACATTATACAAAAGCCCAAAAAGAGAATTTGAGTGAATAAGCTTTCATTTTAACCTTTTCAGTTTGCTTGTTTTACTCATTCACCAGTAAATATTACAATAATGTCCCTAGTATGAAAATACATGCCAGATATTCAGATTTAAAGTCAGGAAAATTTGATCTGATAATGTAAAAGTTCTTCCTTAGGACAAAGAAAAGTACAGGGAATTGGAATCAAAACTAAAACCAAAGACCTGAGTTACATTTGAGTCCTGAAGTATGTGCTTATCTTCTACATTAAGTACATTTAAGCTAATATTGTTTGATTTTAATATAGTGTTGTATATTGGATGAAAATTTCACTGTACGCATGAATAAAAACCATTGAGAAAAGATGGCTTTGTTTTTAAAAGTCTCACGGAAACAGTTTAAGGACACGGCAAGTGCACGCTTTTGAAAACGGTTGCCAGAGAGAAAACTACAATGTGGGCGGTAAAAACTGAGATTTTTTTCAAGCACAGGAACTTATCATTTTAGTTTCATATGTGGAACATGTACATATCAATGGTAATGACATAAATAATAATAGAGGCTGCTGAACTGGTTTTACGTCAATAGCCTTGTTTTAAGACAGAAAATGTTACTGGTACTGGTGGATTATTTACTCCACCTAGTGGCTTGGTGGACTGGTGACAGGCTCTAGCTGGAATTATTTATTAAAACACATCAGAGAATATTCATTTTCATTATATGTTATGCTTAATTATTTGTCATACCATGCTTGAGCTGAATACTCTTTTCTGACTGTCTGACAGTTGTGGAGCAAATTTGTTTACCACTCCTCTAGTTTATTCTCCATTGTGTCTAATGGTGCTTTCAGGTGGTCTTCGCAAACTTGGTGAATCATTCTAAGCAATACCAACAAGTTAGATGGATGCTAAGAAAAAATGCTAATGTTCTTGTAAATTAGTTAATACAGTCAAATATTAGTGATTATTATTTTATTAGTAGTGGTTCAAGAAAAGAAAAGGCCTATTCAAAAAATAAGTTAGTTAGCATAAATACATTATGGTTAAACCACTACATACTGGACGTAAGTAAATAAATAAATAAATAAATAAATAACAACACAGTCTAAACAAACCTATATGGACAAAAATAGTTAAGTATTTATTGTGCGATACAGTTGGTATGCAATACTTTTAAATGTCTTACAAAAACACCTTGAACATTTGCTATCCTTTGCCATGTTAATGATGGCAAAAATAACATCACAGAATCTCGGGCAACTCCGACTCACCCGAGTTTCTGAGCTGTTGTTCCGACTTGAGCAGGTGTTCATGTGCATTTTTCAACTCGGCAAAACCTTTTCCTGAGTTCCCGAGGACCACATGAATGCACCATTCCTCCACTTGTAGCACAACTGTTGTATCTGTAAACTGCAAAAATGATGTAGCCTACCTTGTAAGTTTTTAAATGTTTGTTGGGTTAGTCGACACTGATTTGTGTGGTACATGGTTTTAACTGCACAATGCAAATATAACTCTTAAACTGTATTATATTTTGCTTTTTTCTTTTCATCTTCTTACTTATGACCCTCTTCCTAATTTAACCGTACAAAAACATTGAATTTGCCTTTATTTAAAATACATTGCCCCGATATGCATATTGTGTGTCTTAAATGTTGTATAATAGCTACCAATTCTACATTAAACATGTAAAAAAAAACTTCAGTGCCTTTTTAGACTGTTGGGTTAAATGGGTGCATTCAGTGTTTTTTTTTTAGTTTCATGTCATTCATCAAATGTAAACTTTTGACACAGGTCTGAGCTGTTTTATGGCAGTCTTTCCAGAAACATTAACACTTACCTCGTTTTATAATGAGGCGTTTATTGGACTTGCAACCACAGAACTTACAGCTTGTCTGCAGATATTATGCGGACATGAACTCTCAGTCTTGGCCAGGATATGCTTTAATTCAGGAGGAAATTGGAGTCATGCTAGTCAGTTTGTGTCAGAGTAAAGACCGAGGGGAGCGGAGTCACAGCTCGGGTTTGCTCTGTGTGGCCCTGCAGCCTTGGGCAAGGTTAGCACCCATCTGGTATGGTGACTTTTGACTGGCACGTAGTTAAACAGCAATGCCGTATGACAAATTTCAAAGTGAACTTATGAAAAGATAACATAAACACAATCGTCAGTTCGGGCCCAGTCATCCACCTGTGTGTGTCGCGCAGAGTGTGAGCGAAAGGCCACAGCTATTGAGCGCAGCCGCCCGGCACTCCTCCGGATTAAGGTCTTTGTAAAGTAAATGACTGTCAGATAAAGGCGCGGTGTTTACAAGGACCATTAATATTTTGATGGGAATGTTTGAGAGAAGCAGCTTCTTAATGCACCGCCCTGGGCTTTAATATCTGACTCTGCTCCCTAAGACTAATAACAGGTCACAAAATTATGCACCTTATGTTTGAGATTTGTCCTTGTAAGGCTGGCCTAGATATATTTTTGGAATTTGTATTACCAGTACAAGTTTGAGTAGGGAAGTAAAGAATATGAGGGATTAGAAATTATTAGGGTGCACGTCTTATTTCTGACTCATTTCTGATTCCATGCAGACTGTTTAAAGTCACTAAATCTATTATGGCATATTAAATCTCCCTGAATTACCATAAAAAAACCAACAAAAGCTCTGCCAACCAATACATTTTCCCCAAATGTTTTTCATCTTTTTCCTCGAGCCAATATTTGTCCCTAAAACATGACTGTTCATTTTTGATTATTTTATGTTCATTTTGATTAGTTACCTGATCTGATTCCCATTTTAAAATATTGCAATGTGAAGTATTTATTTTGAAAATTCACCTAATTTCATTACAAAAGGAAACTGTCTATAAAGTAATATAGAAACCTTTATTTTTTTACTTCAATAAACTTGTTTCTGCTTTCAAAGACCAAATTCTGAGGCCAATATCTGCACAAGATGACAAATAAACAATTAATTATCTGCAGAGTATCAGACATAGATAAAATAACAAAAGTGATGCTAAATGTGCCACTAATATATAGAGGGCCTGAAACTCCTTGCTTGTCATTGAAGACACACAAATAAATATTTACGTTTGTTGTGGAAGCCTAATATTGTAACTTTTCGTTTTTCTTTTTTCTTTGTCAGCCAATAGCAATACAAATGAAGTGCTATAATGCTAATGTCCCAAAATATCATTTCTGCTTGCAGTTTGACAATATTCTTAGGTGAATGTTTATGAGGATATTCATATCATTTTTTTTTCTTTCTTATTGAAGAGAGATGGGTTGGGTGGTGGATAAGACATAAAAGCCAGGACTTCGCCACCACAGACAGAGGTTACATTTGGCTTTTGTACTTCAAGCATTATAATTGTTTTTGGATGTAAAGTTTAAAAATTAAGTCATTTGGTAATGATTATAAAATAAGTATCGGTAGGTTCTGACACACTGCAGAGATATTTCTGACAACCACAGACCTATTTGCCTAATATCACAAAAGTAATGGGAAAAAGAAAAAAGGAAGGAATGAGGAACATTATTGTTTGAGAGCCCGTGTGTAATTTGTAACTCTAGAATAATATGACTGTGTGCTGTTTGGGTCTGGGTGGCCTTGCAGCAGAAATACTTTGATGCCTCATGAGTGGAGGCCGAAGCTCTTGAAATGTGGTTTGGCAACTGACTTTCTACTTTCACTCATTCACTGATGGAGGTAAAATTTTACACTTCAGCAGGAGGCACAGGAGACGGACTAGATTAAAGGTTCATGTCCATTAATGTCCAAAAAGAGGCAGTGGTGGTGGGAGGACTCACTTTAGATATTTTACATGTGCATGTGCAAATTATAGGCTGCGTTTTAACGTTGATTCAATTACAACACCTATAATGAACATATAATAAACCATAATCAGCGACAGTGGGACAGGGCTTGTTTCCTGCAACAGGACAGTCCCATAGAGGGCTGAGAGGAGACAGTGACACTTGAAGTAATCTCGCTTTAGTTGCTGTTATGGCAGATGAGAAGTTGGAAATGGAAGCAGGGATATTCCCCCTAGACTTTAATCCAGAATGTTATGAGATTTAAACTTGTTAATTGCCTCTGCCTTCATTTTTAGGGTTGGTTTATTAAAAAAAATTCAAAGCTTTATATTTGACTGCATACATGACGCTGACGCTACATAATACACAGAGCAGGCTTGGAGCTTGTGTATTGCTTGTTGCCATGAACTCATAATTTAAGTAGGACTCGTGGTATTTTCTTTTAAATGCAGTTTTCTTTTTGTTGGCAGTCTTGTCTTCTGCCTCATTACTGGACCTCTCCCTCTTACCAAAGGAGCTCTCCAGCGATAATAGTTTTTTGCTTAATTTAGCTTGTTTGAGTGTGTGGCACATGGAAGAACTGGGAGTCAAATAATGGCTTTGGCGGAAGTTTTCGAAACAAAACAGCCAGAATATTGTGATTGTCTATAAAATGAAAATCAAATAAAATACTGGTAATTGAATGTTTTTCTGTGTGGCCTGGTAGCAAATGATCCGTGGAGTTTGAACTGGAGACCCCTGCCATACGCCACGCCTGACTGTTTTAGTCTAAGAAAATAATACTCTGACAATTCATTTTTTCCAAATCTTCTTGTATATCTCTTTGTTCACGTCACTACTTGTCCCTAAAACATGACTATATTACAATCGATTTTCATTTACAGTATGAAAATCTGATCCATTTCCAAAATCATTCAGCTGTTTTAGCTTGAGAAAGAAAAAATGTTACAAATGTAGTTGATAGCATCCTGAAAAATGATCTCCAGAGAAAAGAGTGACAACCCTGATCAATTTAGCCTAACATTACATCAAGTTAACTTTGAACCCACATTACTGCAATCTCAATTAACAACACTAATGAACATAACAGTACAACATGGTTAGCCCAGTCCAAGTCCATCTTGCCTCTACTCCATGATACTACGGTGATTAGAACTGTCACCTCTCGTTTCCATCTCCGGGGCCATCATAGAATTACTGATCGGGCCTGTGCCAGGACTTTCTGATTGTTTTAGAGGACTCCACATTGGGCCCACGTGAGGCACATCTGGGAGATCACTCCAGCTGCACTCGACAAGCACCGAAGATCTTCTGCTATTTTAATCCACAATGAATATTCCAACTGGCTGCAATCAAACTGAGTGAGACGAGCTTGGACGGACAACACAAGGCGGTCAAATTAAGAACAATTGCCGGAAAAAGGGAATATGATTGTTTTGTGCGTACTCAGCATGGATGACATATGTAGCTGCCATAAAATGAAAAAAAGGGCTACTTAGAATTGTGTCATGTGTCATGTTTTGTTATGACATTTTGGATGCTTGTTTTGGTCCCAGATTAATCAAGTCAGAATTACACATAATTGCAATAATACAACGCACATGTGCTTAATTAATCAGAGATGGACAGACAGAGCTCTGGTTAAATTCTAATATGCATTAAGGGAGACATTAAAATAAAACTAAATACATTATGTTTTTAGACATATTCCAGTGTTTGAGCTATGTGTTCATCACTGTTATTTTACATGCTTTTTATGAATTTTGTCACATTTTGTGTTGCAGTTTTTATGTTAAAAAGCACTACGCACATGAAATGTATACAATTACATTTTTTATTTCTTGTTTTGGATACTTAATACCAAAAACAAATGGCAGATTTGTGTCTTTGTAAGTAAACTCTTGAAGATAAAGTGTTGCTATAAAGTGGCTGTCAACAGAATCGGCAGGTCTGCCTTTTTATACTGTGTACCAAACAGCTGTGCAATCAGGATAGTAATAATGGCCATAATAAATATGTTGAGTAGGCCGTGTGTGTCCATCAGCGACTTGTGCCGTGATAAGGATCTGGACTAACAAGTGCAGTAGCTCTGAAGGCTTTCATTTTCAATGCAGTGTTTCTTTACTTTAAACGCTGCTTGGCTTTTGTCTGTTTTTGTAATCTGTATCACTGAAGACGCAGAGCGGGCTCCTTCAGGCCAATGCAGAGTACAGTTTCATCTGGATAAAGTCGAATAAGAGGCAAACGCATAAACATGGCACACATCTCTCCTGACTGATGGACCGCAGTAATGAGAACTGAAGCTGTTTACACATAAATGTGTTGTAATGTAAGATCCATGCAAGAAATGCTCTGTCCCATTGATATTAAAGAGGAGTGGACTCTGCAGTGGTTAGCTTGGAGTCTTATGTGTGAGTGGGTTTGACTCTGTAAGGCCTGGCTCCTACTGACTCCTATTCAAAAAACTAAAACGCACGTATTTTTACCTGAGAAATTCAAATTATTGTCTTAAATCATCAAAAAACAGACTGGAATTACAATAATAAATTATTTAAAATTTGATTGTTATTATGAGTGAATCTTACACAAAGACATAATGAATGCATGTAGTGGGACTGGAGCTGAACTATATGCTCTGAGCATGCTTTAACCTTGCCTGCACAGAGCCAACATAGTGTAAGGGGTAACTATAAACAAATACAAAACAGGCAAAGGTGACCATAGCTTACTTTATGCTTACGAAGTATATTCTAGTACATTACACTACTAAGCATAACTTTTTAAAAGTTTAAATGAAAAAAAGAACCAAGACTCAATAACATTTTTTCCACTGGAGTAGTAGGGCACAGGTTGGGTCAGTATGGGAACGTTTATTACCAAAGGGGTCTGAAGTAACCCCAAAAAGCAAACCAAACTGTACTTTGAAACTTTGAAAAAAAAAAAGAAGACGCACTTCAATAGAAGACTTGCAACATTTTGGAGCTCTATTTTTTTCCTCAAACAAAGTTAGCATTTATTTATTTTTTCCGGTTTTAAGCAGAGTCGGCGTTCAAAACCTCTCACTTCACAAATTAAAACATTGCATTTGGAGTTTTTAAAAAGTCCTCTTCAAATATGAATTATATCTCTCACAGAAACACAACTTGGCAGACATCACTCTTCTGGACCCAGTGGAGTGACCCAGCAGACTGGAAACAAAACCCTCTTGGAGATTTCCTAAACCAAACTGAGCCATACTGACCCAACCCTACCGTGAAATCAAGGCAAGTATGAGGAACTTTGGCTACACTCTTTCACATTTCTGGAAGTTCATCAATTGTAACAAGGCAAGCATTGTTTTTGAAGACATGAATTTGCTTACTTAATAGATGATCTTTCAAAGGTATTTTTTAAAGCATAACTTTGATTCTATTGAAGGCAGTGTGTTCTACTATAACTGCAGTGTGTGTCTGTGGTTCACAAGACCAAATACAATATGTTACACTATTACTTTTTAAACTTTTATGGTACTTTTCTTAACATTAGTAGCTAGCGAGATCAAAATTTGCGTCAGTCTCGCTCTTTGCTTCCCTAATTCCGACCCGATTCCAAATATGGTAACTTCTTCCATAAACTCACCATGTTGACCGAAATGAATGATGTCAGATTTTATTACGGCACTCCTTTCTGCTTCTTACAAACATCCAGCTCTTGATGAGTAGAGTCAATAGGACAGTAACATCTGGCTTGTCAAACTCGCATGCCATCGGAGGAACTGCCCAGAACGTTGGAGAGGAATATTCAAGCTGAAAGCATTATGCGTTTAACTGACCTATCATGAGGAAAGTATTTAGAAAGAGGTAAAGATTTAGTCTAGTTGAGGACAGATGAGAAATGTATGACAACAAATGAAGAATGCACCTAATCCCGCAGCTATGTTTTATGGGCCGCACAAGTCTTGAAGTTGTTAGCAGAGACGGATGGCTGCTTGTCATGTCTTACTTTGAAAAGTCCTAGAAAGTGGGGTTGTCTTTCAAGCAGGATTTCGAAAGGAAGGGCTTTTTGCGGTGTAATTGCTTCATAATGAGGGCTCCGCTGACCTCCTGCCACATCTTGGACGTATTTTTAAAAAAAAAAATTTTTTTATTTACTCATCTCGCAATGTTAAACAGATGGAAACCACATGTCTCTCCAGCTCCTGCAGGAATTTTGATTTGTCCCGACCAGCTGTCTTGCACTCTTCATCTGGGCATGAAGTCAACCAATCGTCTCAGATCCATCATGGCGCCTGACAAACTGTGCCGACTGGACGAGGGGGCGTACTGGCAGAGAGATGAGCGGCCGATGTGCTCTTGTTTACGTCCTCTAATGCTGGGCCCATTAGGAGCAGGACTCAGAGCTGTGATGTGAGCTGCAGGAAACCACCTGACACCTGCTGCAGGAAACAGAGACTTTTTATCTTAAAGAGAAGCCAAAGAACCACTTTGCTGATAGATAAACTCAGAGTAAAGAATGGTACAATATTATTAAGTTCATTGTTGTATATGTAATAAAGAATAATTAACCATGACGTTTGCAAAAGTGTTCAATCACTTATGTCACACGTGTCAAACTCAAGGCCTGGGGGCAAAATGGGACCCTTTGCTATGTTTTATGTGGCCCTCCAATACATTTAGTGGGTGATGTTTTTGGTCCAATGTTTTAATTGTATTTGGACAGGTTTTAGTTGGATTTGAAATTTTTTTAGATGGACTTGAACAGCTTTTAGTTGGATTTGAATAGGTTTGAAACGGATTTGAATCAGATGTTTTTTATTTGTTTATGATTTGAATAAGCCAGTTCTTGCAACAAGGAAAGCCATGCTTTGGGTTTTGAAAAATGGTAGCTTTCCCTTTTTCCAAATAAATGTTTATATGTATTAGACAAACAGTGGGCCCCCCTTAAACTTTGCACCCAGGACAATTGCCCAGTTTGCCTACCCTGTTGCACCACCTCTGGTTACGGTAATGTTTTTCCTGTTTTCAGATTTTTACTTAGCACCCAAAAAAGATTCCAGGATTTGTGCCTGAGTTTGTCCCCGTCGATCAGTGTCCCATTTACAAATAATGGAATATTACAGCAGGAAAATGTGAGCTGTTATTAATTATTAAGTATTTGTATTATTGTTGATTCTACATAAAAAAAGTTATGTCTTAAAATGAAAACACAGAAGTCTGGATATAGCTTGTGTTGTCTTCGTAGCCAAAACTAAAAACTTCCCTTGTCTATCTAGTCTTCTAATGGTCTTGAGGCCTTTTAAAAAAAAAAAATGTTTATCTGACCTGTTGACCTGCCCATGTGTCAGTACAATCTGCAGACATGTTTTGCCATGTCACGGTAAAAAAAATCACAGCTCAATCAAAGCCAAACGCTAATATATTTACAGAGAAATCACTCACTGCAGCTTTATGACTCATACGGAATTAAATATTCCTGCCATATTAAACTCATTAGATGCTATTAATGGATTTTGTTTTATTTGACTAGCAGTTCAGAAACTGACTAAAAACAGCAGACCCAGTGGTGTAATTTTAAATAGAAGTCCATATATATATATATATATATATATATATATATATATATATATATATATATATATATATATATATATACATACACAAGATACAGAGGAATTTTCTCTCAGATGGACATGGCAGCTAAACGTACAGGTTGGTCGTGGTGAATTATAAAATGTGACTGTGAGGCTTGAGAACTCCGAGGAGGATTATTTATTTGTACTGGAGCCATGGGTGAGTGCCCACTCATGGCACAGGTTCCTAACAGTGTGGACTTTATTCAGTGTCGCCTTAGACGGCGAACGCTGCTTCATGTTGCCCTCACAGCTCTCCAAGTTCAGCCGCATAATGAATGGGAGTCAAATGGGGCTATTTATAAAGCGGAGAGCCAGTAAACGCCTCATGGTAATAAGCACGCTGCTGATTGCCAGGATAATTGATTAACATGCACTCACAACAATTATGGAGGAAATGAATCACTGTGTTATTGTTATTGATTTAGCATGCACATGTGAAACAGGACCGGGAGTTTGTTTCTTTGATAATGAAAGGAGACGTGAATTATAATATTTTGGTCCTAGTATTTGAATATAGGTTTCTACAACTGAATGTTCACCACTGATGTTTCATTATTCTTTATTTTCTACATACTTACTACATACTACTACATTACAAACTAGCCCTAAACAAAAACATTTTCATAATTTCTAGTAAATATAATATAAAATTAAATCGGGAATAACATATTTTCATTGGTTTAAAATGTAAATAGCTGGCTAGCTTTTTTATTTGCATTTGAATAAATAAAATATGTTAGGTAAGGCAAGGTATGCACGCTGAAAGACTGTCCTCTGTTGCGCTGCAGTGACACGTGTGTATATATAAATGTTTTTACGCACTGATTTTTCTGTTTCTGGGATTCAACTTACATACAATACAGCTCACTGTATTTACTGTATCCACAAAATGCCACAACATATTACTGTGACATATTTTTATTAATATTTATTTTTTTTTACCAAACCTGGCAATTAACAGATTAATATTCTGATAAACAGTAAAAAACACAATACTGGAAATACATACTATTATGTATTTCCAGGTGTAACATCATAATTTGATGATCTGATGTCAGATTTTCATTGTTATTATTATTATTATTTCAGAGATGTATCCTCCGGCTGATAAAGCGCCTAACTTAGACAATTCTGGACAATTCATGGGTTAAAAGACAGTAGTAGTAAATAGTGTTACTAAAGTGTAACCTAAAATAATAATAATAATAATAATAATAATAATAATAATAATAATAATAATAATAAATGTATGAAACTTTGACCTTTGACCTGACAAAGCCTTGGATGTTGTCAGAGGGGAACAGCAACAAAAAGTTAGTTTATTAAAATAAAGTAGTTTGACTAATTCTGTGACAATGCAATTGTAAATTGGTATTTTCAAAGTCACTACATTTTCAGCTCACCAATGTTAACAATGTTAAAGGTATTATATACATGCACATGATGACTTGCTCTGGCCCGGACAAGAAGGAAATCAAGTGTACTTTAATTAGTAATGTGAGGAAACCAGAATTAGTGAAGTGCCTCAGAGCATTTCCAACACTCAGTGAGCTCACCATTAGGTCCTTACTATATAGAGAGTGGAACCTCTGAATCTAAATGCTTTTAGAGCAATTGCACAACTATAAAATAAAATGGAACTCTTTAAATGCTGTAGTAAATCCAAAGTACAACGCATATAGGCTAAAAGAGAGTATTTTCGCAGGACTTGTATTGAAACTTAAAGTGCACTTATATTGAAGGGACTGTGCCGAGAGTCAGTGCAGGTAAGGTGGGTTTCAGGCATATGTTGAATTAATCAGGCCGTCTTTAACTGTGGCGTTCGTGGCCCAGCCGGATCTTCGCCCCCTCCCTTTGCACCAGACCCCCAGCCTGGGCTGTGTCTAAGCACGGACCTTTTGACTCCATAAACACCCGCTTTCAAAAATTGGGGTCAAGCTCTTATTGCTCGCAGCACAGTGCTATCATGCCACCACAGAGGTCCCTTTTTAACCATTAAATTGGATGTTCCCGATGGTGCGGATTCCTGGCGGCTGACTCTTCCTCCTGATTGTAATTTATGTCAGAAGTCATTGCTGTCCAACGAAACCCAGGAGAGGGAACACGCACGTGGACGTACGGCACTCTGACGACCCCACACAGTCACACCGACACTGACAGACCATGTGATGTTTGGGTGAAAAAAGGTGCATTTGACTTTGTATTTCATCGTTTTTCGCCACTCCGAGCTCCGTTCTGATGTTTAGGCAAAGCTGTCATTAATCTGCATATGATTAAGCCTTGACATGGCTGACGGTCCGGGGAATGGGACTGATTAACGTTTACATAGACCGTGATGAGGCCTGAGCCTGTGTGTGTGTGTGTGTGTGTTAACCTGCAGATGTTCAAGTGGGTCTTAAGGTGAAATGGAGACCACCAGCTAAAGAAAGGTGCACTTACCAAGCCATATTTCTGATGATTAGCAGGAATCTGAAGAACCTGGCTTGTGTCATTTGTGGCGAAAAGTGAACTCTATGCCTTTCACGGGGCACCACCGCTATGATGGGATGGGGACTAATGCGAATAGTGGGATTTAGCTTTTGTAAATGATTGTGAAGTTTATACACGATAGACTCAAATGTGTCTTTCTGCAAAACCACAGCCAGAATTAGACGCCATCACTTTTTCCATTTGGTAACTGGCATGTAGATACGCTTAATAACAATTCTAAACAGTGCCTTTTAGAAATGATATGTAATAGAATTTGCCCTAACAAAACTTGAAAGAAGGAAAGGAAAGATAACAATAATGTAAGATTTGTAACAGCTGCAATAATAAGTTGTTTACAAAATATTCAGAATATTGTTGTGTTCTTAACTTTACCAGTAAAGTATTCATTTTGGTGTCGAGTCACTTGGATAATATTAGATAAAGCTATAAAATAGGCAGCACTCACACTAAATTCTGGTGCAATTATAATCCATGCAACCAATAATGTAAAAAAACATAGAATTTTGACAGATTATTATTTAGAGAGTTGAATTCTTTTTGAATTGTAAGTTATCTCTGGATTGCTTTATAATGATAGTATGACATTAGTAGTAGTAGTAGTTATGAATAAACTCAGCGCTTTATAGACTTATTCTCATCTAGATGTAGTTACCTTAGGGATTTTGTGCACTGTTTTACTTTACTCAGAGTAATAGCAATTAAAGAATTTCCTTTTTACGCAAGAGTGAAATATAACTGACATACTGATAAATAATATAATGGAACTTTAATAACAGGTTACGCATCTTATTTGGAGAATGAAAACTGAGATCTGAGGATTCTAAAATGTAAATTGTTTTATTTTCTACTGTCTATCCTGTTATGAGCTGTAGAGGCTGGACGTGAGGCATGGTACATCCTGGTTAATGCCAGTTAATCACAAGTGCTAAAACACAGAGACAACATTTTCCCTCTCACATCTTACAATTATAGTTTTATAGGATTCAAATAGCACTCAAATGTGCTGTGAGATTTTTTGTAGAGATATTTAAAAAGCACTAAAATGTGGATATGAGGTGTTAATTCACCATAAGCCTCGCAAAAAAATGCCGAATAGTTCAAAGAGACAGATAACCTGACATTTGAAGTGTGCACTTTTATGCTCTTTTAAATGAGTGATGTAACTGTGACGTCTGATCCTTTACAGCAGACATAATGACAGATATTTGCCCCGTTATGACCCTTTACGGACAGCCCCCAGCCTCAGGTCATCCATTTCAAGGCCCGTCTGAAGAAAATATTGTAACAGATCTTGTCAAAGTGAGTAAATTTGGCATTGTTTATGAGAACAGACCTTGGGAAAAGCTTATAATAAATGTCCAACACATTAGGAGGACATTTGTAACTTTATATACAACTGTTTTGTACTATATTTTGAAAAACAATATTTTTAGATACTATTTGCTTTATGGAAGGGTTAAAGGTAGATTCAGAGCAAAGCCACAATAGTGACAGTTAAACACGCTCTTTAACAGGAGATATGAGCTGCTGTATACTCACAGGTGACACCCTCTTCTCCAACAACCTGCTTCTGTTATGTCAAGTACTTATCAGCATCGATTATCTCTAAAACCGTGGTTAAGATATAACTACGGAGACTTTTACGGAGGACATAGAAAGCATGCTGTGAAGGTGCAAGTTTGATTTGGAATAAGGAAGGAAATAACAGCATGCCTCTTGTGACAAATCAAGATTCACTTCAATTTAGAAATCTTTCGGAATGTTAATGTATTGATTTGTTTAGTTTTTTTTGTCTTCCTTTTTTTTTATCCTGTCCATATAAAAAATAACTGATCTGTCACCAGCATTATATGCAAAATGTGTCAAATTATAAGAGTTAACAGAAAAGATAAACTGATTTGAAAGCCAATACATACAAAAATCTGATATTAAGCAAAATGGAAATGTTTTGCCATATCTTAGCTTTGATTTTCTTCTTCTGCCTTTTTGAGTTAAAAGAGATACCTATGCTTGCTCTCAATTTTCCCAGTTAAGTCCCAGAAAGCATTTGCAGTCCTCATTGCCAACTTTTTTATGTTATTAAACAGTTAATAGTATTACACAACAGTGTTTTCTTGCTTTAACACAAATAATAGAGCTTTAATGTTAATTTAAACGTGATATATGATTTGATGAGCCGCAAAATATGTAAGGAATCCCTGAGGCGCGCCTGGATTGGGAGAATATGTAACCATTTAAGGCTGTCTCAGTGTGCATATGACTCAGCGTAAGTTGTGCTGCTCCTCAGTGTCATTGTTTTTACTGCAAACATGTAAAACTGCATCCTTCCCATTAAATTAAAATAAAACAAAAACAAAATACAAACATGCAGCGAGCACTGTATTAGTGAAAATATATTTAATAATTAAACATAGTTACACAAAAGGAATGGCAGACACGTGAGAGGTCCTTAGAATATAAAGTTTCGACCTACTGCAGACGTTTGAGTCCCATCCTCAACAGCGGCCAGTTCATCGTGAGGGAGTGCATTATGACACATGACTGGCTGCTCACTTTGGTTTTTGTCTTTAGTAAAGGCACCCCGTCTCCAGGAGCATCAGCTCAGGCCCGCTCCACACTGTTTTTAAATCCCGTCCTGTCCATAAGATTCATGCTCAGAGAGTCCAAAGGCTGAGTGTAAGAGTCATTCCTCCTGAGTGCTCTCTAAGTGGGAGCTTGAGGCGTCCGAAAGGCGCTCCGTCTCCGCGGCTGGTCTCTCCTGTTCAGACAGCTGCTCACTGCTGGGGATGGAGTTCTTCTTTGGACGGCCTTTTGGTTTGGTGGGGGACTCCAGGCCTCCCCCCTGCAACACCTGCACACCACAAATGAGACACTGTAAGACAATGAACGGAGCTTACAGACTATCATTTATCTTTCTTTACTTTGTATATATGGCAATGTGGTAAGCGCTCATGACGTCTGATCAGTTATGGCTCGGCTGTGTTAAGTTTGCATGTCCTCCCCCGTGCCATTACACCAATTCAACAATTGAAACGTCCTTTTGGAATGTATGAGTGTAAATGGTTGTCTGTTAGTGTCTGTCTATAAGTGGCAGCCCCTTAAACCCAAATAAGATGTGATAGTTATAGTGTTATTCTTTGGGTTCTGACGTTTAAACACAGAATACAAATTGATGACGGACCCAATGATTGCATTACCTAAGGTCCACTATACGTCCAGCTTTTTGGCCCAAAGCTGGCTAGAATTGTGAGCTGAACTGTTCAAACAGTGTCTGACTAAAAGTGGTGTCCCTGTCTTAAGCCCAAAGTAGCTGTGATAAGCGCCAGCCCCCCATGATTAAAAGAGAGTGAACAAATACTTAGTGATACTTAGTGGACTGTTCAACCACAAGGACTGTATACCATACAGAAATTGCTATATATGCTATGGTATATTATTTAACAAAGGCTTTTTAAAATAGACACGTTATTCCCTTTGGCATGCATTAAAATTTCCATCATTAATTGATCTTACTAAATATTTCACTTACAATTTTCTTCCACTTCATCCGTCTGTTCTGGTACCAGGTTTTCACTTGAAGCTGACTGAGGCCCAAAGACTCTGCCAGATCTATTCTGTAAATACAAAATCACAGCAATGACCCAACAGTTTAACCAAAACCACAAATACAATACAAAAAAAAAAGGCTAATGAATTTAATATTTTATCAAGGTAGCCTATTCTGTTTATCCCTCAATTTACAATGACAATTTTTACTGTTAAAGTGTGCACATTTGCAAAATTGTCTGAATAGTCGAATAATAAAGGAGTGATGGCTTTTTTCTTTTTTTCCTCAATTTGAATTTCCACACTGTGAGCCAATAAATGACTTTAATCAAGACAACACAAGAATAGGACAAGAAATATATGGTATGGTTTCAATTTACTAAAACAAACGGCTACAAAAATGTTCCTTCTTTAGCTTTAAAATAAAATGTAGCTATTTTTTTTAGAAACACGAGATTTTAAAAGCTGGGGAATAGCTTTTTAAACAACAGTAGACAACATGCGCCAAATATCTGGAAAAAGGGCCAGTCCTTATATAATCTGGTCAACCTATTAGCCTAAAACAGTTTGGGTTTAGTTTAATGGCAAATAAAACCATGCAGCTTTTCGTTTACACAAAAATTGAGCTAATATGGCGAAGCTAAAGGCAGCTAACATTACCTATCCGGGGTGGACAGGTACTTCTGCTTCTCGAAGCGCTTCTCCAGGCCCATGAGCTGCAGCTCGGTGAACACAGTGCGGCTGCGGCGGCCCTTCTTGGTCTTACTGCCCCCGTCTCCTCCGTGCTCCAGTTTCCCGCGCAGGTGGAGGTCCAGCGGCAGGTGGTGAGACGCCGAACCGACCTGAAGGCCCGGGGCGGCGGACAGCAGAGGGGAGCCGAGCGGGGAGGCCAGCGAGCAGGACAGCGGCGACATGGGGAACTTGAGCAGGCTAGTCTGGTCCGCTTTGAGCACTGCACCGGCGGGTATTCACACACAGAGACAAGTGAGGTTCAAAAACTAAGTCTGTAAAAGGTGTGTTTATATTCTGCCATGTTTTTGACTAAAATGGTGGCTACGCTACTTAGCAAATAAAAGTATGACGACCCTGGTTTAACGAATTCTGTATTTCTAAGCTTCCTTTCGACCAAATATACTATACTCCTTGGATTCTTAATTAAAGTTAACTATGGGGGAGATTTTAACTTTTTTTTCTTAGCTTGTTTGATAAAAACAGCCGTTAAGCTAAATTGCTAAAAACAAATCTCTTTAGCAATAGCTTCAACAAAACGGACTTTTCCTTTTATTATTCACATGTTCTGGAAAGGTCTGCAGAATTACACGAATGTTTTAAGCTTAATATAGCTTGTATGGTTATTGCCTTTTGAGGTTACATGGTCATTATATTATTGGTGCAGGTTATTCACTGAAATAAGAAAATAAAATAGGCCTACTGACCTACATCTAAATCAGAAGGGTGATGGATGAGAAGGTGCTACTGTTTAAATTCAGGACCGCACAAACAAAAATAATAAAAATGTAATCTCTGTAACAACAGGAGGCATTACATTCAGTAGGAAGTAGGACTATATTATTGTAGAGTGGATGCTTTGTGGCCAAATTCTGTGACTTTTGAAGCAGTGACCTACCTGCAGGATCCACGCGTAATGGCTTTCCTGCGCACTGCTGCCATTTAACTCAATACCAAACGTTGCCAACAATGAGCTTTTTGTTATGTTCTGGATGAACGGCCCATGTAGGTAATTTAAACGTTCATAAGGCCTCGAAACCAAGCGTGTTTTTGTAGGCTAGGACAAAATCCAAATCAGGCCTATAATAGACACAAATGAATAACCATATCTGCCCTCTATGGTTTAGACTTGTGCTCGGGAGTTTTGAATAAACTAAGTATAAATCAAAATGACAAGCCTTTGCGCATGGCTCAACAATAGAGGGAAGCAAATGCGCATTTGATGCTGTTTTCATGGCCGTCCGTATTATTTTAGTAATAAAAAGAGAGCAAAAACAGCCTAAAACGATATTAAAAGACAATTTTCCTTAGCTCTTAAAAATCAAAATGTTAGGCGCCGTTTACATGGTTTGATGAATAGTTTGGTTTAGTTCCGCTCAGCACATCACAGCTCAGATGGTAATAAAAGGAAGTGTAGATTGATTAAGAATAAAAAGGTAGAAGTTCCTAGAGGACCTTAATGATGCGTAGACTACAGTGACGGTGGTTTTTACGCGTCACAGACCTAATAATCCCTAAACGCCCCGTGCAAATGAGGTTACGCACAAAGATTGAACTCTCATTTAAATATATAATGTACTATTTCATTTTGACATTTAACAAGTACAACATCTTAAGGTTTGCTATCGCTTTTACGCACTATATCGGTTGCATGTGTTACATGCTCACAGCTGGATGAGCGGGAGCGTTAAAATTATTATTTTCCTAAACTCTCGAACGTAACGGACATTTCCTTATTCTACTTATGAACACGAGTAAAAAAGACAAAATGTTTTTTTCTGCATCTGAATTTCTGCATTGTTGTTGCGCAAATTTTCCTCCATTTTGTCCATTTCTGTTTTACAAAGTTTTTTTTTCAAAAAAATTCAGAAAAAGTGATGTTAAGGAAACGACACAAATAGGCTATGCCGCTTAAAAAGGTTGTGTTTTTCTTACCTAGCTGACTATGAAAGGGCCGGGCAGACAGCAGAGCCTGGACGCCGAACTTGAGCAGCTCTCCTGCCGGGGCGGAGGTTTTGTGCTCCGCGTGCTCCGTCAGAATCTCCTCGATCATGAAACTCCTGTAGCGGTGCGTCCTGTGGTCCGGGTGCGCCTCCGGGGGGTAGTAATGCGCCCCCATGTCCAAGTGGTGCTGCATGGTAAGGCTTTGGTCACCTTTTCCTCACACCTCAGTGGGACATATTCCCCCTGTAGCGTCCTTAGAGTCCAGAATCAGCACTCCACATCACAGTTATCCTCAGAAACAACGCCAGTGCCAAGTACCCTGCGTCTTTGCGCGTCAGCCCAGGCTTAAATTTGGATCCTTTTGCTGGTAACCCGGCGCTAACCTTTGACCAAACTCCAAAGGTCGTTCGTTCGTGCCCACTTTTAATGTGATGTGAGCAGTTCTTGAGCCTGAGAGCGTCACCTTGGCAGTGAGTGGAGGGATAGACCTTGGGTTTTATGAGGATCGTTGAAGCTCCACCTCTTCTCAGAGCAAGTTTGCTGCTTCCTTCCATCTGCTCATGCAAAAACATAGACTGGCATGGTTTTTTTATGCAAAGGAGAAGAAAATAAGGAGATGCATTTGAGACACTGCAGGTGACTTTGGGACGCACTGGTTATTTCAGACTAATGGAAGACTACAGAACAAAGTGGTATGTTGCAGACTAAAATAAGCTTAACTGTAGACTGTTTGGCTGAGTGTGCGTTTTGTGAGTTAAACGATATTTCGCAGGCCTCCCATGTGACTTTACACTTCAAGCTAAATCACTTTCAGAGCTTTTGGAGTTAGATGGACCTCACCGTGAGAGGAACTGTTGTATTGTAGAGGAGAGGCCCCACACCAAAGCACCCCTAGAAGCTTAGTGAATTTGAGTACAACTATAGATTTGTTATTCCATTTTTTAAAATAAAATATTAGATTACCACCCAGCCACTCCAACATGTAAAAACTCAAAGAAGTACATTTAAAAAAACATTTATGGTAGTGGAGTATGCTTTTTAATTATGATTTAGCCACTACAATAAAGGCTTTTTAGAACTACTTCCCAGTCCGATTTGCAGTTTTTTTTCCATGTTTTCCAAGAGCACCCTCAGGAAGACTTCTTACCAATATTCAGTGCAGTCTGTTACTTTTTTATTTGATATTCCAAAATATCTAAGTAAAATTTAAGTATGATGTATACATTTTAGTTAATCAGCATCAACATACGCAAAGTCATTTAAACTGCAGCCATGTATATGTCACAATGTCATTATGGAATGTCATAATATTACATCTGCCAGGTATATGAATGCCAAAATAACTGGCTAATATAGTATTAATATTATCAGTATTAATCATATTGTACAGTCCGAGTTTAGCTGGAATTAATCATTTCTGCTAAGCCATTTCTTTTTTACCATGATACTTTATAAAATACATCACTTGGAATGATAGCTGTTGGAATTATTAGTGAATGCTTTGACTAGTTGATACTAATTTGTGCATTCCTTTAGTTATTCACTGTGGATACACATCAAGCTAATAATGTCAGTCAAAAATGACACAGTCACAGTTTCTGTCACAATTTCTAACAATTTATCTTAAGTAGCAATGTTATGTGTTTATTACATATAAAACGTATTAGTTTGGAGAGCTTTAACTAGTTTCCCTAATCTGAAAAGACATGTGTAGAGAATACACATAATAAATACCGTCCAAATCAGAAAAGATTTTTGTAGTTAAGAAAATCTGGACAGCCATGTTTTTTGTGACCTTATTAACCGTATTAGTTACAGCAATAATGTCCACTCTTTGCAGCATTTTATATTTTGCAACTCGACCGCAGTTTGTGGTGGAAATACATTTCATTTCACTTGATGTATCTGTTTTATCTGTAATATGATCAGAAAGAATGAATAAATATATTTGTGCACCTCCAAATATCAAATCAAAGCATCAACATTTCTAGATCTTAGAACCCTACAGCCTCCGCAGTTGTACCTGTCAAAACCAAAGTGTTACGAACAAGTATAGAAAAGTGGGCCCAGGAAGACAGTGTTTATTTTGAATGTAAGAAAAAAAATCAGACAAGGCTGCTAAATGCGTCTATCACAACATTTCAATCATAGACGCTAACAAAAACAATGTAATTATGATTAGAACATGATTATTGTTGATAAACATTATGATTTGCTCTACTTCAACAAACAAAGCTCAAAACAAATCATACATGCGCACGCAGAAAAGCTACAAATATGTGAGTGATAGTTTAAAGAATCTCCAAATCATAACTGTGAAGAATGATCCCGTTGTGATGAGACTTAAAGAAAGAAAAATACATTGCAAATTTCGAAATGGGACACACTCAGTGAAGTTGTGCTAATGCATTAGGCCTTTTGTAACTGATAATAGTATGGATAAAAGTTGAATATTATATGTCTGGTACATGAATTTACTCTTGACAGGCTCCATGATGACATATGCACTGCAACATACAGAGGACAGATGAGTAGAGACTGTGAGTGTTGCAATGAATACAATTTAAATTTGTGATTTTATATGCATACAGACAATCTTATGTTTCTTTAAGATCAATTAACAAAAATGAAGTACTTCATAAAAAGAGGCTAGCTCTTTACTGAAACAGTTGTATTCAACATTTTCCATCCCTTCTTTACTCTGAATGAACCCGAATGAGAAGGTTGTCTTTTTAGAACATATCTTCCTCTGCTGGTCACTTGAGAGATTGCAAGCAGATACTACAATTGATGTTTTTTTCTTCATTTTGCGTCTCTCTTTCTTTTCGTTTTTTTTATTATTTTCAGGCTGACTCCTCTATCAGACTATTGTAGATGCCTAGATCAACTCTAATTTATGTGTCATTATGTTAAATAAACCTACATGTTTGTTTGTATTACATTTTTATTTAAAAACATGTTTATGGGTAACTTATTTGGAAATTTATATAAAATTGTTTATAAAATAAAATTGTTCTTATTTAGAAACTATGAATTGGTTTGGCATTCTTTGTTATTGTAGTTTTGCATATTATCTTACAGTAATACACTAATACATTACAGGAATACATAGACATAAGTCATTTGTCTGACAACAAAGCATTTTTTTCCTTGTCTTTTTTTTGCATCATAGTCTATTGGTATGTTTAAAGATCAAGGCCCGTTTAAATGTATCTGACCTAAATGTTACAAAGCAAATGTTTTAATCCACATGTATTTATACTGTTTGATGATTGAGGGCCTGCAGCATCACTTTAAATAGCCACTAGGGTGTACTCAAACACTAAGAACACACAGAGAGGTAACAAGGACTTCTACAGTTTGGGGGTCAATAGGCTTAGTTTTCTTTGTAAGACACAGAAAATTACATCACTGTTGCTGATATGTTGTTTTCTTATAGAACTGCACAATATATTGAAAGTTGTGTTTTGTAATATAATGCAATTTATTGTTACTGCATTATCAATATGTTTAATATCCGCTTGACCAGTTAAAGTGGTCAAAAGTGGTATATATACATTGTACCAGGAATTTGAAAATAACAAAACGTAAGTAGCACCAGTAGTAGTTCATGGAGGGGTTAATGTTTGGTGAAGGAGGCAGAAATAGAGGAGATTTTTTATTGAATGTAAAATTATGTAATTTTATATAATTTTATATTAACTGAGTTCGAGACCAAGACAAGACCTTTACAATATTTTATTATCATGAGTACTACATCACTAGTTTATTCATCTATTGCCTGAGTCATTGATTGATTGCTTTACAATAAATGCATTTTATAAAAAAAAATCACTCGCCTGTTGTGATGTAAACAGCTGTTATTGGGGACGGGCTCGAGCCTTGGTCACGTGACCGCGCTGGACCGTTCTACAGGACAACATGTCAGGTTGCTAAGTTAGCTCCTGGGCTAGCTTTACTTAGCCGACCGGATGATATGGCTACAGGAAAAACAAGCTTTCGCCAGCGCCTGTGTTATAGTGACCATGGTCTTCGACCAATGAAACTAATATGTCAGAAACCCCAAGGGAAAACCCGGGCTTAAAGTCAAGAAAACGGTAAGTCAGACATTTTCAGCTGTGCTAGCTTAAGCTAGTTAGCATACCTAGCCATAACGGTAAATCTTGGCTTGCAGCATCAGCATCACTGTCCTTATGTAGATATATGTGTGGAGTCATGCCTGCGTACAGATTATAAGATCCTGACCACTCAGGCTTAAATAATTACGAAAGGTGCTACTGAATAATTAATTTAACATTTATTGTTAACTTGTTGGCCTTTGAACATGTAATTATAGCAGAACCTGTCAAACCTCTGTCCGCTTTTGCCGTTGACAAAGAAGACAAAAGCCATTGTTTGAAGAGCTTTTCTAAAGCAACGTCAAATAAGTAAATGCCTTAATCCTTAAGAAAATGGAAGAAAAAGCTAAACAAAATACGGTTTAAAGCTCTGTGGCACACAGTTCTGTAACGGCTGACATCCATCCATCTGCTGTGCCTGTTGCTGTCTGTCTGATTTGAGAAGAATCCCTTCTGACACACTGTGCTAACGCTAGATCACATGTGAGGACCATATTGTCAAACATATTTTGTTATAATCACACACGTCCCACACTCATTATCCGACGACACACAATTTCTGACAAATAAAACAGCCTTCACAACACCACTTACATCTGAGACATTGACTCCCCAGTGAACAGAGGCTTGAGGAATCACAAGTACCATGGAAGAAGTAGGGCTAGGCTGCACAATAATATTAACATAGCGTACTAATGTATGGGTTATGCATTCAAGTATAACACTTTTTTTCCTCTTTCAATGTTGCTCCTATATAGAGTAGTGTTGAGTGTAGACACTGAGACTATTTGCTGAAAACATTTGTTTGGTGGAAGTCCATCTGTACAGTAACCAAGGCTGTGTTGTCCTCAGATGGCCCTTGCTGTAGATTTGATTTGTTAGTGTTTTGTCAGTCACACTATGTCATATCAGTTTGTCCAGAGAAGTGTAGATTACAGTAGAAGGAATCCAAAAGCTGTCGTGGATGGAAAAAAGACAGGCTCTAACTTTACAGCATCAATTATTCAGCGACTACAGGAGCCTTACACTGAAGAAGAGTGCAACTGTGACCTCAACGTGACCTGTCTCTGAAGATGCACAAGAGGAAAGGTTTCACATTAACAAAGATGACCCAACAAAGGCCCATAAATAATACAATGGGAAAAGTGTAACATGACATTTCATATGGTACAATATTTACATGTCCATCAGTTTAAACAACAGAACAGATTTACAAGTATGGGCTGCAGAAATGCAGGATAATGCTGCATGTGATTTTAGAAACATACACATTAATTCACAAATAGCCAAGTAACAGGAAAAACATTTTCTTTCACTTTTACTTTTTTATTTTTTGCATTTATTATCATCTGTTTTGTTTAATAACTGGACCAAACTTGTTCTTTTAAAAGAACGGTTCTTCTTGCCCATTTTCCCCAAAATTCCAGTTTGTCTTCTACTGATCAGCTGTGTTAACCTGTTGACACCAGTCAAACAACGCGTTGCCATTTGCAACTGAAAAAATGCTGTGTAAAGCTACATTGAATTAAGGTGTTTACAGCTGCGGCAATCCACATATGAGAGCTGATGATAAGTGGCCAGATCTCCTTCAAATGCATCCTCCAATCTGATCTCTCACAGCACATTCTGGACCTATTCAGCACATTCACAGTCTCCCTTAACACTGACCACTTGAGATCTGATCACTCAAGGACCGTGTTAATGCCAGGTCTGAACAGCCTGTAATCTTATCAAGAGAAGGAAAAGTCAAATGTCAAGGAAATATCAGGCCATCACAGCGTCAGTGTGTGCAGCACAACAATCTGCTCAATAGTTAATGGAGCACATTGAGGCGTGGGCTGTGAAGGTGCAGAGTTTCTTTACTGTAACAGCAGTTAGCACGAGTGTCAGGACCATTAGGGCCCACGGTGTAATGTGAACACTTGGGCCCTAGAGTTCAGTTGACACTCTGTGTGACAGCTTTGTTATGAAACCCCCTAGATCACATGAAATAACTATCCATACACACATCACTGTAAAACCTATAGAAGGTGGCCATGTTTACTTAGTTTCCATTATGTAACACATTGCAACCGGTTTGGAGTCTCGGATGGATACCTTTTAGTTTTAGCCCTCCAAGTATCAAAATCAAAATATTTGATTTCCATTTTTTAGAAAATTGGAAAAGTCGTGGAGAATTGTGGGGAAAAGTAAAATCTACTAAGAATGTTTATCTTTAGTCACAAAACTGCTATTAGTGTAAATATAACCCTAGATTCATATAGGTCCTCTTAGCTCATTTTTTACTTTTTAGTATTGTTTTTTTTTTTATAGTTTAAATTTAACACACGCACATGAAATTTTAAAAGTATTAGAGCAATATATCGCAGATTTACCGTACAAGATATTATCGATTGCAAAGAATGACTTGTATCGCAATAATGTTACGGTCTTTTTAAATCAAACTGTAGTGCATGTAAATAAAAAAAATTATAAAATAAAAAATTATAATAATAAAGAGTCCTGGTTTAGACCTGGTTTAATCCTACATTTAATCCTAGTGTAGACCTGTTTAGTCCTGGTTTTTTTCTAAATCTGATTCTAAACCTGATTTAGCTAATTAAACATTTTCTAACTATGTTAAAGCATTCAGATAGCTCACATCATTATCACTATATTCAAAATGAGTATGAGTATCGCATGTTTTTCTTACATCGTGTAGCCATAAGTATAACATCTAGTATTCTGTTTTGTGATATCACATGAAGGTGGGTGGTACTGTGCAGTCCTAGTACAGTTGTCCCTTTTTTCAATGCTGCCATAGCTAATATTTAGATCCTCCCTAAAACTAGTATGGAAAAGTCTTGGATAATTGTCTGTAACAGAGTCTGTCCCTGGTGACTGGTACTCAGCACGTTGGATTTCCGATGTTCTGCCCCTGGATGAGCTCACACCACACCCTTGCTCCCAGAGGTGCTGTGGTCCGAGTGACACTTGAGCTGCTGACATGGTGGCTCGGTTTGCACGTTAGCCTTCTCCCTTGAGTTCTCCTGCCAGGCAACGCTCATATCTCATTTATGTGCTCACCTCGTTATCAGCGCGCCCATAGAGCCGTATACGCCGCCTCTCCCATTGGTGTTTACCTGACACGATGTTTATCCCCACCTTCCAGCTCCTGCCATGGCAGCCGGAGTCAGCATTGTGAGTGACCCGCCGCACTTCACCGCTGGAGTCCACAGTGGAGCCAACAGCGCAGACATGGAGACAGGTAAGTTATACAAGTAGATTTGGACTTTGGAAAAGCATGGGCCTGTTTATTGTTTTGTTTAGTTGTGATAGGGGTGGGCAAATGCACTGTTTTTGGGAGCAATAAAAGATCAAAATTGGTAAGTAATATACATTAAGATGTGTACAGACGTTTGGATTACACCAAATTTATGATACTCACTTGAAAACTGAAACAAATTGTAAGTTGTGAAACATGGAAATGGCTTAAATGTATAGAATTTCAAATCAAATATGAATTCTGAAAAATTCTGAACTAGGTATTTTGTAGTAACCTTAACATAATATTACAAAAAATATGTTACATATGTTTAAGATACATTTGTTTGTAGCTTTATTGCATTGAGAATATGATCTACAGTACTTTATATAACAATCATCAATACAATTTCTGTTCTGTTTAAAGATATTTTCATTAAAGTAGCCTGATGAAATTGACGGTACATTTAAAATCTTAAGCATGAAATAAGTCAGGACAGGAAAGACAACATTCTTGTCTAAACCAAATGCGGCAGCTTTTTAAAATAGGCTTTATTCTTTAGTCAAACCGATAATATTTAATTCACTGAGGACAATACAATGCCGTTTACTCATTTGTGGTTCTTTTAACTTTGCTTTAATGAAAACATTCTAACATAAAGTTAAATGCTGCAGGTAGTTTAGTGCAAATAGTTCTGCAGCCCACAGTCTCACAGAGAGCCTCACTGTGAGCGGGATCAGTTCACCTTTTGGCTTCAGGTGGATCCTGGTCTGGCTTCAAGCACAATGACAGGATTACACAGACCTCTAAACTCATTAAAAACCTCTGCCTCACTTTTTTGTGCAATAAAAAGTTCTTATTTTAGCTGTAATCTTTTCTAGTGTAAAGTAGTATAATTGTATACCTATTTTCTACATTGAGTTGAGTGACTGAATAAACAGAAAAAAAAACTCAATAAATGAATGGTCTAACAGCATTAACATGAGAAAATAAAGAAAAAGAGTGATTACAGTTTATGTTAACCAGGAGGATGTAATGCTGTACAGTACAGTAGTAGTAACATGCCTCATGTCCAGGTTCCAGGGCATCTGCATCATGGTTTAGCCGTGTTTGCTACAACAGTTGCATTGGGTGTGTTCCGTAATGCAACTGTTGTACCAATTCTTTCTTCTCTCAGTTCTGACTTTTCCTTCAGTCGCAGACATTGTGTCTTGTCCCCTGTCGCTCTCTGGAAATGACAAAAATTATAGTAAATTAGAAAATATCAAAATATCATATCAGCTCAGCCTTTCACAGTTATCAGTGGCCAAAATGCATGCAGCCAAACGGGAAAACATTACTTTCTGGACTAAGACTTCAGCCAACATTGATTCAGAAATTGACAGAAATGTGTGCTCTTTCAATTTTTAGTTTTACTGTTTACCAGAATAACACACACATCAGGATCTGAATATGATGGACAGTATTAGAACTGAGATCTGGCCAGGATTTAGGAATGGGTGGGTCCCACCATGAGCTCTGGGCTTTATCTTATGTTTCATATTGTAATTTATGCGGGGAATATATAACACAATGTATTTATGTGTTTTTATTTTGTTATAAAAGGAAAATAATTTTTAAAATGATCAACAAAAAGATGATTCATTGTTAACAAAGTTGTTTGCTGTTATTGCTGTTTGGTCTTTTTTGACTTGGTACTTTTTTAAATTCAATATACAGTGTTAAACATATTAAAAATCTATAATATGTTACTAGTTGGTTAAACCCTGTTGATACAGTGTAATAGAGCTATCCATTGACTCATGTTAGTTCTTTTGAACAAGGGCAACTACTCTTTGCTGTCTTTGTTAGCTGCCGCCGGTCTGTCATCTGTGTGTTTGTGCTTATGTGAGCCGGGCCCTACCCACCTCTCTCTGATGGCTTTGGAAATGGTTGTCATGGTGACATTTAGATGCTGCTGATAGGTCGTATTGGCTCTCTTTGCCCATGACTGATTGTTGTTTGATGATTCAGCGTGGGCACAGAGCGGGAGCATCATTAGTTCGGACTACAGTATGTGGCAGCTCAGACTCTAACATGCAGCAGCACAGAGGATCTTTGGCGGGGGACATAGCGCCCAGAGTGAGGGGCAGTGACCGGCGGCACTCTGCCTGTGACATCCTGCTTAGTGTCCTACAGCGCAGACGGGGCTCTGCGATAGAGACCCTCTCCTCTTCGAGCCACAGAGTCATGGTGGCTGTCAGCGAAGAGGAAGTTCCCGCTGAGTGTAAAAGCAGTCTCGTTGGTGCCTTGCTCTACAACATTCTCAGTGTTTTAATGTTTTTTCTCTCTGCTCTTTTTCTGCAGCCACTGCGAGGATCCCCACGGCGAAGTACACCAAGATGGGGGAGACCCTGAGGCACGTCATCCCGGGTCACATGCAGTGCTCCATGGCCTGTGGAGGGAGAGCCTGTAAATATGAGAACCCCTCTCGCTGGAGCGATGAGGAGCAAGCCATCAAAGGACTCTACTCGTCCTGGTACGCCTCTGTGCACGCACCGCTCCACTGCTTTCCCATTTTAGTGCTGCCAGCACTGGTCATTTGAGGCCGAATCAATAATTGCATAACAGGTCAATACACTTGTCCTGAGTTAGACTTGATTCATAGAATGGTTTTAAAGTGCAGCTATTGAATGTAATAAATCACCTGTACTACTTTATGGTCCTGTTTTTTACCAAGCAGTACATCCATCAGGGTGTGGTTTGGAAATGCAACTACAATCTGATGTCTGTAATGTGATATGTAGGTCAAGATAGTGGTATTAGCTGCTTAAATAGTGACATGCCAGCCAACACAAGTTCTGTTCTATTAAATTGGAGGTGTCATTAAATTACAAAGGTGTAAACATTTTTGTGTTGTAACATCAGAGGCTGGGACTGTCTGGAATAAGTAGAAGAACAATTTATTCTGGTTGTTTCTTCATTTTCTAAACTGGGAAAAAATGTAGTGAACAGTCCTGTTTTTTTCTGTCCCTTTTAGTTCTGGTCCTGTTAATGCAAATAAGACAAAAAAGTGTTTTTTTTTTAACAAAGTAAGAACCATATCTGTGAAAATGAAAACACTTACTTTTGGAGTTTAATGACAATGACAGATGTTTATCAACAGACTGCAGTATTTAGCTTTACCCTGTAGTACCCATTTCAATGTTTTTGTCCCAAATAGAGCCAAGCCTCTGGACAATAGAAATGTTACTAAATTGCTTTACTGCCTGGTCCTGTGACCTGTCATGTATTCCTCTTGCAGGATTACTGACAACTTGCTAGCTATGGCAAGGCCGTCCACAGAAATCATAGAGAAATATAATATAATTCAACAGTTCCAGAGGTATGTTATATCTTAACACATCCATCATTACTAAAAGTGTTTGTTTTTGTGTGAAGTGAATGTTTGTGGTGTGTCTCTGGCTGTGCTCAGGTGTGGCTTGAAGACAGTTATTAACCTGCAGAGGCCCGGAGAGCACGCCAGCTGTGGCAACCCTCTGGAGCAAGAGAGTGGTTTCACTTACAGACCGGAGATGTTTATGGAGGCAGGCAGTGAGTCACTACAGCATCTACACTCTACATATGAAATTACTTACTATTGAATAAAACTTGGACTTGTCTGAAGTAGACAACCTTGACAACCATCATTTACTTATATTTGTTTTGAAAATTTCAGTTTGCAGTAAATTCTGATATATGGTCTTTGCGATATCCAAAAGGCACTCCATCCTATCAAAGACCTCGTCTGCACTGAATGATAGAAATGCAGTATCTAGCCACTTGTATTTCATAGCTAACATTACCCTACTTACATCATGTTAACTTTACCTCCTCTTTATTTATGAATCCATTTGGTTCTCTATCAATAATATACAGCAAAAGAAAGGGCATAAAAAAGTAAGTCTAAGTAGATCAGCTGGTTGTATACGGCTTAGTGGGACAGGAGCTGGACTAAGTTTTCTGCCTATGCTCTATCTTACCCAAACAGGCTTTTGAAAGAAACATAAGAAATGCATAAACAAAAACAAGCATAGCTATTGCCACTAGGTCTCTGACATAAAAAGACTGTAATGTATTTAATAAAAATCGTGTTTCATGGTCTTATTATGCTTTGCAACACAAAACTGTAGGAATCATCAAAACTGCAATATCTTTAAGAAAAACAAACCTGTAGCAGGATTTGATTTATATGTATTTCTAAAATTATGAATGAAAACATTTCGGTTGTTTTCTGTTTATGTATCATAATAGTCCCCTGTAACCAGGTAATTACTGCAGAGGTTTGAACTCAGCAGTTTTTAACAAGCTCCCTTGAGATCAATAGCTCTGTGCCAGATTCAGCTGTCTGCTGTTTGTGTCATTTTCTTTTTTGATTCATGTTTTTTTTTATGTTGTTTACTTTTCAGTCTACTACTACAATTTTGGTTGGAAAGACTATGGAGTGGCATCCCTCACTACAATCCTAGACATGGTGAAAGTCATGTCATTTGCTGTTCAAGAGGGTAAAATGGCAGTCCATTGTCACGCAGGCCTTGGAAGAACAGGTTTGTGGGTTTTTTGATGTCCCAGTAGTAAATAAAGCGTACATAATAATATCTTATTATATGTCTATATATGGTATAGTGCAGTAGTCTTCCTTATTCCTAATGCTGACTGCTGAATGAAAGCTCACATAAGGAATGCTTTTTTCACCTCATTTGCTTTTGCGTAAATGGGACACAGGCATAGAGGGATAGTAGTGAAACACATTACCAAACATCAGTTGGGCTCTGTGTGGAAACACAATCATGGTTCTTGCAGAGATTATTATTAATTGTATTAATTTAGATTTAGTACTTGACTGTCAACATGATGGACACTGTTACATCTGATGCCTGGTTGTGGAAAAAAAAGAAAGACAGAAGAAACAAAACCTTGGTTTAGACATTTAGTTGCTTTTATTAGTGATGCAAGGCCATACATGAGACATATTTTAAACATGATTCATAGATTTAAACAAATGAATATACGCCCACTTGTACGCTACAATTGGCCACGTTACATAAAGTTATGTTGCGGTAAAACAGATGTTATGGTGAGCATGGAAACAAGAAACTTGTAATAATATGCCTTACTGTATTGGTTAAATGTGGTGTGTGTTCTCTCAGGTGTGCTGGTGGCCTGTTACCTGGTCTTCACGTCCCGGATGAGCGCCGACCAGGCCATCCTGTTTGTGCGCGCCAAGAGACCCAACTCCATCCAGACCCGCGGCCAGCTGCTGTGCGTGCGGGAGTTCGCCCAGTTCCTCGTCCCCCTGCGCAGCGTCTTCTCCTGCGCCGAGCCCAAAGCCGGCGCCGTCAGCCTGTCGCAGTACCTCACCCGCCAGCGCCACCTGCTGCACGGCTACGAGGCTCGGCAGATGAAACACGTGCCAAAGATAATCCAGCTCGTGTGCCAGCTCCTCACCAACGTCGCTGCTAACCGACAGGCGGAGGTCGAGGAGCAGTGGCTGGAGATCCCCGACCTTACTGCCGAGGTGGAGAAAACCGTGTCCCAGCAGGCCCTTCAGCAACTCGGCAATGAAATGAGAGGCAAGGGGATTCCCATTTCCCCCTGTTTATCCAACCCTCCTAGTCTGGCCCTTCTTCGAGATCAACCTTTGATCAGCGATAATGAGCTGGACCCTCTCTGGAGGCAGCAAAACATCGAAATTCCTCTGAGATTCTCTCTTTCCTGCAACAAAAGCCTCAGCTATAGTGATTCTGTCCTTCATAAACTCAACTGTAATGAACATTATTTCGAAAGTGTGAGCTTAAAAGCACCAATCGCCTGCCTGGTCCAACATTCCCTTTCTCACAGCAGCCTTATTCCATGTAGCCTGCCTACATTCTGTGACCTGCCTCCTCAGGACGTCACCAGCAGCCTTCAAACACCCGAATCACAAGCACAGCAAGACGCACAATCCCCGTTTTTAAAGAAACGTCTGCAGAAGGGCCACCAGAGTTTGTCTCTAGATCTGTCTGAGCCAGTAAGGAGCTTCTATAGTAACGCCATGCTGCCAGCCTCGTTTGTTAACACCAAAGCAGAAGCAAGTAAAGAAGACAATGTGGATGTTGTAGGAGAAAAGGGAAACTCTGTACATGTTCCATCCGTTAGCCTCCAATCTGAGCTCTCTCCTGACAGTCGACGTCTGCTGGTGGCCAAAGCCCTGGCCATGGACCTGATCGACCCAAATCTTGAGTCTAAGGTCTCAATGTGGCAGGTAAGTGGAGTCAAATGTATTAGTGGTGCAGCTAATGTGCTCTGTAAAAAAGCTTGTGGGCGAGATTTAACATAGTTATTATCTTGATATTTAATATATTTGTATCTTTTTTCTTTTTGCCTCATGCCACAAAGTCTTACACAATAAACTGTATACACTAAAAATGACAACACACACATACACTCTTTAGATTAGATAATACAGTGGCTTTCTATTGCATCTAATGGGATACAGAAAGGCAACAGAGTTAAATTCAGTGGAAAGTTAAAAGGGATTTATATAGCTAAGGTTGAGATACTGATTCTGACGTGGCCTGTGCCAAGCTGCAAACACCACAGCCATTCACAATGACGAGGGGAAATTGACGTCACTTTGTTTTGAGAGACATGCATTAACTCACATGGAATTTTCTGTGTAGGTTCTCAGTCATCCAGGTAGTCATAATGTTAAAGGGTTGAAAAAAGAACGTGGACGTAGTTTATTAACAGAATCCTCATCCAAGGGACAATTGTAAAGTAGACTGGTGTGAGATGAGTTTGACCCAATGAGAGGCTGGAAGTCTCATTAAGCAGGTGAATAGCCTGTGTTGGTATCAATGGGGGAGTTGTTTCCCACCTGAGATCCATTAGCACAACTTACCTTTTCTGAAGTTGATGGCCTATTGTTGTGAAACTGGAAAGGGACAGTTTAAGCGGTTAGTCTCTTTGTGAAGAAACCATTAAAATGAATTGCTGATGATGAGTGAAAGCTTTTGTAATGATTTATTGGCTCCAAATTTTGGGGTAAAAAGTGTCATAGTGTCACTTTAATTTTCCCTACTTAATCAGGAAGTAGACTGAATGACAGACAAAATATGAGTTTGGCTCAGACTTGTGGAAACGGACTCATGGCACTTGGCAGTCAACACGGTGGACACTGAAGGAGGTCATGTCCTGGATGATTATAACATATAAAGCATTATCTGCCTTTACTGTTAGCAGCACCAAACAAAAGCATTGTATGTTTACCCAGGTTTCATTTCGGTTTAGATGAAGGCTGTCTTTGTTGTGGTCCACAGACTGAACTGAACTCCAGGGAGGGGGCGTGGGAGAGGCTGTGCATGGAGAGAGACCCTCTGGTGCTGTCCGCTCTGATGTGGTCATGGTTGGAGCAACTCAAGGAGCCAGTCATTAGCAGTGATGATGTGAAAGCTCTCAGTGAGACCAATGTCGACCCACAAGAGGCTCTCAACTCACTGGAAAAGGTGTGCACTCATTACTCAGACAAACACTGCCATGGATTCAAATATCAGCGCCTCAACACAGTCTGACTGAAAATGGTCAGAACAGCATGACATTCACACGTGTGCCTTTATTGACGATTAAACCCAGAACATATTCGAATGTATTTCCGTAGGGCCACAGACTGACTCTACTGTGTATCCTGGAGTGCGCCGCTCACCTTCTGCCAATGCCTGAAGACGTGGAGACCAGTTTTCTCCACCAAACAATCAAAGTGTTTACAAAGGTGAGTTCGAACAGCAGTGTGGCCGTTCATTGGTTCGTGCTGCGCGCGCATTAGCTTCTGTCTTCGCTTTTACAGATCGACCCCGCCTCGGAGAAGAACAAGGGCTTGTACTCGACGCTGAAGTCTACTTTGACTTCCATTCTTCACGAGGTGTGCGACAAAGCTACGCAGGAGAATGAAGACTCCTGATCCAGCCTTAACATTCCTGGTGGGATGAAAAAGTCCTCAGTGGGGTTCATATATTTTTGGGCATTCCTATATTTAAGCTACTTTTATCAAACACTGCTAAATTCTGCCAATGTCTAGTCTTTGAGATATATTCGAAGACTGTCATTTTATTTCTCTTTAAAGCTCTTAATAGACTCCAAGCACTGCCATTTGCTGTTCACGTGCCACTGTTATCTCGTTCTACTGTAATATTTAAAGGACTAGTTGTTGCTTTTACCTGTTAGTAAGAAGATGACTGAGAAGCGTTCTCATGATGTTTTAATGTAATGTTATTTAAATAATCTCTCGGGGAGGGTTCTTATTTAAAACCAAAAGACTACACTGTGCAGAGGGAACAATGTGTCTTATTTATTCCAAATGCAGATGTTTGTATTGGTTATGTAACCTTATGACAAGTTGCTTTCTTGGCATAGAATGTAGTTGTTTCTTAGACTGAAATGCAAACTGTGGCTATTTTTAAAGGCAATGCAATTTTGTTAGGCCACAGTGCATTGGGCTTTTCCCCCCCAAACAAGACCAAATACTGTACTGTTGTGCTGTAATGCATTTGTAAAACATCAATCTGCCTCATCTACTGAATGATGGCCTCTTTTCACTGCTGCTGTGATTAACATTGAACCCCTAGTTGAAGTAATAATAAAAAAGCCTGTAAACAACATGAGACATAAAACTGTGGGGAGTTTTCAACAAACTATTTTTTCATTGTTACAGTCTTACATTATTAAAATGCTGACTGACTTGAGTGTGTGGGGGGTCTTTTTTTTTTTACAAGCAACATTGCCTCCTAGTGTCACAGTAAAAATCTGTACTTATTTCAGTTTAACTTTTTTAATCCTCAAGGGGAAATACAATTGTTAGGTCTCTTCAAATACAAATGAACTTCACTATTTCAACCAGAGTCTCCAAACTAATACCTATTTTTTTTTATTTAATTGAAGAGACCTAACAGTTGAATTTAGTTTTTGTTGCAGAAATGGTGGATATTTTTAAATCCATGGACAAACAGAAAGTAGTTTGTTTTATACCAGCTGCATGAGGACTGTAGAGTTTGACAGTAAACTCAAATTAATTCATAATATTCTACTAAAACTATTACTGAAATACAGTTAGTACAGTTTCGGCCACAATTTAGTTTAGATTTTTAACTCAATTTGTTTATTGTTGATATGTTAATTACTCCATACATTTTTTAAGTCCAACTACATGTCAGCAAATTAATAGAGTCCCAAAACATTAAAAAAAAAAATGTCTTTGGTGTCAATAATAAAGTCATTTGCAGTTATGTGTACATATACTACAAGCTGCTGTATTTAAATTTACTTTGTGAATATAATCATCCAAATTCAAGCTACTCTTTAAAAAGTCTTTCTGGAAATTGCGTAATTTTTGTGGCTTGTTAAACCAGTGTTTATGAAATGATTTTTTAAAACATTACAAAATAACAACAGCTGTGTTGAGGTAGGTGTACAAGGACACCTTTATTTAAACAACAATCTCTTGATGCCAGGACTCTTTCATTTCAAAAACATTAATCAAGGGTGCACATAACACAAAAATCAGTGCAGTTTCTGAGGGGAGTAAAATATGGCTCAAAAAGAAGTTGTTCCTAAATGTCAACCTTAAACTCCTAGATATCAATAAATAAATAATAAATAACCTATACTATAATTATGACGTATGTGTCACTGTTGCCATGTGGTAATTCACCATAAACTGTTTATCACGTCTGTTTGGATCAATATAAACAAGTCTACCAACATTTTTTCTCATAAGAACCAAGAGAAGGTGCACTACATAAGGCTAGAATTATTAATGCACTGTTATTGCAATGTTATTTTAACTTAATTTTTTCTAAATTTAGTTTATTTCTGCCTTATTTTGAATTGGCACAAGAGCAACTTAAGTGAAAGCTGACTTAATTTACCTCACTCTTCCATAACGTTTTCTAATAGTGTCTATGCTGCGAAACATATAGGCCGTAAATAACATCATGTCTGGGATTAACTGTCTGTGAAATGAAAACACTACAATCAGCAGTGATCCCAGAACTCACTTTTTTAATGTAACGTTGATATCATCAGCTGTTAAAACCATAGAATGTATAAATAAGCTGTTAAAAAGTACATATCCACTGAGGTACACCGATGGTAAAAAAAACAATAATAATTTAAAATGAAATATATCCATATCCAACTCATTCTGAAACCGGTTCCATAGCAACCCAGTTGATCGGCAACATCCAGTTCCAGATCCTGCATCATAACATTTAGAGAATTCTGGTTCTCAGTTTGTTTAAACAGTTGAGCAGGAGAGACACTTTGTACACTTTTAGACACATACAGAGAGAGAAAACACATTAAAAACAGTCATGTCTGATCTGTCAGTGACTGAGGAGAAGCGTCCACTGAACAGTAAGTACCAGCTGCAGGAGGACTGTAGATTTTGACTGTAAACTCAACTAAACTAACAATAATCTGCTAAAAACATACTGAAACATTGTTCAGTTTTGGTCTGAAATTTGTTATTTTCTTATTCCCTAAACATTTGTATTTAGTTAATTTGTTAATTATAGCCTTCTGTTGCTATTCCGTGCAGTTTTAAAACTCACTATACAATAATACAGTGGGATTCAAATGGTTTTAAAAATGTTGGCATTCAGTCACATTAAATATTCATGTTGCCTTAAAGTCAAATTCTATACAATCTTCATTTTATGTTAAAATGCAATGTTGCCCACAAACAAATCAAATGAGTCATTTTTACTCATATTTGATCTTTTTCCTGTGTCCCTAACTAGGGCTGCGCCGAAGCATTCGTCTGCAGGAGTCTGGCTACTACAACAACAATGGGACTCCTGTTATTTCTAACAGGGAACCCCTTTCCAGGTAAAATGTAGTTTGTTTTCAAGCCCGTTTTAAATCCACACCTCTTTTTGTTTTGCTCATAGCACCTGTCCTTTTTGTCGTAGGGCGTGTAACAGGCGAAGGTTTCATCGAGCACAGCCCCGTTCACACTTCACTGACTCACAGGAGGCGACTGTGACCGAGGCAAACGCAGCATCATGTTGTCCCTCACGTTTCTGGAGAACAGTGCTAGCGGTTGCCATCATTATATTTATCCTGACTATTGGTTGGTAACATTAATCATTTGTTAAATCTACTGTTCCTCACATTTATCTGACCAGTGTATTTATTCCTTTTAGGTTGCACATACCGGGCACATGTGAACCAGTTGATTCAGGAAATTGAGGCCCGTAGCGCCTACATGAGCCTGCTGTCTACTCATGCAGACAGGATGCAAAACTTTGCAGATTTGGGCAAAGGTATGTTTTTATTTTATTTACACTGAAACATTTTCACAAGTAGGATTACTGCACTAATATTGGTGACTTCATACTTGTATTTACACACAGGTGCTACAGTGATCAGAGAGTGGTCCACAGACTCGTACCGACCTTGTGGATGGGCTGGAATCTTTCAGTCGCGGTGGTGCCCTAAACACTCTTCTGTGCTTCAGGTAGGAAGTGTTTCAGACCTGTATATAAAATGACCAAAGCTGCCTCTCAAATAGAGTAGAGTGCAGCTGATGTGACCAGTGTTGGACCAATATTATGAATCCAGATTATACAGCACATTTGTGTCAAGTCAATGGGCATTTAATGAAAGAAATATGTTTCGGGCAATTGGTAATAATCAGAATTAAAAAAGAATGACATTGTGCTGAGAATAATCAAAAGGTCACCAAAAAAGGTGAACTTTGACAAAAAATGTTCAAAATTGCATTAGATAGAAATTAAAAAAAGAACTGCAAAAGAGATCAAAGAATAGAAAAATTACTCTACCTACTGAAACGCAGAGAAAATTTCAATTCAAGGTTTTTTATTGTGGCAGACTCTATTGGCAATACATTTGATGGTTTGGACCATAAATAATTTACTTGGAGCAGTTCAAGATGGATTTTAGAGAGTTTGTAAACTCACAAATCTCGCCTGGATCCAGCTGTAGCGCAAGGTTATCAAGCCCACACCATGCTACGTAGCTAAATTAACTTTGCAAGATAGCGCATGATAACATTTGCAGTGGATAATGCTAGTAAAACCAATCCGCTATTGCAGGAGACACAGGCACATGATATGCAAAACATTTATGTATGATTTTGTAGATTTTTTATTTTTCCTTGTGATTTTTGGGACCTATTTACCAATTTAATTTGCCATTTCTTGTCGGTGAATTTCTCATACTGTATTGTTCCTTTTCTTTTCCCTCAGCCTGTATCACCTCTGGTCCCTGGAAAGTGCTGGCCTTTTGCTGGTAATCGAGGACACTTATACATCCAGCTGTCTGACTCCGTCACCATTCGTTATGTTACTCTCGGCCACATTTCTACAAAACAGTCCCTTTGTGGCCACATTTCAAGTGCACCACGAGAGTTTTCAGTTTACGTAAGACATTTTTTCCATCGTCAAACGAAGACATACTATACATACCGTGGAATACAGTGAAATAGAACTGATTTGATTTCTCGTTTAGGGCCTGAAAACTCTGGATGGAGAGGAGAAGTTTCTCGGGACGTTCACCTACGATCAGAGTGGCCCATCGTTCCAGACGTTCGGTCTGCCGCATCGGGGACGGGACCGGGACATCTACAGTCACGTCAGACTCCAGGTCAACAGTAACTGGGGTAACACTGACTACACCTGCCTCTACAACATCAGGGTGCACGGGAACGTCCCAGTGCGCCCTGACTTAAAGTAGAGTCATCACCCAGAAGGGGCAGGTGGTCCTCCAGAACAGGACTAGCTACTGGACATTTTGTAAGTAGAGCTTTGTGAGGTGGTTGTGGATAGTTGGGGCTTGGCTTTAGATGAAAAGTCTCTGTGCAGGTCCTGTTATGATCACTAGGTGGCAGCAGAGAGACAGCGGACGGGCTCACTAAGTTTTACAAAGAGCACATTTCAAACACAAAATCCAAACCTAGGGCTGGGTTTTAGCCTTTTTTGTCTCCATAGAATCATTTACAACACACACCAAGTCTTAAAAGATATGAAGGGCTGTTTTAAACCGAAGCACATGACTAATTTGCATAAATCAATGTCAATTCCCTGCCACTTTGTTTAACCAAGGCAATACAGAGGTAATATGACAGTGGTGATTATTATTAGTCTTTAGCGTCTGCAGAGTGACCACAGCCTTTAACTAAGCTGCTCTGGACACTAGCAGTATCATTAGCCATTAACCTTCATGTCATTATAGGTGGAGGTTCTCAGTCATCCAGGACATATTGAAGAAAAGGTTTATCAAAAAGGCAGCTGGACATAGGTTTTGAAGATCTCTCATCCAAGTGGCTTTGTGAATTCTGACAAACAGAATTGACAAAGTCCCTTGGATTAAGGATGAAACATCTTCACCTCAAACCTACGTCCAGATGCCTTGTCGAAAAACCTTTCCTTCATAACGTTAAAAAAATGTAAATTGAATTAATTGGATCCATTGCCCAGCCCTGTCCAAACCTAAACAAATGAAACTTGGTCAAGTTTGGATGTTTAAAATAGTTCTTAGTGAGTCTGTCCAGTGTTTCTCTGCTGTTGGCCAATGCTCACTTCAGGAGCGGCACAGAGAGTTCTCATCTAAAGCTAAAATGAACTATGCACAACCACCACAAGTCCAGTCGCAGACCCAAAAGACCTGAAAGACAGTCCATAGAAGCCCATAAAGGGACAAAACCACCACTGTCCCCAGTCCCTAAAAAACCCAACTTGTCGAGGCAGACGGCCGTTCTACTTGAGCCTGGGTCTGCCGGAGGTTTCTGACCGTTAAAGGCAGTTTTTCCTCCCCACAGTCGCCAAAGCAATCGCTCAGAAGAACTCTTTTGGGTTGTGTCAAATTGTACTTTTTGAATGACTGCTCGAGCTTACAGATAAAATCATTTTTTTCCCCATAATCTGGCAACAAAAGGTGACAACGTTCAAATGGACACAGGTCTTAAATCTGCACAGAATATAAATAAATTGATTAAAATACATGTTTTTTTTGTTGATTTTTTTTTTTATCTCTGAATTATTTTTTTTTTAATTTTACACAAACAGCATGATCTGACCAAAAGAACTTTGTAACTTTGTAACTTAAGCTCAGTTAAATGGAGTGAGTGAAAACATAAACCAGTCTGCCTTTAAAAACTGGTATATGCTGGTGTACTGTCATTTTTCCTATTGATTTTATTTATACACCCAGATGAGATCAAAAGTAACTGTTTTTATCAAATTAAGTCACCTTTTATCAAAGGTCTTGACTGTTAAATGGCCTGATTTGGGTCATGGTTTATAGTTAATGAAGCACTATCATGAATTTCAGATCACTAATGTTGCAGGACACACCAAAGAGATGTCTATTCATAATAAATCTTTTCTTTTAATTATTTTTAGTGAGATTGTTCCTTTTAATCAGCTGTGTGTGTTTTCACTGGGTACACTGCCTGCTCTGGAAAAAAGTGACATATAAATAAGATATCTTAAACTGAGGGTGCTTGATGCTTGTTTTTTCAAGATGTTTCTTTCTAATTTTAATCAGAAACAGATCATTTCAATGGTATATGTTGGGACAGGTGTTGCAAAGTTGCAGGAGGTTACTAAAAGTTATGGCAGTTTGTGCGGCTGGTGCCAAAAAGAGTGGCACATGACCCAGAGTTGTGGCATATTGTTGCAGCAGGTGCCTCAACGTCTTGCAGTGGGTATTAAAAATTGTGGCCAATGCTATGGAGTGTTGGCATATGTTGCGGCAGGTCCCACAAAGTTGCAGTGGGGTCCACCCGCAGGTATAAATCATTGTGGCTCATGTCACAGAGTTGTGGCAGAAAAAAATGCCCAAACAGTAACCTGAAAATCACAAGTATTTCATCTACTGTATAAATGTACAGTGTTGTTATACCGGTAATTATTTTTAAACTTTTACTTATTCTAGTGACACATATTAGACTAATATTGACACAAATAAACATTATTTGCTAATCTTTCCTCAGTATTGATTAGGATTCATCATATTTTGGTTGTCGTATTTTAATATTTCAAAAGATGGCGCTAATGCTCATCACATGCGCCTCAAAACAAGCGAAGAAGACTTTTGCACGCAGAGGGCGGAGGACTGCGTTTCGACATGGCACCCAGGTGGGCTAACACTCTCCACTCTAACACGTTTTAAACACACATGCCTGTCCATTTACACACGGATTTTAATCATACGATGCTTAAATCTTTCCTCGTGAGTACTTAGCGTCAGTATTTACTCTGTGAGCGCATTGATGCACGTATATTTGTCTGTGTGAACGTAACCACGCCGGAACGTGCTCCTCTGGACTGTTAGCTTCATCAACGTGCTAGTAGCAAGTTATGTGTTCTGAAGTGGCGTGCTTCCACAGTGCTCTGGAATGAGTCTGGTGCTTTATAAATAAAATTAAGTGGGTCCTTATACTGTTTCTGTACCAACGGTGTAATTATTCAAAGCACACATTTTACCTTAATTCGTAGAAAGTTGTTTCTTGATTAGAGCTAGCTAATAAACTGGCTAGCTTCTGTTGAAGGAGTGTCCCTGTCAAATCCACTTGAATTATGCAGCGCTACAGTAGTATTCACTCACAATTTTGGTTTCAAATATATTTTTACACAGATTACAGTGTACTTCACTGACGACAGAAATATTCCAACAGACAGCCCCAGAATATGTAAAAGCTGGTTAATTTCAGATTGACTCAATAATGTTCAAAATCCGTGTGGGAGAGGACAAGCAGCTCTCCAGACACCAGGTTTTGAAAGATGCTTTATTTCTTATGGTTCAGGTTCATGTATACGATTTTGCTGACTATTAAACACGGGTTAACTAATATATTGTATTTTTAGCCTTTTGGCATCCATATACAAGCCCCTCATAGCCTCTTAACATAAAAGTTGCATTTTTTGAATCGTTGAGTTGTGCACTTAAAATGATAGACCCGCAGTTGACAGAGTCAAAGCAGAATACACAAGAAAGTAACAGCATTTATGATTTAAAAAAAACCACTAAAAAATCAAAAACATTCTTAGAGCAATATCTGTCATCACTATTTAATAGTATACACTTACTTAGGTGTGGCAAAAACATAAAAGCCTCATAAAAATGATAAACCCGACAAAAATGATTATTAACAAGGTAGAAATGTTTTATGCCATTGTGATATAGACATTAAAAACTGTACTTGGCTATATTGTATTTTTTCTGAATCAGTCCATAATTAAGAGTAGTATTAGCAAGGTTCAGTACAGATTTACAGTGGTAAAATTAATTTTTAAGGGTTGAGGAAAGGCTACAGCTCCCAAAACAATTTGTTTCAGGATTATCTGTAAGTAATGATTAATGGCTGATTTATGTGCATTTTCTTCAGTTTTATCATGTTCTCTTTTTTTTAGTGAAAAGTGCCACAGACCTTTTATTTTGAGTAGGTGGAGAAAGTTAAATAACTGTTGTGCATAATGTTAATAGTATAATTGCACACATTTGCAGGTTGCGCATGAAACATTATTCAGAAATCCAATTATAACCGTGAATCTCTCAGCCTTGACGCTATAGTAATTTTATGTCCTTTATCCACAGAGTTGCCACTGCTCCGGGCTGAAGTCCTGCAGACCCTCTGGTTCCTGCTCTCATCGACAGTCCTCCATGTTGGCTCTGTGGGATGAGGTAGTAGGTTGTATAGTTTTAGGGTCACACCCGCACTGGGAGATAACTATTCAACCTACTGTCTTTCTCAAAGCGCCAAAGCCTCGTCAGCTCCAGACCGTTGGTGGTCTGAGCGTTGTCCCTCACATATTAAAGATGTTTCTCCAGCTGTGTGCAGAGTGAGGTAGTAGATTGTATAGTTGTAGGGTAGTGATTTTTTGCCCTGTGTTGGAGATAACTATACAATCTATTGCCTTCCCTGCACACTGCCATCTCTCCTAGACTCTGAGTACAGTGGTATTTAAAAATCTGTGTACCACATCTGTTTGGTTAACTTTTTGAATGATTGAATTGAGGTGTATTTTCTGGTTTTTAGTCCTAACTTTCACTGTAATAGTTGCTGTTTTCTCATGTGCTTAGCCCCAAATGTGAAATAATTTCATTATGATAGCTTCAAGTTGGTTTTAAAAGGGTGTAAACATGAGCGTACTTGTGCTTTTGATATGCATGGGCTCAATATATGAACATTAGGTTACATTTTTTGTCTTAAGCCTAGTTTTCGTCTCAACCTCGGTTTTGGACAATGCTGGACTTCAAGAAAAGGTTTCAAAGAAGGCATCTAAACGTAGGTTTGAAGGTAAAACCTACGTCCATATGCCTTCTACGAAACCTTTTCTTGAATATGTCCTGGATGACTGAGAACATCCACAGAAGTTCCGGACTGTATAAATCTGCAAACAATTTGCAAAATAAAAAAACACGGACCACTGTTAAATACTTGTCTGAGTTTATTAATAACACACATCTAACACTAGCTGGATCCTATAATGTGTTAAAATCATGTATTGTAGATCGCAGAATAATTCATGAAGACTCAGTTTTCCTTAGTGTTTTTAAGTTTACCTCTGTCTTTATGTTTGTATAAGCAGGAAATGTGTTCTCCAATTGATGTTCTGCAGCAGGTTCCAGCAGATGGCGCCACAGTCCTGAGAAGCAGAGGACCACCTTGTGAGGGAGGTCATGTCAGGAGCTGTGCTTACACTGTATTCCACATCATCTCGGTCAAACGTGTAGAGGCCGCTTTCAACAAAGCAGTCCATTATTAAAAGCCAATAATCATAGATAACTTTTAGGGGGGTGTATACAACAAATTAGTTGTATATATATTATTGGTTGTTCTCTGCTTAAATCCTTTAGCCCAGGATACAGCATCAAAACACAATTTCAACAACACGTTACTTTATATAGCATGTAACAATAAAATGGAATAAAAGACATTTGTTAGTAGTGGTAATCTGGAGCTTTGATATGACATGCACACAAAGATTCAGGTCAGAAAATACAACAGAATTTTCACATGAATTATTCCTTTAATACAAATTATTGCCTGAAAAGTTAAAGGCCATTATGAATAAAAAGTAAACGGCACTGAAAGAACAAAATGTCACTGTGTCAGAGAGAGAGAGAGTGAAAAAAAACCCCAAAATTACCAAAGTAACAAAACATTAAAGAAAAAGAACAAAAAAGGCAGGGAAACTTGACAAGACATTTTCAAAAAAGCATAAATAAATACTAAAAGTGATATAGTTTAAGTGAATAGTTTAACTGAACAAATGACAAAATGTTTGTAAAAAACAAAACAGTGGAGACAAAGTTAGATGACATATTTGAAAAGGCACTGTACTGACTCACATTTACTTAAATATATTCTGCATGTTAATAAACCAATTATATGGCTGACTGATTTTTTGATATTTAACCCAGGCATGCAGTATTTTCATGGATTTTCATTTTCCCTGTAAACCAATATTATCCTGCCATCATTTCTTTGTTTCTATAGAAGGGACCTCTTTGAGTGGAGCTCAGTCACAGCTCACATAAGAGAGTAGGCCTACAATGCATCAAAAAAGTGAGAGAAATTTATTCAAAAATCAAAAGAAAAACCATTCTGGAAACTGATGAGCAAGAGTAAGTTTGACTCCACTGTGTCAAGGTTAGCGCTCAGTGCGTGATGGAGACAGGACTCCAACAGCAGTGGGCGGAGCCAGTAGTTTCCTTCTGCGCATAAAAGGTGATGCGTCCTCCAGACAGCAGCCGTTAAGAGTCTACAATCCTCGGAGGCGCACAGTGGGATGTCCTGGAGCAGGTGCGAGGAGGACCACCACTCTCTCCAGCTCCTTTTTTCCCCTTTAAATCCGATCCCAGCGCGCACCTACCTGCAGGCCGGGACAGAACACGCCCCGTCCCGAGAGTGAGCTCCCACACGGACTGCGCGCACCTGGCTGGAGACACTGCCCCAATGCTCCGGTTCAGCCTCGCTCCGCCGGAACCCGAACCAATGAACCCGCCACGACTCCCCGGAGAACACAGGCTTTGGTTGGTCTCGCCGAGCTTTACTCACGCCTCGGTCCCGCGGGATTTCACGCACAAATAAAGAAGTTGGACGGAACTGGACGGACTGCACCATGAAGAGGAAGACTCGGAGATGGATTTTTCACTTTTTCTTGTGCCTTGGAATAGTCTATCTGAAAATAGGGTGAGTCAAGTGGCAGATCTTTTTCGTACTGCAAGAGCAATACATTTAGCTTTTTGTGGGTGGAATTAGCTTGAAGTGCAGATATATTGTGCAAATGCAAAATTAAAGCACGTGATATCCTTCCAATGCAGGTAAAATCAATGTTGAAACAAATGTCATTACATAAGCATATTGCTTTGGCGCTTGAAACAAAAAAAAAAAACAAACAAAAAAAAACAAAAAACAAAACAACCTTTATGTATATATTTTGTTCTATTAGTTCTGTATTACTTTTATGGTAGTCTTGTTTATTATAAGTGCTTTTTTTATTTTTGCATTTTCTATTGTCATTCTTATGATAGCTGTAGTCCTTTGTATATTTTCAATGACATGGTTTATGCAGAATTTAAAATAGTGTGTGGCCCATTAAGACAGGTCCATACATATTATAATTTATAAACTATTGCTAACAAATATAAGCGAAAACATTTTGGGAATTTTGATTGATTGGACATTTTATTGCCAACATTTGGGAGAACATTGGATGCTGGAAAATCCACTTAGTCATGTACTCTACTTGGAGCCAAAACTAAAATATGTAGACCCTATTAAGGCTGCAAATTATGTTACAAATCTATGTATTGTCAATGTGATATCAACATATGCAATCTCTCAAAAAACAGCTTGAACTACTCTAGGCTAATATGATATGTTGTGTGACAGACATCCAAATATTTTGCACTTCAAAATAAAGCTCCAATTCAACAACTTACTTGGCCGAAGGGGAAATTCCAATATTGTAAGTCATATTCTCACTAAAATATTCAACATAATAAATTATAATAGATTTTGTAATATTGTGTAGTCCACAAATCTACTGAGTATAAACAACAATGCCCATAACGTTTCTAAATGAAATTCTAAATGTCTGGCCAATATGTAACTGTATGAAGGTAGAGTCTGTTTGTACGTTACATTCCATTTCTCATTGACCACAGGTTCACCTGGAGGCTGCAGCCACGACCTCCAGGACAGGAACCAGTGCTCCACTGGCTGGTTTTACATGAGTTAGCATTGGAAAACCTACTTCTGATGTTTTATGCTGTTGTAGCTATGAATGTATCATTTTAGCTAAACCAGTCATCATCATATGTGTATCAGAATCAGTTAGAACCAGTTATTAATGCTTTGTGGTGCAAGGTGAAAAGTAAAAGTTAGTTCAAAAGCAGTACATTTCAATACAGCTCACCTTTTATTATAGATATAATATAGATTTAAATATTTGATGTCTTATTGTCATCTATCTATCTATCTATCTATCTATCTATCTATCTATCAACTAACTATAAAGAGTTGGAAGCAGGCTGAATCATTTTTAAATACTTAGAAACAGGCGTTACTTTTTTAAATGGCCACATAAACCTCGTTTGAATTAACATGTTTTCCTAATGTGAACAGTGCGTTGCTTCACACGAGATGGACTTTATTGTAGTTCAGCATTAAGCGTGTTCCCCCCGACCCTCCATTTCTTTTCAATAATATCTGAAAACATGTTTTGATGGTGTCACTTTCATCACAGGGGGCTGTCGACGGTGGTTGCCCTGGGAGCCAGCATCATCTGTAATAAAATCCCCGGCCTGGCCCCCCGCCAGAGGACGATCTGTCAGAGCCGGCCGGACGCCATCATTGTGATCGGGGAGGGCGTGCAAATGAGCATCAACGAGTGTCAGTTTCAGTTCCGACACAGCCGCTGGAACTGCTCGGCCCTGGGAGAGAGGACCGTGTTCGGCAAAGAGCTCAAAGTGGGTATGTTGCACTCTCCATTGTTCCACACCTGATCCTTTAACAAAAACCACTGAAACTATATGTATGCTGTTTCTCAGGTGAGTCCTTGACTTGTCTCTCAGCCCTTTTGTGCTCAGGAACTAACAAGGCTTTTGGTCGACTAGTCAACTAATTAGTCATTGAGCTCACAGTCGGCTGAAATCTCATCCGTTTAGCAGTCGCACATAACTTTTGGTGGAGTTAATACAGCAGAGTGCGCATATTGGCCGCATTTAAATGACTGGATTTAGGGAGTGTTGTTTAAGGACACTTTTATTAGCGTGTAGAAGAGCCGCTCAGGGCTAAGTGTTTTCAGGGAGAAACAACAATCTTGAAGTGAGTCCAAATAAAGAGTGCTTTCAAGGACAGGTGCTGTGACCGAGAGTGGTTATGTGAAAATATATGATGTCATCAAATAGTCAATTAAATGATGTGTAGCGTGAGATTGTACTTTTTTTTTTTGGACTACAGCCCTAACAATTGCTATATTTTATCACAGTATTTTGTGTAGTGTCAAATTAAACCTTTTATCTGAAGAAGTATCTTACAGCCAGGTTATTGCCTACTCAGTATTGTTAATGGAAGAGGCTTACTGACACAGTTATAGTTAAATCCAATCAATATATTGAAGTAAACAATACCTTGATCTTGTTGTCATTTTTTGTTGCCAACCTGACTAGCCAGATGGTCTGTTCCATAGAACTATCTGGAGTGCTTAGATGAATACCTGGTCAGTGATTGGACAAACCACCTTCGAACCACAATTTTATCCAATCAGAGCAACACCATTGCTTCATTGACAAATATAACTGCCAGTACTGCCACACATTGGTCCAAACTGGCAGCAGGTCCTGAGTAATCACTTGACCCAGAACATTACAAGTTATATTTAAGTGAGTTTTTGAAATCACAAATCTTATAAGAGTCCAGCTGCAGCAAAAGATAGAATTAATCCTGATGCAACTCCTGTGTTTCCTAAAAGGTACAGTGTTGGCATGAGGTGGTCTTGAAGTGGTCCCTTATTTATCCCTCAATTGGATGTTGTAACAGAGGTACCACAGAGATGAGACAGACTGAGACAGGCATTCTGCTTGTGCATTGTGACTGTAAATGGACAGAAATAGTACATATCTAATAAGCTTGTGTTTGTTTCTTTGTCCAAATTAGCCATGTGCAGTAGCAATTTCGTGCATTGTTTATTACTTTTCCTTTCCCTGTTGTCTAAAGACTTTGCATACACATAATCACACACACAGAGGTTACCGAGAGAAATTCACACCTGTCTCACAAAAATGAAGATAATAGGGGCTTATGTGACACTGTTGCAAAGTAAGGATTGTTGAATGTCATAGAGGGGTATCCTACAAGGTCTACATGCCCTTCTTAATTGCTTGAGATTATAAAAATACTTTGAAAGACTGTTTCTCGGTTTGGACATGTCAGCATTCCTCGATCGTTCTTTTGAAATGCTCACAAACAGGCTGTTGCTTTTCAAATGATTGCACAAAACTCTATTGGCACGTTTGCTTGATTTGACTTCTTAACATAGTTGGACTTTCTTGCCGTGCCTTCAAACCCAAAATAATAATAATAAAAAAAAGACATTCCTCTGAGGTATAGGACCTCTGACACTTGACAAATGTCAGTGCATCTGCTTTTGGTGGGAAAATAAGCCCTCGATTTTTCTCCTGTCTGTGGAATAAGGCTGGAGGCTATGTTTGCTCCGCTGTCAGCGCTGCGGAAATAAACGGGGAATCATATTTACGGCCTCTTTTCCATTTCCATCGTCTTGTCTATTCTCTTCACTCTGTCATCTTAGTTTGAGAAGTGGAGCTTTGGCATCATGTTTCTGTAAAGATTAAAGTTTATTGTGATGCCTTACGAATGTAGCCCATGGCAAGTTTGGTAGAGTCATGTTAATATTGTTTGGAGCCACCTGGAAAGTTACATTTCCAGAACAGTAGCTCTAGCCTTTGACTTAATCACTAATGTCAACTGAAAATATTGGTGAATTCCTCAATTAGGAATAAATGGAATTGTCTTGAATAGACCCCCCCATCATTTTTTTTTACTTAGTCCTGATTATTTTTGCTCTTTAAAACATCTACAAAAGCTTTTACATATTGTGCCAAGTTGCAGGTCGCTAATCAGCTTTAGAAATATTGGTGACACTTGGCAACATACACTGCAATGCATTATCTCCCATTTAATATGGAAAACTATATTTATTGATTGGCTAAAACTGTTTTTTCAGGATCAGTGGGTCCTCTGGTAGAGTGCTCAAGAGACCCGGTTTTGATTCCGGCTTGGGTCATTTGCTCACTGTCAGTCCCCTCTCTCTCAGCCTGTTTCTAGTCAATCTACTGTTTCTATCAAATTAAGGAAAAAAGTTTAACAGTAATCTATCAAAAAACTTTTCTTCAACCTCTTTACACCATGTCATAAAAAATAGATCAATTGACTTTGCAGTGTTAACTATTAAGGCACTACACTTAAACTTTCGCCGTCTCACTCTGTCTCGTCTTTGTTGACACTAACTGTCAAGAGAAATACTTCTTCTACCACTACTTGTGCTGATGAGATATTATGTACCAACATTAGAAGAAAAGTAAATAAACTGTGTCAGGAAGCTATTTGGTTTTGCCTCAGAGTACTCCTTATTCACTATATTTACAGCAGCTATGCACCATAAAAAATAAGTGTTTACAAGACTATCATGTGTTGGCAAAAAAACGGCGCTATTTATTTTAAACACCAGTTGCTTTTAGACCTGGATTACACAAGTTAGTACATTGCTATCCAAGTCATTATTGCATGCACACAAAGGTTATCCTCGCACTAATCTATTCACGTTGAGACAGACTATTTATCAATGAATCAGGACAGATCTGCTGAATATAATAAGCATTCTGTAATAATTTGCATCGTGGAATTCTTCTGAAGTCTGAGCTAAACCTTCATGTATGTTCATGAATTATGTTTCCCCCAGAGATTCAAGTCCAGACAGGTACTTTTGTCAAGGTTTACAGATTTAGCTCCAGGTTTCATGGGAAATCATTTTAGACCACCTGCTTTTGATTGAGATACTTTTAATTCAATGACATAGATTTGAGTGCTTCATCTGATTTACACCAGAACGATAAAGCTGAGGGCAGGTCTCAGGTGACGGCGGGTCAGTGGTGCTCCGGTCCAGCTGCCTCTCACCGTGAGCGGCTGAAGCCATTGTAGTGTTTCAGCAGACTGGAACACTGATAACCAGAGGAATACATACTCTGAGCACTGCCGGCAGCGGTGCAGCAATGTACAATATTTTGGCATCACTTGTGCTCCCCACCCACCGAGCTGGCTACTTGGACTATGTCAGTGTGTGGACTGACTTCTTGCAATTTGTTAGAGAGGCAGCTCAGTGTTTATTGCAATTAAGTCTACATCCTGGGCTTGAAACCAAAGCTAATATGTGAGAACATTTTATAAGAACAAGTGTAAAATAGTGCGATGTTACAAATGGATGTTAGACAGGAGCGGCAGTATTTATGGCTCTAAAGGTGTGCTCTAATTAAAAACAATGGCTTCTCTCCAAAATGCCAAGTAATAGTGACCCATGTTAAATAAAGCAAATGCCATATGCACTGTGTGTGTTGAAGAAAAGTCTCTGATCTGATTTGACAGATATTTTCCTATGTAGATTGTGAATACATGACACAACACATTCTTTGCTATAGCGTGTGTGTGTGTGTGTGTGTTTTTTTGCTATATTTACATTGCTAATTCTACTATTGAATCTCAATGACAATAAATCTGTGATACATTGTGTAGACATTGGGCAGCAAAAGTTTGATAGTGAATTTAATACTATGAAAGTGAGACAAATTGTTTATATAGGAGTGGTTAGCCAATGATATCATAACAGTTGATGTGATAATAATTCCAAACGTGTTCATTAACTTTATAATCACCTGGGGGTCTTTTGTACCACTTGGTAAATGGCTTACCTTTCTTGCACCCAAAGTGTTTTACATCATGCTTCCATTCACCCCATCTACACCCACACCACCATAGAGCAGGGATCGAACCACCAACCTTCCAGTTATTCAGTGCCCTGCTCTACCTCCTGAGCCACTTGCTACAACATAAGCATTTTAAACTGAATGTATGTTGTCCACATATTTGGTCTGGCATCGTTTTTTAGACCGGATGCCCTTCCTGACACAAAGTTACACTGGCTTGTGACCTCTTGTAGCTGAAGTTTTGGATCTCCGTCGGGGAATCTATTTGTGTGGTGTTGGATAGTTTTTGTTTGATGAGTCTTTCCTCTGGCTGTGATATGTTCATGTGCTTTCAGTTTAAGTAGAAAAACGTTTGTGTTTGAATTGACTCAGTGAATAGTTATTCGCTAGCGTACAACAATATTATCAAATATGCTGGATTTTCAGTAATCCCACACACAATTGAAAACGTTTTTATTCCAGCCCTGTGGCTCTCTAGAACAATGTGGAGGTGAATGTATTTGTAAGGCACTGTTATCTGCCTGGATTTAACGATTTTTCTTCTTCGTTTACATGGGAGGGACATTGTTGTGCTCTCAACCAATTACAGCTCACCAAAGAAAAGAACATTCATGGCAGAAAACCTAGAATAAATCTTGATTTGACCTTTACTGGTAAGCCTTTTTTTTAAAAAAAGGAATGATTCAGACATTTTACAAAAACTTCTGCATACTGTGCATTGAAGTGATTAAGGTTTCACTTTTACTCTCACTTTAAAAGGCTGAAAACTAATAGATATTGATTAATAAATGACATTGCAAACCAGACTAGGTCACCATACTTGGACAACTAAAGGTAATCACATTTTCTGAATTGCATTTTGCAGATAAAAAGATGTGCATCAATCTCACAACATCTACCTGCTGATAATGCGTATCATAAAGCACTAAATTCTTATTCCAGCTTCCAACTTCATCTCGATCTCCACATGAATAACACACAAACAGGAGCACCTCCGTTCCTTATCCAAAGTGCATATATATTGTGTTCTTGTTTTCCTTATATGCTCCAAGAGGAACTATTTCATTCATTTTAATTATAAGACGCAGTTGACCTGGAGAGTGTAGATTTATAGAGCGGCCATCCATCCACGTAGGGAGGCTCTGCATGCCTCACAGATTCACGTCCGCAGGGTGGATCGCAGCGTGACAGCAGCTGGGACAGGGGCCAACACCAGGCCCAACTATTTCATATTTCACCTCAAAGAATCCATACAGCCGTCAAACTTCCACTGGACACTTCTTTGGTAGGAAGTCGCAAAGTTAATCTCAACAAAGACACTGCTGTTCCCTGGATTTCCTTTGTAAACATCTACGTTCTGTTGCAAAGTTAGTGTTTGCACAGCGCTTGATTAATGAATTCACCTTGGCTCGCTTCTCGCGTTTTCTTATTTTGTTTTGGACTGCTATGCCAGGTATTTGAGGAGGCTTGACAGTGCCTGAAATAGTGAGTCCTGTGGTGTGTATTGTGTTTTAAATGGCTGTTTCTTTTTGTGTTGCAGGCAGTAAAGAGGCTGCGTTCACGTACGCCATCATCTCCGCCGGAGTGGCCCACGCCGTCACCGCGGCCTGCACCCAGGGCAGTCTGAGCGGCTGCGGCTGTGACAAGGACAAGCAGGGTTTCTACAACCAGGAGGAGGGCTGGAAGTGGGGCGGCTGCTCGGCGGACATCCACTACGGCCTCAGCTTCTCCAAAGTGTTCGTGGACGCGCGCGAGATCAAGCAGAACGCACGGACTCTGATGAATCTACATAACAATGAAGTGGGGCGCAGGGTAGGTTTCAACAACACAGCTTGTGTTACAAAAAAGTCATGTCTGTAGATTGTACGATTAGGTATAATTCACAGTATGTTGCCTACAATCACTATAACACAATTCTGCTATTCTTGATAGTTGAAAAGTCCTTAAGATGTTCATATACCACAAGCCTTGATGGCAACATTTCATTCATTTACTCATTCATTAATATTCCTATTACAGCATGCTTTTAGGTGATTAAAGTTTTAAAAAAAAAATTGCTTCCTTTTTTCATAATTTTGCAGACTTTGACTTTTACTGCAACCTGTCAAAAATGCCTCTATTGCAAACAAAAATAGCTTCTTGGAGGCTTTAATGGCTCAACATGTAGAGTATGTAATACACACTGTCTGCAGAATGAGTCCAGTTTGACTCAGGCTTGGGCTTATTTGCTTCATTTCATCCACTTTGTCCATTTAAAACTAAACAAACCGTTTGACAAACTTTGTATAACATGTATAAACATGTATAAATCAGGGCTAAAGCACAATATGATTAGCAAAAATACAATATTCTTACAAAGTAGCATGACACACCTTAAGAGGAGAGCAGTCTCTAGAAGAGCTAAACCCAGGTTGAGAGAACTGCAAATTAGAAATAGAAAAAAAGACACAGACATTCATCAATTTTATCCTTTAAATGTATGCTTTTTGTGCATAATCTACCTTACTTGATTTCCCACAGTCCCATTCAATGTAATAGCTAAATGCAAATGTGATAAATTGACTAGACTAGTTCCTGACTCATCCTTAGCCTTAGTTTAGGTTATATAATATTGTGTTAAACATGCTATAGAATTATTTATTGCTTCAGTAGAAGAAACTTAAAATAGCAAAACACAATATATCCCAATAATAGTAAAGAAATTGCAATGTGACATGTCATCCCATATGGTTTTGCACTGTATTATAACAACACACACAATACTATGTGAATGTGTATTGATTTTTGGTTGGTTATTTGGTGCAACATTTAGTCCAGTCAAATTCCAGCTTCGGAGAGTCTGAAAGCATGGAGCCAATAGGTAACATTACTTTGATCAATGAGCAGTCTCCTTGGCATTTAAAGGACACAAAATGAGTCAAAGCCAGGAGGGCACTCTGGGATGAGGACGTAGAGCTGCATTAGCCTTACTCTGATCGCTTACAAATGGCACATCAATAGAAATCTCAGTGCTTCCAAGAAAAAAAAAAAATCTAATTGACAAAAAGAGACCCTGAGCTACAGCTGCTACACAAAAGTGATGTAAGATGGTGCTCGTGTGTATAGATACGATCGTGTATATAATAAATGAATTTCTAAGTGGACTTAATAAGCAGTGCAGAGTTTTGTGCATAAGTGAAGGTTGGTATAATCAAACCATTGAATCACAAACCTCAAGAAATATTGGCACATGTGCTTTATAGTTTAATACTACTTTGTCTGTTTCTAAAAGGATGTTGAGTCATAATATTTTTTTCAGTTCTGTAAAATGACCTTAAAATATCACTCTTGCATTTGTCTATCTTGGAAAAACTGTGGTTTAAAGCCATGAATGTTGTATTACACACCATCCTGAATAAGAAATAGATTATTGATTTTCAGTGGACATTGCTCATTATCACATACAAAGGTTTATGGCTTTTAGGTTAATTTCCAGAGCCCATAGAGTTTTATCTGTCATTTTGCATAATTGGTTTTGAAAAAATGGGTGCAGACAGGTATAGGCCTGTTTTAAACAACATTGTGCTGCACTGATCACATAAAACTGAAGTCACTCATTAGTTATCAGACTATGTACTGCTCCCCATCCAAATGAAGCTCAGTAGAACCCAGGAGTAGTTACTTTACTTAATTTTCCTACAGGTGCCTGCACAGTACAAACTGAGCACTGCTTGAGAAGAAGCACAATCATGGCTCTTTTTCAGCACATATTATTTGAGAAGTTTTAGGACATTTATGCTAAAAAAAATGGCACTTGTTTTTATTTTTGCCAGCATCTACCTGCAGGCCTTCATAGTTCCACCGGAAAAAGCATAATAGTGACTGTTCTTCTGTAGTTAGTGTCTGTGGTTAACCAAACCTCTCCTCCAAAGACTCTTCTCTAATGCTAAATCTGTCTGTTAGCATCACTAGCTATTACCAAATAACCTTGCCTCAGTGCTTTATCTTTCCAAACTCTGACCTTAACTTCTGACAACATACTCAACACAGGATCAAATAATGGTTTAGTTCTTTGTTAGACCTTGGCTACGGTGATACAAGCTGAGAAGGTGTTAGCTAACCATACATTTCAGAGCTGCAGGTTGATCTTCAGTAATGAATCCAGTGGAAGTTCTTTGATCCGTGAAGCGGGCTTTGGTGAAGGAGGGGACTTCATATTTGAGGTCTGGCTTCAGTCAGAATGTGAATCTCTTAATATAGACCTACAAACAGATACGGCTGTAATTATCGTAGCGAGGCTTTCATGTTTAAATCGAGATGATGTCAGTGTGTTTCCAGTGCCAGCCCTGAGAAGAATAAACGATGTGTAAAAGGAGTGCTGTTAGACAAACAATGGGAGCTTCGCTGGCATTTCACTCCAGTGAGCGCCGTGAATTAAATGTCTGTCAGGTCTCGGAGGGCATGACCACACTAAGCTGCATGCATCTAAGGCTTTTGACAATTACCCAGCCAGACTCCACCAAGTCTGAGGCCGCATCAGAGCGCAGTGATTCAGGAGCGGGGCGAGGCCCGTCTAATGGCAGCAGAGGGTTCCCGCTCAACCAGAAGAAAGGAGGGCGAGCTGACGTCATTGGGGAGAGTACCCAGGCTGCTTTGTCAAACACACCATTCACCACCGCGAGAGTACTGGCTATAAACATCTCAATGTGGTGATGGGCTGACTGTCTCTGAAGCCACTTGTAAAGTAACGCTGTAACAAAAAGGTCAAGAAGAAGGCTTTTGGATTCAAAGAGTCCCTTGCATTACACCTGCACATATCAGAATTTTTTAACAGTATATCGCAAAGGACTCTCATCTTGCAGCCCTACCTTGCATGAGATTGGTACCAGAGCAAAAACAGAAGGTGCATTAGTGTTTAAAGAGGGTGCATCTAAAGTGGTATCTCAGCTAAAATCTCTTTACCTTATGTTGGAGCACATATCGTTTATTATAATTCATTGATTAATTCAAACAATGATCCACATTTATGAATCTATTGCAAGAATTATAGAAAATCAAATCACTTCCTTCCACAGTAGTCTTTCTGACCTCCCTGTGCTTTTTTTAGAATGTGCTCAGGGAATGGCACATATAGCAGACTATACAGTGACACACAGCAGCAGCTCACAGACCTCAGGAATGCTTACATTCATTTGGAATGCTCGAAAACTTTTGTCTCAACCTGTTGAACTATTCATGCAGGATTTTTGCAACCGGTCATAGGAAAAAATGTTGCCATTGCATGCTTCTGCAAACCATGCATGTGGATAATCCATATGGGTATGGGCACTTCCAGAGCAAAAGAGGTTTCATATTTACAAGAGAGGATATTGATGACACAAGGCTTGATTCAGTACAAAAAATGTGATAAACTTATAACTAAAATTAGATCTGAAAAAATGTATGGTTAATGGAATTAATTACTAGAAATTGATTTATTTATAGCTTGTATGCACATAACGAGAAGTGGAGGGAGTGACTACATCTGTCCTTATGTTAGCACTCCTAACGTAAACTTATTTAAGAAACTGTGGTACTCCACCAAAGCAAGCTCTGCTTTTAGATGACACTGTGTCTGCCATTGATGATGCTCTTTGCTGCAATGGGCTACTTTTCTCACATGGAAATTTCTCACAAGAGTGTTTAACAGTGAACAAAAACTATTAAGAAGAAAAGTAGTCAAATTTATTCATTTCATATTTTTCTTTACAATAGTAAAAGTGAGTAAATGTGTCTACTTCCTGCCTCAGCATGCAAACTGACATACAGCTTTAGTTGTGATCCTGTTGACACTGTGAATGTGTTCTTGCAGGTGCTGGAGAAGAGCATGCGTTTGGAGTGCAAGTGTCATGGCGTCTCAGGGTCCTGCACCACTAAAACCTGTTGGACTACACTGCCTAAGTTCCGTCAGCTGGGATACATGCTGAAGGACAAATACAACCAGGCCGTGCACGTGGAGCCCGTGCGCGCCAGCCGCAACAAGCGCCCCACCTTCCTCAAGATCAAGAAACCCCACTCTTACCGTAAACCTTTAGACTCTGAGCTGGTCTATATAGACAAATCACCGAACTACTGCGAGGCGGACCCTCTGACGGGCAGCATGGGCACTCAGGGCCGCCTCTGTAACAAGACCGCTCTGCAGCCCAACAGCTGTGACCTGATGTGCTGTGGGCGAGGATACAACACTCACCAGTACTCCCGTGTTTGGCAGTGCAACTGCAAGTTCCTGTGGTGTTGCTACGTCAAGTGCAACACCTGCAGCGAGAGGACTGAGGTCTACACCTGTAAATAGGAATATTTATTCTTTATTGGATTGCTGCACTGTGAGACTGGCCAGTGTGTCAGTAGCCCCTTTTCCACAACCTTTAAGGGTATCTTTGTGGAGTTGGTTCATTTGATTTTCCTCATACAAATGGTACAAACAAGATGTTTTGGAAATGCCATGACAGAATAACTTTAGTGGTAATTTTTTAGGACAAAAACACAAATCCTGTGTGTTTCTGCGTAGATATGCATTTTGATTATATGCAAGTTAGCCATGTGGAGTTATGTGAGTAAGGGCAACACAGTACACATTAGTCAGCTTTTTTGTGTGTAGGAGGTCAGATGGGCTCAGGCATTCAGATTAGTTAAAGACAGGTTTTGATAATAACATTATTATTATTGGCTGTTGTAACTGTAACATTCATTATTCAATATTAAATTGGACTTTTGACAACCTGACCACCAGAAAAAAAAGAATAACTATCCATAAAGAGATTATGGCACTGATGTTGGCTTTGCCATCACACTAACCTGTTACTAATATCATACTTTGCAGCCAAATACAGTTTGCTTTACTTACTTGTTTTTTTTTAGATTTGGTATATTCTGAAGTTTTTAGCAAAGAAGTTTAAAATGCTAGTTTGTGAAATAAGGGAAAGATATTTATTAATTGATGTTGATCTACTTTCTACTAATCATACCAGTGGACATTAGCAAACACCATGCCTGAGACAATCTAGTACTCAATTACCAGCTCATATTAGATATTACTTTTTGCTGCCTTATTCCCAGACAGACACCAGTAATGGCCAATAATGGTGCAACATATACCCCATGGCTGCAGATATCCCAGAATGCATGTGTAAAAGGGGCTACTGATGTGTTTGAGATCAGGTCTTATTGGAGGGATGGACTCGCTGCTGGACGTCTGGCTCATGTTGAAGGGACACTTCCTCCGACTTGTGTTGATTTTACTGATGCCAATGGACATCTTCTACGACACTGGACTTAAAATACATTCATACATATATATTTGTAGGTCAAATGCCATTTCATGCCTCTGACTTGCCTTATCCACTGGTCTATAATAGCGTACTGGCATGACTCACATGAAACAATGCTCTTTTTAACTGTAATAATTTATTTTGTGTGGAAAAACTACTGATGATTTTAAACATTCCCTTTTTTAGTTTAAGAAGAGAGCTCAGAACAAAAGCCTGTACCTGTGGAGTTTCTTATTTAGAACAATTAAATGGTTTATTTGAAACCGGCAGCAAAGCAAACTACTGATCCTTGCCTTAATGTGGTTGGTATTGAGTGTTTTTGTATCACTTTGTGCCACTTTTTTCAGTTTGCTGCTATTTGGGCTGTGTCTGAAATCACTCAGTAGTTTTAATATATAGCAGAATCAAAAACAGAAGACATAATGTATAATAGTAAATTCAAATACAGACACCCAACATAGTTATAATTATAAGAGCCTCCTGAGTGAGTAATGAGTGATTTCAGACACAGCAAATGAATTGATGACCCAGTAGTCATATCACCAGGACCAGCGTCTGCTTCCAGACATCATCTCCCTCAATGTTGGTTTATAGAATATATTTTATAAGAGATTATTTTTATATATGTTTATTTATTTTCATTTCATGTAAGCTTTGCCCTTCTTGGATTTTCTCCTACAGGTTACTGAAGTCAGAAACACTGGCGGGTGTGCTTTCGTGTCTGGTTGTAGAGTCCGGTGTGACTTAGAGCTCATCACTGGAAATGCATTAAAGTAGCTTCTATTAATTCACACAGCTGTTGGTCTGGAGCATAAACATGGATTGTCAAATAATGTCTTAAAAATGGATCATGTTTCTAGTTCAATAAAGGCTACAACAACTTCAAACAGTAAGAAGGCTAGCCTCTGTGTGTTTTTTATTCTTTCACAATGTCATCGAAAAGATCATCCCCTTGGTTCGTCCTTTTTGTAATGTGTACAACCTTGAAATATAGAAAACAAAATGCTGGAGGCTTTAATGTTTACCTTAAGCAGATGGAGAGTAGAATGCAAAAAGGCTTTCACATAACTGCACATCCCTTAAATGTTGTGTGTGTTTCCTATAATATCTGCAATGGACAATGGTTCAGTCAATAGTTAATAGTAAGTAATTGATCTCAAGATAATCTTCAGCTTATTGCTCCATTTTATTCATCTTCTTCTGCTGTGGGTCTTTGGGGCCTATTGGCAGCTTTGTGCTTGTGGTAGACAATGGCCAGTTAGTCCCAGGGCTAAGCTACTAGGAGTAATATTAGATTCTCCAGTTTACATTTACATGCATGTCTTTGGGTGATGGTGTACCTGCATTTAACATTTAAAACCTGGCAGAACTGATAAGTGGATTTGTTTATGATGTTGTTAGGTATCAATAGAAGAGAAACTTCCAAATGTCAAAAGCTTCTTGAGTTGTGGAGCCACAACAAACATGAGGTCTTCTTACAAAGCAGTGATGGCTTTAAATCAAATATGACTTTTGTGACATGTGTGTGCAGTTTACAGTGTTGCATGTATTTAATCTTAACTCAAATGAACAGAATTACTGAAATACCTTAATTTAAAATTTTAAAAAGTGTGACCAGATGATCACAAACCAAATGTTGGACAAGTCTGTTTATGCACCTACAGGAGTCTCCTCGGCCTGACCCATAAATACTCTTTTCCTGGTCCTTATTGTAGCCACATCTCAGTTTTTTAGCCGTATTTTTCATGTTTTGTTCAAAATAAGACAAATTCTGTTAATCCATTCCTGGTTTTACATTGTGTGCGGAGCAGAATCAGCAGCAGAGTCGCTGACAGGTCGACCTGCTCAGAGCTGGAGCAGTCAATCCACCTGCGAACTCCACTAATAAAGCTGACTGATGAAGGACGTAGACTTTTTTTTGTGGGATTTGTGATTTATTTTGAAAATTCAGTGCATTCATTTGATGCCTGACTGTAACATCTCAGCAACAACACTGCAACATACTGTGACTTTATCAAAGAGATCATTATTAATGGACTCAACAATCATGTCTCCAACTGTTCAGATGAAATGAGGCAGTTTTTCCAGCATCATTTTCCATGTGTGATGGAAAAATAAAAAAGGAAAGTGGAAATACAATTCTAGTCATCTGATTTTCACATAAAACAATTATGGTTAAATCACTCAAATTATTTTATAACATTACATTTTACGGCAACTTGGAAAAAAAATCTAAAAATAATTCATTTGACTTTATTTTTAAGGCTTTAAGAAAGGAAGTAGATGGAATAAAATAAGATCAAATTGAAAAAAATAGAAAAAATCTTTAATTTTACATGTATTTCCTGAGAACAACACTTTTGTTTGTAGTAGCTGAAGCAGAAAGTACGTTGAGAGTCCTGTGTTTGTCTGAGTTTGGCCGCGGGGCTGTTTAGTTTGTCTCGGTGAGCGCTGGGACCTTAGATTTGGCGTCTGATGGATTACTCTGACATCTGCTTCATTCACTCCTCAGAAACGTTGCCTCAACAACCGCACTGTGCCCCCCAAAAATGCTCCCCATCTTGTCGAGAGGCCAGACCGGCCATTAACAAAACGGTAACCATGCGAAAGCCAGATAAAATTTGGATGGTATTTATTTTGTGGAAATGGCGTTTGGGGGAAAGGCAGGGGGCAGCAGGCCGGCTTTAGAAAAGTGAGGGGATGATGTCAAGAAGGATTTGAGTCTGACCAATAGAAAGGGTCTCAACTCCCAGAAAGAGTCGTCACTAAACATTCTCCTGCTACATTTCAATAGAAGTGATGCCTTCAGATGGCAGCTGGCCAAACAGCTTCTGTTCAAGTAACACTTTTGTCAACGAGAAGTCGACATCAGGGTCACGTCTCAAAGGAAGGCTCCAAATGACTCGGAAACAACATGGGAACCGTAATAAAATGTGTTTAAATGACTAAGTACAATTAGAAAATATGCAATAAGACTGTCTGGAATCATAGACAGGGAGGTGTTGTCTGGTCTGTTTATATGCTCATTTTCCTGTAAAGCCCTTTGAGGAAACTGCTCTTGTGATATTGGGTTATATAAATAAAACTGAATAGAAATAAAAAGGTCATGGACTCAGGAGCTATTAGTTAAAATGAAGACCTCTGATTCCCAATGATTCTTTTATCAAATACTTGAAATATAACCAATATTCAACTCTAGCAGCAAGCACTCCTAAATCTGAGCTCCAGCTTCAACTTCTTCAGACAGTTTTTCCAAGTTCTGTTAAAGTATGACTGTATTAAAGATGGTTTGTGGCAGTGGTTAGTAGCTGTTTAAATAACAATATTTTCCACTGCAAACAACAAGATTCTGCAGTGTTTTGTTTTGTTTGTTTTTTTTTCATTTGTTTATCTAAGCAGTGTTCATATGAAACCACTAACTTTTCAATTTGACAGTGCCATGTTCCAACAAAAACAATTACTTCACCAGCTGGACAACGATTGGCTGCTGGCAACTCACAGTTAGTAGAATAACTAAAGTAAATACATGTTTTTGTACTTTGTAAAATCATGTTCAGATCATATGTCATTGTTATTATTAGATGTATAGCTCCACACTGAGGCTACAGGGTTCATCAAGAAAAAGCCATTTTCAAAGATTGTCTGCTCCGGAGTGGACCTTCTTCATTACTTCTTCTTGTGTGTAATCCATGGAGGTATTATTAGACCCTAACCTGCTGCTAACTCATTTTTTCTCAGTCTTTTCTCAGTCTCGGACATCAAGACCGATCATAAATGATATACTTGTCTGTTAATGGAAAGGAATGAAAACCTTAATCTCTATCTCTGCCCCTTCACCAAACACTAACCCCTCCATGAGCTTGGACTTGGTCGAACATTGGATTTGGTCTGTTTACATTGTTCCTTGGTCTCCATTCCATGTCCTGGTTTTGACATAGTCTTGGTCTTCACTTGGTTTGAATCACTTTTCTTCATCTTGATTGTTCTCTGTGGTCTCAAACATGAGCTCTTGTCTACAACATTTGCCACGTGATTGGTTCTGAGCAATAAATGAAATGTATTTTTGGAAGTTGTATGGGGTCTGTCACTCTACGCTCTACACTAGTCTTTTTTTGCAAATCCAAGTCAAGTCTCAAGTTTTTGGCCACAAGTCCAAGTCAAGTCACAAGTCTCTTTGCAGACGTAGCTTAATGTAAGTACTTGAAGCATAATACTGCCGTCTTAATAATTATTATAAAAATCTATTGTACGAATTAATCATTTTGAAAACAGCTATAGAGTATAGTTAATTTCCAAATTATGAAGAACAACAAAACATTTTTTAGTATTCTTAACTGTAATTTGTGTAATATGTTTCATGCATGAACATCCAGAACACTCCTTTAGTAAAACGGATCTTGCCAGTGACAACAAATAGAACAAACTGATAACTTTCTATCATTCTGTCTATGAACAAATCCAGTAGAAACAGGTCTGATGGTAATCTCACCAATTAAAACCAAATCTTTGCCCTAAATCTTTAATTAAGACTGTGTTCAACAGGAGGGTGCTTCTCTGTATCTCTGGATCAAATGTTCATGGGCAATACTTATTATAAATGGCACCGGAGCAGCCAGAGACCTGCCCGCCATGGTGATGTTTTGAGCAGTTTTGTTGGTGCAGTAAAACACGTCATTAATCCCGACTCAGAGAGGGGAGGGGGAATGAGCGAGCAACGAAGCAGGGGGGGGGGTCAAGTCTTGGCCTTGTGGGATTTTTTTCACTGCAATACCTTGAGTGTCCTCTGGGGGAACTGGCCGCCTGGGAGAGGGGGCAGTACCCTATCTAGATCTTACATTATAAAACAATATTTTAGCAAGTTTGGAAACCTACACGCTGCAAAATAAAATCTACGCAAGACACATTTGATAAGTTATTTCAACATCCTGAAATATTTTACAGGTATATTTTAGTAAACAGACGCAGGCTTTATTGGGTACACGCAGTCCCCAATGCAAATGTTGCTGGAGCAGTAGACTTATGCAAAAAAGGTCGATTATTTAATTCATGTGATGCTCAATAACTATCATTATGGCTGTACCTTCTGAGTTCGGGCCAACGGTGACTCCAGAGCCAAGGAATGAGTCACAAACCAGGTACACATAGTTTTGGAAAATCAAAGAGCCCTATAAAGGTTTTAATTGAAGGATGCATAAATCAAACGTATCACTTTGAGTCGTCGATAAATCATAATTGGGCTCAAAAGTGACTGAATAATGGCGGAGATATTTGTTGGTTAAAATAGTCCGATGTTACAACACAGGTAATTTGAAATCTGTAGCCGGAGGTTAGCTGGAGCCTTCGAACATTCTTTGCATTAACGCAGCTTCACTCTTTGAGCCTCTGCAGTAAAGGAGTTTGGATTGCTCGAGTGTTTGAAGAGCGTAATCCAACATAATTGCACCGTGGAATAGGCTGTGCCCTTGGAATAAAATGTTACGTCTTGCCAACTTTATGCAGAGACGTTTCCATTGCCAAAAGGGGTACAAAGAGTAGTGCAGCGTCGTAAATATAAAGAATACAAAACAGTCTCTCCAGTGATGCTTGTCTCATGATAAACTGGTTTCTGTTTGGAGAAAAATTGACCAGAAACAACCTTCTTCTTTCCTTTTTTATTGGTGCAGTATGCAACCTTATCTGCAGCCTCTATGCATCAGGATTCATTCACTTGTTTTATTCAGTTGATGGCAATGCACATACATTTGACAAGTTTGCGTAAAAAAATATACTTGTACCAAACTGTGCTGTACTGACCTGACCTGTAACGTTCTGTGGAATCACGCCTGAAGTGACGCCCAGAACAACAAACTATTTGCTTTCTCTTTTTTACAAACTCACAAAAATCCATCTTGCACTGCTCCAATTAAACCGCAGGCAGTTTGATCAAGGTATGGTCGTGTTTGAGTTTTGACGATGTGGCAACCCTTTTGACGTAATAGAAACAAACTGAGCACAGCTGAAGTTGGAGCCCAGTTTTACCAATAGAACAAAAAAAGATACATCTCCATCTTAAAATAAAAATGTTGCAAGTGCTCTAGGAGCCAGGGGAAGGGATGACTGTAAAGTGGAATGGTCAAAATTATTTTTCTCATTTTTTTCCCCAAGACACTTTTAAATGGATTTACAACAATATATGTGTCACATTTATATCTCTTGTAAAAACATGTAAATAAATGGTGCACCAATTAATTTCTTTTTATTTGTTTATTTATTTATTTTTACTATTTTAACAGGATACTACGACCAGGATCATTTACAAGGTTGCTGGAACAGGGCTATGCAAGACTTATGCAAGCCCAGTTTTACCAACAGAACAAAAAAAAAAAAAGCAAAAAAAAGCATGCCCCATCTTAAAATAAAAATGTTGCATGTGAACACACAGATCTGCAAGTGCTCTGGGAGCCAGGAAAAATGGAAGTAGCGTCTGTGGAACAGCATTATATCTGATCATGAATAATACGTTTCGTCACAGTAACAAGAAAATGGAGAAAGTGTCTCATGGATGCTGTGTGAAGGACGGATGATTGTGCTCACTGCTTGTTTAAAACACTCTATTTGCTTTAATTTCATCCACACCGCTGCAGGCTTTCAGGAACTCAACTGAGAGTTTTTTCTTAAAACTGCAGGTTGCACCAAGTAAAAAAATATACTTTTGAAAAATGAACCAGCAGACTTGTTGTATTGAGTTGTATTCTCAGACTGAAGGAAAACCATACAATATACAAGATCATGCAACATGGCTTCATATGTCAAAATAAATTATGAAAGCATGAGAACCTGCGTGAAGAAGTAACGGTTGATCAGAAAATAAAAGCCTGATAATTATGTATAATTATAAGTAAGTATGTAATGCACCAGTTCACCAAATACTGCACTATGTAACTTTGAGTGACAGAGTACTCAGTTACTTTCTTGTGAGACACTATCTCATTAAATCAACAAAATCATCCTCATTTCTGATATTTGTTCAAATTACGAGAAATCTATTTTAAGGCTTTACAATGTAGCAGAATAAAAACACACCAGGCCTTTGAATCTGAACCCAAGCGTGGATCCATGCGTCAACATTCACTTTCTCTGTGGTTTCACTCTGAGACGTGAAATCGTACAGGAGGTCCCACTCGGCTTTGTTTCCTGTGCTGACTGACAGGGCTCCTAATCCCGGAGAAGCCACAGGAAATAACACAAAGATGCACTTAATGACACCGGTTTCTGCTGGAGGCCTTTCTACCGCATGTGTGGCGCGAATCTGAAATTACACTCCCCTCATGAAAAAGGATTAGAAATGATTATCTTGCTTGTGTTAGCACGCAGCTCGTACCGATTTGTGGACTACATGGAAGAGTACGACACTGTTATTAGAGCTTACAGAGCAGGGAAGGAGAAAAATTACGAGTTGTCCCTACAAAGGTTTGCATCAGACGCTACGCCCTCTGCTCCTCGACTGTAAAAAACGTGTGAAGAATGCGGTAATGACACACGCCGTGCACTCCATGAACTGTTGTACTGACGGCACACGGGAGGTATGTCCCTGTGGCCATGCGAACATGAAAACCAAACAAGCTAGAATCAAGTTATACAAATGTCTTCCTGCCCGACGTCCAGGAGGCTGTAATTTGTTTGCTAAATAAAAGGATGGAAGATGTTCTTGAAGATTATTGGGCTATTAAATGATGACAAAATCCTGTCTGAGGCCTGGAGCAGAGTTTAGGGTGGAATCAGAAACAACTGTACAAATCCTTTATATGCCTTTTCTGCTCCAGACTTTTTTGCTACTGTTTGTCTTTCTGGTCTTTTATGTGATGTTCAAAAGTGATGATTTCAGCATAAATCCATGACAATTATGAATAAATATTATTAGGCCCCAGCCCCTCAGCACAAAGCACACTAATTTAAATGCACAAAGCACACTAATTTAAATGCACAAAGCGCACTAAAACTAAGTCAATGTTTATCATTGACCAAAGACCTCACGTCTCGTGAAGGATCATGAGAGCTTTCCAAAAATATATAATTCGTGGTTGCCAAGCATAATTGAAGTTGTTAATGTTGGTGAATGCGCAAAGCTTCACGCTCGTCATTGACCATTGTCACATTTATAGGTTGCGTGTGATGTCCACATATACATGTAGGTGATAGGAAAAACGCCTAATCGTAATTGAAGGAATTATTACACAGCACTTCCTGAGCTCTGTATTGAGGAGTCATGCGAACACCCAGCTTGTGCTGCAGAGGATGGTGGGAGTCAAACACTAAATATTGGTTTGTATGTCTTGACTTCCTATAAACTTCTACCTGGAGTGTCCTGTCTTCACAAATAATCACTACACAGTCTTAGAAGGCCAGGTGATTCTCCTTAGCGTCCTCACGGGTGAACTATGACCTGTGAATGCTTCCACTTCCTGTGTCATCCTCGTAGCGGTACCAGTGGCTGGGCACTGAAGGAGCTCAGGGCTCCATACTCCACCTCCTCCATGAACAGGTTAGCCACAACCGGGGATACTGGTGATCCAATGGCAAGCCATGTTTCTGCCTGTCGAAGTTTCAGAAGCTCAGGAAGTGTCGACTGAGTCAGAGGGTAAATGGAAAGAAGAACACATCTGATAGCCTGTGGATACCCCAGATGGGCATTCCCATTCCCTGCCCATTCAACTCTTAATGACTACGAAACCAGTCTAGCCTTGTCCAGTCAAAGTAGTTTTAGGCTAAATCCATCCCTCTGAGGGATGAAAAGTCTTAAGTTACCTTAAACCTTTGTGCAGAGTCAAAAAACCTTTTCTACAATAGGAAATGTTAATGTAAATTTCTGTTTTCATTTTCTTGTGATTTCAGGTTGTCTTTCCTATTTTAAAAATTAAAACACAGTCCTCAAAAAACATAACTTAATGTGGTTTGTCCTACAAAATCCCTGCAGCTCCTGCAGTGCACAGGTCCAAGGGCCGTGAGCTGCTGCTCTGTCTCCTCTTTATGAGCATGTGAGCAAAGGGCAGCGCAAGTCCCCAAAGCATCGATTTAACCTATGTCTAGAAATAGTCTTGCCTCAACACTATGGTTAACACATTTGAGCTCAAGTCCTTCATCTTGCTGGTTCATCATAGACAGTGGCCATTATACAATCTACATACGTTTTTTTCTATATGAACCACCGTGTGCATGAGTCCAAAAGCAAACACTATTGTCGCGAGGAAGGTTTGCATAACACACACTTGACGCATTAACAGTAGATAGCCTACATCCTACTTTAACATTAAAAGTTTCTGCCTTAGACCATGCCTGTAAAGGCCTTATGGATTGAATAGTTAAAAGAAAATACTTAAAGGAAAACCAGTTCATAACTTCTAAATTACTCAAACTCACCTCTCATCCACTTGCTGTTCTGAACTTGAAGTGCCCATCAGAGCGGCAGCCAATACCCACAATGCATCACGCTCACACAAGTTGTTGCATAAAATCAGACAAATAATATTGCACATAGGACAATTTTTACATTATTGATTACAAATTATAGGCATAATCTAAATCCTTTATGTATGTATGATTTTTATTTATACATGTGTATTTTCTCATAAGTGTACTTTCTGAAGCAAACCTATATATTTAAATTGTTAACTCCCCCATTTTTGCCATGTTACATAAACATCCTAAATTTAGCAAGCTTCTTGTGTTTAGAGCTATTTTATTGAGTAATACAAGCTGTAATTACCAAGATATTTTCTGTTGAGGAAATAATTGATAATACCTTGTTACTTTTTAATAAATAATGATTTATTATAATAATAAAATGTATTTATCAGATCAGAGTTTGCCATTCCAAACCACCACCTTAAGTTTTCTTTTTACCCAGTGTGGTGTGTTCACTGATGTAACAGACAAACATCATCTTCTCGTCCATTAAGTCATTTTTTGTTTTGTTTTTTTTCTCGTCCAGCTCCTCGACCATTTGTGCGAAATCACTGGTTTGTTCTTCGGCTTCTAACATAGCACTCATGGTCTCCCCTTCCTCCAAGCGTTTTTGATATGAGGTGGTCTATCTCTGTCTTTGTTGGTGAGCACCACCTGTTCCTTCCAATTTTTGATTTCCGTTTTTTTGGGGACCCACCCTCTCCCAAAATTTCCCTTTTTGTGAAATTTGTCTTTTTTAACTTGGGTTTGGGTTTTTATTTCCTTTTCCCCTTTCCCCCCCCCCCCTCCCCCCCCCCCCCCCAATTCCCCCCCCCCCCTTTTTCTTTTTTTTTGGTTGAAACCCCCCCCGAGGGGGGGGTTGTTTTTTCCCCCCCCCCCCCCCCCCCCCCCCCCCTTTTTCCCCCCCCCCCCCCCCCCCCCCCCCCCCCCCCGCCCCCCCCCCCCCCCAATAATTCCCCCCCCCCCCCCCCCCCCCCCCCCCCCCCCCCCCTTTTTTTTTTTTCCATCCCCCCCCCCCCCCCCCCCCCCCCCCCCCCCCTCCCCCCCCCCCCCCCCCCTTTTTTTTTTTCCCCCCCCCCCCCCCCCCCCCCCCCCCCCCCCCCCCCCCCCCCCCCCCCTTTTTTTTTTGCTCCCCCCCCCCCCCCCCCCCCCCCCCCCTTTTTTTTTTTTTTTTTTTTTTTTTTTTCCCCCCCCCCCCCCCCCCCCCCCCCCCCCCCCCCCCCCCCCCCCCCCCCCCCCCCCCCCCCCCCCCTTTTTTTTTTTTTTTTTTTTTTTTTTTTTTTTTTTTTTTTTTTTTAATGAAAAGCAGTCCTCCCGAGGTCATAAGCCCCTGCGGTTGCAAGGAAAGGCAAGGGCCTATGACGCCTCTTGCAGCTTTAATTATTAAAATAAAGGTTAAAAAAATCAAACCTGCCATATAAATCCAATAGGAACTCTATTCAATGAGCCCCTGTGAAACACAAAAACTACAGTTTGTTGTAAATGCATGAAATCTGGCACATACAATCTTCTTTTGTGCCCCTTGGAAAAAATATTTATTTCCTAACAATTTTGTGAAGCTTTTTAAAGGGCTCTCTTTGGGGTCGTTGGCGATGCTCTTAAAGGGTGAGGGCCGATCATTGCTAGTAGCTTTAATTGTTTTGTTTTTCCAAGTCACAGTTTACTAGATTAACAACAATATACAACATATGCCTCATTTATTTCTCTTGCAAAAATATGTCAATAAATGATGCGCCAATTTTTCTGTATTTATCTTATTTATTGACCAGGATCATTTGCACAAGAAAAAAATCTGCTAAATCTGTGAGGAGGACAAAGTGAAAGTATTAGTTCAGAGACTCAACAGGAGGGATGCTATACTGAACAACATTGACCATCCCCTGGATTAGGCTTTTACACTGTTTCATCCATCTGCATGATAAGTGCTACAACTGTATTCATATTGTTTTTTAATTGTATCTGTGTGTATGTGGGATCGGGTGTGTGTGGTTTTAAATGGTTTTATTGTTTAACTGTTCAATAAAAATTATCAAAATGAAAGGAGCCTTGCCTCGTGGCTTATCAGTGAATGAACCTGTGTGCCTTAGACGCTTTGTTTCTGTCAAATACCTTCTCCATGTGAAACTCCTGGGGTGGCATTGTTGGCATTTGTCCACTTTGGTAACTAAGTGCAAGTGTCAATCATTATAAAAATCTCAATTGTGAGTCGATCGCCTAATTTGACGATACCTCCCATCCCCACTTGCCACAATGTGTTCACAGGCTGAATACCTGACATAGTTCACCTACTGTTACCAACATTAGTGTCAAAAGAAGAATAGGCATCAAGGGTGTCTCTATAGGACATGGCTCCGATGGACTGCAGTTCTGGGCACACCACAGCAGAGAATGTTGGGTAGTAATTGCCTGGATTTCCGTCTGTGTGGGTTCATGTTCCATCATATTTTACCTGTCCTTGCTCCTGGCTTTTTTACACAGATCACATTCAGTTCACTCCAGGAGCAGCTCCCATCCGGTCCTGAGAAGAAGTGTCTACAGAGATGGAAGCTTTGCTCATTCTTAATGGTTTCAACACCTCGCAGCATTTACAGTTGATTTAGACTCAGGAATGTGGTGGCTCATCGCACAGAACAGCAGTCGGCTGGAGCGGGTTGAAAAAGAAGTCACGTTAAAATGGGTTTGAGTAATGAACAGCCTGTTGACGGATTAACACCGTCTATATTCTGAATCAATGTCTTATCTCCCATTCCAGCAATGCTATCGTCAACATCCATTGTACTGGCCAGTTGTTTAGTAGGAATGTCTTTTTATTGTCTTGTCTTTATATAGTAAAAGTAAAAAAGCGAAGTCAAATAACTTTGATGTCCCTTACAAACTCCATCTTGAGTTGCTCCAAGCAAACTCTGAACCATGGCCTGACTCCTGTCCAATGATGTGGCAGTACTGACAGTTCTATGAGGGTTTTAGGTTTAAAGATGTAGCGACCACTTTACCGTAATGAACGTTAACAACATGATTGCTCTGATTGGATAAAACTGCAATTGATAAATCCAATCACTGACTAGTTATCCATTTTAGAGTGAGTCAGATTAATGACCTTATGTAATGTCAGCTTTTATGACTGGCTGTATGTTTTTTAAATTGTGATTGCATGCAGTCTATGGACCATGTTGGTAAATGATGCGTCTCTCATGTCTTACCCAGGTTCTTCAAAATTTTACTTTGTCAAGAATGTCCTTTTTTGTGGGTGGAGATTTTATTTAAGTGAGAGTCAAATGTTTGTTGAAGTCCATGGTCTTTCAATGAAAAAAATACTGCTTTTAGAAATGTCAGGACTCAGAAAATGCAAAAGGTTCACGGAGATCTGATGGACCTGATATCTTGAAATCAGACTCAGAATGAATATTGCGTGGTTTACGTTCTCTGTACTGTTTGAGCGACGTCCATTGAGCCGTTGAGCAATTCCGTGCTTCTTGTAAACAGCATGGTGACAAGGACACAATGACATTACATACAGGGCTCAAGTGTTCAAATGGCTCTGATGTGAGTGCGCCCTAACAGGGAACAAAATAATGAGGTAAATAGCTTTAAATTGGAAGAAGAAATTAGATGATTCACCACTAAAATAGACCAAACCTGTTGCTAAACCAGCCTGGGGAGGTCACGATTCTCTTGACTTTTTAATATGTGGGTCCAGCACTGATTTAGCATGTCTATGGACCTTTATTCCTACCAGTGCCACCAGCAGTAGTACAAGGTATGTTGTAGTGTGTAGTTTAGTGTTACTATTGCACCAGAAAACTTCATAAGGCTCCAAAAGTTGCACCAGAAGAGTCAGAGTTTCATGAACCCAGTGAGTCTGGGCTCTGGGCGTGCTTCCATTACCTGTACGGGACCTGGCCACCGTTTATCTTTATGTCTAATCACCCGCTGTCTGTTTTCATGCGCGTATTGCTTCAGTTAGGAAACTATTCCGCTCGCATTCATCCAGCACATATCTTTATGGGCTCCACGAGGAATTACTGAGATAAGACACGCTCGTATTGTAAACGCGCATGACTCTGGAGTTTGCACCGAAAACAGTCGCGCTGATAGAACTCTTAATCACAGTGGAAGGAAGTCAGGTTTTATGTCCACAAGTGCTTTTTACATTTCTGATTTGCCAGGTTCAGTGTGAGGTCACTATGATGGCCCACTGTGAGATGAGAGCAATAATAAAGACAATGAGGCTTAGTCATTTTCTCTGGCAGCATTAAGACGAGACTGGATCCTGGTGAACTCTTAGCTGTGTTCCTTCGAAACAAGTTTAGACAAGTGGATTCTAGAGGGAAAAACGAGGGCTCACTCTTTGCCAAATGTCATGTTTTGGAAGCAGAGGCAGTCCGCACTACATGTTAGAGTGTGTGCATGTAATTATGTATCTATGTAAACCTGCAATTATGATAAGTTAAGTACAAATGCTCCAAAGGAAAAACCGTGTATTATGTTCACATTAGAATTAGAGATTTTCTATACAATGCAATTTGAGGTCTTTTTTTTTTTTTTCTAAATAAATAATGTCAAAATAAAATGAATGAGGTTGTATTGTCCCCATTAGAAGACAGGCTATGGTGACATTTTGGACACTGTATTATAACAATGAAGATGGTGAGTCTCTATGCTGTGGATTTGAAGTGCTTTTTCAAACTGAACTTGTTGATGTGGGCAAATGAGAAGACCAGTATCACCAAAGCAACTTAGATAGTCCAAAGCTCTGCCACATGGGACTGCATTCATCGGATTGGAAGGATTTGGGTTTGTATTTCACTATTATACAAAGTGAAACAGTTCAGAATTGTCAATACCTCATACCCATTACTAGTCTTTGAACACAACCCTTCTTGAGTTGCTTCAGGCATTTAAAATTTTATTTTTTTTTTTTTTTTAAATAAGACAACCTTGTATTTTCTTCAAGACATGTATGCACCATTAAAGGTATGTCTTCTTACTTTCTTTTCTATTTCTGTGGCATTGGAACACTTCCTGAATTGTTTTGGTAACTGTCTAATTCAGGTACATCAACGTGCAGTCATGTTTTACTGCAGTGGTTCTCAAACTGTGGTACATCTACCTCTGGTGGTACTCTGGCTCTCTGTGGTGATCACTGGTAACTACTAAATGTAGGACTATTGATTTGTACTACAACTTTTCTATAATACACTTTATTATACCACTAAATGTTCGGACTCTTAAAAAGCAGCGGAATTCAAAATGTGATTTTAAAGAAGCAAACAAAATTAATTTCATAACATTCATATAGGTAGATAGGTAGGTGTTCATGAAAAACTTAAAATGGCATAGATCTGTATTGGCATAAAGATGGTACTTTGAAAGACAAATACTTTCTGGGGTGGTACTTGATGTAAAGAGTTTGAGAAGCACAGTTTACTCGCTCAAAACAAATTTGCAAAGTACAAAACACCATTCAACAAGTATGAACCCCTCAAAAACATTTTAACATTTTATTGAAGAAATTCACTTTTACCACATGTAACTCTTTAAAACAAATGTACAAGATGACAGACACATTTATGGAGCACATGTAGTGGAACATTTTAACAAGCTCCACAACCAATTTACAAAATGTAGATCCAAATGGAACGAAAACAGCCATCGACCAATGGGAACACTTCTAACAACTGAAGTGACTGTGTTTTGTGCCAGTGAGCCCTTTAAAAAGTACAGAACATTTCTAAAAAATAATCCAGATATTCTGTGGATTTGTCGAAGATGTGTGTTTGTTTTCCTTTTTTAAAATTTGCCATTCCAACGCTTCATTTCCTTCTGTGGTTCTCTCATATCTGAAATTTAATTAGTAAGAAGCTGATTGGCTGAATACTGTGTCACTTTTGTCATTTGGAGTCACCACCACCCCAATTATTTTTTTGTCTTTCAAGGGAAAAAACCTTAAACATGATTTTGCGCTGGAAAGTATTTTTTTATACTTTTGAGAGAAGACTGAAAACCTAAAGTAGTAATAAAACTCAGCTTGGGTTGTGCCGTGACACACAGTGGCAGGTAATAAGTGAGTCTAATGAAAGTGCGTATCAAACAATGGAGACCTTTTATCTGCCTGCTCTCTCTGATGTTCAGACACTTTTTGGCAGAGCTCAAAAGGAAGACAAAGATCAAAACCTTTGAAAGACCTTTATTGTAATTACTGTGAAACCCTTTGTCAGTTCTGAAATATGCCTCTGTAAAACGGCTCATGTCTCTGAGACCTGCCTTCGTTTGTGTTGCTCAAGCAATTACACAAATCTCTTAAGTGTATAGAAAGTAAAACGTTGAATCTCTCAGAGACTGGGTGTTCACTGCATCCACCTCCAGCTGGATTCTTCTGAAGTACTTTATTCATTTTACTAATTTACACATTTATCTAACTAAATGAACCATACAAAAGGTTTTTAAGCTACACGCTCCACAGACAAATCGATGGGAGTTGACCCTGAGAACGTTCAAACTTCAAAGCGCGAGGCTGGCCGCTGTTCACTGGAAACTGGCTCCGCGCTGATGGCTGCGAAGCTGCAATGAAGCTAACCACAACTGGAGCACCACCAGAGCTGATTTAAGATGTTTCCACTCCACCAAACACAAAATGTTGGCATTTTAGGTTCCTGTGATCCGTGAATCATGTAAATGCCCATTTGATGTTTTTGATTATGTAGTCGGTGCCAAATTCACCTTGTTAAAGTTGCCCCAAATTTTCTTCCGTCACAACAACAGCATAGCGACCTTTCCTGCTTTCATTCGGTCAAAAAAACAACAACAAAAAAAAACACTTATTGCCCTCAAATCTATTGAACGTTCTCATCAACCAAATTGGGTCTGATGTTTTTTAAGATCATCTTGACAAAAATGTCACAGTTAAAGACATTTGGCAAAACACAGAGACCTGTTTGGGACATTTGAAGGGAAGCTAAAGCTGTGGATTTAGTTCTAATATATGAGTCATTTTATAACGTTAACCCAATCATATGACTTCATTGAACGAGAAGAGGCGGGGATTATTCACCCCTGTTTATCGTCCGATCCTCTGGAAATCAGGTTCAATTATAGTTGGAGATGAGCTGCACAAAATGATTGAAGTACATGTAAATGCATTTAACACCAGTGTTACTAAGCTGCCGCTGATTCCACACCATGAAGGGTAAATAAACAAAGGTATGCTAATAGTAGTGTCACTTACTTGGCTTTCTTTGCAACACTGGAATCCATTTGTCATCTTTTTTTCCAAACCAAAAGCTTGTCTGTTCATAACGCCACACAGGATGATGCTCAGTAATTGGCCAGTTTTAAATGATTGCATATACACAATATCGCAAGTTAGTCGGTCATAGTGGGTTTGAGTTGCAATGTAACATTTAAAAATTGTATGAGACTCAGATGAATTTTACTGTCTCATATGTGGGATATTTGTCTTGGGTTCTTTACTCATGCTGCAGCCTCTAGAGATACGTCAGCCACCTTTCAAAAAACACTTAACACAATGATTCATGTTGAATATAACTCAATTACGAAAAAAAAAAAAAAAAATGTAGTTATGTTGTGTTTTAAGTTTTATTCTAAAGTGCTGCAGTGTGTACAATGAACCTTGCTCAACGAACCATGTAAATGTGGAGTATGCTGTGCCAAAGAGCTACATGATAAACATGAGTGAGTTTATTTATGTCCAACAGAGAAGCTAAAGGCTATTTCTTGTTGGTTCTGTGGGACCAGTGTTTGGGCCTTTCCCATGGCTGCCTCATGTTGCTTGTTGCTGTCCCTCTCCATCTTTGTTTAGACAGCTTGAGGCCTCCTGAAGAAGGACAGTTGATATTTATGTTGAGGCTTTTTGACTGACCACAAGCAGGAGGAGCTTTGGCTCAGGCTCAGGCTGCGTTTACCAGGTCTTAGGGTGAAACAGATGGATTCAGAGAAAGGCCTGAGGTTACCCAGGTGCAACGCTATTTCAACAACTGGATCTATGTAATGTTTTCAGGATTGGGATATGTGATTTAAAAATGTTTATATTTACCTGCAATGTTTTATTACGTTTAAAATTGTGCCATATTACTACACAACAAACTTGAGAAAGGGATTCATTTCTATTTACACTAGAAGTCATGTTTTGGGAGAGTCCTGGGCTTTGTTTACCCATCCTCCACCCCAACCCTCACCATTACCTGTAATTATAATAAAAAACCCTTTAATAGTGTCTGTTCTCTTGTGTGCAGCCCACCAGCAGCAGGCTCCATCAGTAACAGCTCCTCTTACACACATTTTCCACTCCTCTGGATGCTCCGCTTTTTTCCGTCTCATGTTCCATCTGAGTTCTGGGTTCTTGAGTGTATTCCAGTGATAGCAAGTCGCAGCGCTCGATTGGCTGAGACTTTGGTTCAGAGTGAGGTCAGAGGTGTGTGTTGGTGTCACCGGCCGCTCAGGAAAACACAGCTGGACCGAGCAGTGATGTCAGAGAGAGAGGGATAATTAAATAAGAGTGAGGATGAATGACAAGAGGTAATTAGACATTTACTGTGATGCAGCATGAGCCCTAGGAAAAGGTTAAGTGTTCTGCATTCACAATCACTAATCAATACTATAGAGGTTCATTTTTTTTCTTAGTTACAGAGGTTGGAGGTTCACTAAAACATAAATAAATACAGATTTTTTATAAAGCCATGTGTTACAGTTTTAATGTAGTTATTTTGGCCTGATTGAACCAACAAAGTTCAAAACGCAGCTGTGGATCCATTGCTGTTGTGACTGTGATGGATATGTCCATTGGTAACAGGCTGTAACTAGATCTGCTACAGACAGAATAGTCAAACCTTTGTCAGTTTAACAGGTTTTAAGTCAGTTTTACTACTCAGTTTAGCACTCTGAGTTTGAAGTAAACCTTGTTGGTGCAATCTTTCAAAATGTGACTATTTAAGCAAATTTTTAACAACCACAAAAAAATTGATAGTATTAGTATTAGATTGTATTTTCAGTGCAAAGCCAGAGAGCAACACTATGTTTCCCAACGTAGTGATGATTTGTGTGTAAAATTGCAGGATGTTCCAAACTCTCCCTTGCATTCATTAATTCAACCTTGATTTTTTTTTTTAAAGTCACACTTTACACTCTGGAGATAGAGTGGGTCACCAAATATCCTGAAGGTTGGCAGTTGAATCCCCACACGACCTGCTTATGTGCCCTGGTGTCTGCCCCCCTTCAGACCTGGTATGGAAGTCCAGCCAGGGTGATCAGAACTGACATTCTGATGCTAATAAATGTATAGTTTCTAGTTGCTGACATGACGATATAACAATAGTTTTACCTGTGCTTCCTTGTGGTCCTGCAGGTTTACATGCTTCCAATATAGTTTTCCCCACTGGGCCTACACAAGCTGCTGCTTTGCTTGGTTCTGTTAATACACTCCCTTAATTAGCTTGTGTTGACCTACAGTGAGGAAAATAAGTATTTGAACACCCTGCTATTTTGCAAGTTATCCCACTTAGAAATTATGGAGGGGTCTGAAATTTTCATTGTAGGTGCATGTCCACTGTGAGAGACATAATCTAAAAAAAAAAATCCAAAAATCACATTTATTTGTATTATTTCATTTAAATGCTAAATGATTTCATTTACTGCTGTATATTTGGCATGTTTGTTTCTTTACATCTCCATTAGATTTATCACTTCACATTGTAACCTATTTAAACCTACGCACTATTACCCACACTTCTGAACCTGACTTGAATACAGCAGTGATTAAGCTGAGCTATATACCACACACACAATAGCCTGTCCTCCCTCTGCACTGTGGAATCCTGAGCAGACTTTTTCATTCCGCAGAGCACTACGGGCAGGTAATAAAGAAGCATTTGTGCGATACGTCAGCGGTTAACAGTGAAATGATGCGGAGGCCTGATTACATTGACGTTTCTCCCACAGGTGAAAGCTACACTATTATTACCAGTAGCCGGTGACACAGCTACACCAGTTGTGCGAAAGAAAACGTGGCAGAGGCACCGTCAGACGATACTTGTGCGATCACAGTCACATAAACTGCAATTCCCCGGTTCCCCTGTTCAGCTCCGGTTACGATGGCAGCTTCAACAAAAGAAAACCCAAGTCGAGCCGAGAACACACAAAAGGTATGACACAATCCCTGTGTAATCTCCGTTTACAATTACCAAGAAGTCAACTGCTATTGTGAAACTGTGATTTACTGTAAAAGAAATTGTAAATGAACTGAATGAATCTTATCACTGGCCTGCTCTATCTGTGAAGTGCTCAGGGCTGTTTTCATAGTATTCCAGAAGACATGCACGTGCTGCAAGTTGTGACATATATTCTTATCATACATTTACTCACTGTTCTCGCATTTAACTTACACTAGGTAGCTGTTTTAAGTTCATGTTTGGTCAATTTTCCAATCAGATGAACTCAGTGCTGTCAATCCGCCATATTGGCAGGAAAAAGCAAGCAAGACATGAACCAGTGTAGATCACAAACTGTCAGACTTCATTTAGCGCTTTAATTCCACAGTTAATGAGCTATATTTGACAAATCATGTGCCAGACTCGTATTGTGCACCAGACAAAAAATGAAAAGCTTGTAGGTCTATAAATGTAAAAGTAAAGTGTCATATGGTAGGATCCAGTCGCTGGTGGTTTCATAGCTTTGTTTCTCTAAGCTTTGAGCAATTTTTGACTTGGTGCTAGTTCTGTCCAGATATAAATAATATCAACACATCGCCATCTTTAGCTTAATGTTTAACATACATAACAAGCAGTATTTTTTGTATGGCTAATTAGCCATGCTTTTTTGGGACACTTTGAACCACTTTTGGCAATGGACACTGGTTACCTGACCTGCAGGTGAGCACAATAATAATCATACAAAACAAGTTTTTTTACTAAGTTTAATTGTTACTGTGAAAGTTTATGAAATATCAACATGAAATACCTAATAATTCAGAATGGCATGTCACTGTTATAAATATGCATTGCCATATTCAAATTAAAATTGACAGAGGTAAAAATACAAGACGAATTCCCCTATGGAGACACTAACATTTTGATTAAATTATATTAAATTAAATTTCACTTATCAAATACAATACACACATATATATACATGACTTTTACTACAAAAACACAGTAGGATTCAGTCGTGGGGGTTTCTTGGCTTTGTCTCTATCCAAGCTTTTAGCAATTTGTCCACTTGTCGGTGCTCCTTCTGGAGTTCAGAGGACAATAAATATCTACAATGTCACAGGAAAACATTACCATCTTTAGCTTTATGTTAGACATACATAACAAGCAGTATTAGCTGCATTGATTTATGCTAATTTGCCATGTGCTTTTTGGTTTTCATTTCACTGCTGTTTTTATTCATTTTTTAACCTCTATGTAATGACCTTGTGTGGAAGTTAAATCAGGTCGATGTCTTAAAACATCCTTTTGTTTTAAGAAAAAGTGTCCTTTAATAATTGTACTTGAAGTTTTGTTTAAAGCTGATAGTAAGTAGTGAGCAAATTCAGTACTGCTATGGACCTCTTTGTGTTTGTTGTGTGTGCCTTTATTTGATTCACAATGAAGAACCACTTTGTTGTGTGTCCCAGTTTGGTGCACTAATATACTTGATTGAAGTATTGCCACTTGCCAGCTCAGAGGTAAAGTCAGTTTTATAGTCAAAGCTGTAAATGGTTCCACTAAATCAATGCAGGTTTAGGGTTCAGTCAATACTGAATGGTCCTTTATGTGTAGTCTACAAATTAAAATGGCAGTGCAGAATTGTACTTTCAGCAGGTAAAGCATAACAGGATGATGTGGCTTTGTTTATGTGTAGTTCAGATGCAGAATGAATTCTAACTGATTTTTTTTTTTTTTTTAATCTTTTTCAAAACATCAAAACATATAACTTTAACAGGCATCACATTATTTTCTTTTGAACATTTAGTTTAGTTTAGCTTTAAATATTGTCTGAACAAGAAGGAAAGACAGTCTCCTGGCTCTGAAATCCCTTTCCTTCACAGCAATTTTAACTTGGAAAAAATCCAGCCCCAGCCAGGATTGGGTGCTCTGATTAGTCAGTATATTCTGAGTCCATGGGTACTGCCCCATTCTCTGGTAAGCTCTGTCCAACTGAGCACAGAGGGAGTTTCATTTCCATCTACTGTTCTGCCCCCTTTGTATGCCTAAAAATGAATTGAACAAACTGAGGACACAGTAACTAACTCCCCCTTTATTCTGATCTTTGCCCATTTATACATGATTATCCACCTATTTTGTCTATTGCTGTGGAAAATGAAGCTAAAATCAACAAGAAGCACCAAGACAATATAAGGCTGTACAAATCTGGATCATATTAATCTGTGCTTTGGAAAAGTTTGCCACATTCTGTTTTCTGGAAAGACGTTTCTGGAGTTGTGCATTGTAAACAACACTTTGCTGTAATGGATTATGAGTCACACAGTTAAGTTGACGTCCTCGTGTCATGTGGTTAAGTGTGTGGAGAAACACCGGGAGCACTGTTGGTCCAGAGCCATAAAGCTAGTCCGTACATGTGTGTTTTGTGCATGCTTCTTGGTTTGTTTAGTCTCATCTGCCGCTGGTGTAACCGGGAGCTACAGACTTATTAAAGCCATTCATCATTCCACCAGCGCAGCGTGTCACAAAAATGTAGCCGGAGGACTAGTTCAGTCTTCGAAAAATTTCTGGTACCATTTTACATTTCCATTGCTCCGCAGGATGTACAAAAGTTACTTTTCCACCTTAGCATTGTGCATGATTTATACTTTTGAAAAGTATGTGACATACCACATTTTCCTTGTTTTAACAGAGGTGTGATTTATGAGCTGTAAGATAAGTCTGGGTGGTGGATGGGACACAAAACCTACAGGTCTCTATGATTGGTGACCCAAGTTTACATACCAAGACAAGAAATTCACATTTGACTCTAGGGCGTCTATTATTTTATTATTGGATAAAATCAGCTTTGTCTTTAGTAAAGGACACGAGAAGGTCTGCTTTGTGCCAGATTATTGTGAGTTGCTGCAAAAAACATTGACTGTATTCCGAATTGAAATGTGGAAAATTGTACCCTGGGACAATTATCCACATTTCAGAGTTTCATCTGTCAAGTTCTGTATGTGCTGCAATGGAGACAGAGAATGCAATGTTTTAATTCACAACGCGAAAGCCATACGACATTGACTGTAAACAACCAAAACATCCAAAAAACAGCTCAGGTAAGCATGATAATAATTACACAAAACATACAGTTAGTTAATTGTTACCCAAATAGACAGACTTTTTAATTTAGTCTGTAATATTTACTGTGAAAATGTATGGAATATCAACACTAAAAAACTGTCAAAATCAGAATTGCATATCACTGTAGTAAATATGCACTGCAGTTTATAAATTAAAATGGACTCAGTAGTAAATACAACTGAGCCCAAGACAAATTCCCCTTTGGAGACAATAAAATGAATATAATATTCAACAAAATGTAATATCACATACAGGTAATTGCCATAGAGAGTTATTACAACTTTAATTGCTTTGAATGAAAATGCTGTAAGTTCAAAGGCAGAATTTCATCTTTTATGTGAAAAAAAAGGATAGCATTCAGGCCATATTATTGGTGCTTTGTTTTTGTTGAAAAATTATTAACATGAGTCAACTGTTTTAAGCATATTTGCCCATAATGCATGTAGGCTTTATTCATATTTTGTATAAAACACCAAAATAATCTACTTTCAATATGTCTGTATATGTCTATAAACCTCCATAAATTTTTCTCTGAAAGGTTTATATTCTCCATGTTTCACAGATGTGTTAAAGTTTAGAGATAACGTTCCCATAAACCAAACTCACGATGTATACTGCACATATAATGTTTCCACAGGCTTTAACAAGCAGGGTTTAACTCTAACACAGCTGTTCAGAGAAATATATACAACACTCTTCAACTCTAAAGCCGCACTTGAAACTTCATGAAAAGGAGGAATATCCCACTTATGACCGATCAGCTGGCTCTGGACCTGCTGTTACAAGGTTACATTTTTTTATATAACTCACAAGCTTGATCAAATTTAAAACCAGCCATGTGAACTATTTATGGGAAAAACTATTAAATAGAATGGGACAACATGCAAACCCCACACAGACAGGCTCGGTCCTGGCCGAGAATGGAACCCAGGACCTTCTTACTGTGAGGCAGATGTGCTAACCACTGACCTATAGAATACGAGCAATAATTATCACACATGGCTAAAGACTCAAATTATCTAAACGAGGAATGGGGCTTTTACATTGTGTCGGTGTCAGTTCCTTTTTGAAATGTGGGACATATGTCATTGGCAGAATCTCAAAAAGGATTTCAATTTGTGAGTAAGTAAAAGACTTTGGGTAAATGACCTTTGACTAAAGCAGCGTTATCGGTTTATAACAAACACTCAGTAGGAGGAGAATTGATGCATGGAAGAAAAAAAGTGGACCCAGAGTATTGCCTCGTGGGACTCATGACTTCTGACCTGTTCTCGATTTCTGTGAACAGTAATACTACTAAAATGCAAACTGATGAACAGGTTAATTCATTATTTTCTTCATTCAATTAGATAAAACTGGAAGGATTGCTGTTGTTTAGGAGTTAAAAAAGCAAGAAGGTTGATTGTGCAGATTTCTGGAAGCAGAAGTCTGACACATTGATTGATCAGATGACATGTTTAGCATGGGTCATGCACATTTAAAGTGTTTGTCACAAGAAGGTTTTGAAATAGTTTTTAAAGAATACAGTGACTTACACTGCATATTATCTCAAAAAACTTTTGTTGGCATTGCAGTGATAAAAGATGAGTCATTAAACAAATTTACATATTTGCTTTTCATATTTAGGTGTTTTTTTTTGGAAATGCTGTATCATAGCTTTACATAATTGTAATTTGTATATAAATGATGACATGGCAGTTCAGTTTTGACGATTGTTTAAACATCAATCAATAGCTTTTTTAAAGTTGAATCAATTGTGAAATTCTGTCATTCAATTCATGTCATTAATTTAGCGCTGTGGCTAAAGACTTGTTGGATAGACGCCTGGGTGCTGCTCCGTGAGGTAAAGCTAATCCTTTTCGCCTCAGTGCAGTGTTACACCGTGACAATGAGCTCCATAAAGCAGCCATCAGAGTAATCTCACGGCTGTGGAGATGCTAAACAGCCTGCTGCGAGCTGCTCGGCCCCTCAGGAGCAGCGTGGCCCTTCACACAGCCAGTATTTTTCAGCGGGTCCGGGCCACTGAGCGGTGATAGAGCGGCCTGTCACATTTTTCTCCCTGACGACAGCGGCTCCCTTTCAGAGCGTCTTTCCGGCCTTGTTTGCATTCAAATGTGCTAAAAACTGAGGGTGACTTTCCCCGCAGCTGGGCAGATTAGGTCACAGTGACAGGCTCTTGGAGATCTGCCTCTTCGACTAGTCACACCGAGGAAGACAAGAGGCCTCACTAAAGCCAGCTTTAGAAGCCAATTGAGAGGCTCTGCGATGCCTTTCACAGTCTCAGTGTTCCCAATGGCAGCCGGCCAGACATGGGCCGCTCACACACAGGAGCAGCCATTCAGCCATTCACACACACTCCCCAACACAGAACACACACCATTACTCTTAAAGTGACGGCTGTGTGTGGACTGATTATTAAAAAGTATGACTGTGTGAAGTGTCCTGTCCTGAGGGGACCTGTTGCACTGCATTGTCTGTAAATTAATAAACTGGCAAAATCGGAGTTCAGAGTCTTTCCTAAGGACACTTTTGCTTCCTTTCCACTAGAACAGGTCAGTTTTATAAAGCAGAAGTGGTGTCATTTGTTTGATTCCACCATTACATCTCTTAGAAAGTGAAATTAAAGTGAAGCCCAGAATAACACCGGTCCTGATTGTCATCCTGGATCATCCCGATACTAATCTATGTTGTTCTGAAGTGTTTATTTTGCAGTGAAGCCCTGTTCCACAGCTGCTGGTGGTTGTGACGAGTACTGGACCACAGAGCAGTTTGTTTAAAGGCCAGTTCTCTGTTGACTTTGCCTAATCCGCCGCAAGACACAGGATGCTTCTGTTCTGAATACTGACACTACAGCACACGGTCACACTGACACTGCTGTGGTTCACTGATGGAAGATATCTGATGTGAGGCTTCTTGTGCATTGGAGTTCATGGAGTTATGATTTTAATAACAGTGTTTGGTTGGTGATATATTGGGACTTGCTCTTAAAGCCTAATGGTTTTTCATATTTGATTTATTTGTTACAAAGTCTGATCACACAAGGGTATAGTTAAAGCACATTTGCAGCCTTCACCTAGATGTACCGCCCCTTTTTTTTCCACAAAGGTTAGACAACACTGTGCAGTGAGAAAACCTCTGTGATTGGGCTGCAATAAGAAACATTTTACCTGAGTCAGAACTGGGGCGCCCCCTGCAGGTCACTCAAAAAAACACTACATGAGATACTTTAACAATATATAATGTCTATCTACATTAAAGCATTGTTTTTATAGAGCCTTTTCAATGCTGTAAATTTAGCTTGTTACCCCAATTAAAATCTTGTTTCACCTTTTCCTTGCATAAACTAATCTGATCTGCCAAGGCTGGCTTTCAAACCTATGATGAATCACTTACCTGTGTGGGGTTGTGGGGCAAGAAGAAGAACACAAATAAATGACAAACACAATGTAATAATGAACAAAGTAATGTGCTGTTTGTGTGTTAATCAATGTAAATAAATGCTACGTAAACAAACCGATGACGAATGATGACGAATATAGGCTGGCTCCTCGTTACTTTAGTGGTTAGCACCCTTCCATCATGAGGGAGACTGAGGTTCATTTTCTCGACAGGAAGCCAAAGTTCCATTCATAAGGGGTCACAAGCCAGTGTACATTTGTGCCAGTCCCAAGCCCGGATAAATAGAGAGGGTGGTGTATGCAAAATAAATATGCAACGTGAATGAAACACTATTGTCTACTTTGATTGTTTAGTGACCGTAGCTGTTCACTACTTTTCATGATGCATTGTGGGCAAAATGGCTTAATCACTGTGTAGTGAACAGTGGTGCTGTTTCGGACACAGGCATAGACTTGCAAAGCACTGCTGATGTTTTTTATCTGGCTGAAATTTAGACACCTATAGACGGGACACTTGGGGCGGGCTGTTCAAACTTAAGACAAATTAGGGTGTTTTTTTCTAGAAGGAAAGACTGTTGAAATCATTATATTATTGCAAGAAATGTGACATCACAAAATTGACAAAACTAAGATAAATGAATAAACCAACATTTTGTCTGAATAATAAATCTGTTACAATAATTTCATGGTGTTTTTTTGCGAGACAAGGAATTGACAGAACAAATGACCTGGTTACCACAAATATCCTGAGTAAAAGCTTAAAGGGGCTTGATGTAGTCGCTTTATGTCCATCGTGAGTTAAGTCAGGACCATGGACGTTAGTTTAATTGCAAACTGACCTGAAGAATGTCAAAGAAATGTTGTGACCATTAGAGAAACCTTGGAAGGAACAGGACAGAGGTAAGCCAAATATAATCACTTTCCAAAGAGAAGTAGCTGTCATTGCTAATATTTCTGATGCCGACTTTAAAAATGTTGCATGCATTTTTTTACTCAGATGTTCACTCCGTTCCTCTATTTGTGACCTAAATGACTTTGACCATAGAACATAATGTACCTGGTTGCAGTGTACTTTTTCCTGTTGGCTGTGTGGGAATGAGATCAGCTCTGTTGGTTGTGCACCTGGTGGCCTCAGTGACATAAATAATGAGATAAATGATGTGAATTACAGGGCAAGTGTTTTATCTGTTCTGTCATCGCCTGCGTATAGCCACACTTTGGAGCTAAATTGGTGCATTTATTACATGTGCTGAGAGAAACGGGCTGAAGGCAGGTGAACGCTGTTGTGTAATGTGGAATAATGAGACGTGCCTCCGCAGCTGCTGTTCAAAGAGACATGGATCCTTCAATTACTACAAGGACAAATGTTTGTTTTGAGTCATCAACCTGTCCTTGACTCAGTCTCTGAAAGATAATTACATCTGACAAGTGGGTAAAGTCGCCAAAATTTGTACTCAAGTAAAAGTAGAGTCTTACGAGTACTTCTGACGCTATTTGAGCCTGGGTCACTTTGTCAGTCCTGTTATGCAAATCTATAAAATGTGAAGAGGAGGAGCTTTGGTCCTGTACACAATAATTATGCAAAATCTTAGCATGAAACATGAAAGAAAAAAAAAAACAACTTTAAATTTTCAAAACATGAATTAATAAATCCACTTGCAGTTTGTCAACATGGGAATATACTGAACAATTGTCAAAACATTTCTTGAATCAATTTTAATTTAATTAATTTTGTTTTGCTGTTAACTCATTTATTTATGTCATTATTTTTTTTTTATTATTATTTTTTTATTGACTGTGTGTTTATGTACTGCAATGTTAATAGGACAATAAAGGGCAATAAATGAGCCTCACAAAACAGTGGTATGACTGGCTTTGACCCAAAACTACTTGGATCAGACCAGTTCAGATCAGATCATTCACTAGAGCATTAAGTAAACAAAAAAAAAAGGAAACAACAACAACAACAACAAACTCTTTGACTTTGTTTTTCTATGTACAATCGGGTTTGCAAATGTAACATGTGTTTGATATGTCATGTGCATTAGAGAATGGTCAATTAAAATAAAGTTCTCCTACCACTTTCCTTAGAGCTGGAGTTGGTGGTCACAGGTGGAGGTGCTCTGAGAAAAACAAGATCAAAAAGAGTCATAATTTAGAAGATAGTAGTCGTGACAGCAGTTGGAGCAGTGGTGTACCGCAAATGAGCACAAAGACATCCAGGTGAGCATTTATCGAGAATAACAGATTATAAAACTATGACAGATTTATTAGACTTGAATTAATCACTGCCCTTTAGAGACGCAACAAAATCAAATACAGTGGTATATAGTGGTGTTTCAGTCCTTTACCTGCGTCACTGAGAAGGGCAGCCTGGTGCTCACTTTTGGAGAACATGCCTGTGTCTGTTCACAAGTAACTTCATACAACCCTAAGGAAAAAATATAAGAATATATCTTAATTACTAAAACCTGACTCAGAACAAAGCAGGACATACTATGCCACCACAAAAAAAAAAAAAGAAAAAAAGAAAGATGTAATGATGTTTTAGAGTTTTTGAGTGGTTGTTTTATCGACAAGTGATACAATAAGGGTGACCCTATGCCCTGATTTAACCTGAACAGCCCAGATTTTAAGCCCTCTGTCCCGTGTACTGGCGAATATCTCCAAAAACACTAAAATGTCCTGATTTTGCCCTCTTCCTGTCCCAAATGCAGTTTTTTGACCCGGTCATAAAGCAAAAGCAGTGCATTGTGCTTGAAACTCATTTGTCTGTAGACTGTCTGTGTGTCAATCACAGAGTTACCATGGCGATAGCAATATTAACCAATTCAAAAAAGATCAACAGTGTTCCTGAGGTCTGTAGCTCAATAATGATTGGTTCTAAGCTATCCTTTTCCAGTGTTTACAGTTTGACCAGTCATCAGCCAAAAAGAAAGTTGTGATTTACAAACTCCAGGAACAACACAACTGTCTGAGAAAAGTACTTGGTAATGAAAAGTAGAAAAGTTTCATTTTTTAAAAATATTTACTGCTGTTGTATTGATTTCTGGCTACATTTTTTTTTCCATTTCTTAATGTACTGTCGTTGGATTTGCGGAAAATTTAAAGTGTCATGATTTTTTGGTTTGAAAATATGGTCACCCAAGATACGAGTGAAGCTGTAACATTTGCAAAACCCGCAAATTTAAGCAAAAAAGTTTTTGGAGTGAGCACTACTGGACTTATTCCACAGTTAATATCTCTAACAAATTCTGTGTCGCGCTGCAGAGCATTAACACCAACTAGAAAATGCACTACACAAGCTCTGAGTCTGCACCGCCTCATTTAGCTACTCATTACAGATCAGAGTCTCCAGACTAGACCCAGAGTCTAGCGTGGATCACACTGAAAGCTAACTCTGCTAAACAGCCCCAACACAAGATCAACAGGAAACTTCAAATTAACATATTTGTCACCAGCGTGAATCGAGCTACAGTATTTCTGTTCTGTTTGAGTCCATGCAACAGGAAAAGACAGCTATTCTCATCTCCGTTGGTGCTTGCAGCAGGTTAAAGATGCTCTAGAAGCTTTATCCACTTGATTAGATTCACTGTAATTTCTTTCAATCCCACTGGAGTCAAAAAATTTGTTAAATAGGATGTTAACAGTGAAATACAGGCAGAAAACAAACCCAGGGGCGAATAGAGGGCCATAGGTTTGGAAAAATATGTTTTTTTTTCAAATGACCTCGCAATCGTCATGTCTTTTTCCGTTTTAGAGATTGAATGTATTTGTATTGGATGACAAGAAGAATGAAAGACCAAAAGGATACTGGACTTCTCTGCCTGGATGACGTGAAGAACCTGATGAAGTATTTGTAGCTAATGAGAGGGAACATGCTGAATGAGTGTCTTAAGGAAGTCCAACACCTGGTCCCGGCCCGATCCGACGCATGCAGCCTGTCTCCTGAAATTATCACGTCTTCATCGAGCCCCTCTGATCACAACTCCAAATGAACTCATCAAGTCCTCGGCCTCTCCCGTGATCGTTATTAATAGACATCATTGGACTTAATAGTAGGTTTATAAGTCAGCGGTAATAATAGGAAGCAGTGAGCAGCTCTTTGAAGTGATGGATTAGGCCCGGTCCTGCAGATGACACTGATAACTTCATGTCAACAGCCTCGGGGTCAGGCTGTTTTCATTCACAAAACCACTGCTGCTTAACTGCTGCATGGTTCTTCAAGAATACACTGGTGGCACCAATGGAAGCTGATGATGATCCATTTTACCCACTGCTTTCAAGATATTTACAGCCTTTACTCCCTGCACATGACCTCCAGGTACTTATGGGGCATTTTATTCTAATACTAAACAAAATCCAGGAGTAAACCTCGACTGAATCAAAGGTCCCAATTTTTCTCTAAACAGACGTGACCAGTGTTATATAGAAGCAAATATAAACTTGAATTTAATCTCAACCTTTCTGGCATGTCATTTAAAATTAATTTCAATACTGTATGAAAGTAAAGCCATGTTTAGCACATTTATTCTTCAGAATCTGTACGATAACTTCATTGGGTGCCATTAAAAGGCATCATCTGGAAAGTGCTTGATTAACATCATTTCACTATACAACCAGTGGTGGAGGAAGTACTCAGTTCCTCTGCTGAAGTAAAAGTACAGATAAAGAGGTAGAAATGTACTCAAGAAAAAGTAAAACCAAGTAAATTAGAAGTAAAATTCTTATATAAGTGAAAGTACTTGCTTGTAAATGTACTTAAAGTATAAAAGTGAAAGTATTTGACTCAGCTTTCTTCAATATTTTTTTTTTTAATTAATAAAAAAAGTTGGTTTTATAATACTAAAAAACACATTAATATCAGAGTCAGATGAGGACTGTATCCTTGTAACTCATGGGAAAATGAATGAAAGTATTGTTCCTGAATCAGTCTGATCCATGTCTCTTACGACCGTCGACCTTTACTCACTTTAAGAGTCACATACTGTAACTGGAATCGGAATAATTCAAATTAACTGATGATGGATGTTAATACACTAGCAATGCATTAAGATCTGGTTTTACTGAACAAAGATGCACTGTGACAGTTTAAAAATTTGAGGGGCAATCATCTGGAGTATTATCCAGTTTTTACGTTCTTCCTCTGAAGGTGAAGTTCACCTGTATGTGCTTCATGAAAGTCTGTGCTCTAGGTTTAGGTACACATTTATGTACCACTCATCATGCTTGTTACAGTCAAAAAAAAAGTTGTAATTGTCCTGATAGTAGACAAGCCTGGATGCTGACTATTACTAGTTTAATTCGGTAGAAATATAAATAAATCTTAAGAAAGGTCTTGTCTGTTGTTTGGTCCACAGTTAAAAATGGTTAAAATGTTCTGTTTTGCTCTACAAGTGAGATATAGACTAACAGTGTGCCTGTGACCCCACCCAGCCCAACCAAAATCTAATTGAGGGCTGCCTGGTTATAATCTAGGACCTATTAATGAATGAACCATTCATTCATATCCATCATATTCATTCTTTTGTGACCTTTCTGTTTTGCATTGACCTTTTCAGTCCAGCTCATGAAAATTTCTGTCAGTATTATTTGTACATCACTAAATTTGCAATATAACCCAGTTTGACTTTTTTGTCCTGTATGGGCTGAGTTTTATCTCAACAGTTGAAGAGGTGGATGAATGGTAAACAAAAGTCGAAAACAAAAGTCCTGGATAATTTCTACAAATGATTGGAAACAATGCATAGATACTTCCCATTTGATTGCTGCCTACTTCTAATCATAAATGAGCTGTCACCTCTCCATTCATGAATACTACTCCACAATCCTAACGGCAGACAGGGTTTGAACAATATGTCCTTTGTAAGTCCGAGTCAGTCAGCTCGTGCCCCGCCCCCTGAGAGCAGTCAGTCGCCCGGGGTCAGTCTGTCAGGTACGCTTTACCTGCCGCTGAACTCCGGCCCACCTCCTGCCGTAGCCCCCGGCCCCGACAGCCCGCTCTTATCCACTAAACAAACGGCGAATTCCTCGCTCGTGCCCCGAAGCGATGATACTTCCACCACACGGCTCACTAATATGTTTTTACACGAAGCCTCTGCAGCTCATGTCGAAGAACAGGGTCACGGAGCTGGTTGGGAGAGCATTTGCCTGACTGAAATAATATTGTTTTACTTTAGAACAATTAAAATGGAAGTAAATATGTAACATAGACTGGTCAGGTCAGCTCATACTGCCTCCTTTCTGGACTAACGTTGTACTATGGACATGCCAACTACTGATAAATCACTGAACTTGTCTCCAAGCTTGACCTCAATCCAGTGTTGCAGTAGAGTCACCAGAGTTCGAATCCAAATCACTTTCAATTCACTCTCAAATTAAGTCTGAGTCGAATCATCATCATGTGAAATGCGAGTCCGAGTCACCAAAACAAAGTCAAATCCAAGTGGAGTCATTATTAATGGAATTTGAGTCACAAGTCCAAGTCAGAAGTCCAGTCCATCCATCCTTGGGTCTGAGAAAAGTTTCAGGATTAATTGTATTCAAATAAAACTAAATTATTAACACAATGTGACAACTTAATTTTCAACTTTAGGTGTGTGAAGAGTGTCTCTAGAGATGTTGACGATGCAAAAGCGGTGGTGAGTCCGAGTCCAGGGCTTGTCATGAGTACACAAGTCTAAGTCTGAGTCCGAGTCATCACCGCGTTAGTCGAGTCAAGTCCCAAGTCTGACCCTGAGAAGTTCCAAATCCAAGTTGAAGTCTGAGTCATCAATGGGCTTTTCCAAGACGAGTCCCAAGTCCCAAAAATGAGTTCAATGCCCCAACCTGAGTCCAAGTCCATGACTTGAGTACTCCATCTCTGCCTGAATTGGATAAACATTGTTCTTTGTTATGGCTATGATCACCTGATTTTGGCCAGTAGCAGTAGCTTGACAGAAGCATGTTCACTCTTGGCTTTACCTCACACTTGAGATTCACTCAAGCTCCTTTAGATCTTCCATTTCAATTAGGACAGTAGGCATTAGCTTACATTAGCATATCTGCAACACTGATTACTGATTACAAATGAATAAATAAATACATAAAACATAAATAAAAAAAATCATTTTTTGGAGTATCTCTTCGTCCATTTTTTAAAGAGAAATCAGTGCAGGGAAGTGGAAAACAGTGGAAAAAAGCAGTAGGATAAATGGTGGGAACTTATCATCAATGATGCCTCGATATAGAACAGCGGCGTTGAGTGATGCTGGGTCGAGCGGCACCACGCATGGTCTAAATTGGCCAATAAGATTTTTTCTCCCTGTCCAGGTTTTCCGACCATTTACTTTATTTCTCACTCCTTGAGAGACAGTGGATGATGCTCTCTGGAAGCCACCTACAAATATGTTCCCATCTCTCTGGACACATCTAGTCCATTCACACTTTGCTTTAAGACTGACCAATAATTCTGTCCGGATTTTAGTGCCAGTCTGCAAGGGGTCAGTTTTAACTTGCTACAAAGCTGATGCACTCTAACCTGAAGCAGGACTCAGGAATCCTTAACACAGACAAACATCTAAAGAGTCTGTCTATAGAGTTCACCTCAAGGTCTGCACAGGCCTGAGTATTTGCCCTCAGGTTACACTGTGGCTGTATTCACTCTCTAAACAGGAGCAGTCAAGAATTCATGTGCAGCTGGACAACAACTGAGGACCACTGGGCAAACTTTGACAACTGAACTAAAAACTCATGGAAAAAAGACACATCAGGCTTTCATTCAAATTGTGCAAAAACTACCCATAGCTCATGATTGTTAGGGACCGTGATATAAGCATCATGACACGACACAGCCCAGCCCAAGCTCAAGCACAGACGATTAAACCTGAGGTGTTTGGATTCGAGCCCACGAGCAGGTTTTACTAGTGAGGACAGGACCGCGCAGGAATTCCTGAGGTGTGCACTAAGTCGGCAGTAAAAACACTGTCCCAGACCCCCACACACAGGCAGCCAGTGTAAAGTGGTCATGCCTCCCGACGGATCTGTCACCAACTGCTTAGTGTGTCCCACAGTCGCTGACGGCCCGGGCCCGGCTCTTTGTCTGCCTCACATTCCCCACGAGCAGCGCTGGGAGAATACCTCGGAACTGACACACATTCGGCCTTTTCGTGATTTGTCATCAGTGAAAGCACCTTCATTAGCGCGGATGGGTTTCCAGTGGCAGAAGTGGAGAGTCAGGGTACATTTAGTGTCCATTCAGATGAGTGTGTCTGTAAATCACTTGGGGCTTTCTGTTTCGAAATGAGATCCGATGAAAAGCTAAAGATCACACAGAATGTATTGGATGTGTGCATGAACTGAAAAGTTAAAAGTTAATTCCCAGGTCAATAAAGTGCATGTAAATCAAATTAGCAGCATGAGTTATTATATAGTGAAGGTGCTGCAAGGTCATCCATTAAAAAGTGAGTTTTACACTTGATGTTTCATTAAGACATTTACATGAAATGAACTAGAACTGGGTGGATTTCTCTTTTCATCAGTTCACAAAGTCCAACAGTTGATTGTGTGTTGTGTTTCCTTCCTAAGACAACTTTTTACGGTCTTTCTGTGTTTTACAATCAGAACAGGTCAAGGCCAAAACTTGATTATTTGTCCCCATAATTCTTGTAATTGGATAAAAAACTCAAAGGATGGGTGATGTCTCTGATTGCTCCTCCTGCCTCCTTTTAAATAGTTGCTTGGGCACTCAAAGCTTCCATCCACTAGTGAGCCCCCTCTGTAGCCACAGCTGGGGTAGACTGGAGGGTGGCTGCCATACCAACAACCCCAAAGGCCTCTCCAACCACCACCAAACACACCACCACAACCCAGAGACACAGTATGAACTGGAGGGAAGTGGGGATCAAACTACTAACCTTCTGGTTATTGGACGACCTGCTCTACCTCCTGAGCCACCCAAACTCCCAAAGAGTCTTGCAAGCCACAATGGGAGTCACAAATCTGGTATGACCACTATAGAGACCAGTGGTGGGCAAACTAAGGCCCGGGGGCCACATGCGGCCCGTTGAGCTGTGTAATGTGGCCCGCCAAGCATATATTTGCCTTGAACTTTTGCTAAAGCTACCATCATATCTACATACACACAGAAAATATCCTTTCACACTTCAAGTTTTGGAGTGGACAGATATTTTTTAACTGAAGTCCAGTCAGTAGCCTTATGTATTACTTGCCAAGAAACTGTTGCAGTTTTCAAAGAACATAATATCTTTACAGGTTTTCTCGTGTAATTTGAATGAATTTTTAGTTTACTGGATCCGCCCGTCTTCAGTTTTTAAAACCCAGTGTGGCCCTTGAGCCAAAAAGTTTGCCCACCCCTGATATAGACGCATATACTTCCATACACACACTGTACGTCATGATCATGGTTTTCTCTAACACATGTACAGCTCATCTTGTTCACCTCACTTCTCTGATGCCTACCAGAAGAAAGTAAAGTGAGCATAAAAAGTGCTGATGTGTTTTTCCTTGTAGGCTGCAGCTAACCTGCTATATTTATATTTACAGATTAACTGCAGCCTACAAGGCAAAACACATCTTAATGAGTTCACTTTGAGTTTAATTATGCATTATTAGTTATGTGTTGTCATGGTTACCACATTGTTTCTTAATTTTGCTTGTTATGAGATGAAATGTTACCAGTGTGGCTAGGATACCTTCTAAAAGAGGAACCTTTTGCGCTGTATCACTCATGGGGCCTAGAGCTGACTGAGACGGGGTATTGTTGGGAGAAATTTGGAAGAACATTCACATTTTCATTTATCTTTGGCATGTGTGGGTGTGTTAAAGGCATTACTCCAACAAGGCTTGTATTATCACGGCCTTGGACTAAACACTGATGCTTGGTGAAGGCCAGATTTTTCCATTAAATAAACTAGAAACGAGTTACAGCAAATAAAACCCGATCGCTTAATCATGTATGGGTGTTGTGTCAGTCTGATACAATGAATACAGTCAAGATAGTGTGGCACAAAGGAGATTCTGTTATATGGTGGCATCGATGTGATAGAATTTATAGAAAATACTTCAAATAAACAAAGTTACACCATCTCACAAGGACCAGTGAACCAACTGGCCATAATACAACAGCGCCACCAGTGGACAGGCAAAATATAGGTCACTGTTCCTAAGCTCCTGTCCATTTTTTCCAGGTGCGTTTGTCCATGTTGCCCACATTGGATGACCTGCTTTAAACTGTTATGTGTATATTTTTGTACAGACAAGCCAGAAGTTTTGACCCACAGATTATGACAAGATTCCTTTCATCAAAGTTTTAAAAAAAAAAAGCATTGCGGCCCGATGAGTAACCCTGCAGGCCATTGCTTGCTGGTCGGACTTGTGCGTGTATGCACTTGGGTAAAACCCCTGCCAGCGTGATTCACTTGTAGTCGGTGGAAGTCTATTCAGAGCGTAAATAAATCACCTTGAAACTGAGCTGATCTTGGCAGAGCCCAACAAGTAGCTTTGATTGAGGCCCAGGTTAAGTCACAGCGAGTGTGTGTGTAGACGGCATGCCACACAGTGAGGCAGGACCGGGATCCGTCATCAGAACCATTATCCTTTGTTGTAGCCCGAGCCACCTACAGCAGGTGATGAAAGTCCAGGTTAAAGTGCACTGGGCTGAGAAAAGCTGTCTGCGCAGGGCCGTCGTCTCAAATGCCCCAAATTAATTCAAGTTCAGACGGACGTGTGTGCATTGCTTCACGTCTCCTGTCTTTGTGGGTACTTTTATATTTATTTAAGAGATCAAAACTTTATACCAACATCGGAGCTTTTTTCATTTTATATTCTTTGATACTGGATCCTTTTGCAGATTCTCCATGATGACTGGACCACACTTAGTTAACACTGATGGATACCTGGTCTTAACCACACTGCCCTACAAAGGCAGAGTGCAGTAACTACACATTACCAAATAAGTTATCTTTCCCTGCAATTATAATAAAGAACAGGTCAATTCAATTTCAAGCAATCATCATCTCAAGGCTTTTATCTATATAACTGGTGAGCACCTCATTTGTCACTTTTTATCCATTTTATTTGTTTTAATTATTTTGTTTGCGTGTTTTTATACCTTCCTATTTGAAATGCATTCTACTGAGCAAAGCACTTTGGGCAGCGATGGTTGTTTTAAATGTGCTGTATAAATGAAATTCACATTGGCATGAGCGGAAGTGTGGAGTTTGAATGTTTTTATTAGAGACGTCCAACTTTGGGCTGGTACACGTGCAGAAAAATCACTGTTCTATTCTGTAATATTGTATGTATTTTTTGTCACAAAGAATTACTATACACTACACTGTTATTTCAAATGTTCATGAAAACAAACAAATCATTTAATTCAGATAAAATCCAAACATCTCACAATGGAAATGTAACAGTTTAACAGAGGCCAACTTATGCTGTTAATATTATCCACACCCAACAGATGGACCATATATAATTAATTATCTATTATATATATATATAGCTCAATTATATTTTATTTTAGAGATATGTTAAATTGGCAAAATGACAGTGAGTACAAAAAAATATGTATGCAATCACCACACTCTGCTTTTGTAATTTTGAAGTTGACTAATCATTGTGAAGCCCAAGTTCACTCTCCTACTTAAAGCTGCAGAGATGCCTTAATATGTCAATACCAAACGTTTACAGATTGTTTGAAAAATGCATTAACAGTTTGGGTCTGAATGTCTGATATATATAATAAATAGTATTTATTTAACAATTCTACAAAAATAAGTCTGCATTTCCAGCTGTGCATGTAAGTACTTATAAATGAATGTGTGGTTGTGTTTGTACTTTAAGAAAGGTGGCATGTCTGTAATTATTACTGATGCAGTGGTGAAATTTAATTCAAACCACAACTGCAGGAGAAGCCACCCACAAAAATGTTTTGCCAAGATAAAAAGACTGTGTTCTTCTGCCAGCCTCGTGGCTGACTTTGTTCAAAATCGGGTTGTAAAATAATTTGACATTTATAATTAAGCTTATGTAAGATTGTGATGTGCAACAGCACAGTCAAGCCCATGGTTCTCAGTGGGAAAAGGGGGGTCTTGAGAGTTGATGCCTCAAGTCATTTATTTAAAGTATCTTGAGGTCTTGTTCACAACTATGGGGAGAGAGACAGATTGGTGCAGAGTTTGCAGCAATGAAGTCAAAATGTTGGTGCGTTGTGATAAAGAAGCAGCTCTCGATTTACAGATTCATCTACATTAATACCCTCACCTGTGGTCATGGGTAAATGCACCGCTTCTCCACATCAAAGGGGACCAGCTGAGGAGGCGAGGGCATCTTTGCCCCCAACACCTCCCTGGAGGGTGTCATGTCCAGGTCCCACTGGGAGAACGCAGACCAAAGAGATAACAACATCCTGGCAACATCATGGTTGCCTCCAAGTCAACTAAACTTTATATCAGTTTCATCATTCAAATGAGTTGAATTCATCTGGATGTATATATTTATCATTTGAAAAAGCACTCTGTTCTGCTTTTTAATCATGTTGAGACTTCAGTTCAAACACCCTTCGGCTAAACCTGTATGTGGCCCTCTTTAGTTTCATACACAGCACTGTTTAGAGATTTATTAATTAAAAATCTTCGATTACAGTCACAACATCAAAGATATTGAGTTGCCACCCTCCTCCTTTTATATCTAATTACTTGTCAAAAATCATTTTGTTTTCTGGAGTACAGGTGTTCGGAGCTGTCTGTGCACTTGCTGAGCGGCTCAAACAGATCACTGAACGCCTCTCTGTTTATCAAACACACCTCGTGGTAAAATATCTGCCACTTCAGAGAGAAGAGGCGCTGTCGGAGGGAATTAACAGGAAGCACAAGTCTTGTGTGGACAGACGGCTGATGGAGCTGAAGGAGTGCTGTGCTTTGTTGGCCGCTCAGGTGTCACCTTTGCCCTGACCCTGTGAAGCCCCGCCAGGACCTTACGTGACTTTGGACATGACAAAGTTTAGCACAGGCACCAATCAAAGAGTTATTGTTGAAGACAGGCAGACAAGTGTGAATTTAGTTTCTGACAACTTCTGCTTTAAAGAGCCTAATTTTATTCTGGTGTTTTAGGAGTAAGAGTTTTACTACAGCCTGTCTTAGGCTCAGTATTGATTAAAACAGAGACTATTAAAATGATAAAGCAGGCACCAGTGTTTTGTGATGGGTTTGCCCAAGTCAGTCAAAAAGACAAAGGATGCCAGGGTTTAGGTTTGACCTCAACAACCAGTCTGAGTCAATAGAAACGGACACAAACACATCTGCAAAACAGTAAACAATAAACTGTTCACAAAACCTAAACCCAACCAGTGAGAATGGAGTTCATTTTGATTCAGTTTCACTCATGCTCCAGTCCAGTTCAGATCTAGTCTAGTCCATGCAAAGAATCTATTCATTAAAGTTTATAGTTTAAAAAAACCCAACGAGTTTTTAGCTCCCACAACAATGCATTACAACATGACTCCAGGTTTTACCATGGACTTTAAGATCAAACACCCAAGAAAACAGAACTCAAAGTGTTTTACCAAAACCCACAAAACCACTTGAACTGCAGCTCATTTAAATATTGTCTTTGATTGCTTGTTAGCCAGTGCTTTGTACCGAAGTAGGCTGTAAACAGCTGCAACTGTTTGTATAAATAAGATTGCTGTAATATTGTTTTTGTTCTACAATCCCATAATAAATCCCTTTTATGTGTTGTTGTCTTAAAGTTTCAAAGACCAGTGATGATCTTGATGAAGCAATTCTACCTTTAAAATTGGTTTGTTTAAACACACACTCAGAAGAATTAGGGCTCTTCATCTTCATCATTTGAGTTTTTTATTCATTTTCAGCCATGAATACAAAATAGTAAAAGTAGTAGAAGCTCTGTTCCCTTACACAACATCTGACCTCGTATTGTAAGTATAGAGGTACCATTCGAGTTTTTATCTATCATCAAAGCTAATGTTGGATTATTTCCAGTATAAATACCACAAACCCCTGCAGGAGGATTATACAGATCCTGTAATGATTCAGGAGCAGCTCACGTTAAAGCTAATGTATCTAAGTATAGTGTTTACATATCCAGTGGAAATACCATAACCTGTAATTATCCTCTATCATACAGACATCTTAAAGATATCAAATATTATCCAGATCTTTTAAAGGTGACATCTCTGTCACTTCAGGCTTTGGTGAATTCCCCACAACATTACCGTGCTGAAGGCCTTCTTTTAAGCCTTGTCTTGAGGATGTTGTGATGAAAAGTGCATGAACAGCAGAAGGAGGCAGTGTGAGCTGTTAAAGTGGAAATTCCCTCTGGTGCCATGAAGGATAAGGCTTTGAATAATGGGTATTGGCTATCTGCTTCCATTGTTGATGTTACTGATGAGGCATGACATCCATTGGCTTACCTGGTCCTTTCTATACACAGCCAGAAAGAGGACAGAACCGAGTGAACGTTTTAGCAGCTCATCTACTCCTCGAAGGTGACCGAGCTCTTCATACTATCTCTCAAATGAAAAAAATAATTCTAGCCTTGTATCAGAGATCTTACCCTTTTAGTCATCACCAACAGCTCAAACTGACAATATGACCATCCACCTGTCATTCATCAATTCCAGGTGGAAATTCTCCACCAACTTGGAGGGACGAGATATTTACAAATCAAAATCATGGCTTTGGACTGAGTCTCATTCTGGACACTTTTCACTTGAGGTACTGGTTTGAAGAAGCCAACAGGACAACATCATCTACAAAAGGCAGAGAGAAGATCCTACTTTAAGTTGTACGTAAAAAAAAAATAAAAAAAATGAATGCACAGAATGATGATAGCTCTGCTGGAGTCCCACATGCCCTGGGAATACGTCTCACTTCACGCTGACAATGTGGACCAAGCTCCTGCTCTAACTGTACATGGATAACCTTTAGGAGTGCGACCCCCTTGAGACGTAAGGTCAAAGGTCTTCTGGCTGAAAAAACTGCATTGTTCAAATCTGAAGTTCAACTATTAGTCACATTCTCCTCTTTCTGGTTCTCAAACTGTGGTACATCTACCTCTGGTGGTACTCTGGCTCTCTGTGGTGGTACTGGAGAATCTCTGATAACGACAAAATGTAGCACTATTGATTTCTGCTTCATCTTTTCTATGATACACTTTACTATATCACTAAATATTTGGACTCTTAAAAAGCTGTGGGATTCAAAATGTGGCATGTATAATAATAAAACAATTATTACTTAATAATACTTATTATTACTTACTTAGGATTTTCTTGGGTGGTACTTGATGTGACGAGTTTGAGAAGCACTGGTTTTGTGTGTTCCTCCTGTAGTTGGAACACAACATCCAGTAACATTTCTTAAAAAAGGGAAACCATCACCAAGTTCAAATCAGGGCCACATCCAGGTCTTTGTATCATAGTCCTATTATAGTGTATGAAGTCCCAAGTAAAGTGACATCCCCAAAGGAAGCCAAAAACACTGGCAACTCTGCATTTTTCAGCTTATGGTTACAGACAGCAGTAGTAGAACATTTACCAACTCAAAGGCAAAGTCAATCAAACTCGACTAATGGTCTGCTGGGTCTAAAGGCTCAGTGTCACCTGCAGAAAGTGGGCTGATCAATAGGGACAGGACATGCTGCATGGACTATGTCTCTGTTGTATTAAAATGCATTCACTTAACATAGAATTGTACTGTATTTTTACATTTCTGGGCACCTTTGTCAACAGCATACTATATACTTTAGTGACAAGAGTTCAATTCCTGGTCAGGTCCATTTGATCAACGTCATTACCCTTTCACTCTAACTGTTTCCTTTCTATCTACATTGACTCTATGAAATAATGCCAAAACATACTCTTTAAAAAACAAGTGTCTTTGTCAAATAGTGGTTGTATCTGTCATGGCAAACAACTCTTGATTTGTTCACAAAATATGTCAAAATTCATAAAAGTTCCTGGATCTGCCTACTACTGTGACAGAACTGAAGTTTTTTTTTTTTTTTTTTTAAAGCTAGGTCACATTGGGACCAAAAACAAATATATTATCTTAACACCACTACCTATAGACTCTTTGAAAACTGTAAGTGGTTCTAAATGGCACAAGCAGAAACACATACTTACATAAATCAGCCTTTTATCCTCTGTGTACGTTCCGATAGTGATCTACACATCTACAGGCTGCTCCGCATCAACGCAAGCATGAGCGTCGGGAATGCCCCCAGGACTCTGCGCAGTCCCTCACTCACTCTACACTCTCTCTGGGCCCATATCCCCCATCACTGCACCGTCCTCCATAATAAGACCTCATGCGTAGCCTTCACTTGTACTCCATTTCACAACTTCAGACTTAAGAATGCAGAATGAAAACAAATAACTTGGTGAGACTCTATCAGATGGATGATCTTTTAATAGCTCAAATTCTCCTCATCGAACAAACTCCCAAACACACTTTTTTCTTTGTTCAGAAACGTTGGGTTTGTTGTGACAGGCAGAATGTCACACATCGTACGCCTGGGTCTATATTAAAGGAAAGGTGGTGAATTTTCCGGACTCTCACTGAGGGCGTGGGAATACAATAACAAAGCACCTCCCAAAAGAGAAAAGCTACACCCGCTCATGTGATGGCCCAAGTGTTATCATAAAACCAGCCATGTGAACCACGTCTGCGTTTGGAGGCCTTTCAGGCATCGTGAGGGGTTTGCATTAAGACACAATGATATAAATATATATATGTCATGTGTCATTAAAACTTAGGCATCCGCAAACCAGCTGATGACTGCTGTGCAACTGTGGGTTCTTCCTCCCGACATCCACACACGTGCATGTGCAGGTGAGTTGGTGAATCTAAACTGCCCCTAATGAATGAATGTGTGTGTAAATGGTTGTCTGACAGTGCACATCTTTTTAATTAACAGATGATTGTCCAGGTTTTATCGCCACACGACACAAAAATGTACTTCCAGGTATATGAAGTCCAGCAGCAAGAGTTCTGACCATAACTAACGAAAAAACTGCAAGCCTCGGTCACAGTTGGTACATTTACTCTGAATATGCTTGATTAAACCCTCTCAGCTGGATCTCTTACTTTGTCCAAGATAGATTAAACTGCTTCCCCAGTCTCTGCTCTGACTGATGCTGCATTCATGTGGTCTTGATCTTTAAGAAGTTTATTTATCAATATCAATGGTAACCATCTGGCTTTAAGAGTTAAAAGCACATGAAAGATCTAAGTGTCAGAAATTTTGGACATTCTCACAGAATAATGCTACGACTTATCTATAATAGCTTTCCTTAGCAAACAAAAGCATGTTAAAACCTACCTCAAGGTCTCTTTACAGGACAAAGTTGTTTTTTCTGTTGTTTCCCATAGTTAAATTGATGAAGTACATTTGACCTTACTAAAATATTGCATAAACCAGAAATGTAAGGGTCAAAAATGGCAGACAAAGGGTATGAAGCCAATAAAATTATAATCCTATTAAATAATCACTTTATTCTTTCAGCTGGAGTTAATGAAAGTGAGTCTTTATGGAGCCAATCCCCTCTTTCCGTAATAGCTTCCAAGTTAACCACCAACTCAGCCCAGCCTTTCTGACTTGTATCAGACAACAGGTGTCTGCAAAGCACGTTCTACCACAAACTACCCCAACGTTATGATTGACGTGAGCGCTGGAAGAAGAAAATCCCTGCTGTAACCGTCTTCACGTGTGCGTCTGGAAGAAGAAGAGCAGAGGGAATTACCACGAGCCCCGGGGCAGAGCTCATAATAACCCGATGCATTCATCATGCCAGCCACTGAGTCATTAAACTCGACCTGTAGCTTCTTGCTGCTTTACAAAAATGTGACCAGCTCCAAAGGTCAGAGTCTGAAACTATTTCCACTTTGTCATAAATGGCACTCGGAACGTTAGGATGATCAATGAGTGGACATCAGTAATGATTAAGAAGGTGCATATTCTCTCAGGGCATCAAGACCTGGTCACTATTCAAGCTTTTTTGCTTTGAACATTTGTGGCACCTTCATTTTTAGACGCTAGGAGTTTTCCTTTGTGCTGCCAGAGTGATGACTGACAGGTGATCTGACACCACTCACCTGCTGCGTCCATTTTCTTCTGTTTCTGTTTTTACTTAAAACAATGTTCCCTCTTTTCTTGACACCTCAGGGGAGTTTTGACCCTCAGCCCAACCAACTTTTGATGCACAAACTGTAGTAACCAGGTAAGAATTTTTAACGTCAGTCAGTGTTGTAAGGTTTTTCAATACACCTCAAACCTATGTCCAGATGCCTTCTTAAAACCTTTCTTGCACATGTCCAAGATGACTGAGAACCTCCACAGACATCTTATTAAAATGATCAGTACATTTAGATGCTGGGTTCCTCATTGGATGTCTTTACAGGGTAATATATAGGGCTACACCCACTGGGACTTCCAAGGTCACCTTCTGATTTCTAGTATTTTCTCCCTGTTTTCCAAGTGCCCCTTTTGCACACGTTATCTTTCCAACATTTGGAGTAACCAGTTTTGCAACGTGTCTCAAAGTGTTAGCTGCAACACATACATTTGAATTGGAAGACTGGTTTGCAACAGCTCTATCTCTACCTCCATGTTACACTGGACATGTTATCCTTTTTATTCCTGTATTTACTTATTTATTTGATCAAAGTGTATCCTGCTGCTGTGTAAAGAACTGCTCTCAAAGAGAATTTCGTTGTACAGAAATGTGCAATGACAATAAAGACTTATCCATCTCATCTGTCTATCTCAGTTATTTGTTCTCGTACAGTGGAACACATCCTGTCAGCTCCATAATCCCAGCTCTGGGGTGACCTGAGTGCGCTCCAGTCGACCCAGGATCAAAGCGGCGCGTCGGACCTGAGCGAGCATCACTTGTTGAGTACAAAGCACCGCGGCCGGCGCACACCGAACCCACACAGCCTCCACCAATACACCGCTGGACGACTTCAAACAGCACTGGGCTCTCGACTTCATTAGCTCACTTGAAAGACACGCATTCATCTTAGCGTTCGTTTGATGCAATGCACTGACCGGCACCGGACAGGCCCAGTTTAGGTCATTGGTAATTAGACAGATAGACAGAGTTATAGCTCCTCCTGGTGTTCAGGGAAAATGAGTTGTCCCTTTTCCCACCATTTTCCATCAGATTCAACAGGAGACAAAAAAGTAATCTTGAGTGTATTTTAGGGATCAAAGGATGCTGAAAAACATTGATTTTGAGAACCTACTATATTCTTCTAGAAGAGTGTTGTCTGTAAGGTATAATGTAGACAGCTTGACATCTTCCAGGCTAAATTTAATAATCTAATCCAGCAAGAGGGAAGGGATTTTAGAGTAATGCAGCTTTAGATTTATTATGTATATGATGTACATTCCATATTATTCCATATTACATCTGCACATATGTAAATCACATATTCACTCTTACTTCACTCTATATTATTATATATATTTATTTTTACTTCTTTATTTTATTGTTTGTGTCCGAGATTGTTTGTTTGTAACTGAGCTAACTTCCCTTGCGGATTTATAAAGTTAAGTCTAAATTGTATATAGATATCAACTGCAAGTCCACAACCTGATCCAGCACCAAATTGATGCATTTATAAATAAATCCGATATTGTTGGATAAACAGTCTGTGCTTTTAGCGGTAACACATGCATCATGAAGCAAGACACTATCTTCTATTCTGCTCCTTAGATACTGACTGTTGTGTGAAAAAAGAGTTCAAGATGTGGGACAGACATGTGAAAACTATTTAAAAACACTTCCTGTTACGATCCGTGAGCTTTCTGGGCAACCAATTTTACTTTTGTGATGAGAAAACCAAAATTAGAAAACAAAACACAAGGAAAACAGACGTTATTTGATTTTATATTACATTAATCAACTAAAATGAAAAAAAAGAAAGAAATACAACTGTAAGTTTAATATTTTGATATGTAGTAAACTTGTACTACAGCTGCTGCCGTCTCAGTCCCGTAGAGCCATGGACACGTCTGTATAGCGTCAGTGTGGACCGGCTCACAGCTCTGGCCACTTAGCTCACTCCCTGCTTGGCCTCTCATTAGACAACTGCCCCTAACATTTGGTTCCATGGTGGATTAGTCTGGGACAGGTGAATGTGCCCCACCTTCTCTCACCAAAGCTGAGTGCAGTGGACAGGTGCGTTTCCATCCTTACCGCTCTGTATTTTGTCTGGCAAAACACATCATTTTACATGCTACATTCAATTTGCTGTGTTCTTTGCAAGTTTCCAGTTTGCACACTTGCCAACCCAAATCAGGCCCCATGTGTTTTAGCAGAAAATGCAAACACAATTATCTGATTCCTAAAAATGACATTTGTGGTAAGTGATGAGTGTTTTTGAAGCTACTGTACGAGTGCACGGGAGCCTCTTTGATCGACAGTTCCTGCTGAAAACGCGAACCCGAGTAAAGCCGAGGAGCTGCCTGTCAGTCGCGTTCCCTCAAGGCCGGAAACAATATGTGAAGGCATGATGGAGTGAGCTCTGCCCTCTTTTACTGTCAGCGCCAGAGGGAACGTCAGCGCTGGTATGTCAGGTTGGACTTTTCTCCTCTGCTCATATATCCATGTTCCTCATGCATTAGCACTCATCGCTCATAGTTCACACGATACCATTATCCGTTTACAGACACGGTTCACATGGCCGCGGTGCTACAAACCTTAGGCAAAACAAAAACAAGTGAAGAACAAGGCGAATACAAACTTTTGCCGAAAAAAATTTGAAAAGCAACTCAAGAAATGATCAGACCCTCACACCAAAGATGAATTTGAAATGCTTCATCCGTAAAAACAAGCTTGATGAGTTGTTCTTTTTTAAAACAACAGGCAAAACAGTAGTAGCCAACATGAATATCACTGTTTATGCCTAATATGAGTTGAACTACTTGCAAAAATCAAGCTTTTACTGTGATCCAATAACATTCACCTCTAATCCAGTTCAATTTCAAAAACTTTCACGAGCTACACTGTGGAAGGGTCATTTATTTATCCATATGAACCATATGAACCTGTATTCTACCAAGTTTTTTTTAAAGTATGTCATACGTTTTCCTTTTTAAGACTGCACAACAACATGCTACAATGAATTGGAATTAACTGCATGACCATTTGCAGTAATGTATTGTATACAAATCTTTTCCCTGGTATTCAGTCTGATTTTATCCAACGGTCAGATGGACTCTTGAAAAAGCCTGTGTTTGCTGTTTTTACAGGTTTCTGATTTGTCTGTACACAAACACAAATATATGTAATTTGGACCAAACCATGGAAGGTTTGGACCAATAGAGTAGAGAAGTGGTTCAAAAAATCTGGAAGGTACTGCAGGTGAGCCGCCAGAGGATGTCTACATAAAGTACATGAAGAGTTTGAATTACTCACAAGTCTGTACAGTTATATACATGCTTCTGATTGAGTGCTTCTGTGCATCTAAACACGCAAAGTTTACTATGGACTGTAATGAGCACCAGAGTGCATTGTGCTCATTCTTTTTCTTCATATTTGGGTTGGATACTCTCAAATTTCAGGCCAGTGATAAATGTGTTCTAACCAGAATGAAACATCAGTTAGTATTGAAAAAAATATTATTATTAACAATTAATAGCCTGTGTTGTTTGTTATGTTTTTTGAATAACTTTTTCAGTGAAATATTGTGAAAAATTAGCAGCAAAATCTAATCTATAGTTCACTTCATGTACTGAAATTCAGGAAGGTAGAGTGGCTCTTTAATTTTTCAGAGAAATATTGTGTGGATCACAATATTCTTGACTGACTGGGCATGTTGCAGATCTGACAACAAACCTACTATTATTACTATGTAAAAAACAAGGTTGTTTTACTCTGGTTGAATAAAACTACCTTGTGACAGGTGGTGACTGGCAGGAAAATCACCTCCTTTTATATTGTTGGTAAATGACAAACACAGTCATCTGAAAAACCATGACAGAGTTAGTAATAATCCCTTGGTCACTTACTTCTGCTTTAAATACGTTTAAGTTTGTGAATAGTCTCTGAGCTAAGTACAATAACAACACATGGAAAAATTCCCTGATAACAAACCAACTTTTTCCACCAAAGCCTTCTCCACGTGGAGCTATTTGCTTTATAAATATGAATGTCAGTGTATCTCCTCTTTATCTTATTTCTAGCTGCCTTTTCCAGTCACTTTTCCGTTCCACCTCTGCTGTATAATTAAGAGAAGCAGTGTGAGTAATTAAACACCCTTCGCCATAATGGAAACTTTCCGTGAAGGTCTCATCCAAGAAAAATAGAAACTGAATTGCGTTCTGAGTTTGACCGCAGTCGTTACAAACCCCATAAATAGAAGTGAGATCTGCCACATCAAGGAGTGTTACCTAAACCTATTAAACCTGAGAAGACTGATCTGAGTCAGGGTGAAGGTGTCGACAAGTAAAAGGTACACTGTGTGGTGAAAGCCAAAAAGAGATCTAACACTTGAGGCTATGGGATGTCTTTATTTAAATCCAGCTAAAACTTCTGCTGAATTGACACCAAAAGTGCAAAGAGTAACAGAATTGACAGCAAAAGAGAAAGAGAGATGAGAGTCAAGCGAGTACATGTGACACAGTGACAGCAAATCACAGGGTTGAATGTTTGCAAACGTTAGCGTTAGAAGTGTCAGACTCAAAGTGGTGCCACAGGGCCACAATAGTAAATAGGAATCCTGTCAGGGAACTAAGATTTATTGTTGATTAAGTTTTAAAGTAAGGTTTTATCTTCATTTGAGTCTTTATCACATCAGTTCATTCATTTTCTCCTTTTATGCCATTTATGCCATCATTTTGTGAATTCACTTCAATTTGTGCCACAATTTGAGCTCCAAGTTGGTCCCTTTAAGTAAGTTAAGTCCTGTTAAGTGCCATTTTGTGGTGGTATTCTTCACTATGACACATCTTTAGAATATTTTAGTGTCTTTTGTCTCTGATAAATGCGCAAAGTTCCCAAAAAAATCACTGTCCAAATGTATTGGGGGGCAAACACTGTTGAGAACACTGTAATTATCTGCCAGGCCAGTACGGGTGAATTAATTACCAACATCATATTGTCAGAACATGAGGTTTGGAGGAACAGAAGCAGTGAATTTTGTTTTTCTACTTGCTGTGTGGAGCCAGCAGCCAATAGGTGACTGGGATGCATCCGTTACATCTCGTTTTAACTGAGGATCACCTTCACAGTTTACACAACAACAGAGCAGGTGCCACAACTTAAACAGCTCCTCTGAAGTTTTTAAAAGTTTGCATTTTCGTGGAGCGAGAATGCTATCCTGGTATTAACGAACAGCCAAACCACAGCAGTATCTTTACATTTTGGGTGAAATACATTGTTGTGTGAATGGCCTCTCAGATATTATTTGAAGAGGAGTTGGTAATGCACTACACTGTTTGCCAGCTGCTAAAGAGGCAGAAGAAACGTTCAAAGCCAAAACTCAGTCACTTATATCTCCTAATCTTTGTCGGTGACTTCACCATTAGACACCTTTAGTTTGATGTGAGGCTGGATCATACAGGTCCTGCAGCTCGGCCCTCACCACCTGCATCAGACAAGTGGAAAATAAAAGCTGACAGAGCATGTATCAGGTGGCAGCATACAATTCCTGAAAAGCTACATCCCATTATCAGGCAGTTGTCTTTCCATGAAACATGACAAATCCCATTGTGACCTCCAGTCTCTATTTTGTAAGAACACAGCTTAAAATTAGCCAAACATGAAGAAATAAATCACAGTGAATATGTTCTGGAAATGTAAACATGTATTAGATGTGCTGCTGCTGCTTAGAGACATTATGGAAGTGTGTTAAGCAGGTGAGTTAGTTCACTTTTACACAGTCTGATGCCCTCTAGTGTTCACCTTTAGCAGTAATAGTAAAGCAGTTGTCATTTCTTAATTTCTCCTCACATTTGGTTAGTCAAGGTAAGATAAAAAGTAGGATGAAAAGGACAGTGGTTTTAGGAGGCAACGGTCAACAGTGAGTTACTGAAATGCTGTTTGTTTTTTGCATGTTTTGTTTGTTTTTTTTTTATTTTCTGATATGCACCCAAATTTAGTAAACAACCCACCATTTAATATCACTTACTCTGCAATTTAAAAATCAACTGTTAACTAATAGCAATAAGACAACTGCACTAACTGTATTCATTTTTAATTGCAAGATGCATTATACCCTTAACATTCTGCACTGTCCGGCAAATAAGTGATTAACAAAGCAATTAATTAAGCAGCTGAACCGATTATACGCTCCGTGAAAGGCTCATATGTGTGCTTCTATTCATTCATCTTTTCCAAACCATCAAACCTCAGGAAGCACAAACTGGTCAAATATGCCATGCCTGAAATATGAAAAGTGCTTAGGCATGATATGTATGGCCAGTGTGAGTGCACAACAGAGTATTTTAAGGCAGAGTCAAAGCAGAGAATGCAGGAGTGCTATTTGGATGTAAAGACTTCTTAAGATGATGTCCTTTTTGGTGCTCTTCAGTGTGAGGATCAATCTCAGACTTGTAAAAAACAGAAAAACTGAGGCACTCAAAAGGTGACAATTATAAAAAGCCTTTATTTAAACATGGCTAATTGATTAAAAAATGCCAATGCGTTTCGGCTCTAAGGCCTTCATCAGGGCAAACTCGAGATGGCTGCCAGGAACCACCATTTAAACCTATTGGCAATGGTCACATGTGCAGAGGGGGTTGGCCCACAGTCACCTGATAGAGGAGGTAAAGTCATGCACCATATTTAAAATACGTTAAATAGAAAAATACATATAAGTGGTATTTTACATAATATAAACACTTACTATAAAACATACCGTATTTTCCGGACTATAGAGCGCACCTAAATATAAGCCGCACCCACTAAAATTTTAAAGAAATATATATTTTGTCACATATAAGCCGCTTATATAAGCTGCTAAACATGGCAGCTGTAATACCTTAAAAATATGTGGTATTGAGCAAATAGTATATACCGTATTTTCCGGACTATAGAGCGCACCTAAATATAAGCGGCACCCACTTTTTTTAAAATATATTTTTTTTCTTTCACATATTCCCCGCTCCCGGCCGCCCGCCCCCCGGCTGGGGGGGGAATTTTTTTTTTTTTTTTTTTGATTTTTTTTTTTTTTTTTTTTTTTTTTTTTTTTTTTTTCTTTTTTTTTTCCTTCCCCGCCGCCCCCCGGGTGTTTCCCCCCCCCCCCCACCCCCCCGTTTTTTTTTTTTTTTTTTCTCTTCCCCCCCCCCCCCCCCCCCCCTTTTTTTTTTTTTTCCCCCCCCCCCCCCCCCCCCCCCCCCCCCCCCCCCCCCCCCTTCTTTTTTTTCCCCCTTTCCCCCCCCCCCCCCCCCCCCCCCCCCCCCCCTTTTCCCCCCCCCCCCCCCCCCCCCCCCCCCCCCCCCCCCCCCCCCCCCCCCCCCCCCCCCCCCCCCCCCCCCCCCCCCCCCCCCCTTTTTTTTTTTTTTTTTGGGGGGGGGTGGGGTTTTTTTTCCTTTTTTTTTTTTTTTTTTTTTTTTTTTTTTTTTTTTTTTTTTTAATATTTTTCTTTTTTTTTTTTTTTTTTCCCCCCCCCCCCTTCTCCCTTTTTTTCTTTTTTCTTTTTTCCCCCCCTGCCTGGGTGTGGTATATTAAAAAAACCCCCCCCCCCCTCCCCCTTCCTTTTTTTCCCTATTATGCCGCCCCCCCCCCCCCCCCCCCCCCCTTTAGTAAGTGTTTATATTATGTAAAATACCACTAAATGTTTGATTATTTGCATTTTTCTGAGCTGAAACGCGTTGGCATTTTTTAATCAATTAGCCATGTTTATTTGAAGGCAGAGCAATGTAAATTTGTAACATCAGCTTGTTCTCACAATAATGTGGGGTGGAGCTGGTTTTGTCACATATATAGAATAGTGTTGATAAGCCTTTAAAGAGCAGATAGATAATGAGAGCTCACGCCCCTGAGTGTGGGAGGACACCTCAATGGCCGGATGTGCTGTGACAGAGAGGGAAGGCCGCCCACTGGATACTGTCCCGGCTTTAGGAAAATGGGATGACACTCTTTTTTTAATCTTTATTTTTTATTTTATTTTATAATCCTCCCAGGAAATGTAGACAATGATACATGGTGTTTTTAATGCTGTGATTTTAAAGCTAATCGCTGATGCCATGTTTCATAGCTCTTCTCCATCAATGCTCCGATTATCCAAGTCCACCATATGTCCTTTTCTGAAACTAAAAACAGCAGATGGTGTGTATTTATTTAAAATAGCTATTCAAATTCCCATGCTTACAAAAGGACATGTTTGTTTTAAAAGTTGTGAGGTATAATGTGAAGACTTAAAACACTGGGGGACAGTGAGTAAAGCATATTTCATTTGGTTCTCTCCTCCCACCATTAAAATACATGAATGTACTGTATAGGTGAATTTATGACTCTGAAGTGCCTCTAGTGAATGAATGTGAGAGTGAATGGTCTGTCAATGTCTGGCCATTGTCCATGTTGTACACTGCCTCAGGCCCAAAGCTGCTGGGATAGGCTCCAGCCGCCTGTGACTAAGCGGTAGAAGATGAATGAAAGAATTCATATTTTGGTTTAAAATTGCTTGTATGTGACATTAAAATAAAATGAAATAAAGCAAACTGAACTTTTGAATCTTTTACTCTCCCGTTCATATCCAGTCTGTTGGTTGTAGATGTACCCATGTGTAACTTTTCCTGCTTTAGCCAAAACAATATTAGCCCAGGCAACAGTCTAAAGTCTTTAAAAACTAATGCTATTGCTAGTTTATAATTTACCCGGCTTATTCTTTTACTGCACTGATGTGGCTGGTGTTTATTTATGAGGAGATACAAGAGATACATCCGCCCTTCTTTCCAGCTCAGAGCCTATCAGCTGGATACGTGGCAGGTATTAATAGGACTGTGAAAGCACAGCACACACATTTTCCGGGTGGGAATACTGCAGTGTGGGTGTAACACAGAGGCAACAGTTCTTATTGAGCTGCCAAAGTTAAGATAAGGTTGGCTCAAACGTGTGAGCCACTTAGTTCAAAATAGATGCATTTAGTGGAAAATCTTTTTTTTTTTTTTTGTTACAATTGAACCAACAGAGGGTAGTGTTGCCCTACTTTTCAAAGGACACTGCTTTTATGCTCAGATGAAATAAACATCAAATGAAAATAATGAAATCACTTTTATTGAGTGGATTACACAAACGAATGAACCTGGATTTATGGGTTTTCTATGGAAATATGATCCATTCCTTAACCATACACAGGAATGTTTAGTGTGTACAAGACTGCAAGAGATTACCCTGAGATAAGAAGATAGGAAAATAGAAGATGTAAAGCATACATAAGATAGTAAAGCTACAACAGCAGTAATAATAATACATTAATATTCTCAATACAGACTTAACTCATACGTAATCCCAAAATGCATTGAGGTTGATCAAGTCACAACAATATTTACATCAAAAGCTGGACAGAACAGTCAAAGCGGATTGGGTTCAGGTTGTATCTTCAAGTGCATTTTGCTTTAATTTGAACAAACTATCCCAATAAAAATAGTTTGAAGGTTGTGGTCAAACATTTTTTTTTACCTATTTTTTTAACCTTGATGCTGGCAGATGGTAGAAGGCAAAGGTGGCAAAGAATCAACATCAACAGTTTGCAATGGCATCCAGAAAAAGAATAAAAAAACAGATGAGAAGAAAAAGAGAAAAGGCCATATGCAACACCATATTTAGAGAGAGGTGCATTTTATAGCCAGTCAGGACACCAAAATAGCAATTTTATTACACAATAATAATAGATTTCATTCAGTTTTGGTGTAAAAGCTGTAATCGCCAAAGCAACACAGTGTCATGTGATATCATTTGGAGTCTTGGCTGACTTTACCATGGATGAAAAAGCTGCAATACAAACATTTGCATAATGACCTGAAGCCTGATAAATAAAGCAAGAAAGCAACATAAGATTGGCCAAAGGGATGATCTACACTGCTGTGATTGGTTGTTTTGCTGGCAGTCAAATTATGATGTTCTTGGCCCTTGGCAATAGTGTCTGCAGCAAAGATGAGATTTTGTCTTGTTAAAGTCATAAATATCAAACCCCAATTACATAAGAGTAAAGCTGAGCCAAACAGAGAGCTGGTCAAAATTGTGTTTTTAATAAAGTATAACCATGTCCAAAAAGGTACTTCAAACAAAATACATTTTTATGAAGTGAAATGGGTCTGCTCCTCTGGAAATTAAACTCAAATCCACAGGGGCTTAGTTATTTATATGAATTTAGCGCCAGTTCATTGCCAAATTTATCTCAACAGAGCATCCCTCAGGCCAATCCAATCCAGCATCAGCCCACCCAGAATCAAACCTTTACAAAAAGAACAATTTTGAGTTTGGGTGTTTTTCAAAGCTTGAGCACCATTTGAAATCTTCAGTCTGTCTCGATCAGGGTTTGTCCTGAATGTCACATGGAGCTGGACGTAATAAAGACATAGATCTTGGCCAAGAACGAGGTGAAAGCCCCTTGTCTCAACAGCCTCATCTCCACATCGATCACGAAGTCTCTGGGCTCTCGGACCTGTCGGTGCAGGTAGACGGCGCCGGTGTGGCTGTTGAGTTTGCGGGTGCTGAAGTAGCCCTCGTCGTTGCCCTTGGTGATTCTGATGACGATGTGGTCCCCGGAGTAAGCGGGTGAGGGGCCTATTCTGAAGATCTGCGCCGGGATGATGATGTTGGTCTGGAAGCTCAGCTGGTAGTAGGTGATACGCACCGGGGAGTTCTGACAGTCCAGAGAGTTAGAGGGACAGCTGACCCGCTCACAGCGCCTGGAACAGTAAGGTTTATTATGGTTTTTAATGGTAAATCACAACACAAGTAAAGCATGCACTGTACACCTTCAAAATGAAATGAATGAATGAATGAAGTTGACTCTTAAAGATTCATACAGACATAGTTGGCAGAGAAAATGGTCAGAAATTGCCCATCAGGACCATGCATTTGAAGTAGTGAAAAAATAATCACTCTTGAGGACTGACATAACATAGTTTTGCCAGATGTACAATAATTATGGTATTTGTACAAAAATTATAACCTAAGATCAATAATTGTAAAAATCCATAAATGTATGCTAATGTTATGATGCTAGTATCCTTACGGCTGTGATCCACTGTTGGTCTGATTTAGAATCAGGTTCAGCAACCTATCACTTCTGCTGCAACTCGCCACACCTTTAAGCTATAGGCTAGTTCATTAGTGTGTACTTGGGACAATGGATTCTACAAAAACAAAGTTAAAACCGCTCCCAACCTTTTCACAGTGCGTTGGAGTCGGACTCTATTTTTAAAGGCTATAGCTCACACTTGTTGTATTGCAATGAGCAGAAAGAAGAAACAACAGCAAGAAACATTACTGGCTTCAACACTTCACCAGTTAGGTGAGTGGTTTCATTTGATGGCTGAATGTGTATTTTTTTTTAATTGTTGAGTTGAGTTATAGCAACAGAGCTTTTGTGAGTGTTCATTACTAGTTTGGTGTTTTTATAATATGTTTTAAGTTTTACATCAATTTCTACCTTTGAGCCTTGTGGGAGGGTATTGAGCGAGACTCCAACTATACAATATACATGAAGCTATGGATAGTAACCACAGGGACACCAAACCCCTATGATGTCTGATCACCCTCTATAATTGATGCTTCAGAATGTGAGAGTCTAATAACCATTTGTTTGAGGGTGTGTCATAATCTTTATTATGGGCTGTTTATATTTTCTTTGCACTTTTTAATGTAAGTAAAAGTGCGATAGTTCTGTCTGTACGATTGTTTGGTCTTGAGCATCTGGCGACACTGACATAACATTTGACTAATTAGTGTTCATGTTAGCATTTTAGTAGTGCTAGTGAAAGCACCCCAGCTCCAGCACTGAACAGACTTATATCAATGTGCTTCACTAACAGCACCTCTTTACAGCCTCTTTACTGTTCATAGTGACTAAAATGTAATAAAAAGTGACCCAGAATAAGAAAATTATGTAACCCACTCAGCTGTGTGTCATTCAATTGTGCAGAAAGCGTGTGTTACTCCTGATTGGTCTGATGTGTAGAAAATAAAAAGATAATGCACTGCAGGTTGCTCAATAATGTTAATAATAACAGCTTTAAACTCAGAACGTTTAAAGACTGTCAGTAGGAAGCTTTGGGGGTAATTGTTACAGTAGGTGATCTCAAATGATGCAAAAAACATTATTTATATGTTTGAGGGTGCACTGGTAGCAGAAAAAGGAATTCAGTCAAAATAAATGTGTCAAGATGCACTGAGTACAGTCGCGTGATGATGTTTCATTTTGTTGATGCCTCTCCGAATACTCCCTGAACTCATTCATACTCCCTTAAACAATTTAACACACCAACATAATTGCAAACAAGGAGCGAGGTAAAGTGATTTGTAAATCTGTGGTGAAACCTTTGGGTGGCACCAGGACAGTCTTATCATTTGAGCCATGTTTCTGCCAAAGTCTGCTCATGAATGACTGATATCTTTCTGTGGCCAACTCCGAGGTGGACAGCATGAATGTAGATAACCCTGAAAAAACTCCACTGCTGGCTGGGAAGTCCAAAAGCTGATTCTGTTCAATGGAGCGCAGAGCAGGGAGCACCGTGGAGACATCCCCTGGAAGCCCCCCGAAACCATCGAAGGCATCTGGCTTCACACGGTTCGATGAGTGTCACGTTCATTTAACTGCCTGCTGCCGATAACAGGTCCTTGTGGACAGAACAGCACTGTATGGACATGTGTGTACAGTATTTCTTATTAAAGGAGCACAGATCTGACAGACAGGTTTAACTACCCACTGCACATTAAATCACTGTACAGTATCTATCGGTGTTTTGTGCTGAAATGTCATCTATAGGGTAGTGCTGTCAAACTTGGTCGATGGAGGCATGGATAGATAGTAAATGACCAGTGTTTTTTAATAAGACATGAAAGAATATAATGTTTCCTGTTTGTTAGAAGGCAATGTATAATGTAATTAGTAGTAAATCCAAATTGGCTGCAGTGAATGAACATATGAGTGAATGGTTCTCACTGTATAATGGCAGTGGGTGTAACATGCCTCAGGCTTCAGTCTAGGGTGACCATGTTTTCAAACCAAAAAAACGTGACACTTTTATTTTACCGCAAATCCAACGATGAAAACTAATGTAGCAAGAAATCAATACAACACAGGTAAACAATAAAAAAAAACGTGGTAACTCTGTGATTGACGCAGACAGTCTACCGACAAATGAGTCTCAAGCACAATCCGCTGCTTTGGCTTTATGGACTCGGTAAAAAAATTGGGACATTCGGGACAGGAAGAGGAAGAACGGCAAAACAGGACATTTTAGTTTAGCACTAAAAGATGAATGAATGAGTTTCCATTTTTTCTGTATCTGTCTTTAGCCTTTTTCTACATCCCTCATATTAAAATAAACATTTTTCATTTTTTGTTCGTCTATAGGTGAAATGTACTGTTTGCTACCGTCCTGGACACGTCTATTACTGCCTGTCTGTCCTGGGAGTTGGTCCCTCCTTCTGTGGTTCCCTTATGGAGGGTCTAAGGGCAGGGGGTGATGCTGTGTAAAATCTGCATAGCCCTTTTAGGCGACCATTGTTGTGTTATTGGACTGCACATATAAGAAGAATTTGCTAGATTAGGGATATTTATGTGCTCTTTTTCTTTTTTTTTCTGTCATGGCCTTAAACAGGATGTAAGTCATTTAAACCCTGTAATGGAGTGTTGAGACAATCCAAAGACATCTGGTTTTGTGAATCCTTTTGTGGTTTCTCATTCCCTTATCAAATAGGCAGAGGCTCTTCTCACAAACATCCACAGTCATGTCTCGGTTTAACTGCAGACTACAAGACTTGTTCTAATACAGTGTCTGTGTTTAGGGGCTTAGAGATAAACAAGACTCACGTGTCAGTCACTTTCTTGTAGTTGTGAGGGCAGTCGAAGGAAAGACACCTGAAGCCTCCCTGGAGGTTAAAGCAGCTCTGTCCAATGGAACAATTGTGAGAGCCTGTGGTGCACTCGTCAACATCTGGAAAATAGTATTTGGTAGTAATTAAGTAGAGCCACAGTACACATATAAACAATATAAAACTATAAGGTATACTGTTATGGGGCACAATAAGACCTTGACAAATAGAAGGATTTTCTTACTTGAAACCACCGTGTGATGTAGTTTGAGTTGCATGTTGTGTATGAACAGTGACCTCTCACCTTTACATGTGCGACCATTGGCAGCCATGATGTATCCATGAGGAGGACAGGCGCACTGATAGCTGCCTACTACATTAACGCACTTAAATGCACACAGGTTCCCCATACTCTGAGAGCACTCATCGATATCTGCAAAAAAGAACAAAATGTGTAATGCCATTTGGTATTTGAGAATGTACATTGGTTAGAATCAGTCTAGAGTTTCAACTCAAGATGGGGCAGTCTACAAGAACATTTGTTCATGTAAACATTTGGAAGAAGATGGAAATGGAAGAGGTCAGGTTGAAACTTGCCTAATAACTTGCACGAAGACAGTATTAGACTGTCCTCAGTTGATGTGTCTAACCACATTTGTATAATTGCCAACAGACTGCTTAGGTTACTCTAGACTTGAGCCAAAGACTGGAATTTCCTGCATCTTTTTGAGAAAAAAAAGTCCATCAAAACAATCAAGGATCAGAGAAAGAGGAATTCAGCTTTAGTTCAACATTCAATACTGGTATTTGCCCAATTTTTGAGAGAAAAATCAACCTGCACAATGGGCCAACCATGAACAACCTGCAGTGCATAGATGTGCTTGTACATGGGCTACCAGGTCTGATCCACCTCATGAACACACACCATTTGTTTGGGGACAGTATGCTGCCCTACAAAAGTAGAATGTGGCACTTCACTTAACAGTACAAATTTCACATTATGTCTCATGATATGTCATTTTACTTTTGGATGTCTTTAAAAACACTATATTGACTGACCCTGCAGTCAAAATCATAGGAAAATGCATCATGTTTTAACAAAGTTTCATGATTTATTAATTATCTATCAGTTAAGAGCAGTCAAGTGGAAAACATACAGCAACTAATGCAGAGACTGCTCTAACAGCTCATACAACGGCAGAGTCTACTAACATTACAGCAGTAATTTGCACTTTGCTCTTATCAGTCTCTTATTTGTAGTTACTGCACATTGAACACCCACATTCCACTGTCCTCGTAGGGCAGTATGGATTGCCAAGAAAGAGTGCAACATTAATAATAAGTTAATTAATAAGTGTAATAAACTCATCAACAGAAGTGACAGGAGTGTCTGTTTCTTCATGTCTCTTGTTCAGTTTAACCGTTGCTTCCACTAATAATTACTTACTCTGCTGTAGTGCTGACATTCTCAAGGTTTTTATGTTGCACTTTTTTTTTTTTTTACTTATTTACCTTTTCTACTGTGTAAGATTCCAATCACAAAGCTGTTATGTTAATATGAACAACCTGCTGAGAGTTTGATTATTCTGATTCGATGCACAGAGTCTCGGTGTTTATGTGATTAAAGGCTGCAATAGGTCATTTGTGAGAGGGATTTGGGTTTGCAAATCCCAGCTAAATACTTAAAGTGTCCATGAAATGTCTTTACCTTCACAAGTATGTCCGTCCTCCTTCAGGAAGTACCCTTCGCGGCAGTAGCACTGGTACGAGCCGTAGATGTTAGCACACTCCTGGCTGCAGGGGTTTCTGTCACACTCATTTAGATCTGGAAACAAACAACACATGCAGGATCATCAAAGGTGCAATGCATTCAAACAGTCCTGCATAAAGAAATATAAGACAATGTGGACTCTACTCCAAAACTTTTCAGTGCAGATATTTTATGCCAACACTAAACTTGAAGTTCAATGTTAAAAGGCATTAAGGGTTTCACATACTTCTACTGATTGTTGCCTTTTATGCTTTCTAATGTTCAATCAGAATGTCTTTATCCTGTGGTCCCTAATGCCCCGTGCTTTGATTCACAGTAAAGTCTGGCTTCAAGTGGCTGGAACGGATGAATCTGAAACGTCCTAATCAAAATGTAATCATGGCGATCAGAGTGGGTTTGATAATAAAGCCAGATAAATGCAGATTTCACCTCTGCATTGTTGATAGGAAAGTGCACAAGTTGATTAAGTTGTCTGGAAAAACTCCCGAGTTAATGTGATTCCTGGTCCCGGTTGCTGTCGAGCCTCGAGGCCAATCACATCTGAGCTCACTGATGACTGACGCCGCTGAACCTCTGTGAACATTATGTATGCGCCATCAGACGCCCCGCTCCAGACAGACTCCAGCTAAATTAAATTCTAAGAGAAAACACTTCATGAAGAAAACAAAGGACTCATAAACACTTTTGGATGTGTCAATCAAATCTGTTGGTGTTCGACGGCTGTTTTCCCCAAAGCCTCGCGTGGAAAACATTCACAGTGTATTTCTTTGTGTGTGTATATGTACTATTAATCCAATTTGTCATTGTTGCAATATGAAAGTATATCACAAATACAGCTGATATTGCAATAATGTTATGGTACATTCAGTGTCAGTCTTTATAAACTAATTTAATTCTAAAACGTACCATCTACACAGTAACATACTTTTTCCAAAGAAGTTATATAGTTTATATTCAGACTCTGGTTGAAGCAGTGGAGCAACAGACACACCACAGGACAGATGCTATACTGAACAACATGGGCCAACCCCTGCATTCAGCTTTTGAACAACAGAGAGCAACCAGTGGACGTCTGAGATCAGTGAGCTGCAGGACAGAACACCACAAGAACTCCTTCTTCCCGACTGCAATAAGACTGTACAATCAATCAGTCAATGGAAGATAAAGTCTGAATCAATTCTTTTTATTTTATTACAGAAATACTGACTTTTTTCCATGTTTTTTTTTTTTCTTCACCCTGTTTGAGGGTCTAAGGACAGGGGGTGTAATCTGGTTTAGTCGTTGAGGCAAAGAAGAAAATAAACGTATTGTCTTGTCTTATCATGAGATGACAAACTGAGCACTCACTCTTCCACTCCTCTTTGAACAAACATTCTTGCATGACATTTTAGACCAGGTAAAATGAAATTACCATCCAAACTATTGCCTTTGGGTTTGTTCATAGATAACAGCATGTCCTTGTAGTCCACCATAGCTATTCACACGCTTTGAATAGGAGGAGTGTGCGATGTGGTATTGCAAGCTGCACTTTCACCACCAGCTGTCAGGTAATTTTTCATAGTGCGGCCCTGAATTATGAATATATACAAGAAGTTACCTTCACAGTTCTTGCCGTCAGGAGCCAGAGAGAATCCAGTGGTGCAGGAGCACTGGTAGGACCCGGGGGTGTTGTCACAGGTCTGAGAACACAGACGGCCCGGGAAGCGCCAGCACTCGTTCACATCTGTCACGGCACAACACACAATATTACTGCATTAATGCTCTATGATGATGTTTCCGTTTTTGATATCTTGATTTATTCATTTCCTTTATTTCATTAAGTGTATGGCAATCTCTACACTTTTTTTTTAATTTATTTAGCCTTTTCTACATTTGGACTTGACTTCTTCACTCTCAAGATACCACTTTTTTTTTTTTTTTTTTAGCAAGTTAGTACCATAATAATAATAGTTACCATAATTTACTTATTGATAATTATAATTAAACAAATCCATGCATTCTGTTTCGAGGGAGTCAGGTTTTGAGCCTGACCATTTAGTAGAGCACTTTCCTCTACTTTTGTCATCCTTATGGGAAACAGACACTCACACTGTATTGATTAGCAAATGTCAACATCAGAGTGGATCAAAGAGGTCCAGATATCCCCAATACTACCACAGCTACTGAGACAACCCTGTTTACTCTAAAAAATTAGGGGTCACCTTACTTTTACATCAACTTTCTTTAACGATCCGTATGTTCACCTCCCAGCGGCAGTGACTTCTGACGTACGTACCGTTGCAGACTTTGCGCAGGGAGTCGTACTGGTAGCCCGTCTGACACTCACAGCGGTAGGTGCCCGGGAGGTTGTGACAGATCTGACCTGCTCCACAGCGGTGCGTCCCCACCTGACACTCATCCACGTCTGCTCCCAGGGACAAACAAAAGCAGCAAGCGGTGAGGCCAACTAGACGCTCAACATGTGTTCTTTAAAAATGACTGAGTCTCAGAGTTTGGAGCTGAGGGCCTATTAGAGACTGGTTGACAGTAAAGTGGAGATACAAAACTGCGCCTCACCGACACACTTGTCTCCTTCGGCGTTGGCGTGGTAGCCGTGGCTGCACATGATGGTCTTCTTCTGGCAGGTGTAGGAGCCCACTGTGTTGATGCAGCGAGTGCCTGAGCTGCAGGGATTCGTCAGACTGCTGCATTCATTAATGTCTGCACAACAAACAACAGAACATGAAGGACAGCTATAATCCTGACTGACAGCTGCTATCACTATTTCAACAAAACACAAATGGTATACTGCTACTCTCTGATTACCATACATCTGAGCTAATCACCACTTCTTCTTATGTACAGTGGGTACTTTAGTGGAATTGTTGTGTATCCATAAGAAAACAGGAGGCACTATCACTGACTTCTGTAATGAACCAGGAAATTGAATGGATTCCCAAGTTGGAAAGTTATTGAATGGATGTCAAAGAGGAGCAACAAACTATTTACGGACTCGTTATAGTTATATGATGCTGTTTCTGCATATCAAATGAATAGATAACTGCTGACAACAAAGCTATACAACTTTATTGATTGGCTTAGTTTGTATCTTTTTAGTGTATAACTGAAGAGTTACAAAGCAATGAATAATGTCGAGGCCATATTTAGTTCCTTATTTAAAAGTAAATGTATGTTGCAAAATTGTAGAAATAAATGAATGTATTGATTTAATGTGAAAGCATTTTCAAAGTGTAATTTTCAAATGTTTATCAGATCTTTATGCTTTACTATGAAAACATAACACTGCTTTCAGGTGTTACGGGTGGAGCCTTAAGACCAGGTGAGAAAGGTATGGAATCTGTGGAAGTCAATCAGGGCCTAAGGACAAAAAGATTTTTGTTATAGGAGCATTGTACAAGGTCCAAAGCTGTAATCTGGATAGTGCCTCAAACAGGTCTGATGGATCATTAGTATTATTTTGAAAAGGTGTTTTCCTTGTGAACACCACACCTCCCAACTGCTGTCACTATACTATGCACACTGTTAGCTATAGAGATTATGTAATTGCCTGTAATTCTTATAATTTACATTTTCTTCATTTATTTATCTATCTATCCTTTTTATTGCCTCAATTTATGTTCTTATTCATGTTTTATATTCTCTTTTCTTCTGCCAATATTTTTCTCTCATCTTGTTTTACTTTCCTCCTTTTATAGCCCTCACCCTCTTTTTTGTGTACAAATGGGAAAGAGAAACTAAAGTATATCATAAAATAAAGACAAAGAGTGCATATGTGAGTTGTCACGTCTTACCGATACAGTTTCCATGGGAGTCCTGTGTAAACCCAGTGATGCACTTGAGTTTAGGCCGACATCGGAATGACCCCGGAGTATTCTCACACACAAAACTCCCACCGCAATTATGAGTCCGCCGCACGCACTCATCAATGTCTGAAAGAGAGAACAATGTCATTCACAACTCCTGACACTGTACCTGCTGTCTGTGAGCTGTCCTGTAGGTGGCACTGTGGCCCAACGACAGCCTCAGAACAGCCCATACATTTTTACTGTCACTCTTGTATAATACTGTTGAAGCAAAATGTGTGAAAACATCACTGCCTCCAACTCTGCAATTAACTCAGAAAACTTGTAATCTGACAGTTATTGAATCTCTGAAGTGATGGAGGGAGTTTTATTGGACAATGTGTCTTGTTTCTTTCTCTTTCTTTCATTTGTAGCCAATTTCTCACAATTCATATCTGGTCCTTTGAGATAAATGCCACAGCACACAAGGTCTTTATGCAAGCTTTTCTACTCTATATTCTAGTCGATATTAGAAGGATGGATTTGTCATCTCAGACCAACAATATCTGATTCCAGGGATGTTTCCAGGACATTATCCTATGAGCAGACTCCTGTGTGTGGACCATTGCCTTTCAGTGACTGCTGGTAGGGTGCATTTTCTCAGGGGTTTGCCTCAGAAAGGTGCAAACTCACAGATTTGGAAACCTGATACACAGAGCTGCCCGTTAGGACCTCCCTGAGTCCTCGTTATTCTAAACTTTTGGAGACCTACACACTGAAAAATATCCACTGTGTCAGGAGCAGTTAGCGGTCTCACATTTCTGCCACAATGTGCAGTAGAACAGATCTCTCTGTGTTGTCCACTGCATCAGATGTTCAGATTTGAGGACATTAGGTGAAGGCAATCAGCTAAAGCTAGGTCCATAAGAGACCGAATCTATCTAAAAACTAAAAATTGCACCTCAAATGAGTTTTATGCTAGCTACATTGAAGTGTATAAAAATAAAGAAGCATTTTAGATGTATTTCTTCTTATTGCCATAATTAAGAGATCATGGGGCAACAGACCTACCTTTCTTTTTCTTTTTTTTTTTTTTAACCAACTCATGACTCCATCTAGTGGTTGTAAAGCAGTTTTCAGTCAGTTGCAGATATCATTGTGGTAAAAATAGTAATATAATTGTTTTAAAAAAGAATGCCATTTTTATTCAATTTCATTCAGTTTTGAACTAATTAAATGTTCTTTTTCAACTGACCCTGAAAACATTCATAGGAATTATTGGTATGCTTACTAGAATTGATGCTCCTGTCTTGTTTTTCAACTCCTCACTGAAAATGTCAGTGTATCTGGTTTGTCTGCCTTCAGTCAAATCAAAACACTTCATCATCCAGTCTTTGGATGTATCACACACTTCTACTGTGCTCACAGATGTCTGGCTCCTAGAGGGGCCCTTAAGGACAAATGACTTCTGTGATACAATTAGAAAAAGCAATACATGTTGATGTAGAATAGAATAGTCTCTGTAACATGAGTATTTATTACACAGAGCCTCCCAGTGAGCAGACAGTGTTGGAGCTGAAAATCACACTCCAAAACGATGCATCCAACAAGATTATATCATGTGGAGCTTTGAGAAAATCTGACTTGTTTGGAGTTGAGGTCATATCTGTGGGAAAGCATTTAGTGTTGCATTCAGCTTTTTCACATGTCTTAAAGGAAACTCCGACTTGTAGGACTGATTGGCCTTGTGTAATTTGCTTCAGCTATAAAAATTTGTTCTCAAAAATACTTGACTGTTTAGTTTTTATAAATTTTGAAAAATTAATTCCCATCGTATGCCGCCATTGTTGTTGACATTGCAATGCATTCTGGGTAATGACGTCTAACAGCTGTCACGATCTCATTCCCGGTAGCAGTGGACTTCAGTGGACTCGTCTGCAGGCTTTAGTCCATTCAAATCTCCTCTTGTGATCACTTGGAAAGCAGTGAAGAATTATGTCATTGTTCTTGTTACCCTTCGATTGAAAATTGCAACCAAAAGCAACTCAGTGCGGCATTGTTTCCACCATTGAAGACTATCTAATTGAAAACGTTGCCCAAAACAATGTAACTTTACCTTGACGTTCGCTGAATGACGTCAAAGTCCCAGAATGCATTTGCAGGTAAAAAAAATGGCGACTTCCATAGTCAGAAAAGGTAGTAAACATGTACGATTTTAAAGTAATTGGGAGTTTTCATGTGCAACTAACAATGAATTTTAGTAGAATAGGACAATAAGAACATACCAAGCCCAAAAAGTGCTAATAGTTCCTTTTAAAGATTAGAGTGACCATATGTCTCTATTTAATCTCAGTATACGAATGTTAGATTGGCCAGTTCTGTGTTCAGTGTTCATAATGTTATGGCCGGTGGCGGTACTGGAGTGCAGTTTAGGACACAGACTCACCCTCACACAGTCCGTTGTTCAGCTGGTGTCCCGGTGGACATGAGATCAACTGCTCACACACAAACGAGCCCACTGTGTTCCTGCAGCGCTCCGAGGGTCCACAGCTGTGAGAGAGGGTCGCACACTCGTCCACATCTGGAACAGAGGACCACAACGGTGACGGTTTCAGCCCGTTCACCTCACTTCCTGTCACTGAATAGTCATATCTTTCTTGCGTCTCATCCTGTGCACATGGCAGTCTAGGCTAAAAATAACAGTGTGTGTACAAAGTAAACAGTTTGTCTTATGTTACATGTTAGTGGAGTGGAGTATTTTTAATTTTATTTAACCAGGATTACAAATGTCATTAGCAATTATAATGCAGATCTGTTTGTTTTTTTTGTTGTTTTTTTTTGTAGATTGATTTTAAAAGTATAACAGCTACGGTAGCCCTGCAGGGACATGCTGTTGCGTATAACAAAACCAGTGGAAATAAGTCTGATGATGATGATGATTTCTCTGTTAGAATAAGTTAATCAATTCAATTCAGTGAGTTTGCATTTATTTCAGCAGTGCTCAATTTGTCCACTCTGGGCAACCGTAGGAGCAGGAAGTAATATGACTTTCACTGAGTTTTTCCAGAACTTCTATGGGTTCTATTTTTTCAAGATTCAAAGAATATTATGTTGATGTTATTATAGACCAATAGAAATATAAATTTGACTGACATGTTCCATTTTTTGCTGCAGAGAACATTTTACATAGTGCACCTTTAAATTTTCGGAGATCCATTTTTTCAGTCTTTAATTGTTTTGTATGATAATGACTCTATATCATTTGAAAGTTGAAATGAGCACTAACTTTCCCAGGCTCGTCAAAGTGAAAAGTACCATTGTTGTGGTTCATATTTTCTCTTCACAGCAGCATGTCACTTTGAACACAGTGGAGCTGCTGCAAGGCCATGTATCAACTCTGAACAGGGACCTCGATGTAAATCCCTTTGCTTATTTCAAATATTAGGTCTTGGCATGAGGTTTCTGATACTGTTTTTGTTGTCAGTGTGACATCAAATCCACAGCTGGGAGCCTTTGAATCTCTATCTGACAAACAGTGTTGATTTATGACACTGGTGGCTCGTGCTGCCACAGTGGAAGTGCACTCTTCTGTGGTTGCGTTCTCTTATCAACAGCGAATGGCCGATTGTCTGGACGCTCCGATAGCACCGGGCTGGGACGACCATCAGCCTATCTGTGCATCTGTGTGCATTCAGAAACATGGCGGTAATCCAGGTTTTAGCAGCAGCCCGGAATCTGCCACATTCCACCGGGAATTTGATGGAAAGCTGTGCTGCACGACTCCATGAAACAGCCGAGTGTCAGAGACAAAAAAAAAAGCGAACAAGAGGGAACATATTTTCACATATTTTGATGCACAGCCGGTGGATCTGCCGCTCGTCTTTAAAAGCTGGTGCTTGAGGGAGTTTGAATGAAGTGTGCGTGTTCCCAGAGGGAGTAAGCTGGAGGAAAACACCGATCTGAGGTTTGCAGCCTGTACCTGGTGTGTGAGAAAACATCTGACAGAGCTTTTCCTTCGGGCTTATCACCTTTTAGACATAAGTCTCGTCTCTCAGCACGCACTAAGTCTGGATTTAAAGTAGCGCTTTGTGACATGCAACATAACGGCCTTTCTTCCATCCAAAGACAGTGCATGTATAGATGAATTGGTGATGTGAATGCTTGTCTGTCAGTGCATGTTGATGATAAAGTGGTAGAAGTAGAAAATTAATAAAGGAACGAAGACAAAATATCAAATGGCTGTTTTCTGAGTGGCATACAATGACCCTAATTTCATTCCTCTCCACAAAAGTTTGGTTGATTTAACTTGGAATCACGTCTAGTCACTTGGTCTAAAAGATAATATTACTGTAGTATTAGGGCATTATACATCTTTATCTTGGCCCATGCCAAAGCTTGGACATTGGGTGTTGACTGATTCTAACACTGACCCAATAATAACAGACAATGTGTCTTAGTTACAATGAAATGCACCCTGCCGTACGCCCAAAGGAGATCGGATACAAACAAAATAAGCGACAAAACAGTGAAAACGTTTCTGAAAGCTTTCTTTTTGTATGTATCAGTGTCACTTACACCATTTTGATTCTTACCCTTCGAAATATATTGTTGTCCTTTCCACCAAAAGGATCAAATGGACTAATTGTTGTTTAAAAAAATGCCAATTAAGTAATTATGACCGGTGTCAGACATAAATAAATATAAATATGTCTTAATTCTTCGAAACAATGAATGCCTTCTTAAATATAATATAGTCAGATTATTCTTTTTCTGTAGCAAAACAGTATACTATATACAGAGATAACAAACTATAGCTCAAGGGCTGCTTCTCCAAACGTCCCCAGTTATTTCTCTGTAAAAAGACATCTGTTGAAAGCTGTTTCCAGGGGTAAGTCACTCAGTAAGTCACGGGACGGGGGCCAGCGTTTGACTCGTAGCAGTGGTGCAGAAAGTCGCCTTCCATACCGCTCGGCTCTGGTGGCCCGGCTTTGTTTCCACTGCGTCATTCAAACTCAGGGAAAAAAAATAAATAAATAAAAATGCCTACTGCCTCAAGGTCCCTGCATTCAGCGACTGCTCCTCGAGGACAGCCACATTACACGGCGGTGAGGAGAGAAGTGAGCCAACGTGGAACAAAGAGTCTATTTTTTGAGAAACATGATTGCTTTGCCGAAAGGAGAAGGGTATATAGAGTAAGAGTTCTTTCTTACATTGGACGCAGCACACATCACATCACATCATCAAACTGCTGGCAGGGCTTTGACTCAGCCTTTTGCTCATTTATTTTTGGACAGGAGAAGCTCAAAATGACTCATACAACCATGGAAAAAAACAGTTTCTAAAGGCAGAGGTGGAATTTGGTCTGGGTCACAGGATCTGCTCATGGTGTTAGTTTTGTCACACAATTGTCTCAGTTTCAGACATTAAGGACTATTAAATATCCAGACCAGTCATACCCTTTAATATTTAAATGCCACCATTGACTAACAGGGCTAGTCTAGACCTGTCTATTGGTCTTGGGAATCAAAAACATGGCTTATTTCTGGTTTTATTTTGGAATTCCTCATAACTCTTCTCGTTCTTCCTCACCAAACACCAGCAAACCCTGAAGCTCTGAATATGGACCGTTGTCATTTTACTCCTGTTCTGTTCTCTCATGCCACTGGTCTTGGGCTGAAAACCCCTGTTCCTAAAGGTCTTGGGTCAAAGTCACAACAAAAAATCAAATGTCAAAGAAAATGGACGTCTTCAGGAAGCTTGACCCTTCAAAGTGTTTTTTTAAATTAATATTATTATATGTTATACATCCAATAAACAGGAGACACCATGAGGTCACATCAGGGTTACATCAGGTCATCATGAATCTTACAATTTTGTTTCTTGTATTTACACTGTTACACTGTTTCTCTGATGAGCTTATTGTAACAGGAATCATCAAAATAATAGACCTTATGACGTCATCTATGTATTGTTATAAAGAATGTTAATAGATGAGTATGTTCAGCACACACTGGAAGCTTTGGTCAGTCATGTTGTGAGGTCTCTGGTTGGGGACCCCCCTACTGGTTCACACCGATGTCAGTAAGGAAGTAATGGCTACTGATAGTAAAAAAGTGTTTATTCCAGTGCTGACCACAGAGGAACTGCCGAGCCCACATTGTAAAGACTTTGCCATAATTATTTCAGGTTTCTAGGGCACATCGAAACCTTAACTTAAGTATTTGAATATTAAACAAAGCCAACGTACACTAATATTTTTGTAATTTTGCACTGGCATTACCCACATTAAACTCTGCTTTACTGTAGCAGCCTGCGATGAACTTTGGGCCTCTTTTTCCCAGTTTGAGCCGGGCGGGTGAGTGAGTAATAAAGCTGTGGTTGATAAGTATCAGTTCAGAGCAGAGCAGAAAGTATTCCATCTACACAAATCTAATCATCAGATCTGCAATCTGACCACCGCTGGACAACACTGAAGGTCTTAGTGGGAAGAGCATCATTACGACATTTGAAACCGTCCAAAACAAACACACTCTAATGATCTACTACAGTTCAGTCTGAGGTTAAAATGTCAATGGTTGTGTTTCCATTTAATATTAAAGGAATTTGAAGCTTTGGAATATTACAAACATATCTGCGATACCGCTTTATCTCTTTCTATAATGATCTGGAGTGCATTTGCAGAGACAGAGCAGTGAATGAAGCCGATACAACTGTTAAACACCTTTAAACATCACGGCCACTACACATTTTCTTATGAAATCCCATTTTTTTTGCTAAATTGGATTTTCGTCAAGCAATCTCTCTCATTTCTACTTAAAAACACCCCCGAAAAACAGCTTGAAATGATCTTTTGAAAGTAGAATAAAACCATTACAATAAGGAAAGCCAGATGAGAAGGACTAAGGGTAGACATTTCAAGAAGGAATGTTGGCTTAAAATCACTTGCTAGGGTTTCAACTGAAGTCAACTTTTGAGTAATCTAGACCACAGTCTTCAAATGAGGGAATGATGAAGACAGAAGGTAGGAAACAAGAACTGGGATCGCAGATTTTCGAGGTTTAAAAACGTATTATTACATGACACACACTGACCTTTACATGGATGCAAATGAGTGACTCTGTTGTTAACTGTTGGCTTTTGATTGTGCAGTTGTAAGTTGAGTCTGAATGTCCTCCCTGTGCTACTGTGGGGTCTCTCTAGGAAGGTTTACTCTCACAGTTCAAGGGGATGCCTTTAAACTGGTAAAACATTGCATTAACAAATAATAAACAGTAATAAAGGTATGGAAAAAGGCAATAATGTTACTTTAAATAAAAAGAAAGCTACTGTAAACCCAGCAGCCAGCAATATACTATAAATTTACAAAGCACATCTGTTACAGTGATATCAGCTTTGTGATTAACTCCTGCTCAACGTAGATGGGATAGGATCCAGCCACTGTAATCTGTACAAGTTTAAGCGGATTTTTTCATTATATTGCCTCATAATTTTTCAATATCTGGTCAATTGTGCATCTTGTGTTTTACTGTTGGCACAAGTGAGCGTTGGCAAATCTAGATGCTATGAAAAAACACAGAAAACTTGCACAACTGTATGAAAATGCATCTGTGTTTCCTTGGATGTTCTACTGAGTGTTTGTTCGATACACAACGCAGGAACCATTCAAGCGTCTTTGTTTCCTCCAGAGTCTGTTTCCTTCTCTCAAAGCCACACGTCGCCCTCACACTGGGATCATTCCAGTCTGGACTAACGCTGCCCACCCAGCGCTCACATGTGGAAACACTTTGGGCTCACTCAACAAAGTGATACAAGTGGAACCCGAGCTCGTCTACTGGTGTGCATGTAGTACCTGCACTGAACCAATGGAATAAACACGCCCAGTCTGGACAATCAGGAGAGTATTACACGACAGGACTAGTTGTTTATGACAGCATTGTACATTGTGTTGAATGTAGTTTGGGTTGAATTATATCATAAAACACAAGGTTTCTGTGTTTTCCTTGAGGTAATTTTCCAGAACATTATCCGTTATTACCTACTTGGAGAGAAACAATGCAACAATGAGACAGATCAACACATTAGAGAAGAACAAAATGAATGTTTCGATTTTCCATTACTTTTCTGGGACATGTTTCGATTTTCCATGACTGGTCACTTGTTAACAAAAATATAAATGCGCAATCACTGGTGAAATGCAACAAAGTAAAGAACGTGCTGCGGAAATGTGCTGGAACTGAAGCTAGGAGTAGATGTTTCTTGAAATTTCGCGCCAGTCTGCTCTCTCTGACTGCAGATGACGTGGTCTAATGTAATACACACACCTTAGATGTCTACTACAGATAGATGACTATAACACAAGTTGCAAAAGTGTTCATATCTTATTAACTGAACTAAAATATGTTTCATTTCCTATATTATGATCATGTTATAGAAATTAAAAGCAGTGTGAGTGAGTACTTGACCTTTGCTAAATAACCTACCCACCTGCAGAGGAGAGATATCAAGACGCTGATTAAAGATTGAAGAGCATGATTATAGCAATAGACTGTAAAAAAAAGTGAATACATCAACAAAAACAACTAAAAATGTGCAGCTTATACTGTATTTTTAGGCTCACAAGTCCAAGTCAAGTTCAAAGTCCTTTCAATCTTTTCAATCTGTATTTCATTAACTAAAAATTATAACGCCAATACAACTGACAAGTGCTTATGTTTCCATACAATATTTAGTCAAAAAAGTATTGTCATAATGATTTTTTCTATGCTTTGGTGATCAGTGAGTTACAATGTGTGAGCTGCTTTTTGGCTTTCTCGCAGCGCTGATCTTTACAGAGCACATTTGAAGGCAGCGTCATGCCAGTAACATGTGGCTTAACTCTGTGTAAGAAAATGAATTGTTTCGTGCACACTTTTCAAATACCATTCTTTTCATCTTTGGGATAGAAGCACCAAGTCTTTTCAGATCAGAGGCTGAGTCACTTGAGTCACTGGTGTTAAAGTCCAAGTCTTTTGACATTTTCTCAAGTCAAGTCAGAAGTCATCAAATCAAGTGTCAACATGCCATGTGACTCAAGTCCACATCTCTTAATTAATAATGTGGCCTTTGGGGAATAGGCTCCACACCTCCCACTTTGTCCAGAGCTAAAAAAACAAAAAATCTGTGATATATAGACCTACTGGACTTCACTAATGTACTGGTGCTCCTCCCAGTACATTAAGCTATGGATAAAATCTGATTACATCCACCACTATAGCGGCCTATTTCTGTAGTTGTTACACACTGCTGGACACTGCTGATAATGGACTTCTGTAATAAACACTGGCAGTTGCTATACATCACAAGCATTAGCGACATGTTAATCCATAAATATATAATAAATAATAATAAACCTTGTCATCTTGTGTGGTGTGTATATTAGACATCGCATTAGATGTTTTTTTTACAGAACACCAGAACACACTATATACCGTTGTGTGGAACGGTCAGGGTATGATTTTGGTTTAAGAAAAAAAACAACAAAGCGTCCCCAAGGACTGATACAGTACGCTTGCTGTGTCGCTTGCTTAACCTAACTAGGACACAAGGCTGATTATCTGTCACCACACCTGTTTTTTCAGTGCCAAGTGTTCTTTTCCTGAGATCTCTTCACCTCTGCACCTCTTTATGAACACAAACGTTTCAGCAGCTGTCTCGACTGAGACCAACAATTCAGTGATAGATTGAGGCATTGATTGAGGGTTTATGGCTTGTACTTTCTAAAGGCCAAAACAAACCTGACGTTAACACAGGTTTTTATACAGGCCTATGCATTGGCTCACACAAAGCAGAATTTAATATGGATTTTAATTTAGAGCCTGTCTACACAACAACAACATTTGAAGAGGCTCCAGAGTGAAAAAAATAAACCCAGAGTGTTTTTTATTGTCACCTTGGAGACGGGAAAGTTGGGTTGAATATATGGGAAGGGTTAGTAAATATAAGACTGGAACTTCTTTTTTTTTTAACCAGATATTGCAATATATTTTGAGATGCTATTTACAGTTTTTTTAAAATCTTTTTTAATAAATCAAAGACACAAACAGGAAGTAATTTAAATGCTTGGCCAACACAGTTTTGGAAAAAATAAACATTAACTGTTTATTAAGTCTTAATAAATGAATGTTTAGATAACTTCCAGATAATGCCACTGAGTTGCATCTTCATTAACTTTAGACTGTCTGTGTACAGCAGGAATATTACAAAGCATTGTTAAGTAGCTGTGTTCTGTACAAAATCTGATTGTGCAACATACTTTTAAAGCCAGTTTAGACGGACACCACTCACTGAAAACTACTTCTCTTTGACTCAAGGGAGTTTTGTCGAGCTGGGTTTAGAAGCAAGTTATGACTCCCTTTTTAGTGACTCTTCTGATCTTAATGCATGTTAATGTATGTAACCTTGGTTCTCTTATAAGAGTAAGTACTGCATTTGACCCAGGCACTCACCTTAAATCACAATATGTTTTATTATTTGGATTTACTGAATGTGGAATGTAGTTTTAGTTAAAATCTTTTTTTATTATAGTGTAAACAAATGCAGTGTATCCTTCTTTATCCCCAAGTTCCTTGCTGCATTTTGAACAAGAAGACATACACCCATTGTACTGTTGTGGATTATTAAAAACCTCAACAAAGTGCTGTAACTGTCCACATGAGCTTTCTACAAACAGCAGGAGCCAATCAGGATGCAGCAATCGTTAAGTATCGCAAGATCTGCACTGCGTCTTCACGAATGACTGCACCCAATTACAACACATCTCCCTCTGTGGACAGTCTGCTCCACTGCTCTTGTTCTGTGCTATGAATGTATAGTGGGCTGGTGGTCATTAATGCTGTGTGAGCTTGTATGCAGTTAGTAAACAAGGGATTGGCACATACATATTTAAATTCAAGTATATTTCTGGCCTAGGACTTGATGTCCTTAATTACACTATAGTTCAAAAGCATTGCCAGTTTTTCAGACAAACTTTCAATTCCACATTTTTTAGTTTATGTAAGACAATAGACAATAGACATGTAAGAGATGTTGAGCCCGTACCTTGACAAGTGTGTCCATCTGTCCTCAGAGAGTAGCCTGGGAAACAGGAGCAGCGAGCCCGCCCCCCGATCACACTGCACTGCTGACTGCACCGACTGTCTGCAGGACACAAGACACAAATATTACCACAACCTGCAATATTACCTGCAATATTATAAACAATTTTTTTTTCTTACAAAATATAGTCCCAACACTATTGCAGCCTTATTGTATAATTTAAATAACTTTTTAGAGTTCTTCAGTCAGAGCAAAGTCAGAGTCGAGTAGTTGCAGAAAACCTCTCTAAAACAGCACATTTAACAGCGGGGAGACTACGCTGCTGCTATCTCATGAAAACAGGAAGTCACACTGTCGGCCATGATAATCAGATGATGCAGTCTGTGTGTGGTCAAGACAACAGAGATAGCCATCTGGTAAAATGATCATTATGTGTGATGATTTCAAAATGAGGTAATATTTATAAATTCTGTATTAAATAAAGGATTATGAAAAAGTTATCTAGACATATGACTTAAAAGTAGATGTTTCATTCCTCATTTAATGGACTTTGTCAGTTCATTAATAAATCAGATTAAACCACTCCATCTGAGAGATATAAATTCATCTTTCTGACCAGGTTACCTTAAAAAAACCTGCTCATGTGTCATCCCAGTCCCTTGGATGACACATTGTCCTAACAGTGTATGCTCTAAATATAGAATTGACAATGTGATGTTGGCATTACCTGCACAGGGGTTAAAGAAGACCGGGCTGATTGTGGTGGTAGTGCTGGTCGTGGCAGAGGTCGTTGTCTCAAGATGGCTGTCGTCATCCTCTGTGAGTCTGTTGTCTTCATCAGGACTCACTGTGGACACACACGAGAACTTCCAATAAAACTGAGTTCAACTGGACTGGCCTCCACTGCAGACAGGAAACTAATTCAGCCAGTTGACTCATACGTTCCTCAAATTTAAAACCAATTTCAAAGAGTCTTCTGACTATATCTCCAAATGTCAACTCAGGCCAGGACACCATTTGACCTGAGCTGTATGTTTTCGCCATTATCCACATTGTAAAAACTCAGAGAGGTCGCAGAATCTAAATTATCTTTCATTTGAGGTTGCGGGGAATTTTGATGAGGCTATTTATAAGGCCTCTGCTCGAGTGCCACACCACTACGTATGATAATGAAATCAATTGGAGTTTAACCGCCGCATAATCATCCAGAGATGACTATAAATGAGCATATGATACAAATTAACTTCCCTGTTTCATAAGTGTGGCTGAAAATGAAATATTAAAATTTCATTGTGCAGTGATTTTCTCATATCCCGGTGTAATTAAATTAGAATAACTTAGTGTGACTGGGAGAATGCAAGGGTGAATACGAGTCAACATGGCCAGCATTTTAATGCTGTTTTTCTGTGCGTCTCGATGACTTTAATGGAAGTCAGTGGGATGAGGGTTTTTACATTAAAACTGCAGCAAATGTAATGGAGAAAAATAAATAAACAAAAAAATGTTAATGATATTTGGATAAGACATGGGAAAGAATATGTAGTCTCACTAACTAAACTGAAAACATTACCAACAAGGAAATGATGTTAAATGATGTGTGGTATATTCCATTACTCACCAAACATTAATATCCTAATTAACAGGAGAGACATTAGTACAATTAGTACATATAACTCCAAAAACTAATATTTCTATAGTATTATTCTCTCATATATTTCATTATGTCTTACATAAATCTTACTTTGATTAGCAGGTAGGACCAAACTTTTTTATCTTTTTTCCCCTTATATCCTTAACAACCAGTTAATTATACATCTCTTCTGACTCTTTTTTTCAATATGATTCTAGAAAGTGTGGTGAAATTCTAAATGAGCAATTCACTATATTCTTTCTGTGTGAGAAAAGAGTGTGAACCACTCTACACTGATGCCTTCCAGTTCTGGCCTTATGTAATACTGCACATGTAGAGCTGCAAAGCAGCAACCCAATGCAGCTATAACATAAATATATACTCAGCATAACATCTGCAACTTTGCTTAACAAACAAACTCTCAATTATTAGCATGTAATAGATGTCCCTCTGCTGTGTAATACAAGGATATTTTAAAAGTAGGCAAATAATTCTGAAGATTGAAGATATTTCACCTTATTTGAAATGTGTGGCTAGCTTTTTTTTTTTTAATTTGGTGACTTAAAAGGTGAGAGAAGATTCTTTTTCATCCAGGTCAGAGTATTCCACATGATAGTAAGGCATTAGATATCTTTAGCCTTTTTTCCATTGGGTAGTATGGTACATGTCAGCTTGTGTTTCCATTGTTGTGATACCTGCTACATGAACAGTTACACGTCACACAAGTGCAACAAAAGTTACGTTTCTGTATGAGATATAAAGCGACAAGTGTGCAGACAGTGTAACGTCCTGCTAGGGAGATATAGCTATCATTGCTTACCCCAGATACTAACATCTTAGTGGACAGTTAACCTAATGATGAAGATACCTGAATATTCCTGCTCAGGGATGAATAAAAAAGTGATGTCACACAAGTGCAACAAAGAGTTTAGTTTCTGTATGAGATATAAATTGTATTTGAACTTTAAAGCTTAGATGTGTTGCCAGTAATTAATATAAAGAAGACAGTAAATCCTGCAGTGTAGTGATGGAGAGGCTGGAGGTATAGCTGTAGCTGCTGGAGTAAACATTAGACTGTGCTTGGTTTATTCACAGTTTTCTGAACATTAACCGCAGATTTTCTACATTTTAGGGATTCACTACTGAATGCCACAGTATCTTTTGTAATGTAAATTGTAAAATGGAATATGACTATTTATCCCCAAAACAAGACATAATTCATTTGTATGTCTTGTTTGCACTACTTTTGACCAAATCTGCCATTCTTGAAGACAGAATGACTTTTAGACTTTCAGTGACCAGAGCATAGCCCACCGCTGGTAAAGTGTAGGTGTGAGTGACCTGGAGCGCAGGAGTGGCCGTCATGCTGCAGGATGTACCCGCGGTGGCAGCCACAGCGGTACGAGCCCCAGATGTTGGTGCACGTGTGCTGGCACAGCTGGCCCGGGTACATCTGGCACTCGTCCACGTCATCCTCCAGCGCGTTGGCCGCCTCCTCAGTCGCCGCGATGGAGAAGGCCTCCCTGAAGAACGGGCTGTCTAATACTGGAGCAGAGAGAGGGGCAGGGGCCAGGGATGGGAGAGGGACTCAAATTAGAGACAACACCAGATGCCTGTGTAATTCATCTGCGCTCCAACTCGGTGAAACTGACATGAACAGACAACACAACATCTGCTCCTCCTCGGCATTTACATCCAGAGTGTTTGTTTTTACCACAGCCGTGATTCCTAAATTACCGTCATTACAGGGAAGTAACAAGTGCTCTGGTTAGGCCCGGGTCTTTGCACAACTGTGGTGACCGCAAGACAGCGCAAAGAGCAGCAAAAAGAGAGCAGTTAGGTAAAGAGGGATTCAATAAACAGATGCTGTCAGGTACTTAAAAAAGATGTGCTCATCTTTTAGAACCGCTCTGGAGTCACTCTGCTGCACAAATATTATACTATTATACTGTAGTTATATGGAATACCACCTCCATTTAAAACTAAGGCTGGGAATATGTACAACTGTATCACATCTCAACATGCACAATAAACTGTGACAATAATAATGTGCCTGACGGTCACAATATCAATATATATGGTCAGATAAAACCTTGCTGCCTTAGATGCCCAAGTGCATGTTATTCTGATAGCAACCGAGGTGCATTAGCAGCAAAAACAGCCTTAATGGTTATTTTAATGGTCATGCTTTTTTGTTTTGTAGGACACTGGAGATTGAAATATTATAAATGCAATCCAAGTTTGCATTTTTCCATATTTGGCTAAGCTAAAATGGTAGCAACCCAGCACCCATTTTGTTTACTGTTATATTCATTTATTTCTTAACATCATGCAAATACAAAAAGCATCACACATCCACAATTTACTTTCATACAGCATGTACATACTTTATTTATTCTATTTTTGATGTTGGAAGTACCATCTGTCTTTTCTTGATTTTTTTTTTTTTTTTTTTTTTTTTTTTTTTTTTCTTTTTTATTCACAGTAAATTAATATTAGTTATGAAGTTATTTGTTGTCTTGCTTTTAGTTTTGTCATTTTTTTATACTATTAAATGTTCTTTTTCTTAGAGTTTTGTGTAATTATTTGCTGTGCTTTTCAGTTTGGAGGTAGATTTTAGATTTTGCATCTTTTGGGTTCTTGTTATTGTATTTTTTTGACCTGTTTCAGGGGCACAGTATGTTTGTTAATGTGTTCTTTTGGCTAAATAAAAGCATTTTATTTTATTTTTTTTTAACTTTATTTGTATGTCTGTTACTCCATCAGTCCCTTACCCTCACCAGGTCTGGACCATGGGCTGACTGTGGACTCAAAAAAAGGAAACAGGTAAGCTGTGATCAGGGCGAATGTGAGGGATGGCAACACTGCGCAGTTTTAACAGGAACCTAAGACCTCTTCCAAATGAGATGGTCCAGTTGTTGAGTACTGGCCAAAGTCTGCGTAAAGTGTTATGTCCTGCTCTAGACAGCTAACCCCAGATGCTAACATCTTAGTGGACAGTTAACCTAATGATGAGGTATTTTAATGTTCCTTCTCAGGGATAAAAAAAACCCAAAACGTAGGTCTTTGTGCTAATGCTCAGGCAAACTATGCAATCATCACACTTAAAGATGCATTTCTGACCTGAGACTGTTTCCTCATGTTTATGTCAGCAACAATGCGGCCTAACATTAATGTGTCAACACCTCAACACACCTGAAAACCCCTGCTGAGGAAGGAACTAGTACTTAACTGTCCTGCAGCCAGCTGTGGGAGAAAACATTTAACACTGGCAAGGATTTAAATCCAGAGGAGCGAGCCGATTAAACATTTCATTTTTAATTAAAAGGCAGTGAGTCACAAAATGAAAACATATCCCCATTGGAAATAATTACATCCTTTTTCACCCATACACACTCACTAAAGACACACAGCGTTCACAGCTCTCTGCAGGTTAATGACCGCCCTGCCCCACCAACCCTCACAATGACATCATCCAAATGTGTCCTTTAAAGTGAGGAAATTAGCTGCAGTCAATGGTGAGAGCGAAACCTATTAAACTGCCCAGTAACATGTTATTCTTGTGACGTTAGGAATGAGATTACAGGCTTCGGAGTTCGGCCTTACCTCATCAGCTCAGACGTAACTATCCCTCTTAAAACAAACATGCTCCCCCGCAGCGTATCTGGACCCAATATAGGACTTAAAAGCTTACAAGTGTTCCAAATCCATGGTGTTTATAGTTAACGGCCTACTCGAATAATGCCATCTGCTGAGAGGAAGCAAAAGGAAGCAAATGGGGAAAGGTCAGACAAAGAAAGGGGTTTTACAATGCCTTTAAGTCAAGAGGAATGGAACATATTAGAGTCCATTTGGGAAAAAGAATGAAAAACCTTTACAAAGAATCAGGGTATAGACATATGTGCTAAGCTAGACTGCGTTATTCAATTATATGAGAGTTTAAATGGATTTTCTTCTGATAAAATTGCTAAGAAGCTAAAGCCTTTACAGATTTTTGCATGGCTTTGGAGCTGAAAGTGTATGTTATTTTAAATAATCTCTATATGCATTTTAAAAAACATTTGAGACTTTAGTGATGTATATGCAAATGTCGTCAGGTAGATCTCACTTTAACAGTCTTTAATGAGGAAGTCCTACAACAATCTGTGTTTTAATCTGGGTCCTAAATGTGTTATTTGGTGTTCAAATTCAGTGTAAGATATCCATTGTAGCATGCAGTCTTGTCTATATAGTGCTACTAACAATGAGTCCAGTTGCTACTGTTCTCTACCCTCTCACTGACAGCACACGCATACAGTCAGCCGATTGAAATTTGCAATAATCATATTGTTCATGCACAAATTGCTACTTTTGCTGGACATTGCCTTTTTGTGTATTGAAAGGAAACTGCAATCTGCTTGACTTACATTGTCGTAACACAAACACAGCTCATGTCGCTTACGAAGACGAAAGAGTGACGTCAAACACAGTAACAAGTGTTTATCCAACATACTTTTGAAATCTAGTGTTCGCTTGGGCAATGGACACAGACACATTTTCTGTTGTGTATGTTATCCCGGTTCCAAAAGCAGTGCGACTTCCACAGTTGATAGTTTAAGCCAATGGTAAAATTTGTATTGACGTTGCATCAAGCAGCAACAGACACATGAGACTTCATCCAATAACTGGGAGTAATCAGATAATTGTAATAATCAGATCTGACGTGTTAAAGAAATGTGATAATCATGTTTCAGTCCATGATCGGATATCTTTCAGAATACGTACGTAAGTAGTGACGTAAGACTCAAACTGCCTTCCATTATTTTCCAAACATTCAGTCTTGTTTTGCTGAACATAGCGAACCCGCAGCCTTAGCGTTAGCGTCCTAATGTGGGAGTTTATAGATCTGCAAAAAAGGCTACACGCTGCTGCTGTCCTTTGTTTATACGCCATGTTTATTGTGTTTTGTCCTCCGCTAACGTTGTGACTAAAAAAAACAGATTAACAGGTATACATGCACAAAGATATCTGAGCATTGGGGAGGAATCTAGGTGTGTTAATCCAATTTCTCATATTCAGATCACTGCTGTTATCAGATTAAGTTAATCAGATTATGCTGTTTACATGATCACTTGAAGTCTGCATGGAAACGACTGACTGACCTTTTTTTAAATAAGCATTCAGTCTTGAGGTAAGAAAAGCTGTTCTATAATGAGCAGAATATAAATACAGAAAAAGAGTGGAGTTTAAAATACTTTTATTGTGGGGGATAAGTACAAATCTTTAGACACACTTTTCTCCCATTTGCACTACTTCTACAGTCAATACATGAAGCATCTGCATTGAAAACCTTTGAATTTGCCAATGTGTATCTCTACTGTGTCTGCTTTAATGGTTTCAGTGCTTGAATAAAAACATTTATAGTGTGTTTTACAACATCTAATTAATTTTCTGGTGTGGAAAATGCATGAAAATGTCTGAAGTTCTGCTCTATCGTCACTTTAGTAATAAAACTGTTCTCACTAAAAAGAGGCCGTACTAACAGAATGTGCTTTTATGCAAAATACTACCGTACTGAGACAGTGGCGTAGTTCTTTGGCTTCTGCCTTTGCCCCAGCACTACCCTCTCCTATAAATAAATGCACCCAGTGGCTTATAGCCTATAGACTGTTGCTTTAATGTATGTGCCCCGGGACTTTAATATTTGGGAGGTCAGATTCGGAGCAGAAGTTTGAAAAAGAGACAGCCCGAGCTTCCATCTGGTCCTGATTGAACACAGCTTGCCTCCATCTTTACACATGACTCTCAAAGGTACCTCCTGACCAACCCGACTGCAGCATCTGTCTTCTCAAACATCAAAACACTCGGAGTCAGGAAAAATACAGCACTCTGTAGCTCCAAATTTACCATGCCTTGTAAAAAAGTATTGGTGCCCTTGGAAGTTTTCAGCTTTGTCTGTGTTTTTAATGTAAGCAGGGTCAATTTAGTTTATCTTAGTGCACATTTGGATGTTAGACTGGGATGTTGTTTTTGTTAGTTTACTATAAATCAGGCAACGTAATAGTTCTGGCAGGTCAAAAGTCAAAGCTCTCCACTCTTTGTCTTGCCAAATGTGTTTATGCCAGTCCACATCAATGACAAATAGCTTTCTGTGCTACATTTAAGCTGCCCTGTGTACCCATGCAGCTTTGGTCAAGTGCTAAAAACCCGCCTCCACCCCAGCTCCTCCTTTTTTCTGTTTCTTTTACTAATCAATGTCATGTTAGTCACAGTTATCCCTGCCTTGAGTGGGCAAGAGCAAGAAGGTCTCACAACAAAGCCTCCATGTTAAATATGATGTAACATGTATGGCACAAATGCATTTTGAAAGTGAAGTCGTCCTGATTATACGTGGGACAATTTATTGTAGTTTGTGAGGAAAAAGGTTTGCTGTTTTTAATCACTTTGTATGTGATACAGCTAAACAACTAACCTTGCGCTGCAGCAGGATTCTCACAAGATTTGGGAGTTTCCAAACTTGTATTTCTTCTTTGAAAGAAGCGCAAAGAGTGGCACGTCATACCGTTGCTGTGATTGGCTAAAGAAACCTCATGCTAAGCGGATACTAGTCGGTTCTTCATCCAATCAACACCAAGTTTTCGACAGAAGGCGCCTCCCTTTTGAAAACACTTTCAACGGGAGCCTTCCCAGATGGTACTGTGAAACAGACTATGTTCTGTGGAGCAGTCCAATCTGGCAGAGTCAGGTTACTAAACAACAGACTAAAGACATTTTGTGTTTGTGCACAAAAACCTGATAAATCAGAGTGTTATTCTCTCATACTGCAGCATCACATCCCTTCTTGGAATACTCAATATTTTGTCAAATACCAATGTGTGGACCGGGGTATTTTTTCAAATAGAGGCAGAAAATTCTTCAAAGAAACATTGCTATATTATTAAGTATATAAAATTGCATCATGAGAAAACCCCCTCGTCTTGACTGAAACATATATTGAAGCACTGCAATAGTTGCTTATGCAAACCACTAAATTTGGAAGAGAAAAAAATGACTGATTGAAGAGTAAAAGAGTTCATGTGCCTGATTTAATAAGAAATGTTAACACTTTTTGGGGATAAAGTCAGCCATAGCAAACTGTTACCTCAAGGTTTGTCAGAACACAAATCCTCCTGGGAACTTGAATTAAGCAATGAAACAACAGAAAAAGCCCTCTTCTCACATTTTTCAACCGTTGAAACTTTATGTGATATTGAAACACCAGTCCAGTGTCAGTAGACTGGAGTTACTGTATGTGCACATACCTTGCCTGGGCTCAGCCGTGGGTCTCGGCTTTTGTTTGCTCCAGATCAGGGTCTGACTCGGGGCTGGGTCTTCCTCGCAGCAGGTGAGGAAGATGTGACCGCAGGGGAATCCCAGGAACTGATGGGCCTCACAGCTCAGTCCCTCACTACGCACCTGTAGACCCAGGGCACAGCAGCTGCAGCACACCTGTCCACACACAATGGGTTAGAAAGCTGCATATTAACACCAAAAAGAGGAATAGAATAATCGTTATTTTTAATAGATATTACACGCTTCATGTCATACTTGTGTTTTGTCAAGCACAAATGTTTGTATGGTGTTGTGTGTTGAGCTCATTTCAATTTGTGTGAATTTTTGTTTGGAAAATTCCTCACTATGAATAAAAAACACCATTTATTTCAATGTACCGACTAGAGAGGTAAAGGTAAAGTGAAAAGCTTTACTATCACACTCAATTTTCACTTATTGTAATAAAAATCATCTGTGAAAAAATAACACAAAAAGAAGAGTGAGTGATTTATAATTAAGGTTTTCAGATTTTAATAGATAAGAATGATCAGCCCACAGCAGGATTTTTGGCCAATCACAGCTCGCTTCTGGTAAAAAAGAGCACTCCCATTGGTCGACACTGATGTCAACAACAAAGAACTGAGGAAATAAACCAAGGAAATGGGTTATTTGGTTGCAAAATATGGTTATTTTACAGCAAAACAGCTCAAAAAAGATACAAATAGAGAAACAGGCAGCAAATTAAACATGAATAAATGTTGGCAGTGCTTCAGTGTTTAAAGAGGTGGAGGTAATAACGTATTAGTATTTTGTGGTGAAAAATTGGTCCAGTTTTACCTTTTTAAAATAAATAAATAAAAGAAGCAGGAAAGGACGGCAAAAATCAGGTACTGCAGCTTTAAGAGGAATATTTCTGTATGAAAATATTTGTGAATGAGGCTCATTGTTTCATCCATGTGAATTCTAAACCTCCAGCCTCTGACGTACACTGGAGACTTTATGCTTCCCTTCACTTATTGGCAGCCTGCCTAAGTAACATTTTATTTCAAGATTGCTTCAAACTGGTATGAAGTCATGAGATTTAATGTACGCAACAGACCACGAAGGTAGCCTTTTTAAACTGCGCCATAGTAAACCGAACTATGCTGTAACAAAGCTGAAGTGATCCTGCGCAGAAACCCAGACGTTCACCTCCTCACTCCGCTCCAGTGCAGTGACCTGGCAGCTCTGTACAGACACATGAAGATTTGGCCCCGGAGCCAAACCACTGGGTTTCCTCTCAGAGAAACGGAGAACGCTATGTGAGACGCCTGTGACTGAAGGCCCGGCCCCCGCTTCATATGGAAGTGTTCACAGGATGAGACTCTGGCAGAACATTTCAATCTGTTTGCAATTACATATGAATCTCACTTTCGGAGGTGGAAACTTTATTAAAACAAGCCAATATTGATTCCGCGCTTCAGTCCAACTCTTCAAACTCTTATCGATGCAATCTGTTGGAAAGACGTGAAAGTAACAAGTCCAAAGAGAGAAATGGCGGCGCACGCAGATATGATTTGTACTTTAAGCAGACTTGTTTTTAACTTCACATCTCATTTCGATGAAAGAAAATATGGAACACATTTACAATAGACTTCACAGCTGGAGCAAGTTGTGAGTAGAAAAGATTTGGCAAAACAAAGCCAAATATGTTCAAATTTCATGTACAAATCCACCATGCTTGTATTATGATTGTGTTTGGACTAATCTGTGTCTGAGCTGGTGCCCATCTACTATCATTTAAAGGTGCTTTGTGTGAAATGTTGTTGTACAGTTAAAAAAAAAAAAAAAAGGGTGAAAAACTATATAAACTGCCTGAGAGTGGACAAACAAAGCACTGCAGGGTGAGAGGTGCATGTGAGGTGAGTGCTAACCACCTTGTCATGTGCTGCCTATATTCTTTTTGGAATATGCAATCTTAAATGAAGGTCAATTATGAACAAAATACATTTATTTTCAATTTCTGAAGAAAATGTATAATCCCACCAGTACAGATGGGATTTGTTCATATAAAGCTGCATGTCCCAGCAAGGCTACCGTAGGTGATCACAGCCTGTAGAAAGAGGGGACTGAATTCGACAATGTTGTCACCAAATACTCCACTCTTCAATCAACAATTTGGAATTATGAAATCTAATTGATGTGTCCTGTATCCCAGACTTTTCAGAATGGACTGTGATCAGTGTCATCAGGAACAGGTGCCTGCTACCTGAGAAAGCCTTTGCCTTGTGATACTTTGTTTTAACCAAAGCAAAGAAAATAAAAATGCTTGGCTAAAGCAGAGAAGCTTTGACTGTGCTTTTGTTTTTCAGACAGTTAACAGCTCCTTTGATTTCCCACTGCCAGGTAGGCCACCGCGCACATGTTCTCCTCTGTCTGGTCCAGCCAACGCTCGCTTAAGCAACAGTGAGGTTGGACCACATTACACTAGCCACATGTCAAGAAGAAAGAACTAGATGTCCTCCATTGTAGAGCTTTGTATGATGTTCATTTTCTTTGATCCGTCTATGGCGGCTCCACTGCAGAGGGAATAAAAGCCAGCTCACAGTTTGTCCTTAAAAACCATGGCCTAGTGAGATGTATCTGACTCTACTGCCAGGAGCTTAACATTCTCCTGCAATTCCTACATTGTAAGCCTTAAAGGAATGGATAATTGTGCCCTATGGTATTTTACTCCATGTGATTATTACCAGAGTGAAAACTTGACATTTCAATTTTTTGGTTTTATTGTTTTCTAATATTTAAACCGCAAAAACATAGCGGATTAAAAAAATGACATTTAGAGTCCCTCTGTTCATCATTGTTACAGTCTGACTCATGACTGTGGTTCTTATATCTGGATGGGACTTGCCTGATGGGAGTCGTCTGCACACTGAGCGTCCTGATGTGCGTCACAGGACTGTCCCGCTCTGGCTGCAGTCAGGCCCGACTCACAGTGGACCTCCTTGACCGAGCTGAGGCAGCACTGCTTCTGAGCCAATCTGAAACAAACACACCACACAAACAAACCTTTATGCATCCACTTCGTTTTAAAATCGAGTCTAACGTTGCGTATTGTACATTGATATGTTTCAGCTGCTAAGACCAGAGATAAACCATGTACATACTTGGCTGTCTACCGTTACTCATCCTCGCCTCTAGGGGGCACAACACAGCTATCACAGAATATACAACAACAAGAACTGGTTTGGCGCTTGTCACTCAAAACACAGGAATCTGCATAACTTTACTTGTGAATGTGCTCTGTAATGTTGTCATCTTTGGTCACATGACCCAGAAATCCTGGCAGTAAATATGCATATTGTCCCTCACTCATGTATCATGCATCAAACCATTGTCAGAATATGTGCAATGATGTGACAGCCCAGCCCATGGATACCCAAACAGTGAGTATATCACCGGCCCCTCTGCGTTTTTTCTCAGCAGAGATGTAACGTTGCTTTGATGTGTCTCGTCAGTTGGTTTATACAGGTTTTGTCAATTACTACATAGAGACTCAGGAGGTAGAGCAGGCTTCCACTCACACTGTCGTTGTGTCCTTGGGCATTATTATTATTAAAACAGAGAATTACTTTGTATCACAGTATCCAAAAATACATCCAAAAACATGCCCAGAGAATGGTAATGCCTCGTTTCTTTCAACTGAAGTGTGCTGTGTAAGTAGGTGGCAGTTCTAAAAGGGAAGTGCCCCAAACAAATGTTCCATACCACTTTAGTAACCTCTCAGCCTTTGGCACAGTGAAGCGCCATGACTAAGATTTGCAGTGCAATTTGCAGAACCCTTACTCAGTTCATGTGATTAACAGTCAACAAGAAAAAAAGAATACAGCATGTTATATTTGCCTCAAAAACAAAGCTAGAATGTTTTTTACAGCTCTCCTGTTTAAGTCGGCGTCTTAGTGGTCTTGTGAATTAAAAACATTGCATTTTCTGTCTAAATTGCATTAAACACAAGCAGAACTTGACATTAAAGTGAACAAAACATGTGCAGACAGTATAATCACTGATTACTTTTGGTATTGTGAGATAGATTTCATTTGGAATCCAGGGTCGCACGGAACTGGAAAAATGGCTGACATCTGAACAACAGCTATAAATGTTGCAGTGGATTTTATTCTTTGCCTGCATTGTGCTACCCCCTGATACCCTACCCACCCTGTTATTTACCTGCATATAGACGGCCTGTCGCTGTTGAGGACTGGCAGATGGTCACAGTTGTCTTTCTGTTTGGCCCACGTCTGTCCAGCAGCACAGCAGCTCTGCACCAGGCCCTCATCCGCTCCACCTGCAAACATCAGCACACCAAAGTCATGGAGTGAAAAGAGTCATCTGTAAATCCCACATTTCCACTGTTCCACTGTTCGGAGCAGAAGGGAGCCGCTCAGACAGTAACATATGGTAAACTACAGCAGGTCTCAGAGGCGCCTTCAACATTTCAACACGTTCTCCAGAGGTAAACTCAACACCAGACGACAGCAGGATTTTTATGAGGAAATTTTTAACTCCAGACTCAGGGACCAACCGGTAAAAAAGCAGTAAGGGATATGAATCAAGTTAAATAGCTTTATATTCAAGCAAACATCACTGTTCAAACAGACATGTCTGCTCCAGTCACCAAAAACATTTTCTAGTATTCACTCCCCTTTTGTCTATTATTAGAGAGACCTTCTTTAATACGTTGTGATGGGACAGGTGAAAACTGGCAGCAGGCACAGCTGTATGGATGTTTGTTAGCTCTGTAGGTTAGGTTTACTGTCAGCTTATTTTATTGGACCAACTTGTTTGAGATAAATTAGCTACTGCTCTCCATCTTTGCAAAAACTGCCAGCATCACTTCCACTAACACTATTAAAACGTCTAGTAATGCATGTAACAAACGGGAGCTAACTTTGCACCAACTAAATTCTTCTAAATTATTTGTGCTTTGTGAAAATTAAACAACCACTGCTCTGGACCATGGCTCACTATGGGCTTTAGCAATCGACTGCTGCTAGTTATCAGTTTTACACCAAAGAGCTACAGAGGATGAGGCAGGCTGTGATTGAGGGGAATGTGTCATCTTTTTTTTAATTTATTTTTGAGATCATCAAAGGCTTGAGGTCTCTTTCATTCAATTTACACCACATTCAAAAGTAAACTGCCACTGGCCTCGATCATCAGCTAATTCTGGACAACAAGAATCGTTTGTTCATCTTCAGCTCTTACAGAGGGCAGGACATAAGGAGCTAAGGAGAAGGTGGGACCTCTCCCTTGTGAGACAGATGAGTTGCCAGTGCAGAGCAGCTGATGATTTGACGTAGCCAATGCATATTAGTTAACCCATGATGCTAATGTTCCAGTTTATGTCTGAAAGAGACAAAAGTTGCTCTATTGCACTTCATTTCAAGTGTAAGACCCCAGTGAGGTGGACAAGTTTGCAGGGCATGGAAAGCACAGTGAAAGTAGTGTCTAGATGTCCAGAAAAGGCTAACATTGCTAATAGCTAATAGACTATAGGCCTAAACATCTAACTGATTTGTTGTGTTATTTGTCTGTTGCTTGTATTTGTATTTCATAGCTACCACAGCAAACAGAACCACCCCTAAAGTTAAAATCTTGGGCTCTGATGCTGTGGATTGGACATACTGAACAACAGATTTACTGAACATCCTTAGATTAAGTACCCTTTCTGGTGAGATGGAGGAGTTGCTTAAGTCTGCCTTGCTAAAAACGTAGAAATTGTAACCTTAATTTGCCGTCTTACAGAAATAAGCTTCTTATCTCACCATATAATTAAGAATAACATCCGTGTTTTCATTCCTACACTTCATTCCAGAAAGGTATCTTGCAGGTGAAATGTAAATGCAATGAAAAAGCTGCAAAAAGTGAGTCTGTATCAGGAAGCTACTGCTGTTTGGCTCTGGAGAAATTACCAGCCTTCATGTCAGCCCTAAAGCCGCTTCAGCCCGCTGCCTCCATCCAGACATTACCCCCGAACCATGCAGCCGCCACAAAGAGCTTTTGTACTTTTGACTCAATAAACCTCTGTTAGATTATTCAGTACAGAGCATTTGCATATTCCTCCAATTCCCACAGTTGTGTAATAAAGCTTTGTTTTCTCAACTTAGCAACATGAGTCTAATTTATGTCAACGACCAAAATATTAAGTCAAGGAAAGATTTAGCGGCGACTTATTGCACGGAACCCATTTGCCACATTAAATCTACGGCATGCAACTTCCTGTTCGGGCTTATTTCTACTAATGAAACACAGCCCCCGTTGGAGAATTAGCTCCACATGGCTTTGAGTCTGATCAGATTTAACAGCGTGCTTTATTTCCTTGATGTAAACTCCATTGTTTTCACCTCAATAAACCTAAACTATGCTAATCTCATGCAGCACAGGGCACGTTCAAGACAGAAGAAAGTATCAAAGAAACTCTCAGATACTGCCTCTTTATGTCCCACTTTGAAACTTTGCTAACTTCATTCTGCACTTATTTTCATCTCCATTCACTACGAGCAAAGCCGTCTTAATGTGCATAATTTATATAAGGCATTGTCTCAGAAACAAGTGGAGGGGAAAAGCTTAGAAGGGAAAACGGCGTCGGATTTTGTTCCCGATCGTTGGGAGTTTTATTCAGTGCAGCGTCTTGATGGTAGCCTGTGGAGGATCTAGTTTAAAGAGGCTTTGATCTTTGGTTTAAAGCTGATGTGTCTGTGTTTTATAGATGAGCCTCAAAGCAATCTGTTTCTGATCTGAAAGAGGAATAAAGTGTGCTTCAAGGTACTACATGTTTTCTTTCATTATAAGGGACAGACTGCCTTTGTGACTGGGTTTTTGAATAAAGAAGCAGAGCTGGTATTCAGTCAGTCTGTGGTCTGCACTCAGAAGATGGGTTAAGGGTTAATGAGGTAACTTTATGCTTAGATCTGGGTTCATCAGAGTCACACTATGTTTACATTAAAGGTCTAACATGCACGATTTAAGCATTATCCATCTCTCTTTTCTCACACACAAACTCTCAAAGATGGCAATGGTTGGATGACAATGGATGTAAAAGTGATGAAATGTTGTGTCTGATCAATAAATTATGGATGGTATTAATAATAACACTATTTCTCTTTACAAGAATAGCACCCACAACCGTTCAGTTAAAATGGAGTTCATTTCAATCAAAGCTGAAAACAAAATGTGAACACAAAAAAACAGATATGATCTTTATAAGCCATTGAATAAAGCCTGCCCTGTTTTAGATAAATGACTACAACTGGTCGATGTTGTTTATGGTGTTGAGCTCAAGTGGAAGACAGGATCAGTGGGTGGGCTTCCAGACCCACTTGATTTCACTATAGCCCAATCCCAATTCTACCACTTACCCCTACCCCTTACCCCTCATTATGCATGCTCACGAGAAATGAAGGGGTGTCCCAATCGAATCAAGGAGAAGGGTAGAGCTGTTTGGGGAACACACTTGAAACGAAGGGGTAAGATAAATTCCCAGCATGCAGTGCCTTCACCAGCATTGCGGCTACAAGAGAGGTGCAAAATGTAACTAATTTACGCTGTCTTGCATTTGCAGAATTAGCGCAAATTAGTGCCTTATGCCAAACTGTGAATCGTACCCTATTCACACCAGATATGTTTGGTTTGCTTGAATTAATCTTTTCCCTTTTACTACAACACCCCCTCAGTTCACTTTTTGGCAAAGTTATGGGCTGCATAGGATTTTTGCTGCAAGTGTCCACTGGTGAAATTGGTGACAGCAGGGGAGGGGTCATATCCAGATTTGACTATACATCCATGGTTGTAAATCCATGCCCATCACAAAACTTTTCACAGTTTCATATAATGTATGACATGTATTTTCTGCATTAACATGTCAGTGAATTAGTATAAACTGCAAAGAAACAACAAGGATATCATTTAAAAAGCCACTAATAAAAACATGATGAATATATTACGCCATTCCTGCAGATCAGTCTCATGCACTTGCCTTTAAACCGGTCCAGATGTGGTGTGCTCACTTTCACAGCAGTGTTCATGAGCAGCCATTGTCTGGGGCCTAATAATCTGATCTCTGTGGACAGCTATGTACCAATAAATCAGCTGTTTATTGTCCCGTTCATAATAGATCCACGTGACGGACCAGAGACATTAATAAAGCTGGTGTCCAGATGTGGTGCCGCTCTTACAGATGTGTCTGACATACGTCTGTAGGCCGCTGTTTGTCCAGACTGACTAATGAGCTGAGGTGTTTTTACTCCAGGGTTTCAAGTGTCCTGGAAAACCTGGGCTGTAGTTCACAAAGATTTCACTCACAGAAAGTCCTAGAATATACAAGATTTTTTAAAAATTTTGTATTATTTTGAATGTAGGTTTCTATTTGTTGCATGTTGCTATTTCAATGAATTTAAAGCCCACATTCAACTAAAAGGGATGAGGGTGTAAAGTCATTCCATTTTTACCCCGAAGAGTAGGGAGGAGAGATGACTAAATTCAAGGCTGTTTACAAGAGAACGCATTTTGCCCCAAAAAAACAGACTCTGTTCTGTTTTCATTTATTTTGGCACCCATTGGCTACAGCCTGCACACATCAAGTTGAACAACAACAGTGAAATTGTGGTTTCTTTTGTGCATCAAAAACCTGTATCTGATAGTATGATGTCTGCATCTAAGCTCCAAAAAAGCCCCAAAACAAAGCTATTACTCCTTGTGTCTAATGACTGTAGCAGTGGGGTTCACAGTGCCTCTAAAGACCTAACATGCCTTTAAATAAGTGTTGTGTAGACTTGTGTAGTTTTGATTGCGCATTTTTAAAAAAAACATTGCATATTACATAAGAAATTAGTGGAATAGGGACAAAACGTATAATCGTCCCTATTTATGTTGATTGATGCAAATTAGTCATACGCTTTTTGGTTTGAGTGCACTTTTTTCTGTCTTGTTTATAGCTTTTTTCCTATTGTCCTTGTAAATCATCCCAAATACTGCTGTGTCCTATTAAAAAAATGCAGGAATGCTTTTTGTGTGTCTTTGCATGGCATTCTTGCAAGATTTGTTTGTGAGAATGGGGCCAGGGGCTAGTGTGGAAGTTAACCAACTCTTAGTCAAAGTCTATCTTGTCTTGTCTCGGTAAGATCCAGTTTCTCTCAAACTGCTGCTGTTCTGAACCAATGGTGTGTCAGTATAAGTAATTATAATTGGGATTTTTTTTTTTTGTACAGCATGGCATTGCTCTTATTGGATAAAAGTACTACATGATAGACAGTTATTGGCAGGTGGTTCATTACAATCAGATATCTATTTACGTACCTGCTCTTTAAAACAGACAATCAGGCGTAAGTTAGCATTCAAGACAGTGGCTGACCTTTTTGCCCTCTCATTGACTTACTTGCCCTATGAGACCCCTGAAGTGGACAGATGCCTCACTCCGGCTCTATCTCACTGGAGAGGGCCTGCTGCTGCTTTCTTGGCTCTCATAGATACTATCCACTTAAGTGTTGCTTTCGTGAGCTAAAAAAAAAAAGTGCTGCATGTTTCTATTGTTTTTGAGGTAATTAGTGGACTCGCCTCGCGCTTGTCCTTTGGCTTCACATCTGAGTGCGTACTTCACACAGCAGCGGGACCTCAGACGCCTTCCAATCCTCACATTTGCTGTCTGAGTGAGAAATGAAGCAACTCTGCCATGAAGGTTTGGGTTCATTACCAGAAAACAGTGGAGTGATGGATAGAGCTGTTCACACCTGATATTACCTCATGAACTCATCCACCTGATGTGTCCGACTATATCAGAGGTGGTCTGGTGCACATATGGACACATTCCTTTGACTACCTTCAATATTTAATGTCCCGAATCTGGATGACTTGAAAAAAAGCTTTAAAGCAGGCTATAAATGCATCAAATGGATTTGATACTAAGAGTTTAGGCTCTTAAGACATTTGTGGTGAAATAACTGGATTTATAATGATGTCATGAACAAATGGGCAAACATTGCGGTCTTCAATCCAAACTAGGAACATGCACTGTAAAAAAAAAAAAAAATGTAAAAAAACAGTAAATGAAAGGCTAACAAAATACATAAAATTAAGGTATAAAACCCTAACTGATAATGTGTAAAAACAGTCATTTGCAGTAAAGGCTCTGCGGGGAAAACTGTTATTTTCTTTTCTTATTAACATCAAACACCTTCAACAAAGTGACAATGCTCAAAGTTCTGCAGAAAAAGACACATCATTTGACAATTTTTTTGTTAAATTGGCTTGAAGCCACCTTAACAAAAAATCAGGAACTAAACGTCCGCACTACTGAGAAGAAAATATGGATAATATTGACAAAAAAAAAACATGGAATATTGGATTATTAGTTTTTAGTTTAGTTTTTTTTTTTACGAAAAACCACCCAAATTCCAGATGTCCAATGCTTCTGTACGGGCCAGGAAGACTTGGAAGGTATAGTTTTGAACAGCAAATGGGTCTGCTACAGGTTTTTAAAATAATGTTTTAATGATGCATGTCCTTTTAATGTGGGCCACGTAGCCAGGTACAGAAAGTTAACAAAACAACCAAAGATGAGCCGAAAAAATTTTAACCTGGGTTTTCATTTTTTTTCTTACTTGAACAAGCTTTCATGTGCATTTATTATTTTTTCCTAAGACCACATGAATCTTTGCAGCACTGTTAAGTTTGGAGACGTAGTATGGTTACCAAACTTGTCACTGGTCGGACTGAGTTTATTTTGTGAGAACGTCAAATGTCTGTTGCCTGTCCAGGTAGTTGGCAGCTGTCAGAAATGAAAATAAAGCATTTTACTTTCACAGTCTGTTTACACGCACAGCTTAGGCCATGCAGACTATGGTCAACAAGTTTAGCCGGCAAGTGACCCAAGGAAGGTGTCTTCACTGTTCTATAAATGTGCATCACTCGAAAAATTGGTGATCAAGAAGAGAAATTTGAATTACTTTCCCACAATCGGACTAAGATGTTCATATGCACTTTAAAACTCCAGCAAAACTATAACAAAAGTTCAAATTTCTCTTCTTGCAAGTAACCTCAGTATGAAGGAGCGTGTCAAGGATGAGACAGTGTGCTGGTTTCTTAGAAATGGGGGAAAAAAACACAAAAGAAAAATAAGACATTCAATCAAAAGGTTTTCAAGTCCATGTAACCACTGCCTGTGAAAAATTTGTGAAGAATCCACAGCTAAAAACTCATCAAACTTCCATTAAAGCCATTCAGTTATAGCACTTTTACTGCACATCCTCTGGACTGTAGTAAAAGCATCTAAAAACGTAACAATGTTTTCATTTTTGGATCGCTTTGAATGTGTAATATCAAGTAAACCTAAAGTGAACCTTGTTTCCAGTTGTAAAAGCTAAAAGACCTTCAAGCGTTTTACACCAGTGTTGGTTGTATTTTACACAACATGGATAACAGATTGCGGAAAGCGGAGGTTGTAACACGGTGACTTCTATCACTGAGAGTGGAAACAGCTGTTTATCAGTGTGACATTCACAATGCAGGAGTTTATTTAAAAAATGTGTTTCCAATTGTCTTCCTTCAAGAGATAAAATCCCAAAGGCCTAAAATACTGTTTCCCCATATTTATGACTTTACAAGAGAAATGGGAATAAAAAGGGAAGTAGTGACATTTAAAGTGGAGTGAAATGGTAAATAATATTATCATGTGTATAAAGGCTCGATGGGGAAACCAAGTAGCACCCATTTCCTCTTTCTAAGTAAATGTAGGCAATTCTCTGAATGGCTGTAAACTGAATGGATGTAGAAAGATGGATGTTTATTTTCGCAGCTGAATGAAAAGCGAGCAGGCATTCTGAGCATTTCCAAGTGTTGTTTTTACAATTTATAACACAAGCAGGGCAATATAAGGGGTAATGGTTTAGAACAATGTGAGGATGCTAACTCTGACGAGCACCAGACTCTCTCCCAAAACATAATTTTCATCAATATGCTAGGCTAAATATGGCTTTATTCACAACACTAAATATTTTTTCACACGCCTGTAAAAACTATAGTGTTGTAGTGTGAGAGATTGTAAGAGATGCAAGGCTGGACCAAAATTACTGTCCATTAAATCAAATTAATTTCTAATTAAATGTACATAAAAACACTTGTTCCATGTGCCATCAGTGGGAAATCTGTCTTGGGGTTCATTCAGATCATAATCAAACAGTTCATTTCCAAGGATGTGGACCAAAGTGCCAGAATGAGGGGTGAAACTGGGCAAACCAAACATAAAAAGATGTAAAAAGGCAGAAGCTGAACAAAGAGGAGATTAGTGGTTATTGAAGCATAGTGGAAATGAGTTAAATGTATGTGACACTTCCAGGAATGACATTTAATTTAATGATCTATTGACAATTACTTTCATAATAATTATTAATTATTTTAAGATTTCAGGTTGCCACTTACTTGTGACAGTGGAAAGCAACACAATATTTGTACTGTACTTTACTTCAGTATTTATTTATCTGGCACCTTTTGACTTTTATGCCATTCTTTTGAACACAAATATCTGTACTTTCTACTCCTTATATTCTCGAAACAGCCTTGTTACTTTTACAACCTCCGCGGATGACGACATGACATAAAGACATAACTAACAAGAGAGAGAAAGTCAAGCACAAAAATAAGATAAGGCCATGCGGCATGTTGCAAAATGTGTTATTCATTTAAACTCATACAACATTTGTTATAAAGTTTGGTGATTGTGTTGTGTGAATGCGATGCAGAATAGAAATAATTTCATGACAAATCCCAAGTGCAATGCTGGTTTAGTCTTGATTATTCTGTCTGAAACCCAGCTTCGAAACAGCAAACTGACACCAACTTGCAGATTGTTAATGAAAGAGTTATTGCACAAATGTACACAATAATTTTCTACTTAAGAGAATGTACTTTTTTACTTTTGAATAAAGAAGTTGAAGTACTTTCACAAGAGTTGTTTTTAACACAGGTATCTGTACTTCTACTTAAGTACAGAATGTGAATACTTCCACCCCTGTTTGTTGCCCATATGGACTTTTCCATAACAAAACCTGACAAAACTATGCAAATCACAAATAAAATGATTTCACTGTAGAATTAAAATTAGAATTTATAGGCAGTGGATAATTAGATAATAGATGGGTTTCGGTGGATAAAAGACAACGTATCTTGGATGATAAGAGTAATTTCAAAAGGTGAAAGGAAATGGAACAGAATGACATTTATACAGTAACCACAAAGACTGGATGTGAACTCCACTCTCTGCCAGAGCCTGGAGGCAACATTCAGTACAATACACCAACATTCAGTACAATACACCAACATTCAGTACAATGCACCAACATTCAGTACAATACACCAACATTCAATACAGTACACTTTGGTTAACTGGACATACCTCTTCCCATGGTTCTTCAAACTCTCCAGATTCCTCCAATACCACCCTTTATTTTTCTTGGTCCTTATGAAAACCCACAACAGGTGTAATGTTACTCTCTAACCTCGACCAAGCGCACATCCTCACATATCATCGCAGCAGCAAAGACCTCAATGAACAGCTTTTCACTGCCAACTTCCAATTAGTGGCTTCCTGTCTGCGGAGACCTGACTCCTTTCAGCCCGAGATCACACCCATCGAAGCTATTCCATTTGGCCGTAGATGTTTCTGCAGTTCATTTGCTCTGGAAGGTCAGGTGTATTTTACATAGACATTCCCTTCCAGTGTCCTTCTGTAGAAATACAAAGCCCTGCTTTATCAGTGCTTTGTTGCCTCGGGTGGAATCTCTAGAGTAAACTTGGCAACAAACTGTTTTATTCAACTCTTTTAGAGGTCAGCTTAAACACTGGTGAATTTCTAAATCAACACAAGCCTCAGTGTCAAATGGAACTGTCGCTGCCTGGCTGTTCCTCCGGGGGCTCATGGATAAGCAATAAGAGAATGTAATGAGATGAAGGCTATTGTTGAAATATGCCATTTAACCCATGTGGAAAAAGGGAAGCCTCTACAGTGCAATGGTGTCATCTGTTTTGTGTTTTTAAATGATCATGCATTTACAGTGATCCCCTAAGCATTGAAAAGAATGTCAGGCCACAAGGTAGTGTTTTTGTAGCCTGGCCAGCCAGACTGCTTCCTCATTGTATTACATACAGAGAAAGTCAGTCTGGGATTGTCCAATCTGCTGTGTATTCTTCTTCAGCTCTTTCTTCACGGCCAATCCTAGCGAGAGAGGCAGGATTTTGGAGCATGAGAATTTTTTCTTGATATTACACCCTGTGTCCTCTGATTTTTCTGACGACAGAAGTCATTTACCAGCGAAGGATCTTTTCTCTCGAGCCATGCTGCTATACGCTGTGGTTTGTTAACAACTAGAATCAGACGGGCGCTTTCCTTGCGTCACATCCGTGGTTTCTCTGAGCGTTAGTTCCACACATGGTCCCACCTTGAAATCCTGTTCAAACCCCGCACTACCTGACTGATGTCTCTGGATGTAATACAATGAGAAAGCCGTTTGCTGCCCAGGATGGTGTTTTTGTATACCATGGCTGAGAATAGGCAAAACCTACCACAATGATGGTCCCAAAACACATTTATTCTTTCATTAATCCTACATTATTGTTTGATTGTCGTATTATTACAATGTGAGCATAGAAAAAACAAAAACTCAAAATGTCTTCATTGTTGTTGTCGAGCTAATACATCCCTGTCTGAAATTTGCCACAAATGTCAATTTCTGATCTTACATAATAATGCAAAGGGACTGGCAACGCTGTTCTTGTTTAAATGCCAAACTCAAATTGAGTGAAACATCCTAAAGGTTAGAGATCAAGTGGATTAATCAGTGCACACTTCTGCGGAGTGAACAAGAATGTATCCTGGCTTTAATTGACAGCACCTACATTGTGGTTTTAGCTAAAGCAGCTCTTTTTCAAGCAGCATGCCTCATATTCAAATGTTTAATTTGCTTTTCAGTGGTTGATGTGTCTGCAAATAATTTCTCATCACTGAAACATTTTCCATTAGAGGCAGAGAATAGAGAGGGTTTTCAAGAGGGTTTAGTGATAACAAAAACTCTTTCTTGACTTGGTTCCAGACGCAGTGGACTCTGGATCTCAGAATAAAGACTGGCCAAGACAAAACTGTATGTTATAATTTAAGTATTTTCTCACCCTGTATCGGTCTTGATTGGTCTTAGTCCACTGTAGTTTCACTCATATCTTAAGGGGTATTAAGTCTAGACTACAGAAGCCAATAATGTAGTTGTGCATATCAAACAGGAAGTGAGAGGCTCCTGTGTGGAAGTATGTTTGTGCCAGGTCTCAAACGCATGTAAAAAATCCCTCACGTAGCAGGGTCTGAACTCACTGTGACACAAAGCTTTGAACTACAGCAGTGCACTTTGCCATTCACTTATTGCTCTACGCTGACAAATGCTAATCTCATGCAAAGCCCAGTGTGAGTATCCGGCCTCTAGCACCAGTCTGGCCTTTTCATGTCTTCTGCAGCAATCTGCCAGCTGCACACACCCATGAGCAGCAGCCAGTCTACAGCGGTACCCTGCCCCAGTGCCTTGTGGGAAAAGTCTGCTTGCGTTTACTCCAAATACCACACAGCAGGGAGCTCAAAATTGATATACATGCATTACATACATCTATTTGCCTTTGAAACTCTTCAACTTTCAAGACTATTTGAGGAGCTACAGTGGTGGAAAAAGGTTTTGGGAGACAATCTCAAATATTATCATGAAATATTTGTGGAAAAATCTTTTTTGTTGTTTCAAAAGATGTGGCTGCATTAGACACAAATAAAAACAAATTATTTAAAAAAAATATTTTTTTTATGTTTATTGTTTACAAGAAAAACTAACAAAACTAAATTAGATATTTTAGTTGTCAACATTGTCAGTATCAAAGTCAACAAATAAGATAGAATGAAAAAAACAAGAAATAAACTATAAAAAAAAAAAAAAAAAAAAAAAAAAAATGCACTTGAAGCCCTAAAAGTGATTCAAGTGTCCAAAAACTTTTCTCCACCGCTGTAATTTAGAAGAATTGTTACTGTGTTATATGCAAAACTGGAGAAGAATATCAGAAGTGAGGGTTGACCCTTGAAACTTTTTAAAACAAGACTTTAAATACAATGCCAAGTATGATTATCCTTTACCTGAGCTTTTAAGACACACCAATAAGCCAATAACAGAAGTAAACGAACAAGAAAAGACATCCAGTGCATAAAATGAGACATGCCTTGTTCATTCTTTTTTTCAAATTCACTTTCTGTAAGCCTTAGCTACACTTGTGACCATCACGCTTTGAGCTTCCCGAGCTCTTTGAAGCCCTTTTTCTACAAATTTGTATTACTTTTACTCCCATTATCCCAGACATCTGCGGCTTCACGTGATGTTTTGTGCATGCCAGCCACATTCCACTTTGTTTTGTAAGATGAGAACAAAAATGAAAGGTTAATTTTATTTGTGGAAATGCTGATTAAGAGAATTGCAGCTGCGGTTTCACTGCGCTTTGGAGAGTCTGAAAAAAAGCTATTTGTGGCTGATTGAGATTAGCCAAATACACGGCGGATAATGAAATGTCCTTGAACACCAATGATTTTTAAAAAAAATTAACATTATTACTGTGATTGGATTAAAGCTTTTATGGAACAAATGCAACCAAGAGCAGTTCCATTTCTAGGTTTAAACTCAGATGAACCTTTGTACTTTCATCCAAACTTCAGATAAACCTCTGGTGTTCAAAACTAAACTAGGGCTGAATATTGCAATGTGATAAACATCTAAAACATTGATATCAATAAGACTATTATAATAAAGACAAGTGAACTCCTCAGTTTCTGTTCAGAACACTGGTGTCACGTTATTGTTAGTGTGACTGCATAAAATGGATGGAAAAATGGATATTGGATGTTAAAATCCATCTAAAACCTGTTCAGATCTATCTAAAACTTGTTCAAATCCAACTAAAACTTGTTCAAATCCAAGTAAAACCTGTTCATATCTATCTAAAAGCTGTTTGAATCCATCTAAAACCTGTTTGAATCCATCTAAAATCAGTTTCCATAAAAGGAGGTAATTAATGTTAAAGTTAATTTTTAAAAGACTCAAATGAAGATGAAATGTCGCATTCAAAATTTAATAAAAGCTTCCAAATGTCACCATCTTTGGCCCCTGAATGGATTCTAATCAACTATCGTGGCCCTTCACCACTTTGAGTTTGACACCACTGATCTACACTAAAGAAATGTTCAAGTGGAACAGTGTCAGTTGTCTCTATGTATTTTGGATTTCACAAACATACTTCATCATGTAGCAGTGATGCTTAACAATGCATTACCCAACGTTTTCTTCTGTCCAGGTCAACAACTCTACCCCTCGCCCTCAACAACAGCATAGTGACCTTTCCTGCTTTTATTTTATTCCAAAAAAGATCAAAATGGACCACCATTCAGTGTCAGACAAACTTTAGAATTTATTTAACATGTTTTTAAATTAAAACAGAAGACAGAAATAATCATTGCATAATCGAAAAATTCCTAAAAAATAATTGCAATTTTATTTTTTTCCATGTTGTTTAGCCCAAGACAAGACTAGGAGTGTTCAAATTTAAGAACAGATATCTCTTCAAATGGATCCTGCACTAGCCTTAGCCTTGACTTGGTCTTGACTATGGCACTACCTCCTCAAACAGAACCAAAGATGCCCTGTTTCTCTTTCGTTTGCCCTACACACGCTGAAATAATGCAGGTTTTGGATGGTTAGCTGCTCGATGCACCACTTTATTACCGCCGTGAGCTGCACACTGCAGCATAACTGGGGTTGTAACCCAAGCTATCTGCTCCCTGAGATAAGTTTCCCGATGACAGATGGGAGCCCACTCTACATCACCATCAGCTTTATTTAGAGAATTCCTGCCAATGAGCCGCGACAAAACAATATACTTCACAGATAGTGGGCTGAGGAGAGAAGGCTTTCACAGATCCACTTTAGATATGTAAAAGTACACCTTCAAGAGTTATATGTAAAATATATAACACAGAATGAGAATCAGTACCATCCATTATATAATATATCTCTTGCTTTTAAGGCTGACATCTAAAAGACTGTTGTAGGGAATAACAAAATATGGTGTTGGTTTTCTGCCGAGAATGTCAGCAATGAACTGAGCTTTATTCTGTTGAGTTTTGTGGAAAAAAATGCACTGTATGTTCCTCTGTGACAGGGGCCAGACTTTCAAACAAAAATATATAGTTAAATAAATAACTAAATACAAACATACCTCAGCTTTATCTTCTTCTTATATATATACAGTTTCTTCATGGATAAATATCTCAAGTTCTGTCCTTTTGAGTCATTTTTATAGCTATATTTATGTTTCAACTCAACCCTCATGTTTTCTGATTTTGGTAATGTGCTGGGGGCCAGATGGAAAGCTGTGGGGGTCCTTAAGTGGGCCTTAGGCTGGGTACACCATGGACGGTGGACAATGAGTCACAGGACTGACAGTTTAGATTCACCAATTAACCTCTACGTGTATGTCTTTGGATGGTTGGAGGTACAGCGTCTGGCACACTATTGCTTCACTGTAGATATTACAGTAATACATTAGAGACTGGGCTCACACTAAAGGTCAGCGTGAGAGCACACCTTCATCACAACAGTATCAACCCCAACACTGTGCGAGTATAGGAGCCCAGGTGAGTCACACGTGTTGCCCTCGAGGTTCAAGATAATAACTCCTGCCTCACACTGATCACCTGTAACCTCAAATAAGATCGAGAGCCCCGGGCATCAGATGATTTGATGCTAAATCAGTGGAGAAGATATGGTGCAGATGCGGGACACCTGAGGGCCGTCCATTTAAAAGCAAATCACTGAACTTCACTAAACCTGTAAATAACTGTGACTATGGGCCTTAGCCACAGTTGGAGACCAGATAGAACAGACGTGCTGCTTAGCTGAGGACTATATTAGAAACCTTTTAACATTAGTACATTCATCTCATGAACACCTCTCAACGGACTAAACTTTACATGAAAAAATAGGAGGTCAAATACACAATACTAAAGGTTAAACTAAAGGTGATTCTAATGAATGTGAAATAAGAATGGCAATACACTGGACAAATAATGCAAAGCAAATACTGGGCAAGCAGCACATGTCGGCTGGGCTAGAGTTCAAAGGCACTATAGTAATGTCATTTCCACATAACAGCGGTTGAATGACCTTAGAGGCATGTATAGATGCATTGAGAGTGTTCATACTTGCCATTAACACTGGCCACTTAAGATCCGAGAAGCACATGCAAGTGCTGGGTTTGAACAACCCCGAAAATTCCCTCTGCACAGATCCATTACAGCACTTGATAGTTGTTCTGAACCCACTTTTACACACACACACTTGTATAGAGTGCCATTTGTTTCAACATACAAAGTAGTTCCATAACAAACACTGTCTATAGCTGCCCACTGTGCTTCGAAGTGCAATTGTTGAAGTAGAGCCAAACCTCAAAACCATTGATTCTCTGTTAAGACATTAAAATATGTCCAAATAAGGCATGACCTTAAAGTAATTATCAATTTAATAAGCTCTTATGGAAAAAGAGAAACGGAGAGTAATGAGATTGTGACTCTAAAGAACATTTGGTGTTGGTGGTAATTTAGAGAAATTACGATGAACTTTTTTGATTTATTCATCTGTATAAACAATGCTAGCTCCAAAAATGCAGAACAATGGGACCATTAAACCATTAAATCAAAAGAGACCATTGAGATTAAATGGAGCACAACGCAGTGAACGGAGAACAAATAACAAAAATGAATCATTACCTTTTTGGAGCACTAATTAATTAGCTTTGAGTTTGGCTGCGTGCACAAACATGAAAGCCAAGGACACATTACAACGAGATCAGATTGCATTTATCTGCTACTAGTGTTGAGTCAAATACATCTTTAAAAGAGAAAGAGTGTGGGTGATGAGTCACAAGGATTGAACGCAGCTACACTTTGACAGTGTCTTGGACAAAAACCATGTGAGATGAATTCTGCTTTTGAATTAATTCTATTTAGCATAATCAAACAGTCCTGTGGTAAAATAAGCTTCGGTTAGAGTCAAACTGAGGCCTCACAACTCCATCTGCTTGTACAAAGTGACAGTCCATTGATGTCATTAAATCAACATGTTATTTCTCAACTCTCTCTGTTTAGCCTAATCTATAAAGGAGTTTAAGGACTATATTGTTATTCAGGGAAACATTCAACTGTATAGCATTACATATTGCTTCAGTGAAAGGGAGATAATTGAAATACATGATGTCAGAGTGCATATCCGACAGCATCAGTCTAGCACGCTGCTCAGGAAACAGCTCCCCATTCACACCAGGAAGATGTTCTAATATGTTTTACAGTGAAATCTCTCATATGAGGCACACTGAGGATGTCAGTCGTTAACAAAATTTCTTTGGATTTAAATCTTTGTTGAGCAAAGCTGTAACTGCTATATACGTCCAAGGCCTAGTACTTATGATCTGGTTAATTTGGGAATATTTGATTGACTGCAGTCCATATTGCGGGTTGAACTCTGAAGTAAGTAATTCAAATGACACACAGCAGAGTGTAAACCCTGATGGCACCAACCCAACAGGCCACACAGAAATATCCTCACTCCAATCTGAAGATTTCCTAACAGCCATTGTGCCAAAAGAAGCTCCATCTAGTGGTTGTAACCTCAATTTAATAGGCACCAACCAATCATCCTTTTTGTGTGCAATGTCAAAAATCAAGAAAAAGAAACAGGAGGTTCCTTGAGGAGTAAGTGAAAGAGAAAATGTCTAGTACTTCCTATGATAAAGGAGACAAAAAAAGAAAGCACAGATACCTCCTTGACCTGTATCCTTTCCTTACTTAAGAGAGAATTCAGGAAGCTCTTGTCATGTCGACTATGAAGTATGTCCATGTTCTTGCCAAGACTTAGGATATTTCCTATACAACTTGAAATATTTGCATTAAGCCTACATTCAGTCCTGACTTGACCATTTTGTACATCAGCATTTAGTTTTCATGTCGGCAGCAAGTGAACAATGACACCAGAAAGCAGTTAGTGACCTCCCTTAGACATATGTTTCAGATTGTCTAATGCACACAGTAAATGTTCCAACATGACAACTCCCAACGATGTGATAGAATTAAGATGAATGGCCCCTGAGCTAGAAAAACCCAGTCACAGTGGCTTCAGCCAACATCACGTGCTACACAATCTCAATCCAATCACTTCCACCATGTGTTATCCATATCTCAGTCTCATTGAGGGTAATGTTAGTCTGCTAAACAGCTAAATAATTTCCGTCACTAATCCAGACATAAGAAGTGTCTTTTAAGATTTGTACATGCTCAACATTTGGATCGGGTCCACTCTCCAAATCAGTCTCATTTTTGCACAGAGCACATGCTTAGTGTTTGCCATTGTATATCCCAAAGGAAACCGAGTGATTATAGGTGAACAGATGGAAACTTTTGTCTGGCATTCAGCAAACACATGCCTAGAACTTCAGTGCAGGCTGCAGAAAAGAAAAAAAAAATGTGCATAGGCTTCAAAGGGATCCTATGGAAATACTGATGTGAAGACTTATTTTTCTATTTGCGTTTCAACAGCTTGGGCAGCCACGAGAGGTGCAGATTGTGCGAAGCATATCCCATGACCATCCGATCTGTCAGGGCCTAAGAGTGTGACTGGCATTTTGATTGCATTTCTTCTCAGGGGACTGTCTGAGACCTTGAATCTGGAACACACATAATTCAGTTGGGCTCATCTTCGGGAAAAGAAGCTTCAGCTCAACTCATCTCATTTTAAAGAGTAGCCAATCTTTTTATCCTCCATCGAGCTCAAAGAGACTTGATTTTTTTCCATGCATGGCTGTATGTGGATATACTGAGATCCAAAAGAATCGGCTCTCTTTTGGGGGGTGGGACATATAACCTGTATGAATATCTGAATGCATTTCAATGTTAAAATGGTTAGAATGGCTGCACGATATTAGACAATATCAATATCACCTGTGATATCTAAATCCTCTTTGACACAGTGAAATGATTGGAGTAAAAAATTCAATACAAGACTAAAACTTGTGAAAGCAGGGGCAATAATCAATATTGAAGACTAAACCAGGACTAAACCTTCAACTAGGACTAAATGTAGGTATGATACATAATTACTATTCCAAATTTATGACAATGCGATAACAAGTTGCAACATATTGAGCAGCCCTTTTCAAAAGTGAAAACAATAAAATCTAATGTTACTCTAAAGAAAATGCAGAGTAAGTAAAAAATATGACATGGAGAGTATATAGGGAGTATTCTGAATATAACCCCAAAAATTACAAAACCCAGTTACCAGACTAAAATGATCCAAAATTATCATAAATATTAAAATCAGTTTTAATTGTTCATTTACAAAAAAGCTTAAAAACAGCATAAGTATAAACCTTTTTGTTACGGGTAGCGACACCACAACAGCTAATGTCACTTTAGCAGACAAAAAAGAACTTGCTTTTCTTCACAAAGGTAACCCCAGCCAGTGATCTGAAAGAAATAAAGTGCTTGTGTCAAATGTGTAAGGCTTGTCAAGTCCTGTATGCTCCGCTGCTATCCTAAGCCTGTGTTCCATTGGCTCTGATAAACTCTATTATCAGCCGTGTGGAGAGGCCCTGATCCACCCACTCCCACTGTCACCTGTCTGTGGGCTGAGGCACCACTATCTGAGGAAGAATTATATCTGGGATAGAAGCAGCGTACTGTAGTGGCTGATAAGTCCTGAGCTCAGCGGTACATTCTTAGCAGGACTTTGCAGTGTTGCTGTGAAAGCATATGAAGGCAGAACACCATGGCTTGTCTGTCCACTGACTACACACATCCATCTTCCTTACTGCACCCAATAATGATTTAATTAGATGATTTTAGTAAAGAATAATCAATGAAGTCCAGTTTCCTTGGAGAAGAAGAGGAACATTTAACTATTATCATTTAGTTTCAATTATTTAAAGTGCACTCTGTAAAATGTTGGTGTATAATGTTAAATGTAATGGAACACTTACTATAGGGTTTAAAGTTATCAATTTCTCAAATCAATCAATCAATCAATCAATCACATTTTTAGAGATATCATGGTGTCTAGGTGTTTGCAGTTTGCACAATGCCCTTGTACGAGTGTTGATTTTGAAATAATTGAAATAAAAGTCATAAAAACGTAATCATTTTTCTCAGTTAATACACATGATGTATTGCTCAATAAAACAATTTAAGGACATCCAAAATAAAGTGTCATATCGACCCCATTTAGAGGTCAAAGAAAGAAAAGAAATCTGCGCTGTTGCTTGTGATATATGTAAATTTATTTGTGATTAGTTACTACATTAATATTTTACGATTCATGTACCTTTAATTGGTATTTTGGTGGGGACAACATAAAAACTTTAAAAGCTATTTTCTCAGTTTCACTGTTAACACAGAAAATGCACACTTTGTGGAGTAGCACAGACAGTGGGGGACAAACTGTACGCTTTTTTGCATTATTACTGGATTGATGATGAATGATATGAATCACCATCAGACCTATGAGGTGGGCATGTTCCTGTATGGTACCAAAGCTGCACACATGCTCTAAAAAGTGTCAAGTATGGAATTGTAATCTGTGCTTTCATCACCAGGTGTCCCTCACAAACTACACACCCCACCTTTAAACAGTGATCAATCCCATTTTACTGGTTTGGATGTAAATGCGTCAAAATAGAGTGAAAACTGCTGTTAAATATTTTTAGTGACAAAGCTTAATTCTGCATAAATCATGTACTGTATCATGTATTGTGTCAGGAAACCAGCAGATGTTTTACTTATTACTTCTTTTCTCTTTGAGCAAACTAGAAGGGGAGCAGCTGCAGTGTTTAAGCTGAAAGGTTGTTTCACACAAAGCAGACACATATTGATAGAGTCTGTCTTTAGTAGTTTACAATAAAAGTAATTAGACTGGAGCACATTCTAACAGTTAATCTAAGTACAGCAAGATGAGCACGATGAGAATAATAGGTATGTTGAAGTAGACTGAGCTAATGAGCTGCTGAAGCAGGTGATGTGCCTGGGGTAACATAATAAAATGATTCCATGCTACTAGAATTCTTGGCCTAGAGGAGGGACCTTCCACCATCTTTCGGTTTTCATTGTAAACCTTTCTTTTGCAACTTCTTTTTTTAACCTGATTCCCAAAATGTAGTATTGTAGTTCCACATTTGAACTTTGTCATCAAACAGTGGAGTTCATACTTTCATACCTAACTTCAGTCAGTTGCCTGCTGAGTGTCTTGACAACAACATATTCTGTTTTATCTCTAGCTAGGCAATTGCTGTTGTAAAAACTTCAAAATAGCAATATGTTACCTTATTTAAAAAGGTATAGTCATTCCACTGCAGCAATTAGTTTAAAAAGCAGTTATTAGCAAACTGTGGCAAAGCAACAATTTTAAGAGAATTGGGTTACTGCCTTGAAGCTTCGAAGTATTGGACCACATAAAAGGACTGAAGAGAATCTGGATGACTTACGCAGGAGAAGTTTATTACCTTCACATACAGGCCCGGAGACAGTTGAACAGTCAACACAGCGTAGTATTGAACATTCAAGTCTAGCTATGCTTTCATAGGACTGAGCTTATAAAACCTCATAGAAGGTCAATACAGAAACAACACAAAAACAAAAGAGATGTTATTCAGTTGTTATTCAGCTGATAGGGCTCCAGGTTGGAGACATGTTATCTACAGGTGTCTGAGTCTATCTGTTGACAGAGCCCAAGGCTCAGGGCATCACAACCTTACAATAGATCCAAAATTCTCTAACAACAATGAAGATAATAAACGTGCGCCGATCGACTGGTCACCGATTGTTATTTGGTTCATAAACCAACTTGCTTTTTTTTTTCACTTTTAAAAACTGTGGCAATATGTTTTGTTAATAGCCACAACAGATGTTTTTTGTTTGTTGTTGAATGACCAGTAATTGTTTGTGGACAATTTTAGAAACTGGAAAACCTTTACTAAGTAAAGGAGAAATATTTATTTACTCTTATTTAAGTCCTGCAACGTTGAGCGCTACCTGTGGATTGGCAGAGATTCTTTAATGGTTTATACCTATGTTTGTTTTTGGGAAACCTGGATGTTGCTTGAAAAAATACCTATTAGGTAAATTCCAAAATTAAATGAAAGAACAGTTAAACAGTTTAATTCAGTGGTTCATTTTTGTTTTATAGCATTCTTAATTTAGCCCTTAAATACACATTTAATGTGATCGGTATTGGCCGATCACAATTTCAGTGATCGGTGATCGTCCTCATAAATCCTAATCGGAGCATCTCTAGAAGATAATATTCATAACATAGTGTAACATAAGCGGAAGTGTAGTATGTCTAATGTTGATCATTATATGGAAGTAAAGTTAAAAAAAAAAAAAACTAATTCAATCCAATACCAAAATTCTGAGAAGTTATGAAACTTACAGTGTCTCAACCAAAGTTACAACCTCTCCAGTGAAGCTACACACATAAAAAAGATAGATTGCTATGCCACATTCTACTACTACTACTACTACAGTCTAAAATGATGAAAATGATGAATGTGTGTTGCAACATTGCACACGGCGGCCTTTAGGTGGCACATATCCTGAACGACCTTAAGACAACACTAGCACCTAAATCTACAGGCAAACAGAATTTATGAGCAGACACATGCCTCTAACCTCACTGTGTCTCATATGGGAGCGCTGAGGCAACATGCAGTAAAACGTACTGGGGGATTAGTGCTCAGACTGAGGGATGGTGGGGACTGCTGAAAGAGGATGTTCACTTGGGGGAGAGTAGAGTCCACTCCCTGCTCCAGACAGACCCCGAGCTCACTATTTATGGTCCTGTTCAGATATCTGGGGACATACCCTCCCTCACTATACTAATGACAAACTGCCTGACCAGGTATTTAGAACGAGCTGCAGAAAAGGACCACTGTTCAACAAGAGAATTATGAGGTACTATGGAGGCCACAAGAGTCGGAGCTGAGTCTCAGCTTATGACTTCATATTGTGGAACGAACAGCACTGGTGAATGAGTTTGTATTTTAAACTGTACATACACCAAGTTTGAGCGTCCACATTTTTGTAAGAGTTTATCTCAGACTGTCCTGTGGTACGTGACAAGACTACATTAACACACTAGATCACAAATTGTAAAAACATTAATATCTAAGCCATTTACTTGGGAACCATGAGTAAAGTGCACTGTTTAAGGTGTGAATTCTACTTCTTGCCATGAAGTGACAGGGCTGGCCATTTTACCAGCGCACTTTGAAGATTAAACTCTATAAACCATTGCTATTTCAGAAATTAATTAATCAGATAATAGTTCATATTGGACAGCACCATGGAACTTCAGTTTTATCCTGTTGTAAAGATATGACACTAGCAAAGTATACTGCTGTGAATCAAAGTACTGCATTTGCCCAAACACGAGTGACAAAAATAAGCACAACAATTAATAGAGGCAAAAAACAAAACAAAAAAAAAAAGGCAGTTGTTAAATCATAAGCACTTAGAAGTAAAACTGTAGCTAATAGTAAAGGATGCAGACCAAAAGACATGCTTCAAGTGGTTGCGCCAAGCTTTTAACTTACCCTCAGATTTGTGGTGCAAGTCTGACCGGTCATTCCTCTCTTCCTCGGCAATCACTTTGTGTGGTTTATTCTGTTTAGTGGGAAAATGAATCACCTCGTCATTGGCCTTTTGACTAGTCCATTTATCATCTTGCTTGACACTTGAAAGTGGCTGGGTAGTGGTGCTCAGATAAACTGTGGTGGTTGTCTGGTGGTTGGAATCTAAATCAAAGCTGGCGGTAGGTTCCGGTGTGGTCTCATCAAAGCTGCGAGCCAGTACTCTGCTCTCGGACTCCTTGTGGTTGGTCGCCTGTTGGACTGCCTTCACATTATATAGTACATTGTATCCTTCATATGCGGTGACATTTTGTAAAGTCACTATATCTTCACTCTCATCGAAGTATTCCTCCTCAAAGAGCTCCTCAGTGTCCGGAGTTGCAGTTGCCTGTGCATTTTGGAGAGGAACTGCAGTCACTGGTGTTTTTAAAGAATATAATGGAAACTTCAGTTCATCTAAAGGTTTCTCTTCATTGTTTTGACTTTGACTGGTGTTCATTGGACTGCCTGAGTTGATCAATGTGGCAGTATCTGAAGAGTTTTGGTCATGTGTCATTGTCTCTGTGCTTTCGTGAAGATGGACTGAATTGTGTGAGCTTGGATCTTGGGGTTGTTTTTCACTGCCAAGATCTCTATTTAGTGGAAGGATAAAAGTACCAAAATGTTTGTGTGCATTCAGTGGGTACTTGAAATCCGTCAAGTCAGTGAACGCGAGGTCCTTCGAGGACTTCCAAGAAGCTGTGGCATCCTCATAGTCTTGTGGCTGTACTGTACTTTGCTCAGCTTCTGGTGGGATTTCTGTCGGTTCTTCTTCTGTTTCTGCGGGGTAGTTGTGAACTCCATACTTCTCTCTAAGTTCTAGTTTGCTGATTCTGTCTGCACCTTGTGGCAAGGAGTTCTTGACTTTGTTGAAGGAGGCAGATTGAGTGGCAACGGCAAAAGATTGAGGATAGGTGTCTGGGAATTCAGTTGGACCATAGTCATATTCCTCCAGCTCATCGTTGTCCATAGCAGGTGCTTTGAAAAGAGGCAGATTCCCTTCAGATGGAAGATGATGCGGTGTGGGTAACTGACCCATTTGATCTTGCTGGTCAAACATGTAAGGAGAGTTGTCATGCCTAATATCTGGCTCCTCCTGAGAGGGCCCAGCTAACATTGGTTTCTGGACTTTGTTGGGGTCACAGTTTGGCACAGGGTAGCACATTGGCTTCCCACCTTCATTGGGGCAATGGCAAACCCGGCAGGTGTCAATGTGAAAAGAATGCCCAGCTTCATACTTTTGTCCATCATGGATACAGCCAACACGTTCACACTGCATGCAACCATCCGCAGGTTCAGAAAAGTCAATGCAGTTGGGTGGCATCTCAGGGCAGCTGATGAAGTGGCAGCTGATTCGGCCACCTCCGGCTGGGCAGGAACACTCAGTGCTCCCATAATCTACAAAATAAGCTTCCCCCTGGGGCACCTTTCCATTTTTAAATCCAGCATTGACACAATCATAGTATTGGTACCCTTCGCAAGTGCATCCCTTTTGTAGACAGGAAGCGCAACAGGCACCCCTTTCAAGAACTTCTTCAATGCAGTTCTCCAGTTGGGGGCAATCCACACCGGTGCAATCCCTTTGGCAAAATGATCCGCGGATGTAGAAAAAGATAAATATACACTCAAGAAATGCTAGTGCAAGATGGGCCATTGCAACAGGTAAATGTTCTGTCAGAGATGTGATGTCATCTAAAACATTGGCTGGTTTTCAAAGATTCAGGCATTTTCTATCCATGATGAACCTAAAAGAGAGAGAAAGACAGACAGAAAGAATTTATGCCTCATAATGTATGCAGACAAACATCTGGTTTCATTGTAGAGCTCACTGAGTCTATTTTTTACTGTAACTATCCTAGCATAATGACTGCAGAGTTCTTATTAACATTAGCTGTAGTTCAGTGTACTGAATCATTAGGCAGTCTGGATATATGTTGGAATGTGTCCAACAGTTAGACGCCTCTTGAATTCTTCATAAAACAATCATCATAATCAAATTCAAGTTCAAGTTCAAATCAACCAAACAATCTAATTGCTGCACATACATGTTTTATATCACATTAGCAGGTTGCTGGAAAGTGAGTACCATTTTGTAAATTGCTTCAAAGTATGATGACTAATGAGAAAAAGCGTGACAGTGAGTTCACACAGCTTTGGTTTGCTTTAAAGTTCTTTGTAAAAATAAACAATAATTTTATGAAAGTAAAGATTACAATTCATAAAGACATAGAAATTATCAATAAACCACCAAGCAATGTTGGAGAAAAGTCCTTGCATCTGCAGATTACTTATAAAACTTACCAATGCTGGTCTAAGAAAAAGGATAATCCACATTGATTTTTAACAGACCTTCATGCAGCTCTTTAGTAAAAATCAAGCTGCTCAGTTCAAATAGCTAACAGACTAGGCTTACCACAACCAAAGACTTTGAACCATAATACACACAGTGTTTGAAAAGTACATGGAACAACGGTGGAACTTTTCACTCTGTAAACCTTTAACTTTCCCAGTTCCTGAAACAGCCCCTCTTGGGGACAACTAACCCCTGCCTGCTCCCAGATTTTGTCACTAGCTCAGCAGTCTGTGTAGAGCAGATATGGTCTGTCAGTCGAAGTGACATGCACTGCTCTAGCATAATAGCAGCTTGCAACACATGGCTTGAAAGAAGGCAAACTACAAAGCGGTGAGGTGTGCTGAGTGGTGAGGGATGGGGATTTCTCTCTTGACTCAGCCCGAAGCACTCACTCAGCTGATTTCTAACAATGCTGTATTATACACGTGCCAAAGAACAACATGCATGTAGGCAGACTCGGTGCTACTTTCCTAAAAATACCCATGAAAGCTGTCCTATCATTAGTTTTTATTGAAACCTAATGTAAAAGTGCAATTTGCTAAATGGCTTACTTTGAATGTGAATGTAAAGAACTTACCCAAACTTGTCTTCTTATTCCCAACTTTACTTATATATCCAACTTGTTCAAATGCAAAATTCAAAACAAATGCGTTTTCCCAAAAAGTAGGCAGGCAAAATTCAAGCTCCTACTGTAAGTTTTTGCAGAACTAAGCTAGTTTTAATCTAGTTTAATTCTGAAACAAGCAGCAGCTGAAGTTCTGCATCTACTGTTCTGTTACCTTTGTGCATGAGGAGTGATGTCCTGAGAGCTGCTGTCTGTCAGTCTGTGAGCCTCAGAGTGGAAGCCTTTTGTCCCGTGCAGCGATGCAGGAGCAGGCGGGGGCAGGGGACCAGGGGGAGGGGAGGCAGCCCCAAGTTTCCCTGGCTGGCAGGAGGAAATCCCATCAGGAAGAACACTCCATAGACTGCAGGCAGCCTATAGAAAAGGTCATAGGGTACCAGTCAGTCACAGCAGGTAGCCTAAAGACTGACATACACTAACATGCAAAACCAGCTCTAAAAAGGGTTTAAACACAAAGAGAGGGTTGGGAGAGTAGGGACATTGAGAAGTCTTAAAATTCTAAATGGGACTGAATAATGGTTAAAAAAAAAAAGAGCAAACACAAGGGTGACCATATGTCCCGGGACAGTCCCTGTTTTAAGCCCTTTGTCCCGTGTCCAGGCAGATATCTACAAAAACATAATAAATGTACAGATTTTCCCTTCTTTCTGTCCCAAATGTCCCTATTTTTTATCCTTTTTTATCCACTGGAAGCTAATGACTTACAATACTGGCTTGTACTGTAAACAACTGTTTGCTGCTAAAGTGACTTGCTAATTCCAGTTGACTGGTTGTAAGAGTTACGATAGATGAACTTGCAGCTAAGAGTGTAATATTAAAGGTAATTGTAATTTTTAAGTGAAACTCTTGATCATTGATGCAGTCAGAAGTACATTTTATACAAGCAGTGTTTTCACACCTGAAAGTGCGCACCAAGAGTTCTTAAATAGTTAAATTGTAACCCATATCGTCGTTATGACAACAGGAAGTGTCTTCAAACAAACAAACAAACAAACAAACAAACAAACAAACAAACAAACAAACAAACAAGAAACAAAAAAAAAAAGAGTTAAACACACTGGCATGGAATCACTTGAGAGCTGCCATTAATATGCCATTAGTTTCAGAAGTAGTAACTTTGATAGCTGTATAAGAGGCTTGACTTAGCTATAAAACACTGGCATATAAAGCATAAAACAACACTGTATTACATATATCTATATTTTAAAAACATTATAAGCCACTTCTTGTTTTATTCTGCTTTTTTAATTATTTGTGACTTCCTGTCATGGACTTTCCAACAATCAAATAAAACAAAACTCACAATGAAAACAAAATAAACCAGTAAAACAAGCTAACATTTAATCTAGCTTACTCTAAAGGACATAGGTGGGAAGTTCCAAAAGCTTGTCAGTAGGTTATTGACACAGCCACGTTACTCGCACTTAAAGGCTGTGTGCTGAGGGACACTTGTTCAAGCTTGTTTGACATTAGCCAGCTAACATGCTAACGTGAAACAAATGTTAACGCCAGGGTTTAGTGTTAGCTGCTAGCTACATTTCAAAGCTAGGTGTGAGGTTGTAGCATAAAAGAAAGACATGAAAGTAAAGTAGCTAGGAAGGAAAAGACCTCAGTTTAAAGGTTCAATGAGAAAAAACAACAGTATTAACAAGTAGGAGTGTTAGCTTTAGTTCGAATTACCCATTGTTGATGTTGGGCAGTCAAGCTACATTTAGTTTGTGCGTTGATTGCTGCACACCTAAAACACCCAGTTACTGAAAACAAAGTCAGAAAATAGTCAAATATAGTTGGAGCACAGATATTAAGATAATAAAACGATGAATTAAAACAGACGGCGGATTCTTTTTAAATAGAACATATGGTTATAACAAATGATACCAATATTTGCTCTAAATGTGTTACTTTATTATTATATGAATGCAAATGACTTTAATTCTTTGCTTTAATTTTACTACTTTCTAAATTTTCTTGGGAAATACATCATATGCAAGAGCACAAAAAAATAAGTTACTTAAACAACTTTATCATCACTTCAGGTTGCTTTCCATTTTACAAATTCCATATGTGCCATTAGGCTTGCTAACTAGTCTTGATGAAATGACTTCCAGCTATACCTTTAGTCAATTTTCATCAGCACAAACATCACAAAAAATCTGAACGCTGCATTTCATTGATTTTTACTGCTCATACTGTGACTTCTATGGGCCTTTACACTTGTATTTCACATACAAACTGACCGTGGCAGTGCACTCTTTTTATTTCCTTTAGAGCGAGGTTGTAGGGCCCCCAGGGTAGACTTCAGCTGCGATCCACTGCTGGGTTTTTAAGGGTCTTGCATGTACCTTTTAAGTGGAAGGCCATAACCTTAGCTAAACAAGACCCTTCCAACCACATTATTACTCATGGTACTGTGGCCCTCTTGTCAGCTGAAGTCTATGCATATCATAGGACTATATGCTATCTCAGCTCAGGTTGGAATCTCCTTCACATTCATGCATGCATGGATTTAATTATCTCAGTGATCCCAAGCTAAGCCATGTTCCCTGAAGGGCTGTGAGAATGTATAGCTCTGAACATGTGGCAAAATTATAATTTAACTTTACCTTCACTTAATATTCTTTTTAAATCATCTTTTTGCTGATCATTTAAATGTGCCAAACCCAAAGATGCAGCATGGTGGAGCAACTTGATGACTTGACTTCTGATTTTGAATTTACATGAATTTGAAAAAGGTAATGGTAAAGCTAGGCGTACTACTCCAAAACAGCATAGCAACCTTTCTTGCTTTTATTGTCTGTTAATCTTATGGAAATTTGGATCTTACGTTAAACTTGTAAAACTGAGTTCAGGGTCAGACCTCTCAAATCCTGTTTGCTTAACATTGCATGAATGCATTCTCATTCTTTATCTGCATTTTACTTGGCTTATCTTTATGTTGTTGTGTAAGCAGACAAAGCCAGTGCTGGAATAGTCTTTGTTGGTCAACTTGTGATGTTGACGATAATGAATATGTAAATGTAATACCAAATTCATATGTAATACAGTAGACTGAAGACAATAAGAGAACTGCCCTTTGTGCATGACCTTTTCAAATTTAACAATTAAATCCATGGTTGTACCGTTCTGGGCAGAGTTGCACCAAAATACCAAATAACGTTTTTTTATTGTCAAGATTGAGTAAGACTGTTATCTTCTATTTGCAGCAATGTCATTTTTTCTGGCCTGATCTATTTTTACCATTCTTCTCTCATCCACAAAATGACTTCCAGTTTGCCCTCTACCATCTGCCAGATTCCTTCTGAATGCAGCGTAAGCAAGTCAACATTAAAGCGGGTAAGAGTTTGGCTACAAAAAACAATAATGTCAATCAGAGGAAGAGCAGTCAACAATATGACATTTAGACTAAGGCTTAAGAGCTTAACTCATGTTAACTCGAACCAAGGCCAAAGGTTTTGGACTGAACAATCAGGGTTTGGGGGAGGAGCATTAAAGGCAAATCCACATATCCAGAGCTCAAGAGTTGACCATTAAAATTTTGTTGTGCGACATCCTAACAACAACAGTAGAAATTTGCTCCATTTTACAACTCTTTATAAGAAAAACATGGCCCAGCACATGGTCCGACAATACAGAGAAACTTTAAGTAAGAGTCCTTGGTGTCTCGTTGGAATAAAATGTGGCACGATGGACGCCTGAATGGACTCACTCATCATGTTGGAGCACAGTGACCTGATCGACAGTTGACCGCTCACAGCAGCTCAGTTAAGGGTCCTAATGAGGAGCTGTCAGGACCCAGAATTAAGCGGTGTCAGTGCTGTGATGAGCAGATAAGAGTGCTGCCAAGGGAGTGGGTAGGCTTTTAGAAGCAGATGAGAGATGAGCTGAAACAATAGACTTCTGGGTCAGTGAAGGGGCATGAATGTGCTTTGTGGGCCGAGGAGGGCAGTAGTTAAGGTTACTCTGTGATATTACTGATTGAGTAAATTGGACACAAGAGCATGCTTGTTCTTGAGAATGTTTTTGAAGAAAGAAAGTAAGCCATGGATAACATGATTGAGGAGGTCAGGACTGAATCTTTGACCAGTCCCAATACACCAACACTCATCCAAACCATACCATATATTTTGCTTTACAGTTTTGTGCAGTGAATCAAAATCATGTAAGTTGTCTTCGTTTAAATACATTCTTAGTTTCTATCGATTAAAGTCATGTTTGTTTTGAAGTAGCAGCACATATTTCTGCTGTACCCTCCTGATAGTGTGAGCCTGCCATGACATACAGTATCTCACCCATAAAAAATGGGCTTGGCTGTGACATCTCCCTGGGCTCAGCTGTATTTTAGTCTGAAGTCCCACAGCTGACACAGTGGTGGAGATCAGAGAGGAGTGCCACGGTGGAGTGAACAAACTTGGATTTTGTATGCACATAAAAGGCCCAGACTGATCCCAGCTATAAAACACTGAGTGGGACCAGACAACGCCTGGGTGAGATTTGTAGAGTCCCAGTGTGATCTCCGGGGAAGCCAGCAGACACAGGCAAAGCTTTGAAATGGCCCCCAGGAGCCAGCTTCTTGTGTGGGGTCACAGCTGAAGTGGCTGGAGGCTCCCTGGTGCTGCTCTGCCAGATATATAGTAGGGACCTCCAACTTTTACCACCTCAGCCAGTCAGTGGTTACAGGCCAACAGAGAAATCTGAATTATTCCCTTAGTTTGACTGTATCCAACATGTCAACGTTTTAGATGGACTGCAGTTTGACCAAAGTGTTAGAAAGGCAAAGAGCGAAAGAAAGCAGTGTAACACAATGTGAAAAACAAAACAAACAAATAATAATAAACAGTAGCAACAAAATTAATCAACAATCAGACAGTGGCAAGTTTGTGCAAAATTAGGGACACAAGTAAGAGGAGGCAAAAGGCAAACAAAGATACAGATTTAAAAGGTAAATTGTGAGAAACACAAGATATAAAAATTTGAATAATTGACTTAAAAGTTGCGGGCATGTTTTAAAGATGACATTACTATAATTAAAAATAAATCATTACTATAATAGATTAAAAAAAATAAATACGGTGATAAATATCATAAAAAGCAGTCTATAAAATTGGGGTTTAAGAAGTGATTTAAAAGCTGATTCAGATTCAGCTCATCTCATCGGGCAGGTCATTCCAAAGTCAGGGGGCTCTGACTGAAAAAGCCCGGTCACCTTCAGTGACATTGCTGTTTCCAAACGACTGAATGACACATTCAAGACAAAAGACAAATTATTTATATAGCCCCAATTACATATATTCTTAAGGGAAGCAAAACGGCAATAGTGGAAAGGGGAAAAAACAGGTAGAAAAGCTTTGCAGACCCAGACCCAAGGAGAGTGGCTGTCTGACAGGACCAGCTGGAGTGAGTGGACAGAGGAGAGACAACAGAAAGATAAGGAGCAAACAGAGGCAGGTCATCAGGGCTCAGGAGATCGCCTACGAATACAAAATTGACAGCCAAAGCACAACACTTGACTGACCCCAAAAAAAGCCACAAAAACCAAGGCAAATTTACGATCAATCAATCAAAGTAAAAGGGAAAGACCTTCAGGAAAATGTTGGGGATCTAACCCCAACTCACACACAATACATGACATTATCTTTGCCTGGACTGGGTGCCCAAGTGCATATGTTGTGCAAGAAAGACCGGATGGATCGCATTAGTCACCTAATGATCCAGTGTGTACTATATTAGACAGGACATAACACAAACAAACACCATACCAACTCCATCTGCTGACCACCACGAACATCCTGGTTGGCACGAACACAGACGACTCATTTTTCTACTGTGGTCTGTCCAGGAATGGCATTATGGGATTGAATACAGTGAAACATGATGCAGAGACTGCAATTTCTGAAATTTTCTTAATGCAGTCAATATGTTTTTGGATGAATATATGCATGAAATGACTCCCAGACTACAAGCTATGTTCTCTGAAAGAAAACATGGCATATATATTTACATCATCTGATTTGGAGTATATCTGTATTTAAATAAAAGTGCAGCATGTTGCTATTAAGTCTTGGAACAGACTCAAAAGTAGATTCGCATTTGGCTCAGTAAACAACACCCTGAGAGACAGCAGACTGTAGTCAGCATATACCTGTCCTATGTAACTGTGCACTGACTTCATGAGTTCAGCATTTTAACCACAAAACAGACAAAGTAGGTCAACATAGAAACAAATATTATTTATCCCTGAGAAAGGTCGCTAACTCAGGCTGTACACTAAACAAAGCAGTAATGAAACTGTCCATTAATACTAAAGAGTCAGTGATAGCAGTTTTGGCTCCAACAGCAAGACATCACTCTCTGTATTCTCCATTTGACTCCAACTCTTCAATCTCAGAAAGAGGTCTCTGTGACTGTAATAATATAGGCTACAGTAAAGCATGCCTGTCCCTGGTCTGGTTCTGTATACCAGATGTAAACAATATATACGTTATATATACGTAGCATGTTAGCCGTGTTGTGACACTGTTTTGTTGATGGTCTGTCACCAGCAAGTCAAGATGACAGTGACGTCCATGAAAGAGATCTCACTGTTCTCTATCCCCACTGTCTTCTTGTCTCCTTCTCCTTAGTCTTCTGCAAATACTTGTTATTGAAGGCTAACAGCTGACGCCTGGTGTCCACAGTGTGCCATGGTCCAGACTGGTGGGTGATTATTGTTGAATGTATTTGCTTTTTGACTCAGTTTGAGATGCTTTTGTTTTGTTTTTGTATTGTTTATTTGTAAACATAAAACATAAAATTTTAAAATGTGGATCTATTCAATTAGTTTGGTTAGGTTTTTTCAACAACAGAAAAACACATTTGTCAAGTCAAATGGACCACAAATGCAGTTTCTCTTGCAAGATAAGAATAGAGGTACATATGGTATAAATATAGTTTATTTGGGGTATTATATATATATATATATATTGGCCTGGTTATCTCACTCTATTTGTAGAATAAATCAGAAGGAACACTGTACTTGAGTTGTGTTTTCCTGAAATATTTGAATATTACTCTTGAGTTATCATTTAGATGGCTATTTCTTTAGCTAACCTACCCTCCTCTGCTTACCAGTACAATTTATTCTGTTAGTTGCTTAATTAATGTAACACAGTGAATGTAACTTGTCACCACCCAGCTCTGACAAGAACTGAATGTTTCTCTTGCTGGCTCAGGATGGAGTAATCTTCTCATGCCTCATTGTTGGTTATCAGAGGGACACAGGGCAGTGATTTGCAGGACAAAAATGAACTCTGAGTATAGAGGGGAAGTGGGTGGTGTAGTTCTCTGAAATCTCCATTAGCCCGGCTCCGCAGGGGACACTGTGGTCCTGCCCTGCATCGCTCAGTCTCCTAACACCATTTCGGTAACCAAATGCAGAGCACGCTGTCGGAGCACGACTTTATAAGAGGAATATGCGCTGAATTCGAGGCCCTCCAGGTGAACTCACTTGTGCTGGGCCCATGCTGTGTCCATCTGTATTCCACTCTTTTTCATTTGTCTGAGAATGTGCTGCACGTGCCCCTGCATTAGCCCTGGTTTTTATCAAAACTGCTCTCTCTCAGTCAATGCTGTGCAGCTTGAACTCTACTGTAACAGAATTGAAAGTGACTAAAGGTATCAACATGAAGCTCCATGAGAAGACTGTGTAAAAACATATAACGATTCCATGTAATCCACTCCATTTCTTCTTCTGTTCTGCAGCAACAATGTCAAAAAACAGCTGCAAAGAAGAACAAGGAAAGACAGGGCTACTTTGATTTGATATATAGATCTAATACAGATTTAATCATGTTATTGCTTGCATATTTGGATGTATTACGGTGACTGGCTTCACTGAGTTTAAGGAGCTCCTATGCCTTCCTGTTGGATCTCAAATACCTTGATACTGAGATGAGTTCAATACACACAATACATTAACATGAAACAAGAAAAATTTGAATTATTGCCTCAGTCTAAACTAAAATGGAACCTAATATAAGTGTCAGGCTGGATTTTTTTAGCCAAGCAAACATTTTATAAAGCAGCTGCAAGTATACAGCTTAGTCAGACTGTAGCTGGACTTAGCCCTTTGTACATGCTTCAGATTTCAAGCCAATTAGAATGCAAATACTCAGCATAATCCCCATGCATTTTTACACTGGTGCTGCGAAAAGGCTTACAAAAGAAATAGGCTCTCTTTACCCTCTATTTTATTTGCTGACAGTAAATAAAACAGTGCAACTATCTGGAGGTTACATTTAAATGGCCCTAACAGCTACAAACTATTTTTTTCCATGATAGTTACTCCTACCGTTGATTTTTTTTTTTTTTTTTTTTGGTCAAACTACACAAATACATTACCTTTTAACCACAGAGAAAACATTACAATAAGCCTGTTTGCGTCTCCGTCAAAGAGAACAGTTGAAATAGACTCTAAACTCATCATTCCTATAGATTTTTATGGTCAAAACTTGAGTCATAGGCCTTGTATGTGTGGTTGCCAGCCGTCAGCTTGTGGTGGGCACTGGCTGACCCGTCCCGTCTGGCCCTGAGCTGTGTTTGGACAGGGCTCACAGGACAAAGAGCCGGTGCACTGACAGACGTGCACTCTGCTGCGCCCTGTGCCAGTCAACAGGAAGCTGCACACTTTCATCTCTGCCCCTCTGATTGAGGTTAATAGCTCTATGTTGACTATAGAGAATAAACAAGCAAGAGGGGAATTCGGAATTATGTCATTCGCACTGACAGAAACTAGGAGTGGACTCAGAAGTGCCTAGATTTGAGGCGTATGTGGAAGGAGGGTTTGGCTACATGAGGGTTGTCTGGCTCCCTTTTTTTTTCAAATGAAAAACTCTGGTGTTGCTGTCTTTATTTGAACACTTCAACCATTTTTGGAAGTCTACTAGAACAATTTGAGAGAAAAAAGCTAATTAACTGGCACTTTCAGAGCTACAAGGTTAGCCGTTAGCTTTAAAGTACTTTCAAATCTTAGACACTATATACATGCTCCTTTTATGCTGGTTTTATGTTTTGTTTTAGGTTTTATGGTGGTGGTTTCCTGTTATTCAGTACATTCAGTAAGCTAGAAAGTCAAGTACCAGTATGAATGGGCTTTTTTTTTTGAAAGCCATTTACTAACTTTACTGTCTGTGATTGGGTGATATCTTATATCTAACCTTTTATAATACCCATAAGGACTTATAGGGACATTCCTTCTTTGCATGTACTCCATCTAAGCGACCTGAGTTCAAAAGTAAAGCACACTAACACAATTTCATGGAAGTGTGGTGTCTATGTAAACCTCAGGGTCAAAGACTTTTTCTATGTACACAAAAGACCTATTTCTCTCCAGGGGACACAATTTGCCTCACGCAGTGCAACACATCTCCTTCACATAGAGTTGATCAGGTTGTTGGCTGTGGCCTGTGGAATGTTGGTCCATTCCTCTTCAATGGCTGTGCGAAGTTGCTGGATGTTGGCAGGAACTGGACCATGCTGTGGTATACGCCGATCCAAAGCATCCCAAACATAATCAATGGGTGACATGTCCAGTGAGTATGCTGGCCATGCAAGAACTGGGATGTTTTCAGCTTCTTGGAATTGTGTACAGATTCTTGCAACATGGGGCCATGCATTATCATGCTGATACATGAAGTGATGGTCTTGGATGAATGGCACAGCAGTGGGCCTCAGAATCTCGTCACCGTATCTCTGTGCATTCAAAAAGCCATCAATAATATACACCTGTGTTCATTGTCTATTACAATACGCCTGCCCATACCATAACTCCACCATGGAACACTCAAAACACAACGTTGACATCAGCAACTCACCCACATGACGCCATACAAGCTGTCTGCCATCTGCCCTGTACAGTGAAAACATACAGGGATTCATCCTTGAAGAGAACACCTCTCTAAAGTGCCAGACACCATTGAATGTGAGCATTTGCCCACTCAAGTCGGTTAAGACGACGGACTGAAGTCAGGTTGAGACCCAGATGGTGGATGATGAGCAGATGAACTTCCCTGAGACAGTTTCTGAGAGTTTGTGCAGAAAGTCTTTGGTTATGCAAACTGATTGTTGCAGCAGCCGTCTGGGTGGCTGGTCTCAGACGATCTTGGAGGTGAAGATGCTGGATGTGGAGGTCCTGGGCTGCTGTGGTTACACGTGGTCTGCGGTTGTGAGGCCGGTTGGATGTACTGCTAAAGCCTTTGGAGGCGGCTTATAGTAGAGAAATAAACATTCGATTCACAGGCAACAGCTCTGGTGGACGTCCTGCAGTCATCATGCCAGTTGCACGCTCCCTCAAAACTTGTGACATCTGTGGCACTGTGCTGTGTGATAAAACTGCACATTTTACAGAGGCCTTTTATTGCGGCCAGCCTAAGGCACACCTGTGCAATAATCATGCTGTCTAATCAGCATCTTGATATGCCACACGTGTGAGGTGATGGATGGATCGGCAAAGGAGAAGTGCTCACTAAAACAGATTTAGACGGATTTGTGAATAAAATTTGAGAGAAATAGGTTTGTTTACATAGAAAAAGTCTTAGATCTTTAAGTTTACTTCACGAATTATACTGAATATTGGCATCTGCATTGCACATGTTCCAATTCTAATGTATTTAATGTAACAGCTGAGTGTCAGAGTGCCCTATGATTGGAAGCACTCACAGTAGTCAAATGTGCCTATGTCTATCATAAAAACAATTTCAGTGTACGACATTTCAAAGACTATCACTAATGACTAACTCTGACAGTAAAGTTTGCCCATTAGCTTATTGGATGTAAGCTGCTGTAGACTTGCTGCACGTCTGTCTTGTCTGAAACATAATTGTATTCAGTGTATTAATAACCTTAAGCATATTCGCCAAAAACGTAGACAACATCCATAAATCCAGTGTCAAAGGTCATGTTCTCCAAAACTGTGTTTGAAGTAAAAAGGGAAGTTTGACTGATTGTTTTGTCAAATGCAGCCATTCGCTCCATTCAGTTAATCAGCCTCTGATTTCATGAAATATGCATGCGGTGCCAGCAGGCGCTCAGCGGGGCTCTGGTCTCCGGGGGATGGAGCCCCATACAGAGGAGGCATTCAAATTATGCACCGCTCCAAATTGGCTCCCTGTGTCTCCAGCCTTTTACACGGCAGCATTAACCGGGCACGGCTTTACTGCCGAAAACTTTCAAACTCTCAAGTCAACACCCAGCCACTGAGAGACCAAAACAGCTCAATTAAACAGGGTGACTTTAAAAAGACAAAAATTGTTTAACAAACTGTAACAAAGGGATTCAAATTTAAAAAGGTGTAATAAATTAAATCGCCCTAAAAATTGGCCCAATATCAAAGCTTAACAAGGCAAAAAATGTAAAAAACCCCAAAACTTTTTGTTCCAATCACAGCAATTTTTGTTTGTTTAATGCTCTCTGCAAGCTCTGGGATAAAGTGTTAAAGTGTTAAAAAGATATATTATGATATTTACATATGACAATCAATGTATTGCAACAAAAATAAATGCTTAAAGCTTACAGATGCTGAAATTCTACATGGTCAAAAATGTATGGCTCTCCCTTGTGTCACACACCTGGCTCTAATTGTTGTGACCTTTGACCTTAACAGTGGTTTGCAGCCCACAGCAGCCTGTAATGGCTCCACCAGTGCTGATTTGTGATTACATGGCAGGGAGGCAGCCTATTTAGAGAAGACTTGAAGACTTGTAAGTGCAGGTATTGGAACAAAAGCAAATTGTGAATGAATGTTGTCCAAAGTCACACATTTTGACTTTTTTTTGTTTGCTGTGATATAACTAAACCAAGTGTAACATTACTTACAAAATCAGGCTGGTTTTCAAATTGGAAGCATTGTTTTGATGCAACATAAACAAATATTGTACAATAAATAAGTGTACAGTATCAAAAAAAAAAAGGCTGATATCTTTTTGCAGGGATCTTTCTGCTGTCTTGCTGTTGGGATTTTTTCCTTTTCGTTTGTTTGTTTTTGAGCTTACTTTAGACACAGTAACTTTTAGCTGTTTTGCTGCCTAAAGATAGAAGCTGTAAGCAGACAGGTTTAACATCTTCAATAGAACACCTTTTTGATTTTGCCACTGGAAATGACCCATATGTTCCAAGTTTTCCAGGTAGTGTGGGAACCGTGATTTTCAATATGTTTTTTTGACCTTTGAGGGGTGAGAATGTGTCCCGTGTGCAGACAGCTGGATGCATTCCTGTTGGGAGCTGATGAATGGAGCTGCACTCACCTTCCACTTCCACCTCTCTGTTGTCATCTCTCTTTGTCACAGTAGACAGGGCTAATCTGCTGGACAAAGACAGTTTTTACTCACAAAAAACAAACCAAACACCTGGAGCAGTCAGCTGTTTGTCTCTCAGCAAGGTGTTCACTGTGTGACTGTGATGTCAGTGAAGTTTAGTAGACCAGATTGTGGCTGGATGGAAGTTGGGAAAGTTTTAGACAGGTATGAAGAAAAAAAGAAAAGTTAAGAAAGAATGCCATCAACAACATACAATACAAAAAATATATACATATATTTTTGTTTGTTTACAAAATGGAAGAGTGAACAGACAAAAACCTCCTATTTTTTGAATGATCCCAGAACAAGAAGTCCTGAGGTGATGGTGTAACTCGGATATCAACATCATGGAGTATGGCCTGGTCCTGTCTGGGATTACATCTGGTTTAATCTAAGTTCCTTCTGAGATTTGATGGTCTGGTTTGGTCCAGTTTGGCCTGGTTTTGTCTGGGATTCTCCAAATGTTCAAAAAAGCTGAAACTGAAACTGCTAGAACTCCTGCTGTTTTAAAGCAAAGTCACACCAGATATTGATTTGATTTAGAATTGCCTTCTGTTTTTTCATGTTGCATTTTGTAAACTAATAAAAATAAACAGACTTTATAACCACTTTTATATCCACACCTGCCTAAAACTTTTGCACAGTACAGTAGTTCTCATTAACCTTCATTATCGTTTGTTTGAATTAAGGCAAATAGCTTGGCCAATTAACTGCCATGTGTGGGAGACAACTGATTCAATTAAGTGTCCATATTCTATTGTTGTATGAAAACAATAATGACTACACTGAAGACAGAATTCTTTTCAATTACAATCTACAGTGTGTTTGTTCAGTGATAGTTCAGTGGTTTATTACTTGCTGTTAACATCACGAACTACAACCTGTGCACCAATTACCCATTTTTGTTCTTTTTTCTTATATCATATAAAAAAAGAAATGGAATTTAAATACCCACAGACAACTTTTCATGTGTTGCATGTCCTGAGTATTCTTCTCATATGACTTCTGGCTCCATAAGTGAACTATGTCCATTAACATCTGCTGTCCTGTTATGTTAATTATCTAAATGATATCACCACATAGCACATCTCTGACTATTATATATTTTGGCTACGTCACATCTGGTTTATTGAACTGTAAAGATCACTGAGATAATGACCCCAATGTTTTTGTCATTATTTCACTGCATACACTATTCAAATGAGTGCACCTTGAGGAATGCAAATGTCAGCACAATCAACACTCTCTTTAAAAAGTCACAGCGCACTACTGTTCCGTGTATCTTTGGCCGATGGAAAAGCTGTGAATAAGAAGTGTATTGTGTGTCAGTTACCGCAGTGTGTTTTTCCATGTGGACAGCACCTGAAACACTACACCTCTGTCAGCAGCAGGAAGCACCGTGAACAACAATACGCCATTCCAAACCCACAAATACAACAACATAGGACAGCCATGATTGTTTACATGGCATTAGAGTCCACACAGAGGTGTTGAGTGTTCATTCAGCATTCTTTCCATGTGAATTATACACAGTGTTCCAGTCAGTGTATAAAATAAAATAAAATAAAATAAAATAAAATAAAATAAAATAAAATAAAATAAAATAAAATAAAATAAAATAAATAAAATAAAATAAAATAAAATAAAATAAAATGAAATGAAATGAAATAATTAAATAAATAAATAAATAAATAAATAAATAAAATAAAATAAAATAAAATAAAATAAAATAAAATAAAATAAAATAAAATAAAATAAAATAAAATAAAATAAAATACAATTAAATTAAATTAAATAAATAAAACTCACCTCTCTCTCAGATCCCAGGTTAAGCGAGCAAGACAACATTAAAGGTGAGAGATATAATATGTAGATGTATACACACGACACAAGGTCTTTATACAGTGGGGCAAAAGCAAAAAATGAACTGCAATACATTGAATAAGAAAACAAAGTTCGCAGCTATTTGTATAAAGAAACTCAAATATGACATACTGAATACACACCAAGTAGTAAGTGCATGCCCTGTCTTATTATTTTTGGAAGTGACATTCAAAAACATGCCCAGTCGTTCAGGATGAGAGGGTGTGCATGAAGATGCCATTTACACAGATGTTCATTTGTTTCCATACTTTTATGTAAAGATGGCGTTGCGCTCCACGGGCACAAATGTTTTTATCTTTTTGCCCTACACTGTAAAAAATTTCACTGTAAAATTACAGTAAATTATTGGTTAATAATTGCATTACTTTCACAGCAATTCGCTGTAAATATTTTCACAACAATTTACCGTAATTAATTCACAGTACTTTACTGTAATTATTCCACAGTAATTTACAATAAAACAACAACACTTTACTGTAAATTCATGGTTGCCATGCCCAAGGAATTACCGTGATATAGCAGTAATTAGCTGTGGACTTACTGTAAACTAATGTGAAATAAATACAGTAAATTGCTGTGAAAACATTTACGTTGAATTACTGTAAAAGTAATGCAATTATTAACCAATAATTTACTGTAAATTTACAATTTAATAAACAGCGTAACATATTTTTAAATCCATTTGTTAATTGTAATTTTACTGCACCCTCTCACTTTATGCTCAAAAAAGAAAACAGAACAAAATGATGATTTGTTTTCACTTTTTAATCAAGCTTACGATAAGTGCAAAGTGCAATATTACATTTAACAGGGACATTCATAGGCTCCACTGATCTAAAAATAGCTTGTACCGACAATTAAAGGTAACGGACCTACTACTATGACTATAGGGGTTATGGCAATGGGCCAGTTTGCCAAAATGTTGAACTATCTCTTTAAAACATGCCTGAATTGTAGTGGTTGTACTGTTGTACAGTTTTGCTGTTGCACATTTTAAATTGTTAATTTTTAAAGCTGTTTGTAAAGGGTGTCCCTTTTGTCATGACCCTTCGATTCCATTTGCAGCCATTTTGATTTTATGTAAGAGCCAAAGGTAGGTAACAAACCTACTACTATGACTGTATGGATTATGGCAATGGGCCAATTTGCCAAAATGGAATCCACAGGTCAAAAAAGGGACACTCACAAGTTTTCAAAAAAGAAAAAAAAACATTCTACCTTCTACAACCTTCTACATTGCCTGCCAATCGAAATCTACCAATTTGCTAACATGTGCGTTGATCCCTCCACGCTTCCTCTTCCAGTTTCTGGATTGATACCCAGGAAGCATCTGTAAATCAACAATAAAGTATTAATATCAGGTGATCTTTTATGTTAAACTAGAAAAATTGCAAAAATGCAGTGGGAATGCTCCTTGCTGAAATGAAAAACGCTACTGAAAATGCATATATCTCACATAAAATGCCTGAAAGATTTTAGTAATAGCAGTAGTAGTAATAGTGGTAGTAGTAATAGTAGTAGTAGTAGTAGTAGCTGAAAATACATAAATCTCACATAAAATACCTAAGAGTAATAGTAGTAATAGATAAAGGTGCGCCGATCGATCGGTCGCCGATCACGGCTATAAATAGTGTGATCGGTGCTCCGCAAAATGGCCGATCAGAAAAAACAATCATGCGCATGCGCAGAACAACCGAGATTTGTCCTTAACGTTAATCCATAGAAACTGAAAAACCTTTACTAAATAAAGGAGAAATATTTATTTACTCTTATTTAAGTCCTGCAACGTTGAGAGCTACCTGTGGATTGGCAGAGATTCTTTAATGGTTTATACCTATGTTTGTTTTGGGGAAACCTGGCTGTTACTTGAAAAAATACCTTCTATTAATTAATTACAAAATTATTAAATAAAAGAACAGTTAAACAGTTTAACCCCTAATCGATCCTGCCAAAAAACGCCAGAGGTGTCAATCAAACGCTCAGAGTGGTCCGAGTTTCAAAACATGCGCGCGGCACTTAGGAGCGATAAAATAAGGGAATACTCCGAAACTGCACTCATTGGGGATTTGTGGATGCAATAAGATGTGTTATGTACATATTTTTTACTGTATTTGATTCTCTGAACACTTGCTAACAGAACAGGACCGTGTTTGTTGGATTGTTTTGTATGTTTGAGCCGCAGGAAGACTTCAGAGGTGAGAAGCGCCAGTAAGTTTCGGTTTCGATTTGTTTGTTTGTTTTCGAAAGAAGCTTTAAGTGTTCGTAATGTTGATGCTGTGTCTAGAAAAGATTTACATCACTAAAATGATAAGAATCTAAGCTTTCCAATGATGTGCTGCATGTGTACCAAGCAGTTGTCTAACGACAGCCGCTGGAATGGTAACGGGTTAATTCAGTGGTTCATTTTTGTTTTATAGCATTCTTAATTTAGCCCTTCAATCGTATCGGCCGATCACAATTTCGGTGATCGGTAATAGGTGATCGGCCTCATAAATCCTGATCGGAGCATCTATAGTAATAGAAGTAATCATAATAGTTGTCATAGCAATGGTAGTAGTAGTAAAAGACAAACACCCTGTTAACAAGCCGTTGATGGATCAAGAAATGCTTGGAAAAAGAAAAAAAGCACTGACGTTATATTAGCCTACGTGCTGCTCTACTGAGAATTTCACATGCCACATGTAAGAGAAACATCAGCTAACGTTAGCGTGGGTGTTTTGCACCGTCTCAAACCAACTATCTAACTTGCTAACGTTACCGCAGCCACAGCCTCAAATCAAAATGTGGAGCAAAGATTCACACAAAACGTCCCTTTAGCTCAAACAAACAGTTAATCAAACCAACTAACCGTGGTAATCCTCCATGTGGTTGCTACTCGCAGCCTTCGGTGAGGTGGGCTCGGTTTGTCTGTGTAGAAATAAAAGCGTCAGAGAATAAAGAGTCATTAATACGACGAACATCACACTCGTTTAAAATGACAATATAGTGAACGCAAAGGTAGAAAACGAGGCTAAATTACCTTCTCTTGTTCTCCGGGCGGGTGGCATCAAGTCCATGCACCAACTTTTAATATTTGAAAAAATCCGCGGCAGGTCCCACAATTCAGTGCGGTTCATGTAATTTGCTGTGTTTTTGCGTGGAGAGTCTTAATACAGTATTTTGCGGTGAAATAACACAATAAAATGCTGTGAAATCCCAGTAATAATTAAAACAACAAATAATACAGTAGTTTACTGTGATGGCACTGTTTTTATAGTAAACTTCTAAATTACAGTGTCATACTGTGAACATTAATGTTAAATCCTGTAAAGTGATACTAATGCAATTTAGTGTGAAATTTTACAGTTGACTATTGTGAAATCCTGGTAATTATTTACAGTGTAGTAGACATCGACCGCATTTTCAAAAGCTTGTATCCCTGTGAACATTTATTTTATTATGATTACACCACTGGTCCATTTTTGTCTGCATAGTTTAAAAAAGCATCTCATTCTCACACCTTGCTGACGTCCTGAAGTAGATGTACTACACTGTGCACTACACTAACATGTAACTCTTCTGTAGAAAGGTGAATACATTTATTAATAAAACACTAACACTTTACTGCATATAGGAGGTTTTAATATTGCCAACACTCCTCACTGGTAGAATAAACCGGTGTCTCAGATAATTATGCACATTCAGCTTTTGGAAATTAGATTAGTCATACAAATTTTAACATGTTTTTTAAAGTAGTGTTTTTAACTGACTTTTCTATTGTTTTGAGTTTCTTTTTGCTGGTGAAATCCTGTGAGCCAGGTGTGTTCTGCCTGAGTGCTCCCATTGGTCAGAACAGGTCTGTGTTGAGCTTAATGGTGTGTGCAGTTGGCATAGCCCTGCCGTGTCATCCCTGATGGATAAGAGCAGACAGAACGGCTGTGAAAACATCTGTCACCAGACTAATTCCATTACACCCAAGGACTGTTAGTGATAAACATGAATACAAAACATACTGAGGTGATGTAGTGGCTCCAGGACATCCAAACGTGATGATGAAAAGTGCTCTTCCAATCACATAATAACCCCCTAGGCAGACATTTTCCAACTCCTCAGCTCTAGGGCGAAAAACACAGTGAACATCTGCTTGAGTCTAGAAATGGAAATATCTTTGTAGTTTCAGAAGGCCTCAGGAGCCAGCCACATGGAAGAAATCTGTTTTTAGAGACCTGCTATGGAAAAGAGCTCCCAGGATCATTTCTGATTCATGATACATTGCGGGTCAGATTTACTAAGGCAACAAACTATCACCTTAATCTAAACAAAAAAACGTTTTTGGTTTTTCAGGTGTGCTGCATGAAGCCCACTGTCTGATTTACTATGGTTTCCAAAAAAAAACCAGTAACAGTAGTACTGCACACGCAACATCATAAACATTTCATCGTCTCATGCAAGGTAGTCATTTTGTCATAAAGTGGTCAAAGAGCTTACTGTCAATGCAGACAGAACACATGATACAGGGCCACTGTGTTAACATATCCTGCTGTAATACAACACAGTTTGTGTAAAAGTCCAAAATCCTTTCTTACAATAAACTCTTCTTTAACACCACAACTGTTACAGCTTTATCTGTTTCTTCCAAAGTTGTTCCTAGACATAATCTCCATCTTCACTGAGTATAGATTTATCATGAGGAGTGTGCGATGGTTCTGCTGTCCCTCTCTCCCTCTTCCTGCTGCAGGTTTATGGAGCATGATGGGAAGACTTTACATACCGTTGTTTTGTATTGTATGACTTGCAGTAGTTATTGAAATGAGTAACTGAAATGACCTGCCTGTCAGTTCAGCCCCAAACCTTGCACAGGATTTGTGAATATGCCAAAGACCCACAACACCTAACCAAACACACTGTAAAAAAAAAAAAATGAAGCAAATATAGCATGTCACTTTTTGTCTGCTCACATTACAATAGACTTAAGCATCTCACAGCCTTCTTTTTCTCTGTGCGGCTTTGACTCTCTTTAAGGTAGTTTCCTTACCTCACTGTACATGGTCGAGGATAGTTAATGCTCCTAGACATTTTTCCACATTGATCATCTGGGCTGTCAAAACACATGTAAAAATCAATCACCTAGGGCCCACATGCTGGATTTATTCACGCATTGAACTTGCTGAATATAGCATAAATGAAGTTGCTTTCATACATGAACTAAAAAGGTAAAGGCATAATTCTCATGTTGCAAAGGCCCAGTGCTGGTTCTCAGAAGTAAACTGCCTCGTGGCAAGCTGTGCAGGAGCATCTCATGTGATCCGGAGCCCCGCTGTGGCCCCTGGGAGCTGAGACAGTGGGCAGCCTGGAAGTTTTCACCGAAATAAGGCTGACTCCATCTGTCTGAACAGCCAATCAGACTCTGATAACTTCCGGCACTAGCGCACAGTGTGTCTTTAACTTCGGGTTCAAAGCAGATCCACACATGATGTCACCAGTTCATCTCAGTGGCATCTGCTTTAGCTCACAGGCCATCTGCAAGGCTATATTCAAAAAACGTTTGGCCTGTGTAATGTACGTGTAACCACTCATTTGTGTGAAGTGAGACAAGTGTGATATGCTCAATAAAAGGAGTGTGAAAGACCAAGAACTGTAGAATAACTTTAGCCTTGTTTCTACCAAGCCAGTGTGGTTCAAAATAACTGTTTCGGGTGTCTTTTCATGGGGTTACAAAAATATGGTGAAGGTCTAGTCTTTTTGCATTATATGTGTCATTAAATATGGCTGCAGCCTTTTTTCCACTAGAGGGTTAATACTGATGTCTTCCTTGTGTCCTACCAGTTGAAATGGTCTACAAGCTTAACCTGACAACACACATTTTTAATTATTTTTATGATGAGTTTACAGTAATGCTACAACAACAATGTTTTCATGAACATTTTATTTCAGTAAAGGTCTAGATTTGGGTTTGGGCAGTACTCTGAATAAAGTGCTTTAATGCGCTGCAGCTGCGGTGATATAACACAACATATTCTATATATTATCTCTAAGTCACTGTGTAGCTTTTAGCCAGTAGAGCTAAAAGCTACACAGATCCCCATCTGTGCAACCTCCCTGTCAGCGGCCTCCATGTTTGTTTACCAGTAGAGACG